>CM075780.1:27507808-28890308 GCA_037974665.1 Ehretia macrophylla
ATTATCGAATCCCACGACACCTTGGGCAAGACAACTTCGCTTCACGTAGAGGCTGGACCCGCAAACCGAGGGCGTGGGGCTTGGGACCAGGTCTCCGTCGCTTCTTTGCCCATAACTTTTGATCCGTAAGGAGTTACGTGGAGCACAGCATACCGTTGGAAAGCTCTCCGAGAGATCTACGACAAAGGCAACAAGCCTGCTCATTTGCGCCTATCTTTGAAGCCCAAAATCGAACGTTTTCATCAATTTTGGGACACGTTTCTTCTTTTGCGTTGTTTTTCCTTCCCGAATCGTACGTCGTAAGCCTAGAAAAGGACGACAACCTAATCCATCACATTTCTATTATCGAATCCCACGGCACCTTGGGCAAGAAGACATCATTTCACGTAGAGGCTGGGCCCGCAAACCAAGGGCGTGGTGCTTATGACCAGTTCTCTGTCTCTCCTTTGCCCATAACTTTTGATCCGTAAGGATTTACGCGGCGCACAGCATACCGTTGGAAAGCTCTCCAAGAGCTCTATGATGGGGGCAACAAACTTGCTCTGCTGCGCCTATTTTTGAAGCCCAAAATTGAACGTTTTCACCTGTTTTGACACACTTTTCTTCGTCTATGCTGTTTTTTCATCCCGGATCGTACGTTGTGAGCCTAGAAAAGGTCGACAACCTAATCTATCACATTTCTATTATTGAATACCATGGCACTCTGGGCAAGACAACTTCGCTTCATGTAGAGGCTAGGCCCGCAAACCAAAGGCATGGGGCTTGAGACTTGGTCTCCGTTGCTCCGGTGCCCATAACTTTTGATCCGTAAGGAGTTACGCTGCGCACAGCATACCGTTGGAAAGCTCTCCGAGAGCTATACGATGGGGGCATCAAGCATGCTTAGTTGTGACTATTTTCGAAGCCCAAAATCGAACGTTTTTATCAGTTTTGGGATACTTTTCTTCTTTTGCGCTTTTTTCCTTCCCGGATCGTACGCCGTGAGCCTAGAAAATGATGACAAACTAATACATCACATTTATATTATCGAATCCCATGGCACCTTGGGCAAGACAACTTGGCTTCACGTATAGGCTGGGCCTGCAAATCGAGGGCGTGGGGCTTGGGACCAGGTCTCCGTCGCTCCGGTGCCCATAACTTTTGATCCGTAAGCAGTTACATGGCGCACAGCATACCGTTGGAAAGCTCTCCGAGAGGTCTACGACGGGGACAGCCAGCTAGCTATGATGGCCCTGTTTTCGGAGCCCAAAATCGAACATTTTCATCAGTTTTGGGACACTTTTCTTCTCTTGCGCTATTTTTTCCTTTTCGATTCGTACGTCGTGAGCCAAGAAAAGGACGACAACCTAATCCATCACATTTCTATTATCGAATCCCACGACACCTTGGACAAAACAACTTCACTTCATGTAGAGCCTGGGCCGGCAAACCAAGGGTGTAGGGCTTGGGACCAGGTCTCTGTCGCTCCTTTGCCCATAACTTTTGATCTGTAAGGAATTACCCGATGCACAACATACCGTTGAAAAGCTCTCCGAGAGCTCTTCAATGGGCGCAGCAAGACTGCTCAGCTACGCCTATTTTCGGAGTCCAAAATCGAACACTTTCATCAGTTTCGGGATACCTTTCAACTTATGCGCTGTTTTTCCGTCCCGGATCGTATGTCGTGAGTAGCGAAAGGGACGACAACCTAATACATCACATTTCTATTATCGAATCCCACGGCACCTTGGGCAAGAAAAATTCTCTTCACGTAGAGGCTGGGCCCGTAAAACGAGGGCGTGGGGCTTGGGACCAGGTCTCCGTCGCTCCGGTGCCCATAACTTTTGATCCGTAAGGAGTTACGCGTCGCACAGAATACCGTTGCAAAGCTCTCTGAGAGCTCTACGATGGGGGTATCAAGCCTGCTTGGCTACTCCAATTTTAGGAGCCCAAAATTGAACGTTTTCTTCAGTTTTGGGACACTTTTCTACTTTTACACTGTTTTTCCGTCCACGATCGTACGTCATGAGCAGCGAAAAGGACGACAACCTAATCCATCACATTTCTATTATCGAATCCCACGGCACCTTGGGCAAGACAACTTCACTTCACATAGAGGCTGGGCCCGTAAGGTCATGGGGCATGGAACCATGTCTTTGTCGCTCCGGTGCACATAACTTATGATCTGTAAGGAGTTACGAGGTGCACAGCATACTGTTGGAAAGCTCTCCGAGAGCTCTACGATGGGGACAATAAGCCTACTCGACTGCGCCTGATTTCAGAGCCCAAAATTGAATGTTGAAAAGCTTTCCAATGCACGACGTGGGAAACAGGTATACTCGGCTGCACCTATTTTCGGAACCCAAAATCAAACGTTTTCATCGGTTTTGGGACACTTTTATACTTTTGCGCTATTTTTTCATCCCGGATCGTACGTCGTGAGCAGCGAAAAGGAAGACAACCTAATCCATCACATTTCTATTATCGAATCCCATGGCACCTTGGGCAAGACAACTTCGCTTCAATAAGAGGATGAGCTCGCAAACCGAGGGCGTGGGGCTTGGGACCAGGTCTCCGTCGCTCCTTTGCTCTTAACTTTTGATCTGTAAGGCGTTACGCGACGCACATCATACCGTTGGAAATCTCTATGAGAGTTCTACGATGGGGGCAATAAGCCTGCTCGGCTGCGCCTGATTTCGGAGCCCAAAATTGAACGTTTTCATCAGTTTTAGGACACTTTTCTTCTTTTGTGTTGTTTTTCCTTCCCAGATCGTACGTCGTAACCCTAGAAAAAGGACGACAACGTAATCCATCACATTTCTATTATCAAATTCCATGGCACCTTGGGCAAGACAACTTCGCCTCCCGTAGAGGCTAGGCCCGCAAACCGAGGGCGTGGGGCTTGGGACCGGGTCTCCGTCGCTCCTTTGCCCATAACTTTTGATCTGTAAGGAGTTACATGGCGCACAGCATACCCTTGGAAAGATCTCCGAGAGCTCTACGACGAGGGTAGAAAGCATGCTCAGCTGCGCCTGTTTTCGAAGCCCAAAATCAAATTTTTTCATCAGTTTTGGGATACTTTTCTTCTTTTGCTGTGTTTTTCCTTCCCAAATCGTACGTCGTGAGCCTAGAAAAGGACGATAACGTAATCCATCACATTTCTATTATCGAATCCCATGGCACCTTGGGCAAGACAACTTTGCTTCACGTAGAGGCTGGGCCCGCAAACCGAGGGCGTGGGGCATGGGACCATGTCTCCTTCGCTCCGGTGCCCATAACTTTTGATCCGTAGGGAGTTATGCGGCGCACAGCATACTGTTGGAAAGCTCTACGTGAACTCTACGATGGGGGCAGCAAGCCTACACAGTTGTACCTATTTTTGGAGCCCAAAATCGAACGTTTTCATCAGTTTTGGGACACTTTTCTTCTCATGCCCTATTTTTCCTTCCTAGATCGTACGTCGTGAGCCTAGAAAAGGACGACAACCTAATCTATCACATTTCGATTATCAAATCCCACGGCACCTTGGGCAAGACAACTTCGCTTCACGTATAGGCTGGGCTTGCAAACTGAGGGCGTGGTGCTTGGGATCAGGTCTCCGTCGCTCCTTTGCCCATAAGTTTTGATCCGTAAGGACTTACGCGTCGTACAACATACCAATGGAAAGCTCTTCGAGAGCTCTACGACGTGGGCAGCAAACCTACTCGGCTATGCCAGTTTTCAGAGCCCAAAATCAAATGTTTTCATCTATTTCAGGACACTTTTTTTCTTTTGAGCAGTTTTTTCGTCCCGGATCGTACGTCGTCAGCCGCGAAAAGGATGACAACCTAAACAATCTCATTTCTATTACCGAATCTCACTACACCTTAGGCATGACAACTTCACTTCAAGTAGAGGCTGGGCCCACAAACTGAGGGCATGGGGCTTGTGACCAGGTATCTGTCGCACCGGTGACCATAAATTTTGATCCGTAAGGAGCTACGTTGCACACAACATACCGTTAGAAAGCTCTCTGAGACCTCTACGACGGGGGCGGCAAGCTTGCTCGGCTGCGCCTATTTTTGGAGCCTAAAATTGAACATTTTCATCCATTTCGGGACACTTTTCTACTTATGCGCTGTTTTTCCGTCCCGGATCGTACGTCGTGAGCAGCGAAAAGGACGACAACCTAATCCAACACATTTCTATTATCGAATCCCACAGCACCTTGGGCAAGACAACTTTGCTTCACGTAGAGGCTGGGCCCGTAAACCGAGGGCGTGGGGCTTAACACCTGGTCTCCGTCACTCCGGTGCCCATAATTTTTGATCTGTAAGGATTTACGCAGAGCGCAACATACCATTGGAAAGCTCTCCGAGAGCTCTACGACGAGGGCAACAAGCCTTCTTGTCTGTGCCAGTTTTTGAGGCCCAAAATTAAAAATTTTCATCAGTTTTGGAACACTTTTCTTCTTTTGCGCTATTTTTCTTTCCCGGATCGTACGTCGTGAGCCGCGAAAATGACGACAACCTAATCCATCACATTTCTATTATCGAATCCCACGGCACCTTGGGCAGGACAACTTTGCTTCACGTAGAGGCTGGGCCTGCAAACCAAGGGCGTGGGGCTTGGGACCAAGTTGCCGTTGCTCCGGTGCCCATAACGTTTAATCCGTAAGGAGTTACGCGGCGCACAATATACCATTGGAAAGCTCTCCGAGAGCTCTACGACGGGGGTAGCAAGCTTATCACGCCCCGACCCGACCCTGTAAAAGGCCAAGCCCGGACCCAAAACACGGATGGAGTCTCCTCTGTACCGTGGACGATCCGAAAACCTTACTTTCAATATAATACTTGCGAATTCCATAATAAACATTTGAAACAAGCCAACTTTCTTTCAAAACATACATCTTCTTATTAACCAACTTTGCAATCCAAAATGCCATGCATACTACACAAGTATTTATGCCACTAAACACTTAAACCATTCGTATGCAATTCTTCTCTAGTCACGTGAGTATAACTTTACAACTTTAAATTCTTTCAACTTTACAACATAAGACCATAGAGGCCTTAAAATAGAAACTACATACAAGGCTACAAGCCTCAAAATGAAGCGACAACCAAGCATTAAACACATCAAGCATGGCCCGCACAAAAGTCTGGCAACCAACCACCAGCTAAGCAAAGAAGTGCTATCAAGGAAACACCTCCACTTGCTCCTCCTCCTCAATTACCTCAATAGGGTCCGCTTCAACTACTCCTGTAAAATATAGTATAGAAAGTAATGAGCAAAAACTATTGCTCAGCGAGGGTTATTGGTCTCAAGGACGGAGATGAGAGGAGAATGCAGTGCAAATAGTCAAGCAATTCATTCAATTATCATATAGAGTTACAAACAAAGCCAACAATAATCAAGACAAGCATTAAAGCTATAAACACTCATTCAAAGGATACGGTTCACTTTCCACGAGCAACTTTCAATCATGAATTCGATGACGACGCGCCGGCCCAAACCACCTTATAACTTTAGTTTGGAATACCTCGGAAGTATCCATCAATTCTACGACCCAAATCTCCCTGGGAGGCAACCCAAGTGAGAAAGGGAATAGGACACGGAGCTAGGGCAACCAATACTGGCAACCCGAGGCTACCCAGAGAGGCCCATCACACCGCCCTTGACTCTATGAATGCAATACAATATTCAATGCAACAATCAAGCAATCAAGCAATAGAGCCACACGTGGGAGAATAACAAAGTAGGTTACTCTCGCACGCAATAGCAACAGTTGATAAACATTCCAATCAAAATCATCTCTAACAAGCATAATAAGCATTAACAAGCATTCTACAAGCAAAATTCTATGAAAACCAACAAAAACACAAAACGACCCCAACTTACCAAACGCTACTACTTTCAAACGAGCCACGAGTTCTGAAAACCGACTTCACCAATCCTCCTAGGTCACCATAAGGCACGTCTAAAGACCCCGAAACCCTACTTTACCCTAGAATTCACGCAAAGCCCCTATTTCCCCCTTTGCTCATTTGAACTACCGCTACTCTAACCAAACACCCAACTAACGCCATAACCACACCAAAAGTACTTCCATGGCCTCCCGAGACAATGCCATCACGCAAAACAAGAAAACGCTAAACTTGACCTAAACGACCCCGACTTTCACCAATGCATTTTTCTCGTTTTTCCCATTACACAATCCAAACAAATCATGCATTTAGGCATTCTAGCATATCTAGCATCTTTTCACATCAACAGAACGCATAACGAAACAACTTCTACATTTCGAGGGCTTACTATTCATATTTTACTATTCAATTGACATTTTAAATTACAATCTCAACATTCAACCACAGAAAATGTTAAAAAGCTATAAATACATGTTCTACAGTTGTCAAGGAACATTCTTTAAGCATTAAAACGATTAAAATAACAAACTACGGATAAAACCCAAAAATCATAAAGTTGATATACATGTTATTCAAATGCGCAAATAACGTGCTTCCCTCACCTTGGACACTCCTAGTTGCTAAGAAAACCTCGCTGGATGCCTCGGTAACAACCCCGCACAAGCTCACGTGAAGATTGGAAGTTTGGAAGTTGAAAATCTTTTTTTTTTCTTTCCTCTTGGTTTTGGCCAGCTTATGTTCTGTTTTCAGCTTTTTTTTATTTTGGAATTTTTAAGCTAAATAAGGTGACAAGCTTGGTTAATGGTCAAACTAATTTAAGTTGGTCAATTTGCCTATTTTTGTGCATTTTAAAGCTATAACAACCATCACCAAATTAATTCTAGCTAACAACAATTAAAATATAAAATTTAAGACACCAAAATGCTAGTTTTCACTATTTGTTAAGGACTAGAAACCGCTCTCTAACTATCGCTCTTGATATGCAATGCACCTTGCGACAGTAAAGAAGTAACAATTTGATTTCAAAAAATTTAAAAAAATATAATTTTCAAAATAATAAACAAGAAAATTCTACATTTCGGGCTCGGGTATTACACCCTCTCCCCCTTAAAACAATTGCGCCCACGCAATTCTTACCTGGTCAACTAACAACTCCGGATACTGACTCCGAACTTGGTCCTCTCTTTCCCAAGTCACTTCCTCAAACCCATTATGATTCCACAGAACCTTTACTAACAGAATACTCTTTCTGCGAAGTTCCTGAACTTTCCGATCCACAATTCGAATCGGTTTCTCTTCATAAGTTAACTTTTCCTCAATCTGCAAAGGCTCTGGTTCAAGTACATGTGAAGGATTTGGATGATATTTTCTTAACATTGACATGTGGAACACATCGTGTAGTCTCGACAAGCTCGGAGGTAAAGCTAATCGATAAGCCAAAGGACCTACCTTTTCGGTGATCTCATACGGACCCACATACCTGGGACTAAGTTTCCCGCTCTTACCGTGCTGAATCAACCCCTTTCTAGGAGAAATTTTAAGGAATACCCAATCTCCCAAATCAAACTCAAGATCCCGACGGTGTTTATCGGCATAACTCTTCTGACTACTTTGAGCAGTAAGCATACGCTGGCGAATAAGGTGAACATTATCCACCATCTTAATCATCTCAGGTAACACAGTCGGATCAACTGTTCTCATCTCTCCAACCTCTTCCCAATACAATAGGGATCTGCATTTACGATCGTACAATGCCTCGTAGGGAGCCATACCTATAGTAGATTGATAACTATTATTGTAGGCGAACTCCGCTAAAGGCAAAAACTTCTCCCAATTCTTCCCAAAGTCTAACACACATGCCTGAAGCATGTCTTCCAAGATCCTGATAGTTCTCTCAGACTAGCCATCAGTTTGTGGATGGTATGCAGTGCTGAAGCTCAATTTAGTTCCCATGGCCTCTTGCAACTTCTGCCAAAAACGAGATCTAAATCTGGGATCTCTATCTGACACTATACTCTGTGGCACACCATGAAGTCTCACAATATTAGCAACATAAAGCTCAGCTAATTTATCAAGCCTATCTTGTTTGTTCACAGGAATAAAATGTGAAACCTTAGTCAATCGGTCCACAACAACCCAAACAGAATCACATCATCTCAGAGATCTAGGAAGATCGGTCACAAGGTCCATTGTTATATGCACCTACTTCCATTGCGGAATCGACAACGGTTGCAAAAGCCCAACTGGCCTCTAATGCTCAACCTTAACCCTTTGACAAGTTAAACACCTGGATACATACCCAGCAATCTCCCTCTTCATATTGTTCCACCAGAAGTGTTGTTTCAAATCTCTATACATTTTAGTACTGCCCAGGTGAATTGTATATCTTGAATTATGTGCCTCGGATAGAATCTCATTCTTCAAAATCGGATCTCCAGGAACACATACTCGGTCCCTGAATCTAAAGATACCATCTGCATGTAATTTAAACTCCGACTCTCCCCCTTTTGCTTTTTCTTGGATTTTCAAGATGTGAGGATCAGTCTTCTGAGCCTCTCTGATTTGTGTTAGCAATCCCGACTGAATTTGTAAGCTAGCAAATCGAATCCCTACCTCAGTAGCTTCTGGCTTCCATGAACAAATTTCCTCCAAAATCTCCCAATCCTTGATAATTAAACTTGCAACAGTAGCCTTTCGGCTCAAAGCATCAGCAATAACATTTGCCTTACCTGGCACATAGTTTATAGAACAATTATAGCCGCTTAATAGCTCAAGCCATCTTCGCTGCCTCATATTCAAATCTTTTTGTGAAAATAAATATTTGAGACTCTTGTGGTCAATAAAAATTTCAAATTTGCTACCCCACAAGTAATGACGCCACTTCTTCAAAGAAAACACAACTGCAGTTAACTCCAGATCATGTGTAGGGTAATTGACTTCATATGGTTTCAACTTCCTAGAAGCATAGGCAATCACCTTACCATTCTGCATTAAAACACAGCCCAAACCTTCTTTAGATGCATCACTATAGACAACAAAGTTTTATGTACCATCAGGTAAAGCTAGTATAGGAGTTGTAGTTAGTCTCTTCTTCAGTTCTTGGAAACTGGACTCACACTTAGCATCCCAATTGTAAGTAACTTTCTTTCGAGTCAATTGGCTTAAAGGTCCAGAAATTTTGAAGAAGTCTTTAACAAACCTCCGATAGTAACCTGCCAAACCCAGAAAACTCCGAATCTCTGACACTATTTTAGGTCTCTTCCAAGATGAAACAACTTCAATCTTAGCTGGGTCTACTGAAATTCCTTGATCTAAAATGATATGGCCTAGAAAAGATATTTGAATCAACCAGAATTCGCACTTGCTGAATTTAGCAAAAAGCTTGTTTTCTTGCAAAGTCTGTAGCACAATCTTCAAATGTTGTTCATGTTCAGCCTCATTCTTAGAGTACACTAAAATGTTGTCAATAAAGATTACGACAAATTGATCAAGATAAGGTCGAAAAACCCTCTGCATTAAGTCCATGAATGCGGCTAGTGCATTCGTCAATCCAAACGGTAACATAACAAATTCATAGTGGCCATATCTAGTCTTGAATACCGTCTTAGGTATATCGTCACTCCGAATCTTGAGTTGATAGTAACCCTGCCTCAAGTCAAATTTGGAGTAAACACTCGCACCCTGCAACTGGTCAAACAATTCTTCAATCAACGGCAAGGGGTATTTGTTCTTAATCGTGACTTGATTAAGTCCCCGGTAATTAATACATAACCGTAGCGTGCCGTCTTTCTTTCTCACAAACAATACAGGTGCACCCCACGGCAAAGAACTAGGTTGTATAAACCCTTTCTCAAGCAAGTTCTGAAGCTGAATTTTCAATTCTTGAAGTTCAGCCGATGCCATTCTATAAGGACTTCTAGAAATTGGCGCAGTGCCTGGCACAAGATCAATCACAAACTCAATCTCCCTATCTAGTGGTAAACCCGGTAATTCCTCGGGAAATACACCAGGGAAGTCTTTAACAATTGGAACCTCATTCAAATTCAACTTATCAGTAGGTTGATTGATCAGATAAGCTAAGTAAGCTTCACAGCCTTTATTCAATAACTTAGAAGCCTTGATCGATGATAAAAGAGGTATTCGGGCAGCCTTGTAGTTCCCAACAATCTCTAGTACCGGTAGTTCAGGAATCTAAAGATAAACAATTTTTGTTCTACAATCCAACTGAGCATAGTACTTCCCCAACCAATCCATTCCCAAAATGATTTCAAAGTCACAAAGGGTAGTATAATTAAATCAGCAGGAAATTTACGGTTCTCAATACATATATCACAAGATTTGCAAATAGACTCAGTAACAAATTTCGCACCCAAAGGCGTACTAACTTCAACTTCATGCGGTAGTTTATCAATGCAAACATTCACAGATCGTGCACATGCAGGAGTTATAAACGAATGTGTAGCTCCGGGATCAATCAAAACTTTAACTGGCTGAGTATTGAGAAGAAAGGTTGTCACGCCCCAACCCGGCCTATAAAGGTTAGACTAGGGTGTGATCTAAACATTCAAGTCACGTCTCGTACTTAACCGTTCATGAAGATTTAACACTTAACGTTTTGGCCTAAACTCCAAAATTTTCTGGAAAACCAGCAGCATAACGGCTGTAATTGGGCTCTTTGGTTTGATCTAATTCTCTAAACGCTTCAAAATTTACCATCTCAAATTCATTTTCAACTAAGATTACTATTTATCATCAATTGAAATGCCTACTGGTTGTCTTGATGTCTCATTTAATTAATAACCTAGCATGATACTATGTCTCGTTCGTTTGTTAATCCTCGTTACAAAAGTACCTGTTGATCGTAGCTTAATAGCGAGTACCTGTTTACGGTTTGGTTGGTTCATTTTACTTAGCCTTTACCTAATACTTCATATTCCTATTTTAGATACTAGCAGTAATAATAGCAAAACGACCATAGTAGCGTCTAGTGTCTGTCTAGTTAACATCAGTACAAACCAAAATTAGACCCCGAATTATAACGGGGGTCTTTTACATTACACATCAAGCAACATAAAAAAGAAATAGTCTTCAAGTAGCATAGTTCACAAGTAGCCATAATCACGCAAGGCACATAGGATAGGCAATCACTCCAAGGAATCATCGTTAGGCATATCGTCCTCAAGTACCTGTTCTTGATCTTCTTCACCTGAGATGATAAAAGAGGATGAGTCCTTATGAACTTAGCGAGGGGGAACGAGAGATAGGTTTTGAAACTCATTTTCCGGTTCAATCTTATGAAAACCCTTTTTGCAAGCATGATATGTATCACAAGCAAGTACATAACGTAATATAATAGTAAAGAACGCAATTACCAGACTTTTCTCCCCGAGGTCCTCTGGGGACCAAGCGAGAGTACTTATACACATAGTAAAAGGATACGGTGAGCTTTTGCTCTCAAATCAATTCCAGTATTAGTTGTTGCGGCCGGCCTCAATTCATCCCTATATCATGCCAAGTGGGTGTACTCCGGATGTACCCCAAAATCCTACGACCCAACTCTCCGAGGAAGTCTAGCCCCCAAGCGAGAGAGGGAATGGGACCATGGTAGTCACGGGTGCACCGGCAAGCCTGATGCCGCCCGGTGTGCGTGATCGCTACCATGCCGAACTGAAAGGTTGCAACCTTGTATGCAATGCACATTTATGACATTTAATATATCACATTAGGAGGACAACAAAGTAGGTTGCCTCCGGACAGTCATAAGATTGCACATTGACAAGTAAACAAGCGAGGCACGAATAGACAGGTAATTTCACTTGAAAAGCATTTGGAGTTATATGAACATTAAACGGACAGCCATGTAAAGCACATAAATCAAGCCATATAACTCAATTCAAAGTCCACGTAATCAAATATCAAGATTATATATCATGCAGCAACATCTACGTGGGCTCGGATGCAAGAAAAGCCTATTTGTCAACATGCAATGATCAAAATCACATTTAGGACTATAAGGGCAACTACGGGCAGCCTACTAAGCATATAATTCCACACAATATCTAAATGATCAACACTTAACAAGCCTACCTAGTCATTAGGGTTTCCATTTCATGCTTACCCGTGTGATTAAACCCTAAGTCAACTCAAAATCAATCTCAAGCCATGCATCAATTAATTCAAACATCCCCAAGTACTCAAAACAGTTCACACAACATCCCAATGTCACAATCCCAAGCAATCAATACCACAAGAGAAGTTACAACAATTTTTCTAAGCATATAACCAAGTGAAATCCTCACTGCAATAGGCTGTTTTCTCACAATCATTAAGATAAGTAAAAAATCTCCAATTCCAGTGAATAAGATTTCAAATTAAATCTTAAGAATTGAACTAAAATCAGAAACAAACCTTGCATCATTTGGAGTTCGGGATCATTAGTTATAGCCGAAACAGTGGGATATCACAAAACTGTCCAGATTTGCACACATTTCCATAATTGACATTTTTTAGGTCCTTAGGATCAGTTTTAGCCTTAGTCCATTTCTAACAAAAATGTCCAGAACTGAAAAATATAGAAGCAAACCAAATTTCATGCATTTTGGACATCATTTACTAAGTCAAATATGGTTCGTTCTACAAGGTCAGTGCATCTGCCAAAACCTGCTTCATTTTTCCAGATTTCCAGATTTGGACATATTTCAAAGATTTGCCATTTTGAGGACCTTAGAGTCAAAATTAGCTTTGGCCTATTTATGCAAAAAAATGTTCAAAACTGGCAAAACTAGTTACCTACCAATTTTCATGCATTTTCAGCATCATTTTCCTAGCCAAACTCACCTCGAAACAACAGGTCAGAGAGCTGTCACATAATCCGACTTCACCTATCATCACTTTCAAGCCAAAATCTTGCCATGCATGGTTGAAGAAGCTTATGAACGAACATATAACTCAAGTACAGAAGCAAAGACATACATTTAAGAGCATGCATGTGGATTTTTGAAGGATTTTCAAAAGGTTTTAGCCCTCACCTTAGGAGATCAACAAGAAGATGCACAAAACTTGATGAAGTACAAATTTCTTCTTCTTCCTTGCTTAGCCAAGACACCACCCGATTTCTCTCTATTTTTCCTAGCTTAGTGACCAAGTTCTTAGTAGATGCATGTGGTTAGAACAAGAAGAAAAGAAATGGAAGCTAGCAAACTCACCAAGGCTGAAATGGTGACTCAAAGGGCTTGCATGTGTGATTCTTGCAACTTAGCTAGCTTGGTTGAGTTCCTTTGCTTGTTGTTTGTCTTGATGCACCATAGGATGATGAAGATGAGCTAAGGGATGAAGAAACTCAGCCAAAACCGAGATTGAGAGAGAAGAATGAGAGGGAGAGAGAGAAATGTGAGGAGAGTGAGAGAAATGAGAGAAAATAGAAGCTTTTGCAATTGTTGATGCAAATGTTGGCCTTGGGCATGCAAAAATATGATTTTGTGTCATCTTTTGAATTGTTTTAGCATGTGTGTAAGAGAATGTTGGGTATTTAGGGATTTTAGGTAGAATAGAATATAGGATATGTTTAGAGGTTTGTGAGATTTTGTCTTGTAGTGAGTTTAAAATATAATATTTAGGTGTTAGTGGATTTTGTAGAGATTTGAATTAGGATTATAATAATAGTTTGTGGTGTTTGTAGGATTATTTTATAGTCTAGTGCTTTGTGTAGGATTCTTTATTGATTAGCGTGCGGGCACGCTTTCCTAGGTCTAGGGCATGCACTACAGACACACACAGAAATCGATACGAGGCACGAATCACGAGTTAGACACGAACTACGAGGTAGATGCGTACTTCATGACTAAGGCACGTACTTCAAGACTAATGCACGCAATCCTAGGTGAATGCACGTAAACCAATGCAAGGCATGCAAATCAGGGCACGACTCTATATCTAGGTTAAGGTACGCAGTTCAAGGTTAGGGCACATGAAACGAGGTATCGCACGCAAATTGAGGTCTCGCACGTAATTCAAGATCATGACACGTATATCTAGGTATGCAGTACATCGAGGATTAGGGCACACAATTCTAAGTCAAGGCACGTATGATGACGCATGCGCGAAAACCAAGATAGGGCACGCAATCCAAGATCAGTCATATAATTCTAGGTCTAAGGCACGTAAATCGAGGTAAGGCACGTTATTCGGGGTCGGGCCTCACAAAGGTACCTTCCACTATTGCTGTAGTGTCGGGTAGCTCCTCCACATCCAGTGCAAAGACCCTAGCCTGTACCCTCTGTGCTGGACCTGCACCTGCAGCCCTATTCTGCACTCCCTGGCCTCCAGTACGACCCTGAACATTCTTATACTTAGGGCAATCTTTCACCCTATGGTCATCACTCCCACAACCAGTGCACTTACCACTCATCCTCTAGCAATTAGCCTCAATGTGCCCCGATCGATTACAAAAGTTACACTGCTGATTTTGTCTTACAACAGTGTTTCCCGTAGGTGCGGGGGCTCTGGCAGTAGTAGGAACTGTACCTCCCTGCTGGGGTTTAGTCGTAGCTGGCCTCCCCTGAATCTGATACTGAGGCTGATACGGACGTTGCTGAGGAGCCTGATCAAGAGTCTGATACTGCCTCGGCTGACTCTGGCTGCTCTGGCCCAAGTACTGTTTCTTACTCGGCTGGCTGCTCTCAGCTATCATCTCTGCCTTCCGTTTCTCAAACTTCGAGGCTGCTTGGAATGCCTCGGGAAAAGTAGTATAAGTCTGCCCAATCAAATGTAGCTGTATATCCATCCTCAGCCCACAAACAAACCTATGAATCATCCTCCTAGCTGGCCGCACCAGCTCAGGCATATACCTCGACAGGCTGACAAACCTAGCCTCATACTGTGCAACAGTAATGTTTTCCTGCTTCAGGGCCACAAATTCATCCTCCCACCTTTCCCTAGCCATCTCGGGAATATACTTATCCCGAAACTCACTCACAAAATCATCCCACAAATGCAGAACATCCTCACAGTCCCACCTCAACCTGACAGTGTTCCACCACTGTTCTGCGTCGCCCTCAAACAGGAATGCCGCACAATCCATTCTTGCCTCATCAGTGTACCTCAAAGCAGCGAAAATTTTCTCAACACGGTTAATCCATCTCTCGGCTGCCTCGTCATCCGACTCTCCAAAGAACTTACCCGGCTCGTGCCTCAAGAATTTCTCCAACTGATTATTCTCAGCCCTAGGCCCCTGTCCACCAGGATTAGCTTGATTTCCCTGGGGATTATTATTCCTGTCCTGCCTCTACTCATGCAATACCTGTGTAATCCGGTCAACTGCAGTGGTCATAGTAGCCATAAACTGTTCAGGCAATGGTTGCTGACCCTGTTCTGCTGCCTCTTCATCTGCCCCTTGACCTTGAGTACCACGACGTGGTGGCATAGTAACAACTCACAATAGCTGGCAGCATATAAAATCAGTTTATAGACAGAAATATAGCACATAAGATTAGATAACACTCAAGTCAATAACAATCAAATATCCTATCACACGATTCACATAACACAAGATTGACATGTCAAACTAATTCACTTAAACACATAAGCAATCCAAGTTCACATAGTCATGCTATAACATTTTCTTTTCACTTAACAATCATACAATAACACTTTAGCATTTTAGACCTTTACCCCACAGACCGAGAAACATATCCCGGCTCATGCAAGACTATCATGCTCTGATACCACCTAAAAATTTCACGTCCCGACCCGACCCCGCAAAAGGCCAAGCCTGGACCCAACACACGGACGGAGTCTCCTCTGTACCGTGGACGATCCGAAAACCCTACATTTAATATAATACTTGTGAATTCCACAATAAACATTTGAAACAAGCCAACTTTCTTTTAAAACATACATTTTCTTATTAACCAACTTTGCAATCCAAAATGCCATGCATACTACACAAGTATTTATGCCACTAAACAGTTAAACCATTAGTATGCAATTCCTCTCTAGTCACGTGAGTATAACTTTACAACTTTACATTCTTTCAACTTTACAACATAAGACCATAGAGGCCTCAAAATAGAAACTACATACAAGGCTACAAGCCTCAAAATGAAGCGTCAACCAAGCATTAAACACATCAAGCATGGCCCGCACAAAAGTCTGGCAACCAACCACCAGCTAAGCAAAGAAGTGCTATCAAGGAAACACCTCCACTTGCTCCTCCTCCTCAATTACCTCAATAGGGTCCGCTTCAACTACTCCTGTAAAATATAGTATAGAAAGGAATGAGCAGAAACTATTGCTCAGTGAGGGTTATTGGTCTCAAGGATGGAGATGAGAGAAGAATGCAATGCAAATAGTCAAGCAATTCATTAAATTATCATATAGAGTTACAAACAAAGCCAACAATAATCAAGAAAAGCATTAAAACTATAAACACTCATTCAAAGGATACGGTTCACTTCCCATGAGCAACTTTCAATCACGAATTCAATGACGACGCGCCAGCCTAAACCACCTTATAACTTCAGTTTGGAATACCCCGGAAGTATCAATCAATTCTACGACCCAAATCTCCCTGGGAGGCAACCCAAACGAGAAAGGGAATAGGACACGGAGCTAGGGCAACCAACACTGGCAACCTGAGGCTACTCAGAGAGGCCCATCACACCGCCCCTGACTCTATGAATACAATACAATATTCAATGCAACAATCGAACAATCAAGCAATAGAGCCACACGTGGGAGAATAAAAAAGTAGGTTACTCTCGCACGCAATAGGAACAGTTGATAAACATTCCAATCAAAATCAACTCTAAAAAGCATAATAAGCATTAACAAGCATTCTACAAGCAAAATTCTATGAAAACCAACAAAAACACAAAACGACCCCAACTTACTAAACGCTACTACTTTCAAACGAGGCATGAGTTTTGGAAACCGACTTCACCAATCCTCCTAGGTCACCATAAGGCACGTCTAAAGACCCCGAAACCTTACTTTACCCTAGAATTCATGCAAAGTCCCGATTTCCCCTTTTGCTCGTTTGAACTACCGCTAGTCTAACCAAACACCCAACCAACGCCATAACCACACCAAAAGTGCTTCCATGGCCTCCTGAGACAATGCCATCACGCAAAACAAGAAAATGCTAAACTCGACCTAAACGACCCCGATTTTCACCAATGCATTTTTCTCATTTTCCCATTGCACAATTCAAACAAATCATGCATTTAGGCATTCTAGCATATCTAGCATCTTGTCACATCAACAGAACGCATAACGGAATAACTTCTACGTTTCGAGAGTTTACTATTCATATTTTACTATTTAATTGACATTTTAAATTACAATCTCAACATTCAACCGCAGAAAATGTTAAAAAGCTATAAATACATGTTCTACAGTTGTCAAGGAACATTCTTTAAGCATTAAAATGATTAAAATAACAAACTACGGATAAAACCCAAAAATCATAAAGTTGATATACATGTTATTCAAATGCGCAAATAACGTGCTTCCCTCACCTTGGACACTCCTAGTCGCTAAGAAAACCTCACTGGATGCCTTGGTAACAACCCCGCACAAGCTCACGCGAAGATTGGAAGTTTGGAAGTTGAAAATCTTTTTTTTTCTTTCCTCTTGGTTTCGGCCAGCTTATGTTCTGTTTTCAGCTTTTTTTTTTTTTTTATTTTGCAATGTTTAAGCTCAATAAGGTGACAAGCTTGGTCAATGGTCAAACCCCTTGGTCAAACTAACTTAAGTTGGTCAAATTGCCTATTTTTGTGCATTTTAAAGCTATAACAACCATCACCAAATTAATTCTAGCTAACAACAATTAAATATAAAATTTAAGACACCAAAATGCTAGTTTTCACTCTTTGTTGAGGACTAGAAACCGCTCTCTAACTATCACTCTTGATATGCAATGCATCTTGCGACAGTAAAGAAGTAACAATTTGATTTCAAAGAATTTAAAAAAATATAATTTTCAAAATAATAAACAAGAAAATTCCACATTCCGGGCTCGGGTATTACAAAGCTCGCTTGGCTATGCCATTTTTCGGAGCCCAAAATCGATCGTTTTCATTAGTTTTGGGATACTTTTCTACTTTTGCGTTGTTTTTCCGTCCGGATCGTACGTCGTGAGCAGCGAAATGGACGACAACCTAATCCATCACATTTCTATTTTTGAATCCCATGGCACCTTAGGCAAGAAAACTTTGCTTAACGTAGAGGATGGGCCCGCAAACCGAGGGCGTGGGGCTTAGCACTTGGTCTTCGTCGCTCCGGTGCCCATAACTTTTGATCCGTAAGGATTTACGCAGAGCACAGCATACCGTTGGAAAGCTCTTCGAGAGCTCTAGGACGACGGCAACAAGCCTGCTTGTCTGTGCTAGTTTTTGGGGCCCAAAATTAAAATTTTTCATCAGTTTTGGGACACTTTTCTTCTTTTGTGCTATTTTTCTTTCCCGGATCGTACGTTGTGAGCAGCGAAAAGGACGACAACCTAATCCATCACATTTCTATTATCAAATCCCATGACACCTTGGGCAGGACATGTCACGCCCCAACCCGGCCTATAAAGGTTATACTAGGGTGTGATCTAACATTTAAGTCACGTCTCGTACTTAACCGTTCATGAAGATTTAACACTTAACGTTTTGGCCTAAACTCCAAAATTTTTTGAAAAATCGGCAGCATAACGGCTGTAATTGGGCTCTTTGGTTTGGCCTAATTCTCTAAACGCCTCAAATTTTTCCAATCTCAATTTCATTTCTAACTAAGATTTCTATTTAACATCAATTGAAATGCCTATTGGTTATCTCGATGTCTCATTTGATTTATAATCGAGCATGATACTATGTCTCATTTGTTTGTTTATCCTCGTTACAAAAGTACCTGTTGATCTTTGCTTAATAGCATGTACCCGTTTAAGATTGGATAAGTTCATTTACTTAGTCCTTAGCTAATACGTCATAACCTATGATAGATACTAGTGGTAATAATAGCAAAAACGATCATAATAGTGTCTAGCGTCAGTCTACTTAATATCAGTACAAACCAAAATTAGACCCCAAATTACAACGGGGGTCTTTTACATTACAAATAGCAAGCAACAAAAAGAAATAGTCTTCAGGTAGCATAGAGTTCACAAGTAGCCACAATCACGCAAAGCACACAAGACAGGCAATCACTCCAAGGATTCATCGTTAGGCACACTGTCCTCGGGTACCTGTTCTGGATCTTCTTCACCTGAGATGATAAAAGAGGGTGAGTCCTTATGAACTCAGCGAGGGGGAACAAGAAATAGGTTTTGAAACTCATTTTCCGGTTCAACTTATGAAATCCTTTCGCAAGCATGAATATAACAATAATACAAGTACAGGAATAGAAATACCAGTCTTTCCTCCCCGAGGTTCTCTAGGAACCAAGCGAGAGTACTTGTACACACAGTAAAAAGGATACAGTGAGCTTTTGCTCTCAGATCAGTTCCAGAATCAGTTGTTTCGGCCGACTTCAAATCATCCCCCAAACACGCCAGGTGGGTGTACTCCGGATGTACCCCAAAATCCTACGACCCAACTCTCCGAGGAAGTCTAGCCCCCAAGCGAGAGAGGGAATGGGACCATGGTAGTCACGGGTGCACCAACAAGCCCGATGCCGCCCGGTGTGCGTGATCGCTACCATGCCGACAAGAAAGGTTGCAACCTTGTATGCAGTGCACATTTATGACATTAACATATCACGTTAGGAGGACAACAAAGTAGGTTGCCTCCAGACAGTCATAAGATTGCACATTGACAAGTAAACAGGCAGGGCACCATAAGACAAGTAATTTCACTTGAAAGGCATATAGAGTTATATGAACATTAAACGGGCAGCCATGTAACACATGTAAATCAAGCCATATAACTCATTTCGAAGTCCACGTAATCAAGTGATAGGATTATTCAACATGCAACAACATCTACGTGGGTTCGGATGCAAGAAAAGCCTATTTGTCAACATGCAATTATCAGAATTACATTTAAGGTTATAAGGGCAACTATGGGCAGCCTACTAAGCATATGATTCCACACAATATCCAAATGATCAATACTTAGCAAGCCTATCAAGTCATTAGGGTTTCCATTTCGTGCATATCCGTGCAATTTGAGCCCCAAACCAATTCAAAATCAATCTCAAGTCATGTATCATTTAATCCAACATCCTCAAACATTCAAAACAGTCCACATAACATCCCAAAGCTACAATCCCAAGCATTTAATTCAACAAGAGAAGTCACAACAATTTTCTAAGCATAACACTAAGTGAAACCCTTACTGCAATAGGCTGTTTTCTCACAATCATTAAGATAAGCAAACAATATCCAATTCTAGTGAATAAGATGTAAAATTAAAGCTTAAGAAGTGAACTAAAATCAGAAACAAATCTTGCATCATTTGGAGTTCGAGATCATTTGTTATAGCCGAAACAGTGGGATAGCACAAAACTGTCCAGATTTGCACACATTTCGATTATTGACGTTTTTGAGGTCTTTACGGTCAGATTTAGCCTTAGTCCATTTCTGACAAAAATGTCCAGAACTGAAAAATATTGCAGCACACCAAATTTCATGCATTTTTGATATCATTTACTAAGTCAAATCTGGTTCGTTCTACAAGGTCAGTGCATCTGTCAAAACCTGCTTCATTTTTCCAGATTTCCAGATTTGGACACATTTTAAAGATTTGCCATTTTGAGGACCTTAGAGTCGAAATTAGCTTTGGCCTATTTCTTCGAAAAGTGTTCAAAACGGGAAAAACTAGTCACCTGCCAATTTTCATGCATTTTTAACATCATTTTCCTAGCAAAACTTACCTCGAAACAAACTGGTCAGAGAGCTGTCAACAATCCGACTTCACCTATCATCACTTTCAAGGCAAGATCTTGCCATGCATGGTTGCAAAAGCTTATGAACGAACATATAACTCAAGTAAAAAAGCAAAGACATAATTTTATGAGCATGCATGTGGATTTTTGAAGGATTTTCAAAAGGTTTTGGCCCTCACCTTAGCAATCAACCAAGAGGATGCACAAAACTTGTTGAAGCAAACTTTTCTTCTTCTCCTTTGCCTAGCCGAGGTTCCAACTAGATTTTCTCTATTTTTCCTAGCTTAGTGACCAAGCACTTAGTACATGCATGAGGTTAGAACAAGAAGAAAAGAAATGGAAGCTTAAAACTCACCTAGGGCCGAAATGAAGGCTTCAAAGGGCATGCATGTGTGATTTTTGCATCCTAGCTTGTTTGCTTGAGTTTCTTTGATGGTTGCTTGTCTTGATGCACCATGATTTGATGAAGATGAGCAAAGGATGGTGAGAACTCAGCCAAGGCCGAGAAAGAGAGGGGGAAAATGAGAGGGAGAGAGAGAAGTCGAGGAAGAAAGAGGAAATGACAAGAATATGACAAAGAGTGAAGCCTTTGCATTCTTCAAGCATGTGGTCGGCCTTGGGCCATTAAAAATCTGATTTTTGTGTCTTCAATGTGTGATTTTAAAATGTTAGCATGGGCTAAGGTGGTTTGGTCGAGCAAGGTAGAGGATTGAGGTGGTATTGAACAATTTTTTAAGCATTGATAAGTGTTTTTGTGTCATAACTTGTCTAGAATCAATTTGAATTTAGCATGCATGCAAAGAGACCTCCTAGTGGTCGGCCAAGGCTAGTTTCAAATCTGAATTTTTGTCATCTTTGAGCATTATTTTAATTGTGTCTTGAAAGTGCAAAAAGAATAAGGAATAAAGAATGTCTAGCTTTTTGTGTTATTTTGTCTTCTAGTGAGTTGAATTAGTAATTTAATAATAGTTAGTGGATTTTGTAGGATTGTTTAATAGTCTAGTGCTTTCTGTAAGATACTTTCTTGATTAGCGTGAAAGCACGCTTTCCTAGGTCTAGGAGATGCACTACGAGGTAGGACACGAACTACGAGATGAACGCACGTTTTTCAAGTAAATGTGCGCAACCCTAAATGAATGCATGTAATTCAATGCAAGGCACACAAAACGAACACAATTCTTAAATCTAAGTCAAGGCACGCAAATCTAGATTAGGGCATACGAAACAAGGTATCACACGCAAATCGAAGTCAAGGCCCGTATATCTAGGTATCGCACGTCAGTCGGGGATTAGGGCACCCTATTCTAGGTCAAGGCACGTATGACAAGGTATGCACGAAAACCAAGATAGGACACGTAATCCAAGGTCGATCATATAATTAGGGGTCTATGGCACGCAAATCGAGGTATGACACGTTATTTGGGGTCGGGCCTCACAGGACAACTTTGCTTCACGTAGAGGCTAGGCCCGCAAACTGAGGGCATAGGGCTTGGGATTATGTCTCCGTCGCTCTGGTGCCCATAGCTTTTGATCCGTAAAGTGTTACGGGTCACACAGCATACCGTTGGAAAGCACTCCGAGAGCTATGAGACAGGGGCAAGAAGCCTGCTCGGCTGCGCCAGTTTTTGGAGCCCAAATTCGAACATTTTCATTAGTTTTGGGACACTTTTCATCTTTTCCGCCATTTTTCCTTCCAGGATCGTACGTCGTGAGCCTAGATAAGGGCGACAACCTAATCCATCACATTTCTATTATCGAATCCCACGGTACCTTGGGCAATACAACTTCGCTTCACTTAGAGGCTGGGCCCGCAAACCGAGGGCGTAGGGCTTGGGACCAAGTCTCTGTCGCTCCTTTGCCCATAACTTTTGATCCGTAAAGAGTTACGCGGCGCACATCATACCATTAGAAATCTCAAAGAGAGCTCTACAATGGGGCAATAAGCCTGCTCGACAGCGCCAAATTTCGGAGCCCAAATCGAACGTTTTCATCAGTTTTGGGATACTTTTCTTCTTTTGCGCTATTTTTCCTTCCCGAATCGTACGTCGTAAGCCTAGAAAAGGACGACAACCTAATCCATCATATTTCTATTATCGAATTCCACGGCACCTTGGGCAAGACAACTTCGCCTCACGTTGAGGCTACGCCCGCAAACCGAGGGCGTGGGGCTCGGGACCGGGACTCCGTCGCTCCTTTGCCCATAACTTTTGATCCGTAAGGACTTACGCATCGCACAACATACCAATGGAAAGCTCTTCGAGAGCTCTATGACGTGAGCAGCAAATCTGCTTGGTTGTGCCTATTTTTGGAGACCAAAATCAAACGTTTTCATCAGTTTCAAGACACTTTTCTTCTTTTGATCTATTTTTTCATCCCGGATCGTACGTCGTCAGCTGCGAAAAGGACGACAACCTACTCCAACACATTTCAATTATCGAATCCCACGGTACCTTGGGCAAGACAACTTCACTTCACGTAGAGGCTAGGCCCGCAAACCAAGGGCATGGGGCTTGGGACCAGGTCTCTGTCGCTCCGGTACCCATAACTTTTGATCTGCAAGGAGTTTGTGGCGCACAACATACCGTTGGAAAGCTCTACGAGAGCTCTACGACGGAGGCAGCAAGCTTGCTTAGCTACGCATGTTTTCTAAGCCCAAAATCGAACGTTTTCATCAGTTTTGAGATACCTTTCTTCTTTTGCGCTATTTTTCTGTTCCAGTTCGTACGTCGTGAGGCGCGAAAAGGACGACAACCTAATCCATCATATTTCTATTATCAAATCCAATGGCACCTTAGGCAAGACATCTTCGCTTCACGTAGAGGCTGGGTCCACACACCGAGTGCGTGGGGCTTGCGACCAGGTCTCCGTCGCTCCAGTGCCTATAACTTTAGATCCGTAAGGATTTACGCGGCGCACAGCATACCGTTGGAAAGCTCTCCGAGAGCACTACAACGTGAGCAGCAAGTTTGCCAAGCTGCACCTGTTTTCAAAGCCCAAAATCGAACGTTTTCTTCAGTTTTGGGACACTTTTCTACTTATGCGCTGTTTTTCCGTCCCGGATCGTAAGTCGTGAGCAGCGAAAAGGACGACAATCTAATCCATCACATTTCTATTATCAAATCCCACGGCACCTTGGGCAAGACCACTTCGCTTCACGTAGAGGCTGGGCTCGCCAACCGAGGGCGTGGGGCTTGGGACCAGGTCTTCGTCATTTCGGTGCCCATAACTTTTGATCCGTAAGGAGTTACGCGGCGTACAACATACAGTTGGAAAGCTCTCTCAGAGCTCTACGACGGAGGCAGCAAGCCTTCTCGGCTGCGCCTATTTTCAGAGACCAAAATCGAATGTTGTCATCAGTTTCAGGACACTTCTCTACTTTTGTGCAGTTTTTTCGTCCCGGATCATACGTCGGGAGCAGCGAAAAGGACGACAACCTAATCCATCACATTTCTATTATCGAATCCCACGGCTCCATGGGCAAGACAACTTCGCTTCACGTAGAGACTAGGCCCGCAAACCGAGGGCGTGGGGCTTGGGACCTGGTCTCTATCGCTCGGGTGCCCATAACTTTTGATCCGTAAGGATTTACGCAGCGCACAGCATACCGTTGGAAAGCTCTCCGAGAGCTCTACGATGGAGGCAGCAAGCCTGCTCGGCTACACCTGTTTTCAAAGCCCAAAATCGAACATTTTTATCAGTTTCGAGACACTTTTCTTCTTTTGCGCAGTTTTTTCGTCCCGGATCGTACGTCGTGAGCAGCGAAAAGGATGACAACCTAATCCATCACATTTCTATTAACGAATCCAACGGCACCTTGGGCAAGACAACTTCTCTTCACATAGAGGCTGGGCCCACAAACCGAGGGCGTGGGGCTTAGAACCAGGTCTCCGTCGCTCCGGTGCCCACAACTTTTGATCCGTAAAGAGTTACGCGGCGTACAACATATTGTTGTAAAGCTCTCCGAGAGCTCTACGACGGGGGTAGCAAGCTTGCTTGGGTATGCCATTTTTCAGAGCCCAAAATCGATCGTTTTCATGAGGTCCCAGATCGTACATCGTGAGCAGCGAAATGGACGACAACCTAATCCATCACATTTCTATTATCGAATCCTACGGCACCTTGGGCAAGACGACATCACTTCACATAGAGGCTGGGCACGCAAACCATTGGCGTGGGGCATGGGACCAGGTCTCCGTCGTTCCAGTGCACATAACTTGTGATCCGTAAGGCGTTACGAGGCGCACAGCATACCGTTGGAAAGCTCTCCGAGACCTCTACAACGTGGACAACAGGCATGCTCGGTTGCACCTTTTTTCTGAGCCCAAAATTGAACGTTTTCATCAGTTTCGGGACACTTTTCTACTTTTGCGCTGTTTTTTCATCCTAGATCATACGTCGTGAGCAATGAAAAGGACGACAACCTAATCCATCACATTTCTACTATCGAATCCCATTGTACCTTGGGCAAGACAACTTCGCTTCACTTAGAGGATGGGCCCGCAAACCGAGGGCGTGGGGCTTGGGACCAAGTCTACGTCGCTCCTTTGCCTATAACTTTTGATCCGTAAGGAGTTACGCGAAGTACATCATACCATTGGAAAGCTCTCCGAGAGCTCTATGATGGGGGCAATAAGCTTGCTCGGCTGCGCCAGATTTCGGAACCCAAATTCAAACGTTTTCATCAGTTTTGAGACACTTTTCTTCTTTTGCGCTGTTTTTCCATCCCAGATCGTACGTCGTAAACCTAGAAAAGGATGACAACCTAATCCATCACATTTCTATTATCGAATCCCACGGCACCTTGGGCAAGACAACTTCGCTTCACGTATAGGCTGGGTTTGCAAACCGAGTGCGTGGGGATTGGGGGCAGGTCTCCGTCGCTCCATTGCCCATAACTTTGGATCCGTACGGAGTTACGCGGCGCACAACATACCGTTGGAAAGTTCTCTGAGAGCTCTACGACCGGGGCAGCAAGTCTGCTTGGCTAAGCCAGTTTTCGGAGCCCAAAATTGAATGTTTTCATCAATTTTGGGACATATTTCTTCTTTTGCGCTATTTTTCCTTCCTGGATCGTACGTCGAGAACCTAGAAAAGGATGACAACCTAATACATCACGTTTTTATTATCGAATCCCACGGCACCTTAGGCAAGACAACTTCGCTTCATGTATAGGCTGGGTCAACAAACCGAGTGCGTGGGGCTTGAGACCAGGTCTCCGTCGCTCCGGTGCCCATAACTTTTGATCTGTAAGGAGTTACGCGGCACACATCATACCATTGGAAAGCTCTCTGAGAGTTCAACGATGGGGTCAGCAAGTCTACTGGGCTGAGCCAGTTTTCGGAGCCCAAAATAGAATGTTTTCATCAGTTTTGGGACACTTTTCTTCATTTGCGCTGTGTTTCCTTCCCAGATCGTACGTCGTGAGCCTAGATAAGGACGACAACATAATCCATCACATTTCTATTATCAAATCTTATGGCACCATGGGCAAGACAACTTCGCTTCACGTAGAGGCTAGGCCCGTAAACCGAGGGCGTGGGGCTTGGGACCAGGTCTCCGTCGCTCCTTTGCCCATAACTTTTCATCTGTAAGGAGTTACGTGGCTCACAACATACCGTTGGAAGGCTCTTCGAGAGCTCTACGACGGGAGTAACAAGTCAGCTTAGCTACTCCTGTTTTTGAAGCCTAAAATCGAATGTTTTCATCACTTTTGGGACATTTTTCTTCTTTTGCGCTATCTTTCCTTCCCAGATCGTACGTCGTGAGCCTAGATAAGGATGACAACCTAATCCATCACATTTCTATTATCGAATTCCATGGCACCTTGGGCAAGACAACTTTGCCTCACGTAGAGGCTAGGCCCGCAAACCAAGGGCATGGATCTTGAGACCAGGTCTCCGTCGCTCCTTTGCCCATAACTTTTGATCCGTAAGGAGTTATGTGGTGCACAACATACCGTTGGAAAGCTCTCCGAGAGCTCTACAATGGGGGCAGCAGGCCTGTTTGGCTGCACCTGTTTTCAATGCCCAAAATCAAAAGTTTTCATCAGTTTTGGGACACTTTGCTTTTTTTGCGCTGTTTTTCCTTCCCAAATCGTACGTCGTGTGCCCAAAAAAGGACGACAACCTAATCCATCAAATTTCTATTATCGAATCCCATGGCACCTTGGGCAAGACAACTTCGCTTCACATAAAGGCTGGGCCCGCAAACCGAGGGTGTGGGGCTTGGGACAATGTCTCCGTCGCTCCGGTGCCCATAACTTTTGATCTGTAAGGAGTTACGCGGCGCACAACATACCGTTGGAAAGCTCTATGAGAGCTCTACGATGGGGGCATCAAGCCTGCTTGGCTGTGCTTGTTTTTTGATCCCAAAATCAACATTTTCAATAGTTTTGGGATACGTTTCTTCTCTTGCGCTGTTTTTCCTTCCCGGATCGTATGTCGTGAGCCTAGATAAGGACGACAACCTAATCCATCACATTTCTATTATCGAATCCCATGGCACCATAGGCAAGACAATTTCTCTTCACGTAGAGGCTAGGCCCGCAAACCGAGGGCATGGGGCTTCGGACCAAGTCTCCGTCGCTCCTTTGCCCATAACTTTTGATCGGTAAGGAGTTACGTAGCTCACAGCATACCGTTGGAAATCTCTCTGAGAGCTCTACGATGGGAGCAGCAAGTCTGCTTGGCTGCTCCTATTTTCGGAGCCCAAAATTGAATGTTTTCATCTGTTTTGGGACACTTTTCTTCTTTTGCGCTATTTTTCCTTCCCAGATCGTACGTCGTGAGCCTTGATAAGGACGACAACCTAATCTATCACATTTCTATTATCGAATCCCAAGGCACCTTGGGCAAGACAACTTCGCCTCACATAGAGGCCAGGCCCGCAAACCGAGGGCATGGATCTTGAGACCAGGTCTCCGTCGCTCCTTTGCCCATAACTTTTGATCTGTAAGGAGTTACGTGGCGCACATCATACCGTTGGAAAGCTCTCTGAGAGCTCTACGACGGGGGCAGCAAGCCTGCTTGGCTGCTCCTGTTTTTGATGCCCAAAATCGAACGTTTTCATCTGTTTTGAGCACTTTGCTTCTTTTGCGCTGTTTTTCCTTCCCGAATCGTACGTCATGTGCCTAGAAAAGGACGATAACTTAATCCATCACATTTCTATTATCGAATCCCATGGCACCTTGGGCAAGACAACTTCGCTTCACATAGAGGCTGGGCCCGCAAACCGAGGGTGTATGGCTTGGGACCATGTCTCCGTCGCTCTAGTGCCCATAACTTTTGATCTGTAAGGAGTTACGCGGCGCACAGCATACCGTTGGAAAGCTCTACGAGAGCTCTACGATGGGGGCATCAAGCCTGCTCGGCTGTGCTTGTTTTTCAAGCCCAAAATTGGACATTTTCAATAGTTTTGGGATATGTTTCTTCTCTTGCGCTGTTTTTCCTACCCGGATCGTATGTCGTGAGCCTAGAAAAGGACGACAATCTAATCCATCACATTTCTATTATCGAATCCCACGACACCTTGGGCAAGACAACTTCACTTCACGTAGAGGCTAGGCCCGTAAACTGAGGGCGTGTTGCTTGGGACCAGGTCTCCGACACTCATTTGCCCATAACTTTTGATCCGTAAGGAGTTACGCATCGTACAGCTTACCGTTGGGAAGCTCTCCAAGAGTTCTACACTGGAAGCAGCAAGCCAGTGCGGCTGCGACTATTTTCAGAGCACAGAATAGAACATTTTCATCAGTTTTAGGACATTTTTCTTCTTTTGCTTTGATTTTCCTTCCCGGATCGTACGTCGTGAGCCTGGAAAAGGACGACAACCTAATCCATCACATTTCTATTCTCGAATCCCACGGCACCTTGGGCAAGGCAACTTCGTTTCACGTATAGGCTAGGCCCGTAAACCGAGGGCGTGGGGCTTGGGACCAGGTCTCCATCGCTCCGGTGCCCATAACTTTAGATTTGTAAGGAGTTACGCAGCGCACAGCATACCGTTGGAAAGCTCTCTGAGAGCACTACAACGGGGGCAGCAAGCCTGCTCGGCTGCGTTTATTTTTTTAGACCAAAATTGAGCGTTTTCATCAATTTCGAGACACTTTTCTACTTTTGTGCTATTTTTTCCATCCCGGATCGTACGTCGTGAGCAGCAAAAATGACGACAACCTAATCCATTACATTTCTATTTTCGAATCCCACGGCACCTTAGGCAAGGCAACTTCGCTTCATGTAGAGGTTGGGCCCGTAAACCAAGGGCATGGGGCTTGGGACCAGGTCTCTGTCGCACCGGTGCCCATAACTTTTGATCCGTACGAAGGTACGCGTTGTACAACATATTGTTGGAAAGCTCTCTGAGAGCTCTACGACGGGGGCAGCAAGCCTGCTCGGCTGCGCCTATTTTCAAAGCCCAAAATCAAACATTTTCTTCAATTTTGAGACACTTTTCTTCTTTTGCGCTATGTTTTCGTCCCAGATCGTACGTCGTGAGGCGTGAAAAGGACAACAACCTAATCCATCACATTTCTATTATCGAATCCCATGGCACCTTGGGCAAGACAACTTCACCTGACGTAGAGGCTGGGCACGCAAACCGAGGGTGTGGGGCTTGGGACCAGGTCTCCGTCGCTCCGGTGCCCATAACTTTCGATCTGTAAGGAGTTATGCGGCGCACAACATACCATTGGAAACCCCTCCGAGAGCTCTACAACGGGGGCAGTAAACCTGCTCAGCTGTGACTATTTTTGGAGCCCAAATTAGAACATTTTCATCAGTTTTGGGACACTTTTCTTCTTTTGTGCTGTTTTTCTTTCCCGGATCGTACGTCGTGAGCCTAGAAAAGGATGACAACCTAATCCATCACATTTCTATTATCGAATCCCACGGCAACTTGGGCAAGACAACTTTCCTTCACGTAGAGGCTGGGCCTGCAAACCGAGGGCTTGCGGCTTGGGACCAGGTCTCCGTCGCCCCGGTGCCCATAACTTTTGATCCGTATGGAGTTACATGATGCAAAACATACCGTTGGAAAGCTCTCCGAGTTCTCTACGACGGGGGCAGCAAGCCTGCTCGGCTACGCCTATTTTCAAAGCCCAAAAATGAACATTTTCAACATTTTTGGGATACTTTTCTACTTATGCGCTATTTTTCTGTCCCGGATCGTATGTCATGAGCAACGAAAAGGATGACAACCAAATCTATCACATTTTTATTATCGAATCCCACAGCACCTTGGGCAAGACAACTTCGCTTTACGTATAGACTGGGTCAGCAAACCGAGGGCGTGGGGCTTGGGACCAGGTCTCTGTCGCTCCGGTGCCCATAACTTTTGATCCGTAAGGAGTTACGCGGTATACAGCATACCGTTTGAAAGCTCTCCGAGAGCTCTACGACGAGCGCAGCCAGCTTGCTGGGCTGTGCCAATTTTCGTAGCCCAAAATCGAACGTTTTCATCAATTTTGGGACAATTTTCTTCCCTCGCGCTGTTTTTTCCTTCTCGGATCGTACGTCATGAGCCTAGAAAAGGACAACAACCGAATCCATCACATTTCTATTATTGAATCCCATGGTACCTTGGGCAAGACAACTTCGCTTCATGTAGAGGCTGGGCCCGTAAACCGAGGGCGTGGGGATTGGGACCAAGTCTCTGTCGCTCTTTTGCCCATAACTTTTGATTCGTAAGGAGTTACGCGTCGTACAAAATACCGTTGGAAAGCTATCCGAGAGCTCTGCGCCTATTTTTGAAACCCAAAATCAAACGTTTTCATCAGTTTCAGGATACTTTTCTACTTATGCGCTGTTTTTCCGTCCCAAATCGTACGTCGTGAGCAGCGAAAAGGACGACAACCTAATCCATCACATTTCTATTATCGAATCCCACGGCACCTTTGGCAAGACAACTTCTCTTAACGTAAAGGTTGGGCCCGCAAATCGAGGGCATGGGGCTTCAAACCAGGTCTCTGTCACTCCCGTGCCCATAACTTTTGATTTGTAAGGAGTTGCGCGGCGCACAACATACCGTTGGAAAGCTCTCCAAGAGCTCTACGATGGGGGTAGCAAGCCTGTTTGGCCGTGCCTATTTTCGAAGCCCAAAATCTGACATTTTCATCATTTTTGGGACACTTTTTGACTTTTACGTTGTTTTTCTGTCCCGGATCGTACGTCGTGAGCAGCAAAAAGGACGACAACCTAATCCATCACATTTTTATTATCGAATCCCACGGCACCTTGGGCAAGACAACTTCGCTTCACGTAGAGGTTGGGCCCGCAAACCAAAGGTGTGGGGCTTGGGACCTGGTCTCCGTCGCTCCGGTGCCCATAACTTTTGATTCGTAAGGATTTATGCGGCGCACAGCATACCGTTGGAATGCTCTCAGAAAGCTCTATGACGGGGGCAGCATGACTTCTCGGCTGCACCTATTTTCGAAGCCCAAAATAGAACGTTTTCATTAGTTTTGAGACATATTTCTTCTTTTGCGATATTTTTCCGTCCAGATTCGTACGTCGTGAACGACAAAAAGAACAACAACCTAATCCATCACATTTCTATTATCGAATCCCACGACACCTTGGGCAAGACAACTTTACTTCACGTAGAGGCTGGGCCCGCAAACCGAGAGCGTGGGGCTTGGGACCAGGTCTACGTCGCTCATTTACCTATAACTTTTGATAGGTAAGGAGTTGCGCATCGCACAGCATACCGTTCGAAATCTCTCCGAGAGCTCTACGATGGGGGCAGCAAGCCTGCTCAGTTGCGCCAGTCTTCGGAGCCCAAAATCGAACGCTTTCATCAGTTTTGGGATACTTTTCTACTTATGCACTGTTTTTCTGTCCCGGATCGTACGTCATGAGCAACGAAAAGGACGACAGCCTAATCTATCACATTTCTATTATCGAATCCCACGGTACCTTGGGCAAGACAACTTCGCTTCACGTAGAGGCTAGGCCCGCAAACCGAGGGCGTGGGGCTTGGGACCAGGTCTCCGTCGTTCCGGTGCCCATAACTTTTTATCCGTAAGGAGTTAAGCGGCGCACAGCATACCGTTGGAAAGCTCTCCGAGAGCTGTACGACGAGGGTTGCAAGTTTACTTGGCTGCACCTATTTTCGGTGCCCAAAATCGAACGTTTTCATCACTTTTAGGACACTTTTATACTTTTGTGCTGTTTTTCCGTCCTGGATCGTTCGTCGTGAGCAGCGAAAAAGACGACAACCTATTCCATTACATTTCTATTATCGAATCCCATGGAAACCTGGGCAAGACAACTTCACTTCACGTAGAGGCTAGGCCCGCAAACCAAGGGCGTGGGGCTTGGGACCAGGTCTCCGTCGCTCTGGTGCCCATCGCTTTTGATCCGTTAGGAGTTACGTGGCGCACAACATACCGTTGGAAAGCTCTCCGAGAGCTCTACGACGGGGGCACTAGAATGCTCGGTTTCGCCGATTTTCATATCCCAAAATTGAACGTTTTCATTAGTTTTGGGACACTTTTCTACATTTGCGGTGTTTTTTCATCCCGGATCGTATGTCGTGAACAGTGAAAAAGACGACAACCTAATCCATCACATTTCTATTATCGAATCCCATGGCTCCTTGGGCAAGGCAAGTTCGCTTCACGTAGAGGCTGGGCCCGCAAACCGAGGGCGTACGGCTTGGGACCAGGTCTTCGTCGCTCCGGTGCCCATAACTTTTGATCCGTAAGGAGTTAAGCAGCGCACAGCATACCGTTGAAAAGCTCTCCGAGAGCTCTACGACGAGGGTTGCAAGTTTACTTGGCTGCACCTATTTTCGGTGCCCAAAATCGAACGTTTTCATCACTTTTAGGACACTTTTCTACTTTTGTGCTGTTTTTCCGTCCTAGATCGTTCGTCGTGAGCAGCGAAAAGGACGACAACCTAATCCATTACATTTCTATTATCGAATCCCATGGAAACGTGGGCAAGACAACTTCACTTCACGTAGAGGCTAGGCCCGCAAACCAAGGGCGTGGGGCTTGGGACCAGGTCTCCGTCGCTCTGGTGCCCATAGCTTTTGATCCGTTAGGATTTACGCGGCGCACAACATACCGTTGGAAAGCTCTCTGAGAGCTCTACGACGGGGGCACTAGCATGCTCGGTTGCGCCAATTTTCAGATCCCAAAATTGAACGTTTTCATCAATTTTGGGACACTTTTCTACTTTTGCGGTGTTTTTCCGTCCCGGATCATATGTCGTGAACAGTGAAAAAGATGATAACCTAATCCATCACATTTCTATTATCGAATCCCATGGCTCCTTGGGCAAGGCAACTTCGCTTCACGTAGAGGCTGGGCCCGCAAACCGAGGGTGTGGGGCTTAGGACCAGGTCTTCGTCACTTCGGTGCCCATAACTTTTGATCCGTAAGGATTTACGCAGCCCACAGCATACCGTTGAAAAGCTCTCCGAGAGCTCTATGACGGGAGAAGCAGGCATGCTCGGTTGCGCCTATTTTCGGAGCCCAAAATCGAACGTTTTCATTAGTTTTGGGTCACTTTTCTACTTTTGCGCTATTTTTCCTTCCCGGATCGTACGTCGTGAGCAGTGAAAAGGACGACAACCTAATCCATCACATTTCTATTATCAAATCCCACGACACCTTGGGCAAGACAACTTCCCTTCACGTAGAGGCTGGGCCCGCAAACCGAAAGTGTGGGGCTTGGGACCAGGTCTCCGTCGCTTCGGTGCCCATAACTTTTGATCCGTAGGGATTTACGTGGCACACAACATACTGTTGGAAAGCTCTACGAGGGCTCTACGACGAGGACAACATGCTTGCTCAGCTGTGCCTCTTTTCGAAGCCCAAAATCGAACGTCATGAGCTACGAAAAGGACTACAACCTAATCCATCACATTTCTATTATCGAATCCAATGGCACATTGGGCAAGACAACTTTGCTTCACGTAGAGGCTGGACTAGCAAACAGAGGTCGTGGGGCTTGGGACCCGGTCTCCATCGCTCCGGTGCCCATAACTTTTGATCCGTAAAGAGTTACGTGGCGCACAACATACCGTTAGAAAGCTCTCTGAGAGCTCTACGATGGGGACAACTAGCCAACTCAGCTGCGCCTATTTTTGGAGCCTAGATTGAACGTTTTCATCTGTTTTGGGACTATTTTCTTCTTTTTCGCTATTTTTCCTTCCTGGATCATACGTTGTGAGCCTAGAAAAGGACGACAACCTAGTCCATCACATTTCTATTATCAAATCCCACGGCACCTTGGGCAAGACAACTTCGCTTCACGTATAGGTTGGGCCCGCAAACTGAGATCGTGGGGCTTTGGACCAGATCTCTATCGCTCCGGTGCCTATAACTTGATAGCAGGATGGAAAAAATGCAAGAATCCTCTTTTTTCTATAACATAACTTAAATGAAGTTTCGTTAGAATGTTTATTTGGGTCAAAGATGCCAATTTAGTCATTAGTCAAGCCGAAGTCAACGAGGGTAGCACCGTAAAGAAATTCAAACCTCGAGCTATAGGGCGTAGTTATCAGATAAAAAGACCTACTTGTCCTATAACTATTGTAATGAAAGACATATCTTTTGATGATGAATATGCAGAGATAGATTCATTAAAAAAACATAAATGGAAAAATAAATATATAGCTATCCGTAAGGAGTTATGCGGCGCACAACATACTATTGGAAAGCTCTGCGAGAGCTCTACGATGGGGGCAGCAAGCCTGCTCGGCTGTGCATATTTTCGAAGAACAAAATAAAACATTTTCATCAGTTTTGAGACACTTTTCTTCGCTTGGGCTATTTTTCCTTCCCGGATCGTACGTCGTGAGCCTAGAAAAGGGCGACAACCTAATCCATCATATTTCTATTATCGAATCTCATGGCACCTTGGGCAAGACAACTTGGCTTCACATATAGGATCGGCCTGCCAACCGAGGGCGTGGGGCTTGGAACCAGGTCTCCATCGCTCCAGTGCCCATAACTTTTGATTCGTAAGCAGTTACATAGCGCACAACATACCGTTGGAAAGCTCTCCGAGAGGTCTACGATGGGGGCAGCTAGCTAGCTGTGCTGCGTTTGTTTTCAGAGCACAAAATCGAACATTTTCATCAGTTTTGGGACATTTTTTCTTCTCTTGCGCAGTTTTTTCCTTTTCGGATCGTACGTCGTGAGCCAAGAAAAAGACGACAACCTAATCCATCACATTTCTATTATCGAATCCCACGACACCTTGGGCAAAACAACTTCACTTCACGTAGAGGCTGGGCCCGCAAACCAAGGGCGTGGGGCTTGGGACCAGGTCTCTGTCGCTCTTTTGCCCATAACTTTTGATCCGTAAGGAATTACGCGACGCACAACATACCGTTGGAAAGCTCTCCGAGAGCTCTTCAAAGGGCACAGCAAGACTGCTCAGCTACGATTGTTTTCAGAGCCCAAAATTGAACGTTTTCATCAGTTTTGGGACACCTTTCTACTTATGCGCTATTTTTCTGTCCCGGATCGTACGTCATGACCAACGAAAAGGATGACAACCTAATCCATCACATTTTTATTATCGAATCCCGCGGCACCTTGGGCAAGACAACTTCTCTTCACGTAGAGGCTGGGCCAGCAAAACGAGGGCGTGGGGCTTGAGACCAAGTCTCCGTCGCTCCGGTGCCCATAACTTTTGATCCGTAAGGAGTTACGTGGCGCACAGCATATCGTTGCAAAGCTCTACGAGAGCTCTATGACGGGGTATCAAGCCTGCTTGGCTACTCCAATTTTAGGAGCCCAAAATCGAACGTTTTCTTTAGTTTCGGGACACTTTTCTACTTTTGCGCTATTTTTCAGTCCCGGATCGTACGTCGTGAGCAGCAAAAAAGACAACAACCTAATCCATCACATTTCTATTATCGAATCCCACGGCACCTTGGGCAAGACAACTTCACTTCACATAGAGGCTAGGCCCGCAAACGAAGTGTGTAGGGCATGGGACCAGGTCTTCGTCGCTCCAGTGCACATAACTTGTGATCTGTAAGGAGTTATGAGGCACACAACATACTGTTGGAAAGCTCTCCGAGAGCTCTACGACGTGGGCAATCGGCATGCTCAGCTGCACCTATTTTCGGAGCCCAAAATCGAACATTTTCATCAGTTTCGGGACACTTTTCTACTTTTGCGCTGTTTTTTCGTCCCGGATCGTACGTCGTGAGCGGCGAAAAGGACGACAACCTAATCCATCACATTTCTCTTATCGAATCCCACGGCACCTTAGGCAATACAACTTCACTTCACGTAGAGGCTGGGCCCGAAAATCGAGGGCGTGGGGCTTGGGACCGGGTCTTCATCGTTCCGGAGCCCATAACTTTTGATCCGTAAGGATTTACGTGGCGCATAGTATACCGTTGGAAAGCTCTCCGAGAGCTCTACGACGAGGGCAACAAGCCTGCTCGTTTGTGCCAGTTTTTGCAGCCCAAAATTAAACTTTTTCATCAATTTTGTGACACTTTTATTCTTTTGCGCTATTTTTCCTTCCCGGATCGTACGTCGTGAGCCGTGAAAAGGTCGATAACCTAATCCATCACATTTCCATTATCGAATCCCACAGCACCTTGGGAAAGACAACTTTTCTTCACGTAGAGGCTGGGCTCGCAAACCGAGGGCATGGGGCTTGGGATCAGGTCTCCGTCGCTCCGGTGCCCATAACTTTTGATACGTAAGGTGTTACGCGTCGCACAGTATACCGTTGGAAAGCACTTTGAGAGCTCTACGACAGGGGAAACAAGCCTGCTCGATTGCGCTAGTTTTCGGAGCCCAAAATCGAACATTTTCATCAGTTTTGGGAAACTTTTCATCTTTTGCGCTATTTTTCCTTTCAGGATCGTACGTCGTGCGCCTAGAAAAGGACGACAACCTAATCCATCACATTTCTATTATCGAATCCCATGGCACCTTGGGCAAGGCAACTTCGCTTCAATTAGAGGCTGGGCCCACAAACCGAGGGCGTGGGGCTTGGGATCAGGTCTCCGTCGCTCCTTTGCCCTTAACTTTTGATCCGTAAGGAGTTACGTGACGCATATCATACCGTTGGAAATCTCTCCGAGAGCCCTACGATGGGGGCAATTAGCCTGCTCGGCTGTGCCTGATTTCGGAGCCCAAAATCGTATGTTTTCATCAGTTTTGGGATACTTTTTCTTCTTTTGCGCTGTTTTTCCTTCCCGGAATCGTACGTCGTAACCCTAGAAAAGGAAGACAACCTAATCCATCACATTTCTATTATGGAATTCCACGGCACCTTCGATAAGACAACTTCGCCTCACGTAGAGGCTAGGCCCACAAACCGAGGGCTTAGGGCTTGGGACCAGGTCTCCGTCGCTCCTTTGCCCATAACTTTTGATCCGTAAAGAGTTACGTGGCACACAGCATACCGTTGGAAAGCTCTCCGAGAGCTCTACGATGGGGGTAGCAAGCCTGCTCAGCTACGCCTGTTTTCAAAGTCCAAAATCGAATGTTTTCATCAGTTTTGGGAAACTTTTCTTCTTTTGCTCTGTTTTTCCTTCCCAAATCGTACGTCATGAGCCTAGAAAAGGACGACAATCTAATCCATCACATTTCTATTATGGAATTCCATGGCACCTTCGATAAGACAACTTCGCCTCACGTAGAGGCTAGGCCCACAAACCGAGGGCGTAGGGCTTGGGACCAGGTCTCCGTCGCTCCTTTGCCCATAACTTTTGATCCGTAAAGAGTTACGTGGCACACAGCATACCGTTGGAAAGCTCTCCGAGAGCTCTACGATGGGGGCAGCAAGCCTGCTCAGCTACGCCTGTTTTCAAAGCCCAAAATCGAATGTTTTCATCAGTTTTGGGAAACTTTTCTTCTTTTGCTCTGTTTTTCCTTCCCAAATCGTACGTCATGAGCCTAGAAAAGGACGACAACCTAATCCATCACATTTCTATTATCGAATCCCACGAGACCTTGGGCAAGACAACTTTGCTTCACGTAGAGTCTAGGCTCGCAAACCGAGGGCGTGGGGCATGGGACCATGTCTCCTTCACTCCGATGCCCATAACTTTTGATCCGTAAGGAGTTATGCGGCGCACAGCATACTATTGGAAAGCTTTACGAGAGCTCTACGATGGGGGCAGCAAGCCTGCTCAGCTGTGCATATTTTCGGAGCCCAAAATCGAACGTTTTCATCAATTTTGGGACACTTTTCTTCTCTTGGGCTATTTTTCATTCCCGGATCGTACGTTGTGATCCTAGAAAAGGACGACAACCTAATCCATCATATTTCTATTATCGAATCCCACGGCACCTTGGGCAAGACAACTTCGCTTCACGAATTGGCTGGGCCTGCAAACCGAGGGCGTGGTGCTCGGAACCTGGTCTCCGTCGCTCTGGTTCCCATAACCTTTGATCCGTAAGGACTTACGCGTCGCACAACATACCAATGGAAAGCTCTTCGAGAGCTCTACAACATGGGCAGCAAACCTACTAGGCTATGCCTGTTTTCGGAGCCCAAAATCAAACGTTTTCATCAGTTTTAGGACACTTTTCGTCTTTTGAGCTATTTTTCCATCCCGGATCTTACGTCGTCAACTTAATCAATCTCATTTCTATTACCGAATCCCACGACACCTTTGGCATGACAACTTCACTTCACGTAGAGGCTGGGCCCGCAAACTGTGGGCATGGGGCTTGTGACCAGGTATCTGTCGCATTGATGACCATAAATTTTGATCCGTAAAGAGCTACGTGGCGCACAACATACCGTTGGAAAGCTCTTCAAGATCTCTACGACGGGGGCAGCAAGCTTGCTCTGTTGCGCCTATTTTCAGAGCCCAAAATCGAACATTTTCATCAATTTCGGGACACTTTTCTACTTATGCGCTGTTTTTTCATCCCGTATCGTACGTCGTGAGCAGCGAAAAAGACGACAACCTAATCCATCACATTTCTATTATCGAATCCCTCAGCACCTTGGGCAAGACAACTTCTCTTCACGTAAAGGCTGGGCCCGCAAACCGAGTGCGTGGGGCTTGAGACCAGGTCTCCGTCGCTCTGGTTCCCATAACTTTTGATCCGTAAGTAGTTACGCGGTGCACAACATACCGTTGGAAAGCTCTCTGAGAGCTCTACGACGGGGGTAGCAAGCTTACTTGGCTATGCCATTTTTCGGAGCCCAAAATCGAACGTTTTCATCAGTTTTGGGTCACTTTTCTACTTTTGCGTTGTTTTTTCATCCCGGATCGTACGTCGTGAGCAACGAAATGGACAACAACCTAATCCATCACGTTTCTAATATCGAATCCCATGGCACCTTGGGCAAGACAACATCACTTCACGTAGAGGCTGGGCCTGCAAAACAAGGGCGTGGGGCATGGGACAAGGTCTCTGTAGCTCCGGTGCACATAACTTGTGATCCGTAAGGAGTTATGAGGTGCACAACTTACCGTTGGAAAGCTCTCCGAGAGCTCTACGACGTGGGCAACAAGCATGCTCGGTTGCACCTATTTTCTATGCCCAAAATCGAACATTTTCATCAGTTTCGGGATACTTTTCCACTTTTGTGCTATTTTTTCGTCCCGGATCGTATGTCGTGGGCAGCGAAAAGGACGACAACCTAATCCATCACATTTCTATTATCGAATCCCATGGCACCTTAGGCAAGACAACTTTGCTTCACGTAGAGGCTGGGCCCGCAAACTGAGGGCATAGGGCTTGGGATCAGGTCTCCGTCGCTCTGGTGCCCATAGCTTTTGATCCGCAAGGTGTTACACGGTGCACTGCATACCGTTGGAAAGCACTCCGAGAGCTCTGCGACAGGGACAGCAAGTTTGCTCGGCTGTGCTAGTTTTCGGAGCCCAAAATCAAACATTTTCATTCGTTTTGGGACACTTTTCATCTTTTGCGCTATTTTTCCTTCTAGGATCGTACGTCGTGAGCCTAGAAAAGGACGATAACCTAATTCATCACATTTCTATTATTGAATCCCACGGTTCCTTGGGCAAGAAAACTTCGCTTCACGTAGAGGCTGGGCCCGTAAACCGAGGGTATAGGGCTTAGTACCAGGTCTCCGTCACTACGGTGCACATAACATTTGATCCGTAAGGAGTTACGCGGTGCACAGCATACCGTTGGAAAGCTCTCCGAGAGCCCTACAACATGGGTAGCAAGCCTACTTGACTGTGCCAGTTTTTGGAGCCCAAAATCGAACGTTTTCAATAGTTTTGGGATACTTTAGTTCTTTTGTGCTATTTTTTCTACCCGGATCGTACGTCATGAGCCTAGAAAAGGACGACAACCTAATCCATCACATTTCTATTATCGAATCCCACGGCACCTTGGGCAAGACAACTTCACTTCACTTAGAGGCTGGGCCCGTAAACCACGGGCGTGGGGCATGGGACTAGGTCTCCGTCGCTCATTTGCCCATAACTTTTGATCAGTAAGGAGTTACGCACAGCACAACATACCGTTGGAAAGCTCTCCGAGAGCTCTACGATTGGGGCAGTAAGCCTACTTGGCTGCACCTGATTTCGGAGACCAAAATCGAATGTTTTCATCAATTTTGGGACACTTTTCTTCTTTTGCGCTGTTTTTCCTTCTCGGATCGTACGTCGTGAGCCAAGAAAAGGACAGCAACCTAATCCATCACATTTCTATTATCGAATCCCACGACACCTTGGGCAAGACAACTTCGCTTCACGTAGAGGCTGGGCCCGCAAAACGAGGGCGTGGGGCTTGGGACCAGGTCTCCGTCGCTCATTTGCCCATAACTTTTGATCCGTAAGGACTTACGTGGTGCACAGCATACTGTTGGAAAGCTCTCCGAAAGATCTACGACGAAGGAAACAAGCCTACTCGGTTGCACCTATTTTCGAAGCCCAAAATCGAACGTTTTCATCAGTTTTGGGACACATTTCTTCTTTAGCACTGTTTTACCTTCCTGAATCGTACGTCATAAGCCTAGAAAATGACGACAACCTAATCCATCAAATTTCTATTATCGAATCCCACCATACCTTGCGCAAGACAACTTCGCTTCACGTAGAGGCTGGACCTGCAAACCGAGGGCGTGGTGCTTGGGACCAGGTCTCTGTCTCTCCTTTGCCCATAACTTTTGATCCGTAAGGAGTTACGCGTCGCACAGCATACCAATGGAATGTTCTCTGAGATCTATACGATGTGGGTAGTAAACCTGCTCAGCTGTGCCTATTTTTGGAGCCCAAAATCAAACATTTTCATCAGTTTCGGGATACTTTCCTTTTTTTGCGCTATTTTTCATTCACGGATCGTACGTCGTCAGTCGCGAAAAGGACGACAACCTAATCAATCTCATTTCTATTACAGAAACCCTCGACGCCTTGGGCATGACAACTTCACTTCACGTAGAGGCTGGGCCCGCAAAATGTGGGCATGGGGCTTGTGACCAGGTATCTGTCGCATTAATGACCATAAATTTTGATCCGTAAAGTGCTACGTGGTGCACAACATACCGTTGGAAAGCTCTCCGAGAGCTCTACGACAAGGGCAGCAAGCTTGCTTGGCTACGCCTATTTTTGGAGCCCAAAATCGAATATTTTCATCAATTTTGGGACATTTTTCTACTTATGCGCTATTTTTCCGCCCGGATCGTATGTCGTGAGCAGCGAAAAAGACGACATCCTAATCCATCACATTTCTATTATCGAATCCCTCGGCACCTTGGGCAAGACAACCTCTCTTCACGTAGAGGCTGGGCCAGCAAACCGAGTGCGTGGGGCTTGGGAACAGGTCTCCGTCACTCCGGTTCCCATAACTTTTGATCTGTAAGTAGTTACGCGGCGCACAACATACCGTTGGAAAGCTCTTTGAGAGCTCTACAACGGGGGTAGCAAGCTTGCTTGGCTATGCCATTTTTCAGAGCCCAAAATCGAACGTTTTCATCAGTTTTGGGTCACTTTTCTACTTTTGCGTTGTTTTTCCGTCCCGGATCGTACATCGTGAGCAACGAAATGGACGACAACCTAATCCATCACATTTCTATTATCGAATCCCACGGCACCTTGGGCAAGACGACATCACTTCACGTAGAGGTTGGGCCCGCAAACCGAGGGCGTGGGGCATGGGACCAGGTCTCCGTCACTCTGGTGCATATAACTTGTGATCCGTAAGGAGTTACGAGGCGCACAACTTACCGTTGGAAAGCTCTCCGAGAGCTTTACGACGTGGGCAATAGGAATGCTCAGTTGCACCTATTTTCTGTGCCCAAAATTGAACGTTTTCATCAGTTTCAGGACACTTTTCTACTTTTGTGCTATTTTTTCATCCCGGATCGTACGTCGTGAGCAGTGAAAAGGACGACAACCTAATCCATCACATTTCTATTATCGAATCCCTTGGCACCTTAGGCAAGACAACTTTGCTTCACGTAAAGGCTAGGCCCGTAAACCGAGGGCATAGGGCTTGGGATCAGGTCTCCGTCGCTCTGGTGCCCATAGCTTTTGATCCGCAAGGTGTTACACGGCGCACGGCATACCGTTGGAAAGCACTCCGAGAGCTCTGCGACAGGGGTATCAAGTCTGCTCGGCTGCGCCAGTTTTCAGAGCCCAAAATCGAACATTTTCATCCATTTTGGGACACTTTTCATCTTTTGTGCTATTTTTCCTTCTAGGATCGCACGTCGTGAGCCTAAAAAAGGACGATAACCTAATCCATCACATTTTTATTATCGAATCCCACGGTACCTTGGGCAAGACAACTTCGTTTCACGTAGAGGCTGGGCCCGTAAACCGAGGGTATGGGGCTTAGGACCAGGTCTCCGTCGCTACGGTGCACATAATATTTGATCCGTAAGGAGTTACGGGGTGCACAGCATACCGTTGGAAAGCTCTCCGAGAGCCCTACAACAGGGGCAGCAAGCCTACTCGACTGTGCCAATTTTTGGAGCCCAAAATCGAACGTTTCCAATAGTTTTGGGATACTTTAGTTCTTTTGCGCTATTTTTTCTACCTGGATCGTACGTCGTGAGCCGAGAAAATGACGGCAACCTAATCCATCACATTTCTATTATCGAATCCCATGGCACCTTGGGTAAGACAACTTCACTTTACTTAGAGGCTGGGCCCGAAAACCACGGGCGTGGGGCATGAGACTAGGTCTCCGTCGCTCCTTTGCCCATAACTTTTGATCAGTAAGGAGTTACCCAATGCACAGCATACCGTTGGAAAGCTCTCCGAGAGCTCTACGATTGGGGCAGTAAGCCTCCTTGCCTGCACCTGATTTCGGAGACCAAAATCGAACGTTTTCATCAATTTTGGGACATTTTTCTTCTTTTGCGCTGTTTTTCCTTCCCGGATTGTACGTTGTGAGCCAAGAAAAGGATGGCAACCTAATCCATCACATTTCTATTATCGAATCCCACGATACCATGAGCAAGACAACTTCGCTTCACTTAGAGGCTGGGCCCGCAAACCGAGGGCGTAGGGCTTGGGACCAGGTCTCCGTCGTTCTTTTGCCCATAACTTTTGATCCGTAAGGAGTTACGTGGCGCACAGCATACCGTTGGAAAGCTCTCCGAGAGGTCTACGACGGAGGCAGCTATCTAGCTATGCTGCGCCTGTTTTCGGAGCCCAAAATTGAAAGTTTTCATCAGTTTTCAGACACTTTTCTTCTCTTGCGTTGTTTTTTCCTTTCTGGATCTTACGTCGTGAGCCAAGAAAATGATGACAACCTAATCCATCACATTTCTATTATCGAATCCCACAACACCTTAGGCAAGACAACTTTGCTTCACGTAGAGGCTGGGCCCACAAACCGAGGGCGTGGGGCTTGGGACCAGGTCTCCGTCGCTCCTTTGCCCATAACTTTTGATCCGTAAGGAGTTACGTGGCGCACAGCATACCGTTGGAAAGCTGTCCAAGAGCTCTTCGACGAAGGAGACAAGCCTGCTCGGTTGCGCCTATTTTCGAAGCCCAAAATCGAACGATTTCATCAGTTTTGGGACACGTTTCTTCTTTTGCGCTGTTTTACCTTCCTGAATCATACGTCATAAGCCTAGAAAAGGACGACAACCTAATCCATCACATTTCTATTATCGAATCCCACCGTGCCTTGCGCAAGACAACATCACTTCACGTAGAGGCTGGACTAGCATACCGAGGGCGTGGTGCTTGGGACAAGGTCTCTGTCTCTCATTTGCCCATAACTTTTGATCCGTAAGGAGTTATGCATCGCACAGCATACCAATGGAAAGCTCTCCGAGATCTATACAACGTGGGTAGCAAACTTGCTCGGGTGTGCCTGTTTTTGGAGCCCAAAATCAAACGTTTTCATCAGTTTCGGGATACTTTCCTTCTTTTGCGCTATTTTTCATTCCCGAATCGTACGTCATCAGTCGCGAAAAGGACGACAACCTAATCAATCTCATTTCTATTACTGAATCCCACGACACCTTGGGCATGACAACTTCACTTCACGTAGAGGCTGGGCCTGCAAACCGAGGGCATGGGGCTTGTGAACTAGTATTTGTCGCTCCGGTGATAATAAATTTTGATCCGTAAGGAGCTACGTGGCGCACAACATACCGTTGGAAAGCTCTCTGAGAGCTCTACGACGGGGGCTACAAGCTTGCTCGGCTGCGCCTATTTTTAGAGCCCAAAATTGAAGTTTTCATCAGTTTCGGGACACTTTTCAACTTATGCGCTGTTTTTCAGTCTCCGATCGTACATTATGAGCAGCGAAAATGATGACAACCTAATCCATCACATTTATATTACTGAATCCCATGGCACCTTGGGCAAGACAACTTCACTTCACGTAGAGGCTGGGCCCGCAAACCAAGGGCGTGGGGCATGGGACCAGGTCTCCGTCGCTCCGGTGCACATAACTTATGAACTGTAAGGAGTTACGAGGCGCACAACATATTGTTAGAAAGCTTTCCGACAGCTCTACGATGTGGGCAATAGGCATGCTCGGATGCACCTATTTTCGGAGCCCAAAATCGAATGTTTTCATCAGTTTCAGGACACTTTTCTACTTTTGCGCAATTTTTTCATCCTAGATCGTACGTCGTGAGCAGCGAAAAGGATGACAACCTAATCCATCACATTTCTATTATCGAATCCCACGGCACCTTAGGCAATACAACTTCACTTCACGTAGAGGCTGGGCCTCAAACCGAGGGCGTAGAGCTTGGGACCTGGTCTCCGTCGCTCCGGTGCCTATAACTTTTGATCTGTAAGGATTTACGCGACGCACAACATACCGTTGGAAAGCTCTCCAAGAGCTCTACGACGAAGGCAACAAGCCTGCTCGTCTGTGCCAGTTTTTAGGGCCCAAAATTGAACATTTTCATCAGTTTTGGGACACTTTTTTTCTTTTAAGCTATTTTTCCTTCGCGGATCGTACGTCGTGAGCTGCGAAAAGGATAACAACCTAATCCATCAAATTTCTATTATCGAATCCCATGGCACCTTGGGCAAGACAACTTTGCTTCACGTAGAGGTTGGGCCCGCAAACCGAGGGCATGGGGCTTGGGATCAGGTCTCCGTCACTCCGGTGCCCATAACTTTTGATCCATAAGGTGTTACGCGGCGCATAGTGTGCCATTGGAAAGCACTCCGAGAGCTCTGCGACGGGGGTAGCAAGCCTGCTCTGCTGTGCTAGTTTTCAGAGCCCAAAATCGAACATTTTCATCAGTTTTGGGACACTTTTCATCTTTTGTGCTATTTTTCCTTCCAGGATCGTACGTCGTGAGCCTAGAAAAGAACGACAACCTAATCCATCACATTTCTATTATCGAATCCCACGGCACCTTGGGAAAGACAACTTCGCTTCAATTAGAGGCTAGGCTAGCAAACCGATGGCGTGGGGCTTGGGATCAGGTCTCCGTCGCTCTTTTGCCCTTAACTTTTGATCCGTGGGGAGTTACGCGACGCACATCATACCGTTGGAAATCTCTCCGAGAGCTCTACGATGGGGGCAATAAGCCTGCTCGGCTGCGCCTGATTTTAGAGCCCAAAATCGAACGTTTTCATCAGTTTTGAGACACTTTTCTTCTTTTGCGTTGTTTGACCTTCTCGGATCGTATGTCTTAACCCTAGAAAAAGAACAACAACCTAATCCATCACATTTCTATTATCGAATTCCACGGCACCTTAGGCAAGACAACATCGCCTCACGTAGAGGCTAGGCTCGCAAACCGAGGGCGTGGGCCTTGGAACCGGGTCTCCGTCGCTCCTTTGCCCATAACTTTTGATCTGTAAGGAGTTACGTGGCGTACAGCATACCGTTGGAAAGCTCCCCGAGAGCTCTACTATGGGGGAAGCCAGCTTCCTTGGTTGCGCATGTTTTCGAAGCCCAAAATCGAATGTTTTCATCAGTTTTGAGACACTTTTCTTCTTTTGCTCTATTTTTCCTTCCCAAATCATACGTCGTGAGCCTAGAAAAGGATGACAACCTAATCCATCACATTTCTATTATCGAATCCCATGGCACCTTGGGCAAGACAACCTTGCTTCACGTAGAGGCTGGGCCCGCAAACCGAGAGCGTGGGGCATGGGACCATGTCTCCTTCGCTCCGTTGGCCATAACTTTTGATCCGTAAGGAGTTATGCGGCGCACAACATACTGTTTGAAAGCTCTACGAGAGCTCTACGATGAGGGCAGCAAGCCTGCTCTGCTGTGCATATTTTTGGGGCCCAAAATCGAACGTTTTCATCAGTTTTGGGACATTTTTCTTCTCTTGCGCTATTTTTCCATCCTGGATCGTACGTCGTGAGCCTAGAAAAGGACGACAACCTAATCCATCACATTTCTATTATCGAATCCCACGGCACCTTGGGCAAGACAACTTCGCTTCACGTATAGGCTGGGCTTGCAAACCGAGGGCGTGGTGCTTGGGACCAGGTCTCCGTCGCTCCTTTGCCCATAACTTTTGATCCGTAAGGACTTACGCGTCATACAGCATACCAATGGAAAGCTCTTCGAGAGCTCGACGACGTGGGCAGCAAACCTGCTCAGCTGTGCCTATTTTTGGAGCCCAAAATCAAACGTTTTCATCAGTTTCAGGACACTTTTATTATTTTGAGCTGTTTTTTCGTCCCAGATCGTATGTCGTCAACCGCGTAAAGGACGACAACCTAATCAATCTCATTTCTATTACCAAATCCCACGACATCTTTGGCATGACAACTTCACTTCACGTAGAGGCTGGGCCTGCAAACTGAGGGCATGGGGCTTGTGACCAAGTATCTGTCGCACCGGTGACCATAAATTTTGATCCATAAGGAGCTACGTGGCGCACAACATAGCGTTGGAAAGCTCTCTGAGAGCTCTATGACGGGGGCAGCAAGCTTGCTTGGCTGCGCCTATTTTCGGAGCCCAAAATTGAACATTTTCATCAATTTCGGGACACTTTTCTACTTATACGCTGTTTTTTCATCCCGGATCGTACGACGTGAGCAGCGAAAAGGACGACAACCTAATCCATCACATTTCTATTATCGAATCCCACGACACCTTGGGCAAGACAACTTCTCTTCACGTAGAGGCTGGGCCCGCAAACCGAGAGCGTGGGGCATGGGAAGTCACGCCCTAACCCAGCCTATAAAGGTTAGACTAGGGTGTGATCTAATCATTCAAGTCATATCTCGTACTTAATCGTTCATGAAAGTGTAACACTTAACGTTTTAGCCTAAACTCCATAATTTTTCGAAAAACCGGTAGCATAACGGCTGTAATTGGGCTCTTTGGTTTGACCTAATTCTCTAAACGCCTCAAAATTTCCAATCTCAATTTCATTTCCAACTAAGATTACTATTTGCCATCAATTGAAATGCCTACTAGTTATCTCGAAGTCTCATTTGATTAATAACCTAGCATAATACTATGTCTCGTTAGTTTGTTAATCCTTGTTTCAAACGTACTTGTTGATCTTAGCTTATCAATGAGTACTTGCTTAAGATTGGATAGGTTCATTTTACTTAATCCTTACCGGATACTTCATAATCCTATGATAGATACTAGCCAATAACGATAGCAAAATGACCATAGTAGTGTCTATCTAGTTACGATCAGTACAAGCCAAAATTAGACCCCAAATTACAACGGGGGTCTTTTACATTACAACAACAAGCATCATAAGAAATAAAATAGTCTTCAAGTAACATATTGTTCACAAAATGGTCATAGTCAAGCAAGGCACGTAGGGCAAGCAATCATTCCAAAGAATCATCATTAGGCACGTCGTCCTCGGGTACCTGCTCCTGGTCTTCTTCACCTGAGATGATAAAAGAGGGTGAGTCCTTATGAACTCAGCGAGGGAGAACGAGAAATAAGTTTTGAAACTCATTTTCTGGTTCAACTTATGAAAACCCTTTTGCAAGCATGAATATATCACAAGTAAGTACATAACGTAATGTAAAATTAAAGGAACACAATTACCCATCTTTCTTCCCCGAGGTCCTCTAGGAACCAAGCGAGAGTACTTATACACATAGTGAAAAGGATATGGTGAGCTTTTGCTCTCAGTTCAATTCCAATATCAGTTGTTGCGGCCAGTTTCAATTCATCCCCTTATCACGCCAAATGGGTGTACTCCGAATGTACCCCGAAATCCTACGACCCAACTCTCCGAGGAAGTCTAGCCCCCAAGCGAGAGAGAGAATTAGACAATGGTAGTCACGGTTGCACCGGCAAGCCCGATGCCGCCTGGTGTGCATGAACGCTACCACGCCAGAATGAAAGGTTGCAACCTTGTATGCAATGCACATTAATGACATGTAATATATCACATTTGGAGAACAACAAAGTAGGTTGTCTCCGAGCAGTCATAAGATTGTACATTGACAGTTAAACATGCAAGGCACAATATGACAAGTAAATTCACTTGAAAAGCACATGGAGTTATATGACTATTAAACGGGCAGCCATGTAACAAATGTAAATCAAATCATATAACTCATTTCAAACTTCACGTAATCAAATAATAAGATTATTCATCATGCAACGACATCTACGTGGGATCGGGTGCAAGAAAGGCCTACTTATCAACATGTAATCATCGAAATCGTATTTAGGGCTACAAGGGCAACTACGGGCAGCCTACTAAACACATAATCAAACACAATATCCAAAGGATCAACACTTAGCGAGCTTACCTAGTTACTAGGGTTTCAATTCGTGCTTACCCGTGCAATTAAACCCCAAGTCATCTCGTAATTAAGCTCAATCCATGCATTGATTAATTCAAACACCCTCAAGCATTCAAAATAGTCCACACAACATCCAAATGCCACAATCCCAAGTATTTAATACAACAAGGGAAGCTACCTTAATTTTCTAAGCATATAAACAGGTGAAACCCTCACTGTAATGGACTGTTTTCTCACGATCCTTAAGATAGGCAAACAATCTCCAATTCCAGTGAACAAGATGTCAAATTAAATCATAAGGAGTGAACTAAATTCAGAAACAAACCTCGCATCATTTGGAGTTCGGGTTCAAGAGTTAGAGCCAAAACAGTGAGACTACACAAAACTGTCCAGATTTGCACACATTTCAATACTTGTCATTTTTGAGGGCCTTAGGGTCAGATTTAGCTTTAGTCCATTTCTGAAAAAAATTCCTAGAACTGAAAAATCTAGCAGTAAACCAAATTTCATGCATTTTGGATGTCATTTACTAAGTAAAAACTGGTTCGTTCTACAAGGTCAGTGAATCTGCCAAAACCTGCTTCATTTTTCCAGACTTTCCAGATTTGGACACATTTTGATAATTAGCCATTTTGAGGATCTTAGAGTCCAAATTATCTTTGGCCTATTTCTGTGAAAATAGTACATTCTGGGTCGATCAAGGAAGGTAGCGTATACGGGTACTTGGGATTGAGTAGAGCATAGGTTCAATAACCGGGCTTGGAAAAGAGAATGAGAATCTCGTTCAGCAAAAGGCTGGGTTTTTGGTCTTTCTACGTTTCAAGTGCCACTCCTTTGGTTAGTACTCAAAATTGGATTTCTTTCTTGTTTGTTTGAAGTAATGCTCCTATTATTTAGCTATGACCGATATTTTTTGGTTAAAGTGCTCATGCAGCTTCTAAGGGATGCGTTCAGAGGGGTAGCCAAAGGGTCCCACTTATTGAAGCCAGGTTGAGCGAGGGGGATATCCACTTTAGCCAAAGGGTCCAATCACAGAATAGAACAGAGACGAAGGCCAAGCTTTTTTCAAATAGAAGGGGAAGCCCTCGTTCCGTCATCCTTAATGCGCTCCTTCTATTCTCCAGAGTTTAACAACTCAGTGATTCGAACCTTTGCATGCCGGTACCAAAAACCGATGCCTTACCACTTGGCTATACTCCATATGGACGGTAGGAAGGCTATTTTAAGACCTAAAGTAAAGGAAGCTATTAAGAGGTTGGGCTTGGCAGGTAGACTTTCTTTCCTAAACCTAAAAAGGGACTCTTAGAGATTGATTGGGGATATCTTTGACTATATTTACTATATAGTAAAGGTTCGATATTTCACTAAAAAGATAGAAAAGGAGGGTGAATCTGGTCCTTAAGGGTATGACCTATAACTCAAGACCTGCCATTCTCTTTACTCGAGCTGAATCTTGATTAAGTTAAGTCAGAAAGGTTGAATTTCTATTGAAGCAGGAAGCCTAAATATTAAGACCGAACGAAGTGAATGTAAAAGCATATAATGCCTGCCCCGGTCTTTCTATCTCTTTGAAGATGGAACTTTCGATTCGAGACAATTCCAACAAGAAAGAGAAGCTAGGCTCGGCTTGGATTTGAGCTACTAACGAAGAAAAAAGCTTGGAGCTCCGTAAAATAAAATTGCTCAATCTGAACTTCTAACTTTAGAGATTGGCTTGGAACTAGCTGAACCTGCCTGAACGATCAAAACTACCGTCAGATTTCAACTTCACACAGTATACCCACTTGCTGCCAATCAGCTGTTTGCCAGGTGGTAGAGGAATAAGGTCCCATGTATGGTTTTCTTTAATAGCATCTAACTCCTCGGTGGTGAAGGCTACTTGTTCCTTGGCGGGCTATAAAGGAAAGGGGTGAAATTGAACTTTGTATTTATAGTAGTTTCACTATTAGTAGTTAGCTAGCGAAGGGCAATCGCAGTCCCACGCTTGGAACTAGAAGAACTATTCGCTTTCCACTATGCACTATGCTTGAAACTGCGATTGTCCTTCGCTAGCTAACTACTAATAGTGAAACTACTATAAATACAAAGTTCAATTTTACCCCTTTCCTTTATAGCCCGCCAAGGAACAAGTAGCCTTCACCACCGAGGAGTTAGATGCTATTAAAGAAAAGTCACATTAATTGGTTGACCAACATTATCTCGACCTTTAACTACCAGAGCGTTATAAATATTAGGCATCTTGCTCGGCGAAAAGGTGACATCTAGTACCGGACCGATGATTTGGATGATACGACCCAGGTTTTTTTTTTCAAGCATGGAAACCCCAGAACCAGAAGCAGTAGGATCGATTCTCATAATAAATAAATATGTCAATTGAGATACTTCCTAAAAAAGAAGGGAAATACATTGAGGCTACGGGCTGTAGTGAACTGAAAGTCGATGACTGAGAAGGTCAACGGGGGATACTAAAATGGCTCTCCCTGACACCATTTACGAGAAGGCGGAAATCTGTCAAAAATCATATCAAAGTAAAACACAGAAGTAAGGTAAAACGGCTGGAAATGAAAAGGGTGGACGTGAGAGAAAGAGTGATGATAAGGACATCTAGTCTTAGTGCTTATGCTTCTGCCAAAAAGGTCCATACCCTTGAATCGAATCTTTATGTTCAGAACTGGTAAACCTAGTTACCTACCAATTTTTATGCATTGTCAACATCTTTTACCTAGTCAAAATCACCTCGCACCAACAAGGCTGAAGGCTGTCACATACCCGATTTCATCTATCATCACATTCTAGCCAAATATCTTGCCATGCATGTTTACAAAAGCTCATGAACACACATATATCACAAGTATAGAAGTAAAGATAGACATTTAAGGGCATGCATGTGGTTTTGAAAGCTTTTCAAGAAGTTTTAGCCCTCACCTTAGCAAGACAACAAAGAAGAAGCTCAAACTCTTGGTGAAGCACAAAGGTGATCTTTTTCCTTGCTTAGCCAAGAGACAACTTGGGATTTCTCTAATTTCCTAGCTTAGTAACCAAGTTCTTAGTAGGTGCATGTGGTTAGAACAAGAAGAAAAGAAATGGAAGCTAACAAACTCACCTAAACCGAAATGGATGTGCTAAAGGCTTGCATGTGTGCTTCTTTGCTCCTAGTTTTGCTTGGTCGAGATCCTAAGCTTCTCGCATGTCTTGATGAACCATTGAGTGATGAAGTTAAGCTATGGAGTGTAGAAACTCAGCCAAGGCCGAGAGAGAGAGAGAAGAATGGGAAAGTGAGAGGAAATGTGAGAAAGAAAGAATGAATGAAAAAAAAAATGAAAGCTTGCTAGGTTTGATGCATATGTCGGCTTAGGGCCTTGCAAAATCAGAATTTTGTGTCTTCAAGAAGCATAATTTGAATCACCTAGCATGGGCAAGGAGCTTGTGTCGAGATTTGGAGCTTTGAGGAGGGTTTTGAGCTAATTTTTTTATTGTTTTGTGTCATAGAATTGTCATAGAATGTTTGGGGAATAAATTTTGAAATTGGATTGCATGCACAAAGCTCCTAGTGGTCGGCCAAGGGTGTGATAAAATCTGAATTTTTGTCTTGGTTGAGCAATAATTAATTGTGTGTTTGGGATATGCAAATAATAAAGAATAAAGAATAAAGAATAAAGAATGTCTAGCTTTTTGTGAGATTTTTTGTCTTCTAGTGGGTTGAATTAGCAATTTAATATTAGTTAGTGGAATTTGTAGGATTAATTAATGATCTAGTGCTTAGTGTAAGATGCTTTCTTGATTAGCGTAAGGGCACGCTTTCCTAGGTTTAGGGCACGCACTACGAGGTAGGGCACGAACTACGAGACGAATGCACGTTTTCCAAGTAAATGCACACAACCCTAAATGTATGCACGTAATTCGATGCAAGACACACAAAATGAAACACAATTCTTAAACCTAGGTCACGACATGCAAATCTTGGTTAGGGCACACGAAATGAGGTATCGCACGCAAATTGAGGTCGGGCCTCACATGGGACTAGGTCTCCGTCGCTCCGGTGCATATAACTTGTGATCTGTAAGGAGTTACAAGGCGCATAGCATACCGTTGGAAAGCTCTCCGAGAGCTCTACGACGTGGGCAACAGCCATGCTCGATTGCACCTATTTTTTGAGCCCAAAATCGAACGTTTTCATCAGTTTCGGGACACTTTTCTACTTTTGCGCTGTTTTTTCGTCCCGGATCATACGACGTGAGCAGCAAATAGGACGACAACCTAATCCATCACATTTCTATTATCGAATCCCATGGCACCTTAGGCAAGACAACTTTGCTTCACGTAGAGGCCGGGCCCGCAAACTGAGGGCGTGGGGCTTAGCACCTGGTATCTGTCGTTCCGGTGCCCATAACTTTTGATATGTAAGTATTTACGCAGAGCACAGCATATTGTTGGAAAGCTCTTCGAGAGCTCTACGACGAGCGTAACAGGCCTGCTCATCTTTGCCAGTTTTTGGGGCCCAAAATTAAACTTTTTCATCAGTTTTGGGACACTTATCTTCTTTTGCGCTATTTTTCTTTCCCGAATCGTACGTCATGAGTTGCAAAAAGGACGACAACCTAATCCATCACATTTCTATTATCGAATCCCATGACACCTTGGGCAGGACAACTTTGCTTCACGTAGAGGCTCGGCCTGCAAACCGAGGGCATAGGGCTTGGGATCAAGTCTCCGTCGCTCTGGTACCCATAGCTTTTGATCCATAAGGTGTTATGCGGTGCACAGCATACCGTTGGAAAGCACTCCGAGACCTTTACGATAGGGGCAGGAAGCCTGCTCGGCTGCGCCAGTTTTCAGAGCCCAAAATCGAACATTTTCATCAGTTTTGGGACACTTTTCATCTTTTGCGCTATTTTTCCTTCCAGGATCGTACGTCGTGAGCCTAGAAAAGGACGACAACCTAATCCATCACATTTCTATTATCGAATCCCATGGTACCTTGGGCAAGACAACTTCGTTTCACTTAGAGGCTAGGCCCGCAAACCGAGGGCGTGGGGCTTGGGACCAAGTCTCCGTCGCTCCTTTGCCGATAACTTTTGATCCGTAAGGAGTTACGCAGTGCACAGCATACCATTGGAAATCTCTACGAGAGCTCTACGATGGGGGCAATAAGCCTGCTCGGCTGTGCCTGATTTCGGAGCCCATAATCGAACGTTTTCATCAGTTTTGGGACACTTTTCTTCTTTTACGCTGTTTTTTTCCATCCCGGATCGTACGTCGTAAACCTAGAAAAGGACGACAACCTAATCCATCACATTTCTATTATCGAATTCTACGGAACCTTGGGCAAGACAACTTCGCCTCACGTTGAGGCTAGGCCCGCAAACCGAGGGCGTGGGGCTTGGGACCGGAACTCCGTCACTCATTTGCCCATAACTTTTGATCCGTAAGGAGTTACGTGGCGCACAGCATACCGTTGGAAATTTTTCCGAGAGCTCTACGACGGAGGTAGCAAGCCTACTCGGCTGCGCCAGTTTTCGAAGCCCAAAATCGAACGTTTTCATCCGTTTTGGGACACTTTTCTTCTTTTGCGTTGTTTTTCCTTCCCAAATCGTATGTCGTGAGCCTAGAAAAGGACGACAACCTAATCCATCACATTTATATTGTCGAATCCCACAGCACCTTGGGCAAGACAACTTTTCTTCACGCAGAGGCTGGGACCGCAAACCGAGGGCGTGGGGCTTGGGACCATGTCTCCTTCGCTCCGGTACCTATAACTTTTGATCTATAAGGAGTTATGCGATGCACAGCATACTGTTGGAAAGCTCCACGAGAGCTCTACGATGAGTGCAGCAAGCCTACTCAGCTGTGCATATTTTCAGAGCCCAAATTCGAACGTTTTCATCAGTTTTGGGACACTTTTCTTCTCTTGCGCTATTTTTCCTTCCCGGATCGTACATCATGAGCCTAGAAAATGACGACAACCTAATCCATCACATTTCTATTTTCGAATCCCATGGCACCTTGGGCAAGACAACTTCGCTTCACGTATAGGCTGGGCTTGCAAACCGAGGGAGTGGTGCTTGGGACCAAGTCTCCGTTGCTCATTTGCCCATAACTTTTGATCCGTAAGGAGTTACGCGTCGCACAGCATACCAATGGAAAGCTCTCCGAGAGCCCTACGATGTAGGAAGCAAACCTGCTCAGCTATGCCTATTTTCGGAGCCCAAAATCAAACATTTTCATCAGTTTCGGGATATTTTTCTTCTTTTGAGCTGTTTTTTCATCACAGATCGTACGTCGTTAGCGACGAAAAGGACGACAACCTAATCAATCTCATTTCTATTACCGAATTCGACGACACCTTGGGCATGACAACTTCACTTCACGTAGAGGCTGGTCCCGCAAACTGAAGGCATGGGGCTTGTGACCAGGTATCTGTTGCACCAGTGACTGTAAATTTTGATCCGTAAGGAGCTACGTGGCGCACAGCATAACGTTGGAAAGCTCTCCAAGAGCTCTACGACGTGGACAGCAAGCTTTCTCGGCTATGCCTATTTTCGGAGCCTAAAATCGAACGTTTTCATCAGTTTCGGGACACTTTTCAACTTATGCGTTGTTTTTCCGTCCTGGATCATACATCGTGAGTAGCAAAAAGGACGACAACCTAATCCATCACATTTCTATTATCGAATCCCACGGCACCTTGGGCAAGGCAACTTCACCTCACGTAGAGGCTGGGCCCGCAAACCGAGGGCGTGGGGCTTGGGACCAGGTCTCCGTCGCTTCGGTGCCCATAACTTTTGATCCGTAAGGATTTACGCGGCGCACAGCATACCGTTGGAAAGCTCTCCTAGAGCTCTATGACGGGGGCAGCAAGTCTGCTCAGCTGCGCCTGTTTTTGAAGCCCAAAATTGAATATTTTCATCAGTTTTGAGACACTTTTCTTCTTTTGCGCTGTTTTTCCTCCCGGATCGTACGTCGTGATGCGCGAAAAGGACGACAACCTAATCCATCACATTTCGATTATCGAATACCACGACACCTTGGGCAAGACAACTTCGCTTCACGTAGAGGTTGGGCCCGCAAACCAAGGGCATGGGGTATGGGACTGGGTCTCCGTCACTCCGGTGCCCATAACTTTTGATCCGTAAGGAGTTACACGGCGTACAGCATACCGTTGGAATGCTCTCTGAGAGCTCTAAGACTGGGGCAGCAAGCCTACTGGGCTTCACCTATTTTCGGAGCCCAAAATTGAATGTTTTCATCAGTTTCGGGACACTTTTCTTTTTTTGCGCTATTTTTCCATCCGGGATCATACGTCGTCAATAGCGAAAAGGACGACAACCTAATCAATCTCATTTCTATTACCGAATCCCATGACACCTTGGGCATGACAACTTCACTTCACGTAGAGGCTTGGCCAGCAAACCGAGGGCATGGGGCTTGTGACCAGGTATCTGTCGCTCCGGTACCCATAACTTTTGATCCGTAAGGAGCTACGTGGCGCACAGCATACCGTTGGAAAGCTCTCTGAGACCTCTACATCAGGGGAAGCCAACCTGCTTGGCTGCGTCTATTTTTGAAGAACAAAATCCAACGTTTTCATCAATTTCATGACACTTTCTTATTTTGCGATGTTTTTCCGTCCCGGATCGCACGTCATGAGCCGCGAAAAGGACGACAACCTGATCTATCACATTTTTATTATCGAATCCCATGGCACTTTGGGCAAGACAACTTCTCTTAATGTGGAGGCTGGGCCCGCAAAGCGAGGGCGTAGGGCTTGGGATCAGGTCAACGTCACTCCGGTACCTATAACTTTTGATCCGTAAGGAGTTACGCGGCGCACAATATACCGTTGGAAAGCTCTCCGAGAGCGCTATGACGGGGACAGCAAGCCTGTTATGCTGCGCCTATTTTCGAAGACCAAAATCGAACGTTTTCATTAGTTTCAGGATACTTTTTTACTTTTGCGCTGTTATTCTGTCCCGGATCGTACGTCGTGAGCAGCGAAAAGGATGACAACCTAATCCATCACATTTCTATTATCGAATCCCATGGCACCTTAAGACAACTTCACTTGGCGTAGAGGATTGGCCCGTAAACCGAGGGCGTGGGGCTTGGGACCAGGTTTCCTTCACTCCAGTGCCCATAACTTTTTATCCGTAAGGAGTTACGCGGCGCACAGCATACCGTTGGAAATCTCTCCGAGAGCTCTATGACGAGGGCAGCAAGCCTGCTCGGCTACTACTATTTTTGGAGCCCAAAATTGAACGTTTTCATCAGTTTTGGAACACTTTTCTTCTTTTGCGTAGTTTTTCCTTCCCGGATCGTACGTCGTGAGCTTAGAAAAGGACGACAACCTAATCCAACACATTTATATTATCGAATCCCATGGCACCTTGGGCAAGACAACTTCGCTTCACGTATAGGCTGGGCCCGTAAACCGAGGACGTGGGGCTTGGGACCAGGTCTCCATCGCTCCGGTGCCCATAACTTTTGATTTGTAAGGAGTTACGCGGCATACAACATACCGTTGGAATGTTCTCCGAGAGCTCTGCAATAGGGGCAGCAAGCCTACTGGGCTTTGCCTATTTTCGGAGCCCAAAATTGAATGTTTTCATCAGTTTTGGGATGCTTTTCTTCTTTTGCGATGTTTTTTCGTCCGGGATCGTACGTCGTGAGGTGAAAAGGACGACAACCTAATCCATCACATTTCTATTATCGAATCCTACGAAACTGTGGGGAAGGAAACTTCGCTTCACGTAGTGGCTGGGCCCGCAAACCTAGGGTGTGGTGCTTGGGACCAGGTCTATGTCGCTCCGTTGCCCATAACTTTTGATCCGTAAGGAGTTACGCGGCGCACAACATAACGTTGGAGAGCTCTCCAAGAGCTTTACGAATGGGGTAGCAAGCCTGCTCATCTGTGACTGTTTTCGAGACCCAAAATCGAACGTTTTCATCAGTTTTCGGACACTTTTCTTCTTTTGTGCTGTTTTTCCTTCCCGGATCGTACGTCGTGAGCCTAGAAAAGGATAACAACCTAATATATCACATTTCTATTATCGAATCCCATGACACCTTGGGCAAGACAACTTCGCTTCACGTATAGGCTGGGCCTGCAAACCAAGGGCGTGGGGCTTGGGACCAGGTCTCCGTCGCTCCGGTGCCCATAACTTTTGATCCGTAAGGAGTTACACGGCGCACAGCATACTGTTGTAGAGCTCTCCGAGAGCTCTATGACAAGGGAAACCAGCTTGCTTGGCTGCGCCTGTTTTCGGATCCCAAAATCGAATGTTTTCATCAATTTTGGGACACTTTTCTTCTTTTGTGCTATTTTTTCGTTTCTGGATCGTACGTCATGAGCCTAGAAAATGACAACAACCTAATCCATCACATTTCTATTATCAAATCCCACGACACCTTGGGCAAGACAACTTCATTTCACGTAGAGGGTGGGCCCGCAAACCGAGGGCGTGGGACTTGGGACAAGGTCTCCGTCGTTTCTTTGCCCATAACTTTTGATCCGTAAGGAGTTACGCGTCGCACAGCATACCATTGGAAAGCTCTCCAAGAGCTTTACAACGGGAGGCATCAAGCCTACTCAGCTGCGCCTATTTTTGGAGCCTAAAATCGAACATTTTCTTCTATTTCGGGACACTTTTCTACTTATGCGCAGTTTTTTCATCCCGGATCGTACGTCGTGAGCTGCGAATAGGACGACAACCTAATCCATCATATTTCTATTATTGAATCCCAAGGCACCTTGGGCAAAACAACTTCGCTTCACGTAAAGGCTGACCCGCAAACCAAGGGCGTGGGGCTTGGGACCAGGTCTCCGTCCCTTCGGTGCCCATAACTTTTGATTCGTAAGGAGTTACGCGGTGCACAGCATACCATTAGAAAGCTCTCCGAGAGCTCTACGACAGGGGCAACAACCATGCCCGACTGCGCCAGTTTTCGGAGCCCAAAATCGAACGTTTTCATCAGTTTCGGACACTTTTCTTCTTTTGCGCTATTTTTTTATCCCGGATCGTACGTCGTGAGCAGCGAAAAGGACGACAACCTAATCCATCACATTTCTATTATCGAATCCCACAGCACCTTGGGCAAGACAACTTCGCTTCACATAGAGACTGGGCCTGCAAACCGAGGGCGTGGGGCTTAGGACTTGGTCTTTGTCGCTTTGGTGCCCATAACTTTTGATCCGTAAGGATTTACGCGGTGCACAGCATACCGTTGGAAAGCTCTCCGAGATCTCTACGATAGGGACAACAAGCCTTCTCGGCTGCACCTATTTTTGAAGCCCAAAATAGAGCATTTTCATTAGTTTCGAGGCACTTTTCTTCTTTTGCGCTGTTTTTCCGTCCCGGTTCGTACGTCGTGAGCCGCGAAAAGGATGACAACCTAATCCATCACATTTCTATTATCGAATCCCACGACACCTTAGGCAAGACAACTTCGCTTCACGTAGAGGCTGGGCCTGCAAACTAAGGGCGTAGGGCTTGGGACCATGTCTCCGTCGCTCTGGTGCCCATAACTTTAGATATGTGAGGAGTTACGCGGCGTACAGAAAACTGTTGGGAAGCTCTACGTGAGCTCTACGATGGGGGCAACAAGCCTGCTCGACTGTGCCTATTTTCGGAGCCCAAAATCGAACGTTTTCATTAGTTTTGGGACACTTTTCTTCTCTTGCGCTGTTTTTCCTTCCCGGATCGTACGTCATGAGCCTAGAAAAGGACGACAATCTAATCCATCAGATTTCTATTATCGAATCCCACGGCACGTTGGGCAAGACAACTTCGCTTCACGTAGAGGTTGGGCCCGCAAACCGAGGGCGTGGTGCTTAGGACCAGGTATCTGTCGCTCCTTTACCCATAACTTTTGATCCGTAAGGAGTCACGCATCGCACAGCATACCAATGGAAAGCACTCTGAGAGCTCTACGACGTGGGCAGCAAGCCTACTCGGCTATGCCTATTTTCAAAGACCAAAATCAAACATTTTCATCAGTTTTGGGACACTTTTATTCTTTTGTGCTGTTTTTCTGTCCCGAATCGTACGTCGTCAGCCGCGAAAAGGACGACAACCTAATCAATCTCATTTCTATTACCGAATCCCATGACACCTTGGGCATGAGAACTTCATTCCACGTAGAGGATGGACCCGTAAACCGATGACGTGGGGCTTGTGACCAGGTATCTGTCACTCCGGTGCCCATAACTTTTGATCCCTAAAGAGCTACGCGGTGCACAGCATACCGTTGGAAAGCTCTCCGAGAGCTCTACGACAGAGGCATCAAGCCTCCTCGGTTGCGACTGTTTTCGGAGCTCAAAATTGAAAGTTTTCTTCAGTTTTGGGACATTTTTCATCTTTTGCACTATTTTTCCTTCCCGGATCGTATGTTGTAAGCCTAGAAAAGGACGACAACCTAATCCATCACATTTCTATTATTGAATCCCATGGTACCTTGGGCAAGACAACTTCGCTTCACGTATAGGCTGGGCCCGCAAACCGAGGGCGTAGGGCTTGGGACCAGGTCTCTGTCGCTCTGGTGCCCGTAACTTTTGATCCGTAAGGAGTTACGCAGCGCACAGTATACCGTTAGAAAGCTCTCCGAGAGCTCTACGATGGGGGCAGCAAGCCTGCTAGGCTGCGTCTATTTTTAGAGCCAAAAATCAAACGTTTAAATCAGTTTCGGGACACTTTTCTACTTTTGCACTATTTTTCCGTCCCGGATCGTACGTCGTGAGTAGCGAAAATAGCGACAACCTAATCCATCACATTTCAATTATCGAATCCCATATCACCATGGGCAAGACAACTTCACTTCACGTAGAGGCTGGGCCCGCAAACCAAGGGCATGGGGCTTGGGACCAGGTCTCTGTCGTTCCGGTGCCCATAACTTTTGATCTGTAAGGAGTTACGCGGTATACAACATACCGTTGGAAAGTTCTACGAGAGCTCTACGACGGGGACAACAAGCTTGCTCAGCTGTGCCTATTTTCTAAGCCCAAAATAGAACATTTTTATCAGCTTTGAGACACTTTTCTTCTTTTACGCTATTTTTTCGTCCATGTTCGTACGTCGTGAGGCGCGAAAAGGACGACAACCTAATGCATCATATTTCTATTATCGAATCCCACGACACCTTGGGCAAGACATCTTCGCTTTATGTAGAGGCTGGGCCCGCAAACCGAGGGCGTGGGGCTTGCGACCAGGTCTCTGTCGCTCCGGTGCCCGTAACTTTAGATCCGTAAGGAGTTACGCGGCGCACAGCATACTGTTGGAAAGCTCTCCGAGAGCTCTACAATAGGGGCAGCAAGCTTGCTCGGCTGTGCCTATTTTTGAAGCCCAAAATCGAACGTTTTCTTCAGTTTTGGGACATTTTTCTACTTATGCGCTGTTTTTTCGTCCCGGATCGTAAGTCGTTAGTAGCGAAAAGGATGACAATCCAATCCATCACATTTCTATTATCGAATCCCACGGCACCTTGGGCAAGACAACTTCGCTTCATGTAGAGGCTGGGCCCGCCAATCGAGGGCGTGGGGCTTGGGACCAGGTCTTTGTCGCTCTGGTGCCCATAACTTTTGAGTTGTAAGGAGTTACGCGGCGCACAGCATACCGTTCGAAAGCTCTCTGAGAGCTCTACGACGGGGGCAGCAAGCCTTCTCGGCTACGCAAATTTTCGGAGACCAAAATCGAATGTTTTCATCAGTTTCGGGATACTTCTCTACTTTTACGCAGTTTTTTCGTCCCGGATCGTACGTCGGGAGTAGCGAAAAGGACGACAACCTAATCTATCACAATTCTATTATCGAATCCTATGGCACCATGGGCAAGACAACTTCACTTCACGTAGAGACTAGGCCCACAAACCTAGGGCGTGGAGCTTGAGACCTAGTCTTCGTTGCTCCGGTGCCCATAACTTTTGATCCGTAAGGATTTATGTGGCGCACAACATACCGTTGGAAAGCTCTCCGAGAGCTCTACGATTGGGGCAGCAAGCTTGCTTGGCTGCACCTGTTTTCAAAGCCCAAAATCTAATGTTTTTATCAGTTTCGAGACACTTTTCTTCTTTTGCGCTGTTTTTTTGTCCCGGATAGTACGTCGTGAGGTGCGAAAAGGATGACAACCTAATCCATCACATTTCTATTATCGAATCCCATGGCACCTTAGGCAAGACTACTTCACTTCACGTATAGGCTGGGCTCGCAAACCGAGGGCGTGGGGCTTGGGACCAGGTTTTCGTCGCTCCGGTGCCCATAACTTTGGATCCGTACGGAGTTACGCGGGGCACAGCATAACGTTGGAAAGTTCTCCGATAGCTCTATGACGGGGGAAGCAAGTCTGCTAGGCTGAGCCAGTTTTCGGAGCCCAAAATTGAATGTTTTCATCAGTTTTGGGACACATTTCTTTGTTTGAGCTATTTTTCCTTCCCGGATTGTACATCGTGAGCTAAGAAAAGGATGACAACCTAATATATCACATTTCTATTATCGAATCCCACGGCACCTTGGGCAAGACAACTTCGCTTCACGTATAGGCTGGGTATGCAAACCGAGTGCGTGGGGCTTGGGACCAGGACTCCGTCACTCCGGTGCCCATAACTTTTGATCCGTAAGGAGTTACGCGATACACATCATACCGTTGGAAAGCTCTCTGAGAGTTCAACGACGGGGTCAGCAAGTCTACTAGGCTGAGCTAGTTTTCGGAGCCCAAAATTGAATGTTTTCATCAGTTTTGGGACAATTTTCTTCCTTTGCGCTGTTTTTCATTCCCAGATCGTACGTCGTTAGCCTAGAAAAGGACGACAACCTAATACATAACATTTCTATTATCGAATCCCATGGCACCTTGGGCAAGACAACGTCGCCTCACATAGAGGCTAGGCCCGTAAACCAAGGGCGTGGGGCTTGGGACCAGGTCTCCGTCGCTCTTTTGCCCATAACTTTTGATCCGTAAGGAGTTACGTGGCACACAACATACCGTTGGAAAGCCCTCCGAGAGCTCTACGACGGGAGCAGCAAGTCTGCTCGGCTGCTCCTGTTTTCGGAGCCCAAAATCGAATGTTTTCATCAGTTTTAGGACATTTTTCTTCTTTTGCGCTATTTTTCCTTCCCAGATCGTATGTCGTGAGCCTAGATAAGGACGACAACCTAATCCATCACATTTTTATTATCGAATCCCACGACACCTTGGGCAAGACAACTTCGCCTCACGTAGAGGCTAGTCTCGTAAACCGAGGGCATGGATCTTGAGACCAGGTCTCCGTCGCTCCTTTGCCCATAACTTTTGATCCGTAAAGAGTTACATGGCGCACAGCATACCGTTGGAAAGCTCTCCGAGAGCTCTACGATGAGGGCAGCAGGCCTCCTTGGCTGCGCCTGTTTTCAATGCCCAAAATTGAATGTTTTCATCAGTTTTAGGACACTTTGCTTTTTTTGTGCTGTTTTTCCTTCCCGAATCGTATGTCGTGAGCCCAGAAAAGGACGACAATCTAATCCATCACATTTCTATTATTGAATCCCATGGCACCTTGGGCAAGACAACTTCATTTCACGTAGAGGCTGGGCCCGCAAACTGAGGGCGTGGGGCTTGGGACCATGTCTCCGTCGCTCCGGTGCCCGTAACTTTTGATACGTAAGGAGTTACGCAGTGCACAGCATACCGTTGGAAAGCTCTAAGAGAGCTCTACGATGGGGGCATCAAGCCTGCTCGGCTGTGCCTAATTTTCGAGCCCAAAATCGAACGTTTTCAATAGTTTTCAGATACTTTTCTTCTCTTGCGCTATTTTTCCTTCCCAGATCGTATGTCGTGAGCCTAGAAAAGGACGACAACCTAATCCATCACATTTCTATAATTGAATCCCACGACACCTTGGCCAAGACAACTTCGCTTCACGTAGAGGCTGGGACTACAAACCGAGGGCGTGGTGCTTGGGACCAGGTCTCCGTCGCTCATTTGCCCATAACTTTTGATCCGTAAGGAGTTACAAGTCGTACAACATACCAATGGAAAGCTCTCTGAGAGCTCTACGACGTGGGGAGCAAGCCTGCTCGGCTGTGCCTGTTTCAGACCCCAAAATCAAACTTTTTCATCAATTTCGATACACTTTTATTCTTTTGCGCTATTTTTCCATCTAGGATCGTACGTCGTCTGCCGCGAAAAAGACAACAACCTAATCAATCTCATTTCTATTACCGAATCGTACGACACCTTGGGCTTGACAACTTCACTACACGTAGAGGGTGGGCTCGCAAACCAAGGGCGTGGGGCTTGTGACCAGGTATCTGTCGCTCCGGTGCCCATAACTTTTGATCCCTAAGGAGCTACGTGGTGCACAGCATACCGTAGGAAAGCTCTCCGAGAGCTCTGCGACGGGGGCATCAAGCCTGCTCGGTTGCGCCTATTTTCGGAGCCCAAAATCGAACGTTTTCATCAGTTTCAGGACACTTTTCAACTTATGTGCTGTTTTTCTGTCCTGGATCGTACGTCGTGAGCAGCAAAACGGACGACAACCTAATCCCTCACATTTCTATTATCGAATCGCACGGTACCTTGGGCATGACAACTTCGCTTCACGTAGAGGCTGGGCCTAAAAACCGAGGGCGTGGGACTTGGGACCAGGTCTCCGTCGCTCCGGTGCCTATAACTTTTGATCCGTAAGAAGTTACGTGGCGCACAGCTTACCGTTGGAAAGCTCTCTAAGAGCTCTACAACGTTGGCAGCAAGCCTGCTAGGCTACGACTATTTTCGGAGCCCAAAATAGAATGTTTTCATCAGTTTTGGGACCCTTTTCTTCTTTTGCTTTGTTTTTTCTTTCCGGATCGTACGTCGTGAGCCTGGAAAAGGACGACAACCTAATCCATCACATTTCTATTCTCGAATCCCACGGCACCTTGGGCAAGGCAACTTCACTTCACGTATAGGTTGGGCCCGCAAACCGAGGGCGTGGGGCTTAGAACCAGGTCTCCGTCGCTCTAGTGCCATAACTTTTGATCCGTAAGGAGTTACGCAGCGCACAGCATACCATTGGAAAGCTCTCCGAGAGCTCTACAATGGGGACAGTAAGCTTGCTCGGCTGCTCCTATTTTTGTAGACCAAAATCGAATGTTTTCATCACTTTTGGGACACTTTTCTACTTTTGCGCTATTTTTTCCGTCCCGGATCGTACGTCGTGAGCAGCGAAAATGACGACAACCTAATCCATTACATTTCTATTATCAAATCCCACAACACCTTAGGCAAGGCAACTTTGCTTCATGTAGAGGCTGGGGCCGTAAACCAAGGGCATGGGGCTTGGGACCAGGTCTCCGTCGCTTTAGTGCCCATAACTTTTGATCCGTACGAAGTTACGCGTTGTACAGCATACTGTTGGAAAGCTCTCTGAGAGCTCTACGACGGGGGCAGCAAGCCTACTCGGATGCGCCTATTTTTGAAGTCCAAAATTGAATGTTTTCATCAGTTTTGAGACATTTTTCTTCTTTTGCGTTGTGTTTCCTTCCTGGATCGTACGTCATGAGGCGCGAAAAGGACAACAACCTAATCTATCACATTTCTATTATCGAATCCCACAGCACCTTGGGCAAGACAACTTCACTTCACGTAGAGGCTGGGCCCGCAAACCGAGGGTGTGGGGCTTGAGACCAGGTCTCCGTCGCTCCGATGCCCATAACTTTCGATCTGTAAGGAGTTACGCGGTGCACAGCATACCATTGGAAAGCCCTCCGAGAGCTCTACGACGGGGACATCAAGCTTGCTCAGCTGTGACTTTTTTTGGAGCCCAAAATTGAACGTTTTCATCAGTTTTGGGACACTTTTCTTCTTTTGCGCTGTTTTTCCTTCCCGGATCGTACGTCGTGAGTCTAGAAAAGGAAGACAACCTAATCCATCACATTTCTATTATCGAATCCCACGGCAACTTGGGCAAGACAACTTCGTTTCACATAGAGGCTGGGCTCGCAAACCGAAGGCGTGGGGCTTGGGACCAAGTCCCTGTCGACCCGGTGCCCATAACTTTTGATCCGTATGGAGTTACGTGGTGCACAGCATACTGTTGGAAAGTGCTCTACGACTGGGCCAGCAAGCCTGCTCGGTTACGCCTATTTTCAGAGCCCAAAATTGAACGTTTTCAATAGTTTCGGGATACTTTTCTACTTATGCGCTGTTTTTCTGTCCCGGATCGTACGTCATGAGCAACGAAAACGATGACAATCTAATCTAACACATTTCTATTATCGAATCCCACAGCACCTTAGGCAAGACAACTTCGCTTCACGTATAGGCTGGGTCAGCAAACCGAGGGCGTGGGGCTTGGGACCAGCTCTCCGTCGCTCCGGTGCCCATAATTTTTGATCCGTAAGGAGTTACGCGGTGCACAACATACCGTTGGAAAGCTCTCCGAAAGCTCTACAACGGGCGTAGCCAGCTTGCTGGGCTATGTCGGTTTTCGGAGCCCAAAATTGAACGTTTTCATCAATTTTGGGAACTTTTCTTCTCTTGAGCTGTTTTTTTCCTTTTCGGATCGTACGTAATGAGCCTAGAAAAGGACAACAACCTAATCCATCACATTTTTATTATTGAATCCCATGGTACCTTGGGCAAGACAACTTCGCTTCACGTAGAGGTTGGGCACGCAAACCGAGGGCGTGGGGCTTGGGACTAGGTCTCCGTCGCTCATTTGCCCATAACTTTTGATCCATAAGGAGTTACGCGTCACACAAAATACCATTGGAAAGCTATCCGAGAGCTCTGCGCCTGTTTTCGGAGCCCAAAATCAAACATTTTTATCAGTTTCGAGATACTTTTCTACTTATGCGCTGTTTTTCCATCCCAGATCGTACGTCGTGAGTAGCGAAAAGGACGACAACCTAATCCATCACATTTCTATTATTGAATCCCACAGCACCTTTGGCAAGACAACTTCGCTTCACATAAAGGCTGGACCCGCAAACCGAGGTCGTGGGGCTTGAGACCAGGTCTCCGTCGCTCCGGTGCCCATAACTTTTGATCTGTAAGGAGTTACGCGGCGTACAACATACCATTGGAATGCTCTCCGAGTGCTCTACGATGGGGGCAGTAAGCCTGCTTGGCTGCGCCTATTTTCGGAGCCCGACATCCAATATTTTCATCAGTTTCGGGACACTTTTCTACTTTTACGTTGTTTTTCCATCCCGGATCGTACGTCGTGAGCAGCGAAAAGGACGACAACCTAATCCATCACATTTCTATTATCGAATCCCACAGCACCTTGGGCAAGACAACTTTGCTACACGTAGAGGCTGGGCTCGCAAACCAAGGGCGTGGGGCTTAGGACCAGGTCTCCATCTCTCCGGTGCCCATAACTTTTGATCCATAAGGAGTTACGCGGCGCACAGCATACCGTTGGAAAGCTCTACTTGAGGTCTACGACGGGGGCAACAAGCATGCTCGACTGCGCCTATTTTTTGAGCCCAAAATTGATAGTTTTCATCAATTTCGGGACACTTTTCTACTTTTGCGCTATTTTTCCATCCCGGATCATACGCCGTGAGTAGCGAAAAGGACGACAACCTAATCCATCACATTCCTTTTATTGAATCCCAAGGAACCTTGGGCAAGACAACTTCGCTTCACTTAGAGGCTGGGCCCGTAAACCGAGCGTGTGGGGCTTAGGACCTGGTCTTCGTCGCTCCGATGCCCATAACTTTTGATCCGTAAGGATTTACGCGGCGCACAGCATACCGTTGGAATGCTCTCAGAGAAACAGCAAGCCTTCTCGGCTGTGCCTATTTTCAAAGCCCAAAATAGAACGGTTTTCATTAGTTTCGAGACACTTTTCTTCTTTTGCGATATTTTTTCATCCCGGTTCGTACGTCGTGAGCCGCGAAAAAAATGACAACCTAATCCATCACATTTCTATTATCGAATCCCATGACACCTTGGGCAAGACAACTTCGCTTCACGTAGAGGCTGGGCCCGCAAACCGAGGGCGTGGGGCTAGGGACCAGGTCTCCGTTGCTCCTTTGCCTATAACTTTTGATCAGTAAGGAGTTACGCGTCGCACAGCATACCTTTGTAAAGCTCTCCGAGAGCTCTACGATGGGGGCTGCAAGCCTGCTCAGTTGCGCCAATTTTCGGAACCCAAAATCGAACGTTTTCATCAATTTCAGGACACTTTTCTACTTATGAGCTGTTTTTCTATCCCGGATCGTACGTCATGAGAAACGAAAAGGACGACAACCGAATCTATCACATTTGTATTACCGAATGCCACGGTACCTTGTGCAAGACAACTTCGCTTCACATAGAGGTTGGGACCGCAAACCGAGGGCGTGAGTCTTGGGACCAGGTCTCCGTCGCTCCGGTGCCCATAACTTTTGATCCGTAAGGAGTTACGCAGCGCACAGCATACCATTGGAAAGCTCTCTGAGAGCTCTACGACGGAGGCAGCTAGCCTGCTCGACTGCACCTATTTGCATAGCCCAAAATTGAAGTTTTCATCAATTTCGGGATACTTTTCTTCTTTTGCGCTGTTTTTTTGTCGAGGGTCGTACGTCGTGAGCCGTGAAAAGTTCGACGACCTAACCCATCACATTTCTATTATTGAATCCCACAGTACCTTGAGCTAGAAAACTTCGCTTCAGGTAGAGGCTGGGCCCGCAAACTGAGGGCGTGGGGCTTAGGACCAGGTCTCCGTCGCTCCGGTGCCCATAACTTTTGATTCGTAAGGAGTTACGCGGCGCGCAGTATACCGTTGGAATGCTCTCCGAGAGCTCTAAGACAGGGGCAGCAAGTCTGCTCGGCTGCGTCTCTTTTTGATTCCCAAAATCGAACGTTTTCATCAGTTTCGAAACATTTTTCTTCTTTTGCGGTGTTTTTCAGTCCCGGATCGTACGTCATGAGCCGCGAAAAGGGTGACAACAGAATCCATCACATTTGTATTACTGAATGCCACGGCACCTTGGGCAAGACAACTTCGCTTCACATAGAGGTTGGGACCGCAAACCGAGGGCGTGAGTCTTGGGACCAGGTCTCCGTCGCTCCGGTGCCCATAACTTTTGATCCGTAAGGAGTTACGCGGCGCACACATACCATAGGAAAGCTCTCTGAGAGCTCTACGACGGAGGCAGCAAGCCTGCTCAACTGCACCTATTTTCAGAGCCCAAAATTGAAGTTTTCATCAATTTTTGGATACTTTTCTTCTTTTGCGCTATTTTTCCGTCCAGGGTCGTACGTCGTGAGCCGTGAAAAGTACGACGACCTAACCCATCACATTTCTATTACTGAATCCCCCGGCACCTTGAGCTAGACAACTTCGCTTCAGGTAGAGGCTAAGCCCGCAAACCGAGGGCGTGGGGCTTGGGACCAGGTCTCCGTCGCTCCGGTGCCCATAACTTTTGATCCGTAAGGAGTTACGCGGCGCGCAGCATACCATTGGAATGCTCTTCGAGAGCTCTATGACGCGGGCAACAAGCCTGCTCGGCTGCGCCTATTTTCAGAGCCCAAAATCGAACATTTTCATCAGTTTCGAGACACTTTTCTTCTTTTGCGCTGTTTTTCCGTCCTGGATAGTAAGGACCCGTACTCAGATCCCGAATAAGAATATATGAAATAAGTGTTCCTTATGTGCTTGGCTTACTTCACTTATGTGCTTGGTGTTTTCGTGTTTAGAGATAAGTGTTTTATGCTTCGAGATATTTTAAATTAAGAGAAAATGTTGTAACTAGCATATCAAGCTAAGCATTTCTTTCAATTATCAAGTAAATTAAGATAATTTGTGCTTGGAAGTAATTGGAAATACTAAACTTATGGGATTCTATTAATCGACCTTTAATTATTTGGAGTGTCAGGATAATAAACTAAAATATTATCTGAGGAAAAGAAAGTAAGGCGTTAGCTGAACTATTCTAATTTGAGAATGATACCTAGTTTTACCATTCAAAGTTTATAAGTAATTTAGATAGACCTTGGAGTATGGTAGTTTGATATAAATTAAATAAAGTATTACTGTAACTTCGTTGAATAGTTTCATTGAGGGATTAACTTAGTTTAGCAAAAAGGAATTAGAATGTTAGTTAAACTTATTAAGATAAAGTTTTCTTTTAAAATATCTCATTAGGAATTCAGTTGTCTTCTATAAGATGGTATATGATACTAGTTATCTTGAGGAATGTTTGTAGACCTTAGAATGGGTATTAGAGTAAAGATGGGTGAGTATCATCTTGGGTAGCTTCGGTTATAGAATTAAATTTTTACAAGAAAATGGTATAGTTATAAATGGACCTACTACCAGTAATGTAAAAATTTGGGAATTAGAATTGATTAGTGCTGGCTAAATAGGGGAACCAACTTCTAGTAGGGTGATGATATAACACCCACTTGAATAAGTAGGGGATCCAATAAGGAAATGTAGGATAAGATGGACTTAGCTTAATTTTTATTAGTCTTCTTTATTTTACTTATGCAGCTATCATAACCAGCTTTGTTGAGTAAAGCAATAGAAATATAAACGTTGAGCAACGTGTTAGCTAGGGATTAACATAGCCGACCGTTAATTTGGAGGTCAGGGTTAATTAATTAATTGTTTACTATAGGAATATACATTGAAGTTGCTAATAGATGGGTTTAAATTAAGTAAAGGATATTAACGGGCATAAACTGTCACGCCCCAACCCAGCCTATAAAGGTTAGACTAGGGTGTGATCTAAATATTCAAGTTATATCTCGTACTTAATCATTCATGAAAGTTTAACACTTAACGTTTTAGCCTAAACTCCACAATTTTTCCGAAAAACTGGCAGCATAACAGCTGTAATTGGGCTCTTTAGTTTGACCTAATTCTCTAAACGCCTCAAAATTTCCAATCTCAATTTCATTTCCAACTAAGATTACTATCTACCATCAATTGAAACGCCTACTAGTTATCTCGAAGTCTCGTTTGATTAATAACCTAGCATGATACTATGTCTCGTTTGTTTGTTAATCCTCGTTACAAAGTACCTATTGATCTTAGCTTAACAATGAGTACTTGCTTAAGATTGGATAGGTTCATTTTACTTAATTCTTACCTGATACTTCATAATCCTATGATAGGTACTAGCCAATAGCGATAGCAAAACGACCATAGTAGTGTGTATCTAGTTATGATCAGTACAAGCCAAAATTAGACCCCAAATTACAACGAGGGTCATTTACAATACAATAACAAGCATCATAAGAAATGAAATAGTCTTCAAGAAACATATTGTTCATAAAATGGCCATAATCAAGCAAGGCACGTAGGGCAAGCAATCATTCCAAGGAATCATCATTAGGCACGTTGTCCTCGGGTACCTGTTCCTGGTTTTCTTCACCTGAGATGATAAAAGAGGGTGAGTCCTTATGAACTCAGTGAGGGGAATGAGAAATAAGTTTTGAAACTCATTTTCCGGTTCAACTTATGAAAAATCCTTTTTGCAAGCATGAATATATCACAAGTAAGTACATAACGTAATGTAAAAGTAAAGGAACACAATTACTCGTCTTTCCTCCCCGAGGTCCTCTAGGAACCGAGCGAGAGTACTTATACACATAGTAAAAAGGATACGGTGAGCTTTTGCTCTCAGTTCATGTCCAGTATCAGTTGTTGCGGCCAACTTCAAATCATCCCTTTATCACGCCAAATGGGTGTACTCCGGATGTACCTCGAAATCCTACGACCCAACTCTCCGAGGGAGTCTAGCCTCCAAGCAAGAGAGGAAATTGGACAATGGTAGTCATGGTTGCACCGGCACCGCCCGGTGTGCGTGAACGCTACCACGCCAGAATAAAAGGTTGCAACCTTGTATGCAATGCACATTTATGACATTTAATATATCACATTAGGAGGACAACAAAGTAGGTCGCCCTCCAAACAGTCATAAGATTGCACATTGACAAGTAAACAAGCGAGGCACGATATGACATGTAATTTCACTTGAAAGGCACATGGAGTTATATGAATATTAAACGGGCAGCCATGTAACGCATGTAAATCAAGTCATATAACTCATTTCGAAGTTAACGTAATCAATTAATAAGATTATTCAACATGCAACGACATTTATGTGGGACCGGGTGCAAGAAAAGCCTACCTGTCAACATGTAATCATCGGAATCATATTTATGGTTATAAGGGCAACTACGGGAAGCCTACTAATTACATAATTAAACACGATATTCATAGGATCAACACTTAGCGAGTTTACCTAGTCATTAGGGTTTCAATTCATGCTCACCCGTACAATTAAGCCCTAAGTTGTCACGTAATTAAACTCAAGCCATGCATTGATTAATTCAAACACCCTCAAGCATTCAAAACAGTCCACACAACATCTCAATGCCACAATCCCAAGCATTTAAAACAACAAGAGAAGCTACAATAATTTTTCTAAGCATATCAATAGGTGAAACCCTCACTGCAATGGACTGTTTTCTCACAATCTTTGAGTCAAGCAAACAAACTCCAATTCTAGTGAACAAAATTTCAAATTAAATCTTAAGGAGTGAACTAAATTCAGAAACAAACCTCGCATCATTTGGAGTTCGGGTTCAAGAGTTAGACCCAAAACCGTGAAACTACACAAAACTGTCCAGATTTGCACAAATTTCAATACTTGTCATTTTTGAGGGCCATAGGGTCTGATTTAGCCTTAGTCCATTTCTGACAAAAATGTCCAGAACTGAAACATCTAGCATTACACCAAATTTCATGCGTTTTTGATATCATTTACTAAGTCAAAACTGGTTCGTTCTACAAGAACAGTGAATCTGCCAAAACCTGCTTCATTTTCCCAGATTTTCCAGATTTGGACACATTTTGATATTTTGCCATTTTGAGGACCTTAGCGTCAAAATTAGCTTTGGCCTATTTCTGTGAAAAATGCTCAAGACTAGCAAAACTAGTCACCTACCAATTTTTACACATTTTAAACCTCATTTACCTAGTCAAAATCACCCCGTACCAACAAGGCAGAAGGCTGTCCCATACGCGATTTCAACTATCATCACATTCTAGCCAAGTATCTTGCCATGCATGTTTATAAAAGTTCATGAACACACATATATCATAAGTACAGAGGTAAAAATAGACATTCAAAGGCATGCATGTGGTTTTCAAAAGCTTTTCAAGAAGTTTTAGCCCTCACCTTAGCAAGACAACAAAGAAGATGCACAAACTCTTGAGGATGCATAAGATTGACTCTTTTCCTTGCTTAGCCGAGAGACCACTTGATTTTCTCTAATTTCCTAGATTAGTAACCAAGTTCTTAGTAGGTGCATGTGGTTAGAACAAGAAGAAAACGAAATGGAAGCTAACAAACTCACCTAAGCCGAAATGGATGTTCAATGAGCTTGCATGTGCGTCTCTTACACTCTAGCTTTGCTTGGTCGAGTTCCTTGGTAACTTGGAGGTCTTGAAGAGCCTTAGGATGAAGAACTTAGCTATGAAGAGTATATTTCCAGCTAGGGCCGAGAGAGAGAGAAAAGAAATGAGAGAGTGAGAGAAGAAATGAGAGAAAGAGAAAAGAATGAAAGAAAAATGAAAGCTTGGAATGTTTAATGCATATATCGGCCTAGGGACTTGTAAAATTCAGATTTGTGTCTTCAAGAAGTATAATTTTGAATCACCTAGCATGGCAAGAGGATGGGTCGAATATGGAGCCTTGGGTAGAGTTTTGAGCCAAATTTTTTTATGCATTGTGTCATAGATTGTCATAGGATATCTAGGAATAGAATTTGAAATTGGAATGCATGCACAAATGCAAGAGTTGGTTGGCCAAGGCTTGTGCAAAATCTGAATTTTTGTCTTGGTTGAGCAATATTTAATTGTGTGTTTGGGATATGCAAAGAATAAAGAATGTCTAGCCTTTTGTGAGATTTTGTCTTCTAGTGGGTTGAATTAGCAATTTAATATTAGTTAGTGGAGTTTGTAGGATTAATTAACGATTTAGTGCTTAGTGTAAGATGCTTTCTTGATTAGCGTGTGGGCACGCTTTCCTAAGTTTAGGGCACATACTACGAGGTAGGGCACGAACTACGAGACAAATGCACATTTTCCAAGTAAATGCACGCAACCCTAAATGAATGCACGTAATTCAATGCAAGGCACACAAAATGAAACACGATTCTTGAACCTAGGTCAAGGCACGTAAATCTAGGTTAGGGCACACGAAATGAGGTATCGCACACAAATCGAGGTCGGGCCTCACATAAACGGATTAGAAGTTTTAACGCCAAGGGTTAAACAAAATATTGTTATCCGCCTACATAGGTGTTATACTGAGTTGGGCTTGGAGAGAAGTAGTATTAGTACACTTAACAGGTTGCTAGTAAAAGTATTAGCTTGAGGATGGTAATCTGTAAAGTTAATTGATTTGATTGAAATTAAGGAATAAGAGCTTAACTAATACCCGAGTGTTGAGTGCCTTTATTTGTGACAATTATGGACTTAACAAAGCATATGAAATTAAGACAAGGAGAGGCTACGATAATTGAGTATTTCCATTGCCTATTATCATTTAGAAGCTTTGACTTTTGATAAACATAAGATTTCTTAGAAACTATTAATCTAACTATAGTTTATACCTACCACGAATTAATAGGTGCTCTTATAACATTAATTAACATAAAGCTTAGGGTCATTACAGGGATATAAAACCCCATATTATGACTAAGTAAAACTTTTTAGCTGCTTACAAGAGCATGGGTGTTTTCCTTTAACTTTTTGAGCTATTTCGGCTACTTTTCCAAATTTAGGGGTTTTTGGTCCAGAAAAGGGGTTTCACTTCGGGGCCAATTATAGAAAAATCGGGATTCTGTCGCGAAAAACAGGTATACGCCATTGAGTTTCTTTTAACTTGTACTACTTAACGGTGAAGTTTGGCAAAATTGCATTCCGGCCCGAAAATATGAAAATCAGGACACCTAGACGTGAAACGGGTAAAAAATGGAACGTTGGTGTCACTCTCGGGGAGTGACACGTGTCTAAGGACACATGTCACACATGCGTGGACGTGCCACGCATGTGAGACACGTGGCGGGACACGTGTTCCGCATGCATTGGTTTGGAAAAACTATATAAATGGGTCACTTGACTCCCTGAAATCAAACAGGCAAACACTTTTCTCTGGCCCGATTTTACTAAATTATATCGATTCAGTTAGTTAACGTTCCAAAAATTTTAAAACCAGTCCAAATCTTCTCCAATTTTTGGCATTTTAAGGTGAGGAAATTTTATTAAAAATATCATCTTATTTGTTTATATGATTATTATATACTATGATTTGTTATTTTAATACTCTAGCTTAAGATATATAACATGCCTGTTAATATTCTTTATTTGTTACATTTGAACTAGAATTAATTTTAATAATGTATTGTTTCAAAATTATTAGCTGAGAGCTAATTGTTTATGAAATTAATACTCTTTGTGGCTACTTGGTATGATACGACTTTATTCAGTTATTTGAACTTTCAGTGAATTAATATTGTTAAAGGTACTTAACCGGAGACAAACTCTTTTATTGTTCTCCACCTACGTGTTTATCAAAATGCGTGATCATAATTATCAATTGTGTTACATGAATACTTGTGCATGCTTGTGTGCTATTAAAATTAGGGGTTGCAACCTCAGGCCCGATAGCTTGCACGAACGCTGGGCGACATAGGGCTTGTCGGTGCTCCCATGTCTATCGTGGACCTATTCCCTTTCTCGCTTGGTACCACCCTTGGAGAGTTGGGTCGTAGATTTTGGATACAATCCGGAGTATCCTCTTGGGAGAGATAAGAAGTTGAAATTGAGATCAAGGCTGGCCACCGCATGAAATACTTGACTTGTTCCTACTCTCACTTGGTACCACCCTCGGAGAGTAGTGTCCTACTCTCGCTTGGCATTCCACCCTCGGAGAATAGGCTGATATCTGTTGTGGATATATGCCACTATTGTTTACCTAAATGTCATTTTTGTTATTATATATGACTCAAATATAATTTACTACTAGTTATCATATCTTATATGGACAATTAGTTATACCACCGTACGTGATTTGCATCACGATTTACAAAAGAGACCGACCATAAATGTTTTCAAAACTCTTCTATCTTGTCCTCACTGAGTTTTCCCAGAGCTCACCATTTTTTCTCACCCCCAGTGCAGGTGCAGCTTAGCTTGAAATAGAAAATGACTTTGAATGTTTACATGCTCGAAGCCTTTTGCTGTCATAGTTGGATCTAAGTTGTAAAAGTTATAGTTTGTTGTATTAATTTCGGGAAAAGGATAGCTGTGATGAAACCTCAGTTTGCAAATAGTCGGCTAGTTATCAGATCTCAAATGTTGTAACACCCTTTTGTATTTAAATTATTATATAAAGGTTTTTTATTAAGTAATTCTTTATTTACTGTTCGTTTTAATAGAAAGTTATGAACTCGCAATGACGATAAATGCAGACTTTGACCTAGTCTTGAGAAGGGCCGGGTTAGGGTCATTACTTGGATAGTGCGTCGTGAGCCGTGAAAAGGACGACAACCTAATCCATCACATTTCTATTACCGAATCTCACGGCAGCTTAGGCAAGACAACTTCGCTTCAGGTAGAGGCCGGGCCCGCGAACCGAGGGCGTGGGGCTTGGGACCAGGTCTCCGTCACTCTGGTGGCCATAACTTTTGATTCGTAAGGAGTTATGCGGCGCACAATATACCGTTGGAAAGCTCTCCGAGAGCTCCACGAACGGGGTAGCTAGCCTGCTTGGCTGCGCCTGTTTTTGGAGTCCAAAATCGAACGTTTTCATCAGTTTTGGGATACTTTTCTTCTTTTCGTTGTTTTTCCTTCCAGGATCGTACGTCGTCAGCTGCGAAAAGGACAACAACCTAATCCATCACATTTCTATTACCGAATCCCATGGCACCTTGGGCAAGAAAACTTCACTTCACGTAGAGGCTGGGCCCACAAACCGAGGGTGTGGGGCTTGGGACCAAGTCTCCGTCACTCCGGTGCCCATAACTTTTGATCCGTAAGGAGTTAAGCGGCGCACAGCATACCGTTGGAAAGCTCTCTGAGAGCTCAACGATGGGGGCAGCTAGCCTGCTCAATTTCACCTATTTTTAGATCACAAAATCGAATGTTTACATCAGTTTCGGAACATTTTTCTTCTTTTGCGCGATTTTTTTGTCCCGAATCGTATGTCGTCAGCTGCGAAAAGGACGACAACCTAATCCATCACATTTCTATTACCGAATCCCATGGAACCTTGGACAAGACAACTTCGCTTCACGTAGAGGCTGGGCCCGCAAACCGAGGGTGTGGGACTTAGGACCAGGTCTCCGTCGGTCTGGTGCCCATAACTTTTGATCCGTAAGGAGTTACGCAGCGCACAACATACCATTGGAAAGCTCTCGAGAGCTCTACGACGTGGGCAGCAAGCCTACTCGGATACGCCTATTTTTGGAGCCCAAAATCGAACGTTTTCATCTGTTTCGAGACACTTTTCTTCTTTTGCGCTGTTTTTCTGTCCCGGATCGTACGTCATGAGCCGCGAAAAGGACGACAACCGAATCCATCACATTTGTATTACCGAATCTCACGGCACCTTGGGCAAGACAACTTCGCTTCATGTAGAGGCTGGGACCGCAAATCGAAGGCGTGAGGCTTGGGACTAGGTCTCTATCGCTCCAATGCCCATAACTTTTGATCTGTAAGGAGTTATGTGGCGCACAGCATACCATTGGAAAGCCCTCTAAGAGCTCTACAACGGAGGGAGATAGCCTGCTCGACTGTACCTATTTTCAGAGGCCAAAATCAAAGTTTTCATCAGTTTCAGGATCTTTTTTTCTTTCGCGATGTTTTTTCGTCAAGGGTCGTACACCCGTGAGCCGTGAAAAGTGCGATGACCTAATCCATCACATTTCTATTACTAAATCCCACGGCACCTTGAGCAAGACAACTTCGCTTTAGGTAGAGGCTGGGCCCGCAAACCGAGGGCATAGGGCTTGAGACCAGGTCTCCGTCGCTCTGATGCCCATAACTTTTGATCCGTAAAGAGCTACGCGCAGCACAGCATACCGTTGAAATGCGCTCTGAGAGCTCTAAGACGGGGGAAGTAAGCCTGTTAGGCTGCACCTATTTTCAGAGCCCAAAATTGAATGTTTTCACCAATTTTGAGACACTTTTATTCTTTTGTGCCGTTTTTTCGTCCCAAATAGTGCGTCGTGTGTCACAAAAAGGACGACAACCTAATCCATCACATTTCTATTATCGAATCCCATGGCACTTTGGGCAAGACAACTTCGCTTCATATAGAGGCTGGGCCCAAAAACTGAGGGCGTGGGGCTTAAGACCATGTCTCCGTCACTCCGATGCCCATAACTTTTGATCCGTAAGGAGTTACGCGGCACACTACATACTGTTGGAATGCTCTCCGAGAGCTCTAAGACGGGGGCAGCAAGCCTGCTCGGCTGCGCCAATTTTCGGACCTCAAAATCGAACGATTTCACTAGTTTCAAGACACTTTTCTTCTTTTGCGCATTTTTTTTGTCCCGGATAGTGAGTCGTGAGCCGCAAAAAGGACGACAACCTAATCCATCCCATTTCTATTACCGAATCCCAAGGCACCTTGGGCAAGACAACTTCACTTCACGAAGAGGCTGGGCCTGCAAACCGAGGGCGTGGGGCTTGGGTCCAGGTCTCCGTCACTACATTGCCCATAACTATTGATCTGTAAATAGTTACATGGCACACAACATACCGTTGGAAAGCTCACCGAGAGCTCTACGACGTGGGCAGCAAGCCTGCTTAGCAGGGCCTGTTTTCGGAGCCCAAAATTGAACGTTTTCCTTAGTTTCGGGACATTTTTCTATTTTTCGCTATTTTTCCATCCCGGATCGTACGCCGTGAGGCACGAAAAGGACGACAACCTAATCCATCACATTTGTATTACCGAATCTCATGGCACCTTCGGCAAGACAACTTCACTTCACGTAGAGACTGGGCCAGCAAACTGAGGGCGTAGGGCTTGGGAGCAAGTCTCCGTCGCTCCGGTGCCCATGACTTTTGATCCGCAAGGAGTTACGCAGCGCACAGCATACCGTTGGAAAGCTCTCCCAGAGCTCTACGATGAGGGAAGCAAGCCTGCTCAGCTGTGCCTGTTTTCAGAGCCCAAAATCAAACTTTTTCATCCGATTCGAGATACTTTTCTTCTTTTACGCTATTTTTTCGTCCTGGATCGTACGTCGTCAGCCGTGAAAAGGACGAAAACCTAATCCATCACATTTTTATTAACAAATCCCATGGCACCTTAGGCAAGACAACTTTGCTTCACATAGAGGCTGGGCCCACATGCCGAGGGCGTGGGGCTTGGGACCAAGTCTCCATCACTCCGGTTTTCAAAACTTTTGATCCGTAAGGAGTTACACGGCGCACAATATACCGTTGGAAAGCTCTCCGAGAGCTCTACGGTGGGGGCAGCAAGCCTGCTCGGTTGTGCCTATTTTCGGATCCCAAAATTGAACGTTTTCATCCATTTCGGGACACTTTTCTTCTTTTGCGCAGTTTTTCCGTCCCGAATAGTACGTCATGAGCTGCGAAAAGGACGACAACCTAATCCATCACATTTCTATTACTAAATTCCATGGCAGCTTGGGCAAGACAACTTCGCTTCACGTGGAGGCTGGGCCTGCAAACCGAGGGCGTGGGGCTTGGGACTAAGTCTCCGTCGCTCCGGTGCCCATAACTTTTGATCCGTAAGGAGTTACGCGGCGCACACAATATTGTTGGAAAGCTCTCTGAGAGCTCTACGACTGAGGCAGCTAGCCTGCTAGGCTGCGCTTTTTTTCAGAGTCCAAAATCGAACATTTTCATCAATTTCGGGACACTTTTTTTCTTTTCACTATTTTTCCATCCCGGATCGTACGTCGTGAGCCGCAAAAAGGACGACAACCTAATGCATCACATTGTTGTTACCGAATCCCACAGCACCTTGGGCAAGATAACTTCACTTCACGTAGAGGTTGGGCCCGCAAACCGAAGGCGTGGGGCTTGGGACCAAGTCTCCGTCACTCTGGTGCCCATAACTTTTGATACGTAAGGAGTTACACGGCGCACAGCATACCGTTGGAAAGCTCTCCGAGAGCTCTACGACGAGGGAAACTAGCCTGCTTGGCTGCGCCTATTTTCAAAGCCCAAAATCAAATGTTTTCATCAGTTTCGGGACACTTTTCTTCTTTTCGTTGTTTTTTGATCCCGGATCATACGTTGTGAGTCGCGAAAAGGATGACAACCTAATCCATCACATTTCCATTACCGAATCCCACGGCACCTTGGGCAAGACAACTTTGCTTCACGTAGAGGCTGGGCCCTCAAACAGAGGGTGTGGGGCTTGGGACCAGGTCTCCGTCGCTCTGGTGCCCATAACTTTTCATCCGTAAGGAGTTACGCAGCGCACAACATACTGTTGAAAAGCTCTCCAAGATCTCTACTATGGGGGCAGCAAGCCTGTTCGGTTGCGCCTACTTTCAGATCCAAAAATTGAAAGTTTTCATCAATTTCGGGATACTTTTATTCTTTTGCGTTGATTTTTCGTCCCGGATCGCACGTCATGCGCAGCGAAAAGGACGATAACCGAATCCATCACATTTGTATTTCCGAATCCTTTGGCACATTGGGCAAGACAACTTCGCTTCACGTAGAGGCTGGGCCCCCAAACCGTGGGCGTGGGGCTTGAGACCAGGTTTTCGTCGCTCTAGTGCCCATAACTTTTGATCTGTAAGGAGTTACGCAGGGCACAGCATACCGTTGGAAAGCTCTCCGAGAGCTCTACTACGGGGGCAGTAAGCCTGCTCGGTTGCGCCTATTTTCAGAGCCCAAAATTGAATATTTTCATCTATATTGGGACACTTTTCTTCTTTTGCGCTATTTTTTCATCACGGATCGTACGTCGTGAGCGGCGAAAAGGATGACAACCGGATCCATCACATTTGTATTACTGAATCCTTTGGCACTTTGGGCAAGACAACTTCACTTCACGTAGAGGCTGGGACCGCAAACCGAGGGTGTGGGGCTTGGGACTAGGTCTCTATCGCTCTAGTGCCCATAACTTTTGATCCGTAAGGAGTTACGCGGCGCACAACATACTGTTGGAAAGCTCTCCGAGAGCTCTACGACGGGGGAAACTAGCCTGCTATACTACACCTATTTTCGTAGTCCAAAATTGAACATTTTCATCAGTTTCGGGACACTTTATCTTCTTTTGCGCTGTTTTTCGTCTCGGGTCGTACGTCCTGAGCCGCGAAAAGGACGACGATCTAATCCATCACATTTCTATTACCGAATCCCACGGCACCTTGTGCAAGAAAATTTCGCTTCAGGTAGAGGCTAGGCGCGCAAACCGAGGGTGTGGGGCTTGGGACCAGATCTCCGTCGCTCCGGTGCCCATAACTTTTGATTCGTAAGGAGTTACGCGGCGCACAGCATACTGTTGGAATGCTCTACGAGAGCTCTAAGATGGGGTTAGCAAGCCTGCTCGACTACACCTATTTTCAGTGTCCAAAATTGAATGTTTTCATCAGTTTCGGGACACTTTTCTTCTTTTGCGCTGTTTTTCCGTCCCGGATTGTGCGTCGTGAGCCGCGAAAAGGATGACAACCAAATCCATCACATTTCTATTACCGAATCCCACGGCACCTTGGGCAAGACAACTTCACTTCACGTAGAAGTTGGGCCCGTAAACCGAGGACGTCGGGCTTAGGACCAGGAATTCGTCACTCCGTTGCCCATAACTTTTGATCCGTAAAGAGTTACGCGGCGCACAGTGTCATGCCCCTGTCCGAGCTATAGAGGTTAGACTAGGGTGTGATCTAAACATTCATATCATTTCACGTACCTAATCTTTCATTAAGGTTTAACACTTAACGTTAGCCTAGAACTCCAAAAATTATCCGCAAAATCGGCAGCATAACGGCTGTAATCGGGCTTTTTAGTTTGACCTAATTTTCTAAAGGCCTCAAAATTTTCAATCTCAAATTCATTTCCAACTAAGATTACTATTTATCATCAATCGAAACGCCTACTAGTTATCTCGAAGTCTCGTTTGATTAACAACCTAGCATGATAGCTATGTCTCGTTTGTTTGTCAATCCTTGTTACAAAAGTACCTGTTGATCTTAGCTTACCAATGAGTACCTGCTTAAGATTGGATAGATTCATTTTACTTAACCCTTTATCTGATACTTCATAAGCCTGTGATAGATACTAACCAGTAGCGATAGCAAAATGACCAGAAGAATGTGTATCTAGTTATCATCAGTACAAGCCAAAATTAGACCCCAAATTACAACGGGGGTCATTTACAATACAACAACAAGCAACAAAAGAAATAGTCTTCAAGCAACATATCGTTCACAAAATGGCCATAGTCAAGTAGGGCACGTAGGACAAGCAATCACTCCAAGGAGTCATCAATAGGCACATTATCCTCGGGTACCTGTTCCTGATCTTCTTCGCCTGTGATGATAAAAGAGGGTGAGTCCTTATGAACTCAGCGAGGGGGAAAGAGAAATATGTTTTGAAACTCTTTCTCTGGTTAAACTTATGAAAAACCCCTTTTGAAAACATGTCACGTATTACAAGTAATAAGGTACGCAAAGTATAAGAATCAAATGAGCAACAGATACAATTACCAATCATTTCAAGGATACGGTAAGCATTTGCTCTCAATATCGATTTCGATACGATTGTCGCGATCGACTTCAATAATCCACTTATCGCTCCCATTTGGGTGTACTCTGGATGGACCCCGAAAACCTACGACCCAACTCTCCGATGGTGGAATGCCAAGCGAGAGAGGGAATTGGACCATGGTAGTCACGGTAGCACCGGCAAGCTCGATGCCGCCCGGCGTGCGTGAAACGCTACCATGCCACAATGAAAGGTTGCAACCTTGTATGCAATGCACATTTATGACATTTAATATATCACATTAGGAGGACAACAAAGTAGGTTGCCTCCGAGCAGTTATAAGATTGCACATTGACAAGTAAACACGCGAAGCATGCTATGATAGGTAATTTCACTTGTAAGGCACATGGAGTTACATGAATGTTAAGCGAACAGCCATGTAACACATGTGAATCAAGTCAAATAACTCATTTCGGGGTTCACGCAATCAAATAATAAGGTCATACAACATGTAATGACATCTACGTGGGATCGGGTGCAAGAAAGGTCTACTTATCAACATGTAATCGTCGGAATCACATTTAGGGCTATAAGGACAACTACGAGCAGCCCCCTAATTACGTAATTAGACACGATAACCATAGGATCAACACTTAGCATGTTTTCATAGTCACTAGGGTTTCAATTCATGCTTACCCATGCGATTAAGCCACAAGTTATCACGTAATTAAACTCAAGCCATGCATCGATTAATTAAAACACCCTCAATCATCCAAAACAGTCCGCACAACATCTAAGTGCCATAATCCCAAGTATTTAATACAACGAGAGAAGTTACAATAATTTTCAAAGCATATCACTAAACAAAAATCTCACTGCAATGGTCTATTTTCCCACAATCACTTAGACAAGCAAACAATCTTCAATTCTAGTGAGAAAAATGTCAAATGAAAGCTTAAGTAGTTAAATAAATCTTGAAATAAACCTCGCATCATTTGGAGTTCGGATTCAAGGGTTATAGCCAAAACCGTGAGACTACGCAAAACTGTCCAGATTTGTACACATTTCAATACTTGTTATTTTTGAGGACTTTAGGGTCAGATTTAGCCCTAGTCCATTTCTGACAAAAATGTCCAGAACTGAAAAATATAGCAACCTACCGAATTTCATGCATTTTAGATATAATTTACTATGTCAAAACGGGATCGTTCTACAGGGACAGTGAACTTCCAAAAACGTGCTTCATTTTCCAGATTTTTCAGATTTGCCAGATTTAGACACCTTTCGATGTTTTGCCATTTTGGAGAGCCTAGAGTCAAAATTGGCCTTGGCCTATTTCTACCAAAAATTCTCAGAACTGGAAAAACTAGTCACCTACCAATTTTCATGCATTTTTGACATAATTTACCAGGTTAAATTCACTTCTATCCAACAAGTCAGAAAACTGCCATTTACGCGATTTCACCTATCTTCAAATTCTAGCCAAATATCTTGCCATGCATGGTTACAAAAGCTCATGTACACACACATACCACAAATACAGAGGTAATAATAGACATATGAAGGCATGCATGTAGTTTTTGAAAGCTTTTAAAAAGGATTAACCCTCACCTTAGCAACTTTGTCAACAAAGGATGCTCAAAACTCTTGGAGATGCACAAATGGTGTTCTCTCCTTGTTTGGCCGAGGGATATTGCTTGATTTCCTTAATTCCTAGCTAAGTTACCATGTCCTTAGTATGTGCATGTGGTTAGAACAAAAAGGAAATGAAAGAAAAGCCATCAAACATACCTAGGGCCGAATGAGTGTTCTATGAGCTTGCATGCATCTATTCTTGCTTCTTGCTTCTTGCTTGCTTGGTCGAGCTTCCTAGAGTTCTTGAGTGTCTAGATGAACCTTAGGATGATGAGCTTAAGCTATGGAGAGTCAAGTTGCAGCCAAGGCCAAAAATGAGAGAGAAAGAGAGCTTGAGAGAATTTTTTTTTTAGAGTGGTAATGCTTGTGTGTGTGTGTCGGCTATAGGCCTTGCAAAATCTGAAATTATGCCATCTTTTGAGTATTTTAAATTGTGAGGGATGGGCATGGTGTGGAGGCCGAGAATGGCATGCTTGGGTAGTGTTTTTAGGAGTTTTTTTATGCTTTGTTTTATGTGTTGGTGTCATAGAATGTCTATGGGAGTTTTTAAATTATGCAATGCTTGTTCAATGCAAGGTGTGGTCGGCCAAGGCATGTGCAACTCGGAATTTTTTGGTCTTGTTTAAGGCTTATTTTATTGTAGGTTAGATATATTTAATTGTAGATGCATGGGTTTTTGTTAAAAGATTAAGGAATAAAGAATAAGAATAAGAATAAAGAATGTTTGGTGATTAGTGTTTTGTCTTTTAGTGCATTGACTTGGGATTAAAATATTAGTTAGTGGAGTTTGTAGGATTATTCTATAGTCTAGTGCTTCGTGTAGGATTCTTTATTGATTAGCGTACGGGCACGTTTTCCTAGGTCTAGGGCACGCACTAAGAGGTAAAGCATGAACTACGAGACGAATGCACGTTTTCCAAGTAAATGCACGCAACCCTAAATGAATGCACGTAATTCAATGCAAGGCACACAAAAAGAAACACGACTCTTAAAGCTAGGTCAAGACACGCAAATCTAGGTTAGGGCACACGAAACGAGGTATCACACGCAAATCGAGATCGGGCCTTACACACAACATACCGTTGGAAAGCTCTCCGGGAGCTCTACGATGAGGGCAGTTAGCCTGCTTGGCTGCGACTGTTTTCGGAGCCCAAAATTGAACGTTTTCATCAGTTTCAGGACATTTTTCTATCTTTCGCTGTTTTTCAGTCCCGGATCGTACGTCGTGAGCCGCGAAAAGGAAAACAACCTAATCCATCACATTTCTATTACCGAATCCCATGACACCTTGCGCAAGACAACTTCGCTTCACATAGAGGCTGGGCCCACAAACCGAGGGCGTGGGGCTTGGGACCAAGTCTCCGTTGCTCCGGTGCCTATAACTTTAGATCTGTAAGGACTTACGTGGCGCACAGCATACCGTTGGAAAGCTCTCCGAGAGCTCTACAACGGGAGTAGCAAGGCTGCTCAGCTGCGCCTGTTTTCAGAGCCCAAAATTCAATGTTTTCATCAGATTCGGGATACTTTTCTTCATTTTTGATGTTTTTCCGTCCCTGATCGTGCATCGTGAGCCGCAAAAAGGACGTCAACATAATCCATCACATTTCTATTAACGAATCCCACGCCACCTTGGGCAAGATAACTTCGCTTCACGTAGAGGCTGGGCCCGCAAACTGAGGGCGTGGGGCTTGGGACCAGGTCTCCATCACTCCAGTGCCCATAACTTTTGATCCGTAAGGAGTTACGTAGCGCACAACATACTGTTGGAAAGCTCTCCGAGAGCTCTACGATGGGGGCAACAGGGCTGCTCGGTTGCGCCTATTTTCAGATCCCAAAAATCGAACGTTTTCATCAGTTTTGGGACACTTTTCTTCTTTTGCACTGTTTTTTTGTCCCAGATCGTACGTTGTGAGTCGCGAAATGGACAACCCCCTAATCCAACACATTTCTATTACCGAATCCCACGGCACCTTGGGCAAGACAACTTCGCTTCACGTAGAGGCTGGGCCCACAAACCAAGGGCGTGGGGCTTGGAACAAGGTCTCCGTCGCACCGGTGCCCATAACTTTTGATCCGCAAGGACTTACGCGGTGCACAGCATACCGTTGGAAAGCTCTCTGAGAGCTCTACGACGGGGGAAGCAAGCATGCTCAGTTGCGCCTATATTTGGAGCCCAAAATTGAACGTTTTCATCCGTTTCAGGACACTTTTCTTCTTTTGTGCCGTTTTTTCATCCCAGATCGTACGTCGTCAACCGCGAAAAAGACGACAAGCTAATCCATCACATTTCTATTACCGAATCCCACGGCATCTTGTGCTAGACAACTTCACTTCATGTAGAGGTTGGGTCGGCAAACCGAGGGCGTGGGGCTTGGGACCAGGTCTCCGTCGCTCCGGGGCCCATAACTTTTGATCTGTAAGAAGTTACGTTACGTACAACATACCGTTGGAAAGCTCTCCGAGAGCTCTACGATGTGGACAGCAACCATGCTCAGCTGCGCCTATTTTCGGAGCCCAAAATCAAACGTTTTCACCAGTTTTGGGATACTTTTCTTCTTTTGCGTTGTTTTACCTAATCCATCACATTTCTATTACTGAATCCCACAACACCTTGAGCAAGACAACTTCGCTTCACGTAAAGGCTGGGCCCGCAAACCGAGGGTATAGGGCTTGGGACCAGATCTCCGTCGCTCCAATGCCCATAACTTTTGATCCGTAAGGAGTTACGCGGCGCACAGCATACCGTTGGAAAGCTCTCCGAGAGCTCTATGATGGGGGCACCAAACCTGCCCAGCTACGCCTATTTGCAGAGCCCAAAATCGAATGTTTTCATCAATTTCGGGACATCTTTCTTCTTCTGCGCTATTTTTTTATCCCGGAATGTGCGTCGTGAGCCGTGAAAAGGACGACAACCTAATCCATCACATTTGTATTACCGAATCCCATGGCACCTTGGGCAAGACAACTTCGCTTCACATAAAGGTTGGGCCCGCAAACCGAGGGCGTGGGGCTTGGAACCTGGTCTCCGTCACTTCGTTGCCCATAACTTTTGATCTGTAAGGAGTTACGCGGTGCACAGCATACCGTTGGAAAGCTCTCCGAGAGCTCTACGACGGGTGTAACAAGCCTGCTTGGCTGCGCTTTTTTTCAGAGCCCAAAATTGAATGTTTTCATCAGTTTCGGGATACTTTTCTTCTTTTCGCTATTTTTTCGTCCCGGATCGTATATCGTGAGCCGCGAAAAGGACGACAACCTAATCCATCACATTTGTATTACTGAATCCCACGTCACCTTGGGGAAGACAACTTCGCTTCACGTAGCGGCATGGCCCGCAAACCGTGGGCGTAGGGCTTGGGACCAGGTCTCCGTCAATTCGTTGCCCATAACTTTTGATCCGTAAGGAGTTACGTGGTGCACAACATACCGTTGGAAAGCTCTCTGAGAGCTCTACGACAGGGGCAGCTAGCCTACTGGGCTGCACCTATTTTCGGAGCCCAAAATCGAACGTTTTTATTAGTTTCGGGATACTTTACTTCTTTTTGATATTTTTCCATCCCTGATCGTACGTCGTGAGCCGCGAAAATGACGACAACCTAATCCATCACATTTCTATTACCGAATCCCACGGCACCTTGGGTAAGACAACTTCGCTTCACGTAGAGGCTGGGCTCGCAAACTGAGGGCGTGAGGCTTGGGACCAAGTCTCCGTCACTTCGGTGCCCATAACTTTTGATCCGTAAAGACTTATGCAGCGCAGAGCATACCGTTGGAAAGCTCTCCGAGAGCTATGCGACGGGGGCAGCAAGCCTTCTCAGCTGCGCCTTTTTCCCGAGCCCAAAATCGAACGTTTTCATCAATTTCAGGCAAGTTTTCCACTTTTTGCTGTTTTTCTGTAAGTCGTGAGCCGCGAAAAGGACTACAACCTAATCCATCACATTTATATTATCGAATCCCACGGCACCTTATGCAAGACAACTTCACTTCACATAAAGGCTGGGTCGGCAAACCGAGGTCGTGGGGCTTGGGATCAGGTCTCCGTCGCTCTAGTGACCATAACTTTTGATCTGTAAAGAGTTAGGCGATGCACAACATACCATTGGAAAGCTATCCGAGAGCTCTATGACGGGGACAACAAATCTGCCCAGCTGCACCTGTTTTAAGAGCCCAAAATCGAACGTTTTCATCAGTTTCGGTACACTCTTCTCTTGTGCTATTTTTTTTGTCCCGGATCGTATGTCATGAGCCGCCAAAAGGACGACAACCGAATCCATCACATTTGTATTACCGAATCCTATGGCACCTTGGGCAAGACAGCTTCGCTTCACATAGAGGCTGGGCCCGCAAAATTAGGGCGTGGGGCTTGGGACCAGGTCTCCGTCACTTCGTTGCCCATAACTTTTGATTTGTAAGGAGTTACGAGGCGCACAGAATACCGTTGGAAAGCTCTCCGAGAGCTCTACGACGGGGGCAGCTAGCCTACTTGGCTACGCCTATTTTCAGAGTCCAAAATCAAATGTTTTCATCAGTTTCGGGATACTTTTCTTCTTTTCGCTGTTTTTCCGTCTCGGATCACACGTCATGAGCCGCGAAAATGATGACAACCTAATCCATCACATTTATATTATTGAATCCCACGGCACGTTGGGCAAGACAAATTCGCTTCACGTAGAGGTTGGGCCCACAAACTGAGGGCGTGGGGCTTGGGACCAGGTTTCCGTCGCTCTAGTGCCAATAACTTTTGATCCGTAAGGAGTTACATGGCGCACAGCATACCGTTGGAATGCTCTCCGAGAGCTCTACGACAGAGGCAGCAAGCCTACTCAACTGCGCTTATTTTCAGAGCCCAAAATTGAACGTTTTCATTAGATTCGGTACGCTTTTCTTCATTTTTGCTATTTTTCCGTCCCGGATCGTACGTCGTGAGCCGCAAAAAGGATGACAACCTAATCCATCACATTTCTATTACCGAATCCCATGGCGCCTTAGGCAAGACATCTTCGCTTCACGTAGAGGCTGTGACCGCAAATCGAGGGCGTGGGGCTTGGGACTAGGTCTCCGTCACTCCGGTGCCCATAACTTTTGATTCGTAAGGAGTTACGCGGCGCACATCATACCGTTGAAAAGCTCTCCGAGAGCTCTACGATAGGGGCAACAAGCCTGCTCGGTTGTGCCTATTTTCATATCCCAAAATCAAACGTTTTCATCAGTTTCAAGACACTTTTCTTCTTTCACACTGTTTTTTCCTCTCGGATCGTACGTCGTGAGCCGCGAAAAGGACGACAACCTAATCCATCACATTTCTATTATCGAATCCCACGACACCTTGGGCAAGACAACTTCGCTTCACGTAGAGGCTGGGCCCGCAAAACGATGGCGTGGGGCTTGGGACCAGGTCTCCGTCACTTTGTTGCCCATAACTTTTGATCTGTAAGAAATTACGTGGCGCACAACATGCCGTTGGAAAGCTCTCCTAGAGCTCTACGACGGGATCAACTAGCCTGCTTGGCTGCGCTTGCTTTCGGAGCCCAAAATTGATCGTTTTTATCAGTTTTGGGACACTTTTCTTCTTTTTGTTATTTTTTCATCCCGGATCGTACGTCGTGGGCTGCAAAAAGGACGACAACATAATCCTTCACATTTCTATTACTGAATCCCACAGCACCTTGGGCAAGACAACTTCGCTTCACGTAGAGGCTGGGCCCGCAACCTGAGGGCGTGGGGTTTGGGACTAGGTCTCCGTCACTCCGGCGCCTATAACTTTTGATCTGGAAGGAGTTACACGACATAAAGCATACCGTTGGAAAGCTCTCTGAGAGCTCTACGACGTGGGCAGCAAGCCTGCTCTGCTGCGCCTATTTTCGGAGCCCAAAATCAAACGTTTTCTTCAGTTTCGGGACACTTTTCTTCTTTTGCGCTATTTTTTCGTCCCTGATGGTACGTCGGGAGCCGCGAAAAGGACGACAACCTAATCTATCACATTTCTATTATAGAATCCCATGGCACCCTGGGCAAGACAACTTCGCTTCATGTAGAGGCTGGGCCTGCAAACCGAGGGCGTGGGGCTTGGGACCAGCTCTCCGTCGCTCCGGTGCCCATAACATTTGATCCGTAAAGAGTTATGCGGTGCACAGCATACCGTTCGAAAAGCTCTCCGAGAGCTCTACGACGGGGCAGCAAGCCTATTTGGCTGTACTAGTTTTTGGAGCCCAAAATTGGACGTTTTCATCAGTTTCGGGACACTTTTGTTCTTTTGCTCTGTTTCTCCGTCCCGGGTCGTACGTCGTGAGCTGCGAAAAGGACGACAACCTAATCCATCACATTTCTATTACCGAATCCCACGGCACCTTGGGCAAGACAACTTCGCTTCATGTAGAGGTTGGGCCTGCAAACCGAGGGCGTGGGGCTTGGGACCAGCTCTCCATCGCTCCGGTTCCCATAACTCTTGATCCGTCAGGAGTTACGCGACGCATAAGATACCGTTGGAAGGCTCTTCGAGAGCTTTACGACGAGGGCAGCTAGCTTGCTCAGTTGCGCCTATTTTTAGAGCCCAAAATCAAACGTTTTCATCAATTTTGGGACACTTTTATTCTTTTGTGCAGTTTTTTCGTCTCAGATCGTACGTCGTGAGCCGCGAAAAGGACGACAACCTAATCTATCACATTTGTATTACCGAATCCAACGGCACATTGGGAAAGACAACTTCGCTTCACGTAGAGGCTGGGCACGTAAATCGAGGGCATGGTACTTGGAACCTGGTCTCCGTTACTTCGTTGCCCATAACTTTTGATCCGTAAGGAGTTATGCGGCGCACAGTATACCGTTGGAAAGCTCTCCGAGAGCTCTACGACGGGGGCAGCTAGCCTGCTTGGCTGTGGCTATTTTGAGAGCCAAAAATTGAACATTTTCATCAGTTTTGGGATACTTTTCTTCTTTTTGCTATTTTTCTGTCCAGTATCGTATGTCGTGAGCTGCGAAAAAAATGACAACCTAATCTATCACATTTCTATTACCGAATCCCATGGCACCTTGGGCAAGACAACTTCGTTCACGTAGAGGCTAGGCCCGCAAACCGAGGACGTGGGGCTTGGGACCAGGTCTCCGTCGCTCCGGTGCCCATAACTTTTGATCTGTAAGGAGTTATGTGGCGCACAGCATACCGTTGGAAAGCTCTCCGAGAGCTCTACGACGGGGGCAACAAGCTTGCTTAGCTGTGCCTGTTTTCAGAGCTTAAAATCGAACGTTTTCATCAGATTTGGGACACTTTTCTTCATTTTAGCTATTTTTCTGTCCCGGATCGTACATCGTGAGCCGCAAAAAGGACGACAACCTAATCCATCACATTTCTATTAACAAATCCCATGGCACCTTGGGCAAGACAACTTTGCTCCGGTGCCCATAACTTTTGATCCGTAAGGAGTTACGCGACGCACAGCATACCGTTAGAAAGCTCTACGATATGGGCAGCAAGCCTGCTCTGTTGCGCCTGTTTTCGGAGCTCAAAATAAAACGTTTTCACTAGTTTCGGGACACTTTTCTTTTTTTGCGCTGTTTTTCCGTCCCTGATGGTATGTCGTGAGCCGCAAAATGGACGACAACCTAATCCGTCACATTTCTATTACCGAATCCCACGGCACCTTAGGCAAGACAACTTCGCTTCACGTGGAGGCTGGGCCTGCAAACCGAGGGCGTGGGGCTTGGGACCAGCTCTCCTTCGCTCCGGTGCCCATAACATTTGATCCGTAAGGAGTTACGCGGCGCACAACATACCGTTGGAAAGCTCTCCATGAGCTCTACAACGGAGCAGCAAGGTTGCTTGGCTGCATCTATTTTTGGAGCCAAAAATCTAACGTTTTCATCAGTTTCCGGACAATTTTCTTCTTTTGCGCTGTTTTTCCTTCTCGGGTCGTACGTCGTGAGCTGCGAAAAGGATGACAACATAATCCATCACAATTTTATTACCGAATCCCATGGCACCTTAGGCAACACAACTTCGGTTCACGTAGGGGCTGGGCCCGCAAACCGAGGGCGTGGGGCTTGGGACTAGGTCTCCGTCGCTCCGGTGCCCATAGCTTTTGATCCGTAATGAGTTACGCGGCGCAAAACATACCGTTGGAAAGCTCTCCGAGAGCTCTACGATAGGACAACAAACCTGCCCAGCTGCGCCTATTGTCAGAGCCCAAAATCAAACGTTTTCATCAGTTTCGGGATACTTTTCTTCTCTTGCGCTGTTTTTCCGTCCCGGATCGTATGTCGTGAGCCGCGAAAAGGACGACAACTTAATCCATCACATTTGTATTACCGAATCCCACGGCATCTTGGGCAAGACAACTTCATTTCACATAGAGACTGGGCCCGAAAAACTAGGGCGTGGGGCTTGGGACCAGGTCTCCGTAACTTCGTTGCCCATAACTTTTGATCCATAAGGAGTTACGCGGCTCACAACATACCGTTGGAAAGCTCTCCGAGAGCTTTACGACTGGTGCAGCTTGCCTACTTGGCTATGCCTATTTTCAGAGCCCAAAATCAAACGTTTTCATCAGTTTCAGGATACTTTTCTTATTTTCGCTGTTTTCTGTCTCGGATCGTACGTCGTGAGCCGCGAAAAGGTTGACAACCTAATCCATCACATTTCTATTACTGAATCCCACAGCACGTCAGGTAAGACAACTTCGCTTCACGTAGAGGCTGTGCCCGCAAACCCAGGGCGTGGGGCTAGGGACCATGTCTCCGTCGCTCCGGTGCCAATAACTTTTGATCCGTAAGGAGTTACGCTGCACACAGCATACCGTTGGAATGCTCTCCGAGGGCTCTATGACGCTGGCTGCAAGCCTACTCAATTGCGCCTGTTTTCAGGGCCCAAAATAGAACGGTTTCATCAGATTTGGTATACTTTTCTTCATTTTTGATGTTTTTCCGTCCCGAATCGTACGTCGTGAGCTGCGAAAAGAACGACAACCTAATCCATCACATTTGTATTATCGAATCCCACAGCACCTTGGGCAAGACAACTTCGCTTCACGTAAAGCCTGGGCCCGCAAATCGAGGGCGTGGGGCTTGAGACCAGGTCTCCGTCACTTCGTTGGCCATAACTTTTGATCCATAAGGAGTTACATGCCTCACAGCATACCATTGGAAAGCTCTCCGAGAGCTCTACGACGGGTGCAGCTTGCCTGCTTGGCTACGACTATTTTCAGAGCCCAAAATCAAACATTTTCATCAGTTTCAGGATACTTTTCTTATTTTCGCTATTTTTCCGTCCCAGATCGTACGTCGTGAGCCGCAAAAAGGACGACAACCTAATCCATCACATTTCTATTAACGAATCCCATGGCACCTTGGGCAAGACAACTTCGCTTCGCGTAGAGGCTGGGCCAGCAAACTAGGGGCGTGGGGCTAGGGACCAGGTCTCCGTCACTCCGGTGCTCATAACTTTTGATCTGTAAGGAGTTACGCGGCGCACAACATACCGTTGGAAAGCTCTCCAAGAGCTCTACGACGGGGGCAGCTAGCTTGCTCACCTACGCTTGTTTTCAGAGCCCAAAATCTAAAGTTTTTATCAGTTTCGGGATACTTTTCTTCTTTTGCGTTGTTTTTTCATCCCGGATCGTACGTCGTGAGCTGCGAAAAGGACGACAGCCTAATCCATCACATTTGTATTACCGAATCCTACAGCACTTTGGGCAAGATAACTTCGCTTCACGTAGAGGCTGGGCCCACAAATCGAGGGCGTGGGGCTTGGGACTAGGTCTTCGTCACTTCCTTGCCCATAACTTTTGATCCGTCAGGAGTTACGCGGTGCATAGCATACCGTTGGAAAGCTCTCCGAGAGCTCTACAACGAGGGCAGCTAGGCTGCTTGGCTGCGCCTATTTTTAGAGCCCAAAATCGAACGTTTTCATCTATTTTGGGATACTTTTCTTCTTTTCGCTATTTTTCCGTCCCGGATTGTACGTCGTGAGTCGCGAAAAGGACGACAACCTAATCCATCACATTTCTATTACTGAATCCCATGGCACCTTGTGGAAGACAACTTCGCTTCACGGAGATGCTGGGCCTGCAAACCGAGGGAGTGGGGCTTGGGACCAACTCTCCGTCGCTCCGGTGCCCATAACATTTGATCCGTAAGGAGTATCGCGGCGCACAACATACCGTTGGAAAGCTCTCCATGAGCTCTACGATGGGGCAGCAAGCTTGCTTGGCTGCACCTGTTTTCGAAGCCAAAAATCTAATGTTTTCTTCAGTTTCCGGACACTTTTCTTCTTTTGCTCTTTTTTTCCTTCTCGAGTCGTACGTCATGAGCTACGAAAAGGACGACAACCTAATCCATGACATTTCTATTACCGAATCCTATGGCACCATGGGCAAGACAACTTCGCTTCACGTAAAGGCTGGGCCCACAACCGAGGACGTGTGGCTTGGGACCAAGTCTCCGTCGCTCCGGTGCCCATAACTTTTGATCCGTAAGGAGTTACGCGGCGCATAGGATACTGTTGGAAAGCTCTCTGAGAGCTCTACTATGGGGACAGCAAACCTGCCCAACTGCGCCTATTTTTAGAGCCCAAAATCAAATGTTTTTATCAGTTTCGGGACACTTTTATTCTCTTGCGCTGTTTTTCTGTCCCGGATCGTATGTCATGAGCCGCGAAAAGGACGACTACCTAATCCATCACATTTGTATTACCGAATCCCACTGCACCTTGGGCAAGACAACTTCGCTTCACATAAAGGCTGGGCCCGCAAAACTAGGACGTGGGGCTTGGGACCAGGTCTCTGTCACTTTGTTGCCCATAACTTTTGATCCATAAGGAGTTACACGGCGTACAGCATACCGTTGGAAAGCTCTTCGAGTGCACTACGACGGGGGCAGTTACCCAACTTGGCTACGCCTGTTTTCAGAGCCCAAAATCAAACATTTTTATCAGTTTCTGGATACTTTTCTTCTTTTCGCTGTTTTTTCGTCCTGGATCGCATGTCGTGAGCCGCGAAAAGGACGACAACCTAATCCATCACATTTCTATTACTGAATCCCACGGCACGTTGGGCAAGTCAACTTCGCTTTACGTAGAGGCTGGGCCCGCAAACCGAGGGCGTGGGGCTTGGGACCAGGTCTCGGTCGCTCCGGTGCCATTAACTTTTGATCTGTAAGGAGTTACACGGTGCACGACATACCGTTGGAATGCTTTCCGAGAGCTCTACGACGAGGGCAGGGAGCCTACTCAGTTGCGCCTGTTTTCAGAGCCAAAAGTCAAACATTTTCATCAGATTCGGTACACTTTTCTTCATTTTTGCTGTTGTTCTGTCCCGGATCGTACATCGTGAGCCGCGAAATGGACGACAACCTAATTTATCACATTTCTATTACCGAATCCCACGGAACCTTAGGCAAGACAACTTCGCTTCACGTAGAGGCTGGGACAGAAAACCGAGGGCGTGGGGCTTGTAACCAGGTCTCCGTCACTCCGGTGTCCATAACTTTTGATCCGTAAGGAGTTACGCGGCGCACAACATATAGTTGGAAAGCTCTCAGAGAGCTCTACGATGGGGGTAACAAGCCTGCTCGGTTGCGCCTATTTTCAGGTCCCAAAATCGAACGTTTTTATCAGTTTTGAGACACTTTTCTTCTTTTGCTCTATCTTTTCCTCTTGGATCGTACGTCGTGAGTCGCGAAAAGGACGAAATCCTAATCCATCACATTTCTATTACCGAATCCCACAGTACCTTGGGCAAGACAACTTCGCTTAACGTAGAGGCTAGGCCCGCAAAACGATGGGGTAGGGCTTGGGACCAGGTCTCCGTCACTTCGTTGCCCATAGCTTTTGATCCGTAAGGAATTACGCGGTGCACGACATACCGTTAGAAAGCACTCTGAGAGTTCTACGACGGGGTCAACTAGCCTGCTTGGCTGCGCTAGTTTTCAGAGCCCAAAATTGATCATTTTTAGAAGTTTCGGGACACTTTACTTCTTTTTACGGTTTTTTCATCCCGGATCGTACGTCGTGAGCCGCGAAAAGGACGACAATCTAATCCTTCACATTTCTATTACCGAATCCCACAGCACCTTTGGCAAGACAACTTCGCTTCACGTAGAGGCTTGGCCCGCAACCTTAGGGCGTGGGGCTTGGGACCAGGTCTCCGTCACTCCCGTGCCCATAACTTTTGATCTGTAAGGAGTTACGCGACGCACAGCGTACCGTTGAAAAGCTCTTCGAGAGCTCTACGACGTGGGCAGCAAGCCTGCTCTACTGCGCTTGTTTTCAGAGCCCAAATTCAAACATTTTCACTAGTTTTGGGACACTTTTCTTCTTTTGCGATGTTTTTCCATTCCTGATGGTACGTCGTGAGCCGCGAAATGGACGACAACCTAATCCATCACATTTCTATTACCGAATCCCACGACACCTTGGGCAAGACAACTTCACTTCATGTAGAGGCTAGGCCTGCAAACCGAGGGCATGGTGCTTGGGACCAACTCTCTGACGCTCCGGTGCCCATAACATTTGATTCGTAAGGAGTTACGCGGCGCACAGCATACCGTTGGAAAGCTCTCCAAGAGCCCTAAGATGGGGCAGCAAGCCTGCTTGGCTGCACCTATTTTCAAATCCCAAAATCAAACTTTTTCATCAGTTTCGGGACACTCTTCTTCTTTTGCTCTATTTTTCCGTCCCGGGTTATACGTCGTGAGTCGCGAAAAGTACGACAACCTAATCCATCACATTTCTATTACCGAATCCCACGACACCTTGGGCAAGACAACTTCGCTTCACGTAGAGGCCTGGCCTGCAAACCGAGGGCGTGGGGCTTGGGACCAGCTCTCTATCGCTCTGGTGCCCAAAACTTTTGATCCGTAAGGAGTTACGCGGCGCACAGCATACCGTTGGAAAGCTCTCCAAGATCTCTACGAAGAGGGCAGCTAGTTTGCTCAGCCGCGCCTGTGAAATCCCAATTTTTGTCTTTACCTCAATTTGCGTGTCTTTGCCTCGATTTGCATGGTTTGACTTGTTTATATGTTATATGAGTTAGAATATGCTAAATATGTGATTTATATTCCTAATACATGCTATGTGTGCATTCATGAAATTTTCATCAAAATCGGAATCAAAAATTTTGTCGATGATTTTTGTAAATAGTGTTATGAACACCTGTCCGCTAAAATTTTTACATGGGTGTTTTAAACGTCTTAAAACCTAGTCATATATTATTAATAGACCCATGTTTGATAAAAATTGATTCTGAAACTGAATAGTAATTTAAATAGATTTTTCGGGCGAAAAGTAGCATTTTTGAGCCAAATAGTGATTTCTTCTAACCCTGATTCTTGCATTGACTTTCGTTGACCTAGTATATATTAATATAAATGTATTTATATGTGGTATTAAATGATTTTAGATTAATTGTGCATTCAAAAGCCATTTTTAAACAAATAATATGACTTTTCACCTTCTTTTATAGAAATCGCGTTTTTAACCAAGTCGGGTGTAAATATATGTATATGAAACTTGTTGTCAACTAAAAATATACAACTTAAAATAGTCTAAGTGTTGAATTAATGTTTTGAGCAAGAAATAGTCTAAAATAGAATTAAAAGACAAGAAAATACTAAAAATAACAAAGTGTTAACTTTGACTTTCTTTTATTTGTTTGACCTTTGCTTAATATATCATCAACACACATTAAAAACAAAGCAAAACACCTCCAAAAACACACACAAAACCGTGGTTCTTTGTAGGAGAAAGATGAAGGCATTTTCAAGGCTTTTCAAAGTATTTTTCACATAGATTTTGCAATTCAAGTCCAAATCACTTCATTCGAAACTTGATTTCACTTGTTGGGCATCCATTCTACACATTTCTTGCATCAAAACACATCAAAGGTGAGAGAAAAAATCTAGATCTCAAAAGTCATCTTTTATGTTTTTGCTTATAATTGTATTTTGAACCGTTAGAATGTTAATTTGAAGTTATATTATTGCTCAGTGCATGCTAGGGATCATTTATGTGTATTACTACGAGATTTGAACCATTGTAGCGAAATTATTTATTTTCGGGTATTTAAAGTTGATAGATTGGCCATTTGATGATTTTCTTGAGTTGTTGTGGTTGGAATCGATTGCCGTCGATTTCTAAAAGTTTTTTAATTACGTGGTAACACCGTTATAATGCCAAATTTTCTATTGCGAAATTTGGGTGAAAATTCAAAAATTTCAGCCTAGGTGCATTGAGGTTTTAGGGTTGTTGGGCTTGATTTTGATGTGTATTGGTTGGTTTTCAAGAGGGCTAATATAGATGATTGAATGGGTGAGTGTTGGAAACTGATTTGGAGCTGTTTGGATTAGTTGAATGTAAGATATGATCATTTGAAGTTTACGTTGTCTTTTTTTAAATTGTTGAATTGAGCCTTTAGATGATTGGGTGGTGTTTGAGTGATTGAATTGTGAGTTGTTGATGGTTAGACTAGGGATAGATTACGTGTTTAATGCATGTTAAGTTGGATAGCCTACTTTGTCATCAAACTTAGTTGTTTGTTGTTTAATTGATTATTTGATGTTATATTGATGATAATTGATGATAATTGATTATTATTGATGATTATTGATTGATGATTGATGAACCGGGAGAGGCAATTTTGCTAGATTGTCCTCCTATAAATGATGTTTATTATTATTGCTGAGTCTTGGTATGTGTGTGCCACCTCTCGGGCAGCATCGGGCTGTCATGTTGATAACGGCATGACTACCAGAGACTACCCCCAGCTCGCATGATGGAGGTGTCTTGGAGGGAAGGGCTAGTGAGGTACCTCGGGTGCGTGAGTAATGGGGAGTTACAAGAAGAATGGTTGAGATCGTGATGGCGTTTGGAGCTACACCAAATAGAGTATCCTTTATTGATTGGTCATTATAGTTATGTGTTTATATTGTTATTGATGTTTATTAGTGTGTTTACTGCTCAAAGGATCATTTTCAATGAGAATAGTAGATATTGTTAGAGATCTATCGGATCCTTACTAAGCTTGTTTTATATAAGCTCACTCTCTATTATTGCATGCATACAGGTGTTATAGAACAGGAATACAGATACGTGCCTCAGGAACCTGAGAATGTGCTTTATGTGGAGAAGTCCTATGTGCCAAAGTCTTGTCAATTATATCTGAGATGTAGTTCTCTTTTGTTATCTTGTATATTAAAACTAGATGTTTTGTATTTACTTAGAAGTTTATGATGTACAAGATGTTGTAAAGATAATGAATTAAATGTTGCTAGCTTAGTAGTCTTGTTTTGGAACATGATTAGGTTGCTAGATTGGTTATAATCTATTTTGGGAATGTATGTTATATAGTAAATGTATGATGTTGGAACGGAGGCGTAAAACCTATGGATGCAATGGTAAAGAATGTTTATTGAATGTTGTGGTTGTGTTGTTAATTGTTGAATTATTGTGGAGTTGGATGTATGAGTTTGGAAGAGGTTGGTTTAGAGTCTCAGTGTCCAAATTACTGTCGTTATACTGCTGAAATTCCGTTGCATCCTGACTGATTGTAAGAGGGGTCGAGTTGGGGTGTGACATTTAAGTGGTATCAGAGCGCATGTTAGCTGTCAACCAGGGTATCCTCGGAATGTGGGTAGTGGTCTAAGCATGCAAGTATGTATTAAGTGAAAGAAAAGTGAAACATATATTAATATGCTTATGTGATTAGTTTACTTATGTGTCTAACTTTTTATGTGATCAATATAGTTTATGTGTTAAGTGAACTAATGTGGTCAATAAGTTTTATGTGATAACGTGTCTTACGTACTCAGTGTGTTGTAGTTAATATGCATTTTGTGATTAATGTGTATTATATGACAAATGTGTTTTATGTGATTGAAGTGTCTGTGTGAAGTTAGTTGTTTATGTGGTTTTAATTGTTTATAACTAGCTTATGTGAAACAACGTGCTTTAGGTGTTCAATGTACTTTAAGTGACCAATGTGAGTTACGTGATCAACTTGTCTTATGTGAAGTTTGTTGCTTATGTGACTTTAATTGTTTATAACTTACTTCTGTGATATAACCTATTTATGTGATGTTGGCTTCTTATATATTGAATTGTGTGTTATGTGATAATGTTGTAATATATGATAATCATGTAATATGTTGGTACTTGTTTTCATGAGATATAATTGTATATATGCTATAACTGAGAGTAACTCATTTGGGTGAAGTAAATATAGTTGTAAGAGTTTTCGGAAATAGAGGTAGGCCATGATTTTGAATTATTATTATTCTAGTAGTTTATCAGTGAGATTTTAATTGTTATGTTTATGGATTTTAGTCTCAGTTTAATGGATTTGTTCTTGATGTTCCTTTAGCGAGAATGAAGTTGTTCGAGGAAATAGCAATGTATCTTGATGATTATAATTACTTTTGTTGCCATGTTTTACTTGTTATTACTTGGAGATGGATCATAAGTTGAGATTTTCGTGACGTTGTGATTAGACACTTTTGGAGTCTCAACTCAGACTATACTTCCTTGAGGTTATTTTAGAATGAATTTATTTGAGGAATTAGTGATGTATATTTGTGAATGGAATGAAGTGTGGTATAACATGTGAATATTTCTACTATTTGGGATTGCTATATTATTAATGGATATTTTGGAGTTTTGATCTCTAAACCTTGGAGACAATTGGAGTGATTCCTGACTAAAGTTACTTTATTCGAAGATGTAATTGTTCGGAGATAGAATTATTTGAGGAAATAAGAATGTATTTTGGTGACTGAACATTTACTTGCCTACATCGAGCTTTAGAGTTCTAGGTGGTATGACTTTCTAAATTGTTGATTGGGGATTCTCTTGTGTTATAATGGGTTAGTATGAATCTGTATTGTGTTATCAGATTTTGGAGTCTTCATTAGTTAATCTTGTTGGGTAATCAGTGATTTATCTTGTTTAGTGATTGGTCTGGTACGGAATGTAAAATTTTGGAGTGATTTATCTTGTTTGGTGATTGTTCCTTAGGTTCTCTAGATCTCCTTAGTGTCTTGTTTTGGAGGAAGATAGATTGTAGGATATGACTTGTTGGTATTTAAATGTGTAGGTGGAACACCCTTCTTGTGCTTCATAATTCTATCAGTCTTATTATTCTCTTTTACTCTATTCTCAGTTATTTGAGAGAGAGTTGCACTTTTCTAGCATATCAATTATTTTTTGAAAGTTTTGCTTATTGGATTAATGGATCCTATACCCATTTGACATTGTTTCTATTCTTAACATTCATATATGCTTCTTATAACAATGTCGCTTATTGGAGTTAAGGTTTGAGACTTCTATATTTCATTCTATATCTCCAGCCATTGGTTTCAATATTTAATTTCATCCTATTACTATTCATTTGGAAGTAATTTCACCTTTGGTATACCATTTTACTTATTCGATTTCACTTGTTTGATGCACTCCTTACCTAAGTACATCATTGTCATTCTTGTTGATCTTTGTTAATCCTATTGTTTTATTATTAAATCCTGAGCCATTACTTTGCTTGTAATTGCTCACTCAAAGTACTCGACACTGCCCTATTGTTATCATTTCTTATTCGTACTTCTTTGGTATTGCATGTTGAGATATTCATTATCTTGACACTCATATTTTCTATTGAATTAATCATCTCTTATTTCTTAATTTCATTTCGCCTTAAGTACAACCTACTTGTTGGTTCCTTGAACAATCATCAAGAATTGAAATGTCTACTTGTTCACGAATTTTGTTTAACATACTCAGCACTGTTTTGACTCGTCATCATCCTTTGTTCGTACTTATTTAACTGATATGTGTTGAGACATTCCATATCCTAGTTATCATGCTTTCTTACTAAATTATTAGCCTCTTGATTCTCTAACTTGTTTGACTTCTTGTTCACTTGATTGTTAGCTCAAATATGACTTTACATATTTTTATTTCCTTGTAAATTTCATAATAGCCATATTCTGACCAATGTCACTTTTGAGATATTCCCTTGATCAGTAATCATTCATGTTATCATGAATGAGTTTTTAAACCCTCGGGGTGTTCATAGAGCCCTTTTATGTGGTAGGGGATGATTGATAAGTAGTGGTGTCATGCTAAGACTTTGGAGTTGCGATTTCATTCATATGCAATATGATATTAGGTAGGAGAGAATTATGAATTGAAGATTGTCTTGGAATTATGATAATCATCTTGCAGTCAACAGAGTTTGTTTTTTTGAGGTATTTGGTTAGGTGTCATCCTAAGAGATAAATAGGAACTAAGAGAAGTATTGTTAAGTGTAACGAATGAGGATTTAATTGTCTACTAGTTTGAGAATTGCGCGGACGCATTTGTTTTAAGGGGGGGAGAATGTGAAATCCCAGTTTTTGTCTTTACTTTGATTTGCGTGTCTTTGTCTCGATTTGCGTGGTTTGACCTGTTTATGTGTAATATGAGTTAGAATGTTCTAAATATGTGATTTATATTCATAATACATGCTATGTGTGCATTCATGACATTTGTATTACCGAATCCCATGGCACCTTGGGCAAGACAACTTCGCTTCACGTAGAGGTTGGGCCCGCAAATCTAGGGCGTGGGTCTTGGGACCTGGTCTCCGTCACTTCGTTGCCCATAACTTTTGATCCGTAAGGAGTTATGCGGTGCACAGCATACCGTTGGAAAGCTCTCCGAGAGCTCTACGATTGGGGCAGCTAGCCTGCTTGGCTGCGCCTATTTTCAGAGCTCAAATTTGAACGTTTTCATCCGTTTTGGGATACTTTTCTTCTTTTCGCTATTTTTCTGTCCCGTATCGTACGTCGTGAGCCACGAAAAGGACGACAACCTAATCTATCACATTTCTATTATCGAATCCCACGGCACCTTAGGCAAGACAACTTCCCTTCACGTAGAGGCTGGGCCCGCAAACCGAGGGCATGGGGCTTGGGACCAGGTCTTCGTCGCTCTGGTGCCCAAAACTTTTGATTTGTAAGGAGTTACGTGTCGCACAACATACCGTTAGAAAGCTCTCCGAGAGCTCTACGATGAGGGCAGCAAGCCTGCTTAGCTGCGCCTATTTTCAGAGCCCAAAATCGTAAGTTTTCATCAGTTTCGGGACACTTTTCTTCTTTTGCGCTATTTTTTTGTCCCGGATCGTACGTCGGTAGCTGCGAAAAGGACGACAACCTAATCCATCACATTTGTATTACCCAATCCCATGGCACCTTGGGCAAGACCACTTCGTTTCACGTAGAGGCTGGACCCACAAATCGAGGGCATGGGGCTTGGGACTAGGTCTCCGTCACTTCGTTGCCCATAACTTTTGATCCGTAAGGAGTTACGACGCGCACAACATACCGTTGGAAAGCTCTCCGAGAGCTCTAAGACGGGGGCAGCTAGGTTGCTTGGCCGCGCCTATTTTCAGAGCCCAAAATCGAATGTTTTCATCGGTTTTGGGATACTTTTATTCTTTTCGCTATTTTTTCGTCTCGGATCGTACGTCGTGAGCCGCAAAAAGGACGACAACCTAATCCATCACATTTCTATTACCGAATCCCACGGCACCTTGGGCAAGACAACTTCGCTTCACGTAGAGGCTGGGCCCGCAATCCGAGGGCGTGGGGCTTGGGACCAGGTCTTCGTCGCTCCGGTGCCCATAACTTTTGGTCCGAAAGGAGTTACGCGGCGCATAGCATACCGTTGGAAAGCTCTCTAAGAGCTCTACGACGGGGGCAACTAGCGTGCTCAGCTGCGCCTATTTTCGGAGCCCAAAATCAAACATTTTCATCATATTTGGGACACTTTTCTTCGTTTTTGCTATTTTTCTATTCCGGATCGTACGTTGTGAGCCGCGAAAAGGACGACATCCTAATTCATCATATTTCTATTAACGAATCCCACAGCACCTTGGGCAAGACAACTTCGCTTCGCGTAGAGGCTGGGCCCGCAAACTGAGGGCGTGGGGCTTGGGACCAGGTCTCCGTCACTCCGGTGCCTATAACTTTTGATTCGTAAGGAGTTACGCGGCGCACAACATACCTTTGGAAAGCTCACCGAGAGCTCTACGACGAGGGCAGCAAGGCTGCTCAGCTGCACCTATTTTCAAAGCCCAAAATTGAATGTTTTCATCAGTTTCGGGATACTTTTCTTCTTTTCGAAGTTTTTCCGTCCCGGATCGTACGTCGTGAGCCACGAAAAGGACGACAACCTAATCCATCACATTTCTATTACCGAATCCCATGGTACCTTGTGCAAGAATACTTCGCTTCTCGTAGACGCTGGGTCGGCAAACCGAGGGCGTGGGGCTTGGGACCAGGTCTCTGTCGCTCTGGTGCCCATAACTTTTGATTTGTAAGGAGTTACGCGATGCACAGCATACCGTTGGAAAGCTCTCCGAGAGCTCTATGGCGTGGGCAACAATCTTACTTGGCTGCGCCTGTTTTCGGAGCCCAAAATCAAATGTTTTCACCTGTTTCGAGACACTTTTCTTCTTTTGCGCTTTTTTTTCCGTCCCTAATGCTACGTCGTGAACCACGAAAAGGACGACAACCTAATCCATCACATTTCTGTTAACGAATCCCATGGCACCTTGGGCAAGACAAACTTTGCTTCACGTAGAGGCTGGGCTTGCAAACCGAGGGCGTGGTGCTTGGGGCCAGCTCTCCATCGCTCCGTTGCCAATAATATTTGATATGTACAGAGTTACGTGGCGCACAGCATACCATTGGAAAGGTCTCCGAGAGCTCTACGACGGGGCAGCAAGCCTACTCGGCTGTACCTATTTTTCGAGCCCAAAATCAAATGTTTTCATTAGTTTCGGGACACTTTTCTTCTTTTGCTCTGTTTTTCGGTCCCAGGTCGTACGTCGTGAGCTGCGAAAAGGACGACAACCTAATCCATCACATTTCTATTACCGAATCCCACGGCACCTTGGGCAAGACAACTTCGCTTCACATAGAGGCTGGGCCCGCAAACCGAGGGCGTGGGACTTGGGACCAGGTCTCTATCACTCTGGTGCCTATAACTTTTGATCCGTAAAGAGTTACGCGGTGCACAGCATACCATTGGAAAGCTCTCCGAGAGCTCTAAGACGGGGGCAGCTAGCTTGCTCAGCTGCGCTATTTTTATAGCCCAAAATCGATAGTTTTCATCAATTTTGTGACATTTTTCTTCTTTTGTGCTGTTTTTCCGTCTCGGATCATACGTTGTGAGCCGCGAAAACGACGACAATCTAATCAATCACATTTGTATTACCGAATCCCATGGCACCTTGGGCAAGACAACTTCGCTTCACGTAGAGGCTGGGCCCGCAAATCGAGGGCGTGGTGCTTGTGACTAGGTCTCCGTCACTTCGTTGCCCATAACTTTTGATCCGTAAGGAGTTACGCGGTGCACAAAATATCATTTGAAAGCTCACCAAGAGCTCTACGACAGGGGCAGCTAGCCTGCTTGGCTGCGCCTATTTTCGGAGCTCAAAATCGAACGTTTTCATCAGTTTCGGGATACTTTTCTTCTTTTCGCTGTTTTTCTGTCCCGGATCGTACGTCGTGAGCCACGAAAAGGACTACAACCTAATTCAACACATTTCTATTACCGAATCCCATGGCACCTTGGGCAAGACAACTTCGCTTCAGGTAGAAGCTGGGCTCGCAAATCGAGGGCGTGGGGCTTGGGACCAGGTCTCCATCGCCCCGGTGCCCATAACTTTTGATCCGTAAGGAGTTATACGGCGCATAGTAGACAGTTGGAAAGCTCACCGACAGCTCTACGACGGGGGCAACTAGCGTGCTCAATTGCGCCTATTTTCATAGCCCAAAATCGAACGTTTTCATCAGATTCGTGACACTTTTCTTCGTTTTCGCTATTTTTCCGTCCCAGATCGTACGTCGTGAGCCGTGAAAAGGACGACAACCTAATCCATCACATTTCTATTAACGGATCCCATTGCACCTTGGGCAAGACAACTTCGTTTCGCGTAGAGGCTGGGCTTGCAAACTGAGGGCGTAGGGCTTGAGACCAAGTCTCTGTTACTCCGGTGCTTATAACTTTTGATCCGTAACGAGTTACGCGGCGCACAGCATACAGTTGGAAAGCTTTCCGAGAGCTCTACGATAGGGGCAGCAAGGCTGCTCGGCTGTGCCTATTTTCAGAGCCCAAAATCGAACGTTTTCATTAGTTTCGGGATACTTTTCTTCTTTTCACTATTTTTTCATCCCGGATCGTACGTCATGAGCCGCGAAACAGATGACAACCTAATCCATCAAATTTCTATTACCGAATCCCACGGCACCATGTACAAGACAACTTTACATCATGCAGAGGCTGGGTCGGCAAACCGAGGGCGTGGGGCCTGTTACCAGGTCTCCGTCGCTCCGGTGCCTATAACTTTTGATATGTAAGGCGTTACGCGACGCAAAGCATACCGTTGGAAAGCTCTCCGAGAGCTCTACGACTTGGGCAGCAATCTTACTAGGCTGTGCCAGTTTTCGGAGCCCAAAATCAAACATTTTTACCAGTTTCGAGACACTTTTCTTCTTTTGCGCTGTTTTTCCGTCCCTGATGCTACGTCGTGAACCGCGAAAAGGATGACAACCTAATCCATCATATTTCTATTACCGAATCCCACGGTACTTTGGGCAAGACAACTTCGCTTCACGTAGAGGCTGGGCTCACAAACCGAGGGCGTAGTTCGTGGGACCAGGTCTCCGTCGCTCCGGTGCCCATAACATTTGATCCGTAAGGAGTTACGCGGCGCACATGATACCGTTGGAAAGGTCTCCGAGAGCTCTACGACGAGGGTAGCAAACCTGCTCAGCTTCACCTATTTTCTGAGCCCAAAATCGAACGTTTCATCAGATTCGGGACACTTTTCTTTGTTTTCACTATTTTTCTGTCACGGATCGTACGTCGTGAGCCGCGAAAAGGACGACAACCTAATCCATCACATTTCTATTACCGAATCCCACGGCACCTTGGGCAAGAGAACTTCGCTTCGCGTAGAGGCTGGGCCCGCAAACTGAGGGCGTGGGGCTTGGGACCAAGTCTCCGTCACTCCGGTGCCCATAACTTTTGATCTGTAAGGAGTTACGCGGCGCACAGCATACCGTTGGAAAGCTCTCCAAGAGCTCTACGATGGGGCCAGCAAGGCTGCTCAGTTGCGCCTATTTTCAGAGCCCAAAATCGAACGTTTTCATCTGTTTCGGGATACTTTTCTTCTTTTCACTGTTTTTCCGTCCCGGATCGTACGTCGTGAGCCGCAAAACGGATGACAACCTAATCCATCACATTTCTATTACCGAATCCCAACGCACCTTGTGCAAGACAACTTCGCTTCACGTAGAGGCTGGGTCGGCAAACCGAGTGCGTGGGGCTTGTTACCAAGTCTCCGTCGCTCCGGTGCCTATAACTTTTGATCTTTAAGGCGTTATGCGACGCACAACATACCGTTGGAAAGCTCTCCAAGAGCTCTACGTCGTGGGCAGTAATTTTACTCAGCTGCACCTATTTTTGCAGTCCAAAATCAAACGTTTTCACCAGTTTCGAGACACTTTTCTTCTTTTGCGTTATTTTTCTGTCCCTGATGCTACGACGTGAACCGCGAAAAGGACGACAACCTAATCCATCACATTTCTATAACCGAATCCCACGGCACCTTGGGCAAGACAACTTCGCTTCAAGTAGAGGCTGGGCTTGCAAACTGAGGGTGTGGTGCTTGAAACCAGCTCTCCGCCGCTCCGGTGCCCATAACATTTGATCCGTAAGGAGTTACGCGATGCACAGCATACCATTGGAAAGGTCTCCGGGAGCTCTACGACGGGGCAGCAAGCCTGCTCGGCTACACTTATTTTCCGAGCCCAAAATCGAACGTTTTCATCAATTTCGGGACACTTTTCTCTTTTTGCTCTGTTTTCTGTCCCGAGTCGTACATCGTGAACTGTGAAAAGGACGACAACCTAATCCATCACATTTCTATTACCGAATCCCATGGCACCTTGGGCAAGACAACTTCGCTTCACATAGAAGCTGGGCCCGCAAACCGAGGGTGTGGGGCTTGGGACCAGGTCTCCGTCGCTTCAGTGCCTATAACTTTTGATCCGTAACGATTTACGTGGCGCACAGCATACGGTTGGAAAGCTCTCCGAGAGCTCTACGACGGGTGTAGAAAGCCTACTTAGCTGTGCCTATTTTTATAGCCCAAAATCCATCGTTTTCATCAGATTCGAGATACTTTTCTTCATTTTAGCTATTTTTCTGTCCCGGATCGTACGTTGTGAGCTGCGAAAAGGACGACAACCTAATCCATCACATTTCTATTACCGAATCCCACGGCACCTTGGGCAAGACAACTTCGATTCACGTAGAGGCTAGGCCCGCAAACCGAGGGCGTGGGGCTTGGGACCAGGTCTCTGTCCCTCCGGTGCCCATAACTTTTGATCCGTAAGGAGTTACGCAGTGCACAGCATACCGTTGGAAAGCTCTCTGAGAGCTCTACGATGGGGGCAGCTAGCCTGCTTGGCTGAGCCTATTTTCGTAGCCCAAAATCAAACATTTTCATCAGTTTCGGGATACGTTTCTTCTTTTCGCTTTTTTTTCCGTCCAGGATCGTAAGTCGTGAGTCGTGAAAAGGACGACAACCTAATCCATCACATTTCTATTACCGAATCCCACGGCACGTTCGACAAGACATCTTCGCTTCACGTAGAGGCTGGGCCCACAAATCGAGGGCGTGGGGCTTAGGACCAGGTCTCCGTCGCTCTGGTGCCCATAACTTTTGATCCGTAAGGAGTTACGTGGCGTACAGCATACCGTTGGAAATCTCTCCGAGAGCTCTACGATGGGGGCACAAAGCCTACTTAGTTGTGCTTGTTTTCAGAGCCCAAAATCGAACATTTTCATCAGATTCGGGACACTTTTCTTCATTTTCGCTGTTTTTTTGTCCCGGATCGTACGTTGTGAGCGGCGAAAAGGACGACAACCTAATCCATCACATTTCTATTATCGAATCCCACGACACCTTAGGCAAGACAACTTTGATTCACGTAGAGGCTGGGCCCGTAAACCGAGGGCGTGGGGCTTGGGACCAGGTCTCTGTCGCTCCGATGCCCATAACTTTTGATCCGTTGGAAAGCTCTCTGAGAGCTCTACGACGGGGGCAACTAGCCTGCTCAACTGCACCTATTTTCAGAGCCTAAAATCAAACATTTTCATCAGTTTTGGGACACTTTTCTTCTTTTGCCCTGTTTTTCAGGCCCGGATAGTACGTCGTGAGTCACCAAAAGGACGACAACCTAATCCATCACATTTCTATTACCGAATCCCACGGTACCTTGGGCAAGACAACTTCGCTTCACGTAGAGGTTGGGCCCGAAAACCGAGGTTGTGGGGCTTGGGACCAGGTCTCTGTCGCTTCGGTGCCCATAACTTTTGATCTATAAGGAGTTATGCGGTGCGCAGCATACCGTAGGAAAGATCTCTGAGAGCTCTACAACGGGGGCAGCAAGCCTGCTCAACTACACCTATTTTCGAAGACCAAAATCGAACGTTTTGATCTATTTTAGGTCACTTTTCTTCTTTTGTGCTGTTTTTCTGTCTCGGATTATACGTCGTGAGCCGCGAAAAGGACGACACCCGAATCCATCACATTTGTATTGCCGAATCCCACAGCACCTAGGGTAAGACAACTTCGCTTCACGTAGAGGCTAAGCCCGCAAATCGAGGGCGTGGGGCTTGGGAATAGGTCTCCGTCACTTCGTTGCCCATAACTTTTGATCCGTAAGGAGTTACGCGGCGCACAACATACCGTTGGAAAGCTCTCCAAGAGCTCTACGACGGGGGCAGCTAGCCTGCTTGGCTATGCCTATTTTCATAGCCCAAAATTGAACGTTTTAATTAGTTTCGGGATACTTTTCTTCTTTTCTCTGTTTTTCCGTCTCGGATCGTACGTCGTGAGCCGCAAAGAGGACGACAACCGAGTCCATCACATTTCTATTATCGAATCCCACGGCACCTTAGGCATGACAACTTCGCTTCACGTAGAGGCTGGGCCTGCAAACCGAGGGCGTGGGGCTTGGGACCAGGTCTCCGTTGCTCTGGTGCCCATAACTTTTGATCCGTAAGGAGTTACGCGGCGCACAACATACCTTTGGAAAGCTCTCTAAGAGCTCTACGATGGGGGTCAAAAGCCTACTTAGGTGCGCCTGTTTTCAGATTCCAAAATCAAACGTTTTCATCAGATTCGGGACACTTTTCTTCATTTTCGCTGTTTTTTCGTCCCGGATCGTACGTTTTGAGCCGCGAAAAGGACGACAACCTAATTCATCACATTTCTATTACCGAATCCCACGGTACCTTGGGTAAGACAACTTCGATTCACGTAGAGGCTGGGCCCGCAAACCGAGTGCGTAGGGCTTGGGACTAGGTCTCCGTCATTCTGGTGCCCATAACTTTTGATCCGTAAGGAATTACGTGGCGCACAACACACCGTTGGAAAGCTCTCTATCGCTCCAGTGCCCATAACTTTTGATCCATAATGAGTTACGCGGCGCACAACATACCGTTGTAATGCTCTCCGAGAGCGCTAAGACGGGGGCAGCAAGACTTCTCAGCTGCGCCTATTTTCGGAACCCAAAATCGAACGTTTTCATTTGTTTCGGGATACTTTTCTTCTTTTGCATTGTTTTTTTGTCACGGATCGTACTTCGTCAGCCGCGAAATGGATGACGACCGAATCAATCACAATTGTATTACCGAATCCCACGGCACCTTGAGCAAGACAACTTCACTTCAGGTAGAGGCTGGGCTCGCAAACCGAGGGCGTAGGGCTTGGGACCAGGTCTCCGTCGTTCTAATACCCATAACTTTTGATCGACAAGAAGTTACGCGGCGCACAGCATACCGTTGGAAAGCTCTCCGAGAGCTCTAAGATGGGGGCAGTAAGCCTTCTTGGCTGCGCCTATTTTAGCAGCCCAAAATCGAATGTTTTCATCTATTTTGGGACACTTTTCTTCTTTTGCGCTATTTTTTCGTCCCGGATCGTGCGTCACAAGTCACAAAAAGGACGACGACCGAATCAATCACAATTGTATTACCGAATCCCATGGCACCTTGGGCAAGACAACTTCGCTTCACGTAGAGGCTGGGCCCGCAAACCGAGGGCGTGGGGCTTGGGACCAGGTCTCCGTCGCTCTGGTGCCCATAACTTTTGATCCGTAAGGAGTTACGCGGTGCACAACATACCGTTGGAAAGCTCTCCGAGAGCTCTACGAGGGGGGCAACTAGCCTGCTCGACTGCACCTATTTTTGGAACCCAAAATCGAACAATTTCATCAGTTTTAGGATAATTTTTATCTTTTGTGCTATTTTTCCGACCCGGGTCGTACGTCGTGAGCCACGAAAATGATGACGACCTAATCCATCACATTTCTATTACCGACTCCCACGGCACCTTAAGCAAGACAACTTCGTTTCAAGTAGAGGTTGGGCTCGCAAACCGAGGGCGTGGGGCTTGGGACCAAGTCTCCGTAGCTCCGGTACCCATAACTTTTGATGTGTAAGGATTTACGAGACGCACATCATACCATTGGATTGCTGTCCGAGAGCTCTAAGATTGGGGCAGCAAGCTTGCTTGGCTGCGCCTATTTTAGGAGCCCAAAATCGAATGATTTCATCAGTTTTGGGACACTTTTCTTCTTTTGCACTGTTTTTCAGGCCCGGATAGTGCGTCGTGAGTCACCAAAAGGACGACAACCTAATCCATCAGATTTCTATTACCGAATCCCATGGCACCTTGGGCAAGACAACTTCGTTTCACGTAGAGGCTAGGCCCGTAAACCAAGGTCGTGGGGCTTGGGACCAGGTCTCCGTCGCTTCGGTAGCCATAACTTTTGATCCGTAAGGAGTTACCAGCGCACAACATACCGTAGGAAAGCTCTCCGAGAGCTGTACGACGGGAGCAGCAAGTCTGCTCGGCTGCGCCTATTTTCGGAGCCCAAAATCAAACGTTGTCACCAATTTCGTGACACTTTTTGCGCTGTTTTTCCGTCCCGGACCGTACGTCCTGAGCCGCGAAAAGGACGACAACCTAATCTATCACATTTCTATTAACGAATCCCATGGTACCTTGGACAAGAAAACTTCACTTCACATAGAGGCTAGGCTTGCAAACCGAGGGCGTGGGGCTTGGGACCAGGTCTCCGTTACTCCGGTGCCCATAATTTTTTATTCGTAAGGAGTTACGCCGCGCACAGCATACAGTTGGAAAGCTCTCTGAGAGCTCTACGATAGGGGCAGCAAGCCTGCTTGGTTGCGCCTATTTTTGGATCCCAAAATGGAACGTTTTCATCAGTTTCAAAACACTTTTCTTCTTTTGCGCTATTTTTCCTTCCTGGATCGTACGTCGTAAGCCGCAAAAAGGACAACAGCTTAATCCATCACATATCTATTACCGAATCCCACGGCACCTTGGGCAAGACAACTTCGCTTCACGTAGAGGCTGGGCCCATAAACCGAGGGCGTGGGGCTTGGGACCAGGTCTCCGTCGCTCCGGTGTCCATAACTTTTGATCTGTAAGGAGTTATACAGCGTACAACATACCGTTGGAAAGATCTCTGAAAGCTCTATGACGGGGGTAGCAAGCCTACTCCACTGCACCTATTTTTGGAGCCCAAAATCGAACATTTTCATCTATTTTGGGTCACTTTTCTTCTTTTGCACTGTTTTTTCGTCCCGGATCGTACGTCGTGAGCTTCAAAAAAGACGACAACCGAATCTATCTCATTTGTATTACCGAATCCCACGGCACATTGGGCAAGACAACTTCGCTTCACGTAGAGGCTGGGCCCACAAACCGAGGGCGTGGGGGTTGGGACCAGGTCTCCGTCGCTCCGGTGCCTATAACATTTGATCCGTAAGGAGTTACGCGGCACACAACATACCGTTGGAAAGCTCTCCAAGAGCTCTACGATGAGAAAACTAGCCTGCTCGACTGTACCTATTTTTGGAGCCCAAAATCAAATATTTTTATCAATTTTGGGACACTTTTCTTCTTTTGCGCTGTTTTTTCTTCCCGGGTGTCACGCCCCAACCCCACCTAAAGAGGCTAGACTATGGTATGACCTAATTCATTTATACCATTTCACAATCTTAGCCTTTTGTTATGATTTAATGCTTAACATTGACCTAGAACTCCAAAAGTTTTTCCGAAAAACCTGCAGCATAACGGCTATATTTAGGACCTTTGGTTTGACCTAATCTTCTAAAACACCTCAAAACCTTTAATCATTGATTCAATTCCAATTAAAATTTCCAATTTTGTTATCAATAGATATGCTTACTAATTTATCTCGATAGTCTCGTTTGATTGACAAGCCTAGCATGATAACTATGTCCCGTTTATTTGCCAATTCCTATTATGCAAGTACCTATTATTCTTTAGCTTACAATGAGTACCTAAGTGAAATTAGATAGAGTTAACTTGTTTGATTCTTCACCTAGTGGTTTAAACGCCTACGATAACTACTAACCAAGATAATGAAAGCAAACAACCAATAAAGAGTTCGACCGATTATAATCAGTACAAGCCAAAAATTAGACCTAAATTACAACGGGGTCATTTACATCAACAAAATAAACAGTCTAAAATCAAACACAACATCCCTAATAAATTCATGTTCACGAAAAGCACGCAATGCACATAGTCATTCCAAAGGTTCATCAACTAGCACATTTTCTTCGGGTACCTGTTCCAAATCTGTTTTACCTGTGACAAAAAAAAGGGTGAGTCCTTATGAGTTCAGCGAGGGGGAATGAGAGATAATGTTTTAAAAACTCTTTTCCGGTTAATTTTATGAAAAAACCCTTTTGAAAACATATCATATGAAATAAGCAAGTTCATAACATAACATAAATATAAAGGAACACATTTACCCGTCTTTCTTCCCCGAGGTCCTCTAGGAACCAAGCGAGAATACTTAAACATGTAGTAAAAAGGATAGATTTTGATACGTACAGGACTCTAGAGGTGGCTCCTACGGGCTCAAGAGGTAGCTCCCACCACTTTTAGGTGTAGTACTTTGCCCTGTATAGCACTTAGTTCCTGCCGTTCAAGTTTATTTCCAATAACAATTGTTGCGGCCAGCTTCAATCATCCACTTATCACGCCAAATGGGTGTACTCCGGATGTACCCCGAAATCCTACGACCCAACTCTCCGAGGGTGGAATGCCAAGCAAGATAAGAAATTGGACCATGGTAGTCACGGGAGCATCGACAAGCCCTATACCGCTCGGCGTTTGCGAAACGCTACCATGCCACAATGAAAGGTTGCAACCTTGTATGCAATGCATATGTATGCCATTTGACATTTCATATTGGGAGGTCAACAAAGTAGGTTGCCTCCGAGCAAGTATATGATCACATTTTGACATATTGGCATATAAGGCATTGTAAGAACATGTAATCATTTCATATATCAATTTGAAAGCAATTAAACTTCCACGGGCAGCCATGTCACACATGTAATTCAAGTCATGTAACTTATTTCGGGGTTCACGTATCAAGTATTAAGATTATACAAGCATGCAACGACGTTTACATGAGACTGGGTGTAAGAAGAGTTTACTTATCAACATGTAATCATCGGGAATCATATTTAGAGTTATAAAAACAATTATGGGTAGCCTATTAACATTCCTCAACATCAATTTATAATTCACACAAGAGTGGTCTATGACTTGGGAGTCTACGAGGCCATTAGGGTTTACAAGGCCGTGCTCGGGGTTGGTTTTGTTTGCTTAGCACCACAAGTAACACTTAAACCATTTCAAGCATACTTAACATTTATTGGGGAGCCTACTAACCACGCAATTGAACACATTAAACCATAGGATCACCACTTAGCAAGCTTTCATAGTCAATAGGGTCTCAATTCATGCTTACACGTGCGATTAAGCCATAGTTTGTCACGTAATCAAACCCAAGCCATGCATCAATTATTTAAGCATACTCAACCATCCAAAACAGTCCACACAACTTCTAATTGCCACAATTCCAAGCATTCAATACCACAAGTAGAGTTACAACATGTTTCAAATCATTTTACTAAGCAAAAACCCTACTGCAATAGTCTGTTTGCCCACATTCAATTAGCCAAGAAAATAATCTCCAAATTCAGTGAAAAAAATTTCAAATTAAAGCTTAATGAGTGATTTAAATCTAGGAACAAACCTCGCATCATTTGGAGTTCGGACTTAGGAGTTATGGCCAAAACCGTGAGACTACTCAAAACTGTCTAGTTTTAGAGACATTACGATTTTTGCTATTTTTGAGGCTCTTAGACTCCGAATTGGCTTTGGTCTATTTCTGACAAAAATGTCCAGAACTGCAAAATCTAGAAACATACCAATTTTCATGCATTTTCACCAAAATATACTAGGTCAAAAATGCTTCATTCTACAAAGTCAGTAATCTGCCAGAAACCTATTTCATTTTTTCAATTTTTCCAGATTTAGACACCTCACGATGTTTGACCATTTTGGAGGCATTAGAGTCAGAATTGGCCTTGGCCTATTTCTATGAAAAATTCTCAGAACTGGAAAAACTAGTAATCTACCAATTTTAACACATTTTTATCAAGATTTACTGAGTCAAATGTGCTTCGTACAACAAGATTATAAAACTGCCAGCAACACGTTTTTACCTATCTTCAAGTTCTAGCCAAAAATCTAAACATGCATGGTCATATAAGCTCATGTACACACATATACAACAACTACATAGGTAAATATAGTCATATGAAGGAATGCATGTGATTTTTGAAAGCTTTTAAAAGAGTTTAACCCTCACCTTAGCAACTTGATGGATGAAAATGCACAAATTCTCTTAAAATCGCACAAATAGACCTTTTTCCTTGCCTTGGCCGAGAGGTATCTTGATTTCCTTTAAATCCTAGCTTAGTTAGCTTGTGTAGGAAGTGTACATGTGTGTGAAACCAAAAGAAAAGGAAGAAAACCTTTAAAACTCACCTATGGCCAAAAATGATGAGTTTGTGAGCTTGTGTGAGATTTTGAGCTATGTTGCTTGCTATGGCCGAGCTTGGAAGAGTCTTAGAGAGTCCTTGAGAGCTTGTTAGGAGTCTTGGATGCTCAAGAGAGAGCTAGGGTTGAAAATGGTGAGAGAGGGAGAGAGAGTTGAGTGTTTTTTAGCTTTGTGTGCTTAGGTGAAGTGTCAATTTCGTGTATGGCATGATGATTTCAGCCAAAGGCATTCAAATTATGCAAATTATTCTGCCTAGGGAGTGCAAGGTGTAAGGGATAAGTGTGGGCATGCTTGGGAGTTAGAAAAAAGGGCATAGGGTTTAGGAAAAGTGTGTAAGAGTATGTTTTGTTGTCTTGAGCATTTGAATTTTGATTATGTGTTGGGTGGGTGTGTATTTTCAGATTTGAGAGGATGAGAAAGATTGTAGAGATTTAGTGTATGTGTATGTGTATTTTCATGAGTCTTGTGTTTAGTGTTTGTGTAAGAAAATATTGGCTTAGGTGTTTGTGTAGCTTTGAAGTTAGAATAGAATATAGGGTATGTTTAGAAGTTTGTGGGATTGTCTTGTAGTGGGTTTTAAAATATAATATTTAGGTGTTAGTGGATTTTGAAGAAAAAGGTGATTAGATATATTATATTGGGGATGGTTTGGATGATGATAGGGTTTTGTCTTGTAGTGAATTTGAATTAGGGTTAAAATAATATTAGTGGAATGTGTAGGAATAGTTTAATGTTATTTTATTGTTAGTGGAGTTTGTAGGATTTGAATTAAGAATTTAATAATGGTTAGTGGATTGTGTATGATTATTTTATTGTCTAGTGCTTTGTGCAGGAATTCTTTATTGATTAGCATGAGGATTATTTTATTGTCTAGTGCTTTGTGCATGAATTCTTTATTGATTAGCGTGCGGGAACGCTTTTCTAGGTCTAGGACACGTACTACGAGACATACACAAAAATTAATACAGGGCACGAATCACGAGGTAGACACAAATTACGAGGTAAGGCATGTACTTCAAGATAAATGCACGAATTCTAATACAAATGCACGCAACTATAGGTGAATGCACGTAAACCAATGCAAGGCACGTAATTTAATGCAATACACGTAAATTGAGGTACGACTCTTAAACCTAGGTTAGGGCATACAATTCAAGGTCAGTGCACACAAATCGAGGTATTGTATGTAAGTTGAAGTCAGGACACGTAAGTCGAGGATTAGGGCATACAATTCTAAGTCAAGGAACGTATGACGAGGATTAGGGCATACAATTCTAAGTCAAGGCACGTATGACGAGGCATGCACAAAAACCAAGACAGGGCACGTAATCTAAGGTCGGTCATATAATTTCGGGTCTAAAGCACACAAATCGAGATAACACACGTTATTCGGGGTCGGGCCTTACACCGGGTCGTACGTCGTGAGCCGCAAAAAGGACGACAACCTAATCCATCACATTTCTATTACCGAATCCCATGGCACCTTGAGCAAGACAACTTCGCTTCAGGTAGAGGATGAGCCCGCAAACCGAGGGCGGGGGGCTTGGGACCAGGTCTCCGTCGCTCCAGTGCCCATAACTTTTGATCCGTAAGGAGTTACGCGGCGCACAACATACTGTTGGAATGCTCTCCGAGAGCTCTAAGGCCAGGGCAGCAAGCCTGCTCGGCTGCGCCTATTTTCGAAGCCCAAAATCAAACGTTTTCACCAGTTTTGGGACATTTTTCTTCTTTTGCGCTGTTTTTCCGTTCCGGATAGTGCGTCGTGAGTCGCAAAAAGTGTCACGCCCCAACCCGACCTATTGAAGTTAGACTAGGGAGTGATCTAAACATTCAAGTCATTTCATGTACTTAATCGTTCATGAAGGTTTAACACTTAACGTTTAGCCTAAACTCCACAAATTCTCCAAAAAACCGGCAGCATAACGGCAGTAATTGGGCTATTTAGTTTGACCTAATTCTCTAAACGCCTCAAAAATTTCAATCTCAAATTCATTTCCAACTAAGATTATTATTTATCACCAATCGAAACGCCTACTAGTTATCTCAAAGTCTCGTTTGATTAACAACCTAGCATGATATCTCTGTCTCGTTTGTTTGTTAATCATTGTTACAAAAATACCTGTTGATCTTGGCCTACCAATGAGTACCTGCTCAAGATTGGATAGATTCATTTTACTTAATCCTTTACCTGATACTTCATAAGCCTGTGATAGATACTAACCAGTAGCGATAGCAAAAACGACCATAAGAGTGTCTATCTAGTTATGATCAGTACAACCCAAAATTTGACCCCAAATTACAACGGGGGTCATTTACAATACAACAACAAGCAACATAAGAAATAGTCTTCAAACAACATATCGTTCACAAAAAGGACATAGTCAAGTAAGGCACGTAGGGCAAGCAATCATTCCAAGAAGTCATCAATAGGCACGTTGTCCTCAAGTACCTGTTCCTAGTCTTCTTCACCTGAGATGATAAAAGAGGGTGAGTCCTTATGAATTCAGCGAGGGGAAAACGAGCAATACGTTTTGAAACTATTTTTCCAGTTAACTTATGAAAAACCTCTTTTGAAAACATGTCACGTATTACAAGTAATAAGGTACGCAAAGTATAAGAATCAAATTAAGCAACAGATACAATTGCCAATCATTTCAAGGATACGGTGAGCATTTGCTCTCAATATCGATTTCGATACGATTGTTGCGGCCGACTTTAATAATCCACTTATCGCTCCCATTTGGGTGTACTCCGGATGTACCCCGAAAATCTACGACCCAACTCTCCGAGGGTGGAGTGCCAAGCGAGAGAGGGAATTGGACCATGGTAGTCACGGTAGCACCGGCAAGCCCGATGCGGCCCGGCGTGCGTGAAACGCTACCATGCCACTATGAAAGGTTGCAACCTTGTATGCAATGCACATTTATAACATTTAACATATCACATTAGGAGGAGAACAAAGTAGGTTGCCTCCGAGCAATTATAAGATCGCACGTTGACAAGTAAACACGTAAGGCATGCTATGACAGGTAATTTCACTTGTCAAAGACATGGAGTTATATGAATATTAAACGGACAGCCATGTAATACAAGTGAATCAAGTCATGTAACTTATTTCGGGGTTCACGCAGTCAAGTAATAAGATTATACAACATGTAATGACGTCTACGTGGGACCGGGTGCAAGAAAGGTCTACTTGTCAACATGTAATCATCGGAATCACATTTAGGGCTATAAGGGCAACTACGGGCAGCCTACTAATCACATAATTAAACACGATATCCATAGGATCAACACTTAGCGAGTTTTCCTAGTCACTAGGGTTTCAATTCATGCTCACCCGTGCGATTAAGCCCCAAGTTGTCACGTAATTAAACTCAAACCATGCATCAATTAATTAAAACACCCTCAAGCATTCAAAACAGTCCACACAACATCCAAGTGCCACAATCCCAAGCATTTAATACAACAAGAGAAGTTACAATAATTTTCAAAGCATGTCACTAGATGAAAACCTCACTGCAATGGTCTGTTTTCTCACAATTATTGAGACAAGCAAACAATCTCCAATTCCAGTGAACAAAATGTCAAACTAAATATTAAGGAGTGAACTAAATTTAGAAACAAACCTCGCATCATTTGAAGTTCGGATTCAAGAGTTATAGCCAAAACTGTGAGACTACGCAAAACTGTTCCGATTTGCACACATTTCAATACTTGTCATTTTTGAGGAACTTAGGGTCAGATTTAGCCTTAGTCTATTTCTGACAAAACTGTCCAGAACTGAAAAATACGTTAGTATACCAAATTTCATGCATTTTGGATATCATTTACTAAGTCAAAACTGGTTCGTTCTACAAGTACAGTGAATCTGCCAAAACCTGCTTCATTTTCCCAGATTCTCCAGATTTGGACACCTTTCGATGTTTTTCCATTTTGGGGACCTTAGAGTCAAAATTGGCTTTGGCCTATTTCTATGAAAAATTCTCAGAACTGGCAAAACTAGTTACCTATCAATTTTTAGACATTTTAAACATAATTTACGTGGTCAAATTCACTTCGCTCCAACAAGTCAGAAGGCTGTCATTTACACGATTTCACTTATCTTCACATTCTAGCCAAATATCTTGCCATGCATGTTTACCAAAGCTCATGTACACACATATATCACAAGTAAAGAGGTAAAAATAGACATTTAAAGGCATGCATGTGGTTTTTGAAAGCTTTTCAAAAGAGTTTTAGCCCACACCTTAGCAAGACAACAATGAAGATGCACAAAGCTCTTGATGATGCACAAGATCGACTTTTCTCCTTGCTTGGTCGAGAGATGACTTGGGATTCTTAATTCCTAGCTAAGTTACCATGTCCTTAGTATGTGCATGTGGTTAGAACAAAAGAAAATGAAATAGAAGCTATCAAACATACCTATGCCGAAATGAAGGCTCTATGAGCTTGCATGTATGTCTTTTTGCATTCTAGCTTGCTTGGTCGAGTTCCTTAGTGGCTTGAAGGTCTTGATGAATCTTAGGATGATGAGCTTAAGCCATGGAGAGTGAGATTGCAGCCAAGGCCGAGAGAGAGAGAGAAGAAATGAGAGAGTGAATGAGAGAAAGAGAGAATGTAAGAAAGGAATGAAAGCTTTGAAGAGTTTTGATGCATGTCGGCTATGGGCTTGCAAATTTCAGAATTTGTGTCTTCAAGAGCATAATTTGAATCACCTTAGCATGGGAAATTGAGTGTGTCGAGATTTTGGTGCATTGGGTAAGGTTTTGAGTCATTTTTTTATGCTTTGTGTCATAGGTTGTCTAAGTTTAATTTTGAATTATGCAAAGCAAGCACAAAATCCATCTCATGGTCGGCCAAGGCTTGATCAAATCTGAATTTTTTGTCTTGTTTGAGCATTATTATATTGTGTGTTTGGTATGTGCAAAAGAATAAGGAATAAAGAATAAGAATGTTTAGCTTTTTGTGCAATTTCGTCTTCTAGTGGGTTGAATTAGCATTTTAATATTAGTTAGTGGAGTTTGTAGGATTAATTAATGATCTAGTGCTTCGTGTAAGATGCTTTCTTGATTAGCGTGTGGGCACGCTTTCCTAGGGTTAGGGCACGTACTACGAGGTAAGGCACGAACTACGAGACGAATGCACATTTTTCTAAGTATATGCACGCAACCCTAAATGAATGCACGTAATTCAATGCAAGGCACACAAAACAAAACACGACTCTTAAACCTAGGTCAAGGCACATAAATCTAGGTTAGGGTACACGAAACGAGGTATCGCATGCAAATCGAGGCCGGACCTCACAAAAAGAAGACAACATAATCCATCACATTTCTATTACCGAATCCCACGGCACCTGGGGCAATACAACTTCGCTTCACGAAGAGGCTAAGCCCACAAATCGAGGGCGTAGGGCTTGGTACCAGGTCTCTGTCACTACAGTGCCCATAACCTTTGATCCGTAAGGAGTTACGCGGTGCAGAACATACCGTTCGAATGCTCTCCGAGAGCTCTAAGACGGGGGCAGCAAGCCTTCTCGGCTGCGCCTGTTTTCGGAGCCCAAAATCGAACGTTTTCATATGTTTCGGGACACTTTTCTTCTTTTGCGCTATTTTTTCATCCCGGATCATACGTCGTGAGCCGCGAAAAGGACGACAACCGAATCCATCACAATTGTATTACCGAATTCCACGAGACCTTGGGCAAGACAACTTCGCTTCACGTAGAGGTTGGGCCCGCAAACCGAGGGTGTGGGGCTTGAGACCAGGTCTCCGTCGCTCCGGTGCCCATAAGTTTTGATCCGTAAGGAGTTACGTGTTGCATAGCATACCGTTAGAATGCTCTCCGAGAGCTCTAGGACGGGGGAAACTAGCCTGCTCGATTGCACCTATTTTCAGAGCCTAAAATCGAACATTTTCATTAGTTTTGGGACACTTTTCTTCATTTGCGCTGTTTTTCCGTCCCACGTCGTACGTTGTGAGCCGCGAAAAGGACGACGACCTAATCCATCACATTTCTATTACCGAATCCCACGGCACCTTGAGCAAAATAACTTCGCTTCCGGTAGAGGCTAGGCCCGCAAACCGAGGACGTGGGGCTTGGGACCAGGTCTCCGTCGCTCCGGTGCCAATAACTTTTGATTCGAAAGGAGTTATGCGGCGCACATCATACCGTTGGAATGCTCTCTGAGAGCTATAAGACGGGGGCAGCAAACTTGCTTTGCTGTGCCTGTTTTCGGAGCCCAAAATCAAACGTTTTCACCAGTTTCGGGACACATTTCTTGTTTTGCGCTGTTTTTGGGTCCCGGATAGTGCGTCGTGAGTCGCGAAAAGGATGACAACCTAATCCATCACATTTCTATTACCAAATCCCACGGAACCTTGGGAAAGACAACTTCGCTTCACGTAGAGGCTGGGCCCACAAACTGAGGGCGTGGGGCTTGGTACCAGGTCTCCGTCACTCCGGTACCCATAACCACTGATCCGTAAGGAGTTACGCGACGCACAGCATACCGTTGGAATGCTCTCTGAGAGCTCTAAGACGGGGGCAGCAAGCCTAGTCTGCTGCGCCTGTTTTCGGAGACCAAAATCGAACGTTTTCATCTATTTTGGGACACTTTTCTTCTTTTGTGCTGTTTTTCCTTCCCGGATCGAACGTCGTGAGCCGCGAAAAGGACGACAACCGAATCCATCATATTTCTATTACCGAATCCCACGATACCTTGGGCAAGACAACTTCACTTCATGTAGAAGCTAGGCCCGCAAACCGAGGGCGTAGGGCTTAGGACCAAGTCTCCGTAGCTCCGGTGCCCATTACTTTTGATCCGTATGGAGTTACGTGTCGCACAACATACCGTTGGAAAGCTCTTCGAGAGCTCTACGATGTGGGCAACTAGCCTACTCAATTGAACCTGTTTTCGGAGCCCAAAATCGAACAATTTCATTAGTTTCAAGACACTTTTCTACTTTTACGCTATTTTTTCGTCCTGAGTCGTACGTCGTGAGCCGCGAAAAGGACGACGACCTAATCCATCACATTTCTATTACTGAATCTCACGGCACCTTGAGCAAGACAACTTCACTTCAAGTAGAGGTTGGGCCCGCAAACCGAGGGCGTGGGGCTTGGGACCAGGTCTCCGTCGCTCCGGTGCCCATAACTTTTGATCCGTAAGGAGTTACGCGGCGCACAACATACCTTTGGAAAGCTCCTCGAGAGCTCTACAACGGGGGCAGCAAGCTTGCTTGGATGCGCTTGTTTTCGGAGCCCAAAATCGAATATTTTCACAAGTTTTGGGACACTTTTCTACTTTGGCGCTGTTTTTACAGTCCCGGATAGTGCGTCGTGAGTCGCGAAAAGGACGAAAATCTAATCCATCACATTTCTATTAAAGAATCACACGGCACCTTGGGCAAGACAACTTCGCTTCACGTAGAGGCTGAGCCCCCAAACCATGGGCATGGGGCTTTGGACCTGGTCTTCGTCACTCTGGTGCCCATTACTTTTTATCCGTCAAGAGTTACGCCACGCACAACATACCGTTGGAAAGCTCTCCGAGAGCTCTACGATGGGAGTAGCAAGCCTGCTTGGTTGCGCCTGTGTTTGGATCCCAAAATCGAATGTTTTCATCAGTTTTAGGACACTTTTCTTCTTTTGCCCTATTTTTTGGTCCCGGATCGTACGTCGTGAACCGCAAAAAGGATGACCACCTAATCCATCACATTTCTATTACTGAATCCCATGGCACCTTGGGCAAGACAACTTTACTTCACGTAGAGGATAGGCCCGTTAACCGAGGGCGTGGGGCTTGGGACCGGGTCTCCGTCGCTCCGGTGCACATAACTTTTGATCCTTAAGGAGTTACGCAACGCACAGCATACCGTTGGAAAGCTCTCCGAGAGCTCTACAACGGAGGCAACAAGCATGCTCGACTGCACCTATTTTTGAATCCCAAAATCGAATGTTTTTATCTATTTCAGGCTACTTTTATTCTTTTGCACTATTTTTCTGTCCCGGATCGTACGTCGTGAGCCGCGAAAAGGATGACAATCGAATCCATCACATTTGTATTATCGAATCCCATGGCACCTTGGGCAAGACAACTTTGCTTCACATAGAGGTTGGGCCCGCAAACCAAGGGCGTGGGGCTTCGGACCAGGTCTCCGTCGCTCCAGTACCTATAACTTTTGATCCGTAAGGAGTTACGCGGTGCACAGCATACCGTTGTAATGCTCTCCGAGAGCTCTACGACGGGGGCAGCAAGCCTGCTTTGGCCGCGCCTATTTTTAGAGCCCAAAATCAAACGTTTTCACCTATTTCGGGACACTTTTCTTATTTTGTGCTGTTTTTCCATCCCGGATAGTACGTCATGAGTCGCGAAAAGGATGACAACGAAATCCATCACATTTCTATTACCGAATCCCATGGTACCGTGGGAAAGACAACTTCACTTCACGTAGAGGCTGGGCCTGCAAACCGAGGGCGTGGGGCTTGGTACCAGGTCTCCGTCACTCCGGTGCCCATAACCTTTGGTTCGCAAGGAGTTACGGAGCGCAAAACATACCGTTGGAATGCTCTCTGAGAGCTCTAAGACAGAAGCAGCGAGCCTGCTCGGCTGGGCCTGTTTACGGAGCCCAAAATTGAACGTTTTCATCTATTTCGAAACACTTTTCTTCTTTTTCGCTATTTTTATTCCCAGATTGTACGTCGTGGGCCGCGAAAAGGACGACAACCAAATCCATCACATTAGTATTACTGAATCCTACGGCACCTTGGGTAAGACAACTTCGCTTCACGTAGAGGCAAGGCCCGCAAACTGAGGGTGTGGGGCTTGGGACCAGGTCTCCGTCGCTCCGGTGCCTATAACTTTTCATTTGTAAGGAGTTACGCGGCATACAACATATCGTTGGAAAGCTCTCTGAGAGCTCTACGATGTGGGCAACTTGCATGCCCAACTACACTTATTTTCCGAACCCAAAATCGAATATTTTCATATGTTTCGGGACACTTTTCTTCTTTTCGCTGTTTTTTCATCCCAGATCGTACGTCGTGAGCCGCGAAAAAGACAACAACCTAATCCATCACATTTCTATTACCGAATCCCACGGCACCTTGGGCAAGACAACTTCGCTTCACGTAGAGGCTGGGCCCGCAAACCGAGGGCGTGGGGCTCCGGACCAGGTCTCCGTCACTCCGGTGCCCATAACTTTTGATCCGTAAGGAGTTACGCTGCGCATAGCATACCGTTGGAAAGCTCTCCAAGAGCTCTACGACGGGGGCAGCTAGCCTACTGGGCTGTGCCTATTTTCGGAATCCAAAATGGAACGTTTTTATCAGTTTTGGGACACTTTTCTTCTTTTCGTTGTTTTTCTATCCCGGATCGTACGTCATGAGCCCCGAAACGGACGACAACCTAATTCATCACATTTATATTATCGAATGCCAAGGCACCTTGGGCAAGACAACTTCGCTTCACGTAGAGGCTGGGCACGCAAACCAAGGGCATGGGGCTTGGGACCAGGTATTCGTCACTCTGGTGCCCATAACTTTTGATCCGTAAGGAGTTACGCGGCGCACAACATACCTTTGGAAAGCTTTCCGAGAGCTCTCCGACGAGGGCAGCTAGCCTGCTTGGTTGTGCCTATTTTCGAAGCCCAAAATAGAACGTTTTCATCAGTTTCAAGACATTTTTCTTCTTTTCGCTGTTTTTTTGTCCCGAATCGTACGTCGTGAGCCGCGAAAAGGATGACAACCTAATCCATCACATTTCTATTACTGAATCCCACGGCACCTTGGCAGGACAATGTTGCTTCACATAGAGGCTGGACCAACAAACCGAGGGCGTGGGGCTTGGGAACAGGTCTCCGTCGCTCCGGTGCCCATAACTTTTGATCTGTAAGGAGTTACGTAGCACACAGCACACCGTTGGAAAGCTTTCCGAGAGCTCTACGACTGGGGCAGTAACCTGCCCAGCTGTACCTATTTTCGGAGCCCAAAATCAAACGTTTTCATCATATTCGGGACACTTTTATTCTTTTGCGCTGTTTTTCTGTCCCGGATCGTATGTCGTGAGCCGCAAAAAGAACGACAACCTAATCTATCACATTTCTATTAACGAATCCCATGGCACCTTGGGCAAGACAACTTCGCTTCACGTAGAGGTTGGGCCCACAAACCGAGGGCGTGGAGCTAGGGACCAGGTCTCCGTCACTTCGGTGCCTATAACTTTTGATCCGTAAGGAGTTATGCGTCGTACAACATACCGTTGGAAAGCTCTTCGAGAGCTCTACGATGGGGGCAGCAAGCTAGCTTTTCTACGCCTGTTTTTAGAGCCCAAAATCGTACGTTTTCATCAGTTTTGAGATACTTTTCATCTTTTGTGCTATTTTTCCTTCCCAGATCGTACGTTGTGAGCCGCAAAAAGGACGACAACCTAATCGATCAATTTCTATTACCGAATCCCACACCACCTTGGACAAGACAACTTCACTACACGTAGAGGCTGGGCCCGCAAACCGAGTGCGTGGGGCTTGGGACCAGGTGTCCGTCGCTTTGGTGCCCATAACTTTTGATCCGTAAGGAGTTACGCGGCGCACAGCTTACCGTTGGAAAGCTCTCCGAGAGCTCTACGATGGGGGCAGCCAACCTGCTCAGTTGTGTTTATTTTCAGAGCCCAAAATCAAATGTTTTATCCAGTTTCGGGACATTTTACTTCTTTTGCGCTGTTTTTCCGTCCCAGATCGTACGTCATGAGCTGTGAAAAGGACGACAACCTAATCCATCACATTTCTATTACCAAATTCTATGGCACCTTGGGTAAGAAAACTTTTCTTGACGTAGAGGTTGGGCCCGCAAACGGAGGGCGTGGGACTTGGGACCAGGTCTCCGTCGCTCCGGTGCCCATAACTTTTGATCCGCAAGGAGCTACGCGGCATACAACATACCGTTGGAAAGCTCTCTGAGAACTCTACGACGAGGGCAGCTATCATGCTCGACTGCACCTGTTTTCGAAGACTAAATTTGAACATTTTCATCAGTTTTGGGGCACTTTTCTTCTTTTGCGCTGTTTTCCTTTCCCGAGTCCTATGTCGTGAGCCGCAAAAAGGATAACTACTTAATCCATAACATTTCTATAACCGAGTCCCACGGCACCTTGAGCAAGGCAACTTCGCTTCAGGTAGACGCTGGGCAAGCAAACCGAGGGCGTGGGGCTTGGGACCAGGTCTCCGCCGCTCCGGTGCCTATAACTTTTGATCCGTAAGGAGTTATGCGGCGCACAACATACTGTTGTAATGCTCTCCGAGAGCTCTAAGATGGGGGCAACAAGCCTGCTCTGCTGCGCCAATTGTCGAAGCCCAAAATCGAATGTTTTTATCTATTTCGGGATACTTTTCTTCTTTTGCACTATTTTTCCGTCCCGGATCGTACGTCGTCAGTCTCGAAAAGGACGACAACCTAATCCATCACATTTCTATTATCGAATCCCACGGCACCTTGGGCAAGACAACTTCGCTTCACGTAGAGGCTGGGTCCATAAACCGAGGGCGTGGGGCTTGGGACCAGGTCTCCGTCGCTCTGGTGCCCTTTACTTTTGATCTGTAAGGAGTTACGAGGCGCACAGCATACCGTTGGAAAGCTCTCTGAGAGCTCTACAATGGAGGAAACAAGCCTGCTCTAGTGTGTATATTTTTAGAGCCCAAAATATAACATTTTCATTAGTTTTGGGACACTTTTCTTCTTTTGCGCTGTTTTTTCATCCCGGATCGTACGTCGTCAGTCGCGAAAAGGACGACAACTTAATCCATTACATTTCTTTCACCGAATCCCACGGAAACTTGGGCAAGACAACTTCGCTTGACGTAGAGGCTGGGTCCGCAAACCGAGGGCGTGGGGCTTGGGACCAGGTCTCTGTCGCTTCGGTGCCCATAACTTTTGATCCGCAAGGAGTTACGTGGCGCACAGCATACCGTTGGAAAGCTCTCCAAGAGCTCTATGATTGAGGCAGCAAGACTGCTTTGCTGCGCCTATTTTTGGAGCCCAAAATCAAACGTTTTTCCCTGTTTTGAGACACTTTTCTTCTTTTACGCTGTTTATCCGTCACGGATCGTACGTCGTGAACCGCGAATAGGACGAAAACCTAATCCATCACATTTCTACTACCGAATCCTACTGCACCTTGGGCAAGACAACTTCACTTCACGTAGGGGCTGGGCCCGCAAATCGAGGGCGTGGGGCTTGGGACCAAGTCTCCGTCGCTCCAGTGCTCATAACTTTTGATCCGTAAGGAGTTATGCAATGCACAGTATACCGTTGGAAAGCTCTCCGAGAGTTCTACGATAGGGCAACAAGCCTGGTCGGCTACGCTTGTTTTTTCAACAAGCCTGCTCGGCTGCGCTTGTTTTTTGAGTGCAATATCAAACGTTTTCATTAGTTTTGGGACAGTTTTCTTCTTTGGCGCTGTTTTTTTGTCCCGGATCGAACTTCGTTAGCCGCGTAAAGGACGACAACCTAATCCATCACATTTCTATTACCGAATCCCATGGCACCTTGGGCAAGACAACTTCGCTTCACGTAGAGGCTGGGTCTGCAAACCGAGGGTGTGAGGCTTGGGACCACGTCTCCGTCGTTCCGGTGCCTATAACTTTTGATCCGTATGGAGTTACGCGGCGTACAACATACGGTTGGAAAGCTCTCCGAGAGCTCTACGACAGGGGGAGAAAACTTGCTCAGTTGCGCCTATTTTCAGAACCCAAAATAGAATGTTTTCATCTATTTCGGGACACTTTTCTTCTTTTGCACTGTTTTTCTATCCCGGATCGTATGTTGTGAGTCGCGAAAAGGACGACAATCGAATCCATCACATTTGTACTACCGTATCCCACGGCACCTTGGGCAAGACAACTTCGCTTCACGTAGTGGCTGGGCCCGCAAACCGAGGGAATGGGGCTTGGGACCAGGTCTCCGTCACTCCGGTGCCCATAACGTTTGATTCGTAAGGAGTTACGCGATGCACACCATACCGTTGGAAAGCTCCCCGAGAGCTCTACGATAGGGGCATCAAACCTGCTTTGCTACACCTCTTTTTAGAGCCCAAAATCAAACGTTTTCACCAGTTTTGGGACACTTTTCTTCTTTTGGGCGGTTTTTCAGTCCCGGATCGTACGTCGTGAGCCGCGAAAAGGACGACAACCTAATCCATCACATTTCTATTACCGAATCCCACAACACCTTGGGCAAGACATCTTCACTTCACGTAGAGGCTGGGCCAGCAAACTGAGGGCGTGGAGCTTGAGACCGGGCCTCCATCGCTCCGATGCCCATAACTTTTTATCCGTAAGAAGTTACGCGGCGCACAACATACAGTTAGAAAGCTCTCCGAGAGCTCTACGATAGGGGCAGCAAACCTGCATTGCTACATCTATTTTCAGAGCCCAAAATCAAACGTTTTCACCAGTTTTGGGACATTTTTCTTATTTTGTGCTATTTTTCAGTCCCGGATCGTACGTCGTGAGCCGCGAAAAGGACGACAACCTAATCCATCACATTTCTATTACCGAATCCCACGGCACCTTAGGCAAGACAACTTCTCTTGACGTAGAGGCTGGGCCCGCAAATGAAGGGCGTGGGGCTTGGGACCAAGTCTTCGTCGCTCCGGTGCCCATAACTTTTGATCCGCAAGGAGTTACGCGGCATACAGCATACCGTTGGAAAGCTCTCCACGAGCTCTACGACTGGGGCAACTAGCCTGCTCGACTGCTCCTATTTTTGAAGACCAAATTTGAACATTTTCATTAGTTTCGGGACACTTTTCTTCTTTTGCGCTGTTTTTCTGTCCCGGGTCCTACCTCTTAAGCCGCGAAAAGGATGACTACTTAATCCATAACATTTCTTTAACCGAATCCCACGACACCTTGAGCAAGACAACTTCTCTTCAGGTAGACGCTGGGCCCGCAAACCGAGGGTGTGGGGCTTGGGACCAGGTCTCCGTCGCTCCGGTGCCCATAACTTTTGATTCGTAAGGAGTTACGCGGTGCACAACATACTGTTGTAATGCTCTCCGAGAGCTCTAAGATGGGGGCAACAATCCTGCTCTGCTGCACTTGTTGTCGAAGCCCAAAATCAAACGTTTTAATCTATTTCGGGACAATTTTCTTCTTTTGCACTATTTTTTCGTCCCGGATCGTACGTCGTTAGTCGCGAAAAGAACGACAACCTAATCCATCACATTTTTATAACCGAATCCCACGGCACCTTGGGCAAGACAACTTCGTTTCACGTAGAGGCTGGGTCCGCAAACCGAGAGCGTGGGGTTTGGGACCAGGTCTTCGTCACTCCGGTGCCCTTAACTTTTGATCCGTAAGGAGTTACGCGGCGCACAGCATACCGTTGGAAAGCTCTCTGAGAGCTCTACGATGTGGGAAACAAGCCTGCTCTGGTGCACATATTTTTGGAGCCTAAAATCAATCCTTTTCATCAGTTTCGGTACATTTTTCTTCTTTTGCGCTATTTTTTTTTATCCCGAATCGTACATCGTCAGTCGCGAAAAGGACGACAACTTAATCAATCACATTTCTATTACCGAATCCCACGGCAACTTGGGCAAGACAACTTCGCTTCACGTAGAGGCTGGGTTAGCAAACCGAGGGCATGGGGCTTGGGACCAGGTCTTCGTCGCTCCGGTCCCCATAACTTTTAATCCATAAGGAGTTACGCGACGCACAGTATACCGTTGGAAAGCTCTCCGAGAGCTCTATGATGGGGGTAGCAAGACTGCTTTACTGCGCCTGTTTTTGGAGCCCAAAATCAAATGTTTTCCCCTAGTTCGGGACACTTTTCTTTTTTTGCGCTGTTTATCCGTCACGGATCGTACGTCGTGAGCCGCGAAAAGGACAAAAACTTAATCCATCACATTTCTTCTACCGAATCCTACGGCACCTTGGGCAAGACAACTTCGTTTCACGTAGGGGCTGGGCCGGCAAACCGAGGGCGTGGGGCTTAGGACCAAGTCTCCGTCGCTCCGATGCCCATAAATTTTGATCCATAAGGAGTTATGCAACGCACAGTATACCGTTGGAAAGCTCTCCGATAGCTCTATGATGGGGGTAACAAGACTGCTTTGCAGCGCCTATTTTTGGAGCTCAAAATCAAACGGTTTCCCCTATTTCGGGACACTTTTTTTTTGCGCTGTTTATCCGTCACGGATCATACGTCGTGAGCCGCGAAAAGGACGAAAACCTAATCCATCACATTTCTTCTACCGAATCCTATGGCACCTTGGGCAAGACAACTTCGCTTTACGTAGGGGCTGGGCCGGCAAACCGAGGGCGTGGGGCTTGGGACCAAGTCTCCGTCGCTCCGGTGCCCATAACTTTTGATCCATAAGGAGTTATGCAACGCACAGCATACCGTTGGAAAGCTCTCCGAGAGCTCTATGATGGGGGCAACAAGACTGCTTTGCTGCGCCTATTTTTGGAGCCAAAATCAAACGTTTTCCCCTATTTCGGGACACTTTTTTTTTTGCGCTGTTTATCCGTCACGGATCGTACGTCGTGAGCCGTGAAAAGGACGAAAACCTAATCCATCACATTTCTTCTACCGAATCCTATGGCACCTTGGGCAAGACAACTTCGCTTTACGTAGGGGTTGGGCCGGCAAACCGAGGGCGTGGGGCTTGGGACCAAGTCTCCGTCGCTCCGGTGCCCATAACTTTTGATCCGTAAGGAGTTATGCAACGCACAGGATACCGTTGGAAAGCACTCCGAGAGCTCTAAGATGGGGCAACAAGCCTGCTCCGCTGCGCCTGTTCTTCGAGTACAATATCGAACGTTTTCATCAATTTTGGGACACTTTTCTTTTTTGGCACTGTTTTTCCGTCCCGGATCGTACGTCGTCAGCCGCCTAAAGGACGACAACCTAATCCATCACATTTCTATTACCGAATCCCACGGCACCTTGGGCAAGACAACTTCGCTTCACGTAGAGGCTGGGTCCGCAAACCGAGGGCGTGGTGCTTGGGACCACGTCTCCGTCACTCCGGTGCCCATAACTTTTGATCCGTAAGGAGTTACACGGCGTACAACATACCGTTGAAAAGCTCTCCGAGAGCTCTACGACGGGGAGAGAAAACCTGCTCGGCTGCGCCTATTTTTGGAACCCAAAATTGAATGTTTTCATATATTTTGGGATACTTTTCTTCTTTTGCACTGTTTTTCTATCCCGGATCGTACATTGTGAGTCACGAAAAGGATGGCAATCGAATCCATCACATTTGTATTACCGTATCCCATGGCACCTTGGGCAAGACAACTTCGCTTCACGTAGAGGCTGGGCCCGCACACCAAGGGAATGGGGCTTGGGACCAGGTCTCCGTCGTTCTGGTGCCCATAACGTTTGATCCGTAACGAGTTACGCGGTGCACACCATACCATTGGAAAGCTCTCCAATAGGTCTACGACAGGGGCAGCTAGCCTGCTCGAATGCACCTATTTTCGGAGCCCAAAATCGATTATTTTCATCAGTTATGGGACACTTTTCTTCTTTTTAGTTGTTTTTCCGTCTTGGGTCGTACGTCGTGAGCTGCGAAAAGAATGACAACCAAATCCATCACATTTCTATTACCGAATCCCACGGCACCTTGAGCAAGACAACTTCGCTTCAAGTAGATGCTAGGCCTGCAAACCGAGGGCGTGGGGCTTGGGACCAGGTCTCCGTCGCTCTGGGGCCTATAACTTTTGATCCGTAAGGAGTTACGCGGTGCACAACATACGGTTGGAAAGCTCTACGAGAGCTCTATGATGGGCACATCAAGCATGCTCAGTTGCGCCTGTTTTGGGAGCCCAAAATCAAAAGTTTTCACCAGTATCGGGACACTTTTCTTCTTTTGCGCTATTTTCTGATCCCGGATCGTACGTGGGCAGCCGTGAAAAGGACGACAACCTAATCCATCACATTTCTATTACCGAATCCCACTGCACCTCAGGCTAGACAACTTCGTTTCACGTAGAGGCTGGGCTAGCAAATTGAGGGCGTGGGGCTTGGGAACAGGTCTCCGTCGTTCCAGTGCCCATAACTTTTGATCCGTAAGGAGTTACACGGCGCAGAACATACCGTTGGAAAGATCTCCGAGAGCTCTAGGATGGAGGCAACAAGCCAGCTATGCAAAGCCTATTTTCGGAGCCAAAAATTGAATGTTTTCATTAGCTTTGTTACACTTTTCTTTTTTTTCCGCTGTTTTTTCATCTCGGATCGTACGTCGTTCGCCGCGAAAAGGATGACAACCTAATCCATCACATTTCTATTATCGAATCCCATGGGACCTTAGGCAAGGCAACTTCACTTCACGTAGTGGCTGGATCCGCAAATCGAGGGCGTGGGGCTTGAGACCAGGTCTCCGTCACTCCGGTACCCATAACTTTTGATCTGTAAGGAGTTACGTGGCGCACAACATACCGTTGGAAAGCTCTCCGAGAGCTCTACGTCGTGGGAAAAAAGGCTGCTCATTTTTGCCTGTTTTAAGATCCCAAAATCAAATGTTTTAATCAGTTTTGGGATACTTTTCTTCTTTTGCGCTGTTTTTCCGTCCCTGATTGTATGTCGTGAGCTGCAAAAAGGACGACAACCTAATCCATCACATTTCTATTGCCGAATCCCATGGTACCTTGGGCAAGTCAACTTCGCTTCACGTAGAGGTTGGGCCCGCAAACTGAGGGCGTGGGGCTTGAGACCAGGTCTCCGTCGCTCCGGTGCCCATAACTTTTGATCCCTAAGGAGTTACACAACGCACAGCATACTGTTGGAAAGCTCTACGACGGGGGCAGCAAGCCTGCTCGGCTGCTCCTGTTTTTGGAAATCAAAATTGAATGTTTTAATCAATTTCGGGACACTTTTCTTCTTTTGCGCCGTTTTTTCGTCCCGGATCGTATGTCGTGAGCCGCGAAAAGGATGACAACCCAATCCATCACATTTCTATTACCGAATCACACGGCACCTTGGGCAAGAAAACTTCGCTTTACGTAGAGGTCGGGCCCGCAAACCGAGGGCGTGGGGCTTGGGACCAAGTCTCCGTCGCTCCGGTGCCCATAACTTTTGATCCGTAAGGAGTTACGCAGCACACAGCATACCGTTGGAAAGCTCTCCGTGAGCTCTACGACGGGGGCTGCAAACTTGCTCGGCTGCGCTTGTTTTCGGAGCCCAAAATCAAACATTTTCACTAGTTTCGGGACACTTTTCTTCTTTTGCGCTGTTTTTTCGTCTCGGATCGTACGTCGTGAGCCGCGAAAAGGACGACAATCGAATCCATCACATTTCTATTACCGAATCCTATGGCACCTTGGGCAAGACAACTTCGCTTCACGTAGAGGGTGGGCCCACAAACCGAGGACGTGGGGCTTGAGACCAGGTCTCTGTCGCTCCGGTGCCCATAACTTTTGATCCGCAAGGAGTTACGCGGCTCACAGCATACCGTTGGAAAGCTATCTGAGAGCTCTACGATGGGGGCTACTTTTCTATTCTATTGCGCCCATTTTCGGAGCCCAAAATCGAATATTTTCATCAGTTTCGGGACACTTTTCTTCTTTTACACTGTTTTTCTATCTTGGATCGTATGTCGTCAACCGCAAAAAGGACGATAAACGAATCCATCACATTTCTATTACCGAATTCCATGGCATCTTGGGCAAGACAAGTTCGCTTCACGTAGAGGCTGGGCCCGCAAACCGAGGGCATGGGGCTTGGCACCAAGTCTCCGTCGCTCCGGTGCCCATAACTTTTGATCCGTAAGGAGCTACGCGACGCACAGCATACCGTTGGAAAGCTCTCCGAGAGCTCTACGACGGTGGCAGCAAGCCTGCTCGGCTGCGCCTATTTTTGGAGTCCAAAATTGAACATTTTCATCTTTTTTGGGACACTTTTCTTCTTTTGCGCTATTTTTCTGTCCCGGATCGTACGTCGTGAGCCGCAAAATGGATGACAATCGAATCAATCACATTTGTATTACCGAATCCCATGGCACCTTGGTCAAGAAAACTTCACTTCGCGTATAGGCTGGGCCCGCAAACCGAGGGCGTGGGGCTTGGGACCTATTCTCCGTCGCTCCGGTGCCCATAACCTTTGATCCGTAAGGAGTTACGTGCCGCACAGCATACCGTTGGAAAGCTCTCCGAGAGCTCTACAACAAGGGCAACTAGCCTACTCGACTGCACTTATTTTTGGAGCCCAAAATCAAACATTTTCATCAGTTTTAGGACACTTTTCTTCTTTAGCGCTGTTTTTCCGTCCCGGGTCGTACGTCTTGAGCCACGAAAAGAACGACAACCTAATCCATCACATTTCTATTACCGAATCCCATGGCACCTTAGGGAAGACAAATTCGCTTCAGGTAGAGGTTGGGCCCGCAAACCGAGGGCGTGGGGCTTTGGACAAAGTCTCCGGTGCCCATAAATTTTGATCCATAAGGAGTTACGCGGCGCACAACATTCTGTTGGAATGCTCTCCGAGAGCTCTACGACAAAGGCAGCTAGCCTACTCTACTGCACCTATTTTCGTAGCCCAAAATCGAATGTTTTTATCTTTTTCGGGACATTTTTCTTCTTTGCGCTGTTTTTCATTCCCGGGTCGTACGTTGTCAGCCGCGAAAAGGACGACAACCAAATCCTTCACATTTTTATTACCGAATCCCATGGCACCTTGGGCAGGACAACTTCGGTTCACGTAGAGGCTGGGTCTACAAACCGAGGGCGTGGGGCTTGGGACCAAGTCTCCGTCGCTCCGATGCCCATAACTTTTGATCCGCAAGGAGTTACGCAACGCACAACATACCGTTGGAAAGCTCTCTGAGATCTCTACGACGAGGGCAGCAAGCCTGCTTGACTGTGCCTATTTTCTGAGCTCAAAATCGAACATTTTCACAAATTTTGGGATACTTTTCTTCTTTTGCTCTGTTTTTTCATCCCGGATCGTACGTTGTGAACCGCGAAAAGGACGACAACCTAATCCATCACATTTCTATTACCGCATCCCATGACACCTTGGGCAAGACAACTTCACTTGACGTAGAGGCTGGGCCCGTAAACCGAGGGCGTGGGGCTTGGGACTATGCCTCCGTCACTCCAGTGCCCATAACTTTTGATCCGTAAGGAGTTACGTGGCGCACAACATACCATTGGAAAGCTCTCTGAGAGCTCTATGACGGGGGTAGCAATCCTGCTCGTTAGCGCCAACTTTCGAATCCCAAAATTGAATATTTTTTATCAATTTCGAAACACTTTTCTTCTTTTGCGCTGTTTTTTAGTCCCGGATCGTACGTTATGAGCCGCAAAAAGGACGACAACCTAATCCATCACATTTGTATTACCGAATCCCATGGCACCTTGGGCAAGACAACTTCGCTTCACGTAGAGGCTGTGTGAGGCCCGACCTCGATTTGCGTGCGATACCTCATTTCGCGTGTCATAACCTCAAATTGCGTGCTTTGACCTAGGTTTAAGAGTCGTGTCTCATTTTATGTGCCTAGCATTGTATTACATGCATTTATTTAGAGTTGCATGCATCTACTTGGAAAATGTACATTCGTCTCGTAGTTCGTGCCTTACCTCGTAGTACGTGCCCTAAACCCAGGTAAGCGTGCCCGCACGCTAATCAAGAAAGCATCTTATACGAAGCACTAGATTATTAATTAATCTTACAAATTTCGCTAACTAATATTAAACTGCCAAGTCAATGCACTAGAAGATAAAATTTCACCAAAAGCTAAACATTCTTATTCTTTATTCTTTATTCTTTTGCAAATTCCAAGCATCTACAATAAAATAATGCACAAAACATGACAAATTCAGATTTGAGCATTGCCTTGGCTGACCATGTGAGGATCTTTTGACATGCTTTGCAATTTCAAAAATCAAGCTTAGACATTCTATAACACAATGCAAAAAAAAAAAAATGAAACCAAAGCATTATTTTATCAACCACCATGCTCCACATTCTTGGCCACATCACCAAGCATGCCAAACAACTCCAACATGCTCCAAAAGAGATGCCATTTCAGATTTTTCAAGGCCCTAGGCCGATACACTCACATACAAACACTTCATTCCTCACAAACATTTCAATTGCTCTCATTTTCTCTCACCCTCTCGGCGTAGGCTGCACCCTCAAGTACCATAGCTTAAGCTTATCTCCTAAAGCTCACCAAGACACTCAAGGACCCTAGGAAGCTCAACCAAGCAAGCAAGAAGCAAAAAAATGCATGCAAGTACACAAGAACTCTTCATTTCGGCCTAGGTATGTTTGATAGCTTTCCTTTCATCTCCCTTTTGTTCTAACCACATGCACATACTAAGGACATGGTAACTCAACTAGGAATTAAGGAAATCAAGCAATATCTCTCGGCCAAACAAGGAGAGAAGGCCATTTGTGCATCTTCAAGAGTTTTGAGCATCATTTGTTGTCAATAGGCTAAGGTGAGGGTTAATCCTTTTTAAAAGCTTTCAAAAACCACATGCATGCCTTCATATGTCTAGATTTACCTCTGTACTTGTTGTATATGTGTGTGCATGAGCTTATATAACTATGCATGGCAAGATATTCGGTTAGAACTTGAAGATAGGCAAAATTGAGTAGCCGGCAGATTTCTGACTTGTTATAACGAAGTGTATTTGGCTTCGTAAATGATATTGAAAATGTGTGAAAATTGTTAGGTGACTAGTTTTGCCAGTTCTGAGAATTTTTTGAAGAAATAGGCCAAGGCCAATTTTGACTCTAAGGTCTCCAAAATGGCAAAACATCGAAAGGTGTCTGAATCTGGAAAATCTGGGAAAATGGAGCAGGTTTTTGGCAATTCACTGTCCTTGTAGAACGAAACAGTTTTGAACTACTAAACGATATCTAAATTGCATGAAATTTGGTAAGTTGCTATATTTTTCAGTTTTGGATATTTTTTTCAGAAATAGACTAAAGCTAAATCTGACCCTAAGACCCTCAAAAATGGAAAGTATTGAAATATGTACGAATCTGGACAGTTTTGCGTAGTCCCACAGTTTTAGCTATAACTCTTGAATCCGAACTCCAAATGATGCGAGGTTTGTTTCTGGATTTAGTTCACTTAATAAGATTTAATTTGAAATTTTGTTCACTGGAATTGGAGATTGTTTACTTGTCTAAATGATTGTGGGAAAATAGACCATTGCAATGAGGTTTTTATTTAGTGATATGCTTTGAAAAATATTGTAACTTCTCTTGTGGTATTGGATGCTTGGAATTGTGGTACTTGGATATTGTGTGGACTATTTTGGATGATTGAGGATATTTTGATTAATCGATGCATGGCTTGGGTTAGTTACGTGACAACTTGTGGCTTAAATCGCACGTGTAAGCATGAATTGAAACCCTATTGAATATAAAAACTCGCTAAGTGTTGATCCTATGGTAATTGTGTCCAATTGTGTGATTAGTGGACTGCCTAAGAAATGTTTTGATTAATGGCTGCTCGTTTGCGCCTGTTTTAGGATCCCAAAATCGAACGTTTTCATCAGTTTTGAAACACTTTTCTTCATTTGCGCTGTTTTTTCGTCCCTGATCGTACGTCGTGAGCCGCGAAAAGGACGACAACCTAATCCATCACATTTCTATTACCGAATCCCACGGTACCTTAGGCAAGACAACTTCACTTCACGTAAAGGCTGAGCCCGTAAACCGAGGGCGTGGGGCTTGGGACCAGGTCTCCGTCGCTCTGGTGTCCATAACTTTTGATCCGTAAGGAGTTACGCAGCGCACAGCATACCGTTGGAAAGCTCTCCGAGAGCTCTGCGACAAGGGCTGTAAACTTGCTCAGCTGCGCCTATTTTCGGAGCCCAAAATCAAACATTTTCACCAGTTTCGGGACACTTTTCTTCTTTTGCGTTGTTTTTTCGTCCCGAATCGTACGTCGTGAGCCGCGAAAAGGACAACAACCTAATCCATCACATTTCTATTACCGAATCCCATGGCACCTTGGGCGAGACAACTTCGCTTCACGTAGAGGCTGGGCCTACAAACCGAGGGCGTGGGGCTTGGGACCACGTCTCTATCTCTCCGGAACCCATAACTTTTGATTCACAAGGAGTTATGCGGCGCACAGCGTATCGTTGGAAAGCTCTCCGAGAGCTTTACAATGGGGGCAACATGCCTGCTCTACTGCGCCTATTTTCGGAGCCCAAAATCGAACATTTTCATTAGTTTTTGTACATTTTTCTTCTTTTACGCTGTTTTTCCATCCAGGATTGTACGTCGTCAGCCACGAAAAGGACGATAACCTAATCCATCACATTTCTATTACCGAAACCCATGGCACCTTGGGCAAGACAACTTTGCTTTACGTAGAGGCTGGGCCTGCATACCGAGGGCGTGGGGCTTATGACCAAGTCTCCGTCGCTCCGGTGCCCATAACTTTTGATCTATAAGGAGTTACGCGGCACACAGCATACCGCTGGAAAGCTCTCCGAGAGCTCTACGACGGCGGCAGCAAGTCTGCTCAACTGCGCCTATTTTCGGTGTCACGCCCCAACCCGTCCTATAAAGGTTAGACTAGGGTGTGATCTAATCATTCAAGTCATATCACGTACTTAATCGTTCAAAAGGGTTTAACACTTAACGTTTTAGCCTAAACTCTGCAATTTTTTGAAAAATCGGTAGCATAACGACTGTAATTGGGCTCTTTAGTTTGACCTAATTCTCAAAATGCCTCAAAATTTCCAATCTCAATTTCATTTCCAACAAAGATTACTATTTATCATCAATTGAAACGCCTACTAGTTGTCTCGAAGTCTCGTTTGATTAATAACCTAGCATGATACTATGTCTCGTTTGTTTGTTAATCCTTGTTACAAACATACCTGTTGATCTTAGCTTATCAATGAGTACCTGCTTAAGATTGGATGGGTTCATTTTACTTAATCCTTACCTGATACTTCATAATCCTATGATAGATACTAGCCAATAACGATAGTAAAACGACTACAGTAGTGTCTATCTAGTTATTATCAGTACAAACCAAAATTAGACCCCAAATTACAACGGGGGTCTTTTACATTACAATAGCAAGCATCATAAGAAATGAAATAGTCTTCAAGCAACATATTGTTCACGAAATGGCCATAGTCACGTAAGGCACGTAGGGCAAGCATTCATTCCAAGGAATCATCGTTAGGCACGTCATCGTTGGGTACCTGTTCTTAGTCTTTTTCACCTGAGATGATAAAAGAGGGTGAGTCCTTATGAACTCAGCGAGGGGGAATGAGAAATAGGTTTGAAACTCATTTTTCGATTCAACTTATGAAAACCCTTTTTGCAAGCATAAATATATCACAAGTAAGTACATAATATAATATAAAAGTAAAGGAACACAATTACCCATATTTCTTCCCCGAGGTTCTCTAGGAACCAAGTGAGAGTACTTATACACATAGTGAAAAGGATACGGTGAACTTTTGCTCTCGGTTCGTTTCTAGTATCAGCTGTTGCGGCCGACTTCAAATCATCCCCTTATCACGCCAAATGGGTGTACTCCGGATGTACCCCAAAATCCTACGACCCAACTCTCCGAGGAAGTCTAGCCCCCAAGCGAGAGAGGGAATTGGACAATGGTAGTCACGGTTGCACCAACATGCCTGATGCCGCCTGGTGTGCGTGAACGCTACCACGCCAGAATGAAAGGTTGCAACCTTGTATGCAATGCACATTTATGACATGTAATATATCACATTAGGAGGACAACAAAGTAGGTTGCCTCTGAGCAGTCATAAGATTGCACATTGACAAGTAAACAAGCGAGGCATGATATGACAGGCAATTTCACTTATAAAGCACATGGAGTTATATGAATATTAAACGGGCAGCCATGTAACGCATGTAAATCAAGTCATATAACTCATTTCAAAGTTCACGTAATCAAATAATAAGATTATTCAACATGCAACGATGTCTACGTGGAACAGGGTGCAAGAAGGCCTACTTGTCAACATGTAATCATTGAAATCATATTTAGGGCTACAAGGGCAACTACGGGCAGCCTACTAAACACATAATCAAACGCAACATCCAAAGGATCAACACTTAGCAAGTTTACCTAGTTACTAGGGTTCCAATTCGTGCTTACCCGTGCGATTAAGCCCCAAGTCATCTCGTAATTAAACTCAAGCCATGCATTGATTAGTTCATACACCCTCAAGCATTAAAAACAGTCCACACAACATCTAAATGCCAAAATCTCAAGCATTTAATACAACAAGAGAAGCTACAATAATTTTTCTAAGCATTTCACTAAGTGAAACCCTCATTGCAATGGACTGTTTTCTCACAATCATTAAGACAAGAAAAAAATCTCCAATTATAGTGAATAAGATTTCAAATTAAGGCATAAGGGGTGAACTAAGTTCAGAAACAAACCTCGCATCATTTGGAGTTCGGGTTCAATAGTTATAGCCAAAACAGTGAGACTGCACAAAACTGTCCAAATTTGCACACATTTCAACACTTGTCGTTTTTGAGGGCCTTAGGGTCAGATTTAGCCTTAGTCCATTTCTGACAAAAATGTCCATAACTGAAAAATCTAGCAGCACACCAAATTTCATGCATTTTGGATATCATTTACTAAGTAAAAATTGTTCTACAAGGTTAGTGAATCTGCCAAAACCTGCTTCATTTTTCCAGACTTTCCAGATTTGGACACATTTTAATAATTTGCCATTTTGAGGACCTTAGAGTCAAAATTAGCTTTGGCTATTTCTGCGAAAAATGTTCAGAACTGGCAAAACTAGTTATCTATCAATTTTCACACATTTTCAACATAATTTACCTAGCCAAAATCACCTCGCACCAACAAGACAGAGGGCTGTCACATACACGATTTCATCTATCATCACATTCTAGCCAAAAATCTTGCCATGCATATTTATAAAAGCTCATGAACACACATATATCTCAAGTAAAAAAGTAAAGATAGACATTTAAGGGCCTCATATGTACGAATCTGGACAGTTTTGCGTAGTCTCACAGCTTTAGCTATAACTCTTGAATCAGAACTCCAAATGATGCGAGGTTTGTTTCTGGATTTACATCACTCATTAAGCTTTAATTTGACATTTTGTTCACTAGAATTGGAGATTGTTTACTTGTCTAAATGATTGTGGGAAAACAGTCGATTGCAGTGAGATTTTTATTTAGTGATATGCTTTGAAAAATATTGTAACTTCTCTTGTGGTATTGAATTCTTGGGATTGTGGCACTTGGATGTTGTGTGGACTGTTTGGATGATTGAGGATGTTTTAATTAATCGATGCATGGCTTGGGTTTAATTAAGTGACAACTTGCGGCTTAATCACACGTGTAAGCATGAATTGAAACCCTATTGACTATGAAAACTCACTAAGTGTTGATCCTATGGTTATTGTGTATAATTGTGTGATTAGTGGGCTGCCTAATAAATGTTAAGTATGCTTGAAATGTGATTCCCGATGATTACATGTTGATAAGTAGACATTTCTTGCATCCGGTCCCACATAGACGTCGTTGCATGCTTGTATAAACTTATTATCTGATTACGTGAACCCCAAAATGAGTTATATGACTAGATTTACATGTGTTACATGGCTGCCCGTTTAATATTCATATAAATCCACGTGTATTACAAGTGAAATTAAATATCAAAGCATGCCTCGTGTGTTTACTTGTCAACGTGCGATCTTATAACTACTCGGAGGCAACCTACTTTGTTGTCCTCCTAATGTGATATGTTAAATGTTATAAATATGTATTGCATACAAGGTTGCAACCTTTCATTCTGGCATGGTAGCGTTCACGCACACCGGGCGGCATCGGGCTTGCTGGTACAATCGTGACTACCATGGTCCAATTCTCTCTCTCGCTTGGGGGCTAGACTTCCTCGGAGAGTTGGGTCGTAGGATTTCGGGGTACATCCGGAGTACACCCATTTGGCGTGATAAGTGGATGGTTTGAAGTCGGCCGCAACAACTGTTATTGGAAATGAATTGAGAGTAAAAGCTCATCGTATCATTTTCACTATGTGTATAAGTACTCTCGCTTGGTTCCTAGAGGACCTCGGGGAGGAAAGACGGGTAATTGTGTTCTTTTACTTTTATATTACATTATAAACTTACTTGTGTTATATGTCATGCATTTAAAAAGGTTTTTTCATAAGTTGAACAGGAAAAAATGTTTCAAAACGTATTTCTCATTCCCCCTCGCTGAGTTCATAAGGACTCACCCTCTTTTATCATCACAGGTGAAGAAGATCAGGAACAGGTACCTGTAGATAACGTGTCTATTGATGACTCCTTGGAGTGATTGCCTGCTCTACGTGCCTTACTTGACTGTGGCCATTTTGTGAACGATATGTTTGTTTTGAAGATTATCTGTTATGTTGTTTGTCGTTGTTATTGTAAAAGACCCCCGTTGTAATTTGGGGTCTAATTTTTATTTGTACTGATTATAACTAGACAGACACCCTATTTGATCATTTTGCTACTTTGATTAGTAACTACTACAGGCTTATGAAGTATTAGGCAAAAAGTTAAGTAAAATGAATCTATCCAATCTTAAACAAGTACTCATTTGTAGGCTAAGGGATAACAGGCACTTGTGTAACATACGTTAACAAATAAATGAGACATAGTTATCATGCTAGGTTTGTTAATCAAACGAGACTGTGAGATTAATAGTAGGCATATCGATTGGTGATAAATAGTAATCTTAGTTGGAATCGAATTTGAGATTGAAAGTTTTGAGGCGTTTAGACAATTAGGTCAAACTAAAGAGCCAATTACAACCGTTATGCTACCGGGTTTTTCGAAAATCTTTTGGAGTTCTAGGCTAACGTTAAGCGTTAAACCTTAATGAACGATTAAGTACGTGAAATGATATAAATGTTTAGATCATACCCTAGTCTAACCTCTATAGGTCGGGTTGTGGCGTGACACCTTATATTAATAGTATTAGGGCTTAGTTTTCTAACTAGGCATTAGTTGGGTTCAACACTCGGACCATAGGTAGAAGCCCTAAAATAAATGTGATGTCTTGTTTATATGTGTTAATGTGTGCTAATGTGCTTTAATTGTCTTGATCATTGAATATTATGTGCCTTTGTGAACCATATGTATTATGTGTCATGCACACCGACACGTTAGTGCCCTGAATAATGCATGCATGCGTTTATACTCCTTTCTTGATACATTTGCATGTTATATAACCATGAATGACTGTTTGTACACATAGATAGTTAGGACTAGAATTTTCAGGGAAGTGAATTTATGTAGGAAGAATGAAAAGGGCTAGGTTAGAGATTTCTCGCATCTTCACAAGTACTCGATGGATCATATATATTATTGGATATGCATATATATAAAATGCGTAGCACGTGTATAATTGTTGTGGTAAAATTATCTCCTTATCTTTGGAATACACATGCCTGTGATTAAGTTATCAATTTTATAGCCATAAGGTTCTTGATTCTGTTAAACCGTTCATCTAATTGTGGTTCAAGAATAAATGTTAAGGTCATACAACTTTCCTTAAGACATAAGAGTATACTATTGGACATGTGGAGTAATATATATACATTTATGTGCTTATAGTGGAAGTTGACTTTGAGGTTTCTTTGAATCCATTTATCACACCTTAAAATTGGCTTGATAGGCTATCTAAGAAGTTAGCAATATACTCATACGATTGAATCCTTACTTGATTGGTATGAAGCATTGATTAATCTGATATGGTGTATACTAGCGAGTTTCAAGTTCACTAAATGGTAAGATCGTGGCCTAGAAATTAAGAGATGAATTCGTGGAAGTTGACGATAGTTACTTTTAGGGGTTAGATTATTAAGTCATGGATAACGTATTTAAGTAACTTAACAATGGATAACCTCAAGGCATGTAGGCAACTTTGGAGACTGAGTTTAACAAGGTTGATGATTCTTTAGAATAACAAGGTATAGGGATGTTGGAATCAAGGAATTCACATAGCTAGAACTTGTGTTCAGAAGACTACACCTAAAATATTGGGTCGAATAAAAGCGTAAGGTATTGAATTATGCATTAGATGACTAAAATGCCAAAGGTCCTAAGTTGGATATTGGTGATATTAAGAAACACGGTATGAGTTTGGTGCCCCTCGGATTTAGTTGTAATTATGCAAAGTAAGTCATTCTACACACTCGTTATTTGGATACCCTAGAGGATGTTAGGAAGCATATATCCCTAAGTAATACCGATGGACCTGGTATATAAACCATGGAAATGATATTAAGCATCTGGTTGCAAAGTGGAGTCATTAGGGTATGATTAGTAATCCTAAATAGCTAATAGTGAGTATGCATGATGATTCATGATGAACCCTAGGACCTAAGATCGATGAGTCTTGATGCTCTTAGCTAGTTTAACATGTAAATGAGAAGAGTAAGATTTCATATAGTTAAGATAGAGATGAATTAGAGTCATAATGACCCAAGAGACTATTGTTAGACTACCGTATCTATGTATACCGTTTCACGTCTAGAAACTAGCAATTGGTAGACTTCAAATTATGGTCGTTGAATAGAGGGGTGAATCTTGTAGTGATAGTTAAATGAGTGGTTGATTACTTTTGAAGTTCTGTTAAGTTATGTTGAAGGATGCCTCGTGGTCATAATTCTTATGTTGATACAACCTTGAAGTTATCTCGTGTAAGTATCTTATGAGCTCGATCATTTCGGTACCCATTTATAGTCCTAAGATTGTTGTTGTAGGGCCGGTAACCTAATAGAGCATTGATATCACTTACATGGCGATGAACCCAGCTTAGTAACATTAATGTTGAAGATATATTAGCGGGCATTAAGTGTTCGAAGGAATGACTTGGTCGCTAAGTGAGTAGGATCATTGTCTTCTTAAGTATGACGTAACCTTGGATTGAGGTGAGTGGAATTTATTTGAGGTTGAAACTATTCGTCTTAGAGTTTTGGATAAGATTAAAAGAAATTATGAAGACTCGAGACTTGAAAATAGAGATTTGAATAAGGAAATAGATTATGGATCACAAGCTGATGAAATTTACTTGTAAGAGTTGAACTAGTCCAACATGATTAGTTTACCCATGCAATTTCAATGGCAATTTGTTGGTGGTACCTAATAAACCTTAGACTTTGAGTTTAGCAAATCTCAACGGTCTTTCTCCTTGATTACGAGCGTGAAGGTTAACGAAGCTGGGAAATGATGTTAGGGAATAGGAGCCTATAACCGGAAGACTAGTCATTAGAAGATTTACTAATCCAATGTACCTACGAGATAAGGAATATGATACTATCAATAGATGATGACTTGAGATGGATTAGTTTGTTTGGTGAGTTCTTCTCGAAAATAGGGTCGTATTGTGGAAATGATCCATAACATGTGTATGTCCTACGTGTTAACAATTTTGAAGCTAGTTGATAGGTTATGTAAATCGGATATAGACCTATCATCTTGAAATTAGTGTATGTCACCCTAGGATCGTGGTATTATTGTGATATTCCTTTTGAGGTATGAATGCAAGATTGACACGACATAAGTCATGATTTTGAAGTTATAGTTGTATTGTTAGAATATCGATGCAGCCTTGATTACTATGTTTGGAGATTCTAACCTTAGTTAATAAACTTGACCTTAAGATCAAATGGAAGGATAGAGTCGTTCAAAGGAACGAACTGTAAATGTAGGGTCACACCGAATTAAATGATTGGAGAAAGCTAGGAAGTGAATTCGTTGTGGTAAGAGAGATCACAGAGCAAAGGACGACCTGGAGTTGGAAAATAACAATGGTCGGAATCCGTCTAAATGACCTCAACAAGTAAGAATGAATTTCGGGACAAAATTCTTTTAAGGAGGGGAAGATGTGAGGCCCGACCTCGAATGACGTATCCTACCTCGGTTTTCGTGCATGCCTCGTCATACGTGCCTTGACCTAGAATTGTGTGCCCTAATCCTTGACTTACATGCCCTGACTTCGAGTTGCATGTGTTACCTCGTTTCGTGTGTCCTAACCTAGAATTACGTGCCTTGACCTAGGTTTAAGAGTCGTGTCTCGTTTTATGTGCCTTGCATCGAATTACGTGCATTCATTAACTGTTGCGTGCATTTGCTTTGGAAACGTGCATTCGTCTCGTAGTTCGTACTTTACCTCGTAATACGTGCCCTAAACCTAGGAAAGCGTGCCCGCACGCTAATCAAACAAGCATCTTACACGAAACACTAGATTATTAATTAATCCTACAAATTTCACTAACTAATATTATAATCCTAAATCAACTCACTAAAAGACAAAATTTCACCAAAAGCTAAACATTCTTATTCTTTATTCTTTATTCTTTTGCATATCCCAAGCACACACAAAAAAATAATGCTCAAAACATAACAAAATTCAGATTTGATCTATGCTTTGGCCGACCACCTCTTGCAATTTGACAAGCCTTTGCATAATTAAAAACCTTCCAAGACAAACTATAACAAAATCACTTCAAACAATGCATAAAAAATGAAACCAAAGCCATCACCAAGCATGCTTTTCTCGGCCACATCACCAAGGCATGCTAAACAATTCAAATGATGTTCAAAGATAGCAAAAAAATCAGATTTGTAGAAGCTCAAGGCCGACCATATGCACAAACACTTCATTTTTTCTCTCTCAAGCTCTCATTCTCTCATTTCCTCTCTCTCTCTCTCGGCCAAGGCTGCATCCTAAAGCTCCATAGCTTAAGCTCATCTCCTAAGGTTCACCTAGGCACACAAGGACTCTAGGAAGCTCGACCAAGCAAGCAAGAAGCAAGAAAAAATTGCATGCAAGCTCAAAGAACTCTCATTTCGGCTTAGGTATGTTTGATAGCTTCTATTTCATTTCCTTTTGTTCTAGCCACATGCACATACTAAGAACATGGTAACTTAGCTAGGAATTAGAGAATCTCAAGCTATCTCTCGGCCAAGCAAGGAGAAAAGACGGTTTTGTGCATCTTCATCTATTGTCTTGCTAAGGTGAGGGTTAATCTTTTTTAAAAAGCTTTCAAAAACCACATGCATGCCTTCATATGTCTATATTTTCCTCTGTACTTGTTGTATATGTGTGTGCATGAGCTTATATAACCATGCATTGCAAGATATTCAGTTAGAACTTGAAGATAGGAAAAATCGCGTAGCTGGCAGATTTCTGACTTGTTAGAACGAAGTGTATTTGGCTTGGTAAATGATATTGAAAATGGTTGAAAATTGGAAGGTGACTGGTTTTTGGCAGTTCACTATCCTTGTAGAACGAAATAGTTTTGACCTAATAAACGATATCTAAATTGCATGAAATTTGGTAGGTTACCATATTTTTCAGTTCTGGACATTTTTGTCAGAAATAGACTAAAGCTAAATCTGACCCTAAGACCCTCAAAAATGGAAAGTATTGAAATATGTACGAATCTGGACAGTTTTGCGTAGTCTCACAGTTTTAGCTATAACTCTTGAATCTGAACTCCAAATGATGCGAGGTTTGTTTCTGGATTTATTTCACTTAATAAGATTTAATTTGAAATTTTTTTCACTGGAATTGGAGATTGTTTGCCTATCTAAATGATTGTGGGAATACAGACCATTGCAGTGAGGTTTTTATTTAGTGATATGCTTTGAAAAATATTGTAACTTCTCTTGTGGAATTGGATGCTTGGGATTGTGGTACTTGGATATTGTGTGGACTATTTTGGATGATTGGGAATGTTTTGATTAATCAATGCATGGCTTGGGTTAGTTACGTGACAACTTGTGGCTTAAATCGCACGTGTAGGCATGAATTGAAACCCTATTGAATATGAAAACTCGCTAAGTGTTGATCCTATGGTAATTCTGTCCAATTGTGTGATTAGTGGGCTGCCTAAGAAATGTTAAGTATGCTTGAAATGTGATTTCCCGATGATTACATGTTGATAAGTAGACCTTTCTTGCACCCGGTCCCACGTAGACGTCGTTGCATGCTTGTATAAACTTATTATCTGATTACGTGAACCCCGAAATGAGTTATATGACTTGATTTACATGTGTTACATGGCTGCCCGTTTAATATTCATATAACTCCATGTGCTTTACAAGTAAAATTACATGTCAAAGTATGCCTCGTGTGTTTATTTGTCAATGTACGATCTTATGACTGCTCGGAGGCAACCTACTTTGTTGTCCTCCTAATGTGATATATTAAATGTTATAAATGTGCATTGCATACAAGGTTGCAACCTTTCATTCTGGCATGGTAGCGTTCACGCACACCGGGCGACAACGGGCTTGCCGGTGCAACCGTGACTACCATGGTCCAATTCCCTCTCTCGCTTGGGGGCTAGACTTCCTCGGAGAGTTGGGTCGTAGGTTTTCGGGGTACATCTGGAGTACACCCATTTGGCATGATAAGTGGATGATTTGAAGTCGGCCGCAACAACTGTTACTGGAAATGAATTGAGAGCAAAAGCTCACCGTATCTTTTTTACTATGTGTATAAGTACTCTCGCTTGGTTCCTAGAGGACCTCGAGGAGAAAAGACGGGTAATTGTGTTCTTCTACTTTTATATTACATTATAATCTTACTTGTGTTATATGTCATGCTTTCAAAAAGGGTTTTCATAAGTTGAACCGGAAAAAGAGTTTCAAAATGTATTTCTCGTTCCCACTCGCTGAGTTCATAAGGACTCACCCTCTTTTATCATCATAGGTGAAGAAGATCAGGAACAGGTACCCGAGGATAACGTGCCTATTGATGACTCCTTGGAGTGATTGTATGCCCTATGTGCCTTACTTGAATGTGGCCATTTTTTAAACGATATGTTTGTTTTGAAGATTATCTCTTACGTTGTTTGTTGTTGTTATTGTAAAAGACCCCAGTTGTAATTGGGGGTCTAATTTTGATTTGTACCGATATTAACTAGACAGACACCCTATTTGCTCGTTTTGCTACTTTGATTGGTAACTACTGCAGGCTTATGAAGTACTAGGCAAGAGTTAAGTAAAATGAATCTATCCAATCTTAAGCAGGTACTCATTGGTAAGATAAGATCAACAAGTACTTGTGTAACAAGGATTAACGAATAAACGAGACATAGTTATCATGCTAGGTTGTTAATCAAACGAGACTACGAAATAACTAGTAGCATTTTGATTGGTGATAAATAGTAATCTTAGTTGTAAATGAATTTGGGATTGAAAGTTTTGAGGTGTTTAGAAAATTAGGTCAAACTAAAGAGCCCAATTACAGCCGTTATGCTGCCGGTTTTTCAAAAATCTTTTGGAGCTCTAAGCTAACGTTAAGTGTTAAATCTTAATGAATGATTAAGTATGTGAAATTGTATAAATGATTAAATCACACCCTAGTCTAACCTCTATAGATCGGGTTGGGGCGTGACACCTTATATTAATGGTATCAGAGCTTAGATTGCTTAAGCTGGGTTTAACTCTCGGACCATGGGTAGAAGCCGTAAGGTTATTAGGATGACTTGTTTATGTGTGTTAATGTGTGATAATATCAATTGTGCCTTCTCTGTTTCCATGTGCTTATGTGATTAACATGTCTTAACCGTTTCGAGAATTATATGTCTATGTAAAATTGTATGTTGCATGCCTTATACATTAAATTCTTGTTTTGTCGTATTCCAATAAATATTGCATCATAATCTATGCCTATAGATGACTGGCCCTAGTACTCGCAATACCAATAGGAGCGATGAGCCTCAAGAAGCCGGACATGCTCATCAAACTAATCCCGGCATGGCCATGTTTAACATGATGGCAAATGCTATGGATCGCGTGTCGCGAGTAATGGAACGCCAAGATGCACGTGAAGCAAACAACAACAACAACAATAGGAATTGTGATAACAATGGGAGAAACAGCAGAATGTGGGAGTTTCTTGACTTTCACCCGTCCAAATTCTACGGGGAAGCTGATGATGAAAAGGCTGAGGCTTGGCTATCTGAGATTGAAAGGATTTTCAGACCACTTGACTATACTGATGAGGAAAGATTGAGTTCGTTGTGTTTCTGTTGTACGGGGATGCTGAGCATTGGTGGCATACTGTGGAGGCACTTTGGAAAACTGATTATACACCTCGCTTGTAGGGTAATTTCGTTAAGGCATTCAAGGAGAAATACGTACCTGCAGTTTCCAGGCAGAGGCGAATTGAAGAATTCATGCACTTGAACCAAGGTAACATGACGGTGGCTCAATATGAGGCTCGTTTTGACAGACTGTCCCGTTATGCTCAATACATGGTCAGTACCCCTGAGGCGAAAATGATGGAAATTTACGAATGGGTTGAGGCCAGAAATTCAGGATCAGTTGGCTTCGCATGACTTCACTACCTATTTAGCTCTCCTTGCTGCTGCCTCCCGAGTTGAGAAGAGGAAACTTGATAGAGCTGGTTCAAGCCAGTCGAACAAGAAACCATATCAGCCTCCAGGACAATAGAGGAAATTCCAGACTCAGATCGCAGTCAGGGCCAGAGCCAGAACAGACCAGCCAATAACCGTGGCCCAACTAAAGCACCATCAACCTCTTCCACCTGCGGATCCACCAGTAGTTCACCTGCTACTCAGTCTATCAAATGTTCTTACTGTGACAAGAAAGGTCACACCGAGGTCCAGTGTTGGAAGAAGTTAGGATGATGCGTGCGGTGTGGTAGTGATCAGCATCAGATCAAGGATTGCCCTAAATGACAAGGTGGACAAAATCATATTAAACCAGCTGGTAGAGGCAAGACTTCAGTTCCTAGAGTTCAGGCCCAAGCTTATGCTATTGAGTGCGAGGAGCTTCCTGAGGAGACTGCTATTGTTGAAGGTACATTCTTGATATTGAATCAACCTGTTAGGGTGTTAATTGATCCAGGTGCTACTCATTCATTTATTACTCCCTTATGTGTGCAACGTGTGAAATTACGAGTTGTATGTTTGCCTTACGAAGTAGAAGTTGGTACTCCGATGGGTTCTAAACTTGTGACTAGCTCAGCTTGTAAAGCATGTAAAATCCAAATTAAGGATAGGGAATTCTCAGCCAATCTTATAGTGCTACCCTTTCGAGACTATGAAGTCATCTTAGAGATAGACTGGTTGGCAAAGCATCATTCCCAACTAGATTGCCGGATGAAGATTGTAACATTCCAAATACCTGGTCAACCAATATTGGAGGTAATGGGTCGAAGGGATTTCACCGGGAGTTCCATCATCCCATCTACGAAAGCAGTGAAGTCCTTGAGAAAAGGGTGTAGTGGATACTTAGCTTACCTCATCAACAAGCCATCGGACAAAGCTAAGTTGGAGGAGACGCCAGTGATTAAAGATTATACAGATGTGTTTCCAGAAGAATTGCCCGGTTTGCCTCCGGATCAGGAGATCGAGTTCATAATAGAATTACTGCCTGGCACCCAGCCAATATCTAAAGCTCCCTATTGTATGGCACCAGCCGAGCTACAAGAATTGAAGGACCAATTGCAAGGCTTTGTAATCTATAGCGATGTTTCGAAGGAAGGACTGGGTTGTGTGTTAATGCAGAATGGTAGAATGATTGTGTATGCCTCTAGGAAACCGAAACCGTATGAATTGAATTACCCGACGCATGATTTGGAGTTAGTGGCTATTGTGTTTGCACTCAAGAAATGGAGGCACTATCTGTGGGGTAACAAGTTTGAGGTGTTTACTGATCACAAGAGCTTGAAGTACTTGTTCTCACAAAAAGAGTTGAACATGAGGCAAAGACGGTGGATAGAGCTCTTGGATGATTATAACTGCACAATCAATTATATGCCCGGTAAAGCAAATGTAGTTGCAGATGCCTTAAGCCGGAAGGCGAGCATGAAAAAACTGGAAGTTAAGGTGCAGGAGTTGTTAGAGAAAGCATTTTTGTGGAATCCACAATTGACTCAAAGAGGGTTACTATTTGCCACTACACAAGTTCAGTCGACCTTGTTGTCTGAATTACGAAAGGCTCAACAGAAGGACCAACAGTTTCAGAAGATTAAATAAAGCAACACAAATTTCAAGTTTTATGATGATGGTATTTGGAGGTTCAGGAATCGAATTTGTGTTCCTAATGAGCCAGAGTTGAAAAAGAAGATTCTTGAAGAAGCCCATAACTCAAGATACACCATTTACCCTGGCGGGACAAAGATGCACTGGGATTTGAAGCAACACTATTGGTGGAATAACATGAAGAGAGAAATTGCGGAGTTTGTGGCACGGGGTTTAATTTGTCAGAGAGTCAAAGTAGAACATCAACGATTGACAAGTTTACTACAACTGTTGGAAATTCCCCGATGGAAATGGGAACATATAACTATGGACTTTGTCATGGACCTACCCAGGTCACAAAAAGGTCATGACGCCGTTTGGGTCATAGTGGATAGATTGACTAAGTCAGCGCATTTCTTACTGATGAACAAGGAGGATAGCCCTGAGAAACTGGGAGATATATATATGGCCGATATTGTAAGGCTACATGGGATGCCTGTAAGTATTGTATCGGATAGGGATCCTCGTTTTACTTTCCAATTTTGGAAGAGATTGCAAGAAGCTTTGGGAACGAAGTTAAGTTTTAGCACGGCTTATCACCCTCAGACTGATGGACAATCTGAGAAAACTATTCAGATTCTGGAAAATATGCTGAGGGCATGTGTTTTAGACTTCGGAAAAGGTTGGGAAAAATATGTACCCCTAGCGGAGTTTGCTTATAATAACAACTATCAGGCCACTATCGGGATGGCCCCATTTGAGGCATTATATGGGCGCAAGTGTCGATCCCCAATATACTGGGATGAAGTAGGTGAGACGAAGACTTTTGACCTGACCCTTCTACTTAAACTTGTGAAGATTGTTGAGAATGTCCACCTCATCCGGAAACGGATGCTTACAGCCCAAAGCAGGCAGAAAAGTTATGCAGACTGACGGAGACGGAATCTAGAGTTTGAGGTCGGCGACAAGGTGTTCTTGAAGTTATCACCTCGGAGGGGACTGATTAAACATGACAAGGGTGGAAAGTTGAGCCTGAGGTTTGTAGGACCTTTTGGGATAATTGAGAAGGTTGGAAAATTGGCGTATCATCTGGAACTACCCCAAAACCTCTCCAATATTCATGATGTCTTCCATGTCCCAATGCTACGGAAGTATCACCCTGATCCATCGCATATCTTGGAGCCAGAGCCGTTGCAGCTTCGGGAGAACTTGTCTTATGAAGAAAAGCCTATTCGGATCCTAGACGAGCAAGATTGAGAGTTGCACAACAAATCTATACCGATGGTGAAAGTGCTATGGGACCACCATGGAGTTGAAGAAGCAACGTGGGAAAGGCGAGACCAGATGGAGCAACAGTATCCAGCATTATTTCAAACGTGATATTGAATTTCGGGACGAAATTCTTTTAAGGAGGGGAAGATATGAGGTCCGACTTCGATTTGCATGCGATACCATGTTTTGCGTGTCCTAACCTCAAATTGCGTGCTTTGACCTAGGTTTAAGAGTCGTGTCTCATTTTATGTGCCTTGCATTACGTGCATTCATTTAAAGTTGAGTGCAATTACTTAGAAAATGTGCATTCGTCTCATAGTTCGTGCCTTATCTCGTAGTGCGTGTCCTAGACCTAGGTAAGCGTGCCTGGACGCTAATCAAGAAAGCATCTTACACAAAGCACTAGATTATTAATTAATCCTACAAATTCCACTAACTAATATTAAAATGCTAAGTTAATACACTAGAAGACAAAATTTCACCAAAAGCTAAACATTCTTATTCTTTATTCTTTATTCTTTTGCAAATTCCAAGCACCTACAATAAAATAATGCTCAAAACATGACAAATTCAGATTTGAGCATTGCCTTGGCCGATCATGTGAGGATCTTTTGACATGCTTTGCAATTTCAAAAATCAAGCTTAGACATTCTATGACACAATGCAAAAAAAAAAATGAAGCCAAAGCATTATTTTATCAACCAACATGCTCCACATTCTCGGCCACATCACCAAGCATGCCAAACAACTCCAACATGCTCCAAAAGAGATGCCATTTCAGATTTTTCAAGGCCCTAGGCCGACACACTCACATACAAACATTTCATTCATCACAAACATTTCAATTGCTCTCATTTTCTCTCACCCTCTCGGCATAGGCTGCACCCTCAAGTACCATAGCTTAAGCTCATCTCCTAAAGCTCACCAAGACACTCAAGGACCCTAGGAAGCTCGACCAAGCAAGCAAGAAGCAAAAAAACGCATGCAAGCACACAAGAACTCTTCATTTCGGCCTAGGTATGTTTGATAGCTTTCCTTTCATCTCCCTTTTGTTCTAACCACATGCACATACTAAGGACATGGTAACTCAGCTAGGAATTAAGGAAATCAAGCAATATCTCTCAGCCAAACAAGGAGAGAAGACCATTTGTGCATCTTCAAGAGTTTTGAGCATCATTTGTTGTCAATAGGCTAAGGTGAGGGTTAATCCTTTTTAAAAGCTTTCAAAAACCACATGCATGCCTTCATATGTCTAGATTTACCTCTGTACTTGTTGTATATGTGTGTGCATGAGCTTATATAACCATGCATGGCAAGATATTCGGTTAGAACTTGAAGATAGGCAAAATCGTGTAGCAGGCAGATTTCTGACTTGTTATAACGAAGTGTATTTGGCTTGGTAAATGATGTTGAAAATGCGTGAAAATTGGTAGGTGACTAGTTTTTCCGGTTCTGAGAATTTTTCATAGAAATAAGCCAAGGCCAAGTTTGACTCTAAGGTCTCCAAAATTGCAAAACATCGAAAGGTGTCTGAATCCGGAAAATCTGGGAAAATGGAGCTGGTTTTTGGCAGTTCACTGTCCTTGTAGAACGAAATTGTTTTTACATACTAAATGATATCTAAATTGCATGAAATTTGGTAGGTTTCTATATTTTTCAGTTCTGGACATTTTTTTCAGAAATAGACTAAATCTAAATCTGATCCTAAGACACTAAAAAATGGCAAGTATTGAAATATGTACGAATCTGGACAGTTTTGCGTAGTCTCACGGTTTTAGCTATAACTCTTGAATCCGAACTCCAAATGATGCGAGGTTTGTTTTTGGATTTAGTTCACTTAATAAGCTTTAATTTGAAATTTTTTTCACTAGATTTGGAGATTATTTGTTGTCTAAATGATTGTGGGAATACAGACCATTGTAGTGAGGTTTTTATTTAGTGATATGCTTTGAAAAATATTGTAACTTCTCTTGTGGTATTGGATGCTTGGGATTGTGGTACTTGGATCTTGTGTGGACTATTTTGGATGATTGAGGATGTTTTGATTAATCGATGCATGGCTTGGGTTAGTTACGTGACAACTTGTGGCTTAAATCGCACGTGTAAGCATGAATTGAAACCCTATTGAATATGAAAACTCGCTAAGTGTTGATCCTATGGTAATTCTGTCCAATTGTGTGATTAGTGGGCTGCCTAAGAGATGTTAAGTATGCTTGAAATGTGATTTCCCGATGATTATATGTTGATAAGTATACCTTTCTTGCACCCGGTCCTACGTAGACGTCATTGCATGCTTGTATAAACTTATTATCTGATTACGTGAACCCCGAAATGAGTTATATGACTTGATTTACATGTGTTACATGGCTGCCCGTTTAATATTCATATAACTCCATGTGCTTTACAAGTAAAATTACATGTCGAAGTATGCCTCGTGTGTTTACTTGTCAATGTACGATCTTATGACTGCTCGGAGGAAACCTACTTTGTTGTCCTCCTAATGTGATATATTAAATATTATAAATGTGCATTGCATACAAGGTTGCAACCTTTCATTCTGGCATGGTAGCGTTCACGCACACCGAGCAGCATCGGGCTTGCCGGTGCAACCGTGACTACCATGGTCCAATTCCCTCTCTCACTTGGGGGCTAAACTTCCTCGGAGAGTTAGGTTGTAGGTTTTTGGGGTACATCCGGAGTACACCCATTTGGTGTGATAAGTGGATGATTTGAAGTCGGCCACAACAACTGTTACTGGAAATGAATTGAGAGCAAAAGCTCACCGTATCCTTTTCACTATGTGTATAAGTACTCTCGCTTGGTTCCTAGAGGACCTTGGGGAGGAAAGACGGATAATTGTGTTCTTCTACTTTTATATTACATTATAATCTTACTTGTGTTATATGTCATGCTTTCAAAAAGGGTTTTCATAAGTTGAACCGGAAAAAGAGTTCAAAACGTATTTCTCGTTCCCCCTCGCTGAGTTCATAAGGACTTACCCTCTTTTATCATCACAGGTGAAGAAGATCAGGAACAGGTACCCGAGGATAACGTGCCTATTGATGACTCCTTGGAGTGATTGCATGCCCTACGTGCCTTACTTGAATGTGGCCATTTTGTGAATGATATGTTTGTTTTGAAGATTATCTGTTATGTTGTTTGTCGTTGTTATTGTAAAAGACCCCCGTTGTAATTTGGGGTCTAATTTTGATTTGTACCGATTTCAACTAGACAGACACCCTATTTGCTCGTTTTGCTACTTTGATTGGTAACTACTGCAGGCCTATGAAGTACTAGGTAAGAGTTAAGTAAAATGAATCTATCCAATCTTAAGTAGGTACTCATTGGTAAGCTAAGATCAACAAGTACTTGTGTAACAGGGATTGACGAATATACCAGACATAGTTATCATGCTAGGTTGTTAATCAAACGAGACTTTGAAATAACTAGCAAGCATTTCAATTGGTGATAAATAGTAATCTTAATTGGAAATGAATTTGAGATTGAAAGTTTTGAGACGTTTAGAAAATTAGGTCAAACTAAAGAGCCCAATTACAGCCGTTATGCTGCTGGTTTTTCGAAAATCTTTTGGAGCTCTAAGCTAACGTTAAGTGTTAAATCTTAATGAATGATTAAGTATGTGAAATGGTATAAATGATTAGATCACACCCTAGTCTAACCTCTATAGGTCGGGTTGGGGCGTGACAGGCTGGGCCCGCAAACCGAGGGCGTGGGGCTTGGGACTAGGTCTCCGTCGCTCCGGTGCCCATAACTTTTGATCCATAAGGAGTTACGCGGCGCACAACATACCGTTGGAAAGCTCTCTGAGAGCTCTACGATGGGGGTAGCAACCTTGCTCGGTTGCGAATGTTTTCAGAGCCCAAAATCAAACGTTTTCACCAGTTTCGGGATAGTTTTCTTCTTTTACGCTTTTTCTCCCTCCCGGATCGTACATCGTTAGCCGCGAAAAGGACGACAATCGAATCCATCACATTTGTATTACCGAATCCCACGGCACCTTGGGCAAGACAACTTCTCTTCACGTAGAGGCTGGGCCCGCAAACCGAGGGCGTGGGGCTTGGGGCCAGGTCTCAGACGCTCCGGTGCCCATAACTTTTGATCCGTAAGGAGTTACGCGGCACACAGCATACCAGTAGAAAGCTCTCCGAGAGCTCTACGATGGGGGCAGCAAGCCTGCTTAGCTGCGCCTGTTTTCGTAGCCCAAAATCGAACATTTTCATCAGTTTCGGGACACTTTTCTTCTTTTGCGCTGTTTTTCTGTCCCGGATCATATGTCGTCAGCCACGAAAAGGACGACAACCTAATCCATCACATTTCTATTACTGAATCCCATGGCACCTTGGACAAGATAACTTCGCCTCACGTAGAGGCTGGGTCGGCAAACCGAGGGCATAAGGCTTGGGACAACGTCTCCGTCGCTCTGGTTTCCATAACTTTTGATCCGTAAGGAGTTACGCGGCCCACATCATACCGTTGGAAGCTCTCCGAGAGCTCCAGCACGGGGGCTACAAGCCTGCTCAGCTGCGCCTATTTTCAGAGCCCAAAATCAAACATTTTCATCAGTTTTAGGACACTTTTCTTTATTTGCTCTGTTTTTTCGGCCCGGATTGTACGTCATGAGCCGTGAATCGGACGACAACCTAATCCTTCACATTTCTATTACCAAATCCCATAGCACCTTGGGCAAGAAAACTTCGCTTCACGTAGAGGCTGGGCCCGCAAACCAAGGGTGTGGGGCTTGGGACCAGGTCTCCGTCGCTCCGGTGCCCATAACTTTTGATCCATAAGGAGTTACACAGAGCACAGCATACCGTTGGAAAGCTCTCCGAGAGCTCTACAACAGGGGTAGCAAGCTTGCTCGGCTGTGCCTATTTTTGGAGCCCAAAATCCAAAGTTTTCATCAGTTTCGGGATATTTTTCTTCTTTTGCTCTATTTTTCCATCTCGGATCTTGCGTCGTGAGCCTCGAAAAGGACGACAACCTAATCCATCACATTTCTATTACCGAATCCCACAGTACCTTGGGTAAGACAACTTCGCTTCACGAAGAGGCTGGGCCCGCAAACCGAGGGCGTAGGGCTTGGGATCAGGTCTCCGTCGTTCCAGTGCCCATAACTTTTGATCTGTAAGGAGTTACACAACGCATAGCATACAGTTGGAAAGCTCCCCGAGAGCTCTACGACAGGGGCAGCAAGCCTGCTCGACTGCGCCTATTTTTGGAGCCCAAAATCGACCGTTTTCATTAGTTTCGGGACACATTTTTTCTTTTGCGCTATTTTTCCGTCCCGGGTCGTACGTCGTCAGCCGCGTAAAGGACGACAACCTAATCCATAACATTTCTATTACCGAATCCCACGGAACCTTGGGCAGGACAACTTCGCTTCACGTAGAGGCCGGGTCCGCAAACCGAGGGCGTGGGGCTTGGGACCAGGTCTCTGTCGCTCCGGTGCCCGTAACTTTTGGTCCGTAATGAGTTATGTGGCACACAGCATATAGTTGGAAAACTCTCCGAGAGCTCTACGACGACGGCAGCAACCCTGCTTAGCTGTGGATGTTTTTGGAGCCCAAAATCGAACGTTTTCACCAGTTTTGGGACACTTTTCTTCTTTTGCACTGTTTTTGGGTCCCGGATCGTACATTGTTAGCCGCAAAAAGAACGACAACCGAATCCATCACATTTTTATTACCGAATCCCACAGCACCTTGGGCAAGACAACTTCTCTTCAAGTAGAGGCTGGGCCCGCAAACCGAGGGCGTGGGGCTTGGGACCAGGTCTCCGTCACTCCGGTGCCTATAACTTTTTATCCGTAAGGAGTTACGCTGCGCACAGCATACCGTTGGAAAGCTCTCCGAGAGCTCTACGACGGGGGCAGCAAGCCTACTCGGTTGCGCCTATTTTTGGAGCCCAAAATCGATCATTTTTATCAGTTTTCGGACACTTTTTTTCTTTTGCGTTGTTTTCCCGTCCCGGATCGTGCGTCGTCAACCGCGACAAGGTTGATAACCTAATCCATCACATTTGTATTATCGAATCCCACGGCACCTTAGGTAGGACAACTTCGCTTCACATAGAGGCTGGGCCCGTAAACCGAGGGCGTAGGGCTTAGGACCAGGTCTCCGTCGCTCCGATGCCCATAACTTTTGATCCGTAAGGAGTTACACGGCGCACATTGTGAGGCTCGACCTCGATTTGCGTGCGATATCTCGTTTCGTGTGCCCTAATGTAGATTTGTGTGCCTTGACCTAGGTTTAAGAGTCGTGTTTCATTTTGTGTGCCTTGCATTGAATTACGTGCATATATTTAGGGTTGCGTGCATTTACTTGGGAAACGTGCATTCGTCTCGTAGTTCGTGCCCTACCTCGTAGTGCGTGCCCTAAACCTAGGAAAGTGTGCCCGCACGCTAATCAAAAAAGTATTTTACACGAAGCACTAGATCATTAATTAATCCTACAAACTCCACTAACTAATATTAAAATGCTAAGTCAACTCACTAGAAGACGAAATCTCACAAAAAGCTAGACATTCTTATTCTTTATTCTTTATTCTTTTGCACTTCCCAAACACACAATAAAATAAGCCTTGAACAAACAAAAAAATTCAGATCTTGATGCTCATAGGGTCGGCCAAACCAAGGGCTTTGAGCAAAGTTTGAACAAAAATTATTTTACCCAAGCATGCTTAAGACAAAGTCTTCACATTGTCATACCTTTTGCTTGCACCAAAGCCACATTTTGCTAACTACTAAGCCACCCATCTCGGCCACATCACCCTTGTCCACCAACAATTCAAATAACATTCAAAAGACAACACAAAAATAAGATTGTAGAAGCATATAGCCGACCAAAATGCTAAGCCTTTCATTTTCTTTCTCACATTTTCTCTTTCTCTCATTTTCTCTCACTCTCACATTTCTTCTCTCTCTCTCTCGGCCCTTGGCTGAAATCCTACTCTCCATAGCTTAAGTTCATCACTCAATGGTTCATCAAGACATGCAAGAAACTAGGAAGCTCGACCAAGCAAGCTAGAATGCAAAAATCGCACATGCAAGCTCATAGCACATTCATTTCGGCTTAGGTAAGTTTGTTAGCTTCCATTTCATTTTCTTTTGTTCTAGCCACTTGCACATACTAAGAACATGGTTACTAAGCTAGGAATTAGAGAAATCTCAAGTTGTCTCTCGGCTAAGCAAGGAAAAGGGTCGACATTGTGCTTCATCAAGAGTTTGTGCATCTTCTTGTTGTCTTGCTAAGGTGAGGGCTAAAACTTTTTGAAAAGCTTCTAAAAACCACATGCATGCCTTTGAATGTCTATTTTTACCTCTGTACTTGTGATATATGTGTAAACATGAGCTTTTGTAAGCATGCATGGCAAGATATTTGGCTAAAATGTGAAGATAGGTGAAATCGCGTATTTGACAGCTTTCTGTTCTGTTGGAATGAAGTGATTTTGACCGGGTGAATGATGCTGAAAATGCATGACAATTGGTAGGTGACTAGTTTTGCCAGTTCTGAGAATTTTTCGTAAAAATAGGTCAAAGCTAATTTTGACTCTAAGGTCCTCAAAATGGAAAAATATCAAAATGTGTCCAAATCTGGAAAATCTGGAAAAATGAAGCTGGTTTTGGTAGGTTCCCTGTCCTTGTAGAACGAACCAGTTTTGACTTAGCAAATGATATCAAAAATGCATGAAATTTGGTGTGCTGCTATATTTTTCAATTCTGGAAATTTGTGTCAGAAATAGACTAAGGATAAATCGGACACTAAGGTCCTCAAAAACGACAAGTATTGAAATGTGTGCAAATCTGGACAGTTTTGCGTAGTCTCACGGTTTTGGCTATAACTCTTGAACCCGAACTCCAAATGATGCGAGGTTTGTTTCTAAATTTAGTTTACTCCTTAAGCTTTAATTTGAAATTTTGTTCACTAGAATTGGAGGTTGTTTGCTTGTCTCAATGATTGTGAGAAAACAGACCATTGCAGTGAGGTTTTCATCTAGTGATATGCTTAGAAAAATTATTGTAGCTTCTCTTGTTGTATTAAATGCTTGGGATTGTAGCTTCTCTTGTTGTACTAAAACTTTTTGAAAAGCTTCTAAAAACCACATGCATGCCTTTGAATGTCTATTTTTACCTCTGTACTTGTGATATATATGTATACATGAGCTTTTGTAAGCATGCATGGCAAGATATTTGGCTAGAATGTGAAGATAGGTGATATCGCGTATTTGACAGATTTCTGTTCTGTTGGAACGAAGTGATTTTGACCAGGTAAATGATGCTGAAAATGAGTGAAAATTGGTAGGTGACTATTTTTGCCAGTTCTGAGAATGTTTTGTAGAAATAGGCCAAAGCTAATTTTGACTCTAAGGTCCTCAAAATGGAAAAATATCAAAATGTGTCCAAATCTGGAAAATCTGGAAAAATGAAGCAGGTTTTGGCAGATTCACTGTCCTTGTAGAATGAACCAGTTTTGACTTAGTAAATGATATCCAAAATGCATGAAATTTGGTGTGCTGCTATACTTTTCAGTTTTGGACATTTTTGTCAGAAATAGACTAAGGCTAAATCTAACCCTAAGGTCCTCAAAAATGACAAGTATTGAAATGTGTGCAAATCTGGACAGTTTTGCGTAGTCTCACGGTTTTAGCTATAACTCTTGAACCTGAACTCCAAATGATGCGAGGTTTGTTTCTGAATTTAGTTTACTCCTTGAGCTTTAATTTGAAATTTTGTTCACTAGAATTGGAGGTTGTTTGATTGTCTCAATGATTGTGAGAAAACAGACCATTGCAGTGAGGTTTTCATCTAGTGATATGCTTAGAAAAATTATTGTAGCTTCTCTTGTTGTATTAAATGCTTGGGATTGTGGCATTTAGATGTTGTGTAGAGTGTTTTGAATGCTTGAGGGTGTTTGAATTAATCAATGCATGGCTTGAGCTTAATTACGAGATGACTTAGGCCTTAATCGCACGGGTGGGCATGAAGTGAAACCCTAATGACTAGGTAAACTCGCTAAGTGTTGATCCTATGAATATCGTGTTTAATTATGTGATTAGTAGGCTGCCCGTAGTTGCCCTTGTAGCCCTAAATGTGATTTCGATGATTACATATTGACAAATAGGCCTTTCTTGCACCCGGTCCCACGTAGATGTCGTTGCATGTTGAATAATCTTATTATTTGATTACGTGAACTTCGAAATGAGTTATATGACTTGATTTACATGCGTTACATGGCTGCTCGTTTAATATTCATATAACTCCATGTGCTTATAAGTGAAATTACCTGTCATATCGTGCCCCGTGTGTTTACTTGTCAATGTGCAATCTTATGATTGCTCGGAGGCAACCTACTTTGTTGTCCTCCTAATGTGATATATTAAATGTCATAAATGTGCATTGCATACAAGGTTACAACCTTTCATTCTGGCGTGGTAGCGTTCACGGACACCGGGCGGCATCGGGCTTGCCAGTGCAACCGTGACTACCATTATCCAATTCCCTCTCTCGCTTGGGGGGCTAGATTTCCTCGGAGAGTTGGGTCGTAGGATTTCGGGGTACATCCAGAGTACACCCATTTGGCGTGATAAGGGGATGATTTGAAGTCGGTCGCAACAATTGATACTGGAAATGAACTGAGAGCAAAGGCTCACCTTATCCTTTTCACTATGTGTATAAGTACTCTCGCTTGGTTTCTAGAGGGCCTCGGGGAGAAAAGACGGGTAATTGAGTTCTTTTACTGTTATATTATATTATATACTTACTTGTGATACATGTCATACTTGCAAAGGGTTTTCATAAGTTGAACCAGAAAATGAGTTTCAAAACTTATTTCTCGTTCTCCCTCGCTGAGTTCATAAGGACTCACCCTCTTTTATCATCTCAGGTAAAGAAGGCCAGGAACAGGTACCCAAGGACAACGTGCCTAATGATGATTCCTTGAAATGATTGCTTGCCCTACGTGCCTTACTTGACTATGGCCATTTTGTGAACGATATGTTATTTGAAGACTATTTCATTTCTTATGTTGCTTGTTATTGTTTTGTAAACGACCCCCGTTGTAATTTGGGGTCTAATTTTGGCTTGTACTGATCATAACTAGATAGTCACTACTATGGTCATTTTTGCTATCGCTATTGACTAGTATCTATTATAGGATTATGAAGTATCAGGTAAGGATTAAGTAAAATGAATCTATCCAATCTTAAGCAGGTACTCATTGTTAAGCTAAGATCAACAGGTACTTTTGTAACAAGGATTAACAAACAAATGAGACATAGTTATCATGCTAGGCTGTTAATCAAACGAGACTTCGAGACTCACCCCACCCAGTTGGTATAATTTTCTCTTTGGAGAGATAATGCGGAGGAGGTGTGAGATCAACCCAATAAGCTTTTTCGCAATTTCCACTTGGTATCCAGACTGCATGATCTCATTGCAGACAAGATCCAAGAATCCTGGGTGGACCCCATAACGAAGCTTCCCGTGTCATTTTAATAAGTTCGTTGTCTTGTAATAATAGGATATGACAAGAATTTTTATGTCGTGTCTTGTTTGTCTGTTTGTAATAAGTGAAGTTTCCTTTATTAAAGGAAACCGCTTTAGTCGCGTCAGGTTTGTCTTATTATGAATTATTGTATGTCGTGACAGCTTTTCCTTTATCAGAGGAAGCTGCTCTAGTCCTTGTCAGGAATAGTAAATATTCCACGTGTAATTATTCGCTTTGTAATGGTTTGCCTATAAATAATGAAGAACCCCTGACTAAAGGGGCAGAGTCAGATTTGGATTGCAATACATATTTCTTTCTCTCAAGGCTTAGTAGAAGTTAGAGTCAGATTTAGCCCGAAACACATCTTCTACTTCTCTTCCCCAAACCTAGCCTAACCTTTAGTGATGTCTTCCGCTTCTCGCTTCCCGCTTTAACCTTAGTGGTATCAAAGCCTAGTTAACTGTAGCACTTCCCTATTCTGGTATTGAAGGTCTTAAACTATACTTGTGTGTTGAACACTAGAGTCTTTGGCAATAGGGCAATAGCCGTTAAAGAGTGAATGAAAGGCGCAGTAAGTCCCGCAGTAAGTCCAGTCGTGACCAGTGTATCCACCATGGCTAATCTTGCCCTGCCAGAACAAGAAGTTGTTGCTAACAACTCTGAAGTCACTTCTTTTGATCCTTCCGCATCTCACTATGAGGTAGACATAACCCAAACACCTCCATCTACCAAACCCGGTGAACTCTTCAAACTCTCTCCGTTAAACCCATACTCATATTACCAAACTTCCCAACTCACACAAAAGTTCAAATCTCTATTACCTACCAAGCCAGCAGCCCTTACAGCCGTGTATAAATCCTCTATAGTCTCTGTACAATCTGTATCCTCTTCCCGCACAAAAACCTATCTTCCTATACTTTCTGAAACTGATCTCCGTAGATATAGACAGAAAGGTTACAAAGGTCTACACCTTGGAGCCATTCGTCTAGCCTTACAGCCTAGTTTTCTTGCCGGAAAAAATGTTTCATGTCTAGTCTTTCTACTAGATACTAGGTGGCGTAAGTTTGATGATGCACTCATCTGTGTCGTTGAAGCAGGTCTTCACAATTGCCATGTTCTCATCCAGGTTGAACCAAACTTCACCCTTGATCTTTCCCGTCCTACCCTTTCTCAAACCATACAGGTCCTTATCCAACTCTATGGAGCTGATATGAACCTAAATGAAACTGTTGTTGCACTTCATCATTCTATGACCTATAAAGTCCAAACCCATCTCTTTTCCATGGACCACAACTGTAAGCCTCGAGTCCACGTGTTAGGTGATAGTAATGTTACCCAACCAAAAATCTACACCAAACATGAACTCATTTTCCCTCCTCGTTGGAAAAATGATTATGAAAGAAGCCATAACCGACCAATCATCCATGATTCACCAAAAATCTCTAGACATCCTCTAGAACCAGGTCATGTCGCCATATCATTTCCAACAGAATCCCAACCAGCTGAACCATGTGAAAAATGTCAACTTGCTGGACATCCTCAGTCCTGTCCACACTGTGTCAGAAAACCCTTTGCTACCAGATCTAGATCCTTGAAATATGTCTGTTCTGTGAATTTTCCTGAAGACATCTACTGTACAGGAGAAGCCGACAATGCATATGTTGGTAAATGGCAGGTTACCAAAACCAGACCACAAGATGTTGGACCAATCGAGTCAGCAATCAATTGGGGCAACATGAATGCAAAAGCCCAGAATGCTGCCATTGAGAAGATATGGTCAGATCTCAGGGAACATGTTGCATGGACAAAAGAAGCCCATGAACATCTCAGACAAGGTTGTTATGACCAATATAATGACCTCCACAATGCTTTCCATAGAAATCACAGATATCACAAGCAGAATCCTATTAACTGGAAAAAGCTTCAGAAGGCCGCTCCAGTTCGGAACCCTTCCGGACAAGTTCGTTCTTGGAACAGCATCAACATGATCAACTTGGAGAAATCTTCTTCAGAGAAGCATTATCTTGATTCAGACGAGTTCAAGAGAAAAAGAGAACGACTCGCTCAAAAGCTCAAACAACCAACTAAGCCGAAGAAGCAGTCCTTTCATCCTTGGAAGCATAATCCAAAGCCAGATCATGCAGTCTGGATACCAAGTGGAAATTGCGAAAAAGCTTATTGGGTTGATCTCACACCTCCTCCTCATTATCTCTCCAAAGATAAAATTATACCAATTGGGTGGGGTGATGAAGACGAGAAAGAAGGTCCTAGTGAAATTTCCTCAGTCATTTCGTCCTTTGATTCCTTTGATCCGTTTGAAAAGGATTCATCCTCTCAGACGATTCCACCATACAAAGGGCCAGTTCTTATGCAGACCCCTGTGACACCATTCTACACGGACACTACAAGGACACGTACACACAACCATGTTCAAACTAATCCTGATGATTCAGAAGCAACCAGTGACCAAGGAGAAACTTCCCAAGCAAGAGAACACAGGAACCAATAGCTGCCACAAGCACAAGTCCCACAGGTTCCACAACAGCAACCTCAAAGACAACAAAATATTGAAGGAAAAGTTTCCATCCCATATGCTCCAGATCATAAGCAATTCTGGAACATTGATGCAATTCCTCCTGATGACAAACTCAAATATCTTGAGAAAATGGATGCATGGATAAATGAAGAATCTCTCCGAAATCCTACTCTTGAGATAAGAGATATCATTGACCGTCTTGTTGCTGCTTTTACAGGATCACTCCGTAGTTGGTGGACAAGGATGCTGACAGAAGAAGAAAGACAGATCATCCTGACAGATGCAGATCCTATTAAGATATTCCTAGCATGTCTACGAAATGTTTTCGTAGGACAAACAGCCCAAGAGATTGAAAAGGAAGAAAATGAGTTCTTACTCAACAAATGTTGTGATGTTGCTAAACTTGGAGATTACTATCTCAGACAGGAAGCTCTGTATTTTATCTTTGGGAAAAATACAGAAACCATCAAGAAGGCGTTCGTCTTTAACATGCCACAACCACTTCCTGAATTGCTCGAATCAGAGTTCAAACGAGCCAATCTTGCAGATCTAAGACAGGTGAGTCTTGCTCACTTGTACCAGATGGCCAGAAAGCTCATTCAAGACCAGTGCGAGTCCAAGCGACTTGGAAAACTTCTCAAAAGCAACGAGCAGAAAACAATGGATACCTTTTGCAGAAAAGATTTCCAAAAGTTTGGCTGTTACACTCATAGCTACTCTCCATGCTCGTGTCACAAATACAAGAAGCAAAAATATCAGAAAAGGTTTCGCAAGTCCATAAAACCTTTCAAGAAGTTCAAATTTGTGAAGAAAAGATCAAAACCCTCTTCTTCCACTATGTGTTTTCTTTGTGGAAAGAAAGGACATTTTGCAAAAGATTGTTACCTCAAAAAGACCAAGAAGCTCCCAGCCAAGCTTGTTCAGTTCATCTCAAATCAAAACTTTGATGACCAGCTATACACATGGACTTCTGAACCAGATTAAGCCGTCCTTAACCTTGATACAGCCTCATCCTCAGATCTCACCTCCGAATCCGAATCCTCTGATTCAGAACTAAACCTCTCCATAGCCAAAATACACAAAACCTCTGAACAACAAATCCTTACCACTTCCAAAGCTACCTTTACCCCAGGACAAATCTATAAGCCATACATAAAGCTTGTTGTAAACCCTCCAGGATATGTTCCTATCACTGTTACTGCACTTCTAGACACAGGATCATGTATTTCTTTCATGAAATCCAAGTGTCTTCCTCCTGAATTTTGGATATATTCCAGAGCAACCTTTACCACTGCTTCTGGTAGTGGATTTGCAAGTGAAGCACATTCCATGACCATTCCCATACACTTATCCCCAGATGTCTCAGTACGACACAGCTTCTACCAGTATGATCAATGCTGTGAAGACATTCTCTTAGGAATGGATTTTCTCACCTTACTTGCTCCATTCTCATTTCAAACAGATGGTTTCCAATTCCTGCATAATCAGTATACCCCTTGGGTATCTTTACAGAAATTACCTTCACAGGTTTCAGCCATTCAAGATGATGAGTTTGCTGAAGAAAGAAGCCTCCTCCTTTCCTGTTGCAGTGATCTTCCAAACAAGTTTTGGGAAAGAGAGAAATACTTTGTCTCTCTACCTTACAAAGAAAATTGGCATATGCCACACCAAACCGCCTCTCATCTAGGAATGCCAAAAGATGAAGATCTTTGTCAAGCTGAAATCCAAGCACTACTCCAGCAAGGTCTCATCCGACCATCCAGATCTCCGTGGGCAAGTCATGCCTTTTATGTCAACAAAAGATTTAAACAAGTTCGAGGAAATAAAAGATTGGTGATAGATTATCGCCAACTCAATGATCAATTGCAGGATATCAGATACCCTCTTCCAAGAAAGGAACAACTCCTTCAGTAGCTGTCCAAAGCCAAATTCTTTTCCAAATTTGATATGAAATCAGGGTTTTGGCAGATTGGTATTACTGAAGCTGACAAATTCAAAACTGCTTTTGTTGTTCTACAGGGTCATTATGAATGGAATGTCATGCCATTCGGTCTCAAGAACGCACCATCCGAGTTCTAGCACAGAATGGATGATGTTTATAGGCCACTCGCGCAGCACTGTATTGTCTACATTGATGATGTTTTGATATTCAGTAACACAGTTGCGGAACACCATCAGCATGGAAATGAATTTGAGATTGAAAGTTTTGAGGTGTTTAGAGAATTAGGTCAAACCAAAGAGCTCAATTACAGCCGTTATGCTGCTGAATTTATGGAGAATTTGTGGAGTTTAGGCTAAAATGTTAAGTGTTAAAACTTTCATGAACGATTAAGTATGTGATATGACTTGAATGTTTAGATCACACCCTAGTCTAACCTTTATTGGTCGGGTTGGGGCGTGACACCTTATCTTAATGGTATCAGAGCTTAGATTGCTTAAGTCGGGTTTAACTCTCGGACCATGGGTAGAAGCCCTAAGGTTATTAGGATGACTTGTTTATGTGTTATTGTGTGACAATATCAAGTGTGCCTTCTCCGTTTCTATGTGCTTATATGATTAACATGTCTTAACTGTTTCTAGAATTGTGTATCTATATAAAATTATATGTGGCATACCTGATACATTAAATTCTTGTTTGTCGTATTCCAATAAATTGTGCATTGTAATCTGTGCCTATAGACGGCTGGCCCTAGTACCCGCAATACTAATAGGAGCAGTAAGCCCCAAGAGACTGGATATGCTCATCAAACTAATCCCGGCATGGCTATGTTTAATATGATGGCGAATGCCATGGATCGCGTGTCGCGAGTGATGGAACGTCAAGATGCACGTGAAGCAAACAACAACAACAGGAATGATGGTAACCATGGGAGAAATAGCAGAATGCATGAGTTCCTTGACTTTCGCCCGTCCAAATTCCACGGGGAAGCTGATGATGAAAAAGTAGAGGCTTGGCTGTCTAAGATCGAGAGGATTTTCAGGCCACTTGACTATATTGATGAAGAAAAGATGGAGTTCGTTGTGTTCCTGTTGCACGGGGATGCTGAGCATTGGTGGCACACTGTGGAGGCGCTTTGGGAAACTGATCAGACACCTCGCTTGTGGGGTAATTTCGTTAAGGCTTTCAAGGAGAAATACGTACCTGCAGTTTCCAGGCAGAGGTGGATTGAAGAATTCATGCACTTGATCTAGGGTAACATGACGGTGGCCCAGTACGAGGCTCGTTTTGACCGACTGTCCCGTTATGCTCAATACATGGTCAGTACCTGTAACACCCCGATCCCTCTCGAGGCCGGGAGTTCTATCAATCAATCTAATCACAACCCAATTCCAAACCCGGGCATAAAATTTAGGGAAAACGGATAGAGTCTCTCCTGTTTCTAGACAAAATGCAAAAACCTGTGACAGCATATAAGTGGACCAGTACCGTGTCCAACCATTCACAATTCCTCAAGGCCATCCGAGCCTCGGTTCTCAACAATTTAACACAACAAGTATATATACATTTCTAAGTACCCAGACTATTCTAACTCTTTCTTTAAACAATACAAACATGCATTGAAGTTAAACTATACTAACTGAATATATAAACTAGCTTATCATATCACTTCAATAACCTAGTAAAACTTAAATTACATTCCTTTTAACATTAAATACATACAGCACATGAAACATACATCTTTGCATCTTGGACAACTCAAGCCACATAGCACGCAAGGCAACTCTTCAAGCACGATCTATCACATAACCACAAACTTTCCAGCTAAAATGGTATTTTCTGAAATGTGGTGGCGAGAAGTGAGTATACACAACACGTATACTCAGTGAGGGCGAGGCAGATATCGAGGTGGAGAGAAAGAAGTTCGTGCAATGCAAATAGGTACAGCTAAGCAATATAATTGACAAGCAAGCATTCAATATAAACAATCAATACAATAACCACGAGGTCGATTCGATTCACGATGCCAATTCAATAGGTCAATTCAATGCACAACTAGACACTTCATTTCACTTAGCACACAATTAACACATAACACATAACTATATCACATAGGAGCACACATTCAGGTCAAGACACACAATCTTACATACAAGCATACACTTTCAAGACATACTTAACAAGCACACATTCAAGGATCACTACCCACCAGACCGAGGACCCTGTCCCGGCTTATGAGCTAAACAAGCTCTGATACCACCTGTAATACCCCGATCCCTCTCGAGACCGGGAGTTCTATCAATCAATCTAATCACAACCCAATTCCAAACCCGGGCATAAAATTTAGGGAAAACAGACGGAGTCTCCCCTGTTTCTAGGAAAAATGCAAAAACCTGTGACAACATATAAGTGGACCAGTACCGTGTCCAACCATTCACAATTCCTCAAGGCCATCCGAGCCTCGGTTCTCAACAATTAAACACAACAAGTATATATACATTTCTAAGTACCCAGACTATTCTAACTCTTTCTTTAAACAATACAAACATGCATTGAAGTTAAACTATACTAACTGAATACATAAACTAGCTTATCATATCACTTCAATAACCTAGTAAAACTTAAATTACATTCATTTTAACATTAAATACATACAACACATGAAACATACAGCTTTGCATCTTGGAAAACTCAAGCCACATAGCACGCAAGGCAACTCTTCAAGCACGATCTATCACATAACCACGAACTTTCCAGCTAACATGGTATTTTCTGAAATGTGGTGGCGAGGAGTGAGTATACACAACACGTATACTTAGTGAGGACGAGACAGATATCGAGGTGGAGAGAAAGAAGTTCGTGCAATGCAAATAGGTACAGCTAAGCAATATAATTGACAAGCAAGCATTCAATATAAACAATCAATACAATAACCAATTAATAAAAGCATTAACACAACCATTCAAAGTTATACCACACTCTGAAGGCAATGGTTCACTCGAGCGAGAAATGTACCGATCATGACTTCGATGACTTTAACGATGACGCGCCAGCTCACCCACCTTATAACTTCCGTTAGAGTACTCCGGACATACTCTGTCAATTCTACGACCCAAAACTCCCTGGGCGGCAACCCAAGCGAGAAAGGGAATAGGACACGGAGCTAGAACAACCAACATTGGCAACCCGAGGCTACCCAGAGAGGCCCATCACTCACGTGCCAGACACTTATGCAATGCAATACGAGATATATAACGATAATCGAGCAAGGCACTGAAGTGCAGGTTAGTAACAACATGCGATACAATAAGCAATTACAATCAATAAAGTATCAAGAACAATACTAACAAGCATTATCAACAATTGATAAACAAATTCAGTCATAATCAACTTTAACAAGCATAACAAGCAATATTAAGCATTCTATAGGCATTACACTATGAAAACACACAAAATCACAAAATGACCCCAACTTTCAAAACGCTACTACTTTCAAACGAGCCATGAGTTTTGGAAACCGACTTCACCAATCCTCCTAGGTCACCATAAGGTACGTCTAAAGACCACGAAACCCTACTTTACCCTAGAATTCCCGCAAAGCCCCGATTTTCCCCTTTGCTCGTTTGAACTACAACTACCTCAACCGATCACCCAACCAATGTCACAACTGCACCAAAAGTGCTTCCATGATGTACCTCGACAATGCCTTCACGCAAAATGATAAAATGCCAAACTTGACCTAAACGACCCCAACTTTCACTAAGCCATTTTCCTCTGTTTTTCCATTACACAATTCAATTAAACCATACATTTAGGCATTCTAGCATATCTAGCACCTTCCTACATCAACAGAACGCAAAACGAAGCAACTTTAACGTAACGAGGGTTTACTATTCCATTTGCATTTTAAATTACAATTGCTATATTTAACCGTAGAAAATGCTAAAAAGCTACAAATACATGTTCTACAATCATCAAGGAACATTCTTTAAGCATCAAAATGATCAAAATAATAATTTAAGGCCAAAATCCAAAAATTAAAGTTTAAACACAATTATTTCAAATGCGCAAATAACGATGAAACCCTCACTTTAGATGCTACTAGACACTAGGAAAACCACGCTGGAAGCCTCGAAAACAACCCCGTGCAAGCCTTCGCGAAGGTTTGAAGTTTGGAATGTTGAAATCTTTTTTTTTCTTCTCCTTGTATTTTCGGCCTGCTCCTTCTCTGTTTTCAGCTTTGTTTTTTTTTTTGTTTGCTATTCTAAGCTTAAATATGATGACAACTCAAGTCAAATAGTCAAGGCTTGGTCAAAGGTTGCTTAAGTTGGTCAATTAGGCTTATTTTATGCATTTTAAAGCTAAAACAACCAACACAAATCTAATTCTAATCAACAACAACTAAGATACTAAAAATTAAAACACTAAATACTAATTTTCACTATTTGCTGAGGACTAGAAATCATTTCCTAACTATCGCTCTCGATATGCTATGCACTTTGCGACAATAAAAGAATAACAATTAAATCTCAAAGAATTTAAGAAAATATAATTTTTGAAAAGTAACATAGTTCAAAATTTACTCCGGCTCGGAGTTATTTTTCATTTAATTGAAAACTGAGCATCAAGGTGCAAGATAATAAAACCAACATAAATATGAAAAGTAGTTGATTATTCATTAAAATAGTTAACTCAAGTATTATTTAATTACTTCTAAAAGAAATATGAAAATAATGCTACAAATGAATGTTTAACTAAAAATAAACACAAAATTCAATGCTAACATTTAAGATAACACTTAATTAAATGCAATTAAATGCCATTAAATGTATGCCAGGTTCGGGTTATCACAGTACCCATGAGGCAAAGATGTGGAAATTTACGAATAGGTTGAGGCCAAAAATTCAGGACCAGTTGGCTTCGCATGACTTCGATACCTATTCTGCTCTCCTTGCAGCTGCTTCCCGAGTTGAGAAGAGGAAACTTGATAGAGCCGGTTCAAGCCAGCCGAACAAGAAACTGTATCAGCCTCCAGGTCAACAGAGAAAATTCCAGAGCCAGAGTTGTAGTCAGGGCCAGAGCCAGAACAGACCAGTTAATAACCGTGGCCCGACTAAAGCACCGTCAGCCTCTTCCACCCGCGGATCCATAGGTAGTTCACCTGATACTCAGTCTATCAACTGTTCTTACTGTGACAAGAAGGGTCATACCGAGGCCCAATGCTGGAAGAAGTCAGGACGATGTGTGCGGTGTGGTAGTGATCAGCATCAGATCAAGGATTGCCCTAAATGGCAAGGAGGACAAAATCAAGTTAAACCAACTGGTAGAGGCAAGGCTCCAGTTCCTAGAGTTCAGGCTCGAGCTTATGCTATTGAGTGCGAGGAGCTTCCTGAGGAGACCGCTATTGTTGAAGGTACATTCTTGATACTGAATCAACCTGTTAGGGCGCTAATTGATCCAGGTGCTACTCATTCATTTATTACTCCCTTATGTGTGCAACGTGTAAAACTACGAGTTGTATGTTTGCCTTACGAAGTAGAAGTTGGTACTCCGATGGGTTCTAAACTTGTTACTAGCTCAGCTTGTAAAGCATGTAAAATCCAAATTAAATATAGGGAATTCTCAGCCAATCTTATTGAATTACCTTTTCGAGACTATGAAGTCATCTTAGGGATGGACTGGTTGGCAAAGCATCATGCCCAACTAGATTGCCGGACGAAGATTGTAACATTCTGGACACCTGGTCAACCAATATTGGAGGTAATGGGTCGAAGAGACTTCACCGGGAGTTCCATCATTTCATCTACAAAAGCAGTGAAGTCCTTGAGAAAAGGATGTAGTGGATACTTAGCTTACCTTATCAACAAGTCGTCGGACAAAGCTAAGTTGGAGGAGATGCCAGTGATTAAAGATTACGTGGACGTGTTTTCAAAAGAATTTCTCGGTTTACCCCCAACTCGGGAGATCGAGTTCATTATAGAATTACTGCCTGGTACCCAGCCGATATCTAAAGCTCCCTATCATATGGCACCAGCTGAGCTACAAGAATTGAAGGACCAATTGCAAGGATTGTTGAAGAAGGGGTTTGTTCAACCAAGTTCTTCTCCATGGGGTGCACCAGTCCTATTTGTAAAGAAGAAAGACAGAACGTTGAGGCTATGCATCGATTACCGAGGATTGAACCAAGTAACCGTCAAGAATAAATACCCACTTCCACTGATTGACGAGTTGTTTGATCAACTTCAGGGAGCTAAAGTGTATTCGAAGCTCGACTTGAGACAAGGGTACTATCAGTTGCGGATCAAAAAAGGAGGATGTGCCTAAAACGGCTTTTAGGACGAGATATGGGCATTACGAATATATGGTGATGCCATTTGGACTAACTAATGCCCCTGCAGCTTTTATGGACTTGATGCATAGGGTGTTTCAACCCTACTTGGACCAATTTGTGGTGATCTTCATTGATGATATTTTGGTATACTCAAAATCCGAGGCTGAGCACGAACAACATCTGCGATTGGTACTGTAGAAACTTCGAGAGCATCAATTGTATACAAAGTTTAGCAAATGCAAATTTTGGTTGCAACAGATTGCATTTCTGGGGCACATCATATCCCAAGAGGGAATAGCAGTAGATCTAGCAAAGATAGAAGCGGTGATGTCTTGGAAGAAGCCGGAAAACGTTACGAAAGTTCGGAGTTTTTTTGGTCTAGCCGGCTATTATCGGAGGTTCATGAAGGATTTCTCAAAGATTGCAGGACCGCTTACAAAGCTCACTCAAAAGAAAATGAAGTTTATATGGGATGACAAGTGTGAGAACAGCTTCCAAGAATTGAAGAAGAGATTGACTACTGCACATGTTCTTGCATTGCCTGAAGGGAGTCAAGGTTTTGTAATCTATAGAGATGCTTCGAAGGAAGGATTGGGTTGTGTGTTGATGCAAAATGGTAGAGTAATTGCGTATGCTTCTAGGAAACCGAAGCCGTATGAATTGAATTACCCGACGCATGATTTGGAGTTAGCGGCTATTGTGTTTGCACTCAATAAGTGGAGGCACTATCTGTGGGGTAACAAGTTCGAGGTGTTTACTGATCACAAGAGCTTGAAATACTTGTTCTCACAAAAAGAGTTGAACATGAGGCAAATGTGGTGGATGGAGCTTTTGGATGATTATAACTGCAAAATCAATTATATGCCCGGTAAAGCAAATGTAGTTGCAGATGCCTTAAGTCGGAAAGCGAGCATGGCAAAACTGGAATTTAAGGTGCAGGAGTTGTTGGAGGAAGCATTCTTGTGGAAACCACAATTGACTCAAAAAGGGTTACTTTTTGCCACTACACAGGTTCAATCGACCTTGTTGCCTGAATTGCAAGAGGCTCAACAGAAGGACCAACAGTTTCAGAAGATTAAATAAAGCAACACAGATTTCAAGTTTCATGATGATGGTATTTGGAGATTTAGGAATCGGATCTGTGTTCCTAATAAGCCAGAGTTGAAAAAGAAGATTCTTGAAAAAGCCCATAATTCAAGATACACTATTTACCCCGGCGGAACAAAGATGTACCGGGATTTGAAGCAACATTATTGGTGGAATAACATGAAGAGAGAGATTGTGGAGTTTATGGCACGGTGTTTGACTTGCCAGAGAGTCAAAGCGGAACATCAACGACCAGCAGGTTTACTTCAGCCGTTGGAAATTCCTCAATGGAAATGGGAACATATAACTATGGACTTTGTCATGGACCTGCCTAGGTCACAAAAGGGTCATGTCGCCGTTTGGGTCATAGTGGATAGATTGACCAAGTCAGCGCACTTCTTACCAATGAACAAGGAGGATAGTCCTGAGAAATTGGGAGAAATATCTGTCTCTAACGGAGTTCGCTTACAATAACAGTTATCAGGCCACTATCCGGATGGCCCCATTTGAGGCATTGTATAGACGTAAGTGTCGATCCCCAATTTACTGGGATGAAGTAGGTGAGACGAAGACTTTTGACTCGACCCTTCTACCTGAACTTATGAAGACTGTTGATAATATCCACCTCATCCAGAAACGGATGCTTATCGCCCAAAGCAGGCAGAAAAATTATGCAGACCGACGGAGACGGAGTCTAGAGTTTGAGGTCGGCGACAAGGTGTTCTTGAAGTTATCACTTCAGAGGGGACTGATTAAACACGGCAAGGGTAGAAAGTTGAGCCCGGGGTTTGTAGGACCATTTGAGATAGTTAAGAAGGTTGGCAAATTGGCGTATCGCCTGGCAGTACCCCAAAACCTCTCCAATATTCACGACGTCTTTCATGTTTCAATGCTACGGAAGTCTCACCCTGATCCATCGCATATCTTGGAGCCAGAGCCGTTGCAGCTTCGGGAGAACTTGTCTTATGAAGAGAAGCCCATTCGGATCCTAGACCAGCAAGATCAGGAGTTGCGCAGCAAATCTATACCGATGGTGAAAGCGTTGTGGGATCACCATGGAGTTGAAGAAGCAACGTGGGAAAGGCGAGACTAGATGGAGCAACTGTATCCAGCTTTATTTCAAAGGTAATATTGAATTTTGGGACGAAATTTTTTTAAGGAGGGGAGGATGTGAGGCCCGACCTCAATTTGCGTGCGATACCTCGTTTCGTGTGCCCTAATCTAGATTTACGTGCCTTGACCTAGGTTTAAGAGTCGTGTTTCATTTTGTGTGCCTTGCATTGAATTACGTGCATACATTTAGGGTTGCGTGCATTTACTTGGGAAACGTGCATTTGTCTCGTAGTTCGTGCCCTACCTCGTAGTGCGTGCCCTAAACCTAGGAAAGCGTGCCCACACGATAATCAAAAAAGCATCTTACACGAAGCATTAGATCATTAATTAATCCTACAAACTCCACTAACTAATATTAAAATGCTAAGTCAACTCACTAGAAGACGAAATCTCACAAAAAGCTAGGCATTCTTATTCTTTATTCTTTATTCTTTAGCACTTCCCAAACACACAATAAAATAAGCCTTGAACAAACAAACAAAATCAGATCTTGATGCTCATAGGGTCGGCCAAACCAAGGGCTTTGAGCAAAGTTTGAACAAAAATTATTTTAACCAAGCATGCTTAAGACAAAGTCTTCACATTGTCATACCTTTTGCTTGCACCAAAGCCACATTTTGCTAACTACTAAGCCACCCATCTCGGCCACATCACCCTTGTCCACCAAAAATTCAAATAACATTCAAAAGACAACACAAAAATAAGATTGTAGAAGCATATAGCCGACCAAAATGCTAAGCCTTTCATTTTCTTTCTCACATTTTCTCTTTCTCTCATTTTCTCTCACTCTCACATTTCTTCTCTCTCTCTCTCGGCCCTTGGCTGAAATCCTACTCTCCATAGCTTAAGTTCATCACTCAATGGTTCATCAAGACATGCAAGAAACTAGGAAGCTCGACCAAGCAAGCTAGAATGCAAAAATCGCACATGCAAGCTCATAGCACATTCATTTCGGCTTAGGTAAGTTTGTTAGCTTCCATTTCATTTTCTTTTGTTCTAGCCACTTGCACATACTAAGAACATGGTTACTAAGCTAGGAATTAGAGAAATCTCAAGTTGTCTCTCGGCTAAGCAAGGAAAAGGGTCGACATTGTGCTTCATCAAGAGTTTGTGCATCTTCTTGTTGTCTTGCTAAGGTGAGGGCTAAAACTTTTTGAAAAGCTTCTAAAAACCACATGCATGCCTTTGAATGTCTATTTTTACCTCTGTACTTGTGATATATGTGTAAACATGAGCTTTTGTAAGCATGCATGGCAAGATATTTGGCTAAAATGTGAAGATAGGTGAAATCGCGTATTTGACAGCTTTCTGTTCTGTTGGAATGAAGTGATTTTGACCAGGTGAATGATGCTGAAAATGCGTGACAATTGGTAGGTGACTAGTTTTTCCAGTTCTGAGAATTTTTCGTAAAAATAGGTCAAAGCTAATTTTGACTCTAAGGTCCTCAAAATGGAAAAATATCAAAATGTGTCCAAATCTGGAAAATCTGGAAAAATGAAGCTGGTTTTGGCAGATTCCATGTCCTTGTAGAACGAACCAGTTTTGACTTAGCAAATGATATAAAAAATGCATGAAATTTGGTGTGCTACTATATTTTTCAATTCTGGAAATTTGTGTCAGAAATAGACTAAGGATAAATCGGACACTAAGGTCCTCAAAAACGACAAGTATTGAAATGTGTGCAAATCTGGACAGTTTTGCGTAGTCTCACGGTTTTGGCTATAACTCTTGAACCCGAACTCCAAATGATGCGAGATTTGTTTCTAAATTTAGTTTACTCCTTAAGATTTAATTTGAAATTTTGTTCACTAGAATTGGAGATTGTTTGCTTGTCTAAATGATTGTGAGAAAACATACCATTGCAGTGAGGTTTTCATCTAGTGATATGCTTAGAAAAATTATTGTAGCTTCTCTTGTTGTATTAAATGCTTGGGATTGTGGCATTTGGATGTTCTGTAGACTGCTTTGAATGCTTCAGGGTGTTTGAATTAATCAATGCATGGCTTGAGCTTAATTACGAGATGACTTAGGGCTTAATCGCACGGGTGAGCATGAAATGAAACCCTAATGACTAGGTAAACTTGCTAAGTGTTGATCCTATGAATTTCGTGTTTAATTGTGTGATTAGTAAGCTGCCCGTAGTTGCCCTTGTAGCCCTAAATGTGATTTCGATGATTACATGTTGACAAGTAGGCCTTTCTTGCACTCGGTCCCACGTAGATGTCGTTACATGTTGAATAATCTTATTATTTGATTACGTGAACTTCGAAATGAGTTATATGACTTGATTTACATGCGTTACATGGTTGCCCATTTAATATTCATATAACCCCATGTGCTTAGAAGTGAAATTACCTGTCATATCGTGCCCCGCGTGTTTACTTGTTAATGTGCAATCTTATGACTGCTCGGAGGTAACCTACTTTGTTGTCCTCCAAATGTGATATATTAATTGTCATAAATGTGCATTGCATACAAGGTTGCAACCTTTCATTCTGGCGTGGTAGCGTTCATGCACACCGGGCGGCATCGGGCTTGCTGGTGCAACCGTGACTACCATTGTCCAATTCCCTTTCTCGCTTGGGGGCTAGACTTTCTCGGAGAGTTGGGTCGTAGGATTTCGGGGTACATCCGGAGTACACCCATTTGGCGTGATAAGGGGATGATTTGAAGTCGGCCGAAACAACTGATACTGGAAATGAACTGAGAGCAAAGGCTCACCATATCCTTTTCACTATGTGTATAAGTACTCTCGCTTGGTTCATAGAGGACCTCGGGGAGGAAAGACGGGTAATTGAGTTATTTTACTGTTATATTACATTATGTACTTACTTGTGATACATGTCATGCTTACAAAGGGTTTTCATAAGTTGAACCGGAAAATGAGTTTCAAAACTTATTTCTCATTCCCCCTCACTGAGTTCATAAGGACTCACCCTCTTTTATCATCTCAGGTGAAGAAGGCCAGGAACAGGTACCCAAGGATAACATGCCTAATGATGATTCCTTGGAATGATTGCTTGCCCTACGTGCCTTACTTGACTATGGCCATTTTGTGAACGATATGTTGCTTGAAGACTATTTCATTTCTTATGTTGCTTGTTATTGTATTGTAAACGACCCCCGTTGTAATTTGGGGTCTAATTTTGGCTTGTACTGATCATAATTAGATAGTCACTACTATGGTCGTTTTTGCTATCGCTATTGACTAGTATCTATCATAGGATTATGAAATATCCTGTAAGGATTAAGTAAAATGAATCTATCCAATCTTAAGCAGGTACTCATTGTTAAGCTAAGATCAACAGATACTTTTGTAATTAGGATTAACAAACAAACGAGACATAGTTATCATGCTAGGCTGTTAATCAAATGAGACTTCGAGACAACTAGTAGGCGTTTCAATTGATCGTAATCTTAGTTGGAAATGAATTTGAGATTGAAAGTTTTGAGGTGTTTAGAGAATTAGGTCAAACCAAAGAGCCCAATTACAGCCGTTATGCTGCTGGATTTTCGGAGAATTTTTGGAGTTTAGACTAAAATGTTAAGTGTTAAAACTTTCATGAACGATTAAGTACGTGATATGACTTGAATGTTTAGATCACACCCTATTTTAACCTTTATAGGTCGGGTTGGGGTATGACACACATTATACCGTTGGAAAGCTCTCCGAGAGCTCTACGACGGGGATAGGAAGCCTGCTCGGTTGCGCCTGTTTTCGGAGCCCAAAATCGAACGTTTTCACCAATTTCGAGATACTTTTCTTCTTTTGCGCTATTTTTCCGTCCCGGATCGTACGTCGTGAGCCGCGAAAAGGACGACAACCTAATCCATCACATTTCTATTACTGAATCCAATGGCACCTTGGGCAAGACAACTTCTCTTCACGTACAGGCTGGGTCCGCAAACTTAGGGCGTGGGGCTTGGGACCAAGTCTCCGTCGCTCCGGTGCCCATAACTTTTGATCCGTAAGGAGTTACGCGGCGCACATCATACTGTTGGAAAACACTCCGAGAGCTCTACGACGTGGGCAGCAAGCCTGCTCTTTAGCGCCTACTTTCAGATCCCAAAATTGAACGTTTTTATTAGTTTCGGGACACTTTTCTTCTTTTGCGCTATTTTTTCATCCCGGGTCGTACGTCATTAGTCGCGAAAAGGATGACAACATAATCTATCACATTTCTATTACCGAATCCCATGGTACTTTGGGCAAGACAACTTATCTTCATGTACAGGCTGGGTCCGCAAACTGAGGGCGTGGGGCTTGGGACCAAGTCTCCGTCGCTTCGGTGCCCATAACTTTTAATCCGTAAGGAGTTACGCGGCGCACAGCATACCGTTGGAAAGCACTCCGAGAGTTCTACGACGAGGGCAGCAACCCTACTCGACTGCAGATGTTTTCGAAGCCAAAAATTGAACATTTTTACCAGTTTCGGGAAACTTTTCTTCTTTTGCGCTATTTTTTGGTCCCGGATCGTACGTCGTTAGCCGCGAAAAGAACGAAAACTGAATCCATCACATTTGTATTACCGAATCCCATGGCCCTTTGGGCAAGACAACTTCTCTTCACGTAGAGGCTGGGCCCGCAAACCGAGGGCGTAGGGCTTCTGACTAGGTCTCCGTCGCTCCGGTGCCCATAACTTTTGATCCGCAAGAAGTTACGTAGCGCACAGCATACCGTTGGAAAGCTCTCTGAGACCTCTACGACGGGGGCAGCAAGCCTACTCTGCAGCGCCTGTTTTTGTAGCCCAAAATTGAACGTTTTCATCAGTTTCAGGACACTTTTCTTCTTTTGCGTTGTTTTTCCGTCGCGGATCGTACGTCGTCAGCCGCGAAAAGGATGACAACCTAATCCATCACAATTCTATTGCCGAATCCCATGGCACCTTGGGCAAGACAACTTTGCTTCACGTAGAGGCTAGGTCCACAAACTGAGGGCGTGGGGCTTAAGACCAAGTCTCCGTCGCTCCGGTGCCCATAACTTTTGATCAGTAAGGAGTTACGCGGTGTACAACATACCATTGGAAAGCTCTCCAAGAGCTCTACGACGGGGGTAGCAACCTTGCTCATCTGCGCCTATTTTCGGAGCCCAAAATCAAACAACTTCACCAGTTTCGAGACACTTTTATTCTTTTGCGCTGTTTTTTCGTCCCGGATCGTACGTCGTGAGCTGTGAAAAGGACGACAACCGAATCCATCACATTTGTATTACCAAATCCCACGGCACCTTGGGCAAGACAACTTCGCTTCACGTAGAGGCTGGGCCCGCAAACCGAGGGCGTGGGGCTTGAGACCAGGTCTCCGTCGCTCCGGTGTCCATAACTTTTGATCCGTAAGGAGTTACGCAGTGCACAGAATACCGTTGGAAAACACTCCGACAGCTCTATGATAGGGACAGCAAACCTGCTCGGCTGCGCCTATTTTTGGAGCCCAAAATTGAACGTTTTCATCTGTTTCGGGACACTTTTCTTCTTTTGCGCTGTTTTTCCGTCCCGGATAGTACGTCCTGAGCCGCGACAAGGACGACAACCTAATCCATCACATTTCTATTATCGAATCACACGACACCTTGGGTAAGACAACTTCGTTTCTCGTAGAGGCTTGGCCCGCAAACCGAAGGCGTGGGGCTTGGGATCAGGTCTCTGTCGCTCTGGTGCCCATAACTTTTGATCCGTAAGGAGTTACGCGGCGCACATTATACCGTTGGAAACCTCTCCGAGAGCTCTACGATGGAGGTAGCAAGCTTGCTTGGCTATGCCTATTTTCGAAGCCCAAAATCGATCATTTTCATCAGTTTTCGGACAATTTTCTTCTTTTGCGTTGTTTTCCTGTCTAGGATTGTACGTCGTCAGACGCGAAAAGGTCGACAATCTAATCCATCACATTTCTATTACCGAATCCCACGACACCTTGGGTAGGACAATTTCGCTTCACGTAGAAGGTGGGACCGCAAACCGAGGGCGTGGGGCTTGGGACCAGGTCTCCGTTGCTCCGGTGCCCATAACTTTTGATCCGTAAAGAGTTACGCAGCACACATTATACCGTTGGAAAGCTCTCTGAGAGCTCTACGACGGGGACAGGAAGCCTGCTCGGTTGCGCCTATTTTTGGAGCCCAAAATCGAACATTTTCACCAATTTTGGGATATTTTTCTTCTTTTGCGCTATTTTTTCGTCGCAGATCGTACGTCATGAGCCGCGAAAAGGACGACAACCTAATCCATCACATTTCTATTACTGAATCACACGACACACCTTGGGCATGACAACTTCGCTTCACGTAGAGGCTGGGCCCGCAAACCGAAGACGTGGGGCTTAGAACCAGGTCTCCGTCGCTCCGGTGCTTGTAACTTTTGATCCGTAAGGAGTTACGCGGCGCACATTATACCGTTGGAAACTTCTCCAAGAGCTCTACGATGGGGGTAGCAAGCCTACTTTGTTGTGCTAATTTTCGGAGCCCAAAATCGATCGTTTTCATCAGTTTTTGGATACTTTTCTTCTTTTGCGCTGTTTTCTCGTCCCGGATCGTACGTCGTCAGCTGCGAAAAGGTCGACAACCTAATCCATCACATTTCTATTACCGAATCCCATGGCACCGTGGGCAGGACAACTTCACTTCACGTAGAGGCTGGGCCTGCAAACCGAGAGAGTGGGGCTTGGGACCAAGTCTCCGTCGCTCCGGTGCCCATAACTTTTTATCCGTAAGGAGTTATGCGACACACATTATACCGTTGGAAAGCTCTCCGAGAGCTCTACGACGAGGACAGGAAGCCTGCTCGGTTGTGCCTCTACACGATACCTTGGGCAAGACAACTTCGCTTCACATAGAGGCTGGGCCCGCAAATCGAAGGCGTAAGGCTTGGAACTAGGTCTCCGTCGCTCTGGTGCTTGTAACTTTTGATCCGTAAGGAGTTATGAGGCGCACATTATACCGTTGAAAACCTCTCCAAGAGCTCTACGATGGGAGTAGCAAGCCTACTTGGTTGTGCTAATTTTCGGAGCCCAAAATCGATCGTTTTCATCAGTTTCTGGACACTTTTCTTCTTTTGCGCTGTTTTCCCGTCCCGGATCGTACGTCGTCAACAGCGAAAAGGTCGACAACCTAATTCATCACATTTCTATTACCGAATCCCACGGCACCGTGGGCAAGACAACTTGGCTTCACGTAGAGGCTGGGCCCACAAACCGAGAGAGTGGGGCTTGGGACCAGGTCTCCGTCGCTTCGTTGCCCATAACTTTTGATCCGTAAGGAGTTACGAGGCACACATTATATCGTTGGAAAGCTCTCCGAGAGCTCTACGACGAGGACAGGAAGCCTGCTCGGTTGCACCTCTTTTCGGAGCCTAAAATCGAAAGTTTTCACAAATTTTGGTTTACTTTTCTTCTTTTGCGCTGTTTTTTCATCCTAGATCGTACGTCGTAAGCCGCAAAAAGGACGACAACCTAATCCATCACATTTCTATTACAGAATCCAATGGCACCTTGGGCAAGACAACTTCGTTTCACGTAGAGGCTGGGCCCACAAACCGAGGGCGTGGGGCTTGGGACCAGGTCTTCGTTGCTCCGGTACCCATAACTTTTGATCCGTAAGGAGTTACGTGGCGCACAACATACCGTTGGAAAGCTCTCCGAGAGCTCTACGACGAGGGTAGCAAGCCTGCTCTTTAGCACCTATTTTTCGATCCCAAAATCGAATGTTTTCATCAATTTTAGGACACTCTTCTTCTTTTGCGCTATTTTTTTGTCCCGGATCGTACGTCGTCAGTCGCAAAAAGGACGACAACCTAATCCATCACATTTCTATTACCGAATCTCATGGTACTTTGGGTAAGACAACTTAGCTTCACGTAGAGGCTGGGTCCACAAACTGAGGGCGTAGGGCTTGGGACCAAGTCTCCGTCGCTCCGGTGCCCATAACTTTTAATCCGTAAGAGTTACGCGGCGCACAGCTTACCGTTGGAAAGCACTCCGAGGGCTCTACGATAAGGGCAGCAACCTTGCTCGGCTGCGGATGTTTTCGGAGCCCAAAATCGAACGTTTTCACCAATTTCAGGATATTTTTCTTCTTTTGCGCTGTTTTTCCATCCCGAATCGCACGTCGTTAGCCGCGAAAAGGACGACAACCGAATCCATCACATTTGTATTACCGAATCCCACGGCACCTTGGGCAAGACAACTTCTCTTCACGTAGAGACTGGGCCCGCAAACCGAGGGCGTGTGGCTTCTGACCAGGTCTCCGTCGCTCCGGTGCCCATGACTTTTGATCCGCAAGAAGTTACGCAGCGCACAGCATACCCTTGGAAAGCACTCCGAGACTTCTACGACGGCGGCAGCAAGCCTGCTCTGCTGCGCCTGTTTTTGTAGCCCAAAATTGAACGTTTTCATCAATTACAGGACACTTTTCTTCTTTTGCGTTGTTTTTCCGTCCCGGATTGTACGTCATTAGCCGCAAAAAAGATGACAACCTAATCCATCACATTTCTATTACCGAATCCCATGGCACCTTGGGCAAGACAACTTTGCTTCACGTAGAGGCTGGGTCCGCAAACTGAGGGCATGGGGCTTGGGACCAGGTCTCCGTCGCTCCGGTGCCCTTAACATTTGATCCGTAAGGAGTTACGCGGCGCACAACATACCATTGGAAAGCTCTCTGAAAAGCTCTACGACGGGGGCAACAACTTTGCTCAGCTGCGCCTGTTTTCAGAGCCCAAAATCAAATATCTTCACCAGTTTCAGGACACCTTTATTCTTTTGCGCTGTTTTTTCGTCCCGGATCGTACGTCGTGAGCCGCGAAAAGGACGACAACCGAATCCATCAAATTTGTATTACCAAATCCTATGGCACCTTGGGCAAGATAACTTCACTTCACGTAGAGGCTGGGCCCGCAAACTGAGGACGTGGGGCTTGGGAGTAGGTCTCCGTCGCTATAGTGCCCATAACTTTTGATCCATAAGGAGTTACGCGGCGCACAACATATCGTTGGAAAGCTATCCGAGAGCTCTACGATGAGGACAACAAACCTGCTCGGCTGCGTCTATTTTTGGAGCCCAAAATTGAACCTTTTCATTTGTTTCAAGACATTTTTCTTCTTTTGCGCTATTTTTTCGTCCCGGATCGTACGTCATGAGCTGCGAAAAAGATGACAACCTGATCCATCACATTTCTATTACTGAATCACACTACACCTTGGGCAAGAAAACTTCGCTTCACGTAGAGGCTGGGCCTGTAAACCGAAGGCGTGGGGCTTGGGACCAGGTCTCTGTTGCTCCGGTGCCCATAACTTTTGATCCTTAAGGAGTTACGCGGCGCACATTATACCGTTAGAAACCTCTCCGAGAGCTCTACGACTGAGGTTGCAAGCCTGCTCGACTGCTCCTATTTTTGGATTCCAAAATCGAACGTTTTCACCAATTTCAAGAAACTTTACTTCATTTTCGCTGTTTTTTCATCCCGGATCGTAAGTCATTTGCCGCGAAAAAGATGACAACCGAATCCATTACATTTGTATTACCGAATCCCACGGCACTTTGGGCAATACAACTTCGCTTCACGTAGAGGCTGGGTCAGCAAACTAGGGGCGTGGGGCTTGGGACCAAGTCTCCGTCGCTCCGGTGCCTTTAACTTTTGATTTGTAAGGAGTTACGCGGCGCACAACATATCGTTGGAAAGCTCTACGAGAGCTCTACAACGGGGACAGCAACCCTGCTCAGCTGCAGATGTTTTCATAGCCCAAAATAGAACATTTTCACTAGTTTCAGGACACTTTTCTTCTATTGCCCTGTTTTTTCATCCCAGATCGTATGTCTTTAGCTGCGAAAAGGACGACAACCGAATCCATCACATTTGTATTACTGAATCCCATGGCACCTTAGGCAAGAAAACTTCTCTTCATATAGAGGCTGGGACCGCAAACCGATGGCGTGGGGCTTGGGACCAGGTCTTCGTCACTCCGGTGCCCATAACTTTTGATCTGTAAGGAGTTACGCAGCGCACAACATACCGTTGGAAAGCTCTCTGAGAGCTCTACGACGGAGGCAGCAAGCTTGCTTGGCTGCGCCTGTTCTCGTAGCCCAAAATTGCACGTTTTCATTAGTTTTGGGACACTTTTCTTCTTCTGCGCTTCTTTCCCATCCCGGATCGTACGTCGTGAGCCGGAAAAAGGACGACAACCTAATCTATCACATTTCTATTACTGAATCCCACGGCACCTTGGGCAAGAGAACTTCGCTTCACGTAGAGGCTGGGTCCGCAAATAGAGGCCGCGGGACTTGGGACCAGGTCTCCGTCACTCCAGTGCCCATAACTTTTGATCTGTAAGGAGTTACGCGGCGCATAACATATCATTAGAAAGCTCTTTTAGAGCTCTACGACGGGGGTAGCAACCTTGCTCAGCTGCGCCTGTTTTTGGATCCCAAAATCAAACATCTTCACCAGTTTTGGGCCACTTTTCTTCTTTTGCGCTATTTTTCCATCCCAGATCGTGCGTCGTGAGCCGCGAAAAGGACGACATACGAATCCATCACATTTGTATTACCAAATCCCACGGTACCTTGGACAAGACAACTTCGCTTCACGTAGAGGCTTGGCCCGCAAACAGAGGGCATGGGGCTTAGGACCAGGTCTCCGTCGCTCCGGTGCCAATAACTTTTGATCCGCAAGGAGTTACGCGGCGCACAGCATACCGTTGGAAAGCTCTCTGATAGCTCTACGATGGTGACAGCAAACCTGCTTGGCTATGCCTATTTTTGGAGCCCAAAATCGAACGTTTTCATCTGTTTCAGGACACTTTTCTTCTTTTGTGTTGTTTTCCCATCCCAGATCGTGCGTCGTCAGCCGCGAAAAGGTCGACAAGCTAATCCATCACATTTCTATTACTGAATCCCATGGTACCTTGGGTAGGACAACTTCACTTCACGTAAAGGTTGGGTCCGTAAACCGAGGGCGTGGGGCTTAGGACCAAGTCTCCGTCGCTCCGGTACCCATAACCTTTGATCCGTAAGGAGTTACGCGGCGCACATTACACCGTTGAAAAGATTTCTGAGAGCTCTACGATGGGGACAGCAAACCTGGTCGGCTGTACTTATTTTCTGAGCCCAAAATTGAACTTTTTCATCAATTTTGGGATAGTTTTCTTCTTTTACGCTGTTTTTCTGTCCCGGGTCGTACGTCATGAGCCGCGAAAAGGACGACAACCTAATCCATCACATTTCTATTACCGAATCCAATGGCACCTTGGGCAAGACAACTTTGCTTCACGTAGAGGCTGGGCCCACAAATCGAGGGCTTGGGGCTTGGGGCTTGGGGCTTAGGACCAAGTCTCCATCGCTCCGGTGCCCATAACTTTTGATCCGTAAGAAGTTGCGCGGCGCACAACATGCCGTTGGAAAGCTCTCTGAGAGCTCTACGACGGGGGCAGCAAGCCTGCTCGGCTGCGCCTGTTCTCATAGCCCAAAATTGCACGTTTTCATCAATTTTGGGACACTTTTCTTCTTTTGCACTATTTTTCCATCCCGGATCGTACGTCGTGAGCAGCAAAAAGGATGACAACCTAATCCATCACATTTCTATTACTGAATCCCATGGCACCTTGGGCAAGAGAACTTTACTTCACGTAGAGACTGGGTCTGCAAACTGAGGCCGCGGGACTTGGGACCAGGTCTCCGTCACTCCGGTGCCCATAACTTTTGATCTGTAAGGAGTTACGCGGCGCACAACATACCATTGGAAAGCTCTCTTAGAGCTCTACGACGGGGGTAGCAACCTTCCTCAGCTGCGCCTATTTTCGGAGCCCAAAATCAAACATCTTCACCAGTTTTTGGCCACTTTTCTTCTTTTGCGCTATTTTTCCGTCCCGGATCGTACGTCGTGAGCCGCAAAAAGGACGACATCCGAATCCATCACATTTGTATTACCAAATCCCACGGCACCTAGCACAGGACAACTTCGCTTCACGTAGAGGCTTGGCCCGCAAACTGAGGTCGTGGGGCTTAGGACCAGGTCTCCGTCGCTCCGGTGCCAATAACTTTTGATCCGCAAGGAGTTACGCTGTGCACAGCATACCGTTGGAAAGCTCTTCAATAGCTCTACGATGGGGACAGCGAACCTGCTCGGCTGTGCCTATTTTTGGAGCCCAAAATCGAACGTTTTCATCTGTTTCAGGACACTTTTCTTCTTTTGTGTTGTTTTCCCGTCCCAGATCGTGCGTCGTCAGCCCCGAAAAGGTCAACAAGCTAATCCATCACATTTCTATTACTAAATCCCATGGCACCTTGGGCAGGACAACTTCACTTCACGTAGAGGCTGGGTCCGTAAACTGAGGGCGTGGGGCTTAAGACCAGGTCTCCGTCGCTCCGGTACCCATAACTTTTGATCCGTAAGGAGCTACGCGGCGCACATTATACCGTTGAGAAGCTTTACGAGAGCTCTACGATGGGAACAGCAAACCTGCTCGGCTGCACCTATTTTTTGAGTCCAAAATTGAACGTTTTCATCAATTTCGGGATAGTTTTCTTCTTTTGCGCGATTTTTCTGTCCCGGGTCGTACGTCGTGAGCCGCGAAAAGGACGACAACCTAATCCATCACATTTCTATTACCAAATCCAATGGCACCTTGGGCAAGACAACTTCGCTTCACGTAGAGGCTGGGCCCGCAAACCGAGGGCTTGGGGCTTGGGACCAAGTCTCCGTCGCTCCGGTGCCCATAACTTTTGATCCGTAAGAAGTTGCGCGGCGCACAACATACCGTTGGAAAGCCTTTCGAGTGCTCTATGACAGGCGCAGCGAGCCTGCTCGTTTGGGCTTGTTTTTGGATCCCAAAATTGAACGTTTTTACCAATTTCGGGATTCTTTTCTTCTTTTGCGCTATTTTTTTCGTCCCGGATCGTACGTCGTCAGACGCGAAAAGGACGACAACCTAATCCATCACATTTTATTACCAAATCCCATGGCACTTTGGGTAAGACAACTTCGCTTCACGTAGAGGCTGGGTTCGCAAACTGTGGGCATGGGGCTTGGGACCAAGTCTCCGTTGCTCCGGTGCCCTTAACTTTTGATTCGTAAGGATTTACACGGCACACAGCATACCGTTGGAAAGCTCTTCGAGAGCTCTACGACCGGGCTAACAACCCTGCTCGGCTGCGGATGTTTTCAGAGCCCAAAATCAAACGTTTTCACCATTTTCGGGACACTTTTATTCTTTTGTGCTGTTTTTTTATCCCTGATCGTACGTCGTTAGCCAGGAAAAGGACAACAACCGAGTCTATCACATTTGTATTATCGAATCCCATGGCACATTGGGCAAGACAACTTCTCTTCACGTAGAGACTGGGCCCGCAAACCGAGGGCGTGGGGCTTGGGACCAGGTCTCTGTTGTTCCGGTGCCCATAACTTTTGATCCGTAAGGAGTTACGCGGCGCACAGCATACCGTTGGAAAGCTCTTCGAGAGCTCTACGACGTGAGCAGCAAGCCAACTTAGTTGCGCCTCTTTTCGTAGTCCAAAATCGAACGTTTTCATCAGTTTCGAGACACTTTTCTTCTTTTACGCTATTTTTACGTCTCGGATCGTACGTCGTCAGCCGCGAAAAGGACCACAACCTAATCCATCACATTTCTATTACCGAATCTCATGGCAACTTGGGCAAGACAACTTCACTTCACGTAGAGGTTGGGTCCGCAAACTTTGGGCATGGGGCTTGGGACCAGGTCTTCGTCTCTCCAGTGCACATAACTTTTGATTTATAAGGAGTTACGCGGCTAACAGCATACTGTTGGAAAGCTCTCTAAGAGCTCTATGACGGGGGGAGCAATCTAGCTCAGCTGCGCCTATTTTCAAAACCCAAAATCAAACATTTTAACCAATTTCGGGACACTTTTCTTCTTTTGTGCTGTTTTTCCGTCCCGGATCGTACGTCGTGAGCTGCGAAAAGAACGACAACCGAATCCATCATATTTGTATTACCAAATCCCATGGTACCTTGGGCAAGACAACTTCGCTTCACGTAGAGGCTGGGCCTTCAAACCGAGGGCGTGGGGCTTGGGACCAGGTCTCCGTCGCTCCGGTGCCCATAACTTTTGATCTGTAAGGAGTTACTTGGTGCACAATACACCGTTGGAAAGCTTTCCGAGAGTTCTACGACAGGGACAGCAAGCCTGTTCAGCTTTGTCTATTTTCGGAGCCCAAAATTGAACGTTTTCATCTATTTCGTCACACTTTTCTTCTTTTGCGCTGTTTTTTCGTCCCGGATCGTACGTCGTGAGCCGTGAAAAGGACGACAACCTAATCCATCACATTTTTATTACCGAATCCCACGGTACCTTGGGAAAGACAACTTCGCATCAAGTAGAGGCAAGGCCCGCAAACCGAGGTCGTGGGCCTTGGGACCAAGTCTCCATCGCTCCGATGCCCATAACTTTTCATTCGTTAGGAGTTACGCAGCATACAGCATACCGTTAGAAAGCTCTCCGAGAGCTCTACGACAGGGGCATCAAGCCTGCTCGGCTGCGCCTATTTTCAGAGCGCAAATCTATCATTTTCATTAGTTTCGGGACACTTTTCTTCTTTTGCGCTGTTTTCCAGTCCCAGATCATGCCTCGTCAGCCGCAAAAAGTTCGACAACCTGATCCATCACATTTCTATTATCGAATCCCACGGTACCTTGGGCAAGACAATTTCGCCTTACGTAGAGGCTGGGTCCACAACTGAGGGCGTGGGGTTGCGACCAGGTCTCCGTCGCTCCGGTGCCCATAACTTTTGATCCGTAAGGAGTTACGTGACGCACAGCATACCTTTGGAAAGCTCTCCGAGAGCTCTACGACGAAGGCAGCAACCCAGATCAGCTATGGATGTTTTTGAAGCCCAAAATTGAACGTTTTTATCAGTTTCGGGACATTTTTCTTCTTTTGCGCTGTTTTCTCGTCCCAGATCATGCCTCGTCAGCTGCGAAAAGGTTTACAACCTGATCCATCACATTTCTATTACCAAATCCCATGGTACCTTGGGCAAGACAATTTCGCCTTACGTAGAGGCTGGGTCCGCAAACTGAGGGCGTGGGGCTTGGGACCAAGTCTCCGTCGCTCCGGTGCCCATAACTTTTGATCCGTAAGGTGTTACGTGGCGCACATTATATCGTTGGAAAGCTCTCCAAGAGCTCTACGACGGGGCCAACAAGCCTGCTTGGCTGTACCTATTTTCGAAGCCCAAAATTGAACGTTTCCACCAATTTCGATATACTTTTTCCTTTTGCGCTGTTTTTCCGTCCCGGATCGTACGTCGTGAGCTGTGAAGAGGACGACAACCTACTCTATCACATTTCTATTAAATAATCCAATGGCACCTTGGGCAAGACAACTTCGCCTCATGTAGAGGCTGGGTCCGCAAACTGAGGGCGTGGGGCTTGGGACCAAGTCTCCGTCACTCCGGTGCCCTAAACTTTTGATCCGTAAGGAGTTATATGGCGCACATCATACCGTTAGAAAGCTCTCCGAGAGTTCTATGATGGGGGTAGAAACTCTGCTTAGCTGCGCTTATTTTCGGAGCCCAAAATAGAACGTTTTCATCAGTTTTGGGACACTTTTCTTCTTTTGCGCTGTTTTTCCGTCCCGGGTCGTACGTCGTGAGCCGCAAAAAGGACGAAAACCTAATCCATCATATTTCTATTACCGAATCCCATGGTACCTTGGGCAAGACAACTTCACTTCACGTCGAGGCTGGGTCCGCAAACTGAGGGCGTGGGGCTTGGGACCAAGTCTCTGTCGCTCCGGAACCCTTAACTTTTGATGCGTAAGAAGTTGTACGGCGCACAGCATACCATTGGAAAGCTCTCCGAGAGCTTTACGATGGGGGCATCAATCCTGCTCAGCTGTGCCTATTTTCAGAGATGAAAATAGAACATTTTCACCAGTTTTGGGACACTTTTCTTCTTCTGCACTGTTTTTTCGTCTCGGATCGTACGTCGTAAGCCGCGAAAAGGACGACAACCAAATCCATCACATTTGTATTATCGAATCCCCCAGGTAAGACAAGATCTCTTCACGAAGAGGCTGGGCCCGCAAACCGAGGGCGTGGGGCTTGGGATCAGGTCTCCGTCGCTCCGATACCCATAACTTTTGATTCGTAAGGAGTTACGTGGTGCACAACATACCGTTGGAAGGCACTCTAAGAGCTCTACGATGGGGGCAGCAAGCCTGCTCGACTGCGCCTATTTTTGGAACCCAAAATCGATCGTTTTCATCAGTTTCGGGATACTTTTCTTCTTTTGCACTGTTTTCCTGTCCCAGATCGTGCGTCGTCAGCCGCGAAAAGGTCGACAACCTAATCCATCACTTTTCTATTACCGAATCCCACGACACCTTAGGCAGGACAACTTCGCTTCACGTAGAGGCTGGGACCACAAACTGAGGAGTTACGCAGCGCACATTATACCGTTGGAAAGTTCTCCGAAAGCTCTACGACGAGGGCAGCAAGCTTGCTCATCTGCTCTTGTTTACGGAGACCAAAATCGAATGTTTTCACCAATTTCGGGATACTTTTCTTCTTTTGCGCTATTTTTTCATCCCAGATCGTACGTTGTTAGCCGCGAAAAGGACGACAACCAAATCCATCACATTTCTATTACCGAATCCAATGGCACCTTCAGCAAGACAACTTCGCTTCACGTAGTGGTTGGGCCCGCAAACTGTGGGTGTAGGGCTTGGGATTAGGTCTCCGTCACTCCGGTGCCCATAACTTTTGATCTGTAAAGAGTTACGCAGCGTACAACATACCGTTGGAAATCTCTCCGAGAACTCTACGACGGGGGCAGCAAGCCTGCTCTTTAGCGTCCATTTTCGTAGCCCAAAATCGAACAAATTATTAGTTTCGGGACACTTTTCTTCTTTTCCGTTGTTTTTCAGGCCCGGATCGTACGTCGTCAGCCATGAAAAGGATGACAACCTAATCCATCACATTTCTATTACCGAATCCTATGGCACCTTGGGCAAGACAACTTCGCTTCACGTAGAGGCTGGGTCCGCAAACTGAGGGTGTAGAGCTTGGGACCAGGTCTCCGTCGCTCCTGTGCCTATAATTTTTGATCCGTAAGGAGTTACGCGCCGCACAACATACCATTGGAAAGGTCTTTGAGAGTTCTACGACGGGGGCAGCAACCCTGCTCAGCTGTGGATGTTTTTGGAGACCAAAATCGAACATTTTCACCAGTTTCGGGATACTATTCTTCTTTTGCGCTGTTTTTTCGTCCCGGATCGTACGTCTTTAGCACCGAAAAGGACGACAACCAAATCCATCACATTTGTATTACCGAATCCCATGGCACTTTGGGCAACATAACTTCTCTTCACGTAGAGGTTGTGCCCACAAATCAAGGGCGTTGGCTTGGGACCAAGTCTCCGTCGATCCAGTGCCCATAACTTTTTATCTGTAAAGAGTTACGCGGCGAACAGTATACCGTTGGAAAGCTCTCCGAGAGCTCTACGATGAGGGCAGCAAGACTGCTCCGCTGCATCTGTTTTCTTAGCCCAAAATCGAACCTTTTCATCAGTTTTGGGACATTTTTCTTCTTTTGCGCTGTTTTTTCGTCCCAGATCGTACGTCGTCAGCCACGAAAAGGACGACAACCTAATCCACGAAAAGGACGACAACCTAATCCATCACATTTCTATTACCGAATCCCACGGCACCTTGGGCAAGACAACTTCGCTTCACGAAGAGACTGGGTCCGCAAACTGAGGGCGTGGGGCTTGGGACCAGGTCTTCGTCATTCCGGTGCCGTTAACTTTTGATCCGTAAGGAGCTACGTGGCGCACAGCATACCGTTGGAAATCTCTCTGAGAACTCTACGACGTGGTCAGCAACCCTACTCGGCTGCGCCTGTTTTCGGGGCCCAAAATCAAACATTTTTACCAGTTTCGAGACACCTTTCTTCTTTTGCGCTGTTTTTTCCATCCCAGATCGTACGTCGTGAGCCGTGAAAAGGACGACAACTGAATCTATCACATTTGTGTTACCAAATCCCACGGCACCTTGGGCAAGACAATTTTGCTTCATGTAGAAGCTGGGCCCGCAAACCGAGGGAGTGGGGCTTGGGAGCAGATCTCCGTCGCTCCGGTGCCCATAACTTTTGATCGACAAGGAGTTACACGGCACACAACATACTGTTGGAAAGATCTTCGAGAGCTCTACGACGGGGACAGTAAGCCTGCTCGACTGCGCCTATTTTTGGAGCCCAAAATTGAACATTTTCATCTGTTTCGGGACACTAAAATTCTTTTGCGCTATTTTTCCGTCCCGGATCGTACGTCGTGAGCCGCGAAAAGGACGACAACCTAGTTAATCACATTTTTATTACCGAATCCCATGGCACCTTAGGCAAGACAACTTCGCTTCACGTAGAGGCTGGGCCCGCAAACTGAGGGCGGGGGGCTTGGGACCAAGTCTTCGGCACTCTGGTACCCATAAATTTTGATCCATAAGGAGTTACGCGGCTCACATCATACCGTTGGAAAGCTCTCCGAGAGCTCTACGACGGGGGCATGAAGCCTGCTCAGCTTCGCTTATTTTCGGAGCCCAAAATCAATCGTTTTCATCATTTTTGGGAGACTTTTCTTCTTTTGCGCTTTTTTCCCCTCGCGGATCGTACATCGTCAGCCGCGAAAAGGACGACAACCTAATCCATCATATTTCTATTACTGAATCTCACTACACCTTGGGCTGGGCAACTTTGCTTCACGTAGAGGATGGGTTCGCAAACCGAGGGCGTGGGGCTTGGGACCAGGTCTTTGTCGCTGCGGTGCCCATAAATTTTGATCCATAAGGAGTTACGCGGCGCACATTATACTGTTTAAAAGCTCTCTGAGAGCTCTACGATGGGGGTAGCAAGCCTGCTCGGCTACGCCTGTTTTCGTAGCCCAAAATCAAACGTTTTCAATAATTTTGGGACATTTTTCTTCTTTTGCCCGATTTTTTCGTCCCGGATGGTACGTCGTGAACCGCGAAAAGGACGACAACCTAATCCATCACATTTTTATTACCGAATCCAATGACACCTTGGGCAAGACAACTTCGCTTCATGTAGAGGCTGGGCCCGCAAACCGAGAGCGTGGGGCTTGGGACCAAGTCTCTGTCACTCCGGTGCCCATAACTTTTGATCCGTAAGGACTTACGCGGCGCACAACAAACTGTTGGAAAACTCTACGAGAGCTCTACGACGGGGGCAGCAAGCCTGCTCTTTAGCACCTATTTTCGGATCCCAAAATTGAACATTTTTATCAGTTTCGGGACTCTTTTCTTCTTTTGCGCTGTTTTTTCATCCCAGATCGTAAGTCGTCAGTCGCGAAAAGAACGACAACCTAATCCATCACATTTCCATTACCGAATCCCACGACAGTTTGGGCAAGACAACTTCGCTAAACATAGAGGCTAGGTTCGCAAACTGAGGGTGTGAGGCTTGGGACCAAGTCTTCGTCGCTCCGGTGCCCATAACTTTTGATCCGTAAGGAGTTACACAGTGCACAGCATGCCGTTGGAATGCTCTCCGAGAGCTCTACGATGCGGGCAGCAACCTTTCTTTGCTGCGGAAGTTTACGGAGCCTAAAATCCAACATTTTCACCAGTTTCAGGATACTTTTCTTCTTTTGCGCTATTTTTTGGTCCCAAATCGTACGTCATTAGCCTCGAAAAAGACGACAACCGAATCCATCACATTTGTATTACAAAATCCTATGACAACTTCTCTTCACGTAGAGGCCGGGCCCGCAAACCGAGGGCTTGGGGCTTGGGACCAGGCCTCTGTCGCTCCGGTGCCTATAACTTTTGATCCGTAAGAAGTTACGCGACACACAACATACCGTTGGGAAGCTCTCCGAGAGCTCTACTACGAGGGAAGCAAGCCTGCTCGGCTGCGCCTATTTTCAGAGCCCAAAATCGAACATTTTCATCACTTTCGGTACACTTTTCTTCTTTTGCACTTTTTTCCCGTCCCGGATCATACGTCGTCAGCCGCGAAAAGGACAACAACCTAATCCATCACATTTCTATTAACGAATCCCACCGCACCTTTGGCAGGACAACTTCACTTCAAGTAGAGGCTGGGTCCGCAAATCGAGGGTGTGGGGCTTGGGACCAGGTCTCCGTCGCTCCGGTGCCCATAACTTTTGATCCGTAAGGAGTTATGCGATGCACATTATACCCTTGGAATGCTCTACTAGAGTTCTACAATGGGGGTAGCAAGCCTGCTCAGCTGTACCTATTTTCTGAGCCCAAAATCGAACGTTTTCACCAATTTTGGGACACTTTTCTACTTTTTCGCTGTTTTTCTGTTCCGGATCGTACGTCGTGAGCCTCGAAAAGGACGACAATTTAATCCATCACATTTCTATTATCGAATCTCACGGCTCCTTGGGCAAGACAACTTCGCATCACGTAGAGGCTGGGCCCGCAAACCGAGGGCGTAGGCCTTAGGACCAAGTCTCCGTCGCTCTGGTGCCCACGACTTTTGATCCGTAAGGAGTTACGCGGCGCATAGCATACCGTTGGAAAGCTCTCCGAGAGCTCTACGACGGGGGCAGTAAGCCGGCTCAGGAGTGCCAATTTTTGAACTCCAAAATCGATCGTTTTCATTAGTTTTAAGACACTTTTCTTCTTTTGCGTTGTTTTCCCAACTCAGATCATGCGTAGTCAGCCGCGAAAAGGTCGACAACCTAATCCATCACATTCCTATTACCAAATCCCACGGCATCTTAGGCAGTACAACTTCGCTTCACGTAGAGGCTGGGTCCGCAAACCGAGAGCGTGGGGCTTAGGACCAGGTCTCCGTCACTCCGGTGCCCATAACTTTTGATCCGTAACGAGTTACGCAGCGCACATTATACAGTTGGAAAGCTCTCCGAGACCTCTACGACGGGGGCAACAAGCCTGCTTGGTTGTGCCTGTTTTTGGAGCCCAAAATAGAACCTTTTCACCAATTTCGGGACACTTTTCTTCTTCTGCGTTGTTTTTTCATCCCGAATCGTACGTCATGGCGACGAAAATGACGACAATCTAATCCATCACATTTCTATTATCGAATCCCACAGCACCATGGGCAAGACAACTTCGCTTCACGTAGAAGTTGGGCCCGCAAACCGAGGGCGTGGGGCTTAGGACCAAGTCTCTGTCGCTTCGGTGCCCATAACTTTTGATCCGTAAGGAGGTACGCGGCGCACAGCATACCGTTGGAAAGCTCTCCGAGAGCTCTACGACAAGCACAACAAGCCTGCATAACAGCGCCTATTTTCGGAACCCAAAATTGATCATCTTCATCAGTTTTTGGACACTTTTCTTCTTTTGCGCTGTTTTCCCATCCCGGATCGTTCGTCGTCAGCCGCGAAAAGGTCGACAACCTAATTCATCACATTTCTATTACTGAATCCTATGGCACCTTGGGCAGGACAACTTCATTTCATGCCGAGGCTGGGTCCGCAAATTGAGGGCGTGGGGCTTGGGACCTAGTCTCCGTCGCTCCGATGTCCATAACTTTTGATCCGTAAGGAGTTACGCGGCGCACAACATACCGTTGGAAAGCTCTGCGAGAGCTCCACGATAGGGGAAGTACCCCTGCTCGGTTGCTCCTATTTTTGGAACCCAAAATCGAACGTTTTCACCAGTTTTGGGATACTTTTCTTATTTTGCACTGTTTTTCTATCCCAGATCGTACATCGTTAGCCGCGAAAGGGACGACAATTTTGATCCATCATATTTGTATTACCGAATCCCACGACACCTTCGGAAAGACAACATCTCTTTACGTAGAGGTTGGGCTAGCAAACCGAGGGCGTGGGGCTTGGGATCAGGTCTCTGTCGCTCTGGTGCCCATAACTTTTGATCCGTAAGGAGTTACGCGGTGCACAGCGTACCGTTGGAAAACACTCCGAGAGCTCTACGACGGGAGCAGTGAGCGTGCTCGGCTGCAACCATTTTTGGAGACCAAAATTGATCATTTTCATTAGTTTTGGGACATTTTTCTTATTTTGCGCTGTTTTCCCGTCCCAGATCGTGCGTCGTCAGCCGCGAAAAGGTCAACAACCTAATCCATTACATTTCTATTATCAAATCCCACGGCACCTTAGGCTAGACCGAGGGCGTGGGGCGTGGGACTAGGTCTCCATCGCTCCGGTGCCCATAACTTTTGATCCGTAAGGAGTTACGCGGTGCACATTATACTGTTGGAAAGCTCTCTGAGAGCGCTACGACGGTGGCAGCAAGCCTGTTTGGCTGCGCCTGTTTTCGAAGCCCAAATTGAACGTTTTCACCAATTTCGGGACACTTTACTTTTTTTGTGCTGTTTTTCCATCCCGGATCGTACGTCGTGAGCCGCGAAAAGGACAACAACCTAATCAATCACATTTCTATTACTGAATCCCACGGCACCTTGGGCAAGACAACTTCGCTTCACGTAGAGGCTGGGTCAGCAAATTGAGGGCGTTGGGCTTGGGACCAGGTCTCCGTCGCTCCGGTGCCCTTAACTTTTGATCCGTATAGAGTTACGCGGTGCATATTATACCGTTGGAAAGCTCTCCGAGAGCTCTACAACGGGGGTAGCAAGCCTGCTAGGCTGCACCTATTTTCGGAGCCCAAAATCGAATGTTTTCACAAATTTCGGGACACTTTTCTTCTTTTGCGGTATTTTTCTGTCCCGGATTGAACGTCGTGTGCCACGAAAAGGTCGACAACCTAATCCATCACATTTTTATTACCGAATCCAATGGCACCTTGGGCAAGACAACTTCGTTTCACGTAGAGGCTGGGCCCACAAACCGAGGGTGTGGGGCTTGGGACCAGGTCTCCGTCATTTCGATGCCCATAACTTTTGATCCGTAAGAAGTTATGTGGTGCACAACATATCGTTGGAAAGCTTTCTGAGAGCTCTACAACGGGGACAGCAAGCCTGCTCTTTAGCGCCTATTTTCGTATACCAAAATCGAACGTTTTCATCCATTTCGGGACACTTTTCTTCTTCTGTGTTATTTTTTCGTCCCGGATCGTACGACCTGAGTCGCGGAAAGGACTACAAATTAATCCATCACATTTCTATTATTGAATCAAATGGCACCTTGGGCTAGATAACTTCGCTTCACGTAGAGGCTGGGCCCGAAAGCCGAGGGCGTGGGCCTTGGGACCAAGTCTCCGTCACTCCGGTGCCCATGACTTTTGATCCGTAAGGAGTTACGCGGCACACAGTATACCGTTGGAAAGCTCTCCGAGAGCTCTACGACGGAAGAAACAAGCCTTCTTGTTTGCGCCTATTTTTGAAGTCCAAAATTGATCATTTTCATCAGTTTCGGGACACTTTTCTTCTTTTGCGCTATTTTCCCAACCTAGATCGTGTGTAGTCAGCCACGAAATGGTCGACAACCTAATCCATCACATTTCTATTACCGAATCCCACGGCACCTTGGGCAGTACAACATCGCTTCATGTCGAGGCTGGGTCCGCAAACCGAGAGCGTGGGGCTTAGGACCAAGTCTCCGTCGCTCCGGTGCCCATAACTTTTGATCAGTAAAGAGTTACGCGGCGTACATTATACAGTTGGAAAGCTCTCCGAGAGCTCTAAGACGGGGGTAACAAGCCAGCTTGGCTACGCCTATTGTCGGAGCCCAAAATCGAACCTTTTCACCAATTTCAGGACACTTTTCTTCTTCTGCGCAGTTTTTTCGTCCCGGATCGTACGTCGTGAACCACGAAAAGGATGACAATCTAATCCATCACATTTCTATTACCGAATCCCACGGCACCATAGGCAAGACAACTTCGTTTTACGTAGAGGCTAGGCCCGTAAACCGAGGGCGTGGGGCTTGGGACCAAGTCTCCGTCGCTCCGATGCCCATAACTTTTGATCCGTAAAGAGTTACGCGGCGCACAGCATACCGTTGGAAAGATCTCCGAGAGCTCTACGACGAGGGCAGCAAGCCTGCTTGGCTGCGCCTATTTTTGAAGCCCAAATTGAATGTTTTCACCAATTTCGGGACACTTTACTTCTTTTGCGCTATTCTTAGGTCTCGGATCGTACGTCGTGAGCCACCAAAAGGATGACAACCTAATCCATCACATTTCTATTAAAGAATCTCATGGCACCTTGGGCAAGAAAACTTCGCCTCAAGTAGAGGCTGGGTCCGCAAATTGAGGGCGTGGGGCTCGGGACTAGGTCTCCGTCGTTCCGATGCCCATAGGTTTTGATCCGTATGGAGTTACGCGGCGCACATTATACCGTTGGAAAGCTCTCCGAGAGCTCTACGACGGGGGCAGCAAGCTTGTTAGGCTGCGCCTATTTTCGGAGCCCAAATTTGAACGTTTTCACAAATTTCGGGACACTTTTCTTCTTTTACGGTGTTTTTCTATCCCAGATCGTATGTCGTGAGCCGCAAAAAGGACGACAACCTAATCCATTACATTTATATTACGGAATCCAATGGCACCTTGGGCAAGACAACTTCGCTTCACGTAGAGGCTGGGCTCGCAAACTGAGGGCGTGGGGTTTGGGACCAAGTCTCCATCACTCCGGTGCCCATAACTTTTGATCCGTAAGAAGTTATGTGGCGCACAACTTACCGTTGGAAAGATTTTTGAGAGCTCTACGATGGCGTCAACAAGCCTACTCTTTAGCGCCTATTTTCGTAGCCCAAAATAGAACGTTTTCATCCGTTTTGGGACACTTTTCTTCTTTTGCGATGTTTTTTCGTCCCGGATCGTACGTCGTGAGCCTAAAAAAGGACGACTAATTAATCCATCACATTTCTATTACTGAATCCAATGGCACCTTGGGCAAGACAACTTCGCTTCACGTAGATGGTGGGCCCGCAAACCGAGGGCGTGGGCCTTGGGACCAAGTCTCCGTTGCTCCGGTGCCCATGACTTTTGATCCGTAAGGAGTTATGCGGCGCACAGCATACTGTTGGAAAGCTCTCCGAAAGCTCTACGATGAAGGCAGCAATCCTGCTCGGCTGTGCCTATTTTTCAAGTCCAAAATTGATCGTTTTCATCAGTTTCGGGACACTTTTCTTCTTTTGCGCACAGCATACCGTTGGAAAGCTCTCCGAGAGCTCTACGACGGGGGCAACAAGCTTGCTTGGTTGCGCCTATTTTCGGAGCCCAAAATTGAACCTTTTCACCCATTTTGGGACACTTTTCTTCTTCTGCGCTGTTTTTCCGTCCCGGATCGTACGTCGTGAGCAGCGAAAAGGATGACAACCTAATCCGTCATATTTCTATTATCGAATCCCACGGCACCATGGGCAAGACAACTTCGCTTCACGTAGAGGCTGGGCCCGCAAACCGAGGGCGTGGGGCTTGGGACCAAGTCTCCGTCGCTCTGGTGCCCATAACTTTTGATCCGTAAGGAGGTACGCGGTGCACAACATACTGTTGGAAAGCTCTCCGAGAGTTCTACAACGAGCGTAGCAAGCCTTCTAGGCAGCGCCTATTTTCAAAACCCAAAATCGATCAATTTCATTAGTTTCTGGACACTTTTCTTCTTTTGCGTTATTTTTCTATCCCGGATCGTACGTCGTCAGCCGCAAAAAGGTCGACAACCTAATCCATCACATTTCTATTACCGAATCCTACGACACCTTGGGCAGGACAACTTCATTTCATGTCGAGGTTGGGTCCGTAAATTGAGGGTGTGGGGCTTGGGACCAGGTCTTCGTCGCTCTGGTGCCAATAACTTTTGATCCGTAAGGAGTTATGCGGTGCACAGCATACCGTTGGAAAGCTCTCCGAGAGCTCTACGATTGGCGCAGCAACCGTGCTTTGTTCTGCAGATTTTCGGAGCACAAAATCGAACATTTTCACTATTTTCGATACACTTTTCTTCTTTTGCGCTGTTTTCTGTCCCAAATCGTACGTCGTTAGCCGCGAAAAGGACGACAATTTTGATCCATCACATTTGTATTACCGAATCCCACGGTACCTTGGGAAAGACAATATCTCTTCACGTAGAGGCTGGGCTCGCAAACCGAGGGCGTGGGGCTTGTGACCAGGTTTCCGTCGCTCAGGTGCCTATAACTTTTGATCCGTAAGGAGTTACGTGGTGCACAGCATACCGTTGGAAAGCACTTCGAGAGCTCAATTACAAAGGCAGTATACCTGCTCGGCTGCCTATTTTCAGAGCCCAAAAGCGATAGTTTTCATCAATTTTGGGACACTTTTCTTCTTTTGCGCTGTTTTCCCGTCCCAGATCGTGCGTCGTTAGCTGCGAAAAGGTCGACAACCTAATCCATCACATTTCTATTACCGAATGCCACGGCACCTTAGGCAGAAAAACTTCGCTTCACATAGAGGGTGGGTCTGTAAATCGAGTTACGCGGCGCATATTATACCGTTGGAAAGCTCTCCAAGAGCTCTACGACGGGGGCAGCAAGCCTGCTTGGCTGCACCTGTTTTCGAATCCCAAAATCGAACGTTTTCACAAATTTTGGGACACTTTTCTTCTTTTGCGATGTTTTTTTGTCCCGGATCGTACGTCGTGAGCCGCAAAAAGGACAACAACCTAATCCATCACATTTCTATTACCGAATCCAATGGCACCTTGGGCAAGACAACTTCGCTTCACATAGAGGCATGGCCCGCAAACCAAGGGTGTGGGGCTTCGAACCAAGTCTCTATCATTCCGGTAGCCATAACTTTTGATCTGTAAGGAGTTACGTGGCGCACAACATACTGTTAGAAATCTTTTCGAGAGCTCTACGACAGGGGCAGCAAGCCTGCTCTTTAGCACCTGTTTTCGTAGGCCAAAATCGAATGTTTTCATCTGTTTCGGGACACTTTTATTCTTTTACGCTGTTTTTCCGTCCCGGATCGTACTTCGTCAGCCGCGACAAGGATGACAACCTAATCCATCACATTTCTATTACCGAATCCCACGTCACCTTGGGAAAGACAACTTCGCTTCACGCAGAGGCTGGGTCCGCAGAATGAGGGCGTGGAGCTTGGGACCAGATCTCTGTCGCTCCGGTGCCCATAACTTTTGATCCGTAAGGAGTTACGCGGTGCACAGCATACCGTTGGAAAGCTCTATGAGAGCTCTACGACTGGGGTAGCAACCTTGCTCGGCTGCGCTTGTTTTCGGAGCCCAAAATCAAATATTTTCACCAGTTTCTGGACACTTTTCTTCTTTTGCGCTGTTTTTCTGTCCCGGATCGTACGTCGTGAGCTGTGAAAAGGATGACAACCGAATCCATCACATTTGTATTTTCAAATCCCATGGCACCTTGGGTAAGACAACTTCGCATCACGTAGAGATTGGGCCCGCAAACCGAAGGCGTGGGCCTTGGAACCAAGTCTCCGTCACTCCGGTGCCCATAACTTTTGATCCGTAAGGAGTCACGCGACGCACAGCATACCGTTGGAAAGCTCTTCGAGAGCTCTAAGATGGGGGCAGCAACCCTGCTCGGCTGCGCCTATTTTTGGAGCCCAAAATCAAATGTTTTTACCAGTTTCGGGATACTTTTCTTCTTTTGCACTGTTTTTCTGTCCCGAATCGTACGTCATTAGCCGCGAAAAGAACGACAATTTTGATCCATCGCTTTTTATTACCGAATCCCACAGCACCTTGGGCAAGACATCATCTCTTCACGTAGAGGCTAGGCGCGCAAACCCAGGGCGTAGGGCTTGGGACCATGTCTCCGTCGCTCTGGTGCCCATAACTTTTGATCCGTAAGGAGTTACGCGGCGCACAGTATACTGTAGGAAAGCACTCCGAGAGCTCTATGACGGGGCCTGCAAGCCTGCTTAGCTGCGCCTATTTTTGGATCCCAAAATCGAACATTTTCATCAGTTTCGGGATACTTTTATTCTTTTACGCTATTTTCCCGTCCCAGATCGTGCGTCGTCAGCTACGAAAAGGTCGACAACCTAATCCATCACATTTCTATTACCAAATCTTATGGCACATTGGGTAGGACAACTTCGCTTCACGTATAGGGTAGGTCTGCAAACCGAGGCCGTGGGGCTTAGGACTAGGTCTCCGTTGTTTTGGTGCCCATAACTTTTGATCCGTAAGGAGTTATGCGGTGCACATTATACCGTTGGAAAGCTCTCCGAGAGCTCTACCACGGGGGCAGCAAGCTTGCTTGACTCCGCCTATTTTCGGAGCCCAAAATCGAACGTTTTCACCAATTTCGGGACACTTTTCTTCTTTTTCGCTATTTTTCTGTCCCGAATCGTATGTCGTGAGCTGCGAAAAGAACGACATCCTAATCAATCACATTTCTATTACCGAATCCAATGGCACCTCGGGCAAGCCAACTTCACTTCACGTAGTGATTGGGCCCGCAAACCGAGGGCTTGGGGCTTGGGAACAAGTCTTCGTCACTCCGTTGCCCATAACTTTTGATCCGTAAGGAGTTACGTGGCACACAACATACCGTTGGAAAGGTCTACGAGAGCTCTACGACAGGGGCAGCAAGCCTGTTCTTTAGCGTCTATTTTGGTAGCCCAAAATCGAATGTTTTCATCAGTTTAGGGACACTTTTATTCTTTTACGCTATTTTTTTGTCCCGGATTGTACGTCGTCAGCAGCGAAAAGGATGACAAACTAATCCATCACATTTCTATTACCGAATCCCACGTCACCTTGGGCAAGACAACTTTGCTTCACGTAGAGGCTCGGTCCGCAAACTGAGGGCGTGGAGCTTAGGACCAGGTCTCCGTCGCTCCGGTGTCCATAACTTTTGATCCGTAAAGAGTTACGCGGCGTACAGCATACCGTTGGAAAGCTCTCTGAGAGCTCTACGATTGGGGCAGCAACTCTGCTTGGCTGCGCCTATTTTCGGAGCTCAAAATCAAACATTTTCACCAGTTTCGGGATACTTTTCTACTTTTGCGCTATTTTTCCGTCCTGGATCGTACGTCGTGAGCCGTGAAAAGGACAACAACCGAATCCATCAAATTTGTATTACAAAATCCCTCGGCACCTTGGGCAAGACAACTTCCCATCATGTAGAGGTTGGTCCCGCAAACCGAGGGTGTGGGCCTTGGGACCAAGTTTTCGTCGCTTCGGTGACCATAACTTTTGATTCGTAAGTAGTTATGCGGTGCACAACATACCGTTGGAAAGCTCTACGAGAGCTCTACGATGGGGGCAGCAAGCCTGCTTGGTTGTGCCAATTTTCAAAGCCCAAAATCGAATGTTTTCATCAGTTTCGAGACACTTTTTTTTCTTTTGTGCTGTTTTCCCGTTCCGGATCGTACGTCGTCAGCTACAAAAAGATTGACAACCTAATCTATCACATTTCTATTACCGAATTCCACGGCACCTTGGGCAGGACAAATTCGATTCACGTAGAGGCTGGGTCCGTAAACCGAGGGCGTGGTGCTTGGGACCAGGTCTCCGTCACTCCGGTGCCCATAACTTTTGATCCGTAAGGAGTTACGCGGTGCACAGTATACCGTTGAAAAGCACTCCGAGAGCTCTACGACGGGGACATCAAGCTTGCTTGGCTGCGCCTATTTTTGGACCCCAAAATCAAACGTTTTCATCAGTTTTGGGACACTTTTATTCTTTTGCGCTGTTTTTCCGTCCCAGATCGTACGTCGCCAGCCTCGAAAAGGTCGACAACCTAATCCATCATATTTCTATTACCAAATCCCAAGGCACATTGGGTAGGACAACTTCACTTCACGTATAGGGTAGGTCTGCAAACCGAGGCCGTAGGGCTTAGGACTAGGTCTTCGTCGTTCCGGTGCCCATAACTTTTGATCCGTAAAGAGTTACGCGGCGCACATTATACCGTTGGAAAGCTCTCTAAGAGCTCTACGACAGGGGCAACAAGCCTTCTTGACTGCGCCTGTTTTCAGAGCCCAAAATCGAATGTTTTCACCAATTTCGGGACACTTTTCTTCTTTTTCGCTGTTTTTCTGTCCCGGATCGTATGTCGTGAGCTGCGAAAAGGACGACATCCTAATCCATCACATTTCAATTACCGAATCCAATGGCACCTTGGGCAAGACAACTTCTCTTCACGTAGAGGTTAGGCCCGCAAACCGAGGGCTTAGGGCTTGGGAACAGGTCTCCGTCACTCTGTTGCCCATAACTTTTAATCCGTAAGGAGTTACGTGGCGCACAACATACCGTTGGAAAGCTCTCCGAGAGCTCTACGACGGGGGCAGCAAGCCTGCTCTTTAGCGCCTATTTTGGTAGCCCAAAATCGAACATTTTCATCAATTTAGGGACACTTTTCTTCTTTTGCGCTATTTTTCTGTCCCGGATCGTACGTCGTCAGCCGCGAAAAGGATGACAAACTAATCCATCACATTTCAATTACTGAATCCCATGTCTCCTTGGGCAATATAACTTTGCTTCACGTAGAGGCTATGTCCGCAAACTGAGGGCGTAGAGCTTAGGACCAGGTCTCCGTCGCTTCGGTATTCATAACTTTTGATCCGTAAGGAGTTACGCGGCGCACAGCATACAGTTGGAAAGCTCTCTGAGAGCTCTACGATTGGGGCAGCAACCCTACTTGGCTGCGCCTATTTTCGGAGCCTAAAATCAAACATTTTCACCAGTTTTGGGATACTTTTCATCTTTTGCGCTGTTTTTCTGTCCTGGATCGTACGTCGTGAGCCGCGAAAAGGAGGACAACCGAATCCATCACATTTGTATTACCAAATCCCTCCGTACCTTGGGCAAGACAACTTCCCATCACGTAGAGGTTGGGCCCGCAAACCGAGGGTGTGGGCCTTAGGACCAAGTCTCCGTCGATGCGGTGCCCATAACTTTTGATCCGTAAGTAGTTATGCGGCGCACAACATACCGTAGGAAAGCTCTACGAGAGCTCTACGACGGGGGAAGCAAGCCTGCTTGGTTGTGCCAATTTTTGGAGCCCAAAATCGAACGTTTTCATTAGTTTCGGGACACTTATTTTCTTTTGCGCTGTTTTCCCGTTCCGGATCGTACGTCGTCAGCTGCGAAAAGATCAACAACCTAATCTATCACATTTCTATTACCGAATTCCACGACACCTTGGGCAGGACAACTTCGATTCACGTAGAGGCTGGGTCCGTAAACCGAGGGCGTGGTGCTTGGGACCAGGTCTCTGTCGCTCCGGTGCCCATAACTTTTGATCAGTAAGGAGTTACGCGGCGCACAACATATCTTTGGAAATCTCTCCTAGAGCTCTACGACGGGGGCAGCAAGGCTGCTCGGCTGCGCCTGTTTTCGGAGCCCAAAATTGAATTTTTTCACGAATTTCAGGACACTTTTCTTCTTTTGCACTGTTTTTCCGTCGCGGATCGTACGTCGTGAGCCGTGAAAAGGACGACAACCTAATCCATCACATTTCTATTACCGAATGCAATGGCACCTTGGGCAAGGAAACTTCGCTTCACGTAGAGGCTGGGCCCGCAAACCGAGGGCGTGGGGCTTGGGACCAGGTCTCCGTCACTCCGGTGTCCATAACTTTTGATTCGTAAGGAGTTACGTGGCACATAGCACACCATTGGAAGGCTCTCTTAGAGCTCTACGACGGGGGCAGCAACCTTTCTTAGCTGCGCCTGTTTTTGGAGCCCGAAATCAAACATTTTTACCAGTTTCGGGACACTTTTCTTCTTTTGCGCTATTTTTTCATCCTGGATCATACGTCGTGAGCAGCGAAAAGGACGCCAACTGAATCTATCAAATTTGTATTACCAAATTCCACGGCACCTTTGGCAAGTCTGCTATGCTGCGCCTATTTTCGAAGCCCAAAATCGATCGTTTTCATTAGTTTCGGGACACTTTTCTTCTTTTATGCTGTTTTCCCGTCCTAGATCGTGCGTCGTCAGCCACGAAAAGGTCGACAACCTAATCCATCACATATCTCTTACTGAATCCCACGGCACCTTAGGCAGGACAAATTCACTTGACGTAGAGGCTGGGTCCGCAAACCTAGGGCGTGGGGCTTAGGACTAGGTCTCCGTCACTCCGGTGCCCATAACTTTTGATCCGTAAGGAGTTACGTGGCGCACGTTATACCGTTGGAAAGCTCTCCGAGAGCCCTACGACGAAGGGAGTAAGCCTGCTTGGCTGCGCATGGTCTTAGAACCCAAAATCAAACGTTTTCACCAATTCCGGGACACTTTACTTCTTTTGTGCTATTTTTCCGTCCCGGATTGTACGTCGTAAGCTGCAAAAAGGACGACAGCCTAATCCATCACATTGCTATTACCGAATCCCATGGCACCTTGGGCAAGACAACTTCGCCTCACGTAGAGGTTGGATCCGCAAACTGAGGGCGTGGGGCTTGGGACCAGGTCTCCGTCGCTTCGGTGCCCATAACTTTTGATTCGTAAGGAGTTACACGGCACACAACATACCGTTAGAAATCTCTCTGAGAGCTCTACGACGAGGGCAGCAACCCTGCTCAGCTGTGGATGTTTTTGGAGACCAAAATCGAAAGTTTTCACCAGTTTCAAGACACTTTTCTTCTTTTGTGCTATTTTTTCATCCCGGATCGTAGGTCGTCAACCGCGAAAAGGATGACAACTGAATCCATCACATTTGTATTACCGATTCCCACGGTACCTTGGGTAAGACAACTTCTATTCACGTAGAGGCTGGGCACACATACCGAGGACGTAGGGCTTGGGACTAGGTCTCCGTCGCTCTGGTATCCATAACTTTTTATCATTATGGAGTTACGCGGCGCAAAGCATATCGTTGGAAAGCTCTATGAGAGCTCTATGATGGGGGCAGCAAGCCTGCTCGATTGCGCCTATTTTCGTACCCCAAAATTGAACGTTTTCATCAGTTTCGGGACACTTTTCTTCTTTTGCGCTATTTTTTCGTCTCGAATCGTACGTCGTCAGCCACAAAAAGGACGACAACCAAATCCATCACATTTCTATTACAGAATCCCACGGCACCTTGGGCAAGACAACTTCCCTTCACGAAGAGGCTGGGTCAGCAAACTGAGGACGTGGGGCTTGGGACTAGGTCTCTGTCGCTCTAGTACACATAACTTTTGATCTATAAGGAGTTACACGGCGCATAACATACCGTTGGAAGGCTCTCAGAGAGCTCTACGATAGGGGCAGCAACCCTGCTCGGTTGCGCCTATTTTCGGAGCCCAAAATCAAACATTTTCACCAGTTTCAAGACACTTTTCTTCTTTTGCGCTATTTTTTTTGTCCCGGATCGTAAGTCGTGAGCCGCGAAAAGGACGACAACTGAATCTATCACATTTGTATTACCAAATCCCATGGCACCTTGGGCAAGACAACTTCTCTTCACGTAGAGGCTGGGCCAGCAAAGCGAGGGTGTGGGGCTAGGGACTAGGTCTTCGTCGCTCCGGTGCCCATAACTTTTGATCCGTAAGGAGTTACACGTCGCACACCATACCGCGGGAAAGCTCTCCAAGAGCTCTACGACGAGGACAGTAAGCCTGCTCAGTTGTGCCAATTTTTGAAGCCCAAAATCGAACGGTTTCATCAGTTTCGGGACAATTTTCTTCTTTTGCGCTATTTTTCCGTCCCATATCGTACGTCGTGAGCCTAAAAAAGGAATACAACCTAATCCATCACATTTCTATTACCGAATCCCATGGCTCCTTGGGCAGGGCAACTTTGCTTCCCGAAGAGGCTGGATCTGCAAATCGAGGGCGTGGGGCTTAGGACCAGGTCTCCGACGCTCCGGTGCCCATAACGTTTTATCCGTAAGGAGTTACGCGGCGCACAGCATACCTTTGGAAAGCACTTCGAGAGCTCTACGACCGGGGCAGCAAGACTGCTAGACTACGCCTATTTTTGGAACCCAAAATCGATCATTTTTATCAGTTTCGGGACACTTTTCTTCTTTTGCGCTGTTTTTCCGTCCCAAATCGTGCGTCGTCAGCCGCGAAAAGGTCGACAACCTAATCCATCACATTTCTATTACCAAATCCCATGGCACATTGGGCAGGACAACTTCGCTTCATGTTTAGGGTAGGTTTGCAAACCGAGGCCATGGGGATTAGGACCAGGTCTCCGTCGTTCCGGTGCCCATAACTTTTAATCCGTAAGGAGTTACGCAGCGCACATTATACCGTTGGAAAGCTCTCTGAGAGCTCTACGATGGGGCCAGCAAGCCTGCTTGGCTACGCCTGTTTTCGGAGCCCAAAATTGAACATTTTCACCAATTTCGGGACACTTTTCTTCTTTTGCGCTGTTTTTCTGTCCCGGATCGTATGTCGTGAGCTGCGAAAAGGACGACATCCTAATCCATCACATTTCTATTATCGAATCCAATGGCACCTCAGGGAAGACAACTTTGCTTCACGTAGAGGCTGGGCCCGCAAACCGAGGGCTTGGGGCTTGGGAACAAGTCTCCATCACTCCGTTGCCCATAACTTTTGATTCGTAAGGAGTTACGTGGCGCACAACATACTGTTGGAAAGCTCTCCGAGAGCTCTACGACGGGGGTAGCAAGCCTGCTTTTTAGCACCTAATTTTTAGCCCAAAATCGAACGTTTTCATCAGTTTCGGGACACTTTTCTTCTTTTGTGATATTTTTTTGTCCCGGATCGTACGTCGTCAGCAGCGAAAATGATGACAACCTAATCTATCACATTTCTATTACCGAATCCCACGTCACCTTGGGCAAGACAACTTTGCTTCATGTAGAGGCTGGGTCCGCAAACTGAGGGCGTGGAGCTTAGGACCAGGTCTCCGTCGCTCCGGTGTCCATAACTTTTGATCCGTAAGGAGTTACGCGGCGTACAGCATACCGTTGGAAAGCTCTCTGAGAGCTCTACGATTGGGGCAGCAACTCTGCTTGGCTGGGCCTATTTTCAGAGCTCAAAATCAAACATTTTCACCAGTTTCGGGATACTTTTCTTCTTTTGCGCTATTTTTCCGTCCTGGATCGTACGTCGTGAGCCGTGAAAAGGACAACAACCGAATCCATCAAATTTGTATTACAAAATCCCTCGGCACCTTGGGCAAGACAACTTCCCATCATGTAGAGGTTGGGCCCGCAAACCGAGGGTGTGGGCCTTGGGACCAAGTTTTCGTCGCTTCGGTGCCCATAACCTTTGATCTGTAAGTAGTTACGCGGCGCACGACATACCGTTGGAAAGCTCTACGAGAGCTCTACGATAGGGGAAGAAAGTCTGCTTGGTTGTGCTTATTTTTGGAGCCCAAAATCGAACGTTTTCATCAGTTTCGGGATACTTTTTTTCTTTTGTGCTGTTTTCCCATCCCGGATCATACGTCGTCAGCTACGAAAAGATGGACAACCTAATCTATTACATTTCTATTACTGAATTCCACGGCACCTTGGGCAGGACAACTTCGATTCACGTAGAGGCTGGGTCCGTAAACCGAGGGCGTGGTGCTTGGGATCAGGTCTCTGTCGCTCGGGTGCCCATAACTTTTGATCCGTAAGGAGTTACGCGGGGCACAACATACCATTGTAAATCTCTCCTATAGCTCTACGACGGGGGCAGCAAGGCTGCTTGGCTGCGCCTATTTTTGGAGCCCAAAATTGAGTGTTTTCACCAATTTCGGGACACATTTCTTCTTTTGCGTTGTTTTTCTGTCGTGGATCGTACGTCGTGAGCCGCGAAAAGGACGACAACCTAATCCATCACATTTCTATTACCGAATACAATGGCACCTTAGGCAAGATAACTTCGCTTCACGTAGAAGCTGGGCCCGCAGACCGAGGACGTGGGGCTTGGGACCAGGTCTCCGTCACTCCGGTGTCCATAACTTTTGATCCGTAAGGAGTCACATGGCACACAGCACACCGTTAGAAGGCTTTCTGAGAGCTCTACGACGGGGGCAGCAACCTTGCTCAGCTGCGCCTATTTTCGGAGCCCAAAATCAAACATTTTTACCAGTTTCGGGACACTTTTCTTCTTTTGCGCTATTTTTTCGTCCCGGATTATACATCGTGAGCAGCGAAAAGGAAGACAACTGAATCTATCACATTTGTATTACCAAATCCCACGGCACTTTGGGCAAGCCTGCTCTGCTGCGCCTATTTTTGAAGCCCAAAATTGATCGTTTTCATCATTTTCGGGACACTTTTCTTCTTTTGCGCTGTTTTCCCGTCCTAGATCGTGACTCGTCAGCCACAAAAAGGTCGACAACCTAATCCATCACATATCTCTTACAGAATCCCACGGCACCTTAGGCAGGACAAATTCACTTCACGTAGAGGCTGGGTCCGCAAACTGAGGGCGTGGGGTTGAGGACCAAGTCTCCGTCGCTCCGGTGCCCATAACTTTTGATCCGTAAGGAGTTACGTGGTGCACGTTATACCGTTGGAAAGCTCTCCGAGAGCTCTACGATAGAGGCAGCAACCCTGCTCAGCTGCGCCTATTTTCAGAGTCCAAAATCAAACATTTTCACCAGTTTCGGGACACTTTTCTTCTTTTGCGCTATTTTTTCGTCTTGGATCGTACGTCGTGAGCCGCGAAAAGGACGACAACTGAATCTATCACATTTGTATTGCCAAATCCAACGGCACCTTGGGCAAGACAACTTCTCTTCACGTAGAGGCTGGGCCCGCAAAGCGAGGGCGTGGGGCTTGGGACTAGGTCTCTGTCGCTCTGGTACCCATAACTTTTGATCCGTAAGGAGTTACATGTCGCACACCATACCGCTGGAAAGCTCTCCGAGAGCTCTACGATGAGGACAGCAAGCTTGCTCGGCTGCACCTATTTTTGGAGCCCAAAATTGAACGGTTTCATATGTTTCGGGATAATTTTCTTCTTTTGTGCTATATTTTCGTTCCAGATCGTACGTCGTGAGCCGCGAAAAGGAAGACAACCTAATCCATCACATTTCTATTACCGAATCCCATGGATCCTTAGGCAGGACAACTTCGCTTCAAGAAGAGGCTGGGTCCGCAAACCGAGGGCGTGGGGCTTAGGACCAAGTCTCCGACACTCCGGTGCCCATAACGTTTTATTCGTAAGGAGTTACGCGGCGCACATTATACCGTTGGAAAGCTATCCGAGAGCTCTAAAACGGGGGTAGCAAGCCTACCCAGCTGTGCCTATTTTCGGAGCCCGAAATTGAACGTTTTCACCAATTTTGGGATACTTTTTTTCTTTTGCGCTGTTTTTTCATCCCGGATCGTACGTCGTGAACCGCGAAAAGGACGACGACCTAATTGATCACATTTCTATTACCGAAACCCACAGTACCTTAGGCAAGACAACTTCGAATCACGTAAAGGTTGGGCCCGCAAACCGAGGGCGTGGGCCTTGGGACCAAGTCTCTGTCGCTCCGGTGCCCATAACTTTTGATCCGTAAGGAGTTACGTGGCGCACAACATTCCGTTGGAACGCTCTCTGAGAGCTCTACGACGTGGGCAGAAAGCCTACTCGGCTGCACCTATTTTCATACCGCAAAATTGAACATTTTTACCAATTTCGGGACACTTTTCTCCTTTTACGCTGTTTTTCCTTCGCAGATCGTACGTCGTGAGCCGCGAAAAGGACGACAACTAAATCTATCACATTTGTATTACCAAATACCACAGTACCTTGGGTAAGACAACTTTTCTTCTCGTAGAGGCAAGGCACGCAAACCGAGGGCGTGGGGCTTGGGACCAGGTCTCCGTCGCTCCGGTGCCCATAACTTTTGATCCGTAAGGAGTTACGCAGCGCACAGCATACCGTTGAAAAGCTCTCCGAGAGCTCTACAACAGGGGCAGCAAGCCTGCTCGGCTGCACTAGTTTTAGTAGCGCAGAATTTAACATTTTCAACAATTTCGGGACACTTTTCTCCTTTTACGCTGTTTTTTCATCCCGGATCGTACGTCGTGAGCCACGAAAAGGACGACAACTGGATCTATCACATTTGTATTACCCAATCCCATGGCACCTTGGGCAAGACAACTTCTCTTCACGTAGAGACTGGGCCCGCAAACCGAGGGCGTGGGGCTTGGGACCAGGTCTCCGTCGCTTCGGTGCCCATAACTTTTGATCCGTAAGGAGTTACACGGCGCACACCATACCTTTGGGACGCTCTCCGAGAGCTCTACGATGAGGTTAGTAAGCCTGCTCGGCTGCGTCAATTTTTGGAGCCAAAAATCGAACGTTTTCATCTGTTTGAGGACACTTTTCTTCTTTTGCGCTGTTTTTCTATCCCGGATCGCACGTCGTGAACCGCGAAAAGGAGGACAACCTAATCCATCACATTTCTATTACCGAATCCCATGGCTCCTTGGGCAGGACAACTTCGCTTCACGTAGAGGCTGGGTCCGCAAACGGAGGGCGTGGGGCTTAGGACAAGGTCTCCGTCGCTTCAGTGCCTATAACTTTTGATCATTAAGTAGTTACGCGGCGCACAGCATACCGTTGGAAAGTTCACCGAGAGCTCTACGACGGGGGCAACAAGCCTACTCGGCTGCACCTATTTTCGTAGCCCAAAATTGAACATTTTCACCAATTTCGGGACACTTTTCTCATTCTGCGCTGTTTTTTCGTCTCGGATCGTACGTCGTGAGCCACGAAAAAGACAACAACCTAATCTATAACATTTCTTTTACCGAATCCAATGGCACCTTGGGCAAAACAACTTCGCTTCACGTAGAGGCTGGGCCAGCAAACCGAGGGCGTAGGGCTTGGGACCAGGTCTCCGTCACTCCGGTGCCCACAACTTTTGACCGGTAAGGAGTTACGCGGCGCACAACATATCGTTAGAAAGCTCTCCGAGAGCTCTACGACGGGGGCAACAAGCCTGCTCTTTAGCGCCTATTTTCGGATCCTAAATTCAAACGTTTTCATCAGTTTCGAAATTCTTTTCTTCTTTTGCGCTGTTTTTTCATCCCGAATCGTACGTCGTCAGTCGCGAAATGGACAACAAAATAATCTATCACATTTCAATTACCGAATCCCACGGCACTATGGGCAAGCCAACTTCACTTCACGTAGAGGCTAGGTCTATAAACTGAGGGCGTGGGGCTTTGGACCAAGTCTCCGTCGCTCCGGTGCCCTTAACTTTTGATTTGTAAAGAGTTACGCTGCGCATAGCATACCGTTGGAAAGCACTCCGAGAGCTCTACGAAGTGGGTAGCAAGCTTTCTCTGCTGCGCCTATTTTTGAAGCCCAAAATCGATTGTTTTCATCAATTTCGGGACACTTTTCTTCTTTTGCGCTGTTTTCCCGTCCCAGATCGTGCGACGTCAGCCACGAAAAGGTTGACAACCTAATCCATCACATTTCTCTTACCGAATCCCATGGCACCTTGGGCAGGACAACTTCGCTTCACGTAGAGGCTGGGTCCACAAACCGTGGGTGTGGGGCTTAGGACCAGGACTCCGTCGCTCCGGTACCCATAACTTTTGATCTGTAAGGAGTTACGCGGCGCACATTATACCGTTGGAAAGCTCTATGAGAGCTCTATGACAGGGGCAGTAAGCCTGCTTGGCTGCGTCTGTTTTTGGATCCCAAAATCGAACAATTTTCCTAATTTTGGGACACTTTACTTCTTTTGCGCTATTTTTACGTCCCGGATCGTACGTCGTGAGCCGCGAAAAGGACGACAACCTAATCCATCACATTTCTATTACCGAATCCCATGGCACCTTGGGCAAGACAACTTCGCCTCACGTAGAGGCTGGGTCCGCAAACTGAGGGCGTGGGGCTTGGGACCAGGTCTCCGTCGCTCCGGTGCCCATGACTTTTGATCCATAAGGAGTTATGCGGCACACATTATACCGTTGGAAAGCTCACCGAGAGCTCTACGATGGGTGCAGCACGCCTGCTCGGCTGCGCCTGTTTTCGGAGCCCAAAATCAACGTTTTCTCCAATTTTTGGACACTTTTCTTCTTTTGCACTGTTTTTTCGTCTCGGATCGTACGTCATCAGCCTCGAAAAGGATGACAACCTAATCCATCACATTTCTACTACCGAATCCCATGGTACCTTGAGCTAGATAACTTCACTTCACGTAGAGGCTGGCTCCGCAAACTGAAGGCGTGGAGCTTGGGACTAGGTCTCCGTCGCTCCGATGCTCATAACTTTTGATTCGTAAGGAGTTACGCGGCTCACATTATATAGTTGGAAAGCTCTCCGAGAGCTCTACGATGGGGACAACAACCCTGCTGGGCTGTGCCTATTTTCGGAGCATAAAATTGAACGTTATCAGAAATTTCGGGACACTTTTCTTCTTTTTCGCTATTTTTTGACCCGGATCATATGTCGTGAGCCGCGAAAAGGATGACAACCTAATCCATCACATTTCTATTACCGAATCCCACGACACCTTGAGCTAGACAATTTCGCTTCACGTAGAGGCTCGGTCCGCAAACTGAGGGCGTGGAGCTTGGGACCAGGTCTCTGTCGCTCTGGTGCCCATAACTTTTGATCCGTAAGGAGTTACGCGGCGTACAGCATACCGTTGGAAAGCTCTTTGAGAGCTTTACGACTAGGGCAGAAACCCTGCTTGGCTGCGACTATTTTTAGAGCCCAAAATCAAATATTTTCAACAGTTTTGGGACACTTTTCTTCTTTTGCGATGTTTTTCTGTCCCGGATCATACGTCGTGAACTGTGAAAAGGACGACAACCGAATCCATCACTTTTGTATTATCAAATCCCATGGCACCTTGGGCAAGACAACTTCGCATCACGTAGAGGCTGGGCCCGCAAATCGAGGACGTGGGCCTTGGGACCAAGTCTCCGTCGCTCCGGTGTCCATAACTTTTGATCCGTAAGGAGTTACGCGGTGCACAGCATACTGTTGGAAAGTTGTCCGAGAGCTCTACGATGGGGGCAGCAAGCCTGCTTGACTGTGCCTATTTTCGGAGCCCAAAATTGATCGTTTTCATTAGTTTCGGGATACTTTCTTTCTTTTGCGTTGTTTTCCCTTCCCGGATCGTACGTCGTCAGCCGCGAAAAGGTCGACATCCTAATCCATCACATTTCTATTACTGAATCCCACGACACCTTGGGCAGGACAACTTCACTTCACGTAGAGGCTGGGTCCGAAAACCGAGTGCGTGGTGCTTGGGACCAGGTCTCCGTTGCTCCGGTGCCCATAACTTTTGATCCGTAAGGAGTTATGTGGCGCACATTACACCATTGGAAAGCTCTTCGAGAGCTCTACGACGGGGGCAGCAAGCCTGCTCAGCTGCGCTTGGTTTCAGAGCATAAAATCGAACGTTTTCAAAAATTTCGGGACACTTTTCTTGTTTTGCGCTGTTTTTCCGTCCTGGATCGTACGTCGTGAGCCGCAAAAAGGACAACAACCTAATCCATCACATTTCTATTACCAAATCCCAAGGCACCTTGGGCAAGACAACTTTGCCTCACGTAGAGGCTGAGTCCGCAAATTGAGGGCGTGGTTCTTTAGACCAGGTCTCCGTCGCTCTGGTGCCCATAACTTTTGATCCGTAAGGAGTTACACGGCGCACAACATACCGTTGGAAATCGCTTTGAGAGCTCTACGATGGGGGCAACAACCCTGCTTAGCTGTGGATTTTTTGGAGACCAAAATAGAACATTTTCACCAGTTTTGGGACACTTTTCTTCTTTTACGCTATTTTTTCATCCCAGATCGTACGTCGTTAGCCACGAAAAGGATGACAACCGAATCCATCACATTTGTATTACCGAATCCCACGGCACCTTGGGCAAACAACTTCTCTTCGCGTAGAGGCTGGGACCGTAAACCGAGGGCGTGGGGTTTGGGACCAGGTCTCCGTCGCTCCGGTACCCATAACGTTTTATCCGTAAGGAGTTACGCAGTGCACAGTATACCGGTGGAAATCTCTCCGAGAGCTCTACGACGGAGGCAGAAAGCTTGGTAGGATGCGCTTTTTTTCGTAGCCCAAAATTGAACATTTTTATCAGTTTTGGGATACTTTTCTTCTTTTGCGCTGTTTTTCCGTCCCGGATCGTACGTTGTCAGCCGCGAAATGGACGACAACCTAGTCCATCACATTTCTATTACCGAAACCCATGGCACCTTGGGAAAGACAACTTTGATTCACGAAGAGGCTGGGTCCGCAAACTGAGGGCGTGGGGCTTGGGACCAGGTCTCCGTCGCTCCGGTGCCCATAACTTTTGATCCGTAAGGAGTTACGCGGCGCACAGCATACCGTTAGAAAGCTCTCTAAGAGATCTACGACAGGGGCAGCAACCCTGCTCGGCTGCGCCTATTTTTGGAACCCAAAATCAAACATTTTCACCAGTTTCAGGACACTTTTCTTCTTTTGAGCTATTTTTCCGTCCTGGATCGTACGTCGGGAGCCGCGAAAAGGACGACAACTGAATCTATAACATTTATATTACCAAATCCCACGGCACCTTGGGCAAGACAACTACGCTTCAGGTAGAGGCTGGGCCTACAAACCGAGGGCGTGGGGCTTGGGACCAGGTCTCTGTCGCTCCGGTGCCTATAACTTTTGATCCGTAAGGAGTTACACGGCGCACAGCATACCGTTAGAAAGCTCTCCGAGAGCTCTACGACGAGGAAAGCAAGCCTGCTCGACTGCGCGTATTTTCAAAGCCCGAAATCGTATGTTTTCATCTATTTCGGGACACTTTTATTCTTTTGCGCTATTTTTTCGGCCCGGATCGTACGTCGTGAGCCACGAAAAGGATGACAACCTAATGCATCACATTTCTATTACCAAATCCCACGGTACCTTGGGCAAGACAACTTTCCTTCATGTAGAGGCTAGGCTCGCAAATCGAGGGCGTGGGGCTTAGGACCAAGTCTCCGTCGCTCCGGTGCCCATAACTTTTGATTCGTAAGGAGTTACATGGCGCACAGCATACCGTTGGAAAGATCTCCGAGAGCTCTATGACGGGGGCAGCAAGCCTGCTCTTTAGCACCTTTTTTTGGATCCCAAAATCGAACGTTTTCATTAGTTTCGAGTCTCTTTTCTTCTTTTGCGTTATTTTTTCATCCCGGATCGTACGTCGTCAGTCGCGAAAAGGACGACAATCTAATCCATCACATTTCTATTACCGAATCCCACAAAACTTTGGGCAAGACAACTTCGCTTAATGTAGAGGCTGGGTCCGCAAACTGAGGGCGTGGGGCTTGGGACCAAGTCTCCGTCGCTCTGGTGCCCATAACTTTTGATCCATAAGGAGTTACGCGGCGCACAGTGTGATGCCCGACCTTGATTTGCGTGCGATACCTCGTTTCTTGTGCCCTAACCTAGATTTGCGTGCCTTGACCTAGGTTTAAAAGTTGTGTTTCATTTTGTATGCCTTGCATTGAATTACGTGCATATATTTAGGTTTGCGTGCATTTTCTTGAAAAATGTGCTTTCATCTCGTAGTTTGTGCCTTACCTCGTAGTGTGTGCCCTAGACCTAGGTAAGCATGCCTACACGCTAATCAAGAAAACATCTTACACGAAGCACTAGATCATTAATTAATCCTACAAACTCCACAAACTAATATTAAAATGCTAATTCAACTCACTAGAAGACGAAATCTCACAAAATGCTAGACATTCTTTTTCTTTATTCTTTATTCTTTTGCATATTCCAAGCACTCAATTAAATAATGTTCAAAAGATAACAAAAATTCAGAATTTTGCAAGCCTTGGCCGACCACCTCTTGCATTTGTGCTTGCTTTGCATAATTCAAAATTAAATCTAGACATCCTATGACAAGCTCATGACACAAAGCATAAAAAATGACTCAAAAACCCTACCCAATGCACCAAAATCTTGACACACTCAATTTTCCATGCTAGGATGATTCAAATTATGCTCTTTGAAGACACAAATTCTGAATTTTCAAGACCCTAGGCCGACACATGCATCAAACACTTCAAAGCTTCCATTTCTTTCTCACATTTTCTCTTTCTTTCATTCTTTCTCTCATTTCTTCTCTCCTCTCTCTCTCGGCCCTACCTGTAATTTCACTCTCCATGGCTTAAGTTCATCATCCTAAGGTTCTTCAAGGCATTCAAGCTACTTAGGAGCTCGACCAAGCAAAGCTAGGAGCAAAGAAACATACATGCAAGCTCTTAGAACCTTCATTCGGCATAGGTATGTTTGTTAGCTTCTACTTCATTTCCTTTTGGTTCTAACCACATGCACATACTAAGGACTTGGTAACTAAGATAGGAATTAGAGAATCTCAAGTTGTCTCTCGGCTAGGCAAGGAAAAAGGACGACCTTGTGCATCATCAAGAGTTTTGTGCATCTTCATTGTTGTCTTGCTAAGGTGAGGGCTAAAACTCTCTTGAAAAGCTTTCAAACACCACATGCATGCCTTTAAATGTCTATTTTTACCTCTGTACTTGTGATATATGTGTGTACATGAGCTTTTGTAAACATGCATGGCAAGAAATTTGGCTAGAATGTGGAGATAGGCGAAATCGCGTCAGTGACAGCCTTTTGACTTGTTGGATCGAAGTGGATTTGACCAAGTAAATGATGTTTAAAATGCATGAAAATTGGTAGGTGACTAGTTTTTCCAGTTCTGAGAATTTTTCGCAGAAATAGGCCAAAGCTAATTTTGACTCTAATGTCTCTAAAATGGCAAAACATCGAAAGGTGTCTAAATCTGGAAAATCTGGGAAAATGAAGCAGGTTTTGGCAGATTCACTGTCCTTGTAGAACGAACCATTTTGGACTTAGTAAATGATGTCCAAAATGTATGAAATTTAGTATGCTGCTATATGTTTCAGTTCTGGACATTTTTGTCAGAAATAGACTAAGGCTAAATCTGACCCTAAGGCCCTCAAAAATGACAAGTATTGAAATGTGTACAAATTTGGACAATTTTGCGTAATCTCACGCTTTTGGCTATAACTCTTGAACCCGAACTCCAAATGATGCGAGGTTTGTTTCTGGATTTAGTTCACTCCTTAAGATTTAATTTGAAATTTTGTTCACTAGAATTGGAGATTGTTTGCTTGTCTCAATGATTGTGAGAAAACAGACCATTGCAGTGAGGTTTCCATCTAGTGATTGTGGCACTTGGATGTGGTGTGGACTGTTTTGAATGCTTGAAGGTGTTTTAATTAATCGATGCATGGCTTGAGTTTAATTACGTGACAACTTGGGGCTTAATCGCATGGGTGAGCACGAATTGAAACCCTAATGACTAGGAAAACTCGCTAAGTGTTGATCCTATGAATATCGTGTTTAATTATGTGATTAGTAGGCTGCCCGTAGTTGCCCTTATTGCCCTAAATGTGGTTCCGATGATTACATGTTGACAAGCAGGCCTTTCTTGCACCTGGTCCCACGTAAACGTCGTTGCATGTTGTATGACCTTACTATTTGATTTCGTGAACTTCGAAATGAGTTATATGACTTGATTTACATGCGTTACATGGCTGCCCGTTTAATATTCATATAACTCCATGTGCTTTACAAGTGAAATTACCTGTCATATCATGCCTTGCGTGTTTACTTGTCAATCTGCAATCTTATGACGGCTCGGAGGCAACCTACTTTGTTGTCCTCCTAATGTGATATATTAAATGTCATAAATGTGCATTGCATACAAGGTTGCAACCTTTCATTCTGGCGTGGTAGCGTTCACGCACACCGGGCGGCATCGGGCTTGCCAGTGCAACCATGACTACCATTGTCCAATTCCCTCTCTCGCTTGGGGGCTAGACTTCCTTGGAGAGTTGGGTCGTAGGATTTCGGGATACATCCGGAGTACACCCATTTGGCGTGATAAGTGGAAGATTTGAAGTCGGCTGCAACAACTGATACTGGAAATGAACTGAGAGCAAAAGCTCACCGTATCCTTTTCACTATATGTATAAGTACTCTCGCTTGGTTTCCAGAGGACCTTGGGGAGGAAAGACGGGTAATTGTGTTCTTTTATTTTTATATTACATTATGAACTTACTTGTGATATATGTCATGCTTGCAAAAAGGGTTTTCATAAGTTCAACTGGAAAAAGAGTTTCAAAACGTATTTCTTGTTCCCCCTCGCTGAGTTCATAAGGACTCACCCTCTTTTATCATCTCAGGTGAAGAAGACCAAGAACAGGTACCCGAGGACAACGTGCCTTTTGATGATTCCTTGGAATGATTGCTTGCCCTACGTGCCTTACTTGACTATGGCCATTTTGTGAACGATATGTTACTTGAAGACTATTTCTTATGTTGTTTGTTGTGTATTGTAAATGACCCCCGTTGTAATTTGGGGTCTAATTTTGGCTTGTACTGATCATAAATAGTTAGACACTCTTGAGGTCGTTTTTGCTATCGCTACTGGCTAGTATCTATCACAGGCTTATGAAGAATCAGGTGAAGGATTAAGTAAATGAATCTATCCAATCTAAAGCAGGTACTCATTGGTAGGCTAAGATCAACAGGTACTTTTGTAACAAAGATTAACAAACAAACGAGATATAGTATCATGCTAGGTTGTTAATCAAATGAGACTTCGAGATAACTAGTAAGCATTTCAGTTGGTGATAAATAGTAATCTTAGTTGGAAATGAAATTGAGATTGAAAATTTTGAGGCGTTTAGAGGATTAGGTCAAACTAAAGAGCCCAATTACAGCCGTTATGCTGCCAGTTTTCCAGAGAATTTGTGGAGTTTAGACTAAACGTTAAGTGTTAAACTTTCATGAACGACGAAGTACGTGATATGACTCGAATGTTTAGATCACACCCTACTCTAACCTTTATTGGTCGGGTTGGGGCGTGACACACAACATGCCGTTGGAAAGCTCTCCGAGAGCTCTACGACGGGGGCAGCAACCCTGCTCGGCTGCGGATGTTTTTGGAGCCCAAAATCGAACATTTTCACCAGTTTCGGGATACTTTTATTCATTTGCGCTATTTTTTCATCCCGGATTGTACGTCGTTAGTCGTGAAAAGGACGACAACCGAATCCATCACATTTGTATTATCGAATCCCAAGGCACCTTGGGCAAGACAACTTCCCTTCACATAGAGGCTGGGACCGCAAACCGAGGGCATGGGGCTTGGGACTAGGTCTTCGTCGCTCCGGTGCCCATAACTTTTGATCCGTAAGGAGTTATGCGGCACACAACATACCGTTGGAAAGCTCTCCGAGAGCTCTACGATGGGGGCAGCAAGTCTGCTCGGCTGTGCCTATTTTTGTAGCCCAAAATCGAACGTTTTCATCAGTTTCGAGACACTTTTCTTCTTTTGCAGTGTTTTTTGGTCCCGGATCGTACGTCGTCAACTGCGAAAAGGACGACAACCTAATCCATCACATTTCTATTACCGAATCCCATGGCACCTTGGGCAAGACAACTTTGCTTCACGTAGAGGCTGGGTCTGCAAACTAAGGGCGTGGGGCTTGGCACCAGGTCTTTGTCACTCCGGTGCCCATAAATTTTGATCCGTAAGGAGTGACGCGGTGCACAGTATACCGTTGGAAAGCTCTCTCAGAGCTCTACGATAGGGCCAGCAACCCTGCTCGGCTGCGCCTATTTTCAAAACCCAAAATCAAACATTTTCACCAGTTTCGGAACAATTTTATTCTTTTGCGCTGTTTTTCCATCCCGGATCGTACGTCGTCAGCCGCGAAAAGGACGACAACCTAATCCATCACATTTCTATTACCGAATCCCACGGCACCTTGGGCAAGACAGCTTCGCTTTACGTAGAGGTAGGGTTCACAAACTGAGGGCGTGGGGCTTGAGACCAGGCCTCTGTCACTCCGGTGCCTATAACTTTTGATCCATAAGGAGTTACGCGGCGCACAACATACCATTGGAAAGCTCTCTGAGAGCTCTACGACGGGGACAGCAAGCCTGCTCTGCCGCACCTATTTTTGGACCCCAAAAATTGAATGTTTTCTTCTGTTTCGTGACACTTTTCTTCTTTTGCGCTGTTTTTCTGTCCCGGATCGTACGTCGTGAGCCGCGAAAAGTGCGACATCCTAATCTATCACATTTCTATTACCGAATCGAACGGCACCTTAGGAAAGACAACTTCGCATCACGTAGAGGCTGGGCCAGCAAACCGAGGGTTTAGGCCTTGGGACCAAGTCTCCAATTCTCCGGTGCCCATGACTTTTGATCCGTGAGGAGTTACGCGGTGCACAGCATACCGTTGGAAAACTCTCCGAGAGCTCTACGACAGGGGCAGCAAGCCTGCTCGGCTGTGCCTATTTTCGAAGCCCAAAATAGATCATTTTTATCAGTTTCGGGACACTTTTCTTCTTTTGCGCTGTTTTCTCGACCTAGATTGTGCGTTGTCAGCAACGAAAAGGTCGACAACCTAATCCATCACATTTCTATTACCAAATCCCATGGAACCTTGGGTAGGAAAACTTTGCTTTACGTAGAGGCTGGGTCCGCAAACCGAGGGCATGGAGCTTGGGACCAGGTCTCCGTTGCTCCAGTGCCCATAACTTTTGATCTGTAAGGAGTTACGTGGCGCACATTATACTGTTGAAAAGCTCTCTGAGAGCTCTACGACGGGGACAAAAAGCCTGCTCAGCTGCGCTTGTTTTTGGAGCCCAAAATCGAACGTTTTCACAAATTTCGGGACGCTTTTCTTCTTTTGCAATATTTGTTCGTCTTGGAATCGTACGTCGTGAGCCGCGAAAAGGACGACAGCCTAATCCATCACATTTCTATTACCGAATCCCACGGCACTTTGGGAAAGACAACTTTGCTTCACGTAGAGGCTGGGTCCGCAAATTGAGGGCGAGGGGCTTGGGACCAAGTCACCGTCGCTCCGGTGCCCATAACTTTTGATCCGTAAGGAGTTACGCGGCGCACATCATACCGTTGGAAAGCTCTCTAAGAGCTCTACGACGGGGATAGCAAGCCTGCTTGCTTGTGCCTATTTTCGAAACCCAAAACAAACATTTTCATCTGTTTCGGGATACTTTTCTTCCTTTGAGCTATTTTTTCGTCCTGGATCGTACGTCGTGAGCCGCTAAAATGACGACAACGTAATCCATCACATTTCTATTACCGAATCCCACGGCACTTTGGGAAAGACAACTTCACATCACGCAGAGGCTGGGCCCGCAAACCGAGGGCGTGGGCCTTGGGACCAAGTCTCTGCCGCTCCGGTGCCTATAACTTTTGATCCGTAAGGAGTTACGCGGCGCACAACATACCATTGGAAAGCTCTCCGAGAGCTCTATGATGGGCATAGCTACCCTGCTCGACTACACCTATTTTCGGAGCCCAAAATTGATCGTTTTCATCAATTTCGTGACACTTTTCTTCTTTTGCACTGTTTTTACATCCCGGATCGTACGTCGTCAGCCGCGAAATGGTCGACAACCTAATCCATCATATTTCTATTACCGAATCCCACAGCACCTTGGGTAGGACAACTTCGCTTCACGTAGTGGTTGGGTCCGCAAACCAAGGGCGTGGGGCTTGGGACCAGATCTCCGTTGCTCCGGTGCCCATAAATTTTGATCCGTAAGGAGATACGCGACGCACATTATACCATTTAAAAGCTCTCCGAGAGCTCTACGATGGGGACAGCAACCCTGCTCAGCTGCACCTATTTTCGAAGCCCAAAATTGAACGTTTTCACAAATTTTGGGACACTTTTCTTCTTTTGCGCATTTTGTCCGTCTCGAATCGTACGTCGTGAGCCGTGAAAAGGACGACAACCTAATCCATCACATTTCTATTACCGAATCCCATAGCACTTTGGGCAAGACAATTCACTTCACGTAGAGGCTGGGTCCGCAAACTGAGGGCGTGGTAATTGGGACCAAGTCTCCGTCGCTCCGGTGCCCATAACTTTTGATTCGTAAGGAGTTACGCGGCGCACAACAGACCGTTGGAAAGCTCTCCGAGAGCTCTATGACGAGAACAACAAGCCTGCTCGGCTACGCCAATTTTCAGAGCCAAAAATTGAACGTTTTCATCCATTTCGGGACACTTTTCTTCTTTTGCGCTATTTTTTTGTCCCGGATCGTACGTCATGAGCCGCGAAAAGGACGACATCCTAATCCATCACATTTCTATTACCAAATCCCACTGCACCTTGGGCAAGAAAACTTCGCATCACGTAGAGGCTGGGTCTGCAAACCGAGGGCGTGGGCCTTGGGACCAAGCCTCCGTCGCTCCGGTGCCCATGACTTTTGATCCATAAGGAGTTACGTGGTGCACAGCAAACAGTTGGAAAGCTCTCCGAGAGCTCTACGACGGGGGCAGCAAGCTTGCATAGCTGCGCCTATTTTTGAAGCCCAAAATTGATCATTTTCATCAGTTTTGGGACACTTTTATTCTTTTGCGCTGTTTTCCCGACCCAGATCGTGCGTCGTCAGCCACGAAAAGGTCGGCAACCTAATCCATCGCATTTCTATTACTGAATCCCATGGCACCTTAGGCAGTAAAAATTCACTTCACGTAGAGGCTGGGTCTGCAAACCGAGGGCGTGGGGCTAAGGACCAAGTCTCCGTCACTCTGGTGCCCATAACTTTTAATCCTTAATGAGTTACGTGGCGCAAATTAAACCGTTGGAAAGATCTCTGAGAGCTCTACGATGGGGCCAACAAGCCTGCTCAGCTGCTCCTATTTTTGGAGCCCAAAATCGAACCTTTTTACCAATTTCGGGACACTTTTCTTCTTTTGTGTTGTTTTTCTGTCCTGGATCGTACGTCGTGAGTCACGAAAAGGACGACAACCTAATCCATTACATTTCTATTACCGAATCCCATGGCACCTTGGGCAAGACAACTTCACCTCACGTAGAGGCTAGGTCCACAAATTGAGGGCGTGGGGCTTGGGACCAAGTCTCTGTCGCTCCGGTGCCCATAACTTTTGATGCGTAAGGAGTTACGCGGCACACAGCATACCGTTGGAAAGCTCTCCGAGAGCTCTACGACGGGGGTAGCAACCCTGCTGAGCTGTGGATGTTTTCGGAGCCCAAAATTGAACGTTTTCACCAGTTTCAGGACACTTTTCTTCTTTTGCGCTATTTTTTGTCCCGAATCGTACGTCGTTAGCCGTAAAAAGGACGACAACCGAATCCATCACATTTGTATTACCGAATCCCACGGCAACTTGGGCAAGACAACTTCTCTTCACGTAGAGGTTGGGCCTGCAAACCGAGGGCGTGGGGCTTGAGACCAGGTCTCCGTCGCTCCGGCGCCCATAACTTTTGATCTGTAAGGAGTTATGCGGTGCACAGTATACCGTTGGAAAGCTCTCCGAGAGCTCTATGACAGGGGTAGCAAGCCTGCTCGGCTGCACCTATTTTCGTAGCCCAAAATAGAACATTTTCATCAATTTCGAGACACTTAACTTCTTTTGCGCTGTTTTTCCATCCCGGATCGTACGTCGTCAGCCGCCAAAAGGACGATAACCTAATCCATCACATTTCTATTACCGAATCCCACGGCACCTTGGGCAAGACAACTTCGCTTCACGTAGAGGTTGGGTCCGCAAACTGAGGGCGTGGAGCTTGGGACCAGGTCTCCGTCGCTCCGGTGCCTATAACTTTTGATTTGTAAGGAGTTACGCGGCGCACAGCATGCCGTTGGAAAGCTCTCTGAGGGCTCTACAACGTGGGCAACAACCCTGCTTGGCTGCGCCTATTTTCGGAGCCCAAAATCATACATTTTCACTAGTTTTGGGATACTTTTCTTCTTTTGCGCTGTTTTTCGATCCCGGGTCATACGTCGTGAGCCTCAAAAAGGATGACAACCGAATCCATCACATTTGTATTACCAAATCCCACGGCACCTTGGGCAAGAAAACTTCACTTCACGTAGAGGCTGGGCCGGCAAACCGAGGGCGTGGGGCTTGGGACCAGGTCTCCGTCGCTCCGATGCCCATAACTTTTGATCCATTAGGAGTTACGCGACGCACAGCACACCGTTGGAAAGCACTCCGAGAGCTCTACGACGGGGACAGCTAGCCTGCTCGGCTGTTGTCATGCCCCAACCCGACCTATAAAGGTTAAACTAGGGTATGATCTAAACATTCAAGTAATATCACGTACTTAATCGTTCATGAAAGCTTTAACACTTAACATTTTAGCCTAAACTCCACAAATTCTCCAGAAATCCGGCAGCATAACAGCTGTAATTAGGCTCTTTAGTTTGGCCTAATTCTCTAAACGCCTCAAAATTTCTAATCTCAATTTCATTTCCAACTAAGATTATTATTTATCACCAATCGAAACGCCTACTAGTTATCTCGAAGTCTCGTTTGATTAATAACCTACCATGATACTATGTCTCGTTTATTTGTTAATCCTTGTTACAAAAGTACCTGTTGATCTTAGCTTAACAATGAGTACCTGCTTAAGATTGGATAAATTCATTTTACTTAATCCTTACCTGATACTTCATAATCCTATGATAGATACTAGTCAATAGCGATAGCAAAAACGACCACAAGAGTGTCTAACTAGTTATGATCAGTACAAGCCAAAATTAGACCCCAAATTACAACGGGGGTCATTTACAATACAATAACAAGCAACGTAAGAAATGAAATAGTCTTCAAGCAACATATCATTCACAAAATGGCCATAGTCAAGTAAGGCACGTAGAGCAAGCAATCATTCCAAGGAATCATCATTAGGCACGTTGTCCTCAAGTACCTGTTCCTAGTCTTCTTCACCTGAGATGATAAAAGAGGGTGAGTCCTTATGAACTCAGCGAGTGGGAACGAGAAATAAGTTTTGAAACTCATTTTCCAGTTCAACTTATGAAAACCCTTTTGCAAGCATCACATATATCACAAGTAAGTTCATAATGTAATATAAAAGTAAAAGAACACAGTTACTCGTCTTTCCTCCCTGAGGTCCTCTAGGAACCAAGCGAGAGTACTTATACACATAGTGAAAAGGATACGGTGAGCTTTTGCTCTCAGTTCATTTCTAGTATCAGTTGTTGCTGCCGACTTCAAATCATCCCCTTATCACGCCAAATGGGTGTACTCCGGATGTACCCCAAAATCCTATGACCCAACTCTCCGAGGAAGTCTAGCCCCCAAGCGAGAGAGAGAATTGGACAATGGTAGTCATGGTTGTACCGGCAAGCCCGATGCCGCCCAGTGTGCGTGAACGCTACCACGCCAGAATGAAAGGTTGCAACCTTGTATGCAATACATATTTATGACATTTAATATATCACATTTGGAGGACAACAAAGTAGGTTGCCTCCGAGCAGTCATAAGATTGCATATTGACAAGTAAACACGCGAGGCACGATATGACAGGTGATTTCACTTATAAGCACATGGAGTTATATGAATATTAAACGGGCAGTCATGTAACGCATGTAAATCAAGTCATATAACTCATTTTGAAGTTCACATAATCAAATAATAAGATTATTCAACATGCAACGACATCTACGTGGGACCGGGTGCAAGAAAGATGCGAGGCCCGACCCCGAGTTGAGTGCGATACCTCATTTCGTGTGCCCTAATCTAGATTTGCGTGCCTTGACCTAGGTTTAAGAATTGTGTTCATTATATATGCCATGCATTGAATTACGTGCATTCATTTAGGGTTGCGTGCATTTACTTGAAAAATGTGCATTCGTCTCGTAGTTCGTGCCCTACCTCATAGTGCGTGCCCTAGACTTAGGAAAGCGTGTCCTCACGCTAATCAAGAAAGCATATTACACAAAGCACTAGACTATTAAACAATCCTACAAAATCCACTATCAATATTATAATCCTAATTCAACTCACTAGAAGACAAAAAATTCACCAAACACTAAGCATTCCTTATTCTTTATTCCTTATTCTTTTTGCACTTTCAAGACACAATTAAAATAATGCTCAAAGATGACAAAAATTCAGATTTGAGACTAGCTTTGGCCGACCACTATGTCGTTTCTTGCATGCATGTTTAATTCAAAATGATTCTAGACAAGTCATGACACAAAAATACTTATCAATGCTTAAAAAATTGCTCAAATTCTCTCAATTTCTTCACCTTGCTCGACCAAAAGCTTCATGCCCATGCTAGCATTTTAAAATCCTACCTTGAAGACACAAAAATCTGATTCATCAAGCTCAAGGCCGAACATGCTCATCAAAAATTGCAAAGGCTTTCATTTTTTTTGTCATTTCTTCTTTCCTCTCACATTTCTCTCTCTCTCTCCCTCTCATTTTCCCTCTCTCTCTCTCGGCCTTGGCTGTGTTCTCACCATCCCTTGCTCATCTTCATCAATTCTTGGTGCATCAAGACAAGCAACCATCGAAGAAGCTCAACCAAACTAGCTAGAGTTCGAAAATCACACATGCATGCCCTTTGAAGCCTTCATTTCGGCCCTAGGTGAGTTTTAAGCTTCCATTTCTTTTCTTCTTGTTCTAACCTCATGCATGTACTAAGAGATTGATCACTAGGCTAGGAAAAATAGAGAAAACCAAGTTGGAATCTCGGCTAAGCAAGAAGAAGAAGAGATTTGAGCTTCAACAAGTTTTTGTGCATCTTCTTGGTTGTTTGCTAAGGTGAGGGCTAAAACCTTTTGAAAATCCTTCAAAAATCCACATGCATGCTCATAAATGTATGTCTTTGCTTCTGTACTTGAGTTATATGTTCGTTCATAAGCTTTTGCAACCATGCATGGCAAGATCTTGACTTGAAAGTGATGATAGGTGAAGTCGGATTGTTGACAGCTCTCTGACCAGTTTGTTTCGAGGTAAGTTTAGCTACGAAAATGATGTTGAAAATGCATGAAAATTGTTAGGTGACTAGTTTGGACAGTTTTGAACATTTTTCGCAGAAATATGCCAAAGCTAATTTTGACTCTAAGGTCCTCAAAATGGCGGTTCTTTAAAATGTATCCAAATCTGGAAATCTAGAAAAAATGAAGCAAGTTTTTGGCAAATGCACTGACCCTGTAGAACGAACCAGATTTGACTTAGTAAATGATGTCCAAAATGCATGAAATTTGGTATGCTGCTAGATTTTTCAGTTCTGGACATTTTTTGTAAAAAATGGACTAAGGCTGAATCTGACCTTAATGACCTCAAAAACGTCAATTATCGAAATGTGTGCAAATCTGGACAGTTTTGTGCTATCCCACTGTTTCGGCTATATCTAATGATCCCGAACTCCAATTGATGCAAGGTTTATTTATGATTTTAGTTAACTTCTTAATCTTTAATTTGACATCTTATTCACTGGATTTGGAGATTGTTTGATTATCCTATTGATTGTGAGAAAACAGCCTTTTGCAGTAAGGGTTTCACTTAATGTTGTGCTTAGAAAAATTGTTGTGACTCCTCTTGTTGAATTAAATGCTTGGGATTGTAACTTCGGGATGTTGTGTGGACTGTTTTGATTTTTTGAGGATGTTGAATTAAATGATGCATGACTTGAGATTGACCTTGAGTTGACTTAGGGTTTAATCACACGGTTAAGCATGAAACGGAAACCCTAATGACTAGGCAGGCTTGCTAAGTGTTGATCATTTGTATATTGTGTGGAATTATATGCTTAGTAGGCTGCCCGTAAATGCCTTTATAGTCCTAAATGTGATTTTGATCATTGCATGTTGACAAATGGGCTTTTCTAGCATTCGAGCCCACGTAAATGTTGTTGCATGTTGAATAATTCTATCACCTAATTACGTGGACTTCGAAATGAGTTATATGGCTTGATTTACATGTGTTACATGGCTGCCTGTTTAATGTTCATATAACTCTATATGCCTTTCAAGTGAAATTACCTGTTTTATCGTGCCCTGCTTGTTCACTTGTCAATGTGCAATCTTATGACTGTCTGGAGGCAACCTACTTTGTTGTCCTCCTAATGTGATACATGAAATGTCATAAATGTGCACTGCATACAAGGTTGCAACCTTTCCTGTCGGCATGGTAGCGATCACACACACCGGGGGGCATCGGGCTTGCCGGTGTACCCGTGACTACCATGGTCCCATTCCCTCTCTCGCTTGGGGGCTAGACTTCCTCGGAGAGTTGGGTCGTAGGATTTCGGGGTACATCCGGAGTACACCCACCTGGCGTGTTTGGGGGATGATTTGAAGTCGGCCGCAACAACTGATCCTGGAACTGATCTGAGAGCAAAAGCTCACTATATCCTTTTTACTATCTGTATAAGTACTCTCGCTTGGTTCCTAGAGAACCTTGGGGAGGAAAGACCGGTATTTCTGTTCCTGTACTTATGTTATTGTTATATTCATGCTTGCAAAAGGATTTCATAAGTTGAACCAAAAAATGAGTTTCAAAACCTATTTCTCGTTCCCCCTTGCTGAGTTCATAAGAACTCACCCTCTTTTATCATCTCAGGTGAAGAAGATCCAGAACAGGTACCCGAGGACGGTGTGCCTAACGATGAATCCTTGGAGTGATTGCCTGTTTGTGTGCTTTGCGTGATTATGGCTACTTGTGAACTTTATGCTACTTGAAGACTATTTCCTTTTATGTTGCTCGATGTTGTGATGTAAAAGACCCCCGTTGTAATTTGGGGTCTAATTTTGGGTTGTACTGATATTGCTAGACAGACACTAGACACTACTAAGATCGTTTTTCTATTTATCACTGCTAGTATCTATCATAGGTTATGACGTATTAGTTAAGGACTAAGTAAATGAACTTATTCAATCTTAAACAGGTACTCGCTATTAAGCTTAGATCAACAGGAACTTTTGTAACGAGGATAAACAAACAAACGAGACATAGTATCATGCTAGGTTGTAAATCAAACGAGACATCAAGATAACCAATAGGCGTTTCAATTGATGATAAATATCAATCTTAGTTGGAAATGAATTTGAGATAGTAAATTTTGAGGCGTTTAGAGAATTAGGCCAAACCAAATAGCCCAATTACAGCCGTTATGCTGTCGGTTTCCAAAAAAACTTGGAGTCTAGACCAAAACGATAAGTGTTAAATCTTCATAAACGATTAAGTATGTGACATGTCCTGAACGTTTAGATCACACCCTAGTCTATTCTTATAGGCCGGGTTGGGGCGTGACAAAGGCCTACTTGTCAACATGTAATCATCGAAATCACATTTAGGGCTACAAGGGCAACTACGGGCAGCCTACTAATCACATAATTAAACACGATATCCATTGGATCAACACTTAGCGAGTTTTTTCCTAGTCATTAGGGTTCCAATTCATGCTTACCCGTGCGATTAAGCCCTAGTTGTCACGTAATTAAACTCAAGCCATGCATTGATTAATTCAAACACCTTCAAGCATCCGAAACAGTCTACACAACATCCAAATGCCACAATCCCAAGCATTTAATACAACAAGAGAAGCTACAATAATGTTTCTAAGCATATCACTAGATGAAAACCTCACTGCAATGGTCTGTTTTCTCATAATCATTGAGACAAGCAAACAATCTCCAATTCTAGTGAACAAAATTTCAAATTAAAGCTTAAGGAGTGAACTAAATTCAGAAACAAACCTCGCATCATTTGGAGTTCGGGTTTGAGAGTTATAGCAAAAACCGTGAGACTACGCAAAACTGTCCAGATTTGCACACATTTCAATACTTGTCGTTTTTGAGGGCCTTAGGGTCAAATTTAGCCTTAGTCCATTTCTGACAAAATGTCCAGAACTGAAATATCTAGCAGCACACCAAATTTCATACATTTTGGATATCATTTACTAAGTCAAAACTGGTTCGTTCTACAAGGACAGTGAATCTGCCAAAACCTGCTTCATTTTCTCAGATTTTCCAGATTTGGACACATTTTGGTATTTTGCCATTTAGGGAACCTTAGAGTCAAAATTAGCTTTGGCCTATTTCTATGAAAAATGCTCAGAACTGGCAAAAAGAGTCACCTACCAATATTCACACATTTTTAACATTATTTACCTGGTCAAAATCACTTCGTTCTAACAGAATAGAAAGTTGCCAAATACGCGATTTCACGTATCTCCACATTCTAGCCAAATATCTTGCCATGCATGCTTACAAAAGCTCATGTACACACATATATCACAAGTACAGAGGTAAAAATAGACATTCAAAGGCATGCATGTGGTTTTTAAAGGCTTTTCAAGAAGTTTTAGCCTTCACCTTAGCAAGACAACAAAGAAGATTCACAACTCTTGATGACGCACAATGTCGACTCTTCTCCTCGCTTAGCCGAGAGACAACTTGAGATTTATCTAATTTCCTAGCTAAGTTACCATGTTCTTAGTAGGTGCATGTGGTTAGAACAAGAAGAAAAAGAAATGGAAGCTAACAACTTACCTAAGCTGAAATGAATGTGCTATGAGCTTGCATGTGCGTTTCTTTGCTCCTAGCTTTGGTTGGTTGAGCTCCTAAGTAGCTTGGAAGTCTTGAAGAGCCTTAGGATGAAGAACTTAGCTATGGAGTCTATAATTTCAGCTAGGCCGAGAGAGAGAGAGAAGGAATGAGAGAGTGAGAGAAAATGTGAGAAAGAAAGAAAGAATGAAAGAAAAATGAGAAGCATTGAAGAATATGATGCTTGTGTCGGCCTAGGGCCTTGCAAAATTCAGAATTGTGTCTTCAAGGAGCATAATTTGAATCATCCTAGCATGGACAAGGGAATGGGTCGAGATTTGGTGCATTGGGGAGGGTTTTTTTGAGCCATTTTTTTTATTGCTTTGTGTCATTGTTGTCATAGAATGTCCAGGTTTAGATTTGAAATTGAAATGCATGCACAAAGGCTCCATGTGGTCGGCCAAGCATGTGTTCAAATCTGAATTTTTGTCTTGTTGAGCATTATTTAATTGAGTGCTTGGAATATGCAAAAGAATAAAGAATAAATAATAAGAATGTCTAGCTTTTGGTGCAATTTTGTCTTCCAGTGCATTGACTTAGCATTTTAATATTAGTTAGTGGAGTTTGTAGGATTAATTAATGATCTAGTGTTTCGTGTAAGATGCTTTCTTGATTAGCGTGAGGGCACGCTTTCCTAGGTTTTAGGCACGCACTATGAAGTAAGGCACGAACTACGAGAGGAATGCACGTTTCTCAAGTAAATGCACGCAACCTTAATGAATGCACGTAATTCAATGCAAGGCACACAAAACGAAACACAATTCTTTAACCTAGGTCAAGGCACGCAAATCTAGGTTAGGGCACATGAAACGAGGTATCGCACGCAAATCGAGGTCAGGCCTCACAGCTGTGCCTATTTTCAGAGCCCAAAATCGATCGTTTTCATTAATTTCGGGACACTTTTCTTCTTTTGCGCTGTTTTCCTGTCCCGGATCGTTCGTCGTCAGCCGCGAAAAGGTTGACAACCTAATCCATCACATTTCTATTACCGAATCCCACAGTATCTTGGGCAGGGCAACTTCGCTTCACATAGAGGTTGGGTCCGCAAACCGAGGGTGTGGGGCTTGGGACCAGGTCTCCGTTGCTCCGGTGCCCATAAATTTTGATCCGTAAGGAGTTACGTGACGCACATTATACCATTTAAAAGCTCTCCAAGAGCTCTACGATGGGGATAGCAAGCCTGCTCAACTGCGCCTGTTTTCGAAGCCCAAAATTGAACGATTTCACAAATTACGGGACACGTTTCTTCTTTTGCGCTGTTTGTCCGTCCCGGATCGTACGTCGTGAGCCGCGAAAAGGATGACAACCTAATCCATCACATTTCTATTACCGAATCCCACGGCACTTTGGGCAAGACAACTTCGCTTTACGTAGAGGATGGGTCCGCAAACTGAGGGCGTGGGGCTTGGGACCAAGTCTCTGTCGCTCCGGTGCCCATAACTTTTGATCCGTAAGGAGTTACGCGGCGCACAGAATACCGTTGGAAAGCTATCCGAGAGCTCTACGACGGGGACAACAAGCCTGCTCGGCTGCGCCTATTTTTGGAGCCAAAAATCGAACGTTTTCATCTGTTTTAGGACACATTTCTTCTTTTGCGCTGTTTGTCCGTCCCGGATCGTACGTCGTGAGCCGCGAAAAGGACGACAACCTAATCCATCACATTTCTATTATCGAATCCCACGGCACTTTGGGCAAGACAACTTTGCTTCACGTAGAGGCTGGGTCCGCAAACTAAGGGCATGGGGCTTGGGACCAAGTCTCCGTCGCTCTAGTGCCCATAACTTTTGATCCGTAAGGAGTTACGCGGCGCACAGCATACCGTTGGAAAGCTCTCCGAGAGCTCTACGACGAGAGTAGCAAGCCTGCTCAACTGCGCCTATTTTTGGAACCCAAAATTGTACGTTTTCATCTGTTTTGGGACACTTTTCTTCATTTGAGCTGTTTTTCCATCCCAGATCGTACGTCATGAGCCGCGAAAAGGATGACAACCTAATCCATCACATTTCTATTACTGAATCCCATGGCACCTTGGGCAAGACAAATTTGCATCATGTAGAGGTTGGGCCCGTAAACCGAGGGCGTGGGTATTGGGACCAAGTCTCCGTCGCTCCGGTGCCCATAACTTTTGATCCGTAAGGAGTTACGCAGCGCACAACATACCGTTGGAAAGCTCTCCGAGAGCTCTACGACAGGGACAACAAGCTTGCTCGGCTGCGCCTATTTTCGGAGTCAAAAATTGAACATTTTCATCTGTTTCGGGACACTTTTCTTCTTTTGCACTATTTTTTCGTCCCGGATCGTACGTCGTGAGCCGCGAAAAGAACGACAACCTAATCCATCACATTTGTATTACCAAATCCCACGGCACCTTGGGCAAGACAACTTCTCTTCACATAGAGGTTGGGCCCGCAAACCGAGGGTGTGGGGCTTGGGATCAAGTCTCCGTCGCTCCGGTACCCATAACTTTTAATCCGCAAGGATTTATGTAGCGCACAACAAACCGTTGGAAAGCTCTCCGAGACCTATACGACGGGGGCAGCAATCTTGCTCTATTGCGCCTATTTTCGTAGCCTAAAATCAAACATTTTCACCAGTTTCGGGATACTTTTCTGCTTTTGCGCTATTTTTCCGTCCCGGATCGTATGTCGTGAGCCGCGAAAAGGACGACAACCTAATCCATCACATTTGTATTACCGAATCCCACGGCACCTTGGGCAAGACAACTTCTCTTCACGTAGAGGCTGGGCCCGCAAACAGAGGGCGTGGGTCTTGGGACCAGGTCTCCGTCGCTCCGGTGTCCATAACTTTTGATCCGTAAGGAGTTACGCGACGCACAGCATACCGTTGGAAAGCTCTTCGAGAGCTCTACGACGAGGATAGCAAGCCTGCTCGGCTGCACCTATTTTCGGAGCCCAAAATCAAACATTTTCATCTGTTTCGGGACACCTTTCTTCTTTTGCGCTGTTTTTCCGTCCCGGATCGTACGTCGTGAGCTGCGAATAGGACGACAACCTAATCCATCACATTTCTATTACCAAATCCCACGGTACCTTGGGCAAGAGAACTTCACATCACGTAGAGGCTGGGCCCGCAAATCGAGGGCGTAGGCCTTGGGACCAAGTCTCCGCCTCTCCGGTGCCCATAACTTTTGATCCGTAAGGAGTTACGCGGCGCACAACATACCATTGGAAAGCTCCCCGAGAGCTCTACGACAGGGGTAGCAAGCCTGCTCTTTAGCGCCTATTTTCAAATCCCAAAATTGAACATTTTCATCAATTTTGGGTTACTTTTCTTCTTTCGCGCTGTTTTTCCATCCCGGATCGTACATCGTCCGTCGCGAAAAGGAAGACAACCTAATCCATCACATTTCTATTACCGAATCTCATGGCACTTTGGGCAAGACAACTTCGCTTCACGTAGAGGATGGGTCCGCAAACTGAGGGCGTGGGGGTTGGGACCAAGTCTCCGTCGCTCCGGTGCCCATAACTTTTGATCTATAAGGAGTTACGCGGCGCACAACATACCATTGGTAAGCTCTCTTAGAGCTTTACAATGGGGGCAGCAAACTTGCTCGGCTGCGGATGTTTTTGGAGCCCAAAATTGAACGATTTCACCAGTTTCGGGACACTTTTATTCTTTTGCTCTATTTTTTTTTATCCCGGATTGTACGTCGTTAGTCGCGAAAAGAACGACAACCGAATCCATCACATTTGTATTACCAAATCCCACGGCACCTTAGGCAAGACAACTTCTCTTCACGTAGAGGCTGGACCTGCAAACCGAGGGCGTAGGGCTTGGGATCAAGTCTCCGTCGCTCCGGTGCCCATTACTTTTGATCCGCAAGGAATTATGTAGCGCATAGCATACTGTTGGAAAGCTCTCCAAGACCTCTACAACGGGGGCAGCAAGCCTGCTCGGCTGCACCTATTTTCGTAGCCCAAAATTAAACATTTTCATCAGTTTCGGGATACTTTTCTTCTTTTGCGCTGTTTTTCCGTCTCGATTCGTACGTCGTGAGCCGCGAAAAGGATGACAACTTTATCCATTACATTTCTATTACCGAATCCCATGACACCTTGGGCAAGACAACTTCGCTTCACGTAGAGGCTGGGTTCGCAAACTGAGGGCGTGGGGCTTGGGACCAGGTCTCTGTTGCTCCGGTGCCCATAACTTTTGATCCGTAAGGAGTTACGCGGCACACAGCATACCGTTGGAAAGCTCTCTCAGAGCTCTACGACGAGGGCAATAACCCTTCTAGGCTACGCCTATTTTCGGAGCCCAAAATCAAACATTTTCACCAATTTTGGGACGCTTTTCTTCTTTTGCGCTATTTTTCCGTCCCGGATCGTACATCGTGAGCTGTGAAAAGGACGGCAACTGAATCCATCACATTTGTATTACCGAATTCGATGGCACATTGGGCAAGACAACTTCGCTTCACGTAGAGGCTGGGCCTGCAAACCGAGGGCGTAGGGCTTGAGACCAAGTCTCCGTCGCTCCGGTACCCATAACTTTTGATCCGTAAGGAGTTACGCGGTGCACAGCATACCGTTGGAAAGCTCTCCGAGAGCTCTACGACAAGGACCATAAGCCTGCTTGGTTGCGCCTATTTTTGGAGCCCAAAATCAAACGGTTTCATCTATTTTGGGATACTTTTCTTCTTTTGCACAGTTTTTTCGTCCTGGATCGTACGTCGAGTGTGAGGCTCCACCTCGATTTGCGTACGATACCTCGTTTCGTGTGCCCCAACCCAGATTTGTGTGCCTTGGCCTAGGTTTAAGAGTCGTGTTTCATTTTGTGTGCCTTGCATTGAATTATGTGCAATCATTTAGGGTTGCGTGCATTTGCTTAGGAAATGTGCATTCATCTCGTAGTTCGTGTCTTACCTCGTAGTGCGTGCCCTAAACCTAGGAAAGCGTGCCCGCACGCTAATCAAGAAAGAATCTTACACGAAGCACTAGATCATTAATTAATCTTACAAACTCCACTAACTAATATTAAAATGCTAATTCAACTCACTAGAAGATGAAATTGTACCAAAAGCTAAACATTCTTATTCTTTATTCTTTATTCTTTTTGCATATTCCAAGCACATGCAATAAAATAAGCTCAACTAAGACAAAAATTTAGAATTTTCCACTAGCTTGGCCGACCACATGGAGCATTTGACAATGCTTTGCAATTTCAAAATTAAACTTAGACAACGTATGACACAAAGCATAAAAAAATGACTCCAAACCCTACCCAATGCACCAAAATCTCGACACACTCAATTGCCCATGCTAAGGTAATTCAAATTATGCTCTTGAAGACACAAAATCTGAAATTTAGAAGGTCAAGGCCGACACATGCCCACAAAAAGCATCAAACTCTTCAAAGCATCTCATTTTTCTTTCTCTCATTCACTCTCTCATTTCCTCTCTCTCTCTCTCTCGGCCTTGGCTGCAATTATAGACTCCACAGCTTAAGCTCATCATCCTAAGGTTCATCAAGTCATTCAAGCCACTAAGGAACTCGACCAAGCAAAGCTAGGAGCAAAGAAACATGCATGCAAGCTCTTAGAACACTCATTCGGCCCTTAGGTATGTTTGATAGCTCCTATTTCATTTTCTTTTGTTCTAGCCACTTGCACATACTAAGAACATGGTTACTAAGCTAGGAATTAGAGAATCTCAAGTTATCTCTTGGCCAAGCAAGGAGAAAAGTCGACCTTGTGCATCATCAAGAGCTTTGTGCATCTTCATTTTTGTCTTGCTATGGTAAGGGCTAAAACTCCTTTGAAGAGCTTTCAAAAACCACATGCATGCCTTTAAATGTCTATTTTTACCTCTGTACTTGTGATATATGTGTGTACATGAGCTTTGGTAAACATGCATGGCAAGATATTTGGCTAGAATGTGAAGATAATTGAAATCACGTAAATGACAGCCTTCTGACTTGTTGGAGCGAAGTGAATTTGACCAGGTAAATGATGTTTAAAATGCGTGAAAATTGGTAGGTGACTAGTTTGGCCAGTTCTGAGAATTTTTCATAGAAATAGGCCAAAGCAAATTTTGACTCTAAAGTCCCCTAAATGGCAAAACATCGAAAGGTGCCCAAATTTGGAGAATTTGGGAAAATGAAGCAGGTTTCGGCAGATTTACTGTCCTTGTAGAACAAACCAGTTTTGACTTAGTAAATGATATCCAAAATGCATGAAATTTGGTATTCTGATATATTTTTCAGTTATGGACATTTTTGTCAGAAATAGACTAAGCCTAAATCTGACCCTAAGTTCCTAAAAAACGACAAGTATTGAAATGTGTGCAAATCTGGACAGTTTTGCGTAGTCTCACGGTTTTGGCTATAACTCTTGAATCTGAACTCCAAATGATGCGAGGTTTGTTTCTGGATTTAGTTCACTCCTTAAGATTTAATTTGACATTTTGTTCACTGGAATTGGATATTGTTTGCTTGTCTCAATGATTGTGAGAAAACTGACCATTGCAGTGAGGTTTTCATCTAGTGACATGCTTTGAAAATTATTTTAACTTCTCTTGTTGTATTAAATGCTTGGGATTGTGGCACTTGGATGTTGTGTGGACTGTTTTGAATGCTTGAGGGTGTTTTAATTAATCGATGCATGGTTTGAGTTTAATTACGTGACAACTTGGGGCTTAATCGCACGGGTGAGAATGAATTGAAACCCTAGTGACTAGGAAAACTCACTAAGTGTTGATCCTATGGATATCGTGTTTAATTATGTGATTAGTAGGCTGCCCGTAGTTTCCCTTATAGCCCTAAATGTGATTCCGATGATTACATGTTGACAAGTAGACCTTTCTTGCACCCGGTCCCACGTAGACGTCGTTACATGTTGTATAATCTTATTATTTGACTGTGTGAACCCTGAAATAAGTTACATGACTTGATTCAGTTGTATTACATGGATGTCAGTTTAATATTCATATAACTCCATGCGTTTTACAAGTGAAATTACCTGTCGTAGCATGCCGTGCGTGTTTACTTGTCAACGTGCGATCTTATAACTGCTCGGAGGCAACCTACTTTGTTGTCCTCCTAATGTGATATGTTAAATGTTATAAATGTGCATTGCATACAAGGTTGCAACCTTTCATTGTGGCATGGTAGCGTTTCATGCACGTCGAGCGGCATCGGGCTCGCCGGTGCTACCGTGACTACCATGGTCCAATTCCCTCTCTCGCTTGACATTCCACCCTCGAAGAGTTGGGTCGAAGATTTTTGGGGTACATCCGGAGTACACCCAAATGGGAGCGATAAGTGGATTATTGAAGTCGGCCGCAACAATCGTATCGAAATCGAAATTGAGAGAAAATGCTCACCGTATCCTTGAAATGATTGGTAATTGTATCTGTTGCTCAATTTGATTCTTGTACCTTGCGTACCTTATTACTTGTAATACGTGACATGTTTTCAAAAAGGGATTTTTCATAAGTTAACCGGAAAAAGAGTTTTAAAACGTATTTCTCGTTCCCCCTCGCTGAGTTCATAAGGACTCACCCTCTTTTATCATCTCAAGTAAAGAAGACCAGGAACAGGTACCCGAGGATAACGTGCCTATTGATGACTCCTTGGAATGATTGCTTAGCCTACGTGCCTTACTTGACTATGGCCATTTTGTGAACGATATGTTGCTTGAAGACTATTTCTTATGTTGCTTATTATTGTATTGTAAATGACGCCCGTTGTAATTTGGGGTCTAATTTTGGCTTGTACTGATCATAACAAGATAGACACTCTCTTGGTCGTTTTGCTATCGCTACTTTGGTTTAGTATCTATCACAGGCTTATGAAGGATTAGGTAAAGGGTTAAGAAAAATGAATCTATCCAATCTTAAGCAGGTACTCATTGTTAAGCTAAGATCAACAGGTATTTTTGTAACAAAGATTAACAAAAAAACGAGACATAGTTATCATGCTAGGTTGTTAATCAAACGACACTTCGAGATAACTAGTAGGCGTTTCGATTAGTGAAAAATAGTAATCTTAGTTGGAAATGAATTTGAGATTGAAAGTTTTGAGGCCCTTAGAAAATTAGGTCAAACTAAAGAGCCCATTTACAGCAGTTATGCTGCTGGTTTTCTAGAGAATTTGTGGAGTTTAGGCTAAACGTTAAGTATTAAACCTTCATGAACGATTAAGTACGTGAAATGACTTGAATGTTTAGATCATTCCCTAATCTAACCTCTATAGGTCGGGTTGGGGCGTGACATCGTGAGCCGCGAAAAGGACGACAACCTAATCCATCACATTTCTATTACCGAATCCCACGGCACCATGGGCAAGATAACTTCGCTTCACGTAGAGTTTGGGCCTGCAAACCGAGGGCGTAGGGCTTGGGACCAAGTCTTTGTCGCTACAGTGCCCATAACTTTTGATCCATAAGGAGTTACGCGGCGCACAGCATACCGTTTGAAAGCTCTCTGAGAGCTCTACTACGGGGGCAGCAAGCTTACTCGGCTGCACCTATATTCGGAGCACAAAATCAATCGTTTTCATCAGTTACGAGACACTTTTCTTCTTTTGCGCTATTTTCCCGTCCCAGATTGTGTGTCGTAAGCCGTGAAAAGGTTGACAACCTAATCCATCACATTTCTATTACCGAATCCCACGGTACCTTGGGCAGGACAACTTCGCTTCACGTAGAGGCTGGGTTCGCAAACCGAGGGCGTGGGGCTTAGGACCAGGTCTTCGTCGCTCCGGTACCCATAACTTTTGATCTGTAAGGAGTTACGCGGTGCACATTATACTATTGGAAAGCTCTTTGAGAGCTCTACGACGGGGGCAGCAAGCTTGCTTGGCTGTGCCTATTTTCGGAGCTCAAAATCGAAAGTTTTCACCAATTTTGGGACACTTTTCTTCTTTTGCGTAGTTTTTTCGTCTCGGATCGTACGTCGTGAGCCGTGAAAAGGAAGACAACATAATCCATCACATTTCTATTACCGAATCCCACGGCACCTTGGGCAAGACAACTTCGCCTCACGTAGAGGCTGGGTCCACAAACTGAGGGCATGGGGGTTGGGGCTAGGTCTCCGTCGTTCCAGTGCCCATACCTTTTGATCCGTAATGACTTACGCGGCGTACAGCATACCGTTGGAAAGCTCTCCGAGAGCTCTACGAGGGGGGCAGCAAGCCTTCTCAGCTGCGCCTGTTTTCATAGCCCAAAATTGAACGTTTTCATCAGTTTCGAAAAAAATTTCTTCTTTTGCGCTGTTTTTCCGTCCAGGATCGTACATCGTCAGCCGTGAAAGAAATGACAACCTAATCCATCACATTTCTATTACCGAATCTCATGGCACCTTAGGCAAGACAACTTCGCTTCACGTAGAGGCTGAGTCCACAAACTGAGGGTGTGGGGCTTGGGACCAGGTCTCCGTCACTCCGGTGCCCATAACTTTTTATCCGTAAGGAGTTACGCGGCGCACAGCATACCGTTGGAAAGCTCTCTGGGAGCTCTACGACGGAGGCAGCAACCTTGCTCAGTTGCGCCTATTTTCGGAGCCCAAAATCAAACATTTTCATCAGTTTTGGGACACTTTTCTTCTTTTGCGATGTTTTTCTGTCCTAAATCGTATGTCGTGAGCAGTGAAAAGGACGACAACTGTATCCATCACATTTGTATTACCAAATCCCACAGCACCTTGGGCAAGACAATTTCGCTTCACGTAGAGCCTAGGCCCGCAAACCGAGGACGTAGGGCTTGGGACTAGGTCTCCGTCGCTCCGGTGCCCATAACTTTTGATCCGTAAGTAATTACGCGGCGCACAGCATACCATTGGAAAGCTATCTGAGAGCTCTACGACGAGGACAACAAACCTGCTCGGTTGTGCCTATTTTCGGAGCCCAAAATCTATCATTTTCATCAGTTTTGTTAAACTTTTCTTCTTTTGCGCTGTTTTCCCGTCCCGGATCGTACGTCATCAACTGCGAAAAGGTCGACAACCTAATCCATCACATTTCTATTACCGAATCCAATAGTACATTGGGCAAGACAACTTCGCTTCACGTAGAGGCTGGGCCCGCAAACCGAGGGCATGGGGCTTGGGACCAGGTCTCTGTCACTCAAGTGCCCATAACTTTTGATCCGTAAGGAGTTACGCGGCGCACAACATACCATTGGAAAGCTCTCCGAGAGCTCTACGATGAGGGCAGCAAGCCTGCTCTTTAGCGCCTATTTTCGGATCCTAAAATTGAATGTTTTCATCAGTTTCGAGACACTTTTCTTCTTTTGCGCTGTTTTTCAGTCTTGGATCGTGCGTTGTCAGCCGCGAAAAGGACGACAACCTAATCCATCACATTTCTATTACCGAATCCATCGGCACTTTGGGCAAGAAAACTTCACTTCACATAGAGGCTGGGTCTGCAAACTGAGGGCGTGGGGCTTGAGACCAAGTCTCCGTCGCTCCGGTGCCCATAACTTTTGATCCGCAAGGAATTATGTAGCGCACAACATACCGTTAGAAAGCTCTCGAAGACCTCTACGACTGGGACAGCAACCCTGCTCGGCTGTTGATGTTTTTGGAGCCCAAAATCGAACATTTTCACCAGTTTTTGGATACTTTTCTTTTTTGCACTGTTTTTTCATCCCGGATCGTACTTCATTAGCCGCAAAAATGGCGACAACCGAATCCATCACATTTGTATTACCGAATCCCATGACAACTTGGATAAGACAACTTCACTTCACGTAGAGGCTGGGCCCGCAAACCGAGGGCGTGGGGCTTGAGACTGGGTCTCCGTCGCTCCGACGCCCATAACTTTTGATCCGCAAGGAGTTACACAGCGCACAGCATACCGTTGGAAATCTCTCCGAGACCTCTACGGCGGGGGTAGCAAGCCTGCTCAGCTGTGCCTGTTTTCGTGGCCCAAAATTGAACGTTTTCATCATTTTTGGGACACTTTTCTTCTTTTCCGCTATTTTTTTATCCCGGATCATACGTCGTCAGCTGCGAAAAAGACGACAGCCTAATCCATTACATTTCTATTACCGAATCCCACGGTACCTTGGGTAAGACAACTTCACTTCATTTAGAGGCTGGGTCCGCAAACTGAGGGCGTGGAGCTTGGGACCACGTCTCTGTCGCTCCGGTGCCAATAACTTTTGATCCGTAAAGAGTTACGCAGTGCACATTATACCGTTGGAAAGCTCTCCGAGAGCTCTACGATGAGGGTATCCAGCGTGCTCGGCTGTTCCAGTTTTTGGAGACCAAAATCGAACGTTTTCACCAATTTCGGGACACTTTTCTTCTTTTGCGCTGTTTTTCCATCCCGAATCGTATGTCGTGAGTTGCGAAAAAGACGACAACCTATTCCATCACATTTTTATTACCGAATCCAATGGCACCTTAGGCAAGACAACTTCGCTTCATGTAGAGGTTGGGCCCGCAAACTGAGGGCGTGGGGCTTGGGACCTAGTCTTCGTCACTCCGGTGCCCATAACTTTTGATCCGTATGGAGTTATGCGGCGCACAGCATACCGTTGGAAAGCTCTCCGAGAGTTCTACGACAGAGGTCAGCAAGCGTGCTCAGCTACGCCAATTTTTGGAGCCCAAAATCGAACGTTTTCACCAATTTCGGGATACTTTTCTTCTTTTGCTCTGTTTTTTCACCCCGGATCGTACGTCGTGAGCTACGAAAAGGATGACAACCTAATCCTTCACATTTCTATTACCGAATCCAATGGCACCTTGGGCAAGACAACTTCGCTTCACGTAGAGGCTGGGTCCACAAACTGAGGGCGTGGGGCTTGGGACCAGGTCTCCGTCGCTCCGGTGCCCATAAGTTTTGATCCGTAAGGAGTTACGTGGCGCACAGCATACCGTCTCCGAGAGCTCTACGACGGGGTCAGCAACCCTGCTCGGCTGTAGAAGTTTTCAGAGCCAAAAATCGAACGTTTTCACCAGTTTCGGGACACTTTTCTTCTTTTGCGTTGTTTTTCTATCCCGGATTGTACGTCGTTAGCCGTGAAAAGGACGACAACCGAATCTATCACTTTTGTGTTACCGAATCCCATAGCACCTTGGGCAAGACAACTTCTCTTCACGTAGAGGCTGGGCCCGCAAACCGAGGGCGTGGGGCTTGGGACTAGGTATCCGTTGCTCCGGAGCCCATAAGTTTTGATCCGTAAAGAGTTACACGGTGCACAGCATACCGTTGGAAAGCTCTCTGAGAGCTCTACGACGGGGGCAGTAAGCTTGTTTGGCTGCGCCTGTTTTCATCACCCAAAATCAAACATTTTCATCAGTTTCGGGACACTTTTCCTTTTTTGTGCTATTTTTTTGTCCCGGATCGTACGTCGTCAGCCGCGAAAATGACGACAACCTAATCCATCCTATTTCTATTACCGAATCCCATGGAACCTTGGGCAAGACAACTTTGCTTCACATAGAGGCTGGGTCCACAAACTGAGGGCGTGGGGCTTAGGACCAGGTCTCCGTCACTCCGGTGCCCATAACTTTTGATCCGTAAGGAGTTACGCGGCGCACAACATGCCGTTGGAAAGCTCTCTGAGAGCTCTACAATTAGGGCAGCAACCCTACTCGGCAGCTCCTATTTTCGGAGCACAAAATCAAACATTTTCACCAGTTTCGGGACACTTTTCTTCTTTTGCACTGTTTTTCCGTCCCGGATCGTATGTTGTCAGCTGCGAAAAGGACGACAACCTAATCCACCACATTTCTATTATCGAATCCCACGGCACCTTGGGCAAGACAACTTCGCTTCACTTAGATGTTGGGCCTGCAAACCGAGGGTGTGGGGCTTGGGACCAGGTCTCCGTCGCTCTGGTGCCCATAACTTTTGATCCGTAAGGAGTTATGTGGCGCACAACATACCGTTGGAAAGCACTCCGAGAGCTCTACGACAAGGACAGCAAGCCTGCTCGGCTGCGTCTATTTTCAGAGCCCAAAATCGAACATTTTCATCTATTCCATGACACTTTTTTTTTTACACTGTTTTTCCATCCCGGATCGTATGTCGTGAGCTGAGAAAAGAACGACAACCTAATCTGTGAGGCCCGACTTCGATTTGAGTACGATACCTCGTTTCGTGTGCCCTAATCTAGATTTGCATGCCTTGACCTAGGTTTAAGAGTCGTGTTTTATTTTGTGTGCCTTGCATTAAATTACGTGCATACATTTAGGGTTGCGTGCATTTACTTGGAAAACGTTCATTCGTCTCGTAGTTCATGCCCTACCTCATAGTGCGTGCCCTAAATCTAGGAAAGCGTGCCCATACGCTAATCAAGAAAGCATCTTACACGAAGCACTAGATAATTAATTAATCCTACAAACTCCATTAACTAATATTAAAATGCTAAGTCAACTCACTAGAAGACGAAATCTCACAAAAAGCTAGACATTCTTATTCTTTATTCTTTATTCTTTATTCTTTATTCTTTTGCACTTCCCAAACACACAATAAAATAAGCCTTGAACAAACAAAAAAATTCAGATCTTGATGCTCATAGGGTCGGCCAAACCGAGGGCTTTGAGCAAAGTTTGAACAAAATTTATTTTAACCAAGCATGCTTAAGACAAAGTCTTCACATTGTCATACCTTTTGCTTGCACCAAAGCCACATTTTGCTAACTACTAAGCCACCCATCTCGGCCACATCACCCTTGTCCACCAACAATTCAAATAACATTCAAAAGACAACACAAAAATCAGATTGTAGAAGCATATAGCCGACCAAAATGCTAAGCCTTTCATTTTCTTTCTCACATTTTCTCTTTCTCTCATTTTCTCTCACTCTCACATTTCTTCTCTCTCTCTCTCGGCCCTTGACTGAAATCCTACTCTCCATAACTTAAGTAAATCACTCAATGGTTCATCAAGACATGCAAGAAACTAGGAAGCTCGACTAAGCAAGCTAGAATGCAAAAATTGCACATGCAAGCTCATAGCACATTCATTTCGGCTAAGGTAAGTTTGTTAGCTTCCATTTCATTTTCTTTTGTTCTAGCCACTTGCACATACTAAGAACATGGTTACTAAGCTAGGAATTAGAGAAATCTCAAGTTGTCTCTCGGCTAAGCAAGGAAAAGGGTCGACATTGTGCTTCATCAAGAGTTTGTGCATCTTCTTGTTGTCTTGCTAAGGTGAAGGCTAAAACTTCCTGAAAAATGACAAGTATTGAAATGTGTGCAAATCTGGACAGTTTAGTCTCACGGTTTTGGCTATAACTCTTGAACCCGAACTCCAAATGATGCGAGGTTTGTTTTTGGATTCAGTTCACTCCTTAAGCTTTAATTTAAAATTTTGTTCACTAGAATTGGATTTTGTTTGCTTGTCTCAATGATTGTGAGAATACAGACCATTGCAGTGAGGTTTTCATCCAGTGATTTGCCTTGAAAATTATTGTAACTTCTCTTGTTGTATTAAATGCTTGGGATTGTGGCATTGGGATGTTGTGTAGACTATTTTGAATGCTTGAGGTTGTTTGAATTAATCAATGCATGACTTGAGTTTAATTACGTGACAACTTAGGGCTTAATCGCATGGGTGAGCATGAATTGGAACCCCAATGACTAGGAAAACTCGCTAAGTGTTGATCCTATGAATATCGTGTTTAATTATGTAATTAGTAGGCTGCCCGTACTTGCCCTTATAGCCTTAAACATGATTTTGATGATTACATGTTGACAAGTAGGCCTTTCTTGCACCCGATCCCACATAGATGTCGTTGCATGTTGAATAATCTTATTAGTTGATTACGTGAACTTCGAAATTAGTTATATGACTTGATTTACATGCGTTACATGGCTGCCCATTTAATATTCATATAACTCCATGTGCTTATAAGTGAAATTACCTATCATATCATGCCCCGCGTGTTTACTTGTCAATGTGCAATCTTATGACTGTTCGGAGGCAACCTACTTTGTTGTCCTCCTAATGTGAGATATTAAATGTCATAAATGTGCATTGCATACAAGGTTGCAACCTTTCATTCTGGCGTGGTAGCGTGCACGCACAACGGGCTGCATCGGGCTTGCCGGTGCAACCGTGACTACCATTGTCCAATTCCCTCTCTCGCTTGGGGGCTAGACTTCCTCGGAGAGTTGGGTTGTAGGATTTCGGGGTACATCCGGAGTACACCCATTTGGCATGATAAGGGGATGATTTGAAGTCGGCCGCAACAACTGATACTGGAAATGAACTGAGAGCAAAGGCTCACCATATCCTTTTCACTATGTGTATAAGTACTTTCGCTTGGTTCCTAGAGGACCTCGGGGAGGAAAGACGGGTAATTGAGTTCTTTTACTGTTATATTACATTATGTACTTACTTGTGATACATGTCATGCTTGCAAAGGGTTTTCATAAGTTGAACCGAAAAATGAGTTTCAAAACTTATTTCTCGTTCCCCCTCGCTGAGTTCATAAGGACTCACCCTCTTTTATCATCTAAGGTGAAGAAGGCCAGGAATAGGTACCCGAGGACAACGTGCCTAATGATGATTCCTTGGAATGATTGCTTGCCCTACGTGCCTTACTTGACTATGGCCATTTTGTGAACGATATGTTGCTTGAAGACTATTTCATTTCTTATGTTGCTTGTCATTGTATTGTAAACGACCCCCGTTGTAATTTGGGGTCTAATTTTGGCTTGTACTGATCATAACTAGATAGACACTACTATGGTCATTTTTGTTATCGTTATTGGCTAGTATCTATCATAGGATTATGAAGTATCAGGTAAGGATTAAGTAAAATGAATCTATCCAATCTTAAGCAGGTACTCATTGTTAAGCTAAGATCAACAGGTACTTTTGTAACGAGGATTAACAAACAAACGAGACATAGTATCATGCTAGGTTATTAATCAAACGAGACTTCGAGATAACTAGTAGGCATTTCAATTGATGATAAATAGTAATCTTAGTTGGAAATGAATTTGAGATTGGAAGTTTTGAGGCCTTTAGAAAATTAGGTCAAACTAAAGAGCCTAATTACAGCCGTTATGCTATCGGTTTTCCGGAGAATTTGTGGAGTTTAGGCTAAAACGTTAAGTGTTAAACCTTCATGAACGATTAGGTACATAAAATGACTTGAATGTTTAGATCACACCCCAGCTTAACGCCTATAGGTCAGGTTGGGGCGTGACATAATCCATCACATTTCTATTACCAAATCCCACGGCACATTGGGCAAGACAACTTCATTTCACGTAGAGGCTGGACCAGCAAACCGAGGGCGTGGGGCTTGGGACCAAGTCTCCGTCGCTCCGGTGCCCATAACTTTTGATCCGTAAAGAGTTACGCGGCGCACAGCATACCATTGGAAAGCTCTCTAAGAGCTCTACGACAAGGGCAGCAAGTTTGCTTTGCTGCACCAAATTTCGGAGCACAAAATCAATTGTTTTCATTAGTTTCGGGACACTTTTCTTCTTTTGCGCTATTTTCCCGTCCCGGATCGTACGTCGTCAGCCGCGAAAAGGACGATAACCTAATCTATCACAGTTCTATTACCAAATCCCACGGCACCTTGGGCAGGATAACTTCGCTTCACGTAGAGGCTGGGTCCGCAAACCGAGGGTGTGGGGCTTGGGACCAGGTCTCCATCGTTCCGGTGCCTATAACTTTTGATCCGTAAGGAATTACGCGGCCCACAACAAACCGTTGGAATACTCTCCGAGAGCTCTATGATGGGGGCAGCAAGCCTGCTTGGCTGAGCCTGTTTTAGGAGCCCAAAATTGAACGTTTTCATCAGTTTCGGGACTCTTTTCTATTTTTGCGCTGTTTTTCCATCCCAGGTCGTACGTCGTGAACCGCGAAAAGGACGATAACCTAATCCATCACATTTCTATTACAGAATCCCACGGTACCTTGGGCAAGACAACTTCGCCTCACGTAGAGGCTGGGTCCGCAAACCGAGGGCGTGGGGCTTGGGACCTGGTCTCCATCGCTCCGGTACCCATAACTTTTGATCCGTAAGGAGTTACGCGGTGCACAACATATCGTTGGAAAGCTCTTCGAGAGCTCCACGATGAGGGCATCAAGCGTAGTCGGCTGCGCCTATTTTTGGAGCCCAAAATCGAACATTTTCATCAGTTTCGGGACACTTTTCTTCTTTTGTGCTGTTCTTCCGTCCCGGATCGTACGTCGTGAGCCGCGAAAAGGACGACAATCTAATCCATCACATTTCTATTACCGAATCCCATGACAACTTGAGCAACACAACTTCACTTCACGTAGAGGCTGGGCCGGCAAACCGAGGGCGTGGGGCTTGGGACAAGGTCTCCGTCGCTCTGGTGCCCATAACTTTTGATCCGTAAGGAGTTACGCGGCGCACAGCATACCGTTGGAAAGCACTCCGAGAGCTCTATGACGTGGGCAGCAAGCCAGCTATGCTGTGGCTATTTTCGGAGCCCAAAATTGAATGTTTTCATTAGTTTTGGGACACTTTTCTTCTTTTGCGCTGTTTTTCCATCCCGGGTCGTACGTTGTCAGCCCCAAAAAGTACGACAACCTAATCCATCACATTTCTATTACTGAATCCTAGGTACCTTGGGCAGGACAACTTCGCTTCACGTAGAGGCTGGGTCCGCAAACCGAGGGCGTAGGGCTTGAGACCAAGTCTCCGTCGCTTCGGTTCCCATAACTTTTGATCCGTAAGGAGTTACGCGACGCACAACATACCGTTGGAATGCTCTCCGAGAGTTCTACGACGGGGGCAGCAACCCTGCTAGGCTATGCCAGTTTTCAGAGCCCAAAATTGAATGTTTTTATCAGTTTCTGGACACTTTTCTTCTTTTTCGCTGTTTTTCCGTCTAGGGTCGTACGTCGTGAGCCGCAAAAAGGACGACAACCTAATTTATCACATTTCTATTACCGAATCCCACGGCACCTTGGGCAAGAAAACTTCGCTTCACGTAGAGGCTGGGCTAGTAAACCAAGGGTGTGGGGCTTAGGACCAAGTCTCCGTCGTTCCGGTGCCCATAACTTTTGATCCGTAAGGAGTTACACGGCGCACAATATATCGTTGGAAAGCTCTCTGAGAGCTCTACGAGAAGGACAACAAGCATGCTCGGCTACACCTACTTTCGGAGCCCAAAATTGAACATTTTCATCAGTTTTGGGAAACTTTTCTTCTATTGCGCTATTTTTTCGTCCTGGATCGTACGTCGTGAGCCGCGAAAAGGACGACAACTGAATCCATCACATTTGTATTGCCAAATCCCACGACACCTTAGGCAAGACAACTTCGCTTCACGTAGTGGCTGGGCCTGCAAACCGAGGGCGTGGGGCTTGGGACCAAGTCTCCGTCGCTCCGGTGCCCATAACTTTTGATCTGTAAGGAGTTACGCGATGCACAGCATACCGTTGGAAAGCTCTCCGAAAGCTCCATGACGGAGGCAGCAAGCTTGCTTTGCTGCGCCTATTTTCGGAGCACAAAATCAATCGTTTTCATTAGTTTCGGAACACTTTTCTTCTTTTGCACTATTTTCCCGTCCCGGATCGTACGTCGTCAGCCGCGAAAAGGACGACGACCTAATCTATAACATTTCTATTACCGAATCCCACGGCAACTTGGGCAGGATAACTTCGCTTCACGTAGAGGCTGGGTCCGCAAACCGAGGGTGTGGGGCTTGGGACCAGGTCTCCGTCGCTCCGGTGCCCATAACTTTTGATCCGTAAGAAGTTACGCGGCGCACAACAAACCGTTGGAATGCTCTCCGAGAGCTCTACGACAGGGGCAGCAAGCCTGCTTGGCTGTGCCTGTTTTAGGAGCCCAAAATTGAACACTTTTATTAGTTTCGAGACACTTTTCTATTTTTGCGCTGTTTTTCCCTCCCTGGTTGTACGTCGTGAGCCGCGAAAAGGACGACAACCTAATCCATCACATTTCTATTATAGAATCCCACAGCACCTTGGGCAAGACAACTTCACCTCATATAAAGGCTAGGTCCGCAAACAGAGGGCGTGGGGCTTGGGACTTGGTCTCCGTCGCTCCGGTGCCCATAACTTTTGATCCGTAAGGAGTTATGCGGCGCACATCATACAGTTGGAAAGCTCTTCGAGAGCTGCACAACGGGTGCAACAAGCCTAGTCGGCTGCGCCTATTTTTAGAGCCCAAAATCGAACGTTTTCATCAGTTTCGGGATACTTTTCTTCTTTTGTGCTGTTCTTCCGTCCCGGATCATATGTCGTGAGCCGTGAAAAGGACGACAACCTAATCTATCACATTTCTATTACCGAATCTCACGAAAACTTGGGCAAGACAATTTCACTTCACGTAGAGGCTGGGCCGGCAAACTGAGGGCATGGGGCTTGGGACCATGTCTTTGTCGCTCTGGTGCCCATAACTTTTGATCCGTAAGGAGTTACGCGTCGCACAGCATACCGTTGGAAAGCACTCCGAGAGCTCTATGACGTGGGCAGCAAGCCTGCTTTGCTGCGCCTATTTTTGGAGCCCAAAATTGAACATTTTCATAAGTTTCGGGATACTTTTCTTCTTTTGTGTTGTTCTTCCGTCCCGGATCGTATGTCGTGAGCCGTGAAAAGGACGACGACCTAATCCATCACATTTCTATTACCGAATCCCATGAAAACTTGGGCAAGACAATTTCACTTCACGTAGAGGCTGGGCTGGCAAACCGAGGGCGTGGGGCTTGGGACCAGGTCTCCGTCGCTCTGGTGCCCATAACTTTTGATCCGTAAGGAGTTACGCAGCGCACAGTATACCGTTGGAAAGCTTTTCGAGAGCTTCACGATGAGGGCATCAAGCGTAGTCGGCTGCGCCTAGTTTTGGAGCCCAAAATCAAACGTTTTCATCAGTTTCAGGACACTTTTCTTCTTTTGTGCTGTTCTTCCGTCCCGAATCGTAAGTCTTGAGCCGCGAAAAGGACGACAACCTAATCCATCACATTTCTATTACCGAATCCCACGACAACTTGGGCAACACAACTTCGCTTCACGTAGAGGCTGGGCCGGCAAACCGAGGGCGTGGGGCTTGGGACAAGGTCTCCGTCGCTCTAGTGCCCATAACTTTTGATCCGTAAGGAGTTTCGCGGCGCACATCATACCGTTGGAAAGCACTCCGAGAGCTCTATGACGTGGGCAGCAAGCCAGCTATGCTGTGGCTATTTTCGGAGCCCAAAATTGAATGTTTTCATTAGTTTCGGGACACTTTTCTTCTTTTGCGCTGTTTTTCCGTCCCGGGTGGTATGTCGTCAACCCCAAAAAGTACGACAACTTAATCCATCACATTTTTATTACCGAATCCTAGGTACCTTGGGCATGACAACTTTGCTTCACGTAGAGGCTGGGTCCGCAAACCGAGGGTGTGGGGCTTGAGACTAGGTCTTCGTCGCTTCGGTTCCCATAACTTTTGATCCATAAGGAGTTACGCGGCGCACAACATACCGTTGGAATGCTCTCCAAGAGTTCTACGATGGGGGCAGCAACCCTGCTCGGCTGTGCCAGTTTTCAGAGCCCAAAATAGAATGTTTTCATCAGTTTCTGGACACTTTTCTTCTTTTTCGCTATTTTTCTGTCCAGGGTCGTATGTCGTGCCGCGAAAAGGACGACAACCTAATCCATCACATTTTATTACCGAATCCCATGGCACCTTGGGCAAGACAACTTCGCTTCACGCAGAGGCTAGGCCAGCAAACCAAGGGCGTGGGCCTTGGGACCAGGTCTTCATCGCTCCAGTGCCCATAACTTTTGATCCGTAAGGAGTTACACGGAGCACAACATACCTTTGGAAAGCTCTCTGAGGCCTCTACAACAAGGGCAGCAAGCATGCTCGGCTGCACCTATTTCTGGAGCCCAAAATTGAACGTTTTCATCAGTTTCGGGACACTTTTCTTCTATTGCGCTATTTTTTCGTCCCGGATTGTACGTCATGAGCCGCGAAAAGGACGACAACCGAATCCATCACATTTGTATTACGGAATCCCATGACACCTTGGGCAAGACAACTTTGCTTCACGTAGAGGCTGGGCCTGCAAACCGAGGGCGTGGGGCTTGGGACCAGGTCTCCGTCGCTCCGGTGCCCGTATCTTTTAATCCGTAAGGAGTTACGCAGTGCACAGCATACTGTTGGAAAGCTCTCTGAGAGCTCCACGACGGGGGCAACAAGCCTGCTCCCCTATGCTTATTTTTGAAACCTAAAATCGAACATTTTCATCATTTTCGGGACACTTTTTTCATTTTGCACTGTTTTTCCGTCCCAGATCGTACGTCGTGAGCCGCGAAAAGGACGACAACCTAATCCATCACATTTCTATTACCGAATCCTGTGACACCTTGGGCAAGACAACTTCAATTCACGTAGAGGCCTGGACATAAACCGAGGGCGTGGGGCTTGGGACCAGGTTTCCGTCGCTCCGGTGCCTATAACTTTTTATCCGTAAAGAGTTACGCGCGCATCGAAAACTGTTGGAATGCTCTCCGAGAGTTCTACGATGGGGCAGCAAGCTTTCTAGGATATGCCTATTTTTGGAGCACAAAATTGAACGTTTTCATCAGTTTCGGGATACTTTTCTTCTTTTTCGCTATTTTTTCGTCCCTGGTTGTACGTCGTGAGCCGCGAAAAAGACGACAACCTAATCTGTGAGGCCCGACCTCGATTTACGTGTGATACCTCATTTTGTTTGCCCTAACTTAGATTTGCGTGCCTTGACCTAGGTTTAAGAATCGTGTTTCATTTTGTGTGCCTTGCATTGAATTACGTGCATTCATTTAGGGTTATGTGCATTTACTTAAAAAATGTGTATTTGTCTCGCAGTTCATGCCTTACCTCGTAGTGCATGCCCTAAACCTAAGAAAGCGTGCCCACACGCTAATCAAAAAAACATCTTACACAAAGCACTAGATCATTAATTAATCCTACAAACTCCACTAACTAATATTAAATTGATAATTTAACCCACTAGAAGACAAAATCTCACAAAAAGCTAGACATTCTTTATTCTTTATTCTTTGCATATCCCAAACACACAATTAAAATATTGCTCAACCAAGACAAAAAATTCAGATTATTGCAATGCCTTGGCCGACCACCTTGTGTGCATTTGTGCTTGCTTGCATAATTCAAAATTGAACCTAGACAATTCTATGATGTATTATGACACAAAGCCTTAAAAAAATGACTCAAAACTCTACCCAAAGCTCTATATTCTCGACACACTCTCAATTGCCCATGCTAAGGATTCAAATTATGCTCCTTGAAGACACAAAAATCTGAATTTGCAAGGCCCTAGGCCGACATATGCATCAATTTCTTCAAAGCCTTTCATTTTTCCTTTGTTCTTTCTTTCTTTCTCACATTCTGTCACTCTCTCTCATTTCTTCTCTCTCTCTCTCGGCCTTGGCTGAGTTTCTACACTCCATAGCTTAACTTCATCACTCAATAGTTCATCAAGACATGCAAGAAGCTTAGGAGCTCGACCAAACAAAACTAGGAGCAAAGAAGCACACATGCAAGCCTTTAGCACATCCATTTCGGTTTAGGAAATTAGAGAAATCCCAAGTTGTCTCTCGGCTAAGCAAGGAGAAGAGTCATCATTGTGCTTCATCAAGAGTTTGTGCATCCTCTTTGTTGTCTTGCTAAGGTGAGGGCTAAAACTTCTTGAAAAGCTTTCAAAAACCACATGCATGCCCTTAAATGTCTATCTTTACTTTTGTACTTGTGATATATGTGTGTTCATGAGCTTTTGTAAACATGCATGGCAAGATATTTGGCTAGAATGTGATGATAGATGAAATCGGGTATGTGACAGCCTTCTTCCTTGTTGGTACGGGGTGATTTTGACCAGGTAAATGATGTTTAAAATGCATGAAAATTTGTAGGTAACTAGTTTTGCCAGTTATGAACACTTTTTCTAGAAATAGGCCAAAGCTAATTTTTATTCTAAAGTCCTCAAAATGGCAACATATTAAAATGTGTCCAAATCTGGAAAATCTGGGAAAATGAAGTAGGTTTTGGCAGATTCACTATTCTTGTAGAACGAACCAGTTTTGACTTAGTAAATGATATCCAAAATGCATGAAATTTGGTGTGAAGCTATATTTTTCAGTTCTGGACATTTTTGTCAGAAATGGACTAAGGCTAAATCTGACCTTAAGGCCCTCAAAAATGGAAAGTATTGAAATGTGTGCAAATCTGGACAGTTTTGTGTAGTCTCACTGTTTTGGCTATAACTCTTGAACCCGAACTCCAAATGATGCGAGGTTTGTTTATGAATTTAGTTCATTCCTTAAGCTTTAATTTGACATCTTGTTCACTGGAATTGGAGATTGTTTGTTTGTCTCAATGATTGTAAGAAAACAGTCCATTGCAGTGAGGGTTTCACCTAGTGATATGCTTAGAAAATTTATTGCAGCTTCTCTTGTTGTATTAAATGCTTGAGATTGTGGCATTTGGATCTGGTGTGGACTGTTTTGAATACTTGAGGGTGTTGAATTAATCAATGCATGGCTTGAGTTTAAATACGAGATGATTTGGGGCTTAATTGCACGAGTAAGCACAAATTGAAACCCTAGTGACTAGGTGAATTCGCTAAGTGTTGATCCTATGAATATCATGTTTAATTATGTAATTAGTAGGTTGCCCGTAGTTTCCCTCATAGCCCTAAACATGATTTCACTAATTACATGTTGACAAGTAGGCTTTCTTGCACCCGGTCCCACGTAGATGTCGTTGCATGTTGAATAATCTTGTTATTTGATTACGTGAACTTCGAAGTGAGTTATATGACTTGATTTACATGCGTTACATGGCTTCCCGTTTAATATTCATATAACTCCATGTGCTTTATAAGTGAAATTGCCTGTCATATCGTGCCTCGCTTGTTTACTTGTCAATGTGCAATCTTATGACTATTCGGAGGTAACCTACTTTGTTGTCCTCCTAATGTGATATATTACATGTCATAAATGTGCATTGCATACAAGGTTGCAACTTTTCATTCTGGTGTGGTAGCGTTCACGCACACCGGGCGGCATCGGGCTTGCCGGTGTAACCGTGACTACCATTGTCCAATTCCCTTTCTCGATTGGGGGCTAGACTTCCTCGGAGAGTTGGGTTGTAGGATTTCGGGGTACATCCGGAGTACACCCATTTGGGCGTGATAAGGGGATGATTTGAAGTCGGTCGCAACAACTGATACTGGAATTGAACTAAGAGCAAAAGCTCACCGTATCCTTTTCACTATGTGTATAAGTACTCTCGCTTGGTTCCTAGAGGACCTCGGGGAGGAAAGACAGGTAATTGTGTTCCTTTAGTTTTACATTACATTATGTACTTACTTGTGATATATTCATGCTTGCAAAAAAAAAGGGTTTTCATAAGTTGAACTGGAAAACGAGTTTCAAAACTTATTTCTCGTTCCCCCTCGCTGAGTTCATAAGGACTCACCCTCTTTTATCATCTCAGGTGAAGAAGACCAGGAATAGGTACCCGAGGACGACGTGTCTAATGATGATTCCTTGGAGTGATTGCTTGCCCTACGTGCCTTGCTTGACTGTGGCCATTTTGTAAACAATATGTTGCTTGAAGACTATTTCATTTCTTATGATGCTTGTTGTTGTAATGTAAAAGACCCCCATTGTAATTTGGGGTCTAATTTTGGCTTGTACTGATAATAACTAGATAGACACTACTATGGTCGTTTTTGCTATCGTTATTGGCTAGTATCTATCATAGGATTATGAAGTATCCGGAAAGGATTAAGTAAAATGAACCTATCCAATCTTAAGCAGGTACTCATTGATAAGCTAAGATCAACAGGTATGTTTGCAACAATGATTAACAAACAAACGAGACATAGTATCATGCTAGGTTATTAATCAAACGAGACTTCGAGATAACTAGTAAGCTTTTCAATTGATGGTAAATAGTAATCTTAGTTGGAAATGAAATTGAGATTGGAAATTTTGAGGCATTTAGAGAATTAGGTCAAACTAAAGAGCCCAATTACAGCCGTTATGCTGCCGGTTTTCCAGAAAATTGTGGAGTTTAGGCTAAAACGTTAAGTGCTAAACTTTCATGAATGATTAAGTACGATATATGATTTCAATGTTTAGATCACACCCTAGTCTAACCTTTATAGGCTGGGTTAGGGCGAGACATAATCCATCACATTTCTATTACAGAATTCCATGGCACCTTGGGCAAGGCAACTTCGCCTCACGTAGAGGCTGGGTCCGCAAACCGAGGGCGTGGGGCTTGGGACCAGGTCTCTGTCGCTCCGGTGCCCATAACTTTTGATCAGTAAGAAGTTACGCGGCAAACAGCATATCGTTGGAAAGCTCTCCGAGAGCTCCACGACGGGGGCAGCAAGCCTAGTCGGCTGCGCCTATTTTTGGAGCCCAAAATCGAACGTTTTCATTAGTTTCGGGACATTTTTCTTCTTTTGCGCTGTTCTTCTGTCTCGGATCGTACGTCGCGAGCCACAAAAAGGACAACAACCTAATCCATCACATTTATATTACCGAATCCCACAACACCTTGGGCAAGACAACTTTGCTTCACGTAGAGGCTGGGCCAGCAAACCCATGGCGTGGGGCTTGGGACCAGGTCTCCGTCGCTTCGGTGCCCATAACTTTTTATTCATAATTCGTAAGGAGTTACGCGGTGCACCGTATACCATTGGAAAGCACTCCGAGAGCTCTTCGACGTGAGCAGCAAACCAGCTTTGCTGCGCCTATTTTCGATGCCCAAAATCAAAATTTTTCATCAGTTTTGGGACACTTTTCTTCTTTTGCGCTGTTTTTCAGTCCTGGGTCGTACGTCGTCAGCCCCATAAAGGACAACAACCTAATCCATAACATTTCTACTATCGAATCCAAGGCACCTTGGGCAGGACAACTTCGCTTCACGTAGAGGCTGGGTCCGCAAATTGAGGGCGTGGGGCTTGAGACCAGGTCTCCGTCGCTGCGGTGCCCATAACTTTTGATCCGTAAGGAGTTACATGGCGCACAACATACCGTTGGAATGCTCTCCGAGAGCTCTACGATAGGGGCAGCAACCTTGCTCAGATGCACCAGTTTTCGAAACCCAAAATCGATCGTTTTCATCAGTTTTGGGAAATTTTTCTTCTTTTGCACTGTTTTTCCGTCCTGGGTCGTAAGTCGTGAGTCGCGAAAAGAACGACAATCTAATCCATCACATTTCTATTACCGAATCCCACGGCATCTTAGGCAAGACAACTTCGCTTCACGCAGAGGCTGGGCCCGCAAACTAAGGGCGTGGGGCTTGGGACCAGGTCTCCGTCGCTCCGGTGCCCATAACTTTTGATCTGTAAAGAGTTACGCGGCGCACAGCATACCGTTGGAAAGCTCTTTGAGAGCTCTACGATGGGGGCAGCTAGCCTGCTTGACTGCGACTATTTTCGGAGCCCAAAATCGAACGTTATCATCAGTTTCGAGACATTTTTCTTCTTTTGCGCTGTTTTTTTATCCCGGGTCGTACCTCGTGAGCCACGAAAAGGACGACAACCGAATCCATCACATTTGTATTACCGAATCCCACGGCACCTTGGGCAAGACAACTTCATTCCACGTAGAGGCTGGGCCCGCAAACTGAGGGCGTGGGGCTTGGGACCAGGTCTCCGTCGCTCCGGTGCCCATAACTTTTGATCCGTAAGGAGTTACGCGGCGCACAACATACCATTGGAAAGCTCTTCGAGAGCTCTACGATGGGGGCATCTAGCCTGCCTGACTGCTCCTATTTTCAGAGCCCAAAATCGAACGTTATCATCAGTTTCGAGGTATTTTTCTTCTTTTGCGATATTTTTTCGTCCTGGGTCATACCTCGTGAGCCACGAAAAGGACGACAACCTAAACCATCACATTTCTATTACCGAATCCCATGGCACCTTGGGCAAGACAACTTCGCCTCACTTAGAGGCTGGGTCCGCAAACCGAGGGCGTGGGGCTTGGGACCAGGTCTCCGTCGCTACGGTGCCCATAACTTTTGATTCGTGAGTTACACGGCGAACAACATACCGTTGGAAAGCTTTCCGAGAGCTCCACAACGGGAACAGCAAGCCTACTCGGCTAGGCCTATTTTCGGAGCCCAAAATCGAACGTTCTCATCAATTTCGGGGCACTTTTCTTCTTTTGCGCTGTTCTTCTATCCCGGATCGTACGTCGTGAACCGCAAAAAGGACGACTACCTAATCCATCACATTTCTATTACCGAATCCCTTGACACCTTAGGCAAGACAACTTCGCTTCACGTAGAGGCTGGGCTGACAAAACTAAGGGCGTTGTGCTTGGGACCAGGTCTCCGTCGCTCCGGTGCTCATAAATTTTGATCTGTAAGGAGTTACGCGATGCACAACAAACCGTTGGAATGCTCTCCGAGAGCTCTACGACAGAGGCAGCAAGTTTGCTAGGCTGTGCCAATTTTTGGAGCCCAAAATTGAACGTTTTCATCAGTTTCGGGATACTTTTCTTCTTTTCCGCTGTTTTGCCGTCCCTGGTCGTACGTCGTGAGCCACAAAAAGGACTGTGACGCCCGAGGTTTAGCCATGCATTTAATTACTGTTGCATCCCTTGTTTGCGCATTTATTTCTGTGCCTTACTAACTGACTTTTATGACTACTATTCACTCCATTTTTAAACTGCACTTTATTAGTTAATTAGCATTTTTATTAAATCATATTAATTATCAAAGTAATGAGAAAAATGTGCATTTGAGCTAGAGGCGATAGGAGAGCTCGTTAGAAAATGATTTTTAGTAGTTGAATGAATAGTGTTACGTAACCAACTTGGAGTTTAATTAGCTAACATTAAAATTATGCTTAGGACTTGTTTCTAACTAGTTTGACTCACATTTTGACCATACACTTAAATTAAAACAACTCACCTAAGCTTATATACCTCTCACACAACTCACCTTATATCATAACTAGCAAAATCAAAACAAAAAATGCTGAATTTTACTGTAGCAAACCCGACAGCCCTTCTCTTGCTTCTTGAGGATTTTTGCTTCTTCAAATCATCAAATCAAGCCACTCCAAGCCTTGAGCAACTAGTGTAGGGTGTTTGCAAGGTTCCTAGGTGCTCCTACACGCTTTGGTGAGGGATTTCACGACTTGTTTTTGCATTTTTAAATAGTTGCTCATTTCTTGATTTGTTGAAAATATGATTATATGCCATTGTAATTGTTATCTATGCTAATATACCATCTATATGAATGCTAGAGAACACATTTGAGCCGTTGTTTCGCTTTTTAAACGGTTAGAATCGTTAGTTGGATTTTTAGGGTGAATAGTGACGTTTTTTTCTAGGGTTTTGTGTAATTGCTCGAATTAGCTTGATTTAATGCTTCTAATAGATGCATTAGGTGTTAGTAAAGATAGCCTAATAGCCCCGTGCACTTGCATTGCCCTTAAATTGCCTAAAAGTGGAAAATAGCCGACTTTAATTTGGGGCTTTCGGGGTTAATGCAAATCCGGGTGGATTCGGGCTTCAATTCTAGTATCCTTAGGCTACCTAGGTGCTATAGATGCCTTGATATCCCTTGTTTGAAGCCCGGACAATGTAGGTGTAGTTTAAAGCCAAAAGAGGGAAATTGGGGCTTTCGGGGTAAACGCGGGCATTTGAATGAGTTAGAGGGTTGAGAGGGTACCTTGGGGGTTAGTTAGAAGGTTGGGAGAGTTTCCTTTGAAAATGAAATCATTAACTTTGGTTTGGAAGAGAAATAGTTCGAAAAACAAAGGGGTTTAGGTGCAATTTAAGTTGTCTCACACTTCTAAACCCATGTTAGGACTTCTTGAGTGTTTATATGTGATTTTAAATTGATTTGGAGCTTTTGGTATGATTCTATGCTTATTTGGTATATGTTCATTTGTAAACTGCTTATTAGCTTCTATATTTGCTTCTATCCTAATTGCAACGAGGTCAACCTACTTTGTTGATCTTCATATGTGTTAATGCTTATATTATTGCTATTAACTTGCCACCGTTAAGTGCATTGCATAGTGGTTGCGCAACCATAGTGTCAGGGGCGGATGTGTTGAATATCGGCTGGGCGGCAGAGGGCTTGCCGGTGGATATTCAAACTCCGTACCCTATTCCCTCATTCGCCTGGTCCGGAGATTGCCAGGGGATGTTGGGTCGTAGGATTCGGGGTACATCCGGAGTACACCCACTGGAGTGATTGGGGATTATGCCGGCTTATCGTGATCGTGCTCGTGGTTCGTGGATCGTGATTGAAGACCAGTGAAGATTGGTGTATAGGGGATTGTTGAAACGTATCATTTTAAATGTGTGGTTACTTATGTTATCATTGCTTCTTAAATTGTCTAAGTGATATTGTTGTATAATTGTATTATATGTTGCATTGCACGCCCCGGGACTACATCCCTCACTGGGCAACAGTGGTTGCTCATACCTCGATATCTGTTTCAGGAGACGCTGAGGGTGATTCCCAGCTTGTTGATTTAGTTGAGGAAGAAGAAGTTCAGATTGAGCCTTTACCTTAGTTGCTGTGCCTGATATCTTGAGGTGGTTAATGAATTTGTTGCTATGTGGAAGATTCATCTGATTACTTTACGTACTATTTTGTGGCCTAAGGGCTATGTATATGTTGTTGTGCAAATTGAAGGATAGTAGATTGTGGTGTAGAATTGGAAGCCATGTCTTGTAATAACTTTTATTCTTGCCTTTATTTCCTTGCATGCTTGGGAGTGGATGGTTAACGTAGAATGCATTATCCTTTAAGTTGTTTTATTGATTTCCTAGAATGTTATGATTATGAAACTATGCTGATAACAAGTTCTCGCATGCTTGTGTGTTTTGGAGATATTGTGTACCATAATGCTCGGATGGCCTTATAGCTTTGTTGTTTAATTAAGAAAAGCTTGTATTGTATTGTTGGGACTTTGTTTAAGTGTTTACAGGTTTTTAGAATGTCCACCGTACAGGGGAGACTCTGTCCGTGTGTCGGGTCCGGACTTAACCTTTAGCTTGGGGGTTGGGTCGGGGCGTGACATTTAAGTGGTATCAGAGCTATAGATTGCATGAAGCCGGGTTAAATTTCTCGGTCTGTGGGTAGAGATTTGTTATGTGACTTTGTGAATACATGAGTCCTTGATTTTGATTGACCTAAGTGAAATTTGAATAAGGAATGAACATGCTAGCATGGAAATGGAATATCAAGAGTCTAGAATGTCAAGTATGATCTAGTGATTTATGTGTACTTCAAGAATGTGGAATATTTATTTGAACTTCTATGTACTTGACTTTATGTGAATCTAATTGGACTTTCTTTATGTGTTTACTTATAAATTGCATATATACACATATATACCTGTCATAACACTTTGCATTCTAGCTATTTGAGATGGGGCCTCGTCGTCGTGCTGATAATCCGAATGTTGGTGGAGAACCCGAGGGGGTTCATGGGCAAGAAGCTGAGGTGGCCGAAAATGCACCGCAGGTTCAAGAACCGAGCACTGCACAGATCTTGGCCACGATGGCCACAGCTATGAACACTATCGCCCAGTTTGTTACACAACAGGGTCAGCCAGGGGTCGTTGGAGGTAATCAGGCTGCGAGAGCCGGAGGTAGTGGCCCTACCGGAGGGAATCTGTATGATCGGTTTATACATCATGGGGCCTATACTTTCTTTGGGGAGCCGGACGATATGAAAGCTGAGATGTGGTTAAGGAAGTTTGAGAGGGTGGCAGCAATACTGGAGTGCCATGATGACAGGAAGATTACTTATGCTACTTTCCTGCTCGAGGGTGATGCTGAAGATTGGTGGAATACCATCAGTGAGAAATGGGGAGCTGAGGGAGTACATCATACGTGGGCCGACTTTGTCTGAGAATTTCGAGACAAGTATATATCGGTAGTTGCCCGCGAGAGGCGACAAACTGAGTTCATAAACTTGAAGCAGGGAAGTATGACGGTAGATCAATACGAGGCTACTTTTACCCGGCTTTCCCGTTATGCACCAGCTTTAATTCAGCCGGAGGACATGAAGATTCAGAGGTTCATCTTGGGTTTGAGGAGAGATATTATGCTGAACTTGTCTTCAAATGATTTTCCCAACTATGCTGCAGTAGTCCGAGCTGCCTCGAGATATGAGAAACGGAAAGCCGATGTGTTAGCCGAGACCAGTCAATCGAGTAAACGGTTTCAATCTCAGAGTCAAGGGTACCAGGGGCAGGCTGTATCAGTTGGGCAGAGTTCGCAGCCGAGGCAGACTCAGAGTTACACCGGGCCTACTCAGACTCAGGCACGACCAGTCCAGAGTCAGACTCAGAGTCAGTTCCGTCCAGCAGTTTCCCGTTCGCAGCAGGGTAGTTCAGCTACCTCTACTTATAGAGCTCCTTCGGGAGGCACTGTTGCAAGACGTCACCAGCAGTGCAGCTTCTGTTAGCGCCAGGGCCACACTGAGGATGTTTGTTGGAAGAAACATAACAAGTGTACAGGTTGCGGCAGTGATCAGCACAGGGTTAAAGACTGTCAGAAATTTAAGAACCCTAGGGGTCAGACATCAGCTCAGAACTCTCAGACCAGGGCACCAGCTGCAGCACCACCACCACGAGGCCAGGCCCGTGTATTTGCTTTGGATGCTGAGGAGCTTCCGGATACTACCGCTGTGGTAGAAGGTATTTTTCTTCTTAATGATCAGTCAGTTAAGGTTTTAATTGATTCCGGGGCTTCGCATTCTTTTATTACTCCTACTTGTGCACAAAATGCTAAATTGAAACATGATAAACTGTTGCATGAGATTGTGGTCTATACTCCTATGGGTCCGAAGTTTGTTACTAGGTCTATTTGCAGAGCATGTAGTATATTTATTGAAGGTCGTGTTTTTCCTGCTGATTTGATTATCCTACCCTTTAATGACTTTGAAATTATATTGGGGATGGACTGGCTAAGTAAATATTATGCCCAGCTTGATTGTAGAAAGAAGATTGTGTATCTAGAAATGCCTGACCAGCCTGTACTTAAAATAGTTGGTAGTAGAAAATCTACGGGAACTCCTATTATTTCTTCTATTAGGGCATCTAAATTATTGAGCAAGGGTTGTGAGGCTTATCTTGCATATTTGATTAATCAACCTGGGGATCAATTGAAATTGAATGATGTACCTATCGTGAGGGAGTTTCCGGGGGTCTTTCCTGAGGAATTACCTGGGTTACCGCCTGATAGAGAGATAGAGTTCATGATTGATTTATTGCCGGGGACTTCACCTATCTCTAGGACTCCGTACAGAATGGCTCCACCTGAGTTGCAGGAATTGAAAGTTCAATTGCAGGGCTTGCTTGAGAAGGGATTCATTCAGCCGAGTTCTTCACCGTGGGGTGCGCCAGTTCTATTCGTTAAAAAGAAAGACGGATCTCTTCGCCTATGCATTGATTATCGGGGTCTTAATCAGGTAACCATCAAAAATAAATATCCTTTGCCTTTAATCGAAGAATTATTTGATCAGTTGCAAGGCGCCAGGGTATTCTCTAAATTTGATCTGAGGCAGGGTTATTATCAGCTGAGGATTAAGAAAGATGACGTTCCTAAAACTGCTTTCAGAACTCGATATGGCCATTATGAGTTTGTTGTCTTGCCGTTTGGTCTTACTAATGCTCCCGCCGCATTCATGGATTTAATGCAGAGGGTATTCCGTCCTTATCTGGATCAATTTGTGGTCATATTCATTGATGATATTCTTGTCTATTCTAAATCTGAAGTAGAGCATGAACAACATCTCAGAATTGTGTTGCAGACTCTTCAGGAGCATCAGTTATTTGCAAAGTTTAGCAAATGTGAATTCTGGCTTAAGCAAGTTGCTTTTCTGGGCCATATTATCTCGCAGGATGGTATTTCTGTTGATCCAGCGAAGATTGAAGTTGTGTTATCATGGAAACGACCTGAAACTGTCACGGAGATTCGTAGCTTCCTTGGGTTAGCTGGGTATTATCGAAGATTTGTAAAGGATTTCTCTAAGATTGCAGGGCCTTTAACTCAACTTACTCAGAAGAAAACCGTATTTGACTGGAATGATAAATGCGAGGCCAGCTTCCAGGAATTGAAGAAGAGATTGACTACAGCTCCTATTCTTGCTTTACCTGAGGGTTATGATAATCTGGTGATCTATAGTGATGCTTCGAAAGAAGGTCTGGGTTGTGTATTGATGCAGAATGGCAGGGTTATTGCTTATGCTTCCAGGAAACTGAAACCTTATGAACTCAACTATCCGACTCATGATCTTGAGCTTGCAGCTATCATTCTTGCATTAAAGAAATGGCGTCATTATCTCTAGAGCAACAAGTTTGAAATCTTCACTGATCATAAGAGCTTGAAATATATGTTTTCACAGAAAGAGTTGAACATGAGGCAGAGGCGATGGTTGGAATTATTTGAGGACTATAACTGCACCATTAACTATCTTCCGGGTAAGGCCAATACTGTTGCTGATGCTTTGAGCCGAAAGGCTACTGTTGCTAGCTTGATTATCAAGAATTGGGAATTCATGGAAGAATTATGCTTGTGGAAGCCTAGTACTTCAAATTCTGGTATTCGATTTGCAAGTTTGCAGATTCAATCTCTGTTATTATCCAGGATTCGGGAAGCTCAGCAGGCTGATCTTCAATTATTGAAAGTCTTAGAGAATTCTAAAGGGGGAGAGTCGGATTTCAAACTGCACGACGATGGTATTCTCAAATTCAAAGGTAGAATCTGTATTCCGAATGATCCAACTCTGAAGAAGGATATTCTTGCTGAGGCACACAGTTCCAGATATACTATCCATCCAGGCAGTACTAAAATGTATAGAGATTTGAAGCAGAACTTTTGGTGGAATAATATGAAGAGAGAAATTGCTGACTATGTTGCCCGATGTCTTACTTGTCAGAAAGTTAAAGCAGAACATCAGAGCCCTGCAAGGTTGTTGCAACCTTTGGCTATTCCTGTTTGGAAATGGGATCATATTACTATGGATTTCGTATCAGATTTACCGAGGTCTTCGAGGGGTAATGACTCAGTCTGGGTTATTGTGGATAGACTGACCAAGACTTCTCATTTTATTGCTAAAAAGAAGTCTGATTCTCTTGATAAACTGGCAGAGTTGTATATAGAGAATGTTGTCCGACTACATGGAATTCCAAAGAGTATCGTGTCAGATAGAGATCCCAGATTCACATCTCAGTTCTGGCAGAAAATTCAGAAAGCTTTGGGCACGAATTTGAATTTTAGTACAGCTTATCATCCTCAGACAGATGGTCAATCCGAGAGAACTATCTTAATCCTTGAGGATATGTTGCGGGCTTGTATTCTGGACTTCGGTAAGAGTTGGGAGAAGTATTTGCCACTAGCAGAGTTCGCCTACAACAATAGTTATCAAGCTACTATTGGTATGGCACCTTATGAGGCACTTTATGGGCGTAAATGTCGGTCTCCTCTCTACTGGGATGATGTTGGTGAAATGAAGACTATCGACCCTACTCTCTTACCTGAAATGAACAAAATGATTGATCATGTGCAGCTTATCAGAAAAAGAATGCTTACAGCTCAGAGTCGGCAAAAGAGTTATGCAGATAGACGCCGTCGTGATCTGAAATTTACTGTAAGGGATCGAGTATTTCTGAAAATTTCTCCTCGCAAGGGGTTGATTCGGCATGGTAAAGGAGGTAAACTCAGTCCTCGATATGTGGGACCATTTGAGATAACTGAAACTGTTGGTGATTTGGCTTACCGCCTAGCTTTACCTCCCAGTCTGGGCAGAATTCATGATGTATTCCATGTTTCTATGCTTCGGAAGTATCAGCCAGATCCCTCTCACATACTTGAGCCGGAACCGCTAGAGATCAGTGAAACTTTGACCTACACTGAGAAACCTCTTCGAATTGTTGATCAGAAAGTTCAGGAGCTGAGGACTAAAAGCATTCCGATGGTTAAAGTTCTGTGGGATCATCACGGAGTAGAGGATGCGACGTGGGAAAGAGAGGATCAGATGCGGGAACGGTATCCAGAGTTATTCGCCGAATCATGTAAGAATTGCGTGGACGCAATTAGATTAAGGGGGAGAGGATGTGACGCCCGAGGTTTAGCCATGCATTTAATTACTGTTGCATCCCTTGTTTGCGCATTTATTTCTGTGCCTTACTAACTGACTTTTATGACTACTATTCACTCCATTTTTAAACTGCACTTTATTAGTTAATTAGCATTTTTATTAAATCATATTAATTATCAAAGTAATGAGAAAAATGTGCATTTGAGCTAGAGGCGATAGGAGAGCTCGTTAGAAAATGATTTTTAGTAGTTGAATGAATAGTGTTACGTAACCAACTTGGAGTTTAATTAGCTAACATTAAAATTATGCTTAGGACTTGTTTCTAACTAGTTTGACTCACATTTTGACCATACACTTAAATTAAAACAACTCACCTAAGCTTATATACCTCTCACACAACTCACCTTATATCATAACTAGCAAAATCAAAACAAAAAATGCTGAATTTTACTGTAGCAAACCCGACAGCCCTTCTCTTGCTTCTTGAGGATTTTTGCTTCTTCAAATCATCAAATCAAGCCACTCCAAGCCTTGAGCAACTAGTGTAGGGTGTTTGCAAGGTTCCTAGGTGCTCTTACACGCTTTGGTGAGGGATTTCACGACTTGTTTTTGCATTTTTAAATAGTTGCTCATTTCTTGATTTGTTGAAAATATGATTATATGCCATTGTAATTGTTATCTATGCTAATATACCATCTATATGAATGCTAGAGAACACATTTGAGCCGTTGTTTCGCTTTTTAAACGGTTAGAATCGTTAGTTGGATTTTTAGGGTGAATAGTGACATTTTTTCTAGGGTTTTGTGTAATTGCTCAAATTAGCTTGATTTAATGCTTCTAATAGATGCCTTAGGTGTTAGTAAAGATAGCCTAATAGCCCCGTGCACTTGCATTGCCCTTAAATTGCCTAAAAGTGGAAAATAGCCGACTTTAATTTGGGGCTTTCGGGGTTAATGCAAATCCGGGTGGATTCGGGCTTCAATTCTAGTATCCTTAGGCTACTTAGGTGCTATAGATGCCTTGATATCCCTTGTTTGAAGCCCGGACAATGTAGGTGTAGTTTAAAGCCAAAAGAGGGAAATTGGGGCTTTCGGGGTAAACGCGGGCATTTGAATGAGTTAGAGGGTTGAGAGGGTACCTTAGGGGTTAGTTAGAAGGTTGGGAGAGTTTCCTTTGAAAATGAAATCATTAACTTTGGTTTGGAAGAGAAATAGTTCGAAAAACAAAGGGGTTTAGGTGCAATTTAAGTTGTCTCACACTTCTAAACCCATGTCAGGACTTCTTGAGTGTTTATATGTGATTTTAAATTGATTTGGAGCTTTTGGTATGATTCTATGCTTATTTGGTATATGTTCATTTGTAAACTGCTTATTAGCTTCTATATTTGCTTCTATCCTAATTGCAACGAGGTCAACCTACTTTGTTGATCCTCATATGTGTTAATGCTTATATTATTGCTATTAACTTGCCACCGTTAAGTGCATTGCATAGTGGTTGCGCAACCATAGTGTCAGGGGCGGATGTGTTGAATATCGGCTGGGCGGCAGAGGGCTTGCCGGTGGATATTCAAACTCCGTACCCTATTCCCTCATTCGCCTGGTCCGGAGATTGCCAGGGGATGTTGGGTCGTAGGATTCGGGGTACATCCGGAGTACACCCACTGGAGTGATTGGGGATTATGCCGGCTTATCGTGATCGTGCTCGTGGTTCGTGGATCGTGATTGAAGACCAGTGAAGATTGGTGTATAGGGGATTGTTGAAACGTATCCTTTTAAATGTGTGGTTACTTATGTTATCATTGCTTCTTAAATTGTCTAAGTGATATTGTTGTATAATTGTATTATATGTTGCATTGCACGCCCCGGGACTACATCCCTCACTGGGCAACAGTGGTTGCTCATACCTCGATATCTGTTTCAGGAGACGCTGAGGGTGATCCCCAGCTTGTTGATTTAGTTGAGGAAGAAGAAGTTCAGATTGAGCCTTTACCTTAGTTGCTGTGCCTGATATCTTGAGGTGGTTAATGAATTTGTTGCTATGTGGAAGATTCATCTGATTACTTTACGTACTATTTTGTGGCCTAAGGGCTATGTATATGTTGTTGTGCAAATTGAAGGATAGTAGATTGTGGTGTAGAATTGGAAGCCATGTCTTGTAATAACTTTTATTCTTGCCTTTATTTCCTTGCATGCTTGGGAGTGGATGGTTAACGTAGAATGCATTATCCTTTAAGTTGTTTTATTGATTTCCTAGAATGTTATGATTATGAAACTATGCTGATAACAAGTTCTCGCATGCTTGTGTGTTTTGGAGATATTGTGTACCATAAGGCTCGGATGGCCTTATAGCTTTGTTGTTTAATTAAGAAAAGCTTGTATTGTATTGTTGGGACTTTGTTTAAGTGTTTACAGGTTTTTAGAATGTCCACGGTACAGGGGAGACTCTGTCTGTGTGTCGGGTCCGGACTTAACCTTTAGCTTGGGGGTTGGGTCGGGGCGTGACAAGGACGACAACCTAATCCATCATATTTTTATTACAAAATCCCATGGCATCTTGGGCAAGACAACTTCGCCTCACGTAAAGGCTGGGTTCGCAAACCGAGGGCATGGGGCTTGGGACCAGGTCTCCGTCGCTCCGTTGCCCATAACTTTTGATCCGTAAGGAGTTACGTGGCGAACAGCATACCGTTGGAAAGCTTTCCGAGAGCTCCACGACAGGAGCAGCAAGCCTAGTCGGCTGCGCCTATTTTTGATGCCCAAAATCGAACGTTGTCATTAGTTTTTGGACACTTTTCTTCTTTTGCACCGTTCTTCCGTCTTGGATCGTACGTCGTGTGTAATGCCCCGATCCCCCACGAGACCGGAGGCTCTAATAACCAAGCTATTCTCAACCCAATCCCAACCCGGTCTCAAAATTTTAGGGAAAAACGGACAGAATTTCTTCTGTACCGCGGACATTTCTCAAACCTGTAAATGCTCAAAATAGCCACAATATACTAAAACAAGCTTTTATAATTAAAATTCAAGGTTCTAGGCCATCCAAGCCAGGAGACAAACAACAGCTCCAAATCACACATGCATGCACCCAACTTAACTTTTCATTAAACCTTTTTAACATGCCATTCTATGATAACATTAGAGCAATTTTAGAAGTTGAAATCAACACCTCTAAACATACACACCCAAGCATGCAAGAACTAAAAGGAGAATTAAAAGTTATTACAAGCCATAATATCTCAAAGCTAACATTACAACTAACAACTTTCAACTTGCAACTACAAGAATATACATAGCCTTAAGGCCACAAAATAGATCATGCTATAGCAATACAAGTACACCATGTAACAACAAGAAGACAAATCCACCTTAGACAACAAACACATAACAACTAGGGCAAAGGCTCAGCCTGAACTTCTTCCTCTTCCACTAGCACCTCAATTAGCTGGGGATCACCCTCAGCACTTCCTGAAACATATATCGAGGTATGAGCAACCACTGTTGCCCAGTGAGGGATATAGTCTCCCGGGGCGTGCAATGCAACAGGTAATACAGTTAAACAACAATAACAATTAGACAATTAAAGAAACAATGATAGCTTAAATAACCACACATTTAAAAGGATACATTTCACATAACCCCTATACACCAATCTTCGCTGGTCTTCATTCACGATCCGCGAACCACGATCACGATCACGATAAGCCGGCATCCCAAACACCAAAGGGTACTCCGGATGTACCCAATCCTACGACCCAACACCCCCTGGCAATCTCCGGACCAGGCGAGTGAGGGAATAGGGTACGGAGCTAGAGCAACCAACCCTGGCAAGCCCGCTGCCGCCCAGAGAGGCCCATCGCATCCGCCCCGACGATAAGGTTGCGCAACCATTGACTCGATAACACAGGAAGCAATAATAATAACAATATAACAAAATAAGCCGATATACAAACAAGGAGGACAACAAAAGAGGTTGTCCTCGAGCACACACATCATCAATCACGCCATACGATGAAATATGATACATTCATTAGTCTATAATTGCTAAACTAATCCAACTAAAACACTTTAATCACTTAGTATCGAATATTTAGTATATAACAAGATAAGACACATAGAATGCACATAGAAATGATCCCTCACCTTTTAGGAAGCCAAACCTGCGCGAATTAAGCCAAGATTCCCTCAATATTCTCCAAAAGCATCAATTCCCTTCAATTATCACTACCTAATACAATCAACTATATGCATAAGAAGTGATTTCTTATTCTCAACTAAAGCTAGTTCATAAAGCCATTAAATTATCCAACTCTATTTGATTCCCTTTAATTCACATAACTAACAATATATTTCATGGTTTAACAATCATTCTAATCAATATTTGAACAATACATAAACTCAAGTGATCACATATGCAACACTCTTTAATTTCCAAGTATCAAACAAAGACAATAGCATAATAAATAACATATATATAACCATGATAATTCATATAAGTAGAAACAATATATAACATCTAACCAATAAGTTATATAAGCGTATCTTTACACATATAATGCAATTAATAAGCAATATAAACATGTTTACTCAATCTTTAACTAGTATCGATATAACTTAACTCACAACTTCTCCGAATAGATGAACTTCTTACATAAGTACATTTAAACATTTATCCAATCAATCAAGAATCAACTAACAACAATTATTACCATGGTTCATTACTAGTTCCTTTAGTCTATTCTAATTTCATACTCAACCAAAGCCATGTAAACCAAGCAACTTAATTCACGAGACTTCACTACTATAATGCGTACACTACACAAAGGCATATAAACATTTAATTACTCAATTATAAAGCAATTATTATGAAATTAACTATGCGAACACAAAAGGGTCAATATTATACTTTTCACAAAACTTAACCAAAAGCTCACACATAACTTAGAATAGCATTTAGACACTCTAGGAGCAACTACAAAGCAATACAAGTACTAAAGCAATTAATTCATTCATTTCCCCTTTGTTCAACTAGGCTATTTAGCTTCCTATCGGAATTCAATGATCAAGTTAAGCTAGCTAACCATCCTACCAATCTAAGGATACCTAAATACCTCATTTAGAACCTCCAAATCATAACCTAGAGCACAAGTACACGAAAACACCAAAAATACCTCTTTGTGGGTTTACACTACAAGTACCAATTTCGGAACCCAAACAAGCGAAACGAAAGCATTTCTAAGGTTTCAATACTTAATAAAGACTAGCCATAACCTCAAAACGTGCCCGGATTTGAGTTAACCCCGAAACCCCTTATTAAAGTAGCTTAATTTGATCAAATTATTCAAATTTTGTACATAGCAAGTGCAATTAACATTTTTCCCACGCTTATGGACCTAATTAGCAACTACTAGAAGCCTCGAATCGAATTAAATCGCACAAATTTTCGGAACCCTAGAAATTTTACTATTCATCATCTTCCTCAAAGCTCCAACTCCATTTTCAACCATTCAAAATGCTATCTAACCACAAAAGTATGCTCTATGATCATTAATAAGAGTAATTTAAGCATAAACAAGCATAACCAAGTAATATCTTAACAAATCCCAAAAAAAATAAAGTTTAGGTGCAAAATTTTCAAATACAAAAATAAGATGAAATTCTTACCACACAAGGCTAGATAAGCTTGAAGAAGGTGTAAACATGTTCAAGAACTCAAGATTCAAGCTTGGAATGGATGGAAATGACCAACTATAGCAATTTTGCAAGAAAAAGTTACTATTCCCGTAACTATTTTTTGGCCATTTTTTGACTCTTTTTTTTGTTTTGTTCTTGGCTTATATTATTCTCATGAGAAGGTCAAATGGTAGGTCAAATAATTATGGCATTTTAGCAAGGGCAAAAGGGTCATTTGGGTGATCAAATTTCAAAAAAACAAATGCCAAAAATCTGAAAAAAAATCCCGCTGGTACTATTCATCAAATATTTCGCGAATTTTTTCCCATTGATCCCGATATGCAATGCACGCACGGTCAGGGGCTATAGTCTCCTAAAAATATGTAGTATTTTATAAAAATATAAAATGCATGAAAAGAAACAGTTGAATTTATAAAAATATATAAAAAAAATGAAGTAATTAGTTAAATTACATCTAAGTTAACCATTTAATAAATGCAATTAATGAAGTGCTGTGTTTGGGGTGTCACATCCTCCCCTCCTTACAAAAATTGCGTCCCCGCAATGTCTTGAGCTGAAATGACTTCCAAGAACTGCAACAGTTTCCGTCAGACTTGAAGTCAAGAAGTGTAATGCTGAAGGAGACTAAGAAGAGCGAACGTCACTGAAGGAAACTCGAGTCGGGTAGCTAAATAAAGGCTCCTATGAAAATACCCAATAGGAGTCCGGTAAGAATGTCACACAAGGAGGCTATTCACAAATGCTGAGAGAGCACCAAAAGAAATCCCATTAAGAAGAGTATGCAACTAATATCCAAAACGCCCGGATAATATCAAGAAATTCCCAAGAAGGAAGTCCGGTGAATCCCAACTCTAACTGTCAAATAAAGGCTCAAGATTGCCAAATAAAGGCCTAATTAGATGTCTAGCTTGGGACTCCGAGAAAATACCACCAATAAATCTGATTAAGGATGCCAAATAAAGGCTCCGAATAAGTAGTATACGAATCCAGAAGTTGGAATAAGAATCTCTCTAATTATGAATCACCATATAAGAATCCCCAATATGCTCGTTATACCAGTAGTCCTGAGGAAATACCAAATAATCTCTAGGCAAGAATACTAGACGAAAATACTGAAGAAAATACCCAATAAGAATATCAAGGTGGTACCATAGGTAAAACCCGAACAAGAAATCCAAGTGGGAGTGTGCGCAAAGAATATTGACCAATACTCATAAACATGAATTCTTTTGAATAAGAGTATCAAATAAGACCTCCATATATGACGCCAACTAGAAGATCTATCCGAGATTCCCAAATCGGAGTTCCAGCCAAGAAGTACCGTTTAAGAAGTGCCAAGAGAGTCCAAATTTAACCTCGGGGCATCAAATCCCTTCACTGATCCCAATAGCCGGTTGAACCATTATTCTCTCACTAGTCAGCATCAATGGCCATCTCTTTCAGGGGAGAATGCTTACTTACCGATTTAAGGGGACAATGCATGAATGCCAAGATATCACCTAATGTAATTGATGTAATGTTCATATATCAGGAGATTATGACATATATCACACAAGCTATTATATAACCAGAAGTTTTATAACACAAAGTTAATCAACATGATAGTTCAAATATGAGTCACATGCAATGAATACAATTCACAACACAACTATGCCGAGACACTCAAGTATACACGTTACAATCAACATTTCGAGCAAGTAGCGATACATGAGATCAATTCGATTCATGATTAGCTATATCACTACACTTGACAAGTATTTAACACACAGTACACATCACTATCACATAGATCACATATTAAGTTCAGGATACAAGATTGCACAAAAGACACTCACATTCTCAAGGCACATGAAGCACACACCTAATCAAGATACATTTCACAAGCACGGACTCGAGGTTCACTACCCAACAGTCCGAAGACCCTATCCCGGCTAAGAGCATCTAAGCTCTGATACCACCTGTAACGCCCCGATCCCTCACGAGACCGGAGGCTCTAATAACCAAGCTATTCTCAACCCAATCCCAACCCGGTCTCAAAATTTTAGGGAAAAACGGACAGAGTTTCTTCTGTACCGCGGACATTTCTCAAACCTGTAAATGCTCAAAATAGCCACAATATACTAAAACAAGCTTTTATAATTAAAATTCAAGGTTCTAGGCCATCCAAGCCAGGAGACAAACAACAGCTCCAAATCACACATGCATGCACCCAACTTAACTTTTCATTAAACCTTTTTAACATGCCATTCTATGATAACATTAGAGCAATTTTAGAAGTTGAAATCAACACCTCTAAACATACACACCCAAGCATGCAAGAACTAAAAGGAGAATTAAAAGTTATTACAAGCCATAATATCTCAAAGCTAACATTACAACTAACAACTTTCAACTTGCAACTACAAGAATATACATAGCCTTAAGGCCACAAAATAGATCATGCTATAGCAATACAAGTACACCATGTAACAACAAGAAGACAAATCCACCTTAGACAACAAACACATAACAACTAGGGCAAAGGCTCAGCCTGAACTTCTTCCTCTTCCACTAGCACCTCAATTAGCTGGGGATCACCCTCAGCACTTCCTGAAACATATATCGAGGTATGAGCAACCACTGTTGCCCAGTGAGGGATATAGTCTCCCGGGGTGTGCAATGCAACAGGTAATACAGTTAAACAACAATAACAATTAGACAATTAAAGAAATAATGATAGCTTAAATAACCACACATTTAAAAGGATACATTTCACATAACCCCTATACACCAATCTTCGCTGGTCTTCATTCACGATCCACGAACCACGATCACGATCACGATAAGCCGGCATCCCAAACACCAAAGGGTACTCCGGATGTACCCAATCCTACGACCCAACACCCCCTGGCAATCTCCGGACCAGGCGAGTGAGGGAATAGGGTACGGAGCTAGAGCAACCAACCCTGGCAAGCCCGCTGCCGTCCAGAGAGGCCCATCGCATCCGCCCCGACGATAAGGTTGCGCAACCATTGACTCGATAACACAGGAAGCAATAATAATAACAATATAACAAAATAAGCCGATATACAAACAAGGAGGACAACAAAAGAGGTTGTCCTCGAGCACACACATCATCAATCACGCCATACGATGAAATATGATACATTCATTAGTCTATAATTGCTAAACTAATCCAACTAAAACACTTTAATCACTTAGTATCGAATATTTAGCATATAACAAGATAAGACACATAGAATGCACATAGAAATGATCCCTCACCTTTTAGGAAGCCAAACCTGTGCGAATTAAGCCAAGATTCCCTCAATATTCTCCAAAAGCATCAATTCCCTTCAATTATCACTACCTAATACAATCAACTATATGCATAAGAAGTGATTTTTTATTCTCAATTAAAGCTAGTTCATAAAGCCATTAAATTATCCAACTCTATTTGATTCTCTTTAATTCACATAACTAACAATATATTTCATGGTTTAACAATCATTCTAATCAATATTTGAACAATACATAAACTCAAGTGATCACATATGCAACACTCTTTAATTTCCAAGTATCAAACAAAGACAATAGCATAATAAATAACATATATATAACCATGATAATTCATATAAGTAGAAACAATATAGAACATATAACCAATAAGTTATATAAGCGTATCTTTACACATATAATGCAATTAATAAGCAATATAAACATGTTTACTCAATCTTTAACTAGTATCGATATAACTTAACTCACAACTTCTCCGAATAGATGAACTTCTTACATAAGTACATTTAAACATTTATCCAATCAATCAAGAATCAACTAACAACAATTATTACCATGGTTCATTACTAGTTCCTTTAGTCTATTCTAATTTCATACTCAACCAAATCCATGTAAACCAAGCAACTTAATTCACGAGACTTCACTACTATAATGCGTTCACTACACAAAGGCATATAAACATTTAATTACTCAATTATAAAGCAATTATTATGAAATTAACTATGCGAACACAAAAGGGTCAATATTATACTTTTCACAAAACTTAACCAAAAGCTCACACATACCTTAGAATAGCATTTAGACACTCTAGGAGCAACTACAAAGCAATACAAGTACTAAAGCAATTAATTCATTCATTTCCCCTTTGTTCAACTAGGCTATTTAGCTTCCTATCGGAATTCAATGATCAAGTTAAGCTAGCTAACCATCCTACCAATCTAAGGATACCTAAATACCTCATTTAGAACCTCCAAAGCATAACCTAGATCACAAGTACACGAAAACACCAAAAATACCTCTTTGTGGGTTTACACTACAAGTACCAATTTCGGAACCCAAACAAGCGAAACGAAAGCATTTCTAAGGTTTCAATACTTAATAAAGACTAGCCATAACCTCAAAATGTGCCCGGATTTGAGTTAACCCCGAAACCCCTTATTAAAGTAGCTTAATTTGATCAAATTATTCAAATTTTGTACATAGCAAGTGCAATTAACATTTTTCCCACGCTTATGGACCTAATTAGCAACTACTAGAAGCCTCGAATCGAATTAAATCGCACAAATTTTCGGAACCCTAGAAATTTTACTATTCATCATCTTCCTCAAAGCTCCAACTCCATTTTCAACCATTCAAAATGCTATCTAACCACAAAAGTATGCTCTATGATCATTAATAAGAGTAATTTAAGCATAAACAAGCATAACCAAGTAATATCTTAACAAATCCCAAAAAAAATAAAGTTTAGGTGCAAAATTTTCAAATACAAAAATAAGATGAAATTCTTACCACACAAGGCTAGAGAAGCTTGAAGAAGGTGTAAACATGTTCAAGAACTCAAGATTCAAGCTTGGAATGGATGGAAATGACCAACTATAGCAATTTTGCAAGAAAAAGTTACTATTCCCGTAACTATTTTTTGGCCATTTTTTGACTTTTTTTTTTTTTTTTTTTGTTCTTGGCTTATATTATTCTCATGAGAAGGTCAAATGGTAGGTCAAATAATTATGGCATTTTAGTAAGGGCAAAAGGGTCATTTGGGTGATCAAATTTCAGAAAAACAAATGCCAAAAATCTGAAAAAAAATCCCGCTGGTACTATTTATCAAATATTTCACGAATTTTTTCCCGTTGATCCCGATATGAAATGCACGCACGGTCAGGGGCTATAGTCTCCTAAAAATATGTAGTATTTTATAAAAATATAAAATGCATGAAAAGAAACAGTTGAATTTATAAAAATATAAAAAAAAAAATGAAGTAATTAGTTAAATTACATCTAAGTTAACCATTTAATAAATGCAATTAATGAAGTGCTGTGTTTGGGGTGTCACATCGTGTGCGAGGCCCGACCCCGAATAACGTGTGTTACCCCGATTTATATGCCCTATCTTGGTTCTCGTGCATGTTTCGTCATTTGTGCCTTGACCTAGAATTATGTACCCTAATCTTGATTTGCGTGCCTTGACCTAGGTTTAAGAATTGTGTTCGTTTTGTGTGACATGCATTGAATTACGTGCATTCGTTTAGAGTTACGTGCATTTACTAGAAAAATGTGCATTTGTCTCGTAGTTCATGTCCTATCTCGTAGTGCGTGCCCTAGACCTAGGAAAGCGTGCCCTCATGCTAATCAAGAAAGCATCTTACACGAAGCACTAGGTCATTAATTAATCCTACAAATTCCACTAACTATTATTAAACTACTAATTCAACCCACTAGAAGACAAAATCTCACAAAAAGCTAGACATTCCTTATTCTTTATTCCTTATTCTTTTTGCACTTTCAACACACAATTAAATAATGCTCAAAAGATGACACAAAATCAGATTTTTTATAGCCTTGGCCGACCACCACATGAGTTTTGTTCTTGCTTGCTCAATTCAATTTAATTCTAGACAACTTATGACAACTCTATGACACAAATGCATAAAAATTAGCTCAAAAACCTTTGCAAAAGCTTCCAATTCTTGACCAACTACTCCTTGCCCATGCTAGGAATTTCAAAATACATTTTGAAGCAAAAAAGCTGAATTTTTGCTGCCCAAGGCCGAATATGCTTCATCAATTGCAAGGCTTCTATTTTTTTTCATTTCTCTCATTTTCCTCTCACATTTCTCTCTCTCCCTCTCATTCTTCTCTCTCTCTCTCGGCCTTGGCTGAGTTTCTTCCCTTCATAGCTCATCTTCATCATACCATAGTTAATCAAGACAAGCCACAAGCAAAGGAACTCGACCAAGCTAGCTAGGATGCAAGAATCACACATGCATGCTCCTTGAGTCACCATTTCGGCCTTGGTGAGTTTACTAGCTTCCATTTCTTTTTTTCTTGTTCTAACCACATGCATGTACTAAGAACTTGGCCACTAAGCTATGAAAATTAGAGAAAATCGAGTTGGAGTCTCGGCTAAGCAAGGAAGAAGAAGAAATTTGTGCTTCATCAAAGTTTTGTGCATCTTCTTGTTGATTTGCTAAGATGTGAGGGCTAAAACTTCTTGAAAATCTTTCAAAAATCCACATGCATGCTCTTAAATGTATGTCTTTGCTTCTTTACTTGAGTTATATGTGTGTTCATAAGCTTTTACAACCATGCATGGCAAGATTTTGGCTTGAAGATGATGATAGATGAAATCGGGTTTGGTGACAACTCTCTGTCTTGTTGTTACGAGGTGAGTTTGGCTAGGAAAATGATGTTGAAAATGCATGAAAATTGGTAGGTAACTAGTTTTTCCAGTTTTGAACATTGTTTGCAGAAATAGGCCAAAGCTAATTTTTACTCTAGGATCCTCAAAATGGCAAATCATTAAAATGTGTCCAAATCTGGAAGTCCGGGAAAAATGAAGCAGGTTTTGGCAGATGCACTGACCTTGTAGAACGAACCAGGTTTGACTTAGTAAATGATGTCCAAAATGCATGAAATATGGGGTTCTGCTAGATTTTTCAGTTATGGACATTTTTTTCAGAAATGGAGTAAGGCTAAATCTGACCGTAAGGACCTCAAAAACGACGAGTATCAAAATGTGTGCAAATCTGGACAGTTTTGTGCAATCTCACTGTTTTGGCCATAACTATTGGACCCGAACTCCAAATGATGCAAGGTTTGTTTCTGATTTTAGTTCACTTCTTAAGCTTTAATTTGAAATCTTATTCACTGGAAGTGGAGATTGTTTTCTTTTCTTAATGATTGTGAGAAAACAGCCTATTGCAGTGAGGGTTTCACTTAGTTATATGCTTGGAAAAATAGTTGTAACTTCTCTTGTGGTATTAATTGCTTGGGATTGTGGCATTGGGATGTTGTGTGGACTGTTTTGAGTACTTGGGGATGTTTGAATTAATTGATGCATGTCTTGAGATTGATTTTGAGTTGACTTGGGGCTTAATTGCACGGGTAAGCACGAAATGGAAACCCTAGTGACTAGGTAAACATGCTAAGTGTTGATCCTTTGGATTTTGGGTGTAATTATATATTTAGTAGGCTTCCCGTAGTTGCCCTTATAGCCACAATGTGATTTTGATCGTTGCATGTTGACAAATAGGCCTTTCTTGCATCCGAGCCCACGTAGATGTTGTTGCATGTTGAATAATCTTATCATTTGATTACGTGGACTTTGAATTGAGTTATATAACTTGATTTACGTGTGTTACATGGCTGCCCATTTAATGTTCGTATAACTCCATATGCCTTTCAAGTGAAATTACTTGTCTTATCGTGCCTCGCTTGTTTACTTGTCAATATGCAATCTTATGACTGTCCGGAGGCAACCTACTTTGTTGTCCTCCTAATGTGATATATTAAATGTCATAAATGTGCATTGCATATAAGGTTGCAAGCTTTCATTCTGGCATGGTAGCGTTCACGCACACCGGGCGGCATCGGGCTTGTCGGTGCAACCGTGACTACCATTGTCCAATTCCCTCTCTTGCTTGGGGGCTAGTCTTCCTCGGAGAGTTGGGTCGTAGGATTTCGGGGTACATCCAGAGTACACCCATTTGGCGTGAAAAGTGGATGATTGAAGCCAGCCGCAGCAACTGTTATTGAAAATGAACTTGAACGGCAGGAAGTAAGTGCTATGCGGGGGAAAGTGCTACACCTAAATGTGGTGGGAGCTACCTCTTGAGCTCGTATGAGCTACCTCTAGAGTCCTGTACGTATCAAACCGTATCCTTTTCACTATGTGTATAAGTACTATCGCTTGGTTTCTAGAGGACCTCGGGGGGGAAAGACGGGTAATTGTGTTCCTTTACTTTTATATTATTGTTCTGTACTTAATTGTGATATATTCATGCTTGCAAAAAAGGGTTTTCATAAGTTTAACTGGCAAAGGATTTCAAAACGTTATCTCTCGTTCCCCCTCGCTGAGTTCAGAAGGACTTACCCTCTTTTTTTGTCACAGGTACAACAGATTTGGAACAGATACCCGAAGTAAATGTGCTTGTTGACGATTCCTTGGAGTGACTACGTGCTTTTGTGCTTTGCCTGAAAGTGGTTGCTATATGGATGTTGTGTTTGATTGCAAACTATTCATTTTATTGATGTAAATGACCCCGTTGTAATTTGGGTCTAATTTTGGGATTGTACTATCTATAACCGGACGAACTTCTTATTTGGTTATTTGCTTTCATTATCTTGAATAGTAGCTATCATAGGCAATTAAACCACTAGGTGAAAAATCAACTAAGTCAATTCTATCTAATTCCACCTAGGTGCTTATTTGTAAACTAAAGAATAATAGGTACTTGCATGATAGGAAATTGATAAATAAACGGGACATAGTTATCATGCTAGGCTTATTAACCAAACGAGACCTTCAAGATAGACTACTAGGCATATCGGTTGATGAGACAAAATAGGAGTCCTTAATGGAATTGGATTAATGATTGAAATAATTAAGGCATTTAGAAATTAGGTCAAACAAAAAGGTCCTAACTATAGCCGTTATGCTGCCAGTTTTCCGGAGAATTTGTGGAGTTTAGGCTAAAACGTTAAGTGTTAAACCCTCTTGAACGATTAAGTACGTGATATGACTTAAATGTTTAGATCACACCCTAGTCTAACCTTCATAGGTCGGGTTGGGGCGTGACACCTTATATTAGAATGGTATCAGAGCTTAGTTTACTAACTAGGCGTTAGTCGGGTTCAACTCTCGGACCATGGGTAGAAGCCCTAAGGTAATTATGATGTCTTATTTATATGTGTTAATGTGTGCTAATGTGCTTTAATTGCTTTGAGCATTGAATATTATGTGCTTTTGTGAACCAATGTGAACAATATTTTTAGGTGCTCAACATGCCTATGTGATTCAAGTGCACCGTATGCTTAAGTGTTTATTATGTTACAGTGGGTTCTTGTATGCTAGGCTGTATACTAGTTGTTAATGTTTTATTATACAATCCTATGCATTAAGATATGGTTGTTCCTATGTGGTATGATTATATAAGTACACCTTTGCTTCTCGTGTAACATAATTGTATATATAAACACATGTCATATTTGGGGCTACCTCTTTTAGAATGGTTGGAAGAGTTCTTGGAAGTAGAGGGAGACTTCGAAGGAATGAGTTCGTGACCTTCAAACAAGGGGATTTGACGGTTGCACAGTACGAAACCCGATTGAATCAACTGTCCCAGTATGCTCCTGAAATGGTACAGACTACTGAGAAAAAGATCCAGAGATTTATTCAAGGGCTGAGATCCGAGATTCAAAATAGCTTGGCTCCTTTTCAGTTTCTCACCTATGGTGAAGTTCTTTTCGAGGCAATAAAAGCTGAGAGAGGAAAGAGTCAGGAAGTGGTAAGGTCAAGTCAACCGAGTCAAGTACAGAGCCTGGAACAGCTACTTGTTGAGAAAGTTTGCCAAGGTGGTTTAGATATTCCTGTAGCTCGAGGCCCTTATGGAGGTGTTACTACTACTCTAATCCCATGTTGTACTCACTGTGCACGTAGAGGTCATCTGGAGATTAACTGTTGGAGGAAAACAGGAAGGTTTAACGGTTGTGGTAGTAATCAACATAAGGTCAAGGAATGCCCAAAACGACAGAGGGTGCAAAGACAAACTACGAGAGGGAGTACCCAGGGTCAAGGCCAGAATTCGGGGAAGGCAGCTACTAATAGATTACAGTCGGATACCATAGTCAACCAATTTAGTCATGTCACATCGAGAGGCACGGTTAAACACCATCCTCATACATGTAACTATTGCAACAAGAGGGGGCACACGGAAGCCCAATGTTGGAAGAGGTCTAGTAGATGCAAAGGATGTGGGAGTGATCAACATTGCATCAAGAATTGTCCAAAGTGGCAAAAGAATTGTGTCCAGGTTGCAAGCAGTAACCACGGTTGAATGTAAACTTACCTATTAAACCTATAGGAAAAATATTACTTGACCTCAGTATCATCCGTCCTTTATGTGCATTTCCTTAGAAACAAAGTATTGTCATACAAGTAAAGAGGTTGCTTTATATAACGGAAGTAAAACACGAGTATGATGATTTATAGTAAACCCTTGGACGTAAGGTCAATAAGTCTTGATGCTCATAGCTAATTGAACATGTAAATGAGGAGAGTAAGATTCCATATAGTTAAGGTAGATATGGATTAAAGTCATGATAACCCAAGAGACTGTTGTTAGACAGCTGTATTTAAGTGCACCATTTCATGTCTAGAAACTAGTGGTTGGTAGACTTTGAATCGTGGCTGTTGAATAGAGGGTGAATCTTGTAGTGATAGTTAAATAAGTGGTTAATTACTTTTAAAGTTCTATTAGGTTATGTTGAAAGATGCCTCGTGGTCATAATTCTTATGTTGATACAACCTTGAAGTTATCTCGTGTAAGTATCTTATGAGCTCGATCATTTCGGTACCCATTTATAGTCCTAAGACTGTTGTTGAACGGTTGGTAACCTAGTGGAGCATTGATATCACTTGCATGGTGATGAACCCAGCTTAGTAACATTAATGTTGAAGATATATTGGCGGACATTAAGTGTTTGAAGGAATGACTAGGTCGCTAAGTGAGTGGGACCATTGTCTTCTTAAGTATGACGTAACCTTGGATTGAGGTGAGTGGAATTTATTTGAGGTTGAAACTCTTCACCTTAGGAGTCTTGGTTAAGATTGAAAGAAATTCTGAAGCCTCGAGACGTGAAAATAGAGATTTGAATAAGAAAATAGATTGTGGATCATAAGCTGATGAAATTTACTTGTAAGAGTTGAACTAGTGCAACATGATTAGTTTACCCATGCAATTTCAATGACAATTTGTTGGTGGTACCTAATAAACCTTAGAGTTTGAGTTAACGTGTAACGACCCGCCACGGTTTATCACGGGCACGAGTACGTCACTACCAGAATATTGTCCGCTTTGAGCAAGCCCCGAAGGGAACCAATACTCTCACGGTTTTGTTCCTCACGTGGTCTCCCACGTGAAAATGTGTTCTGGCTTATACAAGGAGTCGCCCCCTTATATACAGCTGCATCACTTCCTAATTTTTCGATGTGGGAGCGCCACACTCCACCCCCCTTAAGAGGCACGCGCCCTCGCGGGCTAACGTCACAACGCCGGGTCACCCCGGTAGGCTCTGATACCATTTGTAACGACCCGCCACGGTTTATCACGGGCACGAGTACGTCACTACCAGAATATTGTCCGCTTTGAGCAAGCCCCGAAGGGAACCAATACTCTCACGGTTTTGTTCCTCACGTGGTCTCCCACGTGAAAACGCGTTCTGGCTTATACAAGGAGTCGCCCCCTTATATACAGCTGCATCACTTCTTAATTTTTCGATGTGGGAGCGCCACATAACGAATCTCAATGGTCTTTCTCGTTGATTACGAGCGTGAAGGTTAACAAAGCCGGGAAAGGAGGTTAGTGAATAGGAGCCTGTAATCAGGAGACTAGTTGTTAGAAGATTTGCTAATTTAATGTACCTGCGAGATAAGAAGGGCTATGATACCATCGATAGATGACGATTTGAGATGGATTAGTTGTTTGGTGAGTTCTTCTTGAAAATAGAGTCGTATTGTGGAAATGACCCATAACATGTGTATGTCCTAGGTGTTAACAATTTTGAAGCTAGTTGATAGAATATGTAAATCTGATATAGACCTATCATCTTGAAATTAGTGTATGTGACCATAAGATCGCGGTATTATTGTGATAATCCTTTTGAAGTATGGATGCGAGATTGATACAACATGAGTCATGATTTTGGAGTTATAGTTATATTGTTAGAACACCGATGCAGCTTTGATGACTACGTTTGGAGATTCTAACCTTAGTTAATGAACTCAACCTTAAGATCAATTGGAGAAAAGAGAGTTGTTCAACGGAACAAACTGTAAATGTAGGGGTCATACCGAATTAAATGATTGAAGAAAGCTAGGAAGTGAATTCGTTGTGGTAAGAGAGATCAAAGAGCAAGGGACGACCCGGAGTTGGAAAATAACAATGGTTGGAACCCGTCTAAATGACCTTAACAAGTAAGAATAAATTTCGGGATGAAATTCTTTTAAGGAGGGGAGGATGTGAGGCCCGACCCCGAATAACGTGTGTTACCCCAATTTATGTGCCCTATCTTGGTTTTCGTGCATGCTTCGTCATTCGTACCTTGACCTAGAACTATGTTCCCTAATCTAGATTTGCGCGCCTTGACCTAGGTTTAAGAATTGTGTTCGTTTTGTGTGACATGCATTGAATTACGTGCATTCATTTAGGGTTGCGTGCATTTACTAGAAAAATGTGCATTCGTCTCGTAGTTCGTGTCCTATCTCGTAGTGCGTGCCCTAGACCTAGGAAAGCGTGCCCTCACGCTAATCAAGAAAGCATCTTACACGAAGCACTAGGTCATTAATTAATCCTACAAATTCCACTAACTATTATTAAACTACTAATTCAACCCACTAGAAGACAAAATCTTACAAAAAGCTAGACATTCCTTATTCTTTTTGCACTTTCAACACACAATTAAATAATGCTCAAAAGATGACACAAAATCAGATTTTTTATAGCCTTGGCCGACCACCACATGAGTTTTGTGCTTGCTTGTTCAATTCAATTTTATTCTAAACAACTTATGACAACTCTATGACACAAATGCATAAAAAATTAGCTCAAAAACCTTTGCAAAAGCTTCCAATTCTCGACCAACTACTCCTTGCCCATGCTAGGAATTTCAAAATACATTTTGAAGACACAAAAAAGCTGAATTTTTGCTGCCCAAGGCCGAATATGCTTCATCAATTGCAAGGCTTCTATTTTTTTTCATTTCTCTCATTTTCTTCTCACATTTCTCTATCTCCCTCTCATTCTTCTCTCTCTCTCTCGGCCTTGGCTGAGTTTCTTCCCTTCATAGCTCATCTTCATCATACCATAGTTAATCAAGACAAGCCACAAGCAAAGCAACTCGACCAAGCTAGCTAGGATGCAAGAATCACACATGCATGCTCCTTGAGTCACCATTTCGGCCTTGGTGAGTTTACTAGCTTCCATTTCTTTTCTTCTTGTTCTAACCACATGCATGTACTAAGAACTTGGCTACTAAGCTAGGAAAAATAGAGAAAATCGAGTTGGAGTCTCGGCTAAGCAAGGAAGAAGAAGAAATTTGTGCTTCATCAAAGTTTTGTGCATCTTCTTGTTGATTTGCTAAGAGGTGAGGGCTAAAACTTCTTGAAAATCTTTCAAAAATCCACATGCATGCTCTTAAATGTATGTCTTTGCTTCTGTACTTGAGTTATATGTGTGTTCATAAGCTTTTACAACCATGCATGGCAAGATTTTGGCTTGAAGATGATGATAGATGAAATCGGGTTTGGTGACAGCTCTCTGTCTTGTTGTTACAAGGTGAGTTTGGCTAGGCAAATGATGTTGAAAATGCATGAAAATTGGTAGGTAACTAGTTTTTCCAGTTTTGAACATTGTTTGCAGAAATAGGCCAAAGCTAATTTTGACTCTAGGGTCCTCAAAATGGAAAATCATTAAAATGTATCCAAATCTGGAAGTCCGGGAAAAATGAAGCAGGTTTTGGCAGATGCACTGATCTTGTAGAACGAACCAGTTTTGACTTAGTAAATGATGTCCAAAATGCATGAAATTTGGTGTACTGATATAGTTTTCAGTTATGGACATTTTTGTCAAAAATGGACTAAGGCTAAATCTGACCCTAAGGACCTCAAAAACGACGAGTATCGAAATGTGTACAAATCTGGACAGTTTTGTGCAATCCCACTATTTTGGCCATAACTATTGGACCCGAACTCCAAATGATGCAAGGTTTGTTTCTGATTTTAGATAACTTCTTAAGCTTTAATTTGACATCTTATTCACTGGAATTGGGGATTTTTTGCTTGTCTTAATGATTGTTAGAAAACAGCCTATTGCAGTGAGGGTTTCACTTAGTTATATGCTTGGAAAAATAGTTGTAACTTCTCTTGTGGTATTAATTGCTTGGGATTGTGGCATTGGGATGTTGTGTGGACTGTTTTGAGTACTTGGGGATGTTTGAATTAATTGATGCATGGCTTGAGATTGATTTTGAGTTGACTTGGGGCTTAATTGCACGGGTAAGCACGAAATGGAAACCCTAGTGACTAGGTAAACATGCTAAGTGTTGATCCTTTGGATTTTGGGTGTAATTATATATTTAGTAGGCTGCCCGTAGTTGCCCTTATAGCCCCAATGTGATTTTGATCGTTGCATGTTGACAAATAGGCCTTTCTTGCATCCGAGCCCACGTAGATGTTGTTGCATGTTGAATAATCTTATCATTTGATTACGTGGACTTTGAATTGAGTTATATGACTTGATTTACGTGCGTTACACGGCTGTCCATTTAATGTTCGTATAACTCCATATGCCTTTCAAGTGAAATTACTTGTCTTATCGTGCCTCGCTTGTTTACTTGTCAATGTGCAATCTTATGATTGTCCGGAGGCAACCTACTTTGTTGTCCTCCTAATGTGATATATTAAATGTCATAAATGTGCATTGCATATAAGGTTGCAAGCTTTCATTCTGGCATGGTAGCGTTCACGCACACCGGGTGGTATCGGGCTTGCTGGTGCAACCGTGACTACCATTGTCCAATTCCCTCTCTCGCTTGGGGGCTAAACTTCCTCGGAGAGTTGGGACGTAAGATTTTGGGGTACATCCGGAGTACACCCATTTGGCATGAAAAGTGGATGATTGAAGCCGGCCGCAACAACTGTTACTGAAAATGAACTTGAATGGCAAGAAGTATGTGCTATGCGGGGGAAAGTGCTACACCTAAATGTGGTGGGAGCTACCTCTTGAGCCCATATGAGCTACCTCTAAAGTCCTGTACGTATCAAACCGTATCCTTTTCACTATGTGTATAAGTACTCTCGCTTGGTTCCTAGAGGACCTCGGGGGGAAAAAACGGGTAATTGTGTTCCTTTACTTTTATATTATTGTTCTGTACTTAATTGTAATACATTCATGCTTGCAAAAAAGGGTTTTCATAAGTTTAACCGGAAAATGATTTCAAAACGTTATCTCTCGTTCCCCATCGCTGAGTTCATAAGGACTCACCCTCTTTTTTTTGTCACAGGTACAGCAGATTTGGAATAGATACCCGAAGTAAATGTGCTTGTTGACGATTCCTTGGAGTGAATACGTGCTTTTGTGCTTTGCCTGAAAGTGGTTGCTATATGGATGCTGTGTTTGATTGCAAACTATTCATTTTATTGATGTAATTGACCCCGTTGTAATTTGGGTCTAATTTTGGGATTGTACTATCTATAACCGGATGAACTTCTTATTTGGTTATTTGCTTTCATTATCTTGAATAGTAGCTATCATAGGCAATTAAACCACTAGGTGAAAAATCAACTAAGTCAATTCTATCTAATTCCACTTAGGTGCTTATTTGTAAACTAAAGAATAATAGGTACTTGCGTGATAGGAAATTGATAAATAAATGGGACATAGTTATCATGCTAAGCTTATTAACCAAACGAGACCTTCAAGATAGACTACTAGGCATATCGGTTGATGAGACAAAATAGGAGTCCTTAATGGAATTGGATTAATGATTGGAATAACTGAGGCGTTTAGAAATTAGGTCAAACAAAAAGGTCCTAACTACAGCCGTTATGCTGCCGGTTTTTCGGAGAATTTGTGGAGTTTAGGCTAAAACGTTAAGTGTTAAACCCTCTTGAATGATTAAGTACGTGATTTGAGTTGAATGTTTAGATCACACTCTAGTCTAACCTTCATAGGTCAGGTTGGGGCGTGACATCGTGAGCCGCGAAAAGGACGAGAACCTAATCCATCACATTTCTATTACCGAATCCCACGGCACCTTGGGCAAGACAAATTCGTTTCACGTAGAGGATGGGCTCTCAAACCGAGGGCGTGGGGCTTGGGAGTAGGTCTCCGTCGCTCCGGTGCCCATAATTTTTGATCCGTAAGGAGTTACGTGGTGCACAACATACCGTTGGAAAGCTCTCCGAGAGCTCATCGACGAGGACAGCAAGCCTGCTCAGCTGTGCCTATTTTCGGAGCACAAAATCGAATGTTTTCATCTATTTCGTGACACTTTTCTTCTTTTGTGCTGTTTTTCCATCCCGGATCGTATGTCGTGAACCGCGAAAAGGACGACAACCTAATCCATCACATTTATATTTACGAATCCCATGGCACCTTGGGCAAGACAACTTCACTTCACGTAGAGGTTGGGCCAGCAAACCGAGGGCGTGGGGCTTGGGACCAAGTCTCCGTCGCTCTGGTGCCCATAACTTTTGATCCGTAAGGAGTTACGCGGCGCACAACATACCGTTGGAAAGCTCTTCAAGAGCTCTACGACAAGGGAAGCAAGCTTGCTCTGCTACGCCTATTTTCGGAGCACAAAATCAATAGTTTTCATTAGTTTCGGGACACTTTTCTTCTTTTATACTATTTTCCCGTCCCGGATCGTACATAATCAGCCGCGAAAAGGATGATAACCTAATCTATCACATTTCTATTACCAAATCCCATGGCACCTTGGGCAGGATAACTTCGCTTCACGTAGAGGCTGGGTCCGCAAACCGAGGATGTGGGGCTTGGGACCAGGTCTCCATCGCTCTGGTGCCTATAACTTTTGATCCGTAAGGAGTTACGCGGTGCACAGCAAACTGTTGGAATGCTCTCCGAGAGCTCTACGATGGGGGAAGCAAGCCTGCTTGGCTGTGCCTATTTTAGGAGAACAAAATTGAACATTTTTATCACTTTTTTATTTTTGCGCTGTTTTTCGGTCCCGGGTCGTACGTCGTGAGTCGCGAAAAGGATGACAACCTAATCCATCACATTTCTATTACAGAATCCCACGACACCTTGGGCAAGACAACTTTGCCTCAGTGGGGCTTAGGACCTGGTCTCTGTCGCTCCGGTGCCCATAACTTTAGATCCGTAAGGAGTTACGCGGAGCACAGCATACCGTTGGAAAGCTCTCCGAGAGCTCCACGACAGGGGCAGCAAGCCTATTCGACTGCGCCTATTTTTGGAACCCAAAATCGAACGTTTTCATCAGTTTCAGGATACTTTTCTTTTTTTTTGCTGTTCTTCCGTCCCGGATCGTACGTCGTGAGCCGCGAAAAAGACGACAACCTAATCCATCACATTTCTATTACCGAATCCCACGACACCTTGGGCAAGACAACTTTGCTTCACGTAGAGGCTTGGCCGGCAAACCGAGGGCGTGAGGCTTGAGACCAAGTCTCCGTCGCTCCGGTGCCCATAACTTTTGATCCGTAAGGAGTTACGTGGCGCACAGCATACCGTTGACATGGGCAGCAAGCCAACTTTGCGGCGCCTATTTTTGTAGCCCAAAATCGAACGTTTTCAATAGTTTCGGGACACTTTTCTTCTTTTGCGCTGTTTTTTCATCCCGGGTCGTACATCGTCAACCCCAAAAAGTACGACAACCTAATTCATCATATTTCTATTACCGAATCCCAGGCACCTTGGGTAGGACAACTTCGCTTCACGTAGTGGTTGGGTCCGCAAACCGAGGGCGTGGGGTTAGAGACCAGGTCTCCGTCGCTTCAGTTCGCATAACTTTTGATCCGTTAGGAGTTACGCGGTGCACAACATACTGTTGGAATGCTCTCCGAGAGTTCTACGACGGGGGCAGCAACCCTGCTCGGCTGTGCCAGTTTTCAGAGCCCAAAATCAAATGTTTTCATCAGTTTCTTGACACTTTTCTTCATTTGCGCTATTTTTTCGTCCAGGGTCGTACGTCGTGAGCCGCGAAAAGGACGACAACCTAATCCATCACATTTCTATTAACGAATCCCACGGCACCTTGGGCAAGACAACTTCGCTTCACGTAGAGGTTCGGCCAGCAAACCAAGGGCGTGGGGCTTGGGACTAGGTCTCCGTCACTCCAGTGCCCATAACTTTTGATCCGTAAGGAGTTACACGGCGCACAGCATACCGTTGGAAAGCTCTTCCGTAAAGGGCAACAAGCATGCTTGGCTGCACCTATTTTCGAAGCCCAAAATTGAATGTTTTCATCAATTTCGGGACAGTTTTCTTCTATTACACTGTTTTTTTATCCCGGATCGTACATCGTGAGCCGCAAAAAGGACGACAACCGAATCTGTCACATTTGTATTACTGAATCCCATGACACCTTGGGCAAGACAACTTCGCTTCACGTAGAGGCTAGGCCCGCAAACCGAGGGCGTAGGGCTTGGGACCAAGTCTCCGTCGCTCCGGTGCCCATAACTTTTGATCCGTAAGGAGTTACGCGGTGCATAGCATACCGTTGGAAAGCTCTCTGAGAGCTCCACGACGGGGGCAACAAGACCGCTCAGCTATGCATATTTTCGGAGTCCAAAATCGAACGTTTTCATCAGTTTCAGGACACATTTCTTCTTTTGCGCTGTTCTTCTGTCCCGGATCGTACGTCGTGAGCCGCGAAAAGGACGACTACCTAATTCATCACATATCTATTACCGAATCCCACGACACCTTGGGCAAGACAACTTCGCTTCACGTAGAGGCTGGGCAGGCAAACCGAGGGCGTGGGGCTTGGGACCAGGTGTCCGTCGCTCCGATGACCATAACTTTTGATCTGTAAGGAGTTACGCGACGCACAGCAAACCGTTGGAATGCTCTCCAAGAGCTCTACGACAGGGGCAGCAAGCTTTTTAGGCTGTGCCTATTTTTGGAGGACATAATTGAACGTTTTCATCAGTTCCGGGACACTTTTCTTCTTTTCCGCTGTTTTTTCGTCCTTGGTCATACATCGTGAGCCGCGAATAGGACGACAACCTAATCCATCACATTTCTATTACAGAATCCCATGGCACCTTGGGCACGACAACTTCGCCTAACGTAGAGGCTGGGTCTGCAAACCGAGGGCGTGGGGCTTGGGACCAAGTTTTCGTCACTCCGATGCCCATAACTTTTGATCCGTAAGGAGTTACGCGGTGAACAGCATACCGTTGGAAAGCTCTCCGAGAGCTCCACGACGGGGGCTGCAAGCATGCTCAGATGCGCCTATTTTTGGACCCCAAACTCAAACATTTTCATCAGTTTCGGGACAGTTTTCGTCTTTTGCGCTGTTCTTCTGTCTCGGATCGTACGTCGCGAGCCGCGAAAAGGACGACAACCTAATCCATCACATTTCTATTACCGAATCCCACGACACCTTGGTCAAGACAACTTCGCTTTACGTAGAGGCTGGGCCAGTAAACCGAGGGCGTGGGGCTTGGGACCAGGTCTCCGTCGCTCCGGTGACCATAACTTTTTATTAATAAGGAGTTACGCGGCGCACAGTATACCATTGGAAAGAACTTCAAGAGCTCTTCGACGTGGGCAGCAAGCCAGCTGTGCTGCACCTGTTTTCGGTGCCCAAAATGGACACTTTTCTTCTTTTGCGCTGTTTTTCCGTCCCAGGTCGTACGTCGTCAGCCCCAAAAAGGACGACAACCTAATTCATCACATTTCTATTACTGAATCCCAGGCACCTTGGGCAGGACAACTTCGCTTCACGCAGAGGCTGGGTCCGCAAACCGAGGGCATGGGGCTTGAGACCAAGTCTCCGTCGCTACGGTGCCCATAACTTTTGATCCATAAGGAGTTACGCGGCACACAGCATACCATTGGAAAGCTCTCCGAGAGCTCTAAGACAAGGGTAGCAAGCATGCTCGGCTACACCTATTTTCGGAGCCCAAAATTGAACGTTTTCATCAGTTTCGGGACACTTTTCTTCTATTGCGCTACTTTTTCCTCCCGGATCGTACGTCGTGAGCTGCGAAAAGGACGACAACCAAATCTATCACATTAGTATTACCGAATCCCACGACACCTTGGGCAAGACAACTTCTCTTCACGTAGAGGCTGGGCCCGCAAACCAAGGGCGTTGGGCTTGGGACCAGGTCTCCATCGCTCCGGTGCCCATAACTTTTGATCCGTAAGGACTTACGCAGCGCACAGTATACCGTTGGAAAGCTCTCCGAGAGCTCCACGACGGGGACAGCAAGCCTGTTTGGCTATGCCTATTTTCGGAGAGCAAAATTGAACGTTTTCATCAGTTTCGGAACACATTTTTTCTTTTGCGCTGTTCTTCCGACCCGGATCATATGTCGTGAGCCGCGAAAAGGACGACAACCTAATCCATCACATTTCTATTACCGAATCCCACGATACCTTGGGCAAGACAACTTTGCTTCACGTAGAGGCTGGGCCAACAAACCGAGGGCGTGGGGCTTGGGACCAGGTCTCCGTTACTCTAGTGCCCATAACTTTTTATTCGTAAGGAGTTACGCGGCGCACAGTATACCATTGGAAAGCACTCCGGGAGCTCTTCGACGTGGGCAGCAAGCCAGCTATGCTGCGCTTGTTTTCGCTGCCCAAAATTGAAAGTTTTCCTCAGTTTTGGGACACTTTTTTTCTTTTGCGCTGTTTTTCCGTCCCGGGTCATACGTCGCCAGCCCCAATAAGGACGACAACCTAATCCATCACATTTATATTACCGAATCCCAGGCACCCTGGGCAGGACAACTTCGCTTCACGTAGAGGCGGGGTCTGCAAACCGAGGGTGTAGAGCTTGAGACCAGGTCTCCGTCGCTACAGTGCCCATAACTTTTGATCCGAAAGGAGTCACACGGTGCACAACATACTGTTGGAATGCTCTCCAAGAGCTCTACGACAGGGGCAGCAACCCTGCTCTGTAGCGCCAATTTTCAAAACCCAAAATTGATTGTTTTCATCAGTTTCGGGACATTTTTCTTCTTTTGTGCTGTTTTTCCGCCCCGGGTCGTACGTCGTGAGCCGCAAAAATTACAACAACCTAATCCATCACATTTCTATTACCGAATCCCACGACACCTTGGGCAAGACAACTTCGGTTCATGTCGAGGCTGGGCCGGCAAACTGAAGGCGTGGGGCTTGGGACAAGGTCTCCGTCGCTTCGGTGCCCATAACTTTTGATTCGTAAGGAGTTACACGGCGCATAGCATACCGTTGGAAAGCTCTCCAAGAGCTTCACGACGAGGGCAGCAATCCTGCTCGGCTGTGCCTATTTTCAGAGCCCAAAATTGAATGTTTTCATCAGTTTAGGGACACTTTTCTTCTTTTATGCTATTTTTTCGTTCTAGATCGTACGTCGTGAGCCGCGAAAAGGAGGACAACTGAATCCATCACATTTTTATTACCGAATCCCACAGCACCTTGGGCAAGACAACTTCACTTCACGTAGAGGCTGGGCCCGCAAACCGAGGGCGTGGGGCTTGGGACCAGGTCTTCGTCGCTCCAGTGCTCATAACTTTAGATCCGTAAGGAGTTAGGCGACCACAACATACCATTCGAAAGCTCTTCGAGAGCTCTACGATGGGGTTAGCTAGCCTGCTCGACTCCGCCTATTTTTGGAGCCTAAAATCGAACGTTATCATCAGTTTCGAGATACTTTTCTTTTTTTGCACTATTTTTCCGTCCCGGGTAGTATGTCGTGAGCCATGAAAAGGACGACAACCTAAACCATCATATTTCTATTACCGAATCCCACGACACCTTGGGAAAGACAACTTCGCCTCATGTATAGGCTGGGTCCGCAAACCGAGGGCGTGGGGCTTGGGACTAGGTCTCCGTCGCTATGGTGCCCATAACTTTTGAGCAGTAAGGAGTTACGCGGCGAACAGCAAACCGTTGGAAAAGTTCTCTGAGAGCTCCACAATGGGGGCAGCAAGACTGCTCGGCTAGGCCTATTTTCGGATCCCAAAATCAAACGTTTTCATCAGTTTTTGGACACTTTTCTTCTTTTGCGTTGTTCTTCCATCCCGGATCGTACGTCGTGAACTGCGAAAAGGACGACTACCTAATCCATCACATTTCTATTACTGAATCCCACGATACCTTGGGCAAGAAAACTTCGCTTCACGTAGAGGCTGGGCTGACAAAACCGAGGGCGTGGGGCTTGGGACCAGGTCTCCGTCGCTTCAGTGCCCATAACTTTTGATCCGTAAGGAGTTACGCGAGGCACAACAAACCGTTGGAATACTCTGCGAGAGCTCTACGATGGTGGCAGCAATAGTGCTAGGCTGTGCCTTTTTTTGGAGACCAAAATTGAATGTTTTCATCATTTTCAGGACACATTTTTCTTCTTTTCCGCTGTTTTGCCGTCCTTGGTCGTACGTCAGGAGGCGCAAAAAGGACGACAACCTAATCCATCACATTTCTATTACAGGATCCCACGGCACCTTGGGCAAGACAACTTCGCCTCACGTAGAGGCTGGGTCCGCAAACTAAGGGCGTGGGGCTTGGGACCAGGTCTCCGTCGCTCTGGTGCCCATAACTTTTGATCCGTAAGGAGTTACGCGGCGCACAGTATACCGTTGAAAAGCTCTCCGAGAGCTCCACGACGAGGGCAGCAATCCTGCTCGGCTGTGCCTATTTTTGGAGCCCAAAATTGAACATTTTCATCAGTTTTGGGACACTTTTCTTCTTTTGCGCTGTTTTTTCGTCCCAGATCGTACGTCGTGAGCCGCGAAAAGGACGACAACCGAATCCATCACATTTGTATTACCGAATCCTATGGCACCTTGGGCAAGACAACTTCGCTTCACGTAGAGGCTGGGCCCACAAACCGAGGGCGTGGGGCTTGGGACCAGGTCTCCGTCGCTCCAGTCCTCATAACTTTAGATCCATAAGGAGTTACGCGGCGCGCAGCATACCGTTGGAAAGCTCTTCAAGAGCTGTACAATGGGGGTAGCTAGCTTGCTCGACTCCGCCTATTTTCGGGGTCCAAAATCGAACGTTATCATCTGTTTCGATACACTTTTCTTTTTTTGCACTGTTTTTTCGTCCCGGGTCGTATGTCGTGAGCCACGAAAAGGACGACAACCTAAACCATCATATTTCTATTACCGAATCCCACGACACCTTGGGAAAGACAACTTCACCTCATGTAGAGGCTGGGTCCGCAAACCGAGGGCGTGGGGCTTGGGACTAGGTCTCCGTCGCTCCGGTGCCCATAACTTTTGATCCGTAAGGAGTTACGCGTCGAACAGCAAACCGTTGGAAAAGTTCTCCGAGAGCTCCATAACGGGGGCAGCAAGCCTGCTCGGCTAGGCCTATTTTTAGAGCCCAAAATTGAACATTTTCATCAGTTTCGGGACACTTTTCTTCTTTTACGTTGTTCTTCCATCCCGGATCGTACGTCGTGAACCGCGAAAAGGACGACTACCTAATCCATCACATTTCTATTACCGAATCCCATGACACCTTGGGCAAGACAACTTCGCTTCACGTAGAGGTTGGGCTGACAAAACCGAGGGCGTTGGGCTTAGGACCAGGTCTCCGTCGCTTCAGAGCCCATAACTTTTAATCTGTAAGGAGTTACGTGAGGCACAACAAACCGTTGGAATGCTCTACGAGAGCTCTACGATGGTGGCAGCAATAGTGGTAGGCTGTGCCTTTTTTTGGAGACCAAAATTGAATGTTTCCATCATTTTCGGGACATATTTCTTTTTTTTTCCACTGCTTTGCCGTCCTTGGTCGTACGTCAGGAGCCACAAAAAGGATGACAACCTAATCCATCACATTTCCATTACAGGATCCCACGGTACCTTGGGCAAGACAACTTCGCCTCACGTAGAGGCTGGGTCCACAAACCGAGGGCGTGGAGCTTGGGACCAGGTCTCCGTCGCTCCGGTGCCCATAATTTTTGATCCATAAGGAGTTACATGGTGCACAGCATATTGTTGGAAAGCTCTCCGAGAGCTCCACGACGAGGGCAGCAATCCTGCTCAGTTGTGCCAATTTTTGGAGCCCAAAATCGAACGTTTTCATCTGTTTCGGGACACTTTTCTTCTTTTGCGCTGTTTTTTCGTCCCAGATCGTATGTCGTGAGCCGCGAAAAGGACGACAACCGAATCCATCACATTTGTATTACCGAATCCCACGGTACCTTGGGCAAGACAAGTTCGCTTCACGTAAATGCTGGGCCCGCAAACAGAGGGCGTGGGGCTTGGGACCAGGTCTCCGTCGCTCCAGTGCTCATAACTTTAGATCCGTTAGGAGTTACGCGGCGCACAGCATACCGTTGGAAAACTATTCGAGAGTTCTACGATGGGAGCAACTAGCCTGCTCGACTCCGCCTATTTTCGGAGCACAAAATCAAACGTTATCATCAGTTTTGAGACACTTTTCTTTTTTTGCACTGTTTTTCCGTCCCGGGTCGTTTGTTGTGAGCCACGAAAAGGACGACAATCTAAACCATCACATTTTTATTGTCGAATCCCATGGCACCTTAGGAAAGACAACTTCGCCTCATGTAGAGGCTGGGTCCGCAAATCGAGGGCGTGGGGCTTGGGACTAGGTCTCCGTTGCTCCGGTGCCCATAACTTTTGATCTGTAAAGAGTTACGCGACGAACAGCAAACCGTTGAAAAAGTTCTCCGAGAGCTCCACAACCGAGGCATCAAGCCTGCTCTGCTAGGCCTATTTTCGGAGCCCAAAATCGAACGTTTTCATCAGTTTTGGGACACTTTTCTTCTTTTGCGCTGTTCTTCCATCCCAGATCGTACGTCGCGAACCGCGAAAACTACGACTACTTAATCCATCACATTTCTATTACCGAATCCCACGATACCTTAGGCAAGACAACTTCGCTTCACGTAGAGGCTGGGCTGACAAAACCGAGGGCGTGGGGCTTGGGACTAGGTCTCCGTCGCTTTGTTGCCCATAACTTTTGATCCGTAAGGAGTTACGCGAGGCACAACAAACTGTTTGAATGCTCTACGTGAGCTCTACGACGGTGGCAGCAATAGTGCTAGATGTGCCTATTTTTGGAGACCAAAATTGAACATTTTCATCATTTTCGGGACACATTTTTCTTCTTTTCCGCTGTTTTTCCGTCCTTGGTCGCACGTCGTGAGCCGCAAAAAGGACGACAACTTAATCCATCACATTTCCATTACAGGATCCCACGGCACCTTGGGCAAGACAACTTCACCTCACGTAGAGGCTGGGTCCGCAAACCGAGGGCGTGGGGCTTGGGACTAGGTCTCCGTCGCTCTGGTGCCTATAACTTTTGATCCGTAAGGAGTTACGCGGCACACAGCATACCGTTGGAAAGCTCTCCAAGAGCTCCACGATGAGGGCAGCAATCTTGCTCGGCTGTGCCTATTTTTGGAGCCCAAAATCGAACGTTTTCATCAATTTTGGGATACTTTTCTTTTTTTGCGGTATTTTTTCGTCCCAGATCGTACGTCATGAGCCGCGAAAAGGACGACAACCGAATCCATCACATTTGTATTACCGAATCCCACGGCACCTTGGGCAAGACAACTTCACTTCACGTAGAGGCTGGGCCCGCAAACCGAGGGCGTGGGGCTTGGGACCAGGTCTCCGTCGCTCCAGTGCTCATAACTTTTGATCCGTAAGGAGTTATGCGGCGCACAGCATAATGTTGGAAAGCTCTTCGAGAGCTCTACGATGGGGGCAGCTAGCCTGCTCGAATGCGCCTATTTTCGGAGCCCAAAATCGAACGTTATCATCAGTTTCGAGACACTTTTCTTTTTTTGTGCTGTTTTTCCGTCCCGGGTCGTATGTCGTGAGCCACAAAAAGGACGACAACCTAAACCATCACATTTCTATTACTAAATCCCACGATACCTTGGGAAAGACAACTTCGCCTCATGTTGAGGCTAGGTCCACAAACCGAGGGCGTGGTGCTTGGGACTAGGTCCCCGTCGCTCCGGTGCCCATAACTTTTGATCCGTAAGGAGTTACGCGGTGAACAGTAAACCGTTGGCAAAGTTATCCGAGAGCTCCACAACAGGGTCAGCAAGCCTGCTCAGCTATGCCTATTTTTAGAGCCCAAAATTGAATGCTTTCATCAGTTTCGGAACACTTTTCTTCTTTTGCGCTGTTCTTCTATCCCGGATCGTACGTCGTGAACCGCGAAAATGACAACTACCTAATTCATCACATTTCTATTACCGAATGCCACGACACCTTGGGCAAGACAACTTCGCTTCATGTAGAGGCTGGGCTGGCAAACCGAGGGCGTGGGGCTTGGGACCAGGTCTCCGTTGCTTCGGTGCCCATAACTTTTGATCTGTAAGGAGTTACATGACGCACAGCAAACCGTTGGAATGCTCTCCGAGTGCTCTACGACGAGGGCAGCAAGAGTACTAGGCTTTGCCTATTTTTGGAGACCAAAATTGAACATTTTCATTATTTTCGGGACACATTTTTCTTCTTTTCCGCTGTTTTGCTGTCACTGGTCGTACGTTGTGAGCCGCAAAAAGGACGACAACCTAAACAATCATATTTCTATTACCGAATCCCATGGCACCTTGGGAAAGACAACTTCGCCTCATGTAGAGGCTGGGTCCGCAAACCGAGGGCGTGGGGCTTGGGACTAGGTCTCCGTCGCTCCGGTGCCCATAACTTTTGATCCGTAAGGAGTTACGCGAGGCACAACAAACCGTTCGAATTCTCTACGTGAGCTCTACGACGGTGGCAGCAATAGTGCTAGATGTACCTATTTTTGGAGACCAAAATTGAACGTTTTCATCATTTTCGAGACACATTTTTCTTCTTTTCCGCTGTTTTTCCGTCCTTGGTCGCACGTCGTGAGCCGCAAAAAGGACGACAACTTAATCCATCATATTTCCATTACAGGATCCCACGGCACCTTGGGCAAGACAACTTCACCTCACGTAGAGGCTGGGTCCGCAAACCGAGGGCGTGGGGCTTGGGCCCAGGTCTCCGTCGCTCCGGTGCCTATAACTTTTGATCCGTAAGGAGTTACGCGGTACACAGCATACCGTTGGAAAGCTCTCCAAGAGCTCCACGATGAGGGCAGCAATCTTGCTCGGCTGTGCCTATTTTTGGAGCCCAAAATCGAACGTTTTCATCAATTTTGGGACACTTTTCTTTTTCTGCGGTATTTTTTCATCCCAGATCGTACGTCCTGAGCCGCGAAAAGGACAACAACCGAATCCATCACATTTGTATTACCGAATCCCACGGCACCTTGGGTAAGACAACTTCACTTCACGTAGAGGCTGGGCCAGCAAACCGAGGGCGTGGGGCTTGGGACCAGGTCTCCGTCACTCCAGTGCTCATAACTTTCGATCCGTAAGGAGTTATGCGGCACACAACATAATGTTGGAAAGCTCTTCGAGAGCTCTACGATGGGGGCAGCTAGCCTGCTCGAATGCGCCTATTTTCGGAGCCCAAAATCGAATGTTATCATCAGTTTCGAGACACTTTTCTTTTTTTGTGCTGTTTTTCCGTCCCGGGTCGTATGTCGTGAGCCACAAAAAGGACGACAACCTAAACCATCACATTTCTATTACTAAATCCCACAGCACCTTGGGAAAGACAACTTCGCCTCATGTTGAGGTTGGATCCGCAAACCGAGGGCGTGGTGCTTGGGACTAGGTCTCCGTCGCTCTGGTGCCCATAACTTTTGATCTGTAAGGAGTTACGCGGTGAACAGTAAACCGTTGGAAAAGTTATCCGAGAGCTCCACAACAGGGTCAGCAAGCCTGCTCAGCTATGCCTATTTTTAGAGCCCAAAATCGAACATTTTCATCAGTTTCGGAACACTTTTCTTCTCTTGCGCTGTTCTTCCATCCCGGATCGTACGTCGTGAACTGCGAAAAGGACAACTACCTAATTCATCACATTTCGATTACCGAATGCCACGACACCTTGGGCAAGACACCTTCGCTTCACGTAGAGGCTGGGCTGGCAAACCGAGGGCGTGGGACTTGGGACCAGGTCTCCGTTGCTTCGGTGCCCATAACTTTTGATCTGTAAGGAGTTACATGACGCACAACAAACCGTTGGAATGCTCTCCGAGTGCTCTACGACGGGGGCAGCAAGAGTACTAGGCTGTGCCTATTTTTGGAGACCAAAATTGAACATTTTCATCATTTTCGGGACACATTTTTCTTCTTTTCTGCTGTTTTGCTATCACTGGTCGTACGTTCTGAGCCACAAAAAGGACGACAACCTAAACCATCATATTTCTATTACCGAATCCTATGGCACCTTGGGAAAGACAACTTCGCCTCATGTAGAGGCTGGGTCTGCAAACCGAGGGCATGGGGCTTGGGACTAGGTCTCCGTCGCTCCGGTGCCCATAACTTTTGATCCGTAAGGAGTTACGCGGCGAACAACAAACCGTTGAAAAAGTTCTCCGAGAGCTCCATAACGGGGGCAGTAAGCCTGCTCGGCTAGGCCTATTTTCGGAGCCTAAAATCGAACCTTTTCATCAGTTTCGGGACACTTTTATTCTTTTGCGCTGTTCTTCCATCCCGGATCGTACGTCGTGAACCGCGAAAAGGACGACTACCTAATCCATCACATTTCTATTACCGAATCCCATGACACCTTGGGGAAGGCAACTTCGCTTCACGTAGAGGCTGGGCTGACAAAACTGAGGGCGTTGTGCTTGGGACCAGGTCTTTGTCGCTTCAGAGGCCATAACTTTTAATCTGTAAGGAGTTACGTGAGGCACAGCAAACCGTTGGAATGCTCTACGAGAGCTCTACGATGGTGGCAGCAATAGTGCTAGGATGTGCCCTTTTTTGGAGACCAAAATTGAATGTTTTCATCATTTTCGGGACATATTTTTCTTCTTTTCCACTGCTTTGCCGTCCTTGGTCGTACGTCGGGAGCCGCAAAAAGGACGACAACCTAATCCATCACATTTCTATTAAAGGATCCCACGGTACTTTGGGCAAGACAACTTTGCCTCACGTAGAGGCTAGGTCCGCAAACCGAGGGCGTGGGGCTTGGGACCAGGTCTCCGTCCCTCCGGTGCCCAGAACTTTTGATCCGTAAGGAGTTACGCGGCGCACAACATACTGTTGGAAAGCTCTCTGAGAGCTCCACGACGAGGGCAGCAATCCTGCTTGGTTGTGCCAATTTTCAGAGCCCAAAATCGAACGTTTTCATCAGTTTCGGGACACTTTTCTTCTTTTGCGCTATTTTTTAGTCCCAGATCTTACGTCGTGAGCCGCGAAAAGGACGACAACCGAATCCATCACATTTGTATTACCGAATCCCACTGTACCTTGGGCAAGACAACTTCGCTTCACCTAAAGGTTGGGCCCGCAAACCGAGGGCGTAGGGCTTGGGACCAGGTCTTCGTCGCTCCAGTGCTCATAACTTTAGATTCGTAAGGAGTTACACAGCGCACAGCATACCGTTGAAAAGCTCTTCGAGAGCTCTACGATGGGGGCAGCCAGCCTGCTCGACTCCGCCTATTTTCGGAGCCCAAAATCGAATGTTATCATCAATTTCGAGACATTTTTCTTTTTTTGCACTGTTTTTCCGTCTCGGGTCGTTTGTCGTGAGCCACGAAAAGGACGACAACCTAAACCATCACATTTCTATTACCGAATTCACGACACCTTGGGAAAGACAACTTCGCCTCATGTAGAGACTGGGTCCGCAAACCGAGGGCGTGGGGTGTGGGGCTTGGGACTAGGTCTCCGTTGCTCCGGTGCCCATAACTTTTGATCCGTAAGGAGTTACGCGGCGAACAGCAAATCGTTGAAAAAGTTCTCCGAGAGCTCCATAACGGAGACAGCAAGCCTGCTCGGCTAGGCCTATTTCCGTAGCCCAAAATCGAACGTTTTCATCAGTTTCGGGATACTTTTCTTCTTTTGCGCTGTTCTTCCATCCTGGATCGTACGTCGTGAACTGCGAAAAGGACGACTACTTAATCCATCACATTTCTATTACCGAATCCCATGACACCTTAGGCAAGACAACTTCGCTTCACGTAGAGGCTGGGCTGACAAAACCGAGGGCGTGGGGCTTGGGACCAGGTCTCCGTCGCTTCGGTGCCTATAACTTTTGATCCGTAAGGAGTTACACGAGGCACAGCAAACCGTTCGAATGCTCTACGAGAGCTATACGATGGTGGCAGCAATAGTGCTAGGCTGTGCCTATTTTTGGAGACCAAAATTGAACGTTTTCATCATTTTCGGGACACATTTTAATTCTTTTCCGCTGTTTTGCAGTCCTTGGTCGTACGTTGTGAGCCGCAAAAAGGATGACAACTTAATCCATCACATTTCCATTACAGGATCCCACGGTACCTAGGGCAAAACAACTTCCCTCACGTAGAGGCTGGGTCCTCAAACCGAGGGCGTGGGGCTTGGGACCAGGTCTCCGTCGCTCCGGTGCCTATAACTTTTAATCCGTAAGGAGTTACGCGGCACACAGCATACCGTTGGAAAGCTCTCCAAGAGCTCCACGATGAGGGCAGCAATCTTGCTCGGCTGTGCCTATTTTTGGAGCCCAAAATCGAACATTTTCATCAATTTTCGGACACTTTTCTTTTTTTGTGGTATTTTTTCGTCCTAGATCGTACGTCATGAGCCGCGAAAAGGATGACAACCGAATCCATCACATTTGTATTACCGAATCCCACGGCACCTTGGGCAAGACAACTTCACTTCACGTAGAGGCTGGGCTCGCAAACCGAGGGCGTGGGGCTTGGGACCAGGTCTCCGTCGCTCCAGTGCTCATAACTTTTGATCCGTAAGGAGTTATGTGGCGCACATCATAATGTTGGAAAGCTCTTCGAGAGCTCTACGATGGGGGCAGCTAGCCTGCTCGAATGCGCCTATTTTCGGAGCCCAAAATCGAACGTTATCATCAGTTTCAAGACACTTTTCTTTTTTTGTGCTGTTTTTCCGTCCCGGGTCGTATGTCGTGAGCCACAAAAAGGACGACAACCTAAACCATCACATTTCTATTACTAAATTCCACGGTACCTTGGGAAAGACAACTTCGCCTCATGTTGAGGCTGGGTCCACAAACTGAGGGCGTGGTGCTTGGGACAAGGTCTCCGTCGCTCCGGTGCCCATAACTTTTGATCCGTAAGGAGTTACGCGGTGAACAGCAAACCGTTGGAAAAGTTATCCGAGAGCTCCACAACGGGGTCAGCAAGCCTGCTCAGTTATCCAAGAGCTCCACACCAAAATCGAACGTTTTCATCAGTTTCGGGACACTTTTCTTCTTTTGCGCTGTTCTTCCATCACGGATCGTACGTCATGAACCGCGAAAAGGACAACTATCTAATTCATCACATTTCGATTACCGAATGCCACGACACCTTGGGCAAGACAACTTCGCTTCACGTAGAGGCTGGGCTGGCAAACCGAGGGCGTGGGGCTTGCGACCAGGTATCCGTTGCTTCGGTGCCCATAACTTTTGATCTGTAAGGAGTTACATGACGCACAGCAAACCGTTGGAATGCTCTCCGAGTGCTTTACGACGGGGGCAGCAAGAGTGCTTGGCTGTGCCTATTTTTGGAGACCAAAATTGAACATTTTCATCATTTTTGGGACACATTTTTCTTCTTTTCCGCTGTTTTGCCGTCCCTGGTCGTACGTCGTGAGTCGCAAAAAGGACGACAACCTAATCCATCACATTTCTATTACAGGATCCCACGGCACCTTGGGCAAGACAACTTCGCCTCACATAGAGGCTGGGTCCGTAAACCGAGGGCGTGGGGCTTGGGACCAGGTCTCCGTCGCACCGGTGCCCATAACTATTGATCCGTAAAGAGTTACGCGGCGAACAGCATACTGTTAGAAAGTTATCCGAGAGCTCCACGACGGGGGCAGTAAGCCTGGTTGGCTGCACCTATTTTTGGAGCCTAAAATTGAAATTTTTCATCAGTTTTGGGACACTTTTCTTCTTTTGCGCTGTTTTTTCGTCCCGGGTCGTACGTCGTTAGCCCCAAAAAGGACGACAACCTAATCATTTACATTTCTATTACCGAATTCCAGGCACCTTGGGCAAGACAACCTCGCTTCACGTAGAGGCTGGGTTCGCAAACTGAGGGCATGGGGCTTGAGACCAGGTCTCCGTCGCTATGTTGCCCATAACTTTTGATCCGTAAAGAGTTACGCGACGCACACATACCGTTGGAATGCTCTCCGAGAGCTCTACGATGAGGGCAGCAACCCTGCTCCGTTGTGCCAGTTTTCGGAGCCCAAAATCAATCGTTTTCATCAGTTTTGGGACATTTTTCTTCTTTTGCACTGTTTTTCGGTCCCGGGTCGTACGTCGTGAGCCGCGAAAAGGATGACAACCTAATCCATCACATTTCTATTACCGAATCACATGGAACCTTGGGCAAAACAACTTCGCTTCACGTAGAGGCTGGGCCCGCAAATTTAGGACGTGGGGCTTGGGACTAGGTCTTCGTCGCATATGTGCCCATAACTTTTGATCCGTAAAGAGTTACGCGGCGCACAACATACCGTTGGAAAGCTCTTCGAGAGCTCTACGATGGGGGTAGCAAGTCTGCTCGACTACGCCTATTTTCGGAGCCAAAAATTGAACGTTATCATCAGTTTCGAGACACTTTTCTTCTTCTGCGCTATTTTTTCGTCCCGGGTCGTACATCATGAGCCACGAAAAAGACAACAACCTAATCCATCACATTTCTATTACTGAATCCCATGGCACCTTGGGCAAGACAACTTCGCTTCAGGTAGAGGCTGGGCCCACAAACCGAGGGCGTGGGCTTGGGATCAGGTCTCCGTTGCTCCAATGCCTATAACTTTTGATCCGTAAGGAGTTTCGCGACGCACAGCTTACCGTTGGAAACCTCTCCGAGAGCTCCGCAATGGTGGTAGCAAGCTAGCTTGTCTGCGCCTATTTCCGAAGTCCAAAATTGAACGTTTTCTTCACTTTCGGGACACTTTTCTTCTTTTGCGCTATTTTTTCGTCCCGGATCGACTGTCGTCAACCGCGAAAAGGAAGAAAACCTAATCAATCACATTTTCATTACTGAATCCCCCGGCACCTTGGGCAAGAAAACTTCACTTCACGTAGAGGCTGGGCCCGCAAACCGAGGGCGTGAGGCTTGGGACTAGGTCTCCGTCACTCAGGTGTCCATAACTTTTGATCCGTAGGGAGTTACGCGCCGCACAGCATACCGTTGGAAAGCTCTCCGAGAGCTCCACGACGGCGGCAGTAAGCCTGCTTCGTTGTGCCAATTATCGGAGCCCAAAATCGAACGTTTTCATCAGTTTCGGGACACTTTTCTTCTTTTGCGTTGTTCTTCCGTCCCAGATCGTACGTCGTGAGTCGCGAAAAGGAGGACAACCTAATCCATCACATTTCTATTACCGAATCCCACGACACCTTGGGCAAGACAACTTCGCTTCATGTAGAGGATGGGCCGGCAAACAGAGGGCGTGGGGCTTAGGACCAGGTCTCCGTCGCTCCGGTACCCATAACTTTAGATCTGCAAGAAGTTACGCGGTGCACAACATACCATTGGAAAGCTCTCCGAGTGCTCTACCATATGGGCAGCAAGCATGCTCGGCTGCGCTAGTTTTCGGTGCCCAAAATCGAACGTTTTAATCAGTTTCGAGACACATTTCTTCTTTTACGCTGTTTTTTCGTCCCGGGTTTTAAGTCGTCAGCCGCAAAAAGGGTGACAACGTAATCCATCACATTTCTATTACCGAATCCCACGGCACCTTGGGCAAGACAACTTCGCTTTACGTAGAGGCTGGGCCCGCAAACCGAGGGCATGGGCCTTGGGACCAGGTCTCCGTCGCTCCGGTGCCCATAACTTTTGATCCGTAAGGAGTTATGCGGCGCACAGCATAACGTTGAAAGTTCTCTGAGAGCTCTATGACGGGGGCAGCAAGCCCACTTGGCTGCACCTATTTTCAAAGACAAAAATTGAACGTTTTCATTAATTTTGGGATACTTTTCTTCTTTTGCACTATTTTTTCATCCCGGATCGTATGTCGTGAGCCGTGAAAAGGACAAAAACCGAATCCATCACATTTGTATTATAGAATCCCACGGCACCTTGGGTAAGACAACTTCGTTTCGCGTAGAGACTGGGCCCGCAAACCGAGGGCGTGGGGCTTGAGACCAAGTCTCCGTCGCTCCAGTGCCCATAACTTTTGATCCATAAGGAGTTACGCGGCGCACAACATATCGTTGGAAAGCTCTCTGAGAGATCTAGGACGTGGGCAGCAACCCTGCTCGGCTGCGCCTCTTTTCGGATCCTAAAATTGAACATTTTAATCAGTTTCAGGATACTTTTCTTCCTTTGCATTGTTTTTCCGTCTTGGGTCCTAAGTCGTCAGCCGCAAAAAGGACGACAACCTAATCCATCACATTTCTATTATCGAATCCTATGGCACCTTGGGCAGGACAACTTCGCTTCACGTAGAGGCTGGGTCCGTAAACTGTGGGCGTGGGGCTCGAGACCACGTCTCCGTCGCTCCGGTGCCCATAACTTTTGATCCGTAAGGAGTTATGCGGCGCACAGCATACCGTTGGAATGATCTCCGAGAGCTCTACGACAGAGGCCACAAGCCTGCTAGGCTGCGCCAGTTGTCGGAGCCCAAAATCGAACATTTTCATTAGTTTCGGGACACTTTTTTTCTTTTGCGCTGTTTTTCCCTCCAGGGTCGTACGTCGTGAGCCGCGAAAAGGATGACAACCTAATCCATCACATTTTTATTACAGAATCCCACGACACCTTAGGCACGACAACTTCGCTTCACGTAGAGGCTGGGCCCGTTAACTGAGGGCGTGGGGCTTGGCACCAGGTCTCTGTCGCTTCGGTGCCCATAACTTTTGATCCGTAAGGAGTTACGCGGTGCACAACATAATGTTGAAAAACACTCTGAGAGCTCTACGACAGGGGAAGCAAGCCTGCTTGGCTGTGCCCATTTTTGGAGACAAAAATCAAACATTTTCATCAGTTTCGGGATACTTTTCTTCTTTTGCGCTGTTTTTTCATCCTGGATCGTACGTCGTGAGCCGCGAACAGGACGACAACCGAATCTATCACATTTGTATTACCGAATTGCATGGTACCTTGGGCAAGACAACTTCGCTTCACGTAGAGGCCGGGCTCGTAAACCGAGGGCGTGGGGCTTTAGACCAGGTCTCCGTCGCTCCGGTGCCCTTAACTTTTGATCCGTAAGGAGTTACGCGGCGCACAATATACTATTGGAAAGCTCTCCGAGAGCTCTACGACGAGGGTAGCTAGCCTGCTCAACTGCATCTATTTTCGTAATCCAAAATTGAACGTTTTCATTAGTTTCGATACAGTTTTCTTCTTTTGCGTTGTTTTTCTATCCCGAATCGTACGTCATGAGCGGCGAAAACGACGACAACCTAATCTATCACATTTCTATTTCTGAATCCCACGGCACCTTGGGCAAGACAACTTCGCTTTATGTAGAGGTTGGGCCCACAAACCAAGGGCTTGGGCTTGGGACCAGGTCTCCGTCGCTCCGGTGCCCATAACTTTTGATCCGTAAATAGTTACGTGACACACAGCATACCGATGGAAGCCTCTCCGAGAGCTCCACGATGGGGACAACAAGCCTGCTCGGCTGCACCTCATTTTGGAGCCTAAAATCAAACATTTTAATCATTTTCGGGTCACTTTTATTCTTTTGCGCTGTTTTTCCATCCAGGATCGTACGTAGTCAGCCGCGAAAAGGACGACAACCTAATCAATCACATTTCTATTACCGAATCCCACGGTAACTTGGGCAAGACAACTTTGCTTCACGTAGAGGCTGGGCCCACAAACCGAGGGTGTGAGGCTTGGGACCAAGTCTCCGTCGCTCCGATGCCCATAAATTTTGATCCGTAAGGAGTTACGCGGCGCACAGCATACCGTTAGAAAGCTCTCCGAGAGCTCTACACCGGTGGCATCAAGCTTGCTTGGCTGCGCCTATTTTTGGAGCCCAAAATTTATCATTTTCATTAGTTTTGAGACACTTTTCTTCTTTGGCTCTATTTTCCCGTCCCGGATCGTACGTCGTGAGCCGCGAAAAGGACGACAACCTAATCCATCACATTTCTATTACCGAATTCCACGGCATCTTGGGCAGGATAACTTCGCTTCACGTAGAGGCTGGGTCCGCAAACCGAGGGTGTGGGGCTTGGGACCAGGTCTCCGTCGCTCCGGTGCCCATAACTTTTGATCCGTAAGGAGTTACACATCGCATAGCAAACCGTTGGAATGCTCTCCGATAGCTCTACGACGGGGGCAGTGAGCCTGCTATGCAGTGCCTATTTTTGGAGCCCAAAATTGAACGTTTTCATCAGTTTTGGGACACTTTTCTACTTTTGCGATGTTTTTTCGTCCCGGGTCGTACATCATCAGCTGTGAAAAGGACGACAACCTAATCCATCACATTTCTGTTAACGAATCCCATGGCACCTTGGGCAAGACAACTTCACTTCATGTAGAGGATGGGTCCGCGAACCGAGGGCGTAGGGCTTGGGACCAGGTCTCCGTCGCTCCAGTGCCCATAACTTTTGATCCGTAAGGAGTTACGCGGCGCGCAGCATACCGTTGGAAACCTCTCTGAGCGGTCTACGCCTGGGGCAGCTAGTCTACTCAACTGCGCCTATTTTCGGATATCAAAATTGAACGTTTTCATCAATTTTGGGACACTTTTCTTCTTTTGCGCTGTTTTTTCGTGCCGGATCGTACGTCGTAAGCCTCGAAAAGGACGACAACCTAATCCATCATATTTCTATTACCGAATCCCATGTTACCTTAGGGAAGACAACTTCATTTCAGGTAGAGGTTGGGCCCGCAAACTGAGGGCGTGGGGCTTGGGACCAGGTCTCCGTCGCTCTGGTCCCCATAACTTTTGATCCGTAAGGAGTTACGCGGCGCACAACATATTGTTGGAAACTTCTCCGAGAGCTCCACGACAAGGGCAGCAAGCCTACTCGACTGCGCCTATTTTTATAGCCCAAAATCGAACGTTTTCATCAGTTTCGGGACACTTTTCTTCTTCTGCGCTATTTTTCTGTCCCGGATCGTACATTTTGAGATGCGAATAGGACGACAACCTAATCCATCACATTTCTATTACTAAATCCCACGGCACCTTGGGCAAGACAACTTTGCTTCAGGTAGAGGCTGGGCTCGCAAACCGAGGGCGTGGGGCTTGGGACGAGGTCTCCGTCGCTCCGGTGCCCATAACTTTTGATCCGTAAGGAGTTACACGGCACACAATAGACCGTTGGAAATCTCTCTGAGAGCTCCACGACGGGGGCAGCAATCTTGCTCGACTGCGCCTATTTTTGCAGCCTAAAATTGAACATTTTCATTTGTTTCGGGACACTTTTCTTCTTTTGTATTATTTTTCCGTCCCGGATCGTACGTCGTCAGTCACGAATAGGACTACAACCTAATGAATCACATTTCCATTAATGAATCCTATGGCACCTTGGGCAAGACAACTTCGCCTTACGTAGAGGTTGGGTTCGCAAACCGAGGTTGTGGGGCTTGCGTCCATGTCTCCGTTGCTCCGGTGCCCATAACTTTTGATTCGTAAGGAGTTACGCGGCGCACAACATACCGTCGGAAACCTCTTTGAGAGCTCCCCGACGGGGGCGACAAGCCTGCTCGGCTGCGCCTATTTTTGCTGCCCAAAATCGAACGTTTTCATCATTTTCGCGATACTTTTGTTCTTTTGCGCTGTTTTTCCATCCCGGATCGTACGTCGTGAGCCGCAAATAGGACGGCAACCTAATCCATCACATTTCTATTATCAAATCCCACGGTACCTTGGGCAAGACAACTTCGGTTCACGTAGAGGCTGGGCCCGCAAACTGAGGACGTGGGGCTTAGGACATGGCCTCCGTCGCTCTAGTGCCCATAACTTTTGATTCGTAGGGAGTTATGTGGTGCACAGCATACTGTTGTAGAGCTTTCCGAGAGGTCTACGACTGGGGCATCAAGCTTGCTCGGCTGCGCCTATTTTCGGAGACCAAAATTGAATGTTTTTATCAGTTTTGGGACACTTTTCTTCTTTTGCGCTGCTTTTCCCTCCCTGATCGTACTTCGTGAGCCGCAAAAAGGACGATAACCTAATCCATCACATTTCTATTACCGAATCTCACGGTGCCTTGGGCAAGACTACTTCGCTTCACGAAAAGGCTGGGCCCGCAAACCGAGGGTGCAGGGCTTGGGACCTGGTTTCCGTCGCTCCGGTACCCATAACTTTTGATTCATAAGGAGTTAAAAGGCGCACAGCATACCGTTGGGAAGCTCTCCGAGAGCTCTACGACAGAGGCAACAAGCCTACTCGGCTGTACCTATTTTCAGAGCCCAAAATCGAACATTTTCATCAGTTTCGATACACTTTTCTTCTTTTGCGCTATTTTTCCATCCCGGATCGCATGTCGTGAGCCGCGAAAAGGACGACAACCTAATCCATCACATTTCTATTACTGAATCCCACTGCACCTTGGGCTAGACAACTTCGCTTCACGTAGAGGCTGGGCTCGCAAACCGAGGGTGTGGGGCTTGGGACTAGGTCTCCGTCGCTCCGGTGCCCATAAGTCTTGATCCTTAAGGAGTTATGCGGCGCAGAGCATACCGTTGGAAAGCTATCCGAGAGCTCTATGACGGTGGTAGCAAGCCTGCTCGGTTGCACCTATTTTTGGAGCCCAAAATCGAACGTTTTCATTAGTTTGATGATACATTTCTTTTTTTGCGCTGTTTTTCTGTTACGGATCGTACATCATGAGCCGCGAAAGGGACGACAACCTAATCTATCACATTTCTATTACTGAATCACACGGCACCTTGGACAAGACAACTTCGCCTTACGTAGAGGCTGGGTTCGCAAACCGAGGGCGTGGGGCTTGGGACCAGGTCTCCGTCGCTCCGGTGCCCACAACTTTTGATCCATAAGGAGTTCCGCAGCGCACAGCAAACCGTTGGAAACCTCTCCGAGAGCTCCACGATGGGGGCAGCAAGCCTACTCGACTGTGCCTCTTTTCAGAGCCCAAAATTGAATGTTTTCATCAATTTCGTGATACTTTTCTTCTTTTGCGCTGTTTTTCCGTCCCGGATTGTACGTTATAAGCCGCGAAAAGGATGACAGCCTAATCCATCACATTTCTATTACCGAATCCCACGGTACCTTAGGCAAGAAAACTTCGTTTCACGTAGAGGTTGGGCCCGCAACCGAGGGCGTGGGGCTTGAGACCAGGTCTCCGTCACTCCAGTGCCCATAACTTTTGATTCATAAGGAGTTACGCGGCGCACAATATACCGTTGGAAAGCTCTCCGAGAACTCCACGACGGGGGTAACAAGCCTGCTCGGCTGCGCCTATTTTCAGAGCTCAAAATTGAACATTTTCATAAGTTGTGGGACACTTTTCTTCTTTTGCTCTGTTTTTCCGTCTCGGATCGTACGTCGTGAGCCGCGAAAAGGACGACAACCTAATCCATCACATTTCTATTACCGAATCCCTCGACACCTTGGGCAAGACAACTTCGCTTCATGTAGAGGCTGGGCCGGCAAACCGAAGGTGTGAGGCTTGGGACCCGGTCTCCATCGCTCCGGTGCCCATAACTTTTGATCCGTAAGGATTTACGTGGGGCACAGCATACCGTTGGAAAGCTTTCCGAGAGCTCTACGACGAGGGCAAAAAGACAGCTCGAATGCGCCTATTTTCAGAGCCCAAAATTGAACATTTTCATCAATTTTGGGACACTTTTCTTCCTTTGCGCTGTTTTTCCATCCTAAGTCGTACGTCGTCAGCCTCAAAAAGGACGACAACCTAATCCATCACATTTCTATTACCGAATCAAATGGAACCTTGGGCAGGACAACTTCGCTTCACGTAGAGGTTGGGTCAGCAAACCGAGGGCGTGGGGCTTAGGACTAGGTCTCCGCCGCTCCGGTGCTCATAACTTTTGATCTGTAAAAAGTTACGCGGCGCACAGCATACCGTTGGAATGCTCTCCGAGAGCTCTACGATAGGAGCAGCAAGTTTGCTCGGCTGCGCCTTCGAAGCCCCAAATCGAACATTTTCATCAGTTTCGGGACACTTTTCTGCTTTTCAGCTATTTTTCTATCCCGGGTCTTACGTCATGAGCCGCGAAAAGGAAGACTACCTAATCCATCACATTTCTATTACTAAATCCCACGGCACCTTAGGCAAGACAACTTCGCTTCACGTAAAGGCTGGGCTGGCAAACCGATGGCGTGGGGCTTGTGACCAAGTCTCCGTCGCTCCGGTGCCCATAACTTTTGATCCGTAAGGAGTTATACAGCGCACAACATATCATTGGAAATCTCTCCGAGAGCTCTACGATGGGGGCAACAAGCGTGTTCGGCTGCACCTATTTTCGGAGCCCAAAATCGAACATTTTCATCAGTTTCGATATACTTTTCTTCTATTGCGATGTTTTTCTGTCCCGGGTCGTATGTCGTGAACCGTGAAAAGGATGACAATCAAATCCATCACATTTATATTACCGAATCCTACAACACCTTGGGCAAGACAACTTTGCTTCAGGTAGAGGCTAGGCCCGCAAATCGAGGGCGTGGGGCTTGGGACCAGGTCTCCGTCGCTCTGGTGCCCATAACTTTTGATCTGTAAGGAGTTACGCGGCGCACAAAATACTATTGGAAAGCTCTCCGAGAGCACTACGACTGGGGCAGCTAGCCTGCTCGTCTGTGCCTTTTTTCGGAGCCCAAAATAAAATATTTTCATCAGTTTCAGGACACTTTTCTTCTTTTGTACTGTTTTTATGTCCCGGGTCATATGTCGTGCGCCGCGAAAAAGATGACAACCTAATCCATCACATTTCTATTACCGAATCCCACTGCACCTTGGGCAATACAACTTCGTTTCAGGTAGAGGCTGGGCCCAGAAACCGAGTGCATGGGGCTTGGGACCAGGTCTCCGTCGCTCCGGTGCCCATAACTTTTGATCCGGAAGGAGTTACGCTGTGCACGGCATACCGTTGGAAACCTCTTCAAGAGCTCCACGATGGGGGATGAAAGCCTACACGGCTATGCCTATTTTCAGAGACCAAAATCGAACGTTTTCATCTGTTTCGGGACACTTTTCTTCTTTTGCTTTCTTTTTTCATCCTGGATCGTAAGTCGTGAGCCGCAAAAAGGACGACAACCTAATCCATCACATCTCTATTATCGAATCCCACGACACCTTGGGCAAGACAACTTCGCTTCATGTAGAGGCTGGGCCTGCAAACCGAGGGCATGGGGCTTGGGACCAGGTCTCCGTTGCTCCGGTGCCCATTACTTTTGATCCGTAAGGAGTTACGCGGTGCACAGCATACCGTTGGAAAGCTCTCCAGGAGTTCTACGACAAGGGCAGCAAGCCTGCTCAGCTACGCTTATTTTCGTAGACCAAAATTGAACATTTTCATAAGTTTTGGGACACTTTTCTTCTTTTGCGTTGTTTTTCTGTCCCGGATCGTATGTCATCAACCGCGAAAAGGACGACAACCTAATTCATCACATTTCTATTACCGAATCCCACGGTACCTTGGGCAAGACAACCTCGCTGCACGTAGAGGCGGGGTCCACAAATCGAGGGTGTAGGGCTTAGGACCAGGTCTCCGTCGCTCCGGTGCCCATAACTTTTGATCCATAAGGAGTTACGCGTCGCACAGCATACCGTTAGAAAGCTCTCCAAGAGCTCTACGACGGGGGCATCAAGCTTTCTTAGCTGCGCCTATTTCCGTAGCCCAAAATCAAATGTTTTTGTCAATTTTGGGATATTTTTCTTCTTTTGCATTGTTTTTCCGTCCCGGATCGTACGTCGTGAGCCGCGAAAAGGATGACAACCAAATCCATCACATTTCTATTACCGAATCCCACGGTACCTTGGGCAAGACAACTTCGCTTCACAAAGAGGCTGGGCCCACAAACCGAGGGCGTAGGGTTGGGACCAGGTCTCCGTCGCTCCGGTGCCCATAACTTTTGATCTGTAAGGAGTTACACGGCGCACAGCATACCGTTGGAGAGCACTTCGAGAGCTCTACGACGGGGGCAGCATGCCTACTTGGCTGTTGCTGTTGTCGGAGCCCAAAATTGAACATTTTCATCAGTTTCGGGACACTTTTCTTCTTTTGCGCTGTTTTTCCATCCAGGGTCGTACTTCGTGAGCCGCGAAAAGGACGACAACCTAATCCATCACATTTCTATTACCAAATCCCAAGGCACCTTGGGCAAGACAACTTCACTTCACGTCGAGGCTGGGTCCGCAAATCATGGGTGTGGGGCTTGGGACCAGGTCTTCGTCGCTCCGGTGCCTATTACTTTTGATCCGTAAGGAGTTACGTGTCGCACAGCAAACCGTTAGAAAGCACTCCAAGAGCTCTACGATGGGGGTAGCAAGCTTTCTCAGCTGCGCCTATTTTCGTAGCCCAAAATCAAATGTTTTCAACAATTTTGGGATATTTTTCTTCTTTTACATTGTTTTTCTGTCCCGGATCGTACGTCGTGAGCCGAGAAAATGATGATAACCAAATCCATCACATTTCTATTAACGAATCCCACGGTACCTTGGGCAAGACCACTTCGCTTCACGAAGAGGCTGGGCCCACAAACCGAGGGCGTAGGCTTGGGACCAGGTCTCCGTCTCTCCGGTGCCTATAACATTTGATTTGTAAGGAGTTACACGGCGCACAACATACCGTTGGAGAGCTCTTCAAGAGCTCTACGACGGGGGCAGCAAGCCTACTCGGCCGTCCCTGTTGTCGGAGCCCAAAATTGAACATTTTCATCAGTTTCGGGATACTTTCCTTCTTTTGAGCTATTTTTTCATCCCGGGTCGTACGTCGTGAGCTGCGAAAAGAATGACAACATAATCCATCACATTTCTATTACCGAATCCCACTGTACCTTGGGCAAGACAACTTCGCTTCACGTAGAGGGTGGACCCACAAACCGAGGGCGTAGGGCTTGGGACCAGGTCTCCGTCGCTCCGTTGCCCATAACTTTTGATTTGTAAGGAGTTATGTGAGGCCCGACCTCAATTTACGTGCGATACCACATTTCGCGTGCCCTAACCTAGATTTGCATGTCTTGACCTAGGTTTAAGAGTCGTGTTTCGTTTTGTGTGCCTTGCATTGAATTACGTGCATACATTAAGGGTTGCGTGTATTTACTTGGAAAATGTGCATTCATCTCGTAGTTCGTGCCTTACCTCATAGTGCGTGCCTTAGATCTAGTTAAGTGTGCCCGCACGCTAATCAAGAAAACATCTTACACGAAGCACTAGATCATTAATTAATCCTACAAACTGCACTAACTAATATTAAAATGCTAATTCAACTCACTAGAAGACGAAATCTCACAAAAAGCTAGACATTCTTATTCTTTATTCTTTATTCTTTTGCATATTCCAAGCACACATTTAAATAATGCTCAAAACATGACAAAAATTCAGAATTTTGCAAGCCTTGGCCGACCACATGGAGCATTTGAACAAGCATTGCATATTTCAAAGATTATACCTAGACATTCTATGACAAGCTCATGACACAAAGCATAAAAAAAATGACTCAAAACTCTACCCAAGGCACCACAATCTCGGCCTACTCAATCACCCATGCTAAGATGATTCAAATTATGCTCTTGAAGACACAAATTCTGAAATTTGCAAGCCTATAGCCGACACATGCATCAAAACTCTTCAAAGCTTTCATTTCTTTCTCACATTCTCTCTTTCTCTTATTCATTCTCTCTCTCTCTCTCGGCCTTGGCTGCAATTCTAGTCTCCATAGCTTAAGCTCATCATCCTAAGGTTCATCAAGACATACAAGATACTAGGAAGCTCGACCAAGCAAGCTAGAATGCAAAAAGACACACATGCAAGCTCATAGAACCTTCATTTCGGCTTAGGTATGTTTGATAGCTCCTATTTCATTTTCTTTCTGTTCTAGCCACTTGCACATACTAAGAACATGGTTACTAAGCTAGGAATTAGAGAATCTCAAGTTCTCTCTCGGCCAAGCAAGGAGAAAAGTCGATCTTGTGCACCATCAAGAGCTTTGTGCATCTTCATTATTGTCTTGCTAAGGTGAGGGCTAAAACTCTTTTGAAAAGCTTTCAAAAACCACATGCATGCCTTTAAATGTCTATTTTTACCTCTGTACTTGTGATATATGTGTGTACATGAGCTTTTGTAAACATGCATGGCAAGATATTTGGCTAGAATGTGAAGATAGATGAAATCGCGTAAAGGACAGTCTTCTGACTCGTTGGAGCGAAGTGATTTTGACCAGGTAAATGATGTTGAAAATGTGTAAAAATTGGTAGGTGAATAGTTTTGTTTTTTGCATAAATAGGCCAAAGCCAATTTTGACTCTAAGGTCCCCAAAATGTCAAAACATCGAAAGGTGTCCAAATCTGAAAATTCTGGAAAAATAAAGCAGGTTTTGGCAGATTCACTATCCTTGTAGAAAGAACCCGTTTTGACTAAGTAAATGATACCAAAAATGCATGAAATTTGGTATACTGATATATTTTTCAGTTTTGGACATTTTTGTCAGAAATAGACTAAGGCTAAATCTGACCCTAAGTTCCTCAAAAACGACAAGTATTGAAATATGTGCAAATCTGGACAGTTTTGTGTAGTCTCACGATTTTGGCTATAACTTTTGAACCCGAACTCCAAATGATGCAAGGTTTGTTTCTAGATTTAGTTCACTCCCTAAGCTTTAATTTGACATATTGTTCACTGGAATTGGAGATTTTTTGCTTGTCTAAATGATTGTGGGAAAACAGACCATTGCAGTGAGATTTTCATCTAGTGATATGCTTTGAAAATTATTGTAACTTCTCTTGTTGTATTAAATGCTTGGGATTGTGGCACTTGGATGTTGTGTGGACTATTTTGAATGCTTGAGGATGTTTAATTAATCGATGCATGGCTTTTGTTTAATTACGTGACAACCTGTGGCTTAATCGTATGTGTAAGCATGAATTGAAACCCTAGTGACTATAAAAAACTCGCTAAGTATCGACCCTATGGTTATCGTGTCTATTTGTGTGATTAGTGGGCTGCCTGTAGTTGTCTTTATAGCCCTAAATGTGATTCCGACAATTACATGTTGATAAGTAGACCTTTCTTGCACCCGATCCCACGTAGATGTCATTGCATGTTGTATAACCTCGTTATTTGATTGCATGAACCTCGAAATAAGTTATATGACTTGATTCACATGTATTGCATTGCTGTCCGTTTAATATTCATATAACTCCATGCGTTTTACAAGTGAAATTACATGTCAAACTTGCTTCGTGTGTTTACTTGTCAATGTGCGATCTTATAATTGCTTGGAGGCAACCTACTTTGTTGTCCTCCTAATGTGATATGTTAAATGTTATAAATGTGCATTGCATACAAAGTTGCAACCTTTCATTGTGGCATGGTAGCGTTTCACGCACACCGCGTAGCATCGGGCTTGCCGGTGCTACCGTGACTACCATTGTCTAATTCCCTCTCTCGCTTGGCATTCCACCCTCGGAGAGTTAGGTCGTAGATTTTCGGGGCACATCCGGAGTACACCCAAATGGGAGCGATAAGTGGATTATTGAAGTCGGCCGCAACAATCATATCGAAATCGATATTGAGAGCAAATGTTCACCGTATCCTTGAAATGATTGGTAATTATATATGTTGCTCAATTTGATTATTATACTTGCGAACCTTATTACTTGTAATACCTGACATATTTTCAAAAAGAGGTTTTTCATAAGTTAACCGGAAAAAGAGTTTCAAAATGTATTTCTCATTCCTCCTCGTTGAGTTCATAAGGACTCACCCTCTTTTATCATCTCAGGTGAAGAAGACCAGGAATAGGTACCCGAGAATAACGTGCCTATTGATGACTCCTTGGAATGATTGCTTGCCCTACGTGCCTTACTTGGCTATGGCCATTTTGTGAATGATATATTGCCTGAACACTATTTCTTATGTTGCTTGTTATTGTATTGCAAATGACCCTCGTTGTAATTTGGGGTCTAATTTTGACTTGTACTGATCATAACTAGATAGACACTCTTATGGTCATTTTTGCTATCACTACTGGTTAGTATCTATCACAGGCATATGAAGTATCAGGTAGAGGACTAAGTAAAATGAATCTATCCAATCTTAAGCAGGTACTCATTGGTAGGCTAAGATCAACAGGTACTTTTGTAAATGGGTTAACAAACAAACGAGACAGATATCGTGCTAGGTTGTTAATCAAACGAGACCTTGAGATAACTAGTAGGCATTTCGATTGGTGATAAATAATAATCTTAGTTGAAAATGAATTTGAGATTGAAAGTTTTGAGGCGTTTAGAGAATTAGGTCAAACTAAAGAGCCCAATTACAGCCGTTATGCTGCCGGTTTTTAGGAGAATTTGTGGAGTTTAGGCTAAACGTTAAGTGTTAAACCTTCATGAACGATTAAGTACGTCAAATGACTTTAATGTTTAGATCCCTCCCTAGTCTAACCTCAATAGGTCGGGTTGGGGCGTGGCACCTTATAGAGAAATGGTATCAGAGCTTAGATTGCTTAAGTCGGGTTTAACTCTCAGACCATGGGTAGAAGCCCTAAGGTAATTGAGATGACTTGTTTGTATGTGTTATTGTGTGACAATATCAAGTGTACCTTCTCTGTCTCTATGTGCTTATGTGATTAACATGTTTTAACTGTTTCGAGAATTGTGTGTCTATATAAAATTGTATGTTGCATACCTTATACATTAAGTTCTTGCTTGTCGTATTCCAATAAATCGTGCATAATAATCTGTGCCTATAGATGGCTAGCCCTAGTACCCGCAATACTAATAGGAGCGGTGAGCCCTAAGAGACCGGAGATGCTCATTAAACTAATCCCGGCATGGATATGTTTAATATGATGGTGAATGCTATGGATCACGTGTCACGAGTGATGGAACGTCAAGATGCACGTGAAGCAAACAACAACAATAACAGGAATGGTGGTAACAATGGGAGAAACAACAAAATGCGAGAGTTCCTTGACTTTCACCCGTCCAAATTCTACGGGGAAGCTGATGACGAAAAGGCAGAGGCTTGGTTGTCTAAGATTGAAAGGATTTTCAGGCCACTTAACTACACTGACGAGGAAAAGATGGAGTTTGCTGTGTTTCTGTTGCACGGGGATGCTGAGCATTGGTGGCACACTGTGGAGGCACTTTGGGAAACTGATCATACACCTCGCTTATGGGGTAATTTTGTTAAGGCATTCAAGGAGAAATACGTACCTGCAGTTTCCAGGCAGAGGCGAATTGAGGAATTCATGCACTTGAACTAAGGTAACATGATGGTGGCCCAGTATGAGGCTCGTTTTGACCGACTGTCCCGCTATTCTCAATACATGGTCAGTACCCTTGAGGCGAAGATGTAGAAATTTACGAATGGATTGAGGCCAGAAATTCAAGACCAGTTGGCTTCGCGTGACTTTACTACCTATTCTGCTCTCCTTGTAGTTGCTTCCCGAGTTGAGAAGAGGAAACTTGATAGAGCCGGTTCGAGCCAGCCGAACAAGAAACCATATCAGCCTCCAGGTCAACAGAGAAAATTCCAGAGTCAGAGTCGCAGTCAAGGCCAGAGCCAGAACATACCAGTTAATAACTGTGGCCCGACTAAAGTACCATCAGCCTCTTCCACCCGCAGATCCACAGGTAGTTCACCTACTACTCAACTGTCACCTGTTCTTACTGTAACATGAAGGGTCACACCGAGGCCTAGTGTTGGAAGAAATCGGGACGATGTGTAGGGTGCAGCAGCGATCAACACCAGGTCAAGGATTGTCCTAAATGGCAAGGGGGACAAAATCAGATTAAACCAGCTAGTAGAGGCAAGACTCCAGTTCCTAGAGTTCAGGCCCGAGCTTATGCTATTGAGTGCGAGGAGCTTCCTGAGGAGACCGCTATTGTTGAAGGTGCATTCTTGATACTGAATCAACCTATTAGGGTGCTAATTGATCCAGGTGCTACTCATTCATTTATTACTCACTTATGTGTGCAACGTGTGAAACTGAGAGTTGTATGTTTGCCTTACGAAGTAGAGGTTGGTACTCCGATGGGTTCTAAACTTGTTACTCGCCCAGCTTGTAAAACATGTAAAATCCAAATTAAAGATAGGGAATTCTCAGCCAATCTTATTGTATTACCCTTTCGAGACTATGAAATCATTTTAGGGATGGACTAGTTGGCAAAGCATCATGCCCAACTAGATTGCCGGACGAAGATTGTAACATTCCAGATACCTGGTCAACCAATATTGGAGGTAATGGGTCGAAGAGACTTCACCGGGAGTTCAATCATTTCATCTACGAAAGCAGTGAAGTCCTTGAGAAAATGGTGTAGTGGATACTTAGCTTACCTCATCAACAAGCCGTCGGACAAAGCTAAGTTGGAGGAGATGCCAGTGATTAAAGATTATGCAGATGTGTTTCCAGAAGAATTGCCCGGTTTACACCCAAATCGGGAAGTCGAGTTCATTATAGAATTACTGCCTGGCACCCAGGCGATATCTAAAGCTCCCTATTGTATGGCACCAGCCGAGCTACAAGAACTGAAGGATCAATTGCAAGGATTGTTGAAGAAGGGGTTTGTTCAACCAAGCTCTTCACCGTGGGTCGCGCCAATCCTATTTGTAAAAAAGAAAGACGGAACGTTGAGGCTATGCATCGATTACCGAGGATTAAACCAAGTGACCGTCAAGAATAAATACCCACTTCCATTGATCGACGAGTTGTTTGATCAACTTCAGGGAGCCAAAGTGTATTCAAAGCTCGACTTAAGGCAAGGGTACTATCAGTTGCGGATCAAAAAGGAGGATGTGCCTAAAACGGCTTTCAGGACGAGATATGGGCATTATGAATATGTGGTGCCCAAAGTAGGCAGAAAAGTTATGCAGACCGACGGAGACGGAGTCTAGAGTTTGGGGTCGGAAACAAGGTGTTCTTGAAGATATCACCTCGGAGGGTACTGATTAAACACGACAAGGGTGGAAAGTTGAGCCCAAGGTTTGTAGGACCATTTGAGATAATTGAGAAGGTTGGCAAATTGGCGTATCACCTGGAACTACCCCAAAACCTCTCCAATATTCACGACGTCTTTCATGTTTCAATGCTACAGAAGTATCACCCTGATCCATCGCATATCTTGGAGCTAGAGCCGTTGTAGCTTCGGGAGAACTTGTCTTATGAAGAGAAGCCCATTCAGATCCTAGACCAACAAGATTGGGAGTTGCGCAACAAATCTATACCAATGGTAAAAGTGTTGTGGGATCATCATGGAGTTGAAGAAGCAACGTAGGAATGGCGAGACCAGATGGAGCAACAATATCCAGCTTTATTTCAAAGGTAGTATCGAATTTCAGGACGAAATTCTTTTAAAGAGGGGAGGATGTGAGGCCTGACCTCGATTTGCGTGTGATACCTCGTTTCGTGTGCCCTAACCTAGATTTGCGTGCCTTGACTTGGGTTTAAGAATCGTGTTTCGTTTTGTGTGCCTTGCATTGAATTACGTGCATATATTTAGGGTTGCGTGCATTTACTTAGAAATCGTGCATTCATCTCGTAGTTCGTGCCTTACCTCATAGTACGTGCCCTAGACCTAGGTGAGCGTGCCCACACGCTAATCGAGAAAGCATCTTACACGAAGTACTAGATCATTAATTAATCCTACAAACTCCACTAACTAATATTAAAATGCTAATTCAACTCACTAGAAGACGAAATCTCACAAAAAGCTAGACATTCTTATTCTTTATTCTTTATTCTTTTGCATATTCCAAGCACACAATTAAATAATGCTCAAAACATGACAAAAATTCAGAATTTTGCAAGCCTTGGCCGACCACATGGAGCATTTGAACAAGCATTGCATATTTCAAAGATTATACCTAGACATTCTATGACAAGCTCATGACACAAAGCATAAAAAAATGACTCAAAACTCTACCCAAGGCACCACAATCTCGGCCCACTCAATCACCCATGCTAAGATGATTCAAATTATGCTCTTGAAGACACAAATTCTGAAATTTGCAAGCCCATAGCCGACACATGCATCAAAACTCTTCAAAGCTTTCATTTCTTTCTCACATTCTCTCTTTCTCTCATTCATTCTCTCTCTCTCTCGGCCTTGGCTGCAATTCTAGTCTCCATAGCTTAAGCTCATCATCCTAAGGTTCATCAAGACATACAAGATACTAGGAAGCTCGACCAAGCAAGCTAGAATGCAAAAAGGCACACATGCAAACTCATAGAACCTTCATTTCGGTTTAGGTATGTTTGATAGCTCCTATTTCATTTTCTTTCTGTTCTAGCCACTTGCACATACTAAGAACATGGTTACTAAGCTAGGAATTAGAGAGTCTCAAGTTATCTCTCGGCCAAGCAAGGAGAAAAGTCGATCTTGTGCACCATCAAGAGCTTTGTGCATCTTCATTATTGTCTTGCTAAGGTGAGGGCTAAAACTCTTTTGAAAAGCTTTCAAAAACCACATGCATGCCTTTAAATGTCTATTTTTACCTCTGTACTTGTGATATATGTGTGTACATGAGCTTTTGTAAACATGCATGGCAAGATATTTGGCTAGAATGTGAAGATAGATGAAATCGCGTAAAGGACAGTCTTCTGACTCGTTGGAGCGAAGTGATTTTGACCAGGTAAATGATGTTGAAAATGTGTGAAAATTGGTAGGTGAATAGTTTTGCCAGTTCTAAGAATTTTTCACAGAAATAGGCCAAAGCCAGTTTTGATTCTAAGGTCCCCAAAATGGCAAAACATCGAAAGGTGTCCAAATCTGGAAAATCTGGGAAAATAAAGCAGGTTTTGGCAGATTCACTGTCCTTGTAGAAAGAACCAGTTTTTACTTAGTATATGATACCAAAAATGCATGAAATTTGGCATGCTGATATATTTTTCAGTTTTGGACATTTTTGTCAGAAATAGACTAAGGCTAAATCTGACCCTAAGTTCCTCAAAAATGACAAGTATTGAAATATGTGTAAATCTGGACAGTTTTGCGTAGTCTCACGGTTTTGGCTATAACTTTTGAACCCGAACTCCAAATGATGCGAGGTTTGTTTCTGGATTTAGTTCACTCCCTAAGCTTTAATTTGACATATTGCTCACTGGAATTGGAGATTTTTTGCTTGTCTAAATGATTGTGGGAAAACAGACCATTGCAGTGAGAATTTCATCTAGTGATATGCTTTGAAAATTATTGTAACTTCTCTTGTTGTATTAAATGTTTGGGATTGTGGCACTTGGATGTTGTGTGGACTATTTTGAATGCTTGAGGATGTTTAATTAATCGATGCATGGCTTTGGTTTAATTACGTAACAACCTGTGGCTTAATCGTACGTGTAAGCATGAATTGAAATCCTAGTGACTATGAAAAACTCGCTAAGTATCGATCCTATGGTTATCGTGTCTATTTGTGTGATTAGTGGGCTGTCCGTAGTTGTCTTTATAGCCCTAAATGTGATTCCGACAATTACATGTTGATAAGTAGACCTTTCTTGCACCCGGTCCCACGTAGATGTCGTTACATGTTGTATAACCTCGTTATTTGATTGCGTGAACCCCGAAATGAGTTATATGACTTGATTCAAATGTGTTACATGGCTGTCCGTTTAATATTCATATAACTCCATGCGTTTTACAAGTGAAATTACATGTCAAACTTGTTTCGTGTGTTTACTTGTCAACGTGCGATCTTATAATTACTCGGAGGCAACCTACTTTGTTGTCCTCCTAATGTGATATGTTAAATGTTATAAATGTGCATTGCATACAAGGTTGCAACCTTTCATTGTGGCATGGTAGCGTTTCACGCACACCGAGCGGCATCGGGCTTGCCCGTGCTACCGTGACTACCATGGTCTAATTCTCTCTCTCGCTTGGCATTCCACCCTCGGAGAGTTGGGTCGTAGATTTTCGGGGTACATCCGGAGTACACCCAAATGGGAGCGATAAGTGGATTATTGAAGTCGGCCACAACAACCGTATCGAAATCGATATTAAGAGCAAATGTTTACCGTATCCTTGAAATGATTGGTAATTGTATCTGTTGCTCAATTTGATTCTTATACTTGCGTACCTTATTACTTATAATACCTGACATGTTTTCAAAAAGAGGTTTTTCATAAGTTAACCGGAAAAAGAGTTTCAAAACGCATTTCTCGTTCCCCCTCGCTGAGTTCATAAGGACTCACCTTCTTTTATCATCTCAGGTGAAGAAGACCAGGAACAGGTACCCGAGGATAACGTGCCTATTGATGACTCCTTGGAATGATTGCTTGCCCTACGTGCCTTACTTGACTATGGCCATGTTGTGAACGATATGTTGCTTGAAGACTATTTCTTATGTTGCTTGTTATTGTATTGTAAATGACCCCCGTTGTAATTTGGGGTCTAATTTTGGCTTGTACTGATCATAACTAGATAGACACTCTTATGGTCGTTTTTGCTATCGCTACTGGTTAGTATCTATCACAGGCTTATGAATTATCAGGTAAAGGACTAAGTAAAATAAATCTATCCAATCTTAAGTAGGTACTCATTGGTAGACTAAGATCAACAGGTACTTTTGTAACAAGGATTAACAAACAAACGAGATAGAGATATCATGCTAGGTTGTTAATCAAACGAGACCTTGAGATAACTATTAGGCATTTCGATTGGTGATAAATAATAATCTTAGTTGGAAATGAATTTGAGATTGAACGTTTTGAGACGTTTATAGAATTAGGTCAAACTAAAGAGCCCAATTATAGCCGTTATGTTGCCGATTTTCCGGAGAATTTGTGGAGTTTAGGCTAAAGGTTAAGTGTTAAACCTTCATGAATGATTAAGTATGTTAAATGACTTGAATGTTTAGATCACTCCCTAGTCTAACCTCAATAGGTCGGGTTGGGGCGTGACAAGTTACGTGGCGCACAGCATACCGTTGGAAAGCTCTCCGAGAGTTCTACGACAGGGGCAGCAAGCCTGCTCGGTTGGGCCAGTTTTCGGAGCCCAAAATCAAACGTTTTCATTAGTTTGGGGACACTTTTCTTCTTTTGCGCTGTTTCTTCGTCTCGGATCGTATGTCGCGAGCCGCGAAAAGGACGACAACCTAATCCATCACATTTCTATTACCGAATCCCACAGCACCTTGGGCAAGACAACTTCGACTCACGTAGAGGCTGGGTCCGCAAACCAAGGACGTGGGGCTTGGGACCAGGTCTCTGTCGCTCCAGAACCCATAACTTTTGATCCGTAAGGAGTTACGCAGCGCACAGCATACCGTTGGAAACCTCTTCGAGAGCTCCACGACGGGGGTAGCAAGCCTGCTCATCTGTGCCTATTTTCGGAGCCCAAAATCAATGTTTTCATCAGTTTCGGGACAATTTTCTTCTTTCGCGCTGTTTCTTCATCCTGGATTGTACGTCGTGAGCCGCAAAAAGGACGACAACCTATTCCATCACATTTTTATTACCGAATCCTACGCCACCTTGGGCAAGACAACTTCCCTCCATGTAGAGGCTGGGCCCGCAAACCGAGGGCGTGGGGCTTGGGACCAGGTCTCTGTCGCTCCGGTGCCCATAACTTTTGATCCGTATGGAGTTACGCAGTACACAGAACACCATTGGAAAGCTCTCCGAGAGCTCTACGACGGGGTCAGTAAGCCTGCTTGGCTGCGCCTGTTTTTGGAGCCCAAAATCAAACGTTTTCATCAGTTTCGAGACACTTTTCTTCTTTTGCGCTGTTTTTCCGTCCCGGATCGTACGTCGTCAACTGCAAAAAGGACGACAACCTAATCCATCGCATTTCTATTACCGAATCCCACAGCACCTTGGGCAAGACAACTTCGCTACACGTAGAGGCTGGGTCCACAAATCGAGGGCGTGGGGCTTGGGACCAGGTCTCCGTCGTTCCGATGCCCATAACTTTTGATCCGTAAAGAGTTACGCGGCGCACAGCATACCGTTGGAAAGCTCTCCGAGAGCTCTACGGTGGAGGCAGCAAGCTTGCTTGGTTGCGCCTATTTTCGGAGCACAAAATTGAATGTTTTAATCAATTTCGGGACACTTTTCATCTTTTGCGCTGTTTTTTTGTCCTGTGTCGTACGTCTTGAGCCACGAAAAGGACGACGACCTAATCCATCACATTCCTATTACCGAATCCTATGGCACCTTGTGCAAGACAACTTCTCTTCACGTAGAGGCTGGGTCCGCAAACCGAGGGCGTGGGGCTTGGGTCCAGGTCTCCATCGCTCCAGTGCCTATACTTTTGATCCGTAAAGAGTTACGCGGCGCACAGCATACCGTTATAAAGCTCTCCGAGAGTTCTATGACGGGGGCAACAAGCCTACTCAGCTGCGCCTATTTTCGGAGCCCAAAATTGAACCTTTTCATCAGTTTCGAGACACTTTTCTTCTTTTGAGTTGTTTTTCCGTCCTGGGTCGTACGTCGTGAGCCGCGAAAAGGATGACAACATAATCCATCATATTTCTATTACCGAATCCGACTGTACCTTGGGCAAGACAACTTCGCTTCACGTAGAGGCTGGGCCCGAAAACCGAGGGCGTGGGGCTTGGGACAAGGTCTCCATCGCTCCGTTGCCTATAACTTTTGATCGGTAAGGAGTTACGTGGCGCACAACGTACCTTGGAAAGCTCTCTGAGAGTTCTACAACAGGGGTAGCAAGCTTGCTCGGTTGCGCCTATTTTCGGAGCCCAAAATCGAATGTTTTCATCAGTTTGGAGATACTTTTCTTTTTTTGCGTTGTTTTTCCGTCCTGGATCGTACGTCGTGAGGCTCGAAAAGGACGACAACTTAATCTATCACATTTCTATTACCGAATCCCACGACACCTTGGGCAAGACAACTTCTCCTCATGTAGAGGTTGGGTCTGCAAACCGAGGGTGTGGGGCTTAGGACCAAGTCTCAGTCGCTCTGGTGCCCATAACTTTTGATCCGTAAGGAGTTACACGGCGCACAGCAAACCTTTGGAAACCACTCCTAGAGCTCTATGATGGAGGCAGCAAGCTTGCTCGGCTGTGCCTGTATTCGGAGCCCAAAATCGAACGTTTTCATCAATTTCGGGATACTTTTCTTCTTTTGCGCTGTTTTTCCGTCCCGGATCGTACGTCGTCAACCGCAAAAAGGACAACAACCTAATCCATCACATTTATATTACCGAATCCCATAGCACCTTGGGCAAGACAACATCGCTTCACGTAGAGGCTGGGACCGCAAACCGAGGGCGTGGGGCTTGGGACCAGGTCTCAGTCGCTCTGGTGCCCGTAACTTTTGATCTGTAAGGAGTTACACGGCGCACAACATACCGTTGGAAAGCTCTCCGAGAGCTCTACGATGTAGGTAGCAAGCTTGCTCGGTTGCGCCTATTTTTGAAGCCCAAAATTGAATGTTTTCATCAGTTTCGGGACACTTTTATTCTTTTACGTTGTTTTTCCATCCAGGATCGTACGTTGTGAGCCGCGAAAAGGACGATAATCAAATCCATCACATTTCTTTTACCGAATCCCACGGTACCTTGGGCAAGACAACTTCGCTTCACGAAGATGCTGGGCCCGCAAACCGAGGGCGTAGGGCTTGGGACTAGGTCTCCATCGCTCCGATGCCCATAACTTTTGATCCGTAAGGAGTTACACGGTGCACAACATACCGTTGGAAAGCTCTCCGAGAGCTCTACGACGGGGTCAGTAAGTCTACTAGACTTTGCCTATTTTCGGAGCCCAAAATGGAACGTTTTCATCAGTTTCGGGACACTTTTATTCTTTTGAGCTATTTTTTCGTCTTGAGTAGTATGTCGTGTGCCGCGAAAAACCGAGGGCGTGGGGCTTGGGACCAGGTCTCCGTCGTTGCAGTGCTCATAACCTTTGATCTGCAAGGAGTTACGCGGCGCACAGCATACCGTTGGAAAGCTCTCCAAGAGTTGTACGACGGGGGCTACAAGCCTGCTCAGTTGCGCCTGTTTTTAGAGCCCAAAATTGAATGATTTCGTCAGTTTGGGGACATTTTTCTTCTTTTACGCTATTTTTTCATCCCGTATCGTACGTCGTGAGCTGCAAAAAGTACGACAACCTAATCCATCACATTTCTATTACTGAATCCCATGGTACCTTGGGCAAGACAACTTCGCCTCACGTAGAGGCTGTGTCCGCAAACCGAGGGTGTGGGGCTTGGGACTAAGTCTCCGTCGCTCCGGTGTCCATAACTTTTGATCCGTAAGGACTTACGCGGCGCACAGCATACCTTTGGAAACCACTTCAAGAGCTCCACGACGGGGGCAGCAAGCCCGGTCGGCTGCACCTCTTTTCGGAGCCCAAAATCAAACGTTTTCATCTATTTCTGGATACTTTTCTTCTTTTTCTGTGTTTTTTGTCCCGGATCGTACGTCGTGAGCCGTAAAAAGGACGACAACCTAATCTATCACATTTCAATTACTGAATTCCACAGCACCTTTCGCAATACAACTTCACATCACGTAGAGGCTGGGCCCGCAAACCGAGGGCATGGGGCTTGAGACCAAGTCTCCGTTGCTCCGGTGCCCATAACTTTTGATCCATAAGGAGTTACGCGGCGCACAATATACCGTTGGAAAGCTCTCCGAGAGCTCTATGACGGGGGCAGCAAGCTTGCTAGGCTTCGCCTGTTTTCAGAGCCCAAAATCGAATGTTTTCATCAGTTTCGGGACACTTTTATTCTTTTGCAATGTTTTTTCGTCCCAGATCGTACGACGTGAGCCGCGAAAAGGACGACAACCTAATCCATCACATTTCTATTACCAAATCCCACGGTACCTTGGGAAAGACAACTTCACTTCACGAAGATGTTGGGCCCGTAAACCGAGGGCGTAGGGCTTAGGACCAGGTCTCCGTTGCTCCGGTGCCTACAACTTTTGATCCGTAAGGAGTTACACGGTGCACACCATACCGTTGGAAATCTCTCTGAGAGCTCTACAGTGGGGGCAGGAAGCCTACTAGGCTGTGCTTGTTTTCGGAGTCCAAAATCAAACTTTTTCATCAGTTTCGGGACACTTTTCTTTTTTTGAGCTATTTTTTCGTCTCGGGTCGTATGTCGTGTGCCGCGAAAAGGAAGTCAACCTAATCCATCACATTTCTATTTCTGAATCCCACAGTACCTTGGGAAAGGCAACTTCGCTTCACGTAGAGGCTGGACCCGCAAACCGAGGGCGTGGGGCTTGGGACCAAGTCTCCATCGCTCCGTTGCCCATAACTTTTGATCCGTAAGGAGTTGCATGGCACACAGCATACCGTTGGAAAACTCTCCGAGAGTTCTACGACGAGGGCAGCAAGCCTTCTGGGTTGTGCCTATTTTAGGAGCCCAAAATCGAATGATTTCATCTGTTTGGGGACATTTTTCTTCTTTTGCACTGTTTTTTCGACCCGGATCATACGTCGTGAGCCGCGAAAAGGACGACAACCTAATCCATCACATTTCTATTACCAAATTCCACGGCACCTTGGGCAAGACAACTTCGCCTCATGTAGAGGCTGGGTCCGCAAACTGAGGGTGTGGGGCTTGAGACCAAGTCTTCGTCGCTCCGTTGTCCATAACTTTTGATCCGTAAGGAGTTACGCGGCGCACAATATACCGTTGGGAAGCTCTTCAAGAGCTCTACGACAAGGAAAAAATCCTGCTCGGTTGTGACTTTTTTCGGAGCCCAAAATTGATTATTTTCATCAGTTTCAGGACACTTTTCTTCTTTTGCGCTGTTTTTCCTTCCCGGATCATACGTCGTCAACCGCAAAATGGAGGACAACCTAATCCATCACATTTCTATTACCGAATCCCACGGCACCGTGGGCAAGACAACTTCGTTACATGTAGAGGCTGGGTCAGCAAACCAAGGGCGTAGGGCTTGGGACTAGGTCTTCGTCGCTCCGGTGCCCATAACTTTTGATCCGTAAGGAGTTACGCGGCGCACAGCATACTGTTGGAAATCTCTCCGAGAGCTCTACGATGGGGGCAGCAAGCCTTCTAGGTTGTGCCTATTTTTGGAGCCCAAATTAGAACGTTTTCATCAATTTTGGGACACTATTATGTTTTTGAGCTGTTTTTCCGTCTCGGGTCGTATGTCGTGAGCCGCGAAAAGGACGACAACCTAATCCATCACATTTCTGTTATCGAATCCCACGACACCCTAGGCAAGGCAACTTTGCTTCACGTAGAGGCTGGGCCCGTACACCGAGGGCGTGGAGCTTGGGACCAGGTCTCCGTCGCTCCGTTGTCCATAACTTTTGATCCGTAAGGAGTTATGTGGCGCACAGCATACCGTTGGAAAGCTCTCCGAGAGTTCTACAATAGGGGCAGCAAGCCTGCTCGGTAGCGCTAATTTTCATAGACCAAAATCGAACGATTTCATCAGTTTTAGGATACTTTTCTTCTTTTGCGCTGTTTTTCTATTCCGGATCGTACATCGTGAGCCGCGAAAAGGACGACAACCTAATCCATCACATTTCTATTACCGAATCCCTCGACACCTTGGGCAAGACAACTTCGCCTAACGTGGAGGCTGGGTCTGCAAACCGTGGGCGTGGGGCTTGGGTCCAAGTCCTCGTCGCTCCGGTGCCCATAACATTTGATCCGTAAGGAGTTACGCTGCGCACAGCATACCGTTGGAAACCTCTCCGTGAGCTCCACGACGGGGGTAGCAAGCCTGCTCGGCTGCGCCTGTTTTCGGAGACCAAAATTTAACGTTTTCATAAGTTTCAGGATACTTTTCTTCTTTTACGCTATTTTTCCATCCCGGATCGTACGTCGTGAGCCACGAAAAGGATGACAACTTAATCCATCACATTTCTATCACCGAATCCCACGGGACCTTGGGCAAGACAACTTCGCTTCACGTAGAGGCTAGGCCCGCACACCGAGGGCGTGGAGCTTGAGACCAGGTCTCCGTCGCTCCGTTGTCCATAACTTTTGATCCGTAAGGAGTTATGTGGTGCACAACATACCGTTGGAAAGCTCTCCGAGAGTTCTACAACGGAGTCAGCAAGCCAGCTTAATAGCGCTAATTTTTGTAGACCAAAATCGAACGATTTCATCAGTTTTTGGACACTTTTCTTCTTTTGCGTTGTTTTTCCGTTCCGGATCGTACGTCGTGAGCCACGAAAAGGACGACAAGCTAATCCATCACATTTCTATTACTGAATCCCATGACACCTTGGGCAAGACAAACTTCGTCTAACGTGGAGGCTGGGTCTGCAAACCGAGGGCGTGGGGCTTGGGTCCAAGTCCCCGTCGCTCTGGTGCCCATAACTTTTGATCCATAAGGAGTTACGCGGCAAACAGCATACCGTTGGAAACCTCTCCGTGAGCTCCCCGACGGGGGCAACAAGCCTGCTTGGCTGTGCCTAATTTCAGAGACTAAAATCGAACGATTTCATAAGTTTCGGGTCCCTTTTCTTCTTTTATGCTGTTTTTCCATCCCGGATCGTACGCCGTGAGCCACGAAAAGGACGACAACTTAATCCATCACATTTCTATTCCTGAATCCCATGGCACCTTAGGCAAGACAACTTCGCTTCAAGTAGAGGCTAGGCCCGCAAACCGAGGGCATGGGGCTTGGGACTAGGTCTCCGTCGCTCCGGTGCCCATAAATTTTGATCCGTAAGGAGTTACGCGGTACACAGCATATTGTTGGAAAGCTCTCCAAGAGCTCTACGATGGGGGCAAAAAGCCTGCTCGGCTGCGCCTATTGTCGGAGCCCAAAATCGAACGTATTCATCAGTTTTAGGACACTTTTCTTCTTTTGCGCTGTTTTTCCATCCCGGATCGTGTGTATTCAACCGCGAAAAGGGCGACAACCTAATCCATCACATTTCTAATACTGAATCCCATGGCACCTTGGGAAAGACAACTTCGCTGCACGTAGAGGCTGGGTCCGCAAACCGAGGGCGTGGGGCTTGGGACCAGGTCTCCGTTGCTCCGGTGCCCATAACTTTTGATCCGTAAGGAGTTACGCGGTGCACAGCATTCCGTTGGAAAGCTCTCCGAGAGCTCTACGATGGGGGCAGCAAGCCTCCTAGGCTGCGTCTGTTTTCGTAGCCCAAAATCGAACGATTTCATCAGTTTTAGGACACTTTTCTTCTTTTGCGCTGTTTTTTCGTCACGGATAGTACGTCGTCAACCGCGAAAAGGAGGACAACCTAATCCATCATATTTCTATTACCGAATCCCACGGCACCGTGGGCAAGACAACTTCGTTGCACGTAGAGGCTGGGTCATCAAACCGAGGGCGTAGGGCTTGGGACCAGGTCTCTGTCGCTTTGGTGCCCATAACTTTTGATTCGTAAGGAGTTACGCGGCGCACAACATACTATTGGAAAGCTCTCCGAGAGCTCTATGATGGGGCAGCAAGCCTTCTAGGCTATGCCTATTTTTGGACCCCAAATTCGAACGTTTTCATCAATTTCGGTATACTTTTCTTCTTTTGCGCTGTTTTTCCATCTCGGGTCGTACGTCGTGAGCCGCGAAAAGGATGATAACCTAATCCATCACATTTTTATTACCAAATCCCACGGCACCTTGGGCAAGACAACTTCGTTGCATGTAGAGTTTGGGTCAGCAAACCGAGGGCGTAGGGTTTGGGACCAGGTCTAAGTCATTCCGGTGCCCATCACTTTTGATCCGTAAGGAGTTACGCGGCGCACAGCATACTGTTGGAAAGCTCTCTGAGAGCTCTACGACGGGGGCAGCAAGCCTTCTAGTTTGTGCCTGTTTTTGGAGCCCAAAATCGAATGTTTTCATTAGTTTCTGGACACTTTTCTTCTTTTGCACTATTTTTTCGTCTCGGGTCGTACGTCGTTAGCCGCAAATAGGATGACAACCTAATCCATCACATTTCTATTACCGAATCCCACGGCACCTTGGGCAAGACAACTTCGCTTCACGTAGAGTCTGGGCCCGCAAACCGAGGGCGTGGGGCTTTGGACCAGGTCTCCGTCGCTCCGGTGCCCATAACTTTTGATCCGTAAGGAGTTACGCGGTGCACAGCATACCGTTTGAAAGCTCTCCGAGAGCTCTACGATGGGGACAACAAGCCCACTCAACTGTAACTGTTTTTAGAGCCCAAAATTGAACGTTTTCATCAGTTTCGAGATGCTTTTCTTCTTTTGAGCTATTTTTTCGTCCCGGGTCGTACGTCTCGAGCCGCGAAAAGGACGACAACCTAATTCATCACATTTCTATTACTGAAACCCACGGTACCTTGGGAAAGACAACTTTGCTTCACATAGAGGCTGGGCCGGCAAACCGAGAGCGTGGGGCTTGGGACCCGACCTCCGTCGCTCCGTTGCCCATAACTTTTGGTCCGTAAGGAGTTACGTGGCGCACAACATACCGTTGGAAAGCTCTCCGAGAGTTCTACGACGGGGGTGGAAAGCCTACTTAAGAGCGCCTATTTTCGAAGACCAAAATCGAACATTTTTATCAGTTTCAGAACACTTTTCTTCTTTTGTGTTGTTTGTCATCCCAGATCATAAGTCGTGAGCCGCGAAAAGGACGAGAACCTAATCCATCACATTTCTATTACTGAATCCCATGGCACCTTGGGCAAGACAACTTTGCCTCACATAGAGGCTGGGTCCGCAAACCGAGGGCGTGGGGCTTGGGTCCAAGTCGCCGTCGCTCCGGTGCCCATAACTTTTGATCCGTAAGGAGTTACGTGGCACACAGCATACCGTTGGAAACCTCTCTGAGAACTCCACGATGGGGGCAGCAAGCCTGCTTAGCTGCGCCTATTTTTGGAGCCCAAAATCCAACGTTTTCATAAGTTTCGGGACACTTTTCTTCTTTTGGGCTGTTTTTCCATACCGAATTGTACGTCGTGAGCCACAAAAAAGACGACAACCTAATCCATCACATTTCTATTACCGAATCCCACGGTACCTTGGGCAAGACAACTTCGCTTCACGTAGAGGCTGGGCCTGCAAACTGAGGGCGTGGGGCTTGGGACCAGGTTTCCGTCGCTTTGGTGCCCATAACTTTTGATCCGTAAGGAGTTACGCGGCACACAGCATATCGTTGGAAAGCTCTCCAGGAGCTCTACGACGGGAATAGAAAGCTTGCTCTGCTACGCCTATTTGCGGAGCCTAAAATCGAACATATTCATCAGTTTCAGGACACTTTTCTTCTTTTGCGCTGTTTTTTAGTCCCGAATTGTACGTGTTCAGCTACGAAAAGGACGACAACCTAATCCATCACATTTATAATACTGAATCCCACGGCACCATGGGAAAGACAACTTCGCTGCACGTAGAGGCTGGGTCCGCAAACCGAGGGTGTGGGGCTCGGGACCAAGTCTCCGTTGCTCCAGTGCCCATAACTTTTGATTTGTAAGGAGTTACGCGGTGCACAGCATTCCGTTGGAAAGCTCTCCAAGAGCTCTACGATAGGGGTAGTAAGCTTGCTTGGCTGCACCTGTTTTCGGAGCCCAAAATCAAATGTTTTCATCAGTTTCAGGATAGTTTTCTTCTTTTGCGCTGTTTTTCCGTTCCAAATCGTACGTCGTGACCCCCGAAAAGGATGACAACCTAATCCATCACATTTCTATTACCGAATCACATGGAACCTTAGGCAAGACAACTTCACTTCACGAAAAGGCTGGGTGTGCAAACCGAGGGAGTAAGGCTTAGGACTAGGTCTCCGTCACTTTGGTGCCCATAACTTTTGATCCGTAAGGAGTTACACGGTGCACAGCATACCGTTGGAAAGCTCTCCGAGAGCTCTACGACGGGGGCATCAAGCCTTCTAGGCTGTGCCTATTTTCGTAGCCCAAAATTGAATGTTTTCATTAGTTTTGGACATTTTTTTTCTTTTGCGCTGTTTTTTCATCCTAGGTCGTACATCGTGAGCTGTGAAAAGGACGACAACCTAATCCATCACATTTCTATTACCGAATCCCACGGTACCTTGGGCAACACAACTTCGCTTCACGTAGAGGCTGGGCCCGCCAATTGAGGGCCTGGGGCTTGAGACAAGGTCTCCGTCGCTCCGGTGCCCATAACTTTTGATCCGTAAGGAGTTACGCGGCGCACAGCATACTGTTGGAAGCCTCTCTGAGAGCTCCACGATGGGGATGGAAAGCCTGCTAGGCTACGCCTATTTTCGGAGCCCAAAATTGAACATTTTCAACAGTTTCAAGATACTTTTCTTCTTTTGTGCTATTTTTCGGTCCTGGATCGTACGTCATGAGCCACGAAAAGGACGACAACCTAATCCATCACATTTATATTACCGAATCCCACGACACCTCGGACAAGACAACTTCGCTTCACATAGAGTCTGGGCCCGCAAACCGAGGGCGTGGGGCTTGGGACCATGTCTCCGTCGCTCCGGTGCCGATAACTTTTGATCCGTAAGGAGTTTCGCGGTGCACAACATACCATTGAAAAGCACTCCGAGAGCTCTACGTTAGGGGCAGCAAGCCTACCCAGCTGCACCTATTTTCAAAGCCTATAATCGAGTGTTTTCATCAGTTTTGTGACACTTTTCCTCTTTTCCGCTATTTTTTCGTCCCGGATCGTACGTCGTGAGCCGTGAAAAGGACGACAACCGAATTCATCACATTTGTATTACCGAATCCCATGGACCCTTGGGCAAGACAACTTCGCTTCACATAGAGGCTGGGCCTGCAAACCGAGGGAGAGCTCCACGATGGGGGTAGCAAGTTTACTCGGCTGCGCCTGTTTTCGGAGCCCAAAATCGAATGTTTTCATCAGTTTCGGGACACTTTTCTTCTTTTGCGCTGTTTTTCTGTCCCGGATCGTACGTCGTGAGCCGCAAAATGGACGACAACCGAATCCATCACATTTGTATTACCAAATCCCACGGCACCTCAGGCAAGACAACTTCGCTTCACAAAGAGGCTGGGCCCGCAAACCGAGGGCCTGGGGCTTGGGACCTGGTCTCCGTCACTCCGGTGCCTATAACTTTTGATCCGTAAGGAGTTACGCGGCGCCCAGCATACCGTTGGAAAGCTCTCTGAGAGCTCTACAATGAGGGTAGCAAGCCAGCTTAGATGCGCCTATTTTCGGAGCCCAAAATCGAACATTTTCATTAGTTTTAGGACACTTTTCTTCTTTAGCGCTGTTTTTTCGTCCCGTATCATACGTCATTAGCCGCGAAAAAGAAGACAACCGAATCCATCACATTTGTATTGACGAATCCCACGAAACCTTGGGCAGGACAACTTCGCTTCACGTAGTGGTTGGGCCCGCAAACCTAGGGCATGCGGCTTAGGACCTGGTCTCCGTTGCTCCGGTGCCAATAACTTTTGATCCATAAGGAGTTACGCGGCGTACAACATACCGTTGGAAAGCTCTCTGATAGTTCTACGACGGGGGTAGCAAGCCAGCTTTGCAGTGCCTATTTTGGGAGCCCAAAATCGAACGTTTTCATCAGTTTCTGATCACTTTTCTACTTTTGCGATATTTTTTCGTCCCGAATCGTACGTCGTGAGCCGCGAAAAGGACGACAACCGAATCCATCACATTTGTATTATCGAATCCTACGGCACCTTGGGCAAGACAACTTCGCTTAACATGGAGTCTGGGCCCGCAAACCGAGGGCGTGGGGCTTGGGACCAGGTCTCCGTCGCTCCAGTGCCCATAACTTTTGATCTATAAGGAGTTACGCGGCGCACAGCGCCGTTGGAAATCTCTTCGAGAGCTCCACGATGGGGGAAGCAATCCTGCTCAGCTGCGCCTATTGTCAGAGCCAAAATCGTACGTTTTAATCAATTTTGGGACACTTTTGTTCTTTTGTGCCGTTTTTTCGTCCCGGATCGTACGTCGTGAGCTGCGAAAAGGGTGACAACCTAATCTATCACATTTCTATTACCGAATTCCACGGCACCTTGGGAAAGATAACATCGCTGCATGTAGAGGCAGGGTCCGCAAATCGAGGGTGCGGGGCTTGGGACCAGGTCTCCGTCGCTCCGGTACCCATAACTTTTGATCCGTAAAGAGCTACGTGCCACACATAATACAGCTGGAAAGCTCTCTGAGAGCTCTACGATAGGGGTAGCAAGCCTGCTCGGCTGCGCCTATATTCGGAGGCCAAAATTGAACGTTTTCATCAGTTTCGGGACACTTTTCTTCTTTTGCACTGTTTTTCTGTCCCTGATCGTACATCGTGAGCCGCGAAAAGGACGACAACCTAATTCATCACATTTCTGTTACCGAATCCCACAGCACCTTGGGCAAGACAACTTCGCTTCACGTAGAGGCTGAGCCCGCAAACCGAGGGCGTAGGGCTTGGGACCTGGTCTCCATCGCTCCGGTGCCCACAACTTTTAATCCTTAAGAAGTTACGCGGCGCACAACATACTGTTGGAAAGTTCTTCGAGAGCTCTACGACGAGGGTAGCAAGCTAGCTTTGCTGCACCTATTTTCGGAGCCCAAAATCGGACATTTTTATCAGTTTTGGGACACTTTTCTTCTCTTGCGCTGTTTTTTCATCCCAGATCGTACGTCGTGAGTCGCGAAAAGGACGACAACCGAATCCATCACATTTATATTACCGAATCCCACGGCACCTTGGGCAAGACAACTTCAATTCACGTAGAGGCTGGGCCCGCAAACCGAGGGCGTGGGGCTTGGGACCAGGTCTCCATCACTCTAGTACCCATAACTTTTGATCCATCAAGAGTTACGCGACGCACAGCATTCCGTTGGAAACCTCTCCGAGGGCTTCACGTTGGGGGCAGCAAGCCTACTCGGCTGCGCCTATTTTCAGTGCCCAAAATCGTACGTTTTCATCAATTTTGGAACACTTTTCTGCTTTTACGCTGTTTTTCCGTCCCGGATCGCACGTCGTGAGCCGCGAAAAGGCCGACAACCTAATCCATCACATTTCTTTTACCGAATCCCAAAGCAACTTGGGCAAGACAACTTCACCTCACGTCGAGGCTGGGTCCGCAAACCGAGGGCGTTGGGCTTGGGACCAGGTCTTCGTCGCTCCGGTGCCCATAACTTTTGATCCGTAAGGCGTTACTTGGCGCACAACATACCGTTGGAAACCTCTCCGAGAGATCCACGATGGGGGTAGCAAGCCTGCTCGGCTGCACCTATTTTTGGAGCCCAAAATCGAATGTTTTCATCAGTTTCGGGACACTTTTCTTCTTTTGCGCTATTTTTTTGTCCCGAATCGTACGTCGTCAATCGCGAAAAGGACGACAACCTAATCCATCACATTTCTATTACCGAATCCCATGGCACCTTGGGCAAGACAACTTCGCTACACGTATAGGCTGGGTCCACAAACCGTGGGCGTGCAGCTTGGGACCATGTCTCCGTCGATCCTGTGCCCGTAACTTTTGATCTGTAATGAGTTACGCGGCGCACAATATACCGTTTGTGAGGCCCGACCCTGAATGACGTGTCGTACCTCGGTTTGCGTGCCTTAGACCCAGAATTATAAGATCGACATTGGATTACATGCCCTACATTGGTTTTCGTGCATGGCTTGTCATACGTGCCTTGACCTAGAATTGTGTGCCCTAATCCTCAACTAACGTGCCCTGACTTTGAATTGCGTGCATTACCTCGTTTCGTGTGCCCTAACCTTGAACTGCGTGCTTTAACCTAGGTTTAAGAGTCATGTCTCATTTTATATGCCTTGCATTGAATTACGTACATTCGTTTAGAGTTACGTGCATTTACTTGAAAAATGTGCATTCGTCTCGTAGTGCATGCCCTAAACCTAGGAAAGCGTGCCCGCACACTAATCAAGAAAGCATCTTACACGAAGCACTAGATTATTAATTAATCCTACAAATTCCACTAACTAATATTATAATCCTAAATCAACTCACTAGAAGAGAAAATTTCACCAAAAGCTAAACATTCTTATTCTTTATTCTTTATTCTTTTGCATATTCCAAGCACATGCAATAAAATAATGCTCAAGACATAACAAAATTCAGATTTGAGCATGCTTTGGCCGACCACTTCTTGCATTTTAACAAACTTGCATAATTTAAAAACTTTCCTAGACAAATTATGACAATTACTTCAAACAATGCATTAAAAAAAAATGACCTAAAACCCTACCCAATGCTCCACATTCTCGGCCCACTCAAATGCCCATGCTAAGACAATTCAAAATGCTCAATAAAATGACACAAATCAGATTTGTTGAAGCTCAAGGCTGACCATATGCTCAAACACCTCATTTATTTCTCTCATTCTCTCATCTTCTCATTTTCTCCTCTCTCTCTCGGCCTTAGCATTTTCATAAGCTTCCAAGACTGAAAAATTTCTCCCCTTAACACACAAGCATCGTCCAAGGCAAAGGAAAGTAAGCATGAAGCAAAAAACGTATGCAAGCACACAAGAACTCTTCATTTCGGCCTAGGTATGTTTGATAGCTTCTATTTCATCTCCCTTTTGTTCTAACCACATGCACATACAAAGAACATGGTAACTCAGCTAGGAATTAAGGAAATCAAGCAATATCTCTCGGCCAAACAAGGAGAGAACACCATTTTGTGCATCTTCAAGAGTTTTGAGCATCATTTGTTGTCAATAGGCTAAGGTGAGGGTTAATCCTTTTTTTAAGCTTTCAAAAACCACATGCATGCCTTCATATGTCTATTTTTACCTCTGTACTTGTGGTATATGTGTGTACATGAGCTTTTGTAACCATGTATGGCAAGATATTTAGCTAGAACTTGAAGATAGGCAAAATCGCGTAGCTAGCAGATTTCTGACTTGTTAGAAAGAAGTCTATTTTGCTTGGTAAATGACGCTTAAAATGCGTGAAAATTGGTAGGTGACTAGTTTTTCTAGTTCTGAGCAATATTCGTACAAATAGGCCAAGGCCAATTTTGACTCTAAGGTCTCCAAAATGGCAAAACATTGAAAGGTGTCTAAATCTGGAAAATCTGGGAAAATGGAGTAGGTTTTTGGCAGTTCACTGTCCTTGTAGAACAAAACAGTTTTGACCTAGTAAATGATATCTAAAATGCATGAAATTTTTCAGGTTGCTATATTTTACAGTTCTCGACATTTTTGTCAGAAATAGACTAAAGCTAAATCTTACACTAACACCCTAAAAAATGGCAAGTATTGAAATATGCACGAATTTGGACAGTTTTGCGTAGTCTCACGGTTTTAGCTATAACTCTTGAATCCGAACTCCAAATGATGCGAGGTTTGTTTGTGGATTTAGTTCACTTAATAAGCTTTAATTTGAAATTTTTTTCACTGGAATTGGAGATTTTTTGCTTATCTAAATGATTGTGGGAAACAGACCATTGCAGTGAGGTATTTATTTAGTGATATACTTTGAAAAAAATATTGTAACTTCTCTTGTGATATTGAATGATTGGGATTGTGGCACTTGGATGTTATGTGGACTGTTTTGGATGATTGAAGATGTTTTAATTAATCGATGTATGACTTGATTTACAGGTGTTACATGGCTGCCCGTTTAATATTCATATAACTCCATGTGCTTTATAAATGAAATTATATGTCAAAGCATGCCTCGTGTGTTTACTTGTCAATGTGCGATCTTATGACTGCTTGGAGGAAACCTACTTTGTTGTCCTCCTAATGTGATATATTAAATGTTATAAATGTGCATTGCATACGAGGTTGCAACCTTTCATTCTGGCATGGTAACGTTCACGCACACCAGGCGGCATCGGGCTTGCCGGTGCAACCGTGACTACCATGGTCCAATTCCCTCGCTCGCTTGGGGGCTAGACTTCCTCAGAGAGTTGGGTCGTAGGATTTCGGGGTACATCCGGAGTACACCCATTTGGCGTCATAAGTGGATGATTTGAAGTCGGCCGCAACAACTGATATTGGAAATGAATTGAGAGCAAAAGCTCACTGTATCCTTTTCACTATGTGTATAAGTACTCTCGCTTGGTTCCTAGAGGACCTCGGGGAGAAAAGACGGGTAATTGTGTTCTTTTACTTTTATATTACATTATGAACCTACTTGTGTTATATGTCATGCTTTCAAAAGGGGTTTTTTATAAGTTGAATCGGAAAAAGAGTTTCAAAACGTATTTCTCGTTCTCCGTCGATGAGTTCATAAGGACTCACCCTCTTTTATCATCACAGGTGAAGAAGATCAGGAACAAGTACCCGTGGATAACGTGCCTATTGATGACTCCTTGGAGTGATTGCATGCCCTACATGCCTTACGTGATTGTAGTTGTTTTGTGAACGATGTGCTGTTTTGAAGACTATTTCTTATGTTGCTTGTTGTCGTTATTGTAAATGACCCCCGTTATAATTTGGGGTCTAATTTTGATTTGTGCTAATTATAACTAGACAGATACCCTATTGATTGTTTTGCTGCTTTGATTAGTAACTACAACAAGCTTATGAAGTATTAGGCAAAGAGTTAGGTAAAATGAATCTATCCAATCTTAAACAGGTACTCATTTGTAGGCTAAGGGATAACAGGCACTTGTGTAACAGACGTTAACAAATAAACGGGACATAGTTATCATGCTAGGTTTGTTAATTAAATGAGACTGTGAGATTAATAGTAGGCACATCGATTGGAGATAAATAGTAATCTTAGTTGGAATCGAATTTGAGACTGAAAGTTTTCAAGCGTTAAGACAATTAGGTCAAACTAAAGAGTCAATTACAGCTGTTATGCTGTCGGGTTTTTCGAAAATCTTTTGGAGTTCTAGGCTCATGTTAAGCGTTAAACCTTAATGAACGATTAAGTACGTGAAATGATATAAATGTTTAGATCACACCCTAGTCTAACCTCTATAGGTCGGGTTGGGGCGTGACACCGTTGGAAAGTTCTCCGAGAGCTCTACGACGAGTGCAGCAAGCTTGTTCGGCTGCGCCTATTTTCGAAACCCAAAATCGAATGTTTTCATCAGTTTCGGGACACTTTTCTTCTTTTGCCCTGTTTTTTCGTCCCGAATCGTACGTCATGAGTCGTGAAAAGAACGACAACCTAATCCATCACATTTCTATTACCGAATCCCATGGTACCTTGGGCAAGACAACTTAGCTTCATGAAGAGGCCGGGCCCGCAAACCGAGGGCGTAAGTGTTGGGACCAGGTCTCCGTCGCTCCAGTACCCATAACTTTTGATCCGTAAGGAGTTACACGGCGCACAACATACCGTTAGAAAGCTCTCCGAGAGCTCTACGATGTTGGCAACAAGCCTACCAGGCTGTGCTTGTTTTAAGAGACCAAAATCCAACGTTTTCATTAGTTTCGGGACACTTTTCTTCTTTTATGCTGTTTTTCCGACCCGGGTCATACGTCGTGAGCCACGAAAAGGACGACAACCTAATCCATCACATTTCTATTACCGAATCCCATGGCACCTTGGGCAAGACAACTTCGTTTCACGTAGAGGCTGGGCCCGCAAACCGAGGGCGTGGGGCTTGGGACCAGGTCTCTGTCGCTCCGGTGCCCATAACATTTGATCCGTAAGGAGCCACGCGGCGCACAACATACAGTTGGAAAGCTCTCCGAGAGTTCTACGATGGAGGCTCCGAGCCTGCTTGTTTGCGCCTATTTTCGGAGCCCAAAATCGAACGTTTTCATCAGTTTGGGACACTTTTCTTCTTTTGCGTTGTTTTTTCATCCCGGATCATACGTCGTGAGCCGCGAAAAGGATGACAACCTAATCCATCACATTTCTATTACCGAATCCCACGGTACCTTGGGCAAGACAACTTCGCATCACGTAGAGGCTGGGTCCGCAAGCCGAGGGTGTGGGGCTTGGGACCAAGTCTCTGTCTCTCCAGTGCCTATAACTTTTGATCCGTAAAGTGTTACGTGGCGCACAGCATACCGTTGGAAACCTTTCTGAGAGCTCCACGACGAGGGTAGCAAGCCTGCTTGGCTGTGCTTGTTTTCGGAGCCCAAAATCGAAGGTTTTCATCAATTTTGGGACACTTTTCTCATTTTGCACTGTTTTGCATCCCGGATCGTACGTCGTGAACCGCGAAAAGGACGATAACCTAATCCGTCACATTTCTATTACAAAATCCCATGGCACCTTGGGTAAGACAACCTCGCTTCACGTAGAGGCTAGGCCAGCAAACCGTGGGCATAGGGCATTGGACCAGGTCTCCGTCGCTCCAGTGTTCATAACTTTTGATCTGTAAGGAGTTACGCGGCGCATAGCATACCGTTGGAAAGCTCTCCAAGAGCTCTAAGACAAGGGCATCAAGCTTCATCAGCTGCGCTTATTTTTATAGCCCAAAATCAAACATTTTCATCAGTATCGGTACACTTTTCTTCATTTGCGCTGTTTTTCCGTCCCAGATCGTACGTCGTCAACCGCGAAAAGGACGACAACCTAATCCATCACATTTCTATTACCGAATCCCACAGCACCTTGGGCAAGACAACTTCGCTACATGTAGAGGCTGGGTCCGCAAACTGAGGGCGCGGGGCTTGGGACCAGGTCTCCGTCGCTTTGGTGCCCATAACTTTTGATAGTAAGGAGTTACTCACGGCACAGCATACCGTTGGGAAGCTCTCCGAGAGCTCTACGATGGGGTAGCAAGCCTGCTTTGCTGCGCCTCTTTTCAGAGCCCAAAACTGAATGTTTTCATAAGTTTCGGGACACATTTCTTCTTTTGCGTAGTTTTTCCGTCCCTGGTCGTACATCGTGGGCTGCAAAAAGGACGACAACCTAGTGCATCACATTTCTATTATCGAATCCCATGGTACCTTGGGCAAGACAACTTCGCTGCACGTAGAGGCTGGGTCCCCAAGCCGAGGGCGCGGGGCTTGGGACTAGGTCTCCGTCGCTCCGGTGCCCATAACTTTTGATCCGTAAGGAGTTACGCGCCACACAGCATACCGTTGGAAAGCTCTCCAAGAGCTCTACGATGGGGGAAGCAATTCTGCTATGCTGCGTATATTTTCAGAGCCCAAAATCGAACGTTTCCATCAGTTTCGGGATACTTTTCTTCTTTTGCGCTGTCTTTCTGTCCCTGGTCGTACGTCGTGAGCTACGAAAATGATGACAACCTAATCCATCACATTTCTATTACCGAATCCCACAGCACCTTGGGCAAGGCAACTTGGCTTCACGTAGAGGCAGGCCCCGCAAACCGAGGACGTGGGGCTTGGGACTTGGTCTCCGTCACTCTGGTGCCCATAACTTTTGATCCGTAAGGAGCTACGCGTCGCATAGCATACCGTTGGAAAGCTCTCCGAGAGCACTACGACGGGGGCAGCAAGCCAACTTCGCTGTGCCTGTTTTCGAAGCCCAAAATCAAACTTTTTTATCAGTTTCGGGATACTTTTCTTCTTTTGCGCTATTTTTTCATCCCGGATCGTACGTCGTGAGCCGCTAAAAGGACGACAACCGAATCCATCACATTTGTATTACGGAATCCTATGGCACCTTGGGCAAGACAACTTCCCTTCACTTAGAGGCTGGGCCCGCAAACCGAGGGCGTGGGGCTTGGGACCAGGTCTCTGTCGCTCCGGTGCCCATAACATTTGATCCGTAAGGAGCCACGCGGCGCACAACATACAGTTGGAAAGCTCTCCGAGAGTTCTACGATGGAGGCTCCGAGCTTGCTTGTTTGCGCCTATTTTCGGAGCCCAAAATCGAATGTTTTCATCAGTTTGGGACACTTTTCTTCTTTTGCGTTGTTTTTTCATCCCGGATCATACGTCGTGAGCCGCGAAAAGGATGACAACCTAATCCATCACATTTCTATTACCGAATCCCACGGTACCTTGGGCAAGACAACTTCGCATCACGTAGAGGCTGGGTCCGCAAGCCGAGGGTGTGGGGCTTGGGACCAAGTCTCTGTCTCTCCAGTGCCTATAACTTTTGATCCGTAAAGTGTTACGTGGCGCACAGCATACCGTTGGAAACCTTTCTGAGAGCTCCACGACGAGGGTAGCAAGCCTGCTTGGCTGTGCTTGTTTTCGGAGCCCAAAATCGAAGGTTTTCATCAATTTTGGGACACTTTTCTCCTTTTGCACTGTTTTGCATCCCGGATCGTACGTCGTGAACCGCGAAAAGGACGATAACCTAATCCGTCACATTTCTATTACAAAATCCCATGGCACCTTGGGTAAGACAACCTCGCTTCACGTAGAGGCTAGGCCAGCAAACCGTGGGCATAGGGCATTGGACCAGGTCTCCGTCGCTCCGGTGTTCATAACTTTTGATCTGTAAGGAGTTACGCGGCGCATAGCATACCGTTGGAAAGCTCTCCAAGAGCTCTAAGACAAGGGCATCAAGCTTCATCAGCTGCGCTTATTTTTATAGCCCAAAATCAAACATTTTCATCAGTATCGGTACACTTTTCTTCATTTGCGCTGTTTTTCCGTCCCAGATCGTACGTCGTCAACCGCGAAAAGGACGACAACCTAATCCATCACATTTCTATTACCGAATCCCACAGCACCTTGGGCAAGACAACTTCGCTACATGTAGAGGCTGGGTCCGCAAACTGAGGGCGCGGGGCTTGGGACCAGGTCTCCGTCGCTTTGGTGCCCATAACTTTTGATAGTAAGGAGTTACTCACGGCACAGCATACCGTTGGGAAGCTCTCCGAGAGCTCTACGATGGGGTAGCAAGCCTGCTTTGCTGCGCCTCTTTTCAGAGCCCAAAACTGAATGTTTTCATAAGTTTCGGGACACATTTCTTCTTTTGCGTAGTTTTTCCGTCCCTGGTCGTACATCGTGGGCTGCAAAAAGGACGACAACCTAGTGAATCACATTTCTATTATCGAATCCCATGGTACCTTGGGCAAGACAACTTCGCTGCACGTAGAGGCTGGGTCCCCAAGCCGAGGGCGCGGGGCTTGGGACTAGGTCTCCGTCGCTCCGGTGCCCATAACTTTTGATCCGTAAGGAGTTACGCGCCACACAGCATACCGTTGGAAAGCTCTCCAAGAGCTCTACGATGGGGGAAGCAATTCTGCTATGCTGCGTATATTTTCAGAGCCCAAAATCGAACGTTTCCATCAGTTTCGGGATACTTTTCTTCTTTTGCGCTGTCTTTCTGTCCCTGGTCGTACGTCGTGAGCTACGAAAATGATGACAACCTAATCCATCACATTTCTATTACCGAATCCCACGGCACCTTGGGCAAGGCAACTTGGCTTCACGTAGAGGCAGGCCCCGCAAACCGAGGACGTGGGGCTTGGGACTTGGTCTCCGTCACTCCGGTGCCCATAACTTTTGATCCGTAAGGAGCTACGCGTCGCATAGCATACCGTTGGAAAGCTCTCCGAGAGCACTACGACGGGGGCAGCAAGCCAACTTCGCTGTGCCTGTTTTCGAAGCCCAAAATCAAACTTTTTTATCAGTTTCGGGATACTTTTCTTCTTTTGCGCTATTTTTTCATCCCGGATCGTACGTCGTGAGCCGCTAAAAGGACGACAACCGAATCCATCACATTTGTATTACGGAATCCTATGGCACCTTGGGCAAGACAACTTCCCTTCACTTAGAGGCTGGGCCCGCAAACCGAGGGCGTGGGGCTTGGGACCAGGTCTCCGTCGCTCTGGTGCCCATAACTTTTGATCTGTAAGGAGTTACGCGGCGCACAGCATACCGTTGGAAACCTCTCCGAGAGCTCCACGATGGGGGTAGTAAGCATGCTCGGCTGCGCCTATTTTCGGAGCCCAAAATAGTACATTTTCATCAGGTTTGGGACACTTTTCTTCTTTTGCGCTATTTTTTCATCCCGAATCGTACATCGTGAGCCACGAAAAGGACGACAGCCTAATCCATACATTTCTTTTACTGAGTCCGAAGCCACCTTAGGCAAGACAACTTCGCCTCACGTAGAGGCTAGGTGTAAAACCCGACACGAGAGTCTATATATAATTATATTAATTATAATGCATTCATATTATTTCATATGCATTGGCATCAATTATGTGCGTTAATATTATTTATCGTGCATATTTATCGTATTACGTGCCAAAATGTTTATTTTTGTGCATTTAAGAATTTTACGTGTCGTAGTAATTAATTGTACTTCAACTACGTCAAGAGTAGGAACTAATTAGTTACAAATCAACCAAAATGGCAAACTAGTAGTACACAACATAGTTGGAGGGCACTCTTGTAATTTGGCTCCCTAGATATTTGATCACCTAATTTCTACTATGCATTTCCCACTTAAAACACACAATACACTCTACACACACACTAAAATCCTGCACACACACTCACACACGATCAAAGAGGGAAAAGAGAGGGAGAGAAGAAAAGAGGGAAAGAAGAAGAAAGAAGAAGAAGGAAAGGAGAAAAAGCCATTGCTAGCCATATTGAGCATTTTCTTGCATCTCATAACTATTTTCTTCCATCTCCAATTCTTGCAAAGGTGAGGGTTGTTTTTCAAATGCTTTTCAAGACATATTGGGCATGATTTATGATTATACTTGTGTTTAGAGCTTGATTGGGTGCTTACATGTAGTTATATATGTATGATTGAACTTATTAAGAGGTGTGTTGAGTTTGTTGAGGGTGTTAATGTTGAGAAGCTTGCACAAGAATTATTGGGTTCAAATGTTGATTGTTGATGTAGGGTTGTTATTGGTTGAGTTAGAACCATAGTATGATGCCTAATAGCCATTTTGAACTTGTTTGAAGGTTGATAGGTAGATGGGTTGTAGTTTGGATGGTTTGGGTAGAATTTTGGTGTTTTTCGTGCAGCTATCCAGGCGTTACAGTCCCTATTCGGTCGCCTGGATAGAGAACTTAACGCCCGGCAGAAAACTTCGATCCGGGCGTTACTGGCTTCTTCCGGGCGCCCGGATCAGGGCCTCAGCGCCCGGATATTTGGCAGCTCTGCGCAGTGAACTTGCGGAGGCCATATCTCATTCGTTTCAACTCCGAATTGAGTTCTGTTTGATTCTAGAATTATCTACATTCGATAAGCTTCGATTATAGACCAAAATCAGATTAATTAGAGTTTGGAAAAATAAGAAAATTTACCTCCTAAGTTAAGCTAATGAAAAAGGACTTAGAAATGCTTGTAGGATGAAACAACCATTCTTGTTGACCTCCACATTATTAATTGAGAGTTCTAAATGCATGATTTTATCATTGATTGTCTACCTACATGTTATATGAGTTCCATATTTAACATGATTACATTATTGCATGATTTATTGCTTGTACTAACCGGTGGCAACCTACTTTGTTGCCTCCGAGCTTGTTTATTATGATTGAACTCCTCTCTCGCTTGGTGTGTTTCCTTGGAGAGATGGTTGGTATGATTAAGTTATTGAACGCCATGGTAGAAGTTCTGGGCCGCCTGGGCGGCATTGGGCTTGCCAGGATGGACTCGGCTACTGTGGTTGGGTTGCCTCCGGAGTACCCTTATCGGTTGGTGTATTGGGTTTATCATGGATGCTGATTTGAGACTGGCCATCTCCAACAACTGTTCGAGTATTGTATCCTTTGATATATGGTAATCTACCTTCGCTTGGGCCCTTGAGGACCTCGGAGGGTAGAGATATGTGACACTATTTGTTTATTAATTCTTATATTTATTTGTATCTCGTGCATAACATGTTTTCGAAAAGGATTCCTAAATATTGGAAATGTTTGTGAAAACCTACCGTGACCATTAACCCTCGCTGAGCTAAGTGTAGCTCATCCCTTTCTATGACAATCTTTCAGGTGAGGCTGAGCCTGAGCTAGGGACTCAAGCTGAAGGCGAGACATACTTGTGTGACGAGTCAGACTTCTGCTTGTTGTGATCATACTTGTTGTTAATGCTATTTTGGATGTTAACTATGTTAATATTGAACAACTTCAAGTACTGTAATATTCTTTTGGATTTGGTCGTGTAACTAACTTCTAATGTTGGGTTGTAACCTTATTGCTAGTCTATTCTTTTGAGGCCTAGAAAGCATTGATGTTTGTGGCATGTCTGAAGGTTGAATGTAGGCCTTATACATATGAACGAACAGGTTAATGAATGTTAGTGCCAATAGTCTTGGGGCACCGTTCTTGAAGTTACTTGTGGTTATTATTTATGTTTAGGTCATGAACGAATGATTGTACAGGTTATTTATCTAGTCCACGTCACGTTCCGGCCTTGTCTTGGCAACGAGTTCGGGTACGGGGCGTGACACCTTTTGGTGGTATCAGAGCTTAGCTATTTAGCTAGGCATAAGCTAGATTTGGAACCCCTGGGCAGTGGGTTGATGTCCTGACTTGGAGATGTACTAATTGTGTGCGTATGTCCATTAGACTTATATGCTTACATGTTATATGTAAATTTGGTCAATGTGCCTTATTTGTAATCAATGTGCATTGCAGTTTTTGTTTTGTCATACCTAATTTGCATGCATGTCCTAACCTATGGGTAACCTTCTAGGGCTATGAATGGCTATAAAGATAGGCTTGAAGATCAACAGAGCTAGATGAAGGTAATGCTTAGGATGAACTCTTAACTTATAAAAGACTAAGTCTTCGTGGATGTTGAATTTGAACTTGAAGCTTGATACATCTTGGAGTTATTCTATCTGTAATGGTCATTGATGGAACTATCTATAGATCATGAGATTAACGCTAATTATAAACAAGTTGGGGGGCTCTACGGCTATATAGTGATGTGATTGAAGGTTTAATTTTGTAATAATTGTATGTTGTGGATTTTGAAAATGATCCAGGTCTCTGATAGATTTAAGTTCATGAAGTGTTGAAGTTTAAAGAGGTAAGTTTGGACTTCTCTAATGTACCATTCTTTGGCACTCAGTACATATTTGTTGATGCGTTAGCTATTGTTGATTCCACATGATTCTTTGATATTCTTTTGCGTCGTATATCAGCTATTAAGTATCCCTTATCTGTTGAATCTTAGACTTGATAGCTTCTAAATACTATTTTGCTTAATTTGTTATCTTTGATCATAAGCAACGAATTTTCCTTCCTGCTATGTACACTTCTGGGATTCTTCTGTAATCTTTGGTCCTTGTTCATTTGTTATTTTGATTCATTTTTGTTCCTCTAGCATGTTATTGTAGTTGTCAGGATCACCTTTTGAGTTGTAAGACTCACCATCTAATAGTAAGAAATTAGGACTTGATAGTATTAATACGATACATGACATCGGGTCTTGAGACTACTAAGTGGATGATAAAATCTCGAACCCATAATTAGGTATGAAATCTTAAAGGCAATCAGAGGTTGCTAAATCTTTAAGAATTGAGTTACTGCTAAATGGTTAAGGATGGACTATACGTCTTGAGGGTAAAGTGTGAACTACCTTGATCCCTGTTATCTTGTCGAAGTGCATAGATTTTAAGTGTGAAGGCTTGAGTAGCTAGGCTATTGATGAATTAGAATTATAAACCCCTACTTGTTCAATTGTGCCTTGGAGATAATATTAGAGTAAGAATTGAACCTTTCATTAAAGGATGACTTGTAGAAATGGGACAATGGTATACAAGTAATCTCCGCTTAGTAGATATTAAAATAGGTTAACTTTGAAGATAGTTGACCAAGGAAGAAATGAAAGAATTTGGGAAGAGACGATGTTCAATGACTAAACCTTAGATATTCGTATGGATTATTTAAGTCCACCAATTAAGACTTACAAGATCTTGCGGTGTAACAGGGTTATGTGGAAGAAGAAATTATGTTTCTCGAAGATAAAACTTTGATTGAACCCACTAGGAACTTAAACTAAAATTACAAGTTACAACCTAATGGATTTAGACTTGAAGTTATGTGTGCCAAGAAAGGTTCACGTTGAGGTCCCTAGTTGGATAAAATAATTGTACTTGTTGTATGAGTGAATTGGAATGTGTTACAAGATAATGACCAAGAGATGAATAGATAGAATTGAGACATTTATTTGAGAATCAAAATGGGTTTTCCTTACTATATGTATTCGTTATTGTTTTTTTTTTTTGAGGTTGATCCATAATTAAAAGGTTAACTTGAAGATGAGTAGAGGTCTTGGGGAATTAAACAATCTATTATCCAGGCTATTTGAAGTAATTGGTTGAGTTAGATGATTCAAATCGTGATTTCATCCTTAATGGTAACGACTATTATGGTTTAGGTATGTAGTACATATACTTCAAATTTTGAGTTTGAGGCATGTAAATCTAATATCTTTATCTTCATTTGGTACTTGCTTCATTTGCCCGGTAACCAAACATTCTCTCCTTCTTATAATTGTTGTTTCACAAATTTGGATGACCCTTTGACATTCACCATTTCCTTTCATCCATCGTTGCTGGTTGAAGACAACTTGAATCTTTTGGAATATGCCATTTGATCTTCCTTCAAAGTTGACTAGTGGAATAAAGAGTTCTATACTCATTGTCATTATTCCCACTCATTGATGCTCATTTTAACTTCAATTGTTAGACTTATGCATCTATTGCTAAAATGTTCCTCATGTTGCCAATCGTATTCATTTTATTGGCATTGGTTCTATGGGGCGATTGTTGACGATCCCACCAACGTTGATATTCATATTTATCTAGCTGTCATTTATACAAGGTGAATTGAGCTTCTTTTGCATACTATTCTTCTTATTCTAGTCCTAGTAATTCATTACACTCGCTGATTGACCTCATTAAAATCCAATTGTTCGAATTTACAAATTTTATAGTCTTTGCTATTGTTACTAATCTATGACAATTATACTTGTCTCCTATATCTTTCCTTTGAGACTTTTCATTAGTTCTATACCTCGAGCTATCAATTCTTTGTGTAAAGTTATTGATACCCTTTCAACTAGCCTATTGCATTTCCTAAACCATTCTACTTCCGGGATAAACAATTATTTATTTTACTTGGTTCTCTTCATCTTTGTTCACTGTAAATCTCCCGTGACTCATGAAATTTTGTGTTTCTCAGTAGACTACTTACCTATTGTTGGACACAAACCTTGGGATGAAACTGATTATAATCATAATCTATAAGTAGGTGGAACTTCAAGTCATAAGCTAGTGTTATAAAAACATGATTCTTCGGAAGTTTCATAAATGAAAAATGTGTTTAACCTAGTTGCATAAATGACAAAGGAAGACTAGAATGAAGGAATTGTGAGGACGCAATTCTTTTAAGGAGGGGAGAATGTAAAACCCGACACAAGAGTCTATATATAATTATATTAATTATAATGCATTCATATTATTTCATATGCATTGGCATCAATTATGTGCGTTAATATTATTTATCGTGCATATTTATCGTATTACGTGCCAAAATGTTTATTTTTGTGCATTTAAGAATTTTACGTGTCGTAGTAATTAATTGTACTTCAACTACGTCAAGAGTAGGAACTAATTAGTTACAAATCAACCAAAATGGCAAACTAGTAGTACACAACATAGTTGGAGGGCACTCTTGTAATTTGGCTCCCTCGATATTTGATCACCTAATTTCTACTATGCATTTCCCACTTAAAACACACAATACACTCTACACACACACTAAAATCCGGCACACACACTCACACACGATCAAAGAGCGAAAAGAGAGGGAGAGAAGAAAAGAGGGAAAGAAGAAGAAAGAAGAAGAAGGAAAGGAGAAGAAGCCATTGCTAGCCATATTGAGCATTTTCTTGCATCTCATAACTATTTTCTTCCATCTCCAATTCTTGCAAAGGTGAGGGTTGTTTTTCAAATGCTTTTCAAGACATATTGGGCATGATTTATTATTATACTTGTGTTTAGAGCTTGATTGGGTGCTTACATGTAGTTATATATGTATGATTGAACTTGTTAAGAGGTGTGTTGAGTTTGTTGAGGGTGTTAATGTTGAGAAGCTTGCACAAGAATTATTGGGTTCAAATGTTGATTGTTGATGTAGGGTTGTTATTGGTTGAGTTAGAACCATAGTATGATGCCTAATAGCCATTTTGAACTTGTTTGAAGGTTGATAGGTAGATGGGTTGTAGTTTGGATGGTTTGGGTAGAATTTTGGTGTTTTTCGTGCAGCTATCCGGGCGTTACAGTCCCTATCCAGTCGCCCGGATAGAGGCCTCAACGCTCGGCAGAAAACTCCGATCCGGGCGTTACTGGCTTCTTCCGGGCGCCCGGATCAGGGCCTCAGCGCCCGGATGTTTAACAGCTCTGCGCAGTGAACTTGCGAAGGCCATATCTCATTCATTTCAACTCCGAATTGAGTCCCGTTTGATTCTAGAATTATCTACATTCGATAAGCTTCGATTATAGACCAAAATTAGATTAATTGGAGTTTGGAAAAATAGGAAAATTTACCTCCTAAGTTAGGCTAATGCAAAAGGACTTAGAAATGCTTGTAGGATGAAACAACCATTCTTGTTGACGTCCACATTATTAATTGAGAGTTCTAAATGCACGATTTTATCATTGATTGTCTACCTACATGTTATATGAGTTCCATCTTTAACATGATTACATTATTGCATGATTTATTGCTTGTACTAACCGGTGGCAACCTACTTTGTTGCCTCCGAGCTTGTTTATTATGATTGAACTCCTCTCTCGCTTGGTGTGTTCCCTTGGAGAGATGGTTGGTATGATTAAGTTATTGAACGCCAAAGTAGAAGTTCTGGGCCGCCTGGGCGGCATTGGGCTTGCCAGGACGGACTCGGCTACTGTGGTTGGGTTGCCTCCGGAGTACCCTTATCGGTTGGTATATTGGGTTTATCATGGAAGCTGATTCGAGACTGGCCATCTCCAACAACTGTTCGAGTATTGTATCCTTTGATATATGGTAATCTACCTTCGCTTGGGCCCTTGAGGACCTCGGAGGGTAGAGATATGTGACACTATTTGTTTATTAATTCTTATATTTATTTGTATCTCGTGCATAACATGTTTTCGAAAAGGATTCCTAAATATTGGAAATGTTTGTGAAAACCTACTGTGACCATTAACCCTCGCTGAGCTAAGTGTAGCTCATCCCTTTCTATGACAATCTTTCAGGTGAGGCTGAGCCTGAGCTAGGGACTCAAGCTGAAGGCGAGACATACTTGTGTGACGAGTCAGACTTCTGCTTGTTGTGATCATACTTGTTGTTAATGCTATTTTGGATGTTAACTATATTAATATTGAACAACTTCAAGTACTGTAATATTCTTTTGGATTTGGTCGTGTAACTAACTTCTAATGTTGGGTTGTAACCTTATTGCTAGTCTATTCTTTTGAGGCCTAGAAAGCATTGATGTTTGTGGCGTGTCTGAAGGTTGAATGTAGGCCTTATACATATGAACGAACAGGTTAATGAATGTTAGTGCCAATAGTCTTGGGGCACCGTTCTTGAAGTTACTTGTGGTTATTATTTATGTTTAGGTCATGAACGAATGATTGTACAGGTTATTTATCTAGTCCACGTCACGTTCCGGCCTTGTCTTGGCAACGAGTTCGGGTACGGGGCGTGACACTGGGTCCACAAACCGAGGGCGTGGGGCTTGGGACCAGGTCTCCGTCGCTCCGGTGCCCATAACTTTTAATCCGTAGGGAGTTATATGGCGCACAGCATACCGTTGGAAACCACTCCGACAGCTCAACGACGGGGGCAGCAGCCTGCTCGGCAGTACCAGTTTTCGGAGCCCAAAATCATACATTTTCATCAGTTTCGAGACACTTTTCTTCTTTTGCGTTGTTTTTTCGTCCAGGATCGTACGTCGTGAACCGCGAAAAGGAAGACAACTTAATCCATCACATTTCTATTAGCGAATCCCACGACACCTTGGGCAAGAAAACTTCGCTGCACGTAGAGGCTGGGTCCGCAAACCGAGGGTGTTGGGCTTGGGACCAGGTCTATGTCGATCCGGTGCCCATAACTTTTGATCCGTAAGGAGTTACGCATCGCACAACATACCATTGGAAAGCTCACCGACAGCTCTACGACGGGGGCAGCAAGCTTGTTCATCTGCGCCTATTTTCAGAGCCCAAAATTGAATGTTTTTATCACTTTTGGGAAACTTTTCTTCTTTTGCCATGTTTTTTCGTCTCGGATCGTACGTCGTGAGCCGTGAAAAGGACGACAACCTAATCCATCACATTTCTATTACCGAATCCCACGGCACCTTGGGCAAGACAACTTCACTGCATGTAGAGGCTAGGTCCGCAAACCGAGGGCGTGGGGTTTGAGACCAGGTCTCCGTCGATCCGGTGCCCATAACTTTTGATCCGTAAGGAGTTATGCGTCGCACAGTATACCGTTGGAAAGCTCTCCGACAACTCTATAACGCAGGCAGCAAGCTTGTTCTTCTGCACCTATTTTCATAGCCCAAAATCTAATGTTTTCATCAGTTTCGGGATACTTTTCTTCTTTTGCCCTATTTTTCCGCCCTGGATCCTACGTCATGAGCCAAGAAAAGGACAACAACCTAATCCATCACATTTCTATTACCGAATCCCATGGTACCATGGGCAAGACAACTTCGCATCATGAAGAGGCTGGGCCCGCAAACCGAGGGCATAGGTGTTGGGACCAGGTCTCTGTCGCTCCGGTGCCCATAACTTTTGATCCGTAAGGAGTTACACGGCGCACAACATACCGTTGGAAAGCTCTCCGACAGCTCTACGACAGGGGCAGCAGGCTTGTTCGTCTGCGCCTATTTTCAGAGCCCAAAATCGAATGTTTTCATCTGTTTTGGGACACTTTTCTTCTTTAGCTCTATTTTTCCTTCCTGGGTTGTACGTCGTGAGCCGCAGAAAAGACGACAACCTAATCCATCATATTTCTATTACCGAATCCCATGGCACCTTGGGCAAGACAACTTCGCTTCACGTAGAGGGTGGGCCCACAAACCGAGGTCGTGGGGCTTGGGACTAGGTCTCCGTCGCTTCGGTGCCCATAACTTTTGATCCGTAAGGCGTTACGCGGCGCACAACATACCGTTTGAAACCTCTCCGAGATTTATACGATGGGGGCAGCAAGCCTGCTAGGTTTCGTCTATTTTTAGAGTCCAAAATCGAACGTTGTCATCAGTTATGGCTCACTTTTCTTCTTTTCCGCTGTTTTTCTGTCCCGGATCGTACGTCGTGAGCCACGAAAAGGACGACAACCGAATCCATCACATTTGTATTATCGAATCCCATGGCACCTTAGGCAAGACAACTTCGCTTCACGTAGAGGCTGGGCTCGCAAACCGAGGGCGTGGGGCTTGGGACCAGGTCTCCGTCGCTCCGGTGTCCATAACTTTTGATCCGTAAGGAGTTACGCAGCGCATAGCATACCGTTGGAAACCTTTTCGAGAGCTCCACGATGGGGACAGCAAGCCTACTCGGCTGCCCTTGCTTTTGAAGCCCAAAATCGTAAGTTTTCATCAGTTTTGGGATACTTTTCTTCTATTGCGCTGTTTTTCCGTCCCGGATCGTACGTCGTGAGTCGCGAAAAGGACGACAACCTAATCCATCACATTTCTTTTACCGAATCCCACGGCACCTTAGGAAAGACAACTTCGCCTCATGTAGAGGTTGGGTCCGCAAACCGAGGGCGTGGGGCTTGGGACCAGGTCTCCGTCGCTCCGGTGCCCATAACTTTTGATCCGTTAGGAGTTACTTGGCGCACAACATACCGTTGGAAACCTCTACGAGAGCTCCACGACGGGGCTAGCAAGCTTGTTCGGTTGCATCTATTTTTAGACCCCAAAATCGAATGTTTTCATCAGTTTCGGGGCACTTTTCTTCTTTTACCCTATTTTTCCGTCCCGGATCATACGTCGTGAGCCGAGAAAATGATGACATTCTAATCCATCACATTTCTATTACCGAATCCCATGGTACCTTGGGCAAGACAACTTCACTTCACGAAGAGGCTGGGCACGCAAACCGAGGGCGTAGGTGTTGGAACCAAGTCTCTGTCGCACTGGTGCCCATAAATTTTGATCCGTAAGGAGTTACACGGAGCACAACATACCGTTGGAAAGCTCTCCGAGAGCTCTACGACGTTGGCAACAAGCCTACCAGGCAGTGCCTGTTTTCGGTGTCACGTCCTAACCCGGCCTATAAAGGTTAGACTAGGGTATGATCTAACATTCAAGTCATATCACATACTTAACCGTTCATGAAAACTTAACACTTAATGTTTTAGCCTAAACTCCAAAATTTTTCGGAAAACCGGCAGCATAACGGCTATAATTGGGTTATTTGGTTTAACCTAATTCTCTAAACACCTCAAATTTTCCAATCTTAATTTCATTTCCAACTAGGATTACTATTTACCATCAATTGAAATGCCTACTGGTTATCTCGATGTCTCGTTTGATTAATAACCTAGCATGATACTATGTCTCATTTGTTTGTTTATCCTTGTTACAAAAGTACCTGTTGATCTTAGCTTAACAACGAGTACCTACTTAAGATTTTGGTTGGTTCATTTTACTTAGCCCTTACCTAATACTTCATAATCCTATTACAGATACTAGCAGCAATAATAGCAAAATGACCATAGTAGTGTTTGTCTAGTTCATATCAGTACAAACCAAAATTAGACCCCAAATTACAACGAGGGTCTTTTACATTACAAACAACAAGCAACATAAAAGAAATAGTCTTCTAGTAGCATAGTTCACAAATAGCCATAATCACGCAAAGCACATAGAACAGGTAATCACTCCAAGGAATCATCGTTAGGCACATCGTCCTCAGGTACCTGTTCTTGATCTTCTTCACCTGAGATGATAAAAGAGGGTGAGTCCTTATGAACTCAGCGAGGGGGAACGAGAAATAGGTTTTGAAACTCATTTTTCGGTTCAACTTATGAAAATCCTTTTGTAAGCATGAATGTACACAATTAAGTACATAACAATAATATAAAGTAAAGGAACACAATTACCAGTCTTTCCTCCCCGAGGTTGTCTAAGAACCAAGCGAGAGTACTTATACATATAGTAAAAGGATACGGTGAGCTTTTGCTCTCAATTGTTGCGGCCAACTTCAAATCATCCCCTTATCACGCCAAGTGGGTGTACTCCGGATGTACCCCGAAATCCTACGACCCAACTCTTCGAAGAAGTCTAGCCCCCAATCGAGAGAGGGAATTGGACAATGGTAGTCACGGTTGCACCGGCAAGCCCGATGCCGCCCGGTGTGTGTGAACGCTACCACGCCAGAATGAAAGGTTGCAACCTTATATGCAATGCACATTTATGACATTTAATATATCACATTAGGAGGACAACAAAGTAGGTTGCCTCCGGACAGTCATAAGATTGCACATTGACAAATAAACAAGCGAGGCACGATAAAATAAGTAATTTCACTTGAAAGTTATATGAACATTAAACGGGCAGCCATGTAACGCACGTAAATCAGGTCATATAACTCATTTCAACGTCCACGTAATCAAATAATAACGTTATTCAACATGCAACAACAATCTACGTGGGTTCGGATACAAGAAAGGCCTATTTGTCAACATGCAATGATCAAAATCACCTTTAGGCTATAAGGGAAACTACGGGCAGCCTACTAAACATATAATCACACACAATATTCAAAGGATCAACACTTAGCAAGTTTACCTAGTCACTAGGGTTTCCATTTCGTGCTTACCCGTGCGATTAAGCCTCAAGTCAACTCAAAATCAATCTCAAGCCATGCATCACTTAATACAAACATCCCCAAGTATTCAAAACAGTCCACGCAACATCCCAATGTCACAATCCCAAGCATTTGATAACACGAGAAGTTACAACAAATTTTCTAAGCATATAACTAAGTGAAACCCTTACTGCAATAGGCTGTTTTCTCACAATCATTAAGACAAGTAAACAATCTCCAATTCTAGTGAATAAGATGTCAAATTAAATCTTAAGAAATGAACTAAAATCAGAAACAAACCTTGCATCATTTGGAGTTCGGGTCCAATAGTTATAGCCGAAACAGTGGGATTGCACAAAACTGTCCAGATTTGCACACATTTCAATACTTGTCGTTTTTGAGGTCTTTAGGGTCAGATTTAGCCTTACTCCATTTCTGAAAAAAATTTCTAGAACTGAAAAACCTAGCAGGAAACCAAATTTAATGAATTTTGGACATCATTTACTAAGTTAAAACTGGTTCGTTCTACAAGATCAGTGCATCTGCCAAAACCTGCTTCATTTTTCCAGATTTCCAGATTTGGACACATTTTAATGATTTGCCATTTTGAGGACCTTAGAGTCAAAATTAGCTTTGGCCTATTTCTTTGAAAAATGTTCAAAACTGGAAAAACTAGTTACCTACCAATTTTAATGCATTTTCAACATCATTTGCCTAGCCAAACTCACCTCGTAACAACAAGACAGAAAGCTGTCACCAAACCCGATTTCATCTATCATCACCTTCAAGCCAAAATCTTGCCATGCATGGTTGTAAAAGCTTATGAACACACATATAACTCAAGTACAGAAGCAAGGACATACATGTAAGAGCATGCATGTGGATTTTTGAAGGATTTTCAAAAGGTTTTAGCCCTCACCTTAGCAAATCAACAAGAAGATGCACAAAACTTTGATGAAGCACAAATTTCTTCTTCTTCCTTACTTAGCCGAGACTCCAACTCAATTTTCTCTATTTTTCCTAGCTTAGTGGCCAAGTTCTTAGTAGATGCATGTGGTTAGAACAAGAAGAAAAGAAATGGAAGCTAGCAAACTCACCAAGGCCGAAATGGTTGTTCAAAGGGCTTGCATGTGTGATTCTTGTATCCTAGCTAGCTTGGTCGAGTTTCTTTGCTTGTTGCTTGTCTTGATGCAACATGGAATGATGAAGATGAGCAAAGGTAAGATGAAACTCAGCCAAGGCCGAGAGAGAGAGAGAAGAATGAGAGGGAGAGAGAGAAATGTGAGGAGAATGAGAAAAAATGACAAAGAATGAAGGCTTTTGCAATTGTTGATGCAAGTGGTCGGCCTTGAGCTTAGCAATTCAGATTTTTATGTCTTCAAGATGCATCATTTAAAGTGTTTAGCATGGGCAAGGGCATATGTCGAGAATGGTGGAGTTTTGAGGAGGTTTTTGAGCAATTTTTTATGCATTTGTGTCATAGGATTTTCATAAGTTATCTAGAATTAATTTTGAATTGAGCAAGTAAGCATAAAAGGCCACATGCTGGTCGGCCAAGGCATCAAAATTCTGATTTTTTGTCATCTTTTGAGCATTATTTAATTGTGTGTTGAAGTGCAAAAAGAATAAAGAATAAGGAATGTCTAGCTTTTTGTGAGATTTTGTCTTCTAGTGGGTTGAATTAGTAATTAATAATAGTTAGTGGAATTTGTAGGATTAATTAATGACTTAGTGCTTAATGTAAGATGCTTTCTTGATTAGCGTGAGGGCACGCTTTCTTAGGTCTAGGGCACGCACTACGAGGTAGGGCACGAACTATAAGGCGAACGCACGTTTTCCAAGTAAATGCACGCAATCCTAAATAAATGCACGTAATTCAATGCATGGCACACAAAACGAACACAATTCTTAAACCTAGGTCAAGGCACGCAAATCTAGATTAAGGCACACGAAACGAGGTATCGCACGCAAATCGAGGTCGGGTCTCACATTCGGAGCCCAAAATCTAACGTTTTCATCAGTTTCGGGATACTTTTCTTCTTTTGTGCTATTTTTTTGTCCCGGGCCGTACGTCGTGAGCCGCGAAAAGCACGACAACCTAATCCATTGCATTTCTATTACCGAATCCCACGACACCTTGGGCAAGACAACTTCATTTCACGTAGAGGCTGGGCCCGCAAACCGAGGGTGTGGGGCTTGAGACCAGGTCTCCCTCGCTCCAGTGCCCATAACTTTTGATCCGTAAGGAGTTATGCGGCGCACAGCATACCGATAGAAAGCCCTCCAAGAGTTCTACGATGGTGGCAACGAGCCTGCTTGGTTGCGCCTATTTTCAGAGCCCAAAATTGAACGTTTTCTGCAATTTGGGACACTTTTCTTCTTTTGCGCTGTTTTTCCGTCCCGGATCGTATGTCGTGAGTGGCGAAAAGGACGACAACCTAATCCATCACATTTCTATTACCAAATCCCATGGCACCTTGGGCAAGACAACTTCGCTTAACGTAGATGCTGGGTCCGTAAGCCGAGGGCGTGGGGCTTCGGACCTAGTCTCCGTTGCTCCGGTGCCCATAACTTTTGATCCGTAAGGAGTTACGTGGCGCATAGCATACCATTGGAAACCTCTACGAGAGCTCCACGACGGGGGCAGCAAGCCTGCTCGGCTGCTCCTATTTTCGGATCCCAAAATCAAACGATTTCATCAGTTTCGGGACACTTTTCTTCTTTTGCGCTATTTTTCTGTCCCGGATCGTATGTCGTGAGCTGCGAAAAGGACGACAACCTAATCCTTCACATTTGTATTACAAAATCCCACGGCACCTTGGGTAAGACAACTTCGCTTCACGTAGAGGCTAGGCCTGCAAATCGTGGGCGTGGGGCTTAGGACCAGGTCTCTGTCGCTCCGGTGCCCATAACTTTTGATCCGTAAGGAGTTTCGCGACGCACATCATACCGTTGGAAAGCTCTCCGAGAGCTCTAAGACGAGGGCATCGAGCCTGCTCGGCTGCGCTTATTATTAGATCCCAAAATCGAACGTTTTCAACAGTTTTGATACACTTTTCTTCTTTTGCTCTGTTTTTCCGTCTCGGATCGTACGTCTTCAACCGCGAAAAGGACGACAACCTAATCCATCACATATCAATTACCGAATCCCATGGTACCTTAGGCAAGACAACTTCGATGCAGGTAGAGGCTGGGTCCGCAAATCGAGGGCACGGGGCTTGGGACCAGGTCTCTGTCGCTGCGGTGCCCATAACTTTTGATCCGTAAGGAGTTACGCGCCACACAGCATACCGTTGAAAAGCTCTCCGACAGCTCTACCATGGGCGTAGTCAACCTGCTCAGCTGCGCTTATTTTCAGAGCCCAAAATCGAACATTTTCATCAATTTCGATTCATTTTTCTTCTTTTGCGCTGTTTTTCCATCCCTGGTCGTACGTCGTGAGCCACGAAAAAGATGACAACCTAATCCATCATATTTTTGTTACCGAATCCCATGGCACCTTGGGTAAGACAACTTCGCTTCACGTAGAGGCTGGGACCGCAAATCGAGGGTGTGGGGCTTGGGACTAGGTCTCCGTCGCTCCGGTGCCCATAACTTTTGATCTGTAAGAAGTTACATGGCACACATCAAACTGTTGGGAAGCTCTCCGAGAGTTCTATGATGGGGGCAGCAAGCCTACTCGGTTGCACCTACTTTCAGAGTCCAAAATCGAACGTTTTCATCAGTTTCGGCTAACTTTTCTTCTTTTACGCTATTTTTTCATCCCAGATCGTACGTCGTGAGCCACGAAAAGGACGACAACCTAATCAATCACATTTCTATTACCGAATCCCACGATATCTTGGGCAAGACAACTTCACTGCACGTAGAGGCTGGGTCCGCAAACCGAGGGCGCAGGGCTTGGGACTAGGTCTTCGTTGCTGAGGTGCCTATAACTTTTGATCCGTAAGGAGTTACGCGCCGTACAGCATACCATTGGAAAGCACACCGAGAGCTCTACGATGGGGGTAGCAAGCCTGCACATCTGCGCCTATTTTTGAAGCCCAAAATTGAACGTTTTTATCAGTTTCGGTACACTTTTCTTCTTTTGCGCTATTTTTCCATCCCCGGTCGTACGTCGTGAGCCGCGAAAAGGACGACAACCTAATCCATCACATTTCTATTACCGAATCCCATGGCACCTTGGGTAACACAACTTCGCTTCACGTAGAGGCTGGGATTGGAAATCGAGGGTGCGGGGCTTGGGACTAGGTCTCCGTCGCTCCAGTGCCCAGAACTTTTGATCCGTAAAGAGTTACGCGGCGCACAGCAAACCGTTGGAAAGCTCTTCGAGAGATCTATGATGGGGGCAGCAAGCCTGCTCGGTTGCGCCTATTTTCAGAGCCCAAAATCGAACGTTTTAATTAGTTTTGGCAAACTTTTCTTCTTTTGCGCTGTTTTTTCATCCCGGATCGTACGTCGTGAGCCGTGAAAAGGACGACAACCTAATCCATCACATTTCTATTACTGAATCCCATGGTACCTTGGGCAAGACAACTTCGCTGCACGTAGAGGCTGGGTCCGCAATCCGAGGGCGCGGGGCTTGGGACTAGGTCTCCGTCGCTGCGGTGCCCATAACTTTTGATCTGTAAGGAGTTACGCTCTGCACAGCATACCGTTGGAAAGCACACCGAGAGCTCTACGATGGGGGCAGCAAGCCTGCACATCTGCGCCTATTTTCGTAGCCCAAAATCAAATGTTTTCATCAGTTTTGGGACACTTTTTTTCTTTTGCGCTCTTTTTCCATCCCTTTTCGTACGTCGTGAGCCGCGAGAAGGACAACAACCTAATCCATCACATTTCTATTACCGAATCCCACAACACCTTAGGCAAGACAACTTCGCTTCATGCAGAGGAGGCTGGGCCCGCAAACCGAGGGCGTGGGGCTTGGGATCTGGTCTCCGTCGCTCCGGTGCCCATAACTTTTGATCCGTAAGAAGTTATGCGCCGCACAGCATACCGTTGGAAAGCTCTCCGAGAGCTCTACGACAGGGGCAGCAATCCAGCATAGCAACGCCTATTTTTAGAGCCCAAAATCAAATGTTTTTATCAGTTTCGGAACACTTTTCTTCTTTTGCACTGTTTTTTGGTCCCAGAACATACGTCGTGGGCCGCGAAAAGGACGACAACTGTATCCATCACATTTGTATTACCGAATCCCACGATACCTTGGGCAACACAACTTCGCTTCACGTAGAGGCTGGGCCCGCAAACCGAGGGCGTAGGGCTTGGGACAAGGTCTCCGTCGCTCTGGTGCCCATAACTTTTGATCCGTAAGGAGTTACACAGCGCACAGCATACTGTTGGAAACCTCGACGAGAGCTCCACGAAAGGGGCAGCAAGCTTGCTCGGCTACACCTATTTTCAGAACCCAAAATCGAACGTTTTCATCAGTTTTGGGACATTTTTCTTCTTTTGTGCTATTTTTTTTTATCCTGGATCGTACGTCGTGACCCGCGAAAAGGACGACAACCTAATCCTTCACATTTCTATTACAAAATCCCACGGCACCTTGGGTAAGACTACTTCACTTCACGTAGAGTCTAGGCCTGCAAACCGTGGGCGTAGGGCTTAGGACTAGGTCTCCGTCGCTCCGGTGCCCATAACTTTTGATCCGTAAGGAGTTACGCGGCGCACAGTATACCGTTGGAAAGCTCTCCGAGATCTCTAAGACGAGAGCATCGAGCCTGCTCAGTTGCGCTTATTATTAGATCCCAAAATTGAACGTTTTTATTAGTTTCAATACACTTTTCTTCTTTTGCTCTGTTTTTCCGTCCAGGATCGTACGTCGACAACCGCGAAAAGGACGACAACCTAATCCATCACATTTTTATTACCGAATCCCATAGTACCTTGGGCAAGAAAACTTTGCTGCAGGTAGAGGCTGGGTCCGCAAACCGAGGGCACGGGGCTTGGGACCAGGTCTCCGTTGCAGCGGTGCCTATAACTTTTGATCCGTAAGGAGTTACGGGCCGCACAACATACCGTTGGAAAGCTCTCCGACAGCTCTACGATGGGCGCAGTAAACCTGCTTAGCTGCGCCTATTTTTAGAGCCCAAAATTGAACGTTTTTATCAATTTCGATTCACTTTTCTTCTATTGCGCTGTTTTTCCGTCCTTGGTCGTACGTCGTGAGCCGCGAAATGGACGACAACCTAATCCATCACGTTTCTATTATCGAATCCCACAGTAACTTGGGCAACACAACTTCGCTGCACGTAGAGGCTGGGTCCGCAAACCGAAGGCGCAGGGCTTGGGACCAGGTCTCCGTCGCTGCGGTGCCCATAACTTTTGATCCGTAAGGAGTTAAGCGCCGCACAACATACCATTGGAAAGCACACCGAGAGTTCTACGATGGGGGCAGCAAGCCTGCTCGGTTGCGCCTATTTTCAGAGCCCAAAATTAAACATTTTCATCAGTTTTGGCTAACTTTTCTTCTCTTGCGTTGTTTTTTCATCCCGGATAGTACGTCGTGATCCGCGAAAAGGACGACAACCTAATCCATCATATTTTTATTACTGAATCCCACGACACCTTAGGCAAGACAACTTCGTTTCACGGAGAGGCTGGGCCCACAAACCGAGGGCGTGGGGCTTGGGACCTGGTCTCCGTCGCTCCGATGCCCATAATTTTTGATCCGTAAGGAGTTACGAGCCGCACAGCATACCGTTGGATAGCTCTCCGAGAGCTCTACGACAGGAGCAGCAATCCAGCATAGCAGCGCCTATTTTTGGAGCTCAAAATCAAATGTTTTCATTAGTTTCGGAACACTTTTCTTCTTTTGCACTATTTTTGGGTCCAGGAACGTACGTCCTGAGCCGCGAAAAGGACGACAACCGAATCCATCACATTTGTATTACCGAATCCCACGGCACCTTGGGCAACACAACTTCGCTTCACGTAGATGTTGGGCCTGCAAACCGAGGGCGTGGGGCTTGGGACTAGGTCTCCGTCGCTCCGGTGCCCATAACTTTTGATCCGTAAGGAGTTACGCGGCGCACAACAAACCGTTGGAAAGCTCTCAGAGAGTTCTACGATGGGGGCAGCAAGCCTGCTCGGTTGTGCCTATTTTTAGAGCGCAAAATTGAACGTTTTCATCAGTTTCGGCTAACTTTTCTTCTCTTACGTTGTTTTTTCATCCCGGATCGTACGTCGTGATCCGCGAAAAGGACGACAACCTAATCCATCACATTTCTATTACCGAATCCCACCGTACCTTGGGCAAGACAACTTCGCTGCACGTACAGGCTGGGTTCGCAAACCGAGGGCGCGGGGCTTGGGACCAGGTCTCCGTCGCTGTGGTGCCCATAACTTTTGATCCGTAAGGAGTTACGCGCCGCACAGCATACCGTTGGAAAGTACACCGAGTGCTCTATGATGCGGGTAGCAAGCCAGCACATCTGCGCCTATTTTCGGAGCCCAAAATTGAATATTTTCTTCAGTTTCGAGACATGTTTCTTCTTTTGCGCTATTTTTCTATCCCTTTTCGTACGTCGTGAGCCACGAAAAGGACGACAACCTAATCCATCACAATTCTATTACTGAATCCCACGGTACCTTAGGTAAGACAACTTCGCTTCACGGAGAGGCTGGGCCCGCAAACCGAGGGCGTGGGGCTTGGGACCTGGTCTCCGTCGCTCCGATGCCCATAACTTTTGATCCGTAAGGAGTTACGAGCCGCACAGCATACCGTTGGATAGCTCTCCGAGAGCTCTACGACAGGGGCAGCAATCCAGCATAGCAGCGCCTATTTTTGAAGCTCAAAATCAAACATTTTCATTAGTTTCGGAATACTTTTCTTCTTTTACACTATTTTTCGGTCCAGGAATGTACGTCGTGAGCCTCGAAAAGGATGACAACCGAATCCATCACATTTGTATTACCGAATCCCACGGCACCTTGGGCAACACAACTTCGCTTCACGTAGATGCTGGGCTTGCAAACCGAGGGCGTGGGGCTTGGGACCAGGTCTCCGTTGCTCCGGTGCCCATAACTTTTGATCCGTAAGGAGTTATGCACCGCACAGCATACCGTTGGAAAGCACACCGAGAGCTCTAAGATGGGGGCAGCAAGCCAGCACATCTGTGCCTATTTTCGGATCCCAAAATCGAACATTTTCATCAATTTTGGGAAATTTTTCTTCTTTTGTGCTATTTTTTCATCCCGGATCGTACGTCGTGAGCCTCGAAAAGGACGACTGGCTAATCCATCACATTTCCTTTACCGAATCCCAAAGCACCTTGGGCAAGACAACTTCTCCTCACGTAGAGGCTAGGTCCGCAAACCGAGGGCGTGGGGCTTGGGACAAGGTCTCTGTCGCTGCGGTGCCCATAACTTTTAATCCGTAAGGAATTACTTAGCGCACAGCATACCGTTAGAAACCTCTATGAGAGCTCCACGACGTTGTCAATAGCCTGCTTGGCTGCGCCTATTTTCAGAGCCTTAAATCGAACATTTTCATCAGTTTCGAGACACTTTTCTAATTTTGCGCTATTTTTTCATCCCGGATCGTACGTCGTCAACTGCGAAAAGGACGACAACCGAATCCATCACATTTTTCTTACCGAATCCCATGGCACCTTGGGCAAGACAACTTCACTGCACGTAGAGGCTGGGTCCGCAAACTGAGAGCGTGGGGCTTGGGACCAAGTCTCCGTCGATCCGGTGCCTATAACTTTTGATCCGTAAAGAGTTACGCGGCGCACAGCATACCGTTGGAAAGCTCTCCGAGAGCTCTATGACGGGGGCAGAAAGCTTGTTCGACTGTGCCTATTTTCAGAGCCCAAAATTGAATGTTTTCATCAGTTTTCGGACATTTTTCTTCTTTTGCCCTGTTTTTTCGTCCCGGATCATATGTCGTGAGCCGCGAAAATGACGACATCCTAATCTATCACATTTCTATTACCGAATCCCATGGTACCTTGGGCAAGATAACTTCGCTTCACGAAGAGGCTGGGCCCGTAAACCGAGGGCGTAGGTGTTGGGACCAAGTCTCCGTCGCTCCGGTGCCCATAAATTTTGATCCGTAAGGAGTTACACGGCGCACAGCATACCGTTGGAAAGCTCTCTGAGAACTCTACGACGTTGGCAACAAGCCTGCCAAGCAGTGCCTGTTTTCGGAGACCAAAATCTAACATTTTCATCAGTTTCAGGATACTTTCTTCTTTTGCGCTGTTTTTTTGTCCCGGGTAGTACGTCGTGAGCCGCGAAAAGGACGACAACCAAATCCATCGCATTTCTATTACCGAATCCCACAACACCATGGGCAAGACAATTTCGTTTCACGTAGAGGCTGGGCCAGCAAACCGAGGGCGTGGGGCTTGGGACCAGGTCTCCGTCGCTCCGGTGCCCATAACTTTTGATCCGTAAGGAGTTACGCGGCGCACAGCATACCGTTGGAAAGCTCTACAAGAGTTCTGCGGTGGGGGCAACGAGCCTGCTTGGTTGCACTTGTTTTCAGAGCCCACAATCGAATGTTTTCATCAGTTTGGGATACTTTTCTTCTTTTGCACTGTTTTTCCGTCCCGGATCGTACGTCGTGAGCTGCGAAAAGGACGACAACTTAATCCATCACATTTCTATTATCAAATCCTATGGCACCTTGGGCAAGACAACTTCGCTTAACGTAGAGGCTGGGTCCGCAAGCCGAGGGCGTGGGGCTTCGGACCTGGTCTCCATCGCTCTGGTGCCCATAACTTTTGATCCGTAAGGAGTTACGCGGTGCACAACATACCGTCGGAAACCTCTACGAGAGTTCCACGACGGGGGCAGCAAGCCTGCTCGGTTGTGCCTATTTTCGGACTCCAAAATCGAACGTTTTCATCAATTTTAGGACACTTTTCTTCTTTTACGCTGTTTTTCTGTCCCGGATCGTACGTCATGAGCCGCGAAAAGTACGACAACCTAATCCTTCCTATTTCTATTAAAAAATCCCATGGCACCTTGGGTAAGACAACTTCGCTTCACGTAGAGGCTAGGTCCACAAACCGTGGGCGTGGGGCTTAGGACCAGGTCTCCGTTGCTCCGATGCCCATAACTTTTGATCCGTAAAGAGTTACACGGCGTACAACATACCGTTGGAAAGCTCTCCGAGAGCTCTAAGATGAGGGCATCGAGCCTGCTCGGTTGCGCTTATTATTAGATCCCAAAATCGAACGTTTTCATCAGTTTCGATACACTTTTCTTCTTTTACTCTGTTTTTCGGTCCGGATCGTATGTCGACAACCGTTAAAAGGACGACAACCTAATCCATCACATATCAATTACCAAATCCCACGGTACCTTGCCCAAGACAACTTCGCTGCACGTAGAGGCTAGGTCTGCAAACCGAGGGCACGGGGCTTGGGACAAGGTCTTCGTCGCTGCGGTGCCCATAACTTTTGATCCATAATGAGTTACGTGCCGCACAGTATACTGTTAGAAAGCTCTCTGACAGCTCTATGATGCAGTAAACCTGCTCAGTTGCGCCTATTTTCTGAGCCCAAAATCGAACATTTTTGTCAATTTTGATTCACTTTTCTTCTTTTGCGCTATTTTTTCGTCCCTGGTCGTACGTCGTGAGCCACGAAAAGGATGACAACCTAATCCATCACATTTCTATTATCGAATCCCATGGCACCTTGGGCAAGACAATTTCGCTTCACGTAGAGGCTGGGACCGCAAACCGAGGGCGTGGGGCTTAGGACTAGGTCTCCGTCGCTCCGGTGCCCATAACTTTTGATCCATAAGGAGTTACGCGGTGCACAACATACAGTTGGAAAGCTTTCCAAGAGTTCTACAATGGGGGTAGCCAGCCTGCTCGATTGCGCTTGTTTTAAGAGCCCAAAATCGAGCATTTTCAAAAGTTTTGACTAACTTTTCTTCTTTTGCGATGGTTTTTCATCCCGGATCGTACGTCGTGAGCCTCGAAAAGGACGACAACCTAATCCATCACATTTCTATTACCGAATCCCACAGTACCTTGGGCAAGACAACTTCGCTGAACGTAGAGGCTGGGTCCGCAAACCGAAGGCACGGGGCTTGGTACCAGGTCTCTGTCGTTGCGGTGCCCACAACTTTTGATCTGTAAGGAGTTACGCGCCGCATAGCATACCGTTGGAAAGCTCTCCGACAGCTCTACGATGGGCGCAGTAAAGCTGCTCGGCTACGCCTATTTTCGGAGCCCAAAATCGAATGTTTTAATCAATTTCGATTCACTTATCTTTTTTTGCGCTGTTTTTTCGTCCCTGGTTGTACGTCGTGAGCCGCAAAAAGGACGACAACCTAATCCATCACATTTCTATTATCGAATCCCATGGTACCTTGGGAAAGACAACTTCACTTCACGTAGAGGCTGGGTCCGCAAACCGAGGGCGTGGGGCTTGGGACTAGGTCTCCGTCGCTCTAGTGCCCATAACTTTTGATCCGTTAGGAGTTACTTGGCGCACAGCATACCGTTGGAAACCTCTACGAGAGCTCCACGGCGGGGGTAGCAGCCTACTCAGCTGTGCCTATTTTTGGAGCCCAAAATCAAAGTTTTCATCAGTTTTAGGACACTTTTCTTCTTTTGCGCTGTTTTTTTGTCCCGGATCGTACGTCGTCAACCGCGAAAAGGACAACAATCTAATCCATCAAATTTATATTACCGAATCCCAAGACACCTTGGGCAAGATAAGTTCGTTACACGTGGAGGCTGGGTTCGTAAACCGAGTGCGTGGTGCTTGGGACCAGGTCTCTGTCGATCCGGTGCCCGTAACTTTTGATCCGTAAAGAGTTACGCGGCGCACAGCATACCGTTGGAAAGCTCTCCGAGAGCTCTACGATGGGGGTAGCAAGCTTGTTCGGTTGCTCCTATTTTTCGAGCCCAAAATTGAATGTTTTTATCAGTTTCGGGACACTTTTCTTCTTTTGACCTGTTTTTCCGTCCCGGATCATACGTCGTGAGCCGCGAAAATGACGACATCCTAATCCATCACATTTTTATTACCGAATCCCATGGTACCTTGGGCAAGACAACTTCGCTTCACGAAAAGGCTAAGCCCGCAAACCGAGGGCGTAGGTGTTAGGACCAAGTCTCCGTCGCTCCGGTGCCCATAAATTTTGATCCGTAAGGAGTTACACGGCACACAGCATACCGATGGAAAGCTCTCCGAGAGTTCTACAATGGGGGCAGCAAGCGTGCTTGGCTGTGCCTATTTTTGGAGCCTAAAATCAAACGTTTTCATCAGTTTTGGGACACTTTTCTTCTTTTGCACTGTTTTTGTGTCCCGGATCGTATGTCGTCAACCGCGAAAAGGACGACAACCTAATCCATCGCATTTCTATTACCGAATCCAACAGCACCTTGGGCAAGACAACTTCAATACACGTAGAGGCTGGGTCCGCAAACCGAGGGTGCGGGGCTTGGGACCAGGTCTCCGTCGCTCCGGTGCCCATAACTTTTGATTCTAAGGAGTTACGCGCCGCACAGTATACTGTTGGAAAGCTCTCCGAGAGCTCTATGATGGGGCAGCAAGACTGCTTAGCAGCGCCTATTTTCGAGGACCAAAATCGAACATTTTCTTCAGTTTTGGGACACTTTTCTTCTTTTGCGCTATTTTTCTCTCCTAGGTCATGCGTCGTGAGCCGCAAAAAGTACAACCTAATCTTCACATTTCTATTACCAAATCCCACGGTACCTTGGGCAAGACAACTTCGCTTCACGTAGAGGCTGGGCCCGCAAACCGTGGGCGTAGGGCTTGGGACCAGGTCTCCGTCGCTCCAGTGCCCATAACTTTTGATCCATAAGAATTTACGCGCCGCATAGCATACCGTTGGAAAGCTCTCCTAGAGCTCTATGATGAGGACAGCAAGCCTGCTCAGTTGCGCCAATTTTCAGAGCTCAAAATCGAATGTTTTCATAAGTTTTGGGATACTTTTCTTCTTTTGTGCTGTTTTTCTTTTGCAGGTCGTACGTCGTGAGCCGCTAAAAGGACGACAACCTAATCCATCACATTTCTATTTCCGAATCCCATGGCACCTTAGGCAAGGCAACTTTACTTCACGTAAAGGTTGGGCCTGCAAACCGAGGGCGTGCGGCTTGGGACCAGGTCTCCGTCACTCCGGTGCCCATAACTTTTGATCTGTAAGGAGTTATGTGGTAACACAATCCCACATCGGAAGATTTAAAAGTGAGAAGCTGGATATAAGGGCTTGGTTCTTTTTATCAGCCGAGGTGCCTTTTGAGGAGAGATCCTTGAAGGGACAAATCCGTGAGGGGCCTGTGCCTGCGGGCCAGGTTTCCAATAGCGGACAATACCTCGGTAGTGATGGCCCTGTGAGACTTTGCGTGGGCTTCACGTGGGGAGCGCGGTCGTTATAAATGGTATCAGAGCCAGTCTTCCCTTGTGCTCGTGCCCGCGAGGGCGCGGGGCCTCTTAAGGGGGGTGGAATGTGGTAACACAATCCCACGTCGGAAGATTTAGAAGTGAGAGAGCTGGATATAAGGGCTTGGTTCTTTGTATCAGCCGAGGCGCCTTTTGAGGAGAGATCCTTGAAAGGACAAATCCGTGAGGGGCCTGTGCCTGCGGGCCAGGTTTCCAATAGTGGACAATAACTCGGTAGTGATGGCCTTGTGAGACTCTGCGTGGGCTTCACGTGGGGAGTGGGGTCGTTACAAGTTACGTGGCGTACAACATACCATTGGAAAGCTCTCCGAGAGCTCTACGACGGGGGCAGCAAGCCTACTCGGCGATGCCTATTTTCGGAGCCCAAAATCGAACGTTTTCGTCAATTTAGTGACACATTTCTTCTTTTGCGCTATTTTTTTGTTCCGAATCGTACGTCGTGATTCGCGAAAAGGACGACAACCGAATCCATCACATTTGTATTACCGAATCCCACGGTAACTTGGGCAAGACAACATCGCTTCACGTAGAGGCTGGGCTCGCAAACTGAGGGCGTGGGGCTTGGGACCAGGTCTCCGTCGCTCCAGTGCCCATAACTTTTGATCTATAAGGAGTTATATGGCGCACATCATACTGTTGGAAACCTCTCCGAGAGCTCCATGATGGGGGCAACAAGGCTGCTAGGCTGCACCTGTTTTCAAAGCCTAAAATTGAATGTTTTCATCAGTTTTGGGACACTTTTCTTCTTTTGCGCTGTTTTTTCATCCCGGATAGTATGTTGTGAGCCGCGAAAAAGACGACAACTGAATCTATCGCATTTGTATTACCGAATCCCACAGTACCTTGGGCAAGACAACTTCGCTCCATGTAGAGGCTGAGCCTGCAAACCGAGGGCGTGGGGCTTGGGACCTTGTTTCCGTCGCTCTGGTGCCCATAACTTTTGATCTGTAAGGAGTTACGCAACGCATAGCATACCGTTGGAAAGCTCTCCGAGAGCTCTACGATAGGGGAAGCAATCCAGCATAGCAGCGCCTATTTTCGGAGCCCAAAATCAAACATTTTCGTGAGTTTCGGGACACTTTTCTTCTTTTGTACTGTTTTTCCGTCTCGGATCGTACGTCGTGAGCCGCGAAAAAGACGGCAATCGAATCTATCACATTTGTATTACTGAATCCCACGGCAACTTGGGCAAGACAACATCTCTTCATGTAGAGGCTGGGCCCGCAAACCGAGGGCGTGGGGCTTGGGACCAGGTCTCCGTCGCTCCGGTGCCCATAACTTTTGATCCGTAAAGAGTTATGTGGCGCACATCATACTGTTGGAAACCTCTCTGAGAGCTCCACGACGGGGGCAGCAAGGCTGCCCGGCTGCGCCTATTTTCAAAGCCCAAAATCGAACATTTTCATCAATTTTGGGACACTTTTCTTCTTTTGCACTGTTTTTTCATCCCGGATCGTATGTTGTGAGCCGCGAAAAGGACGACAACTGAATCTATCACATTTGTATTACTAAATCCCACGGTACCTTGGGCAAGACAACTTCGCTGCACGTAGAGGCTGGGTCCACAAACCGAGGGCGCGGGGCTTGGGACCAGGTCTCCGTTGCTCAGGTGCCCATAACTTTTGATCCATAAGGAGTTACGCAGCGCACAGCATACCGTTGGAAAGCTCTCTGAGAGCTCTACGACAGGGTTAGAAATCCAGCATAGTAGCGCCTATTTTTGGAGCCCAAAATTAAATATTTTCATTAGTTTCGAGACACTTTTCTTCTTTTGTGCTGTTTTTTCTTCCCGGATCGTACGTCGTGAGCCGCGAAAAGGACAACAACCGAATCTATCACATTTGTATTATCGAATCCCACGGCACCTTGGGCAACACAACTCTACTTCACGTAGAGGCTGGGCCCGCAAACTGAGGGCGTAGGGCTTGGACCAGGTCTTCTTCGCTCCGGTGCCTTAACTTTTGATCCGTAAGGAGTTACACGGCACACAACATACTGTTGGAAGCCTCTCCGAGAGCTCCACGATGGGGGCAACAAGCCTGATCAGCTACGCCTATTTTCAGAGACCAAAATCGTATGTTTTCATCAGTTTTGGGATACTTTTCTTCTTTTACACTGTTTTTCCGTCCCGGATCGTACGTTGTGAGCCGCGAAAAGGACGACAAGCTAATCCATCACATTTCTTTTACCGAATCCCAAAAACCTGGGGCAAGACAACTTCGCCTCACGTAGAGGCTGGGTCCGTAAACTGAGGGCGTGGGGCTTGGGACCAGGTCTCCGTCATTCCGTTGTCCATAACTTTTAATCCGTAAGGAGTTACTTGGCACACAACATACCGTTGGAAACCTCTCCGAGAGCTCCACGATGGGGGCAACAGCCTGCTCGGCTGTGCCTATTTTTGGAGCCCAAAATCAAACATTTTCATCAGTTTCGGGACGCTTTTATGCTTTTGCACTGTTTTTTCGTCCCGGATCGTGCGTCGTCAATCGCGAAAAGGACGACAACTGAATCCATCACATTTCTATTACCGAATCCCACGACACATTGGGCAAGACAACTTCGCTGCACGTAGAGGCTAGGTCCGCCAACCGAGGGTGTGGGGCTTGGGACCAAGTCTCCGTCGATCCAATGCCCATAACTTTTGATCCGTAAGGAGTTACGTGGCGCACAGCATACCATTGGAAAGCTCTCCAAGTGCTCTATGACAGAGGTAGAAAGCTTGTTCGGATACGCCTATTTTCAAAGCCGAAAATCGAATGTTTTCATCAGTTTCGGGATACTTTTATTCTTTTTCCCTATTTTTTGGTCTCGGATCATACGTCGTGAGCCGCGAAAAAGATGACATCATAATCCATCACATTTCTATTACTGAATCCCATGGTACCTTGGGCAAGACAACTTCACTTCACGAAGAGGCTGGGCCAGCAAACCGAGGGCGTAGGTGTTGGGACCAGGTCCCCGTCGTTCCGGTGCCCATAAATTTTGATCCGTAAGGGGTTACACGGCGCATAGCATACCGTTGGAAAGATCTCCGAGAGCTCTACGACGTTGGCAACAAGCCTACTAGGCGGTGCCTATTTTCGGAGCCCAAAATTCAAAGTTTTCATCAGTTTTGGGATACTTTTCTTCTTTTGCGCTGTTTTTCTGTCCCGGGTCGTACATCGTGAACAGCAAAAAGGACGACAACCTAATCCATCACATTTCTATTACCAAATCCCATGTTAGCTTAGGCAAGAAAACTTCACTTCACGAAGAGGCTGGGCCCGCAAACCTAGGGCGTAGGTGTTGGGACTAGGTCTCCGTCGCTCCGGTGCCCATAACTTTTGATCCGTAAGGAGTTACATGGCGCACAACATGCCGTTGGAAAGCTCTCCGAGAGTTCTACGATGGGGGCAGCAAGCGTGCTTGGTTGCGCCTATTTTTGGAGCCCAAAATTGAATGTTTTTATCAGTTTGAGACATTTTTCTTCTTTTGCGCTGTTTTTTCGTCCTAGATCGTACGTAGTGAGCAGCGAAAAGGATGACAACCTAATCCATCACATTTCTATTACCGAATCCCATGGCACCATGGGCAAGACAACTTCGCCACACGTAGAGGCTGGGTCCGCAAGCCGAGGGCATAGGCTTAGGACCAGGTGTTCGTCGCTCCGGTGCCCATAACTTTTGATCCGTAAGGTGTTACGCGGCGCACAACATACCGTAGGAAACCTCTCCGAGAGCTCCACAATGGGGGTAGCAAGCGTACTCGGCTGCGCCTATTTTTGGAGCCCAAAATCGAACGTTTTCATTAGTTTTGGGACACTTTTCTTCTTTTGCGCTATTTTTGCGTCCCAGATCGTATGTCGTCAACCGCGAAAATGACGACAACCTAATCCATCACATTTCTATTACCGAATCCCACAGCACCTTGGGCAAGACAACTTCAGCGCACGTAGAGGCTGGGTCCGCAAATTGAGGGCGCGGGACTTGGGACTAGGTCTCTGTCGCTTCGGTGCCCATAACTTTTGATCCGTAAGGAGTTACGCGCCGTACAACATACCGTTGGAAAGCTCTCTGAGAGCTCTACAACGGGGGCAGCAAGCCTACTCGGCTATGCCTATTTTTGGAGCCCAAAATTGAACGTTTTCGTCAATTTCGTGACACTTTTCTTCTTTTGCGCTATTTTTTTGTCCCAGATCGTACGTCGTGAGCCGCGAAAAGGACGACAACCGATTCCATCACATTTGTATTACCGAATCCCATGGCAACTTGGGCAAGACAACATCACTTCACGTAGAGGCTGGGCCCGCAAACCGAGGGCATGGAGCTTGGGACCTAGCCTCCGTCGCTCCGGTGCCCATATCTTTTGATCCGTAAGAAGTTACACGGCGCACAACATACCGTTGGAAAGCTCTCCGAGAGCTCCACGACGGGGGCAGCAAGATAGCTTGGCTGCGCCTATTTTTGGAGACTAAAATCGAACATTTTCATCAGTTTCGGGACACTTTTCTTCTTTTGCACTATTTTTTCGTCCCGGATCATACGTCGTTAGCCGCGAAAAGGGGGACAACCGAATCTATCACAATTGTATTATTGAATCCCATGGCACCTTCAGCAAGACAACTTCGATTCACGTTGAGGCTGGACCCACAAACCAAGGGCGTGGGGCTTGGGACCTGGTCTCCGTCGTTCCAGTGCCCATAACTTTTGATCCGTAAGGAGTTACGCGGCGCACAACATAACGTTGGAAAGCTCTTCGAACCTCTACAATGGGCGCAGCAAGCCATTAGAGATGCGCCTATTTTCGAAGCCCAAAATCGATCATTTTCATCAATTTTGGGACAATTTTCTTCTTTTGCGCTATTTTTCTGTCCCGGATCGTATGTCGTGAGCCGTGAAAAGGACGACAACTGAATCCATCACATTTGTATTACCAAATCCCATGGCACCTTGGGCAAGACAACTTCGTTTCACGTAAAGGCTGGACCCGCAAACCGAGGGCGTAGAGCTTGGGACCAAGTGTCCGTTGCTCCCGTGCCCATAACTTTTGATCCGGAAGGAGTTACGCGGCGCATAGCATACCGTTGGAAACCTCTCTGAGAGCTCCATGACGGGGGCATCAAGATTGCTCGGCTGTGCCTATTTTTGGAGACCAAAATTGTACGTTTTCATCAGTTTCGGTTCACTTTTCTTCTTTTGCGCTGTTTTTTCGTCCCAGATCGTACGTCGTGAGCCTCGAAAAGGACAACAACCTAATCCATCACATTTCTTTTACCGAATCCCACGGCACCTTGGGCAAGACAACTTCACCTCACGTAGAGGTTGGGTTCGCAAACCGAGGGCGTGGGGCTTGGGACCAGGTCTCCGTTGCTCCGATGCCTATAACTTTTGATCCGTAAGGAGTTACGTGGTGCACAACATACCATTTGAAACCTCTCCAAGTGCTCGGCTATGCCTGTGTTCGAATCCCAAAATTGAACGTTTTCATTAGTTTCGGGACACTTTTCTTCTTTTGCGTTATTTTTCTATCCCGGATCGTACGTCGTCAACCGCGAAATGGACGACAACCTAATCCATCATATTTCTATTACCGAATCCCACGACACCTTGGGCAAGACAACTTCGCTGCACGTAGAGGCTGGGTCCACAAACCAAGGGCGTGGGGCTTGGGACCAGGTCTCTGTCGATCCGGTTGCGCCTATTTTTGGAGCCCAAAATTGAATATTTTTATCAGTTTTGGGACACTTTTCTTCTTTTGCCCTATTTTTCTGTCCTGGATCGTACGTCGTGAGCCGCGAAAAGGACGACAACCTAATCCATCACATTTCTATTACCAAATCCGATGGTACCTTGGGCAAGACAACTTCGCTTCACGAAGAGGCTGGGCCCGCAAACCGAGGGCGTAGGTGTTCGGACCAGGTCTCTGTCGCTCCGGTGCCCATAACTTTTGATCTGTAAGGAGTTACATGGCGCACAGCATACCGTTGAAAAGCTGTCTGAGAGCTCTACGATGGTGGCAACAAGACTACCAGGCTGTGCCCCTTTTTGGAGACCAAAATCGAACGTTTTCATCAGTTTCGGGATATTTTTCTTCTTTTACGCTATTTTTTTTGTCCCGGATCGTATGTCGTGAGCAGCGAAAAAGACGACAACCGAATCCATCACATTTGTATTATCGAATCCCACGGCACCTTAGGCAAGATAACTTCGTCTCACGTAGAGGCTAGGCTTGCAAATCGAGGGTATAGTGCTTGGGACCTGGTCTCCGTTGCTCCGGTGCCCATAACTTTTGATCCGTAAGGAGTTATGCAGCGCACATCATACCGTTAGAAACCTCTCCGAGTGTTCTACGATGGAGGCAGCAAGGCTGCTAGGTTGCGTGTGAGGCCCGACCTCGATTTGGGTAAGATATGGTATTTTGTTTGCCCTAACCTAGAATTGTGTGCCTTGACCTAGGTTTAAGAGTCGTGTATCATTTTATGTGTCTTGCATTGAATTACATGCGTTCATTTAGAGTTGCGTGCATTTACTTGGGAAACGTTCATTCATCTCGTAGTGAGTGCTCTAAACCTAAGAAAGCGTGCCCACACGCTAATCAAGAAAGCGTGCCCACACGCTAATCAAGAAAGCATCTTACACAAAGCACTAGATTATTAATTAATCCTACAATTCCACTAACTAATATTAAAATGCTAAGTCATTGCACTAGAAGACAAAATTTCACCAAAAACTAAACATTCTTATTCTTTATTCTTTATTCGTTTGCATATCCTAAGCACACAATAAAATAAGCTCAAAACAAGACAAAAAAATTCAGATTTGAGCTTGCCTTGGTCGACCATGTGAAGAGCTTGTGCATGCTTTGCCATTTCAAAAAATCATTCCTAGACAAGCCTATGACATAATGCATAAAAAAATGAAAACCAAGCATTATTGTATCCACCACCATGCTCCACATTCTCAACCCACTCAATGCCCATGCTAAGACAATTCAAAACATGCCTTAGATGACACAAAATCAGAAATTTTGGAGCTCAAGGTCGACACATGCTTACACCAACACTTCATTCTTTTCAAACATTCTCTCAAGCTCTCAATTCCTCTCTCTCTTTCTCGGCCAAGACTGTTCCCTTAAGTTCCATAGCATAAGCTCATCTCCTAAAGCTCACCAAGACACTCAAGTACCCTAGGAAGCTCGACCAAGCAAGCAAGAAGCAAGAAGATTTGCATGCAAGCTCATAGAACCTTCATTTCGGCCCTAGGTATGTTGATAGCTTTTCTTTCATCTCCCTTTTGTTCTAACCACATGCACATACTAAGGACATGGTAACTTAGCTAGGAATTAAGGAAATCAAGCAATATCTCTCGACCAAACAAGGAGAGAAGACCATTTGTGCATATTCAAGAGTTTTGAGCATCATTTGTTATCAATAGGCTAAGGTGAGGGTTAATCTTTTTTAAAAAGCTTTCAAAAACCACATGCATGCCTTCATATGTCTATTTTTACCTCTGTACTTGTGGTATATATGTGTACATGAGCTTTTGTAACCATGCATGGCAAGATATTTAGCTAGAATTTGAAGATAAGTGAAATCGCGAAAATGGCAGATTTCTGGCTTGTTAGAGCAAAGTGAATTTAACTAGGTAAATGATGTTGAAAATGCATGCAAATTGATAGGTGACTAGTTTTGCCAGTTCTGAGCATGTTTCGTAGAAATAGGCCAAGCCAATTTTGTCTTTAAGGTCTCCAAAATGGCAAAACATCGAAGGGTGTCTAAATCTGGAAAATCTGGGAAAATGGAGCAGGTTTTTAACAGTTCACTGTCCTTGTAGGACGAACCAGTTTTGACTTAGTACATGATAGCAAACCCTAATGGCCCCGTAAGTTCCCGAGTCATAAACCGTCCTTTTGTGCATTATGAATGATATTGAGGAAGGTTAATAGGCTGCCCGTATATGTCCTTATAGCCCTAAATGTGATTCTTGATGATTACATGTTGACAAGGAAACTTTGCTTGTACCCGGTCTAAAGTAAACATCGTTGCATGCTTGTATAATCTTATTTCTTGATTTCGTGAACCCCGAAATGAGCTATATAACTTGATTTACATGTGTTACATGGGTGCCTATTTAATATTCATATAACTCCATGTGTTTTACAAGTGAAATTACATGTCAAGCATGCCTTGTGTGTTTACTTGTCAACGTTCGATCTTATAACTGCTTGGAGGCAACCTACTTTGTTGTTCTCCTAATGTGATATGTTAAATGTTATAAATGTGCATTGCATACAAGGTTGCAACCTTTCATTATGGCATGGTAGAGTTTCACTCACGCCAGGCGGCATCGGGCTCGGCGGTGCTACTGTGACTACCATGGTCTAATTCCCTCTCTCGCTTGGCATTCCACTCTCGGAGAGTTGGGTCGTAGGTTTTCGGGGTACATTTGGAGTAGACCCAAATGGGAGCGATAAGTGGATTATTGATGTCGGCCGCAACAATCGTATCGAAATCAATATAAAGAGCAAATGCTCACCGTATCCTTGAAATGATTGGTAATTGTATCTGTTGCTCAATTTGATTCTTATACTTTGTGTACCTTATTACTTGTAATACGTGACATGTTCTCAAAAGGGGTTTTTCATAAGTTGAACTGGAAAAAGAGTTTCAAAGCTTATTTCTCGTTCCCCCTCGCTGAGTTCATAAGGACTCACCCTCTTTTATCATCTCAGGTGAAGAAGATCAGGAACAGGTACCTGAGGATAACGTACCTATCGATGACTCCTTGGAGTGATTGTCTGCCCTACGTGTCTTATTTGACTGTGGCTATTTTGTTAACAATATGTTGTATTGAAGACTATTTCTTAAGTTGCTTGCTGTCATTATTGTAAATGACCCCCGTTGTAATTTGGGGTCTAATTTTGGTTTGTACTGATCATAACTAGATAGACACTCTTCTAGTCGTTTTGCTATTGCTACTGGTTTAGTATTTATCATAGGCCTATGAAGTATTAGGTAAAGAGTAAGTAAAATGAATCTATCCAATCTTAAACAGGTACTCATTGGTATGCTAAGATCAACAGGTACTTTTGCAACAAGGATTGACACATAAACGAGACATAGTTGCTATGCTAGGTGTTAATCAAACGAGACTTGAGATAAATAGTAGACATTTCAATTGGTGATAAATAGTAATCTTAGTTGAAATCAAATTGAGATTGAAAGTTTTGAGGCGTTTAGGAAATTAGGTCAAACTAAAGAGCCAATTACAACCGTTATGCTGCCGGTTTTTCGGATACTTTTTTTTTGGAGTTCTAGGCTAACATTAAGCGTTAAACCTTAATGAATGATTAAGTACGTAAAATGATTTGAATGTTTAGATCACACCCTAGTCTAACCTCTATAGGTCGGGTTGGGGTGTGACACCTTATATTAATGGTATCAGAGCTTAGATTGCTTAAGCCAGGTTTAACTCTCGGACCATGGGTAGAAGCCCTAGGGTTATTGAGATGACTTGTTTATGTGTGTTAATGTGTGACAATATCAATTGTGCCTTCTCTGTTTCTATGTGCTTATGTGATTAACATGTTTTAATTGTTTCGAGAATTGTATGTCTATGTAAAATTATATGTTGCATACCTTATACATTAAATTCTTATCTTGTCGTATTCCAATAAATTATGCATCGTAATATGTGCCTATAGATGGTTGGCCCTAGTACCCGCAATACCAATATGAGCGATGAGCCTCAAGGAGCCGAAGATGCTCATCAAACTAATCCCGGCATAGCCATGTTTAACATGATGGCGAATGCTATGGATCGCGTGTCGCGAGTAATGGAACGTCAAGATGCACGTGAAGCAAACAACAACAACAGCAACAGGAATGACGGTAACAATGGGAAAAATAGCAGAATACAGGAGTTCCTTGACTTTTGCCCGTCCAAATTCTATGGGGAAGCTGATGATGAAAAGGCAAAGGCTTGGCTGTCTGAGATTGAAAGGATTTTCAAGCCACTTGACTATACTGATGAGGAAAAGATTAAGTTCGTTGTGTTTCTGTTGCACTAGGATTCGGAGCATTGGTGGCACACTGTCGAGGCACTTTGGGAAATTGATCTTACACCTCGCTTGTGGGATAATTTCGTTAAGGCATTCAAGGAAAAATACGTACCTGCAGTTTCCAGGCAGAGGCGAATTGAAGAATTCATGCACTTGAACTAGGGTAACATGACGGTGGCCCAGTATGAGCCTCGCTTTAACAGACTGTCCCGTTATGCTCAATACATGGTCAGTACCCCTGAGGCGAAGATGTGGTAATTTACGAATGGGTTGAGGCCAAAAATTCAGGACCAGTTGGCTTCGCATGACTTTACTACCTATCTGCTCTTCTTGCTGCTGCCTCCCGAGTTGAGAAAAGGAAACTTGATAGAGCCGGTTCAAGCCAGCCGAACAAGAAACCATATCAACCTCCAGGACAACAGAGGAAATTCCAGACTCAGAGTCGCAGTCAGGGCCAAAGGCATAACAGACCAGTCAATAACCGTGGCCCGACTAAAGCACCATCAGCCTCTTCCACTCGTGGATCCATAGGTAGTTCACCTACTACTCAGACTGTCACCTGTTCTTACTGTAACAGGAAGGGTCACACCGAAGCCCAATGTTGGAGGAAATCAGGACGATGTATAGGGTGTAGCAGCGATCAACACCAGGTCAAGGATTGTCCTAAATGGCAGGGGGACAAAATCATATTAAACCAACAGGTAGAGGCAAGACTCCAATTCTTAGAGTTCAGGCCCGAGCTTACGCTATTGAGTGCGAGGAGCTTCCTGAGGAGACTGTTGTTGTTGAAGTTACATTCTTGATACTGAATCAACCTGTTGGGGTGCTAATTGATCCAGGTGCTACTCATTCATTTATTACTCCCTTATGTGTGTAACGTGTGAAACTACGAGTTGTATGTTTGCCTTATGAAGTAGAAGTTGGTACTCCGATGGGTTCTAAACTTGTTACTCGCTCATCTTGTAAAGCATGTAAAATCCAAATTAAGGATAGGGAATTCTCAGCCAATCTTATAGTATTACCCTTTCGCGACTATGAAGTCATCTTAGGGATGGACTGGTTGGCAAAGTATCATGCCCAACTAGATTGCCGGACGAAGATTGTGACATTCCAGATACCTGGTTAACCAATATTGGAGGTAATGGGTCGAAGAGACTTCATTGGGAGTTCCATCATTTCATCTACGAAAGTAGTGAAGTCCTTGAGAAAAGGGTGTAGTGGATACTTAGCTTACCTCATCAATAAGCCATCGGACAAAGCTAAGTTGGAGGAAATGCTAGTGATTAAAGATTATGCTGACATGTTTCCAGAAGAATTGCATGGTTTACCCCCAGATCGGGAAATCGAGTTTGTAATAGAAGTATTGCCTGGCACCCAGCCAATATCTAAAGCTCCCTATCGTATAGCACCGGCCGAGCTACAAGAATTGAAGGACCAATTGCAAGGATTGTTGAAGAAAGGGTTTGTTCAACCAAGTTCTTCTCCGTGGGGCACACCAGTCCTTTTTGTAAAGAAGAAAAACGGAACATTGAGGCTATGCATCGATTACTGAGGATTGAACCAAGTGACCGTCAAGAATAAATACCCACTTCCACTGATCTACAAGTTGTTTGATCAACTTCAAGGAGCTAAAGTGTATTCGAAACTCGACTTGAGCAAGGGTATTATCAACTACGGATCAAAAAGGAGGATGTGCCTAAATCAGCTTTCAGGACGAGATATGGGCATTATGAATTTGTGGTGATGCCATTTGGGCTAACTAATGCCCCTACAGCTTTTATGGACTTGATGCACAGGGTATTTCAACCCTACTTGGACCAATTTGTGGTGATCTTTATTGATGATATTTTGGTATACTCGAAATCCGAGGCTGAGCATGAACAACATATGCGATTGGTATTGCAGAAACTTCGAGAGCATCAATTGTATGCGAAGTTTAGCAAATACGAATTTTGGTTGGAGCAGATTGCATTTTTGGGGCACATTATATCCCAAGAGGGAATAGCCGTTGACCCAGAAAAGATAGAAGCAGTGATGTCTTGGAAGAAGCCAGAAAATGTTACAGAGGTTCGGAGTTTTCTTGGTTTAGCCGGCTATTATCGGAGGTTCGTGAAGGATTTCTCAAAGATTGTAGGACCACTTACAAAGCACACTCAAAAGAAAACAAAGTTCGTGTAGGATAACAAGTGTGAGAACAGCTTTCAAGAAATGAAGAAAAGATTGACTATCGCACCTGTTCTTGCATTGCCTGAAGGGAGTCAAGGCTTTGTAATCTATAGCGATGCTTCCAAAGAAGGACTGGGGTGTGTGTTGATGCAGAACGGTAGAGTGATTGCGTATGCCTTTAGGAAGCCCAAGTCGTATGAATTGAACTACCCGACGCATGATTTGGAGTTAGCGGCTATTGTGTTTGCACTCAAGAAATGGAGGCACTATCTGTGGGTTAACAAGTTTGTGGTGTTTACTGATCACAAGAACTTGAAGTACTTGTTCTCACAAAAAGAGTTGAACATGAAGCAAAGACGGTAGATGGAGCTTTTGGATGATTATAACTGCACAATCAATTATGTGCCCGGTAAAGCAAATGTAGTTGCAGATGCCTTAAGCCAGAAGGCAAGCATGGCAAAACTGGAAGTTAAGGTACAAGAGTTGCTAGAGGAAACATTTTTGTGGAATCCACAATTGACTCAAAAAGGGTTACTATTTGCCACTACACAAGTTCAGTCAACCTTGTTGTCTGAATTACGAGAGGCTCAACAGAAGGACCAACAGTTTCAGAAGATTAAAGAAAGCAACACAGATTTCAAATTTCATGATGATGGTATTTGGAGATTCAAGAGTCGAATTTGTGTTCCCAATAACCTAGAGTTGAAAAAGAAGATTCTTGAAGAAGCCCATAATTTGAGATACACTATTCACCCCGGCAGAACAAAGATGTACCGGGATTTGAAGCAACACTATTGGTGGAATAACATGAAGAGATAGATCGCGGAGTTTGTGGCACGATGTTTAACTTGCCAGAGAGTCAAAGCAGAACATCAACGACCGACAGGTTTACTTCAGCCATTGGAAATTCCTCAATGGAAATGGGAACACATAACTATGGATTTTGTCATGGATTTTCCTAAATCACAAAAGGGTCATGATGCCGTTTGGGTCATAGTGGATAGATTGACTAAGTCAACACACTTCTTACCGATGAACAAAGAGGATAGTCCTGAGAAACTGGGAGATATGTATGTGGCAAATATTGTAAGGCTACATGGGATGCCCGTGAGTATTGTATCGGATAGGGATCCTCATTTTACTTCCCGATTTTGGAAGAGATTGCAAGAAGCTTTGGGAACGAAGTTGAGTTTTAGTACAGCTTATCACCCTCAGACTGATGGACAATCTGAGAAAACTATTCAGATTCTGGAGGATATGCTGAGGGCGTGTACTCTAGACTTCGGAAAAGGTTGGGAGAAGTATCTGCCTCTAGCGGAGTTCGCTTACAATAACAGCTATCAAGCCACTATTGGGATGGCCCCATTTGAGACATTGTATGGACGTAAGTGTCGATCCCCAATTTACTGGGATGAAGTAGGTGAGACGAAGACTTTTGACCCGACCCTTCTGCCTGAACTTATGAAGACTATAGAAAATTTCCATCTCATCTGGAAACAGATGCTTACCGTCCAAAGCAAGCAAAAAAGTTATGCAGACCGACAGAGGCGGAGTCTAGAGTTTGAGGTCAGCGACAAGGTGTTCTTGAAGTTATCACCTCGGAGGGGACTGATTAAACACGGTAAAGGTGGAAAGTTGAGCCCGAGGTTTGTAAGACCATTTAGGATAATTGATAAGGTTGGCAAATTGGCATATCGTTTGGAACTATCCCAAAACCTCTCCAATATTCATGTTGTCTTTCATGTTTCAATGCTACGGAAGTATCACCCTGATCCATCGCATATCTTGGATCCAGAGCCGTTGCAGCTTCGGGAGAACTTGTCTTATGAAGAAAAGCCTATTCGGATCCTAGACGAGCAAGATCGGGAATTATGCAACAAGTCAATACCGATGGTGAAAGTGTTGTGGGATCACCATGGGGTTGAAGAAGCAACGTGGGAAAGACGAGACCAAATGGAGCAACAGTATCCGGCATTACTTCAAAGGTAAAATTGAATTTCGGGATGAATTCTTTTAAGGATGGGGGATGTGAAGCCCGACCTCAATTTGTGTGCGATATGTCATTTCATGTGCCTTAACCTAGAATTGCGTGCCTTGACATAGGTTTAAGAGTCGTGTCTCATTTTATATGCCTTGCATTGAATTACGTGCGTTCATTTAGAGTTGCGTGTATTTACTTGAAAAACGTGCATTCGTCTCGTAGTGCGTGCCCTAAACCTAAGAAAGCGTGCCCGCACGCTAATCAAGAAAGCATCTTACACAAAGGACTAGATTATTAATTAATCCTACAATTCCACTAACTAATATTAAAATGCTAAGTCAATGCACTAGAAGACAAAATTTCACCAAAAGCTAAACATTCTTATTCTTTATTCTTTATTCTTTTGCATATCCTAAGCACACAATAAAATAAGCTCAAAACAAGACAAAAAAAGTCAGATTTGAACTTTCCTTGGCCGACCATGTGAAGAGCTTGTGCATGCTTTGCCATTTCAAAAAATCATTCCTAGACAAGCCTATGACACAATGCTTAAAAAAATGAAAACCAAGCATTATTTTATCTACCACCATGCTCCACATTCTCGACCCACTCAATGCCCATGCTAAGACAATTCAAAACATGCCTTAGATGACACAAAATCAGAAATTTTGAAGCTCAAGGCCGACACATGCTTACACCAACACTTCATTCTTTTCAAACATTCTCTCAAGCTCTCAATTACTCTCTCTCTCTCGGCCAAGACTGCTCCCTTAAGTTCCATATCTTAAGCTCATCTCCTAAAGCTCACCAAGACACTCAAGTACCCTAGGAAGCTCGACCAAGCAAGCAAGACGCAAGAAGATTTGCATGCAAGCTCATAGAACCTTCATTTCGGCCCTAGGTATGTTGATAGCTTTTCTTTCATCTCCCTTTTGTTCTAACCACATTCACATACTAAGGAAATGGTAACTCAGCTAGGAATTAAGGAAATCAAGCAATATCTCTCGGCCAAACAAGGAGAGAAGACCATTTGTGCATCTTCAAGAGTTTTGAGCATCATTTGTTGTCAATAGGCTAAGGTGAGGGTTAATATTTTTTAAAAAGCTTTCAAAAATCACATGCATGCCTTCATATGTCTATTTTTACCTCTTTACTTGTGGTATATGTGTGTACATGAGCTTGTGTAACCATGCATGACAAGATATTTAGCTAGAATTTGAAGATAAGTGAAATAGCAAAAATGGCAGATTTCTGGCTTGTTAGAGCGAAGTGAATTTAACCTGGTAAATGATGTTGAAAATGCATGAAAATTGGTAGGTGACTAGTTTTACCAGTTCTGAGCATTTTTTGTAGAAATAGGACAAGGCCAATGTTGACTGTAAGGTCTCCAAAATGGCAAAACATCGAAGGGTGTCTAAATCTGGAAAATCTGGGAAAATGGAGCAGGTTTTTGGCAGTTTTGACTTAGTAAATGATATCTAAAATTCATCAAATTTGGTAGGTTGCTAGATTTTTCAGTTCTAAACATTTTTTACAGAAATAGAACAAAGTCAATTCTGACCCTAAGACCCTCAACAATAGAAAACATAGTAATGTGTCTAAAACTGGACAGTTTTGCGTAGTCTCACGGTTTTGGCCATAACTCCTAGGTCTGAACTCCAAATGAGGTGAGGATTGTTTCTGGATTTAAATCACTCCTTAAGATTTAATTTGACACTTTTCTCACTAGAATTGGAGATTGTTTGCTTGTCTAAATGATTGTAGGAAGACGGAGCATTGCGGTGAGATTTTGTTTAATGATATGCTTTGAAAAATGTTGTAACTTCTCTTGTGGTAGTGAATGCTTGAGATTGTGGTACTTAGATGTTGTGTGGACTGTTTTGGACGCTTGAGGATGTTTAAATTAATCAATGCATGGCTTGGGTTTAATTACTTGTCAACTTGTGGCTTAATCGCACATGTAAGCATGAAACGGAACCCTATCGACTATGAAAACTCGCTAAGCGATGATCCTATGGTTATTGTGTTTTATTGTGATTAGTGGGCTGCCTAATAAATGTTATGTATGTTTGAAATGGTTTAATAATTGCTTATGGTGATTAGCAAACGAACTAACCCCGAGCACGGCCTAGTAAACCCTAATGGCCCCGTAGGTTCACGAGTCATAAACCGTCCTTTTGTGAATTATGAATGATATTGAGGAAGGTTAATAGGCTGCCCGTATATGTCCTTATAGCCCTAAATCTAATTCTCGATGATTACATGTTGACAAGGAGACTTTGCTTGCACCCGGTCTAAAGTAAACGTCGTTGCATGCTTGTATAATCTTATTTCTTGATTTCGTGAACCCCGAAATGAGCTATATGACTTGATTTACATGTGTTACATGGCTGCCCATTTAATATTCATATAACTCCATGTGTTTTACAAGTGAAATTACATGTCAAGTATGCCTTGTGTGTTTACTTGTCAACGTGCGATCTTATAACTGCTTGGAGGCAACCTACTTTGTTGTTCTCCTAATGTGATATGTTGAATGTTATAAATGTGCATTGCATACAAGGTTGCAACCTTTCATTGTGGCATGGTAGCGTTTCACTCACGCCGGGCGGCATCGGGCTCGCCGGTGCTACCGTGACTACCATGGTCTAATTCCCTCTCTCGCTTGGCATTCCACCCTCGGAGAGTTGGGTCATAGATTTTCGGGGTACATCCGGAGTACACCCAAATGGGAGCGATAAGTGGATTATTGATGTCGGCCACAACAATCATATCAAAATCAATATAAAGAGCAAATGCTCACCGTATCCTTGAAATGATTGGTAATTGTATCTGTTGCTCAATTTGATTCTTATACTTTGTGTACCTTATTACTTGTAATACGTGACATGTTTTCAAAAGGGGTTTTTCATAAGTTGAACCGGAAAAAGAGTTTCAAAGCTTATTTCTCGTTCCCCCTCGCTGAGTTCATAAGGACTCACCCTCTTTTATCATCTCAGGTGAAGAAGATCAGGAACAGGTACTTGAGGATAACGTGCCTATCGATGACTCCTTGGAGTGATTGTCTGCCCTACGTGTCTTACTTGACTGTGGCTATTTTGTGAACGATATGTTGTATTGAAGATTATTTCTTAAGTTGCTTGCTGTCGTTATTGTAAATGACTCATGTTGTAATTTGGGGTCTAATTTTGGTTTGTACTAATCATAACTAGATAGACATTCTTCTGGTCGTTTTGCTATCGCTACTGGTTTAGTATCTATCACAGGCCTATGAAGTATTAGGTAAAGGGTAAGTAAAATGAATATATCCAATCTTAAGCAGGTACTCATTGGTATGCTAAGATCAACAGGTACTTTTGCAACAAGGATTGACACATAAACGAGACATAGTTGCTATGCTAGGTTTTAATCAAACGAGACTTGAGATACATAGTAGACATTTCAATTGGTGATAAATAGTAATCTTAGTTGAAATCAAATTTGAGATTGAAAGTTTTGAGGAGTTTAGGAAATTAGGTCAAACTAAAGAGCCAATTACAGCCGTTATGCTGCCGATTTTTTGGAGACTTTTTTTCTGGAGTTCTAGGCTAACATTAAGCGTTAAACCTTAATGAACGATTAGGTACGTGAAATGATTTGAATGTTTAGATCACACCCTAGTCTAACCTCTATAGGTCGGGTTGGGGCGTGACATTGCGGCTGTTTTCGGAGCCCAAAATCGAACGTTTTCATCAGTTTGGGACACTTTTCTTCTTTTGCGTTGTTTTTCCGTCCCGGATCGTACGTCGTGAGCCGCGAAAAGGACGACAACCTAATCCATCACATTTCTATTACTGAATCGCACGGCACCTTGGGCAAGACAACTTCGCCTCATGTAGAGGCTGGGTCTACAAGCCGAGGATGTGGGACTTTAGACCAGGTCTCCGTCGCTCCGGTGCCCATAACTTTTGATCCGTAAGGAGTTACGCGGCGCACTACATACCGTTGGAAACCTCTCCGAGAGCTCCACGACAGGGCAGCAAGCCTGCTCGGCTGCGCCTATTTTTGGAGACCAAAATCGAATGTTTTCATCAGTTTCAGGACACTTTTCTTCATTTGCGCTGTTTTTTCATCCCGGATTGTACGTCGTGAGCCGCGAAAAGGACGACAACCTAATCCTTCACATTTCTATTACCAAATCCCAAGGCACCTTGGGCAAGACAACTTCGCTTCATGTAGAGGCTGGGTCCGCAAATCATGGGCGTGGGGCTTGGGACCTGGTCTCCGTCGCTCCGTTGCCCATAACTTTTGATCCGTAAGGAGTTACGTGCGCACAGCATACCGTTGGAAAGCTCTCCGAGAGTTCTACGATGGGGGCAGCAAGCCTGCTCAGCTGCTCCTATTTTCGGAGCCCAAAATTGAATGTTTTTATTATTTTCGGGACACTTTTCTTCTTTTGCGCTGTTTTTCGGTCCCGGGTCGTACGTCGTGAGCCGCGAAAAGGACGACAACCTAATCCATCACATTTCTATTACCGAATTCCACGACATCTTGGGCAAGACAACTTCGCTTCATGTAGAGGCTAGGCCTGCAAACCGAGGGCGTGGGGCTTGGGACCAGGTCTCTGTCACTCCGGTGCCCATAACTTTTGATCCGTAAGGAGTTACATGGCGCACAGCAAACTGTTGGAAAGCTCTTCGAGAGTTCTACGACGGGGACAGCAAGTCTGCTCTGTTGCGCCTTTTTTTGGAGCCCAAAATTGAACATTTTCATTAGTTTCTAAACATTTTTCTTCTTTTGCGCTGTTTTTCCATCCCGGATCGTATGTTGTGAGTTGCAAAAAGGAAGACAACCGAATCCATCACATTTGTATTACCGAATCCCACGACATCTTGGGCAAGACAACTTCGCTTCACGTAGAGGCTGGGCCTGCAAACTGAGGGCGTGCGGCTTGGGACCAAGTCTCCATCGCTCCGGTGCCCATTACTTTTGATCCGTAAGGTGTTACGCGGTACACAACATACCGTTGGAAAGCTCTCCGAGAGCTCTACGACGGGGGCAGCTAGCCTGCTCGACTGCACCTATTTTTAGAGGCCAAAATTGAACATTTTCATCAGTTTCGGGACACTTTTCTTCTTTTACGCTATTTTTCTTTCCCAGGTCGTACGTCGTGAGCCACGAAAAGGACGATAACCTAATCCATCACATTTCTATTACTGAATCCCATGGCACCTTGGGCAATACAACTTCGCTTCAGGTAGAGGCTGGACCCGCAAACTGAGGGCGTGGGGCTTGAGACTAGGTCTCCGTCGCTCCGGTGCCCATAACTTTTGATCCGTAAGGAGTTACGTGGCGCACAACATACCGTTGGAAACCTCTCCGAGAGTTCCACGATGTGGGCAGTAAGCCTTCTCGGCTGCTTTGAGGCCCGATCTCGATTTACGTGTGATACCTCATTTCGCGTGTCCTAACTTAGAATTTTGTGCCTTAACTTAGGTTCAAGAGTCGTGTCTCGTTTTATGTGTCTTGCATCGAATTACGTGCATTCATTTAGGGTTACGTGCATTTGCTTGGGAAACGTGCATTCATCTCATAGTTTGTGCTTTATCCCGTAGTGCGTGCCCTAAACCTAGAAAAGTATGCCTGCACGCTAATCAAGAAAGCATCTTACACGAAGCACTAGATTATTAACTAATCCTACAAACTCCACTAACTAATATTAAAATGCTAAGTCAATGCACTAGAAGACAAAACTTCACCAAAAGCTAAACATTTTTATTCTTTATTCTTTATTCATTTGCATATCCCAAGCACACACAATAAAATAATGCTCAAAACATGACAAAATTCAGATTTGAACATTACCTTTGGCCGACCACATGATGCATTTGACAAGAATTTGGATAAATTAAACTAAGCCTAGACAAACTATGACAATTACTTCAAACAATGCATTAAAAAAATGTCCTAAAACCCTACCCAATGCTCCACATTCTCGGCCCACTCAACTGCCCATGCGAAGACAATTCAAAACATGCTTTAGATGACACAAAATCAGAAATTTTAGAAGCTCAAGGCTGACACATGCTCACACAAACATTTCATTCTTTTCAAACTTCTCATTCTCTCATTTACACACTCTCTCTCGGCCTTGGCTGAAACCTTAGGCTCCATAGCTTAAGCTCTCATTCTAAGGCTGTCCTAGACATGCAAGAACTCTAGGAAGCTCGACCAAGCAAGCAAGAAGCAAGGAGATTTGCATGCAAGCTCATAGAACACTCATTTCGGCCCTAGGTATATTGATAGCTTTTCTTTCATCTCCCTTTTGTTCTAACCACATGCACATACTAAGGACATGGTAACTCAGCTAGGAATTAAGGAAATCAAGCAATATCACTCGGCCAAACAAGGAGAGAAGACCATTTGTGCATCTTCAAGAGTTTTGAGCATCATTTGTTGTCAATAGGATAAGGTGAGGGTTAATCCTTTTTAAAAGCTTTCAAAAACCACATGCATGCCTTCATATGTCTAGATTTACCTCTGTACTTGTTGTATATGTGTGTGCATAAGCTTATATAACCATGCATGGCAAGATATTTAGCTAGAACTTGAAGATAGGTAAAATCACGAAAATGACAGATTTCTGACTTGTTAGAATGAAGTGTATTTGGCTTTATAAATGATGTTGAAAATGCGTGAAAATTGGTAGGTGACTAGTTTTTCCAGTTCGGAGCATTTTTCATAGAAATAGGCCAAGGGCAATTTTGACTCTAAAGTCTCCAAAATGGAAAAACATCGAAAGGTGTCTAAATCTGGAAAATCTGGGAAAATGGAGCAGGTTTTGGCAGTTCACTGTCCTTGTAGAACGAAATAGTTTTGACCTAGTAAAAGATATCCAAAATGCATGAAATTTGGTAAGTTGCTGGATTTTTCTGTTATGGACATTTTTTTCAGAAATATACTAAAGCTAAATCTGACCCTAAGACCCTAAAAAATGACAAGTATTGAAATATGTACAAATCTGGACAGTTTTGCGTAGTCTCACGGCTTTAGCTATAACTCTTGAATCCGAACTCCAAATGATGCGAGGTTTGTTTCTGGATTTAGTTCACTTAATAAGCTTTAATTTTAAATTTTGTTCACTGAAATTGGAGATTGTTTGCTTGTCTAAATGATTGTGGAAAAATAGACCATTGCAGTGAGGTATTTATTTAGTGATATACTTTGAAAAAATATTGTAACTTCTCTTGTGATATTGAATGCTTGGGATTGTGGCACTTGGATGTTGTGTGGACTGTTTTGGATGATTGAGGATGTTTTAATAAATCGATGCATGGTTTGGGTTAGTTACGTGACAACTTGTGGCTTAATCGCACGTGTAAGCATGAATTGAAACCCTATTGACTATGAAAACTCGCTAAGTGTTGATCCTATGGTTATTGTGTCTAATTATGTGATTAGTGGGCTGCCTAATAAATGTTGAGTATTCTTGAAATGTGATTCCTAATGATTACATGTTGATAAGAAGACTTTTCTTGCACCTGGTCCTATGTAGACGTCGTTGCATGCTTGCATAAACTTATTACTTGATTACGTGAACCCCGAAATGAGTTATATGACTTGATTTACATGTGTTACATGGCTGCCCGTTTAATATTCGTATAACTCCATGTGTATTACAAGTGAAATTAAATATCAAAGCACCCCTCGTGTGTTTACTTGCCAACGTGCGATCTTATAACTGCTCGGAGGCAACCTATTTTGTTGTCCTCCTAATGTGATATATTAAATGTTATAAATGTGCATTGCATACAAGGTTGCAACCTTTCATTCTGGCGTGGTAGCATTTCACGCACACCGGGCGGCATCGGGCTTGCCGGTGTAACCGTGACTACCATTGTCCAATTCCCTCTCTCGCTTGGGGGCTAGACTTCCTCGGAGAGTTGGGTCGTAGGATTTCGGGGTACATCCGGAGTACACCCATTTGGCGTGATAAGTGGATGATATGAAGTCGGCCACAACAACCGTTATTGGAAATGAATTGAGAGCAAAAGCTCACCTTATCCTTTTCACTATGTGTATAAGTACTCTCGCTTGGTTTCTAGAGGACCTTAGGGAGAAAAGACGGGTAATTGTGTTCTGTTACTTTTATATTACATTATAAAATTACTTGTGTTATATGTCATGCTTTCGAAAAGGGTTTTTCATAAGTTGTACCAGAAAAGGAGTTTCAAAACGTATTTCTCGTCTCCCTCGCTGAGTTCGTAAGGACTCACCCTCTTTTATCATCACAGGTGAAGAAGATCAGGAACAGGTACCCGAGGATAACGTGCCTATTGATGACTCCTTGGAGTGATTGCCTACCCTACGTGCCTTACTTGACTGTAGCCATTTTGTGAACGATATGTTTGTTTTGAAGATTATCTCTTATTTTGTTTGTCGTTGCTATTGTAAATGACCCCCGTTGTAATTCGGGGTCTAATTTTGGTTTGTACTGATCATAACTAGATAGACACTCTTCTGGTAGTTTTGCTATCACTACTTTGGTTTAATATCTATCACAAGCTTATGAAGTATTAGTCAAAGGGTTAAGTAAAATGAATCTATCCAATCTTAAGTAGGTACCCATTTGTAAGCTAAGATCAACAGGTACTTGTGTAATAGGGATTGTCACATAAACGAGACATAATTAATATGCTAGGTGTTAATCAAACGAGACTTTAGATAAATAGTGGACATATCAATTGGTGATAGATAGTAATCTTAGTTGGAATCGAATTTGAGATTGAAAATTTTGAGGCGTTTAGAAAATTAGGTCAAACTAAAGAGCCAATTACAGCCGTTATGCTGCCGGTTTTCCGAAGAATTGTTGGAGTTCTAGTCTAACGGGTAAGCTTATTCTTCGTCAATCAGTTATAGTCATAAAAGAACGTGAAGGTTTAGATCAGACCTTAGTCTAACCTCTTTAGGTTTGGTTGGGGGGCGTGACAGCTGCGCCTATTTTAGGAGCCCAAAATCGCACGTTTTCATCAGTTTCAGGACACTTTTCTTCTTTTGCGCTGTTTTTCTGTCCCGGATCGTACATCGTGAGCCGCGAAAAGGATGACAACCTAATCCTTCACATTTGTATTACCAAATCCCACAGCACCTTGGGCAAGACAACTTTGCTTCACGTAGAGGCTGGGCCCGCAAACCGAGGGCGTGGGGCTTGAGACCAGGTCTCCGTCACTCCGGTGCCCATAACTTTTGATCCGTAAGGAGTTACGCGGCGTACAGCATACCGTTGGAAACCTCTCCGAGAGCTCCATGACGGGGGCAACAAGCTTGCTCAGTTGCCCTGTTTTCGAAGCCCAAAATTGCACGTTTTCATCAATTTCGGGACACTTTTCTTCTTTTGCGCTGTTTTTCGGTCCCTGATCGTACGTCGTGAGCCGTGAAAAGGACGACAACCTAATCCATCACATTTATATTACCGAATCCCATGGCACCTTGGGCAAGACAACTTCACCTCATGTAGAGGTTGGGTCCACAAACCGAGGGCATAGGGCTTGGGACCAGGTCTCCGTCGCTCTGGTGCCCATAACTTTTGATCCGTAAGGAGTTACGCAACGCACAGCACACCGTTGGAAAGCTCTCCGAGAGCTCCACGACAAGGGTAGCAAGCTTGCTCGTCTGCACCTATTTTTGGAGCTAAAAATCAAATGTTTTTCATCAGTTTCGGGATACTTTTCTTCTTTTGCGCTATTTTTTCGTCCCGGATCGTACGTCGTGAGCCGCGAAAAGGACGACAACTTAATCCATCACATTTCTATTACCAAATCCCATGGCACCTTGGGCAAGACAACTTCGCTTCACGTAGAGGCTTGGCCCGTAAACCGAGGGCGTGGGGCTTGGGACCGGGTCTCCGTCGCTCCGGTGCCCATAACTTTTGATCCGTAAGGAGTTACGCGACGCACAACATATCGTTGGTGTCATGCCCCAACCCGACCTATGGAGGCTAGACTAGGGTGTGACCTAAATCATTATCGTTATTTTACACACTTAGCCTTTTTGTTATGATTTAATGCTTAACGTTGGCCTAGAACTCCAAAAGTTTTTTCGAAAAACCGGCAGCATGACGGCTATATTTAGGACCTTTGGTTTGACCTAATTTTCTAAAATACCCCAAAACCTTTAATCATTGATTCAATTCCAACTAAAATTTCCTATTTTGTTATCAATAGATATGCCTACAAATTTATCTCGATAGTCTCGTTTGATTGACTAGCCTAGCATGATAACTATGTCCCGGTTATTTGCCAATTCCTGTCTTGCAAGTACTTATTATCCCTTAGCTTATGCATAAGAATCTAAGTGAGATTAGATAGAGTTTCATTATATGTTTCTTCACCTAGTGGTTTAAACACCTATGATAACTACTAATCAAGATAATGAAAGCAAACAACCAATAAAGAGTTCGTCCGGTTATAATCAGTACAAGCCAAAATTAGACCCAAATTACAACGGGGTCATTTACATCAATAAAATGAACAGTTTGCAATCAAACACAACATCCATATAGCAACCACTTTCAGGCAAAGCACAAAAGCACGTAGTCACTCCAAGGAATCATCAACAAGTACATTTACTTCGGGTACCTGTTCCAAATCTGCTGCACTTGTGAAAAAAAATAGGGTGATTCCTTATGAACTCAGCGAGGGGGAACGAGAGTTAACGTTTTAAAATCCTTTTTCCGGTTAAACTTATGAAAACTCATTTGGAAACATGTCATATAGAGTGAGTAAATACATAACATAACATAAATATAAATTAACACATTTACCTGTCTTTCCTCCCCGAGGTCCTTTAGGAACCAAGCGAGAGTACTTAAACACATAGTGAAAACAATATGGTGAGCTTTCGCTCTCAAGATCGATCGGTGAGCATTTGCTCTCAAGATCATTTCTGATAACAGTTGTTGCAGCCGGCTTCAATCATCCACTTATCAAGTCAAATGGGTGTACTCCGGATGTACCCCGAAGTCCTACGACCCAACTCTCCGAGGAAGTCTAGCCCCCAAGCGAGAGAGGGAATTGGACCATGGTAGTCACGGTAGCACCGACAAGCCCGATGCCACCAGGCGTGCGTGAAACGCTACCATGCCAAAATGAAAGATTGCAACCTTATATGCAATGCACATGTATACCATTTAACATTTCACATTGGGAGGTCAAAAAAGTAGGTTGCCTCCGAGCAAGTATATGATCACATTTTGACATATTGGCATATAAGGCATTGTAAGAACATGTAATCATCTCATATATGAATTTGAAAGCAATTAAACTTTCACAGGCAGCCAAGTAGTCATGTTCAAATAAGCCATAGAATGTCTTTTAACAATTTACATTAGGAGGACAACAAAGTAGATTGCCTCCGAGCAAGTATAAGATCACATATTGACAAGTAAACGAACAAGGCATGCTTAACACGAATTTTCACTTTGTAAAACACATAGAGTTATATGAACATTAAACGGGCAGCCATGTAACACGTGTAAATCAAGTCATATAACTCATTTCGGGGTTCACGTATCAAGTATTAAGATTATACAAGCATGCAACGACGTTTACATGAGACCGGATGCAAGAAGAGTTTACTTATCAACATGTAATCATCGGGAATCATATTTAGAGTTATAAAAACAATTCCGGGTAGCCCATTAACATTCCTCCATATCAATTTATAATTCACACAAGAGTGGTCTATGACTTGGGAGTCTACGAGGCCATTAGGGTTTACAAGGCCGTACTCGGGGTTGGTTTTGTTTGATAAGCACCATAACTAACACTTAAACCATTTCAAGCATACTTAATATTTATTAGGCAGCCTACTAACCACACAATTGAACGCATTTAGCCATAGGATCATCACTTAACAAGTTTTCATAAGAAATAGGGCCTTAATTCCGTGCTTACACATGTGGTTAAGCAAACCATTCATCAATTAGTGATCCCAAGCCATACATCAATCAAATGAAGCAACCTCAACCAGACACAACAGTCCACACAACATCTAAGTGCCACAATTCCAAGCATTCAATACCACAAGAGAAGTTACAACATGTTTCAAAGCATATCACTAAACAAAACCTCACTGCAATGGTCTGTTTTCCCACATTTGATTAGACAAGAAAACAATCTCCAATTTCAGTGAAAAAAATGTCAAATTAAATCTTAATTAGTTATTTAAATCTAGGAACAAACCTCGCATCATTTGGAGTTCGTATTTAGGAGTTATGGCCAAAACCGTGAGACTACTCAAAACTGTCCAGTTTTAGACATATTACGATTTTTTCTATTTTTGAGGGTCTTAGATTCAGAATTGGCTTTAGTCTATTTCTGACAAAAATGTCCAAAACTGCAAAATCTAGCAAACTACCAATTTTCATGCATTTTCTCCAACATCGACTAGGTCAAAAATTCTTCGTTCTACAAAGTCAGTAATCTGCCATAAACCTATTTCATTTTCCCAATTTTTCCAGATTTAGACACCTCACGATGTTTGACCATAATGGAGGCCTTAGAGTCAAATTTGCCTTGTCCTATTTCTATGAAAAATTCTCAGGACTGGAAAAACTAGTAACCTACCAATTTTCATGCATTTGTATAAAGGTTTACTAAGCCAAATGCACCTCATACTACAAGATCAGAAAACTGCCAGCAACACGTTTTTTACCTATATTCAAGTTCTAGCCAAAAATCTAGCCATGCATGGTCATATAAGCTCATGTACACACATATACAACAACTACAGAGGTAAATATATTCATATGAAGGCATGCATGTGATTTTTGAAAGCTTTTAAAAGAGTTTAACCATCACCTTAGCAAATCGATAGATGAAGATGCACAAACGCTCTTTGAATCGCACAACTAGACCTTTTTCGTTGCTTTGGCCAAGAGGTATCTTGATTTCCCTTAAATCCTAACTTAGTTAGCTTGTGTAGAAGGTGTGAATGTGTTTAGAACAAAAATAAATGGAAGAAAACCATCAAAACTTTACCTAGGCCGAAAATGATGAGTTATGAGCTTGTATGAGACTTTCTTGCGTGTTTGCTTGCTATGGCTTGCTATGGCCGAGCTTGGGAGAGTCTTAGAGAGTCCTTGAGAGCTTGTGAGGAGTCTTGGGAGCTCAAAGGCTGCCTTGGTCGAAAATGGAGAGAGAATGGGAGAGTTTGAGAGGAAAGAGAGAGTTTGAGAGAGAAATGATGCTTGTGTGTGTGTGTGTTGGCCTTGAGCCTTTCAAATCTGATTTTTGCTTTGTCAATTGTGCAATTTTGAATTGTGAGGCATGCTTAGGGTGATTTGGTCGAGATAGGGTGCTTGGGGTAGGGTGTATGGGATTATTTTATGCCTAGTGTCTTGTGTGTGTGTCATAGGAATGTCTAGAATTTATTTAATTGTGCAAAGTTGCTCAAATGGCTTGGTAGGGCCGTGTATAGCATGGGAAATTCTGAATTTTCAGATTCATGTGAGTATATTAGGGATTATAATATGTGTAGAATTTGAGGTGCATTGGTTTTGGAATAAGAATCAAGAATAAAGAATGTTTAGGTGTTTGTGTAGAAATAATTGTTTATTGTTAGTGGATTTTGTAGGGAATTTGAATTAGGAATATAATATTGGTTAGTGAATTGTGTAGGATTATTTTATAGTCTAGTGCTATGTGTAGGATTCTTTATTGATTAGCGTGCGGGCACGTTTTCCTAGGCCTAAGGCACGCACTACAAACATGCACAGAAATCAATGTGGGGCACGAATCACGAGGTAGACACGAACTACGAGGTAAGGCTCGTACTTCAAGATAAATGCACGCATTCCAATGCAAATGCATGCAATGCTAGGTGAATGCACGTAAACCAATACAAGGCACGTAATTCAATGTAATGCACGTAAATTGAGGTACGACTCTTAAACCTAGGTTAGGGCATGCAATTTAAGATCAGTGCACACAAATCGAGGTATCGCACGTAAATTGAAGTCAGGGCACAAAAGTCGAGGATTAGGGCACACAATTCTAGGTCAAGGCACGTATGACGAGGCAGGCGCGAAAACCAAGACAAGGCACGTAATCTAAGGTCGGTCATATAATTCTAGGTCTAAGGCACGCAAATCGAGATAAGACACGTTATTCTGGGTCGGGCCTCACAGTTGAAAAGCTCTCCGAGAGCTCTACGATGGGGGCAGCAAGCCTGCTCCGCTGCGCCTATTTTCGGAGCCCAAAATCGAATGTTTTCATCAGTTTCGGGACACTTTTCTTCATTTGCGCTGTTTTTCAGTCCCGGATCGTACGTCGTGAGCCGCGAAAAGGATGACAACCTAATCCATCACATTTCTATTACCGAATCCCATGGTACCTTGGGCAAGACAACTTTGCTTCACGTAGAGGCTAGGCCCGTAAACCGAGGGTGTAGGGCTTGGAACCAGGTCTCCGTCGTTCCGGTGCCCATAACTTTTGATCCGTAAGGAGTTACGCGGTTCACAGTATATCGTTGGAAAGCACTCCGAGAGCTCTACGACGGGGGCAGCAAGCCTACTTGGCTATGCCTAATTTTGGAGCACAAAATCGAACGTTTTCATCAGTTTCGGGATACTTTTCTTCTTTCGCGCAGTTTTTCCGTCCAGGGTCGTACGTCATGAGCCGCGAAAAGGACAACAACCTTAGCCATCACATTTCTATTACCGAATCCCATGGCACCTTGGGCAACACAACTTCGCTTCACGTAGAGGCTGGGCTCGCAAACAGAGGGTGAGGGGCTAGGGACCAGGTCTCCGTCGCTCCGGTACCCATTACTTTTGATTCGTAAGGAGTTACGCGACGTACAGCATACCGTTGGAAAGCTCTCCGAGAGCTCTACGATGGGGGCAGCAAGCCCTCTCAGCTACGCCTATTTTCAGAGCCCAAAATTAAATGTTTTCATCAGTTTCGGGACACTTTTTTTTGCGCTGGTTTTTTTTGTCCCGGATCGTACGTCGTGACCCGCGAAAAGGACGACAACCTAATCCATCACATTTGTATTACCGAATCGCACAACACCTTAGGCATGGCTACGACGCTTCGCGTAGAGGCTAGGCCCGCAAACTGAGGGTGTGGGGCTTGGGACCAGGTCTTTGTCGCTACAGCGCCCATATCTTTTGATCCGTAAGGTGTTACGTGGCGCACGGCATACCGTTGAAAAGCTCTCCGAGAGCTCTACGACGAGGGCAGTAAGCCTACTCGGTTGCGCCTATTTTCGAGGCCAAATCGAACATTTTCATCAGTTTACGAACACTTTTCTTCTTTTCCGCTGTTTTTCCGTCACGGGTCGTACGTCGTGATCCGCGAAAAGGACGACCACCTAATCCATCACATCTCTATTACCGAATCCCACGGCACCTTGGGCAAGACAACTTCACTTCACGTAGAGGCTGGGCCTGCAAATCGAGGGCATGGGGCTTGGGACCAGGTCTTCGTCGCTCCAGTGCCCATAACTTCTGATCCGTAAGAAGTTACACGGCTCACAACATACCGTTGGAAAGCTCTCCGAGAGCTCTATGACAGCGATAACAACCCTGCTCGCCCGCGTCTATTTTCGGAGCCCAAAATCGAATATTTTCATCAGTTTCTAGATACTTTTCTTCTTTTGCGCATTTTTTCGGTCCCGAATCATGCTTCATGAGCCGTGAAAAGGACAACAACCTAATCCATCACATTTCTATTACCGAATCCCACGGTACCTTGGGCAAAACAACTTCGCTTCACGTAGAGGCTAGGCCCGCAAACCGAGGGCGTAGGGCTTAGGACCAGGTCTCTGTCGCTCCGGTGCCCATAACTTTTGATCCGTAAGGAGTTACGTGATGCACAACATACCGTTGGAAAGCTCTCCGAGAGCTCTACGACGGGGGCAGCAGACCTACTCAACTGCACTTATTTTCAGAGCCCAAAATATAATATTTTCATCAGATTCGGGACACTTTTCATATTTTGCGTAATTTTTTCGTCCTGGATCGTGCGTTGTGAGCCGCGAAAAGGACGACAACCTAATCCATCACATTTCTATTACCGCATCCCACGGCACCTTAGGCATGACAACTTTATGTTGGAAAGCTCTCTGAGAGAACTATGATGGAGGCAGCTAGCCTGCACGAATGCACCTGTTATCGGAGCCCAAAATCGAACGTTTTCATCAGTTTCGGGACACTTTTCTTCTTCTGCGCAGTTTTTGCTTCTCGGGTCATACGTCGGGAGCCGCGAAAATGACGACAACCTAATCCACCACATTTCTATTACCGAATCCTACGACACCTTGGGCAAGACAAGTTCGCTTCACGTAGAGGCTGGGCCCGCAAACCGAGGGCGTGGGGCTTGGGACGCGGTCTCCATCGTTCTGGTGCCCATAACTTTTGATATGTAAGGAGTTACGAGACGTACAGCATACCGTTGGAAAGCTCTCCGAGAGCTCTACGACTGTGGCAGCAAGACTGCTTGGCTACGACTACTTTTCGAGTCCAAAATCGAACTTTTTCATCTATTTCGGGACACTTTTCTTCTTTTGCGCTATTTTTCTGTCCCGGATCGTACGTCGTGAGCCGTGAAAAGGACGACAATTGAATCCATCACATTTGTATTATCAAATCCCACGGCACCTTGGGCAAGACAACTTCGCTTCACATAGAGGCTGGGCCCGCAAACCGAGGGCGTGGGGCTTGGGACCAGGTCTCCGCCGTTCCGATACCCATAACTTTTGATCTGTAAGGAGTTATGTGGCGCACAGCATACCGTTGGAAAGCTCCCCGAGAGCTCCAAGATAGGTGCAGCAAGCTTGCTTAGCTGCTCCTATTTTTAGAGCCCAAAATCGAACGTTTTCATCAGTTTCGTGACACTTTTCTTCTTTTGCGCTATTTTTTCGTCCTGGATCATACGTCGTGAGCCGCGAAAAGGACGACAACCTAATCCATCACATTTCTATTACTGAATCCCATGGCACCTTGGGCAAGACAACTTCGCTTCACGAAGAGGCTGGGCCTGCAAACTGAGGGCGTGGGGCTTGGGATCTGGTCTCCGTCATTCCAGTGCCCATAACTTTTGATCCGTAAGGAGTTACGCGGCGCACAACATACCGTTGGAAAGCTCTCCAAGAGCTCTATAACGGGGGTAGCAAGCCTACTAAGCTGCACCTATTTTTCGAGCCCAAAATCGATTGTTTTCATCAGGTTCGGGACACTTTTCTTCTTTTGCGCTGTTTTTTCATCCCGGGTTATTCGTCGTGAGCCGCTCAAAGGACGACAACCTAATCTATCACAGTTCTATTACCGAATCCCACAGCACCTTGGGCAAGAAGACTTCAACTCACGTAGAGGCTGGGCCCACAAATCAAGGGTGTGGGGCTTAGGACCTGGTCTCTGTCGCTCCGGTGGCCATAACTTTTGATCCGTAAGGAGTTACGCGGTGCATAACATACTGTTGGAAAGCTCTCCAGGAGCTCTACGAAATGGGAAGCAAGCCTGCTCAATTGCGCCTGTTTTCAGATTCCAAAATCTAACGTTTTCATCAGTTTCCGGACACTTTTCTTCTTTTGCGCGGTTTTTCCATCCTGGATCGTACGTCATGAGCCACGAAAAGGACGACAACCTAATCATTCACATTTCTATTACCGAATCCCATGGCACCTTGGGCAAGACAACTTCGCTTCACGTAGAGGATGGGCCCGCAAACCCAGGGTGTGGGGCTTGGGACCAGGTCTCCGTCGCTCCGGTGCCCATAACTTTTGATCCGTAAGGAGTTACGCGGCACACAGCATACCGTTGGAAAGCTCTCCAAGAGCTCTACAACGGGGGCAGCAAGCCTGCTTGGCTTCGCCTATTTTCGGATCCCAAAATTGAACGTTTTCCTCAGTTTCGGGACACTTTTCTTCTTTTGCGCTATTTTTCTTTTCCGGATCGTATGTTGTCAGCTGCGAAAGGGACGACAAACTAATCCATCACATTTCTATTACCGAATCCCAAGGCACCTTGGGCAAGACAACTTCACTTCACGTAGAAGTTGGGTCCGCAAACCGAGGGCGTGGGGGTTGGGACCAGGTCTCCGACGCTCCGGTGCTCATAACTTTTAATCCGTAAGGAGTTTCGCGGCGCACAGCATACCATTTGAAAGCTCTCCAAGACCTCTAAGACGGGGGCAGCAAGCCTGCTCAGTTGTGCCTATTTTCGGAGCCCAAAATCAAATGTTTTCACCAATTTCGGGACACTTTTCTTCTTTTGCGCTATTTTTCTGTCCCGGATAGTGCGTCGTGAGCCGCGAAAAGGATAACAACCTAATCCATCACATTTCTATTACTGAATCCCACCGCACCTTGGGCAAGACAACTTCGCTTCACGTAGAGGCTGGGCCCGCAAACCGAGGGCGTGGGGCTTGGGACCAGATCTCCGTCACTCCGGTGCTCAAAACTTTTGATCTGTAAGGAGTTACGCGGCGCACAGCATACCGTTGGAAAGCACTCCGTGAGCTCTACGATGGAGGCAGCAAGTCGGCTTTGCTGCGCCTATTTTTGGAGTCCAAAATCAAATATTTTCATATGTTTCGGGAAACTTTTCTTCTTTTGCATGATTTTTCGGTCTCAGAACGTACGTCATGAGCCACGAAAAAGATGACAACCTAATCCATCACACTTCTATTACCGAATCCCATGGCAACTTGGGCAAGACAAGTTCGCTTCACGTAGAGGTTGGACCCGCAAACAGAGGGCGTCAGGCTTGGGACGAGGTCTCCGACGTTCTGGTGCCCATAACTTTTGATTTGTAAGGAGTTACGAGGCGCACAACATACCTTTGGAAAGCTCTCCGAGAGCTCTACGACGGGGGTGGAAATCCTGCTCGGTTGCGCCAATTTTCGGAGCCCAAAAATCGAACGTTTTCATCTATTTCAGGACACTTTTGTTCTTTTGCGCTGTTTTTTCGTCCCGGATCGTATGTCGTGAGCCGTGAAAAGAACGACAACTGAATCCATCACTTTTCTATTACTGAATCACACGGCATCTTGGGCAAGACAACTTCACTTCACGTAGAGGCTGGGTCCGCAAACCGAGGGCGTGGGGCTTGGGACCAAGTCTCCGACGCTCCGGTGCCCATAACTTTTAATCCGTAAGGAGTTATGCGGCACACATCATACCATTGGAAAGCTCTCTGAGACCTCTAAGATGAGGGCAGCAAACCTGCTCGGCTGCGCCTATTTTCGGAGCCCAAAATCAAACGTTTTCACAAGTTTTGGGATACTTTTCTTCTTTTGCACTGTTTTTTCGTCCCGGATAGCGCATCGTGAGCCGCGAAAAGGATGACAATCTAATCCATCAAATTTCTATTGCTGAATCCCACGGCACCTTGGGCAAGACAACTTTGCTTCACATAGAGGCTAGGCCCGCAAACCGAGGGCGTGGAACTTGGGGCCAAGTCTCCGTCACTCCGGTGCCCATAACTTTTGATCCGTAAGGAGTTACGCGACGCACAGTATACCGTTGGAAAGCTCACCGAGGGTTGTACGATGGGGGTAGCAATCCTGCTCTGTTGCGCCTGTTTTTGGATGCCAAAATCGAACGTTTTCATCAGTTTCGGCACACTTTTCTTCTTCTGCGCTTTTTTTCTATCTCGGATCGTACGTCGTGCGCCGCGAAAAGGACAACAGCCTAATCCATCACATTTCTATTACCAAATCCCACGGCACCTTGGGTGAGATAACTTCGCTTCCTGTAGAGGTTGGGCCCGCAAACCGACGACGTGGGACTTGGGACCAGGTCTCCATCGCTCTGGCGCCGATAACTTTTGATCCGTAAGGAGTTACGCGGCGCATAGCATACAGTTGGAAAGCTCTCTAAGAGCTCTACGACGGGGGCAGCAAGCTTGCTCTGCTTCGCTTGTTTTCCAAGCCCAAAATTCAACGTTTTCATCTATTTCGGGATACTTTTTTTCTTTTAAGATGTTTTTCCGTCTCGGATCGTACGTCGTGAGCCGAGAAAAGGACGACAACCGAACCCATCACATTTGTCTTACTGAATACCACAACACCTTGGGCAAGACAACTTCGTTTCACACAGAGGCTGGGCTCGCAAACCGAGGGCGTGGGCCTTGGGACCAGGTCTCCGTCACTCTGGTGCCTATAACTTTTGATCCATAAAGAGCTACGCGGTGCACAGTACACCGTTGGAAAGCTCACCGAGGGCTCTACGTTGGGGGCAGCAAGCCTGCTTGGTTGCACCAGTTTTCGGATGCCAAAATCGAATGTTTTTACCAATTTTGGGATAATTTTCTTATTTTGCGCTGTTTTTTCGTACCAGATAGTGCGTCGTGAGTCGCGAAAAGGACAACCTAATCCATCACATTTCTTTTACCGAATCTCTCGGCACCTTGGCCAAGACAACTTCTTTTGATGTAGCGGCTGGGCCCGCAAACTGAGTGCGGGAGGCTTGGGACCAGGTCTCTGTTGCTCCGGTGCCCATAACTTTTTATTCGTAAGGAGTTTCACGGAATACAGTATACCGTTGGAACGCTCTCCGAGAGCTCTACGATGGGAGCAGCAAGCCTACTTGGCTGCGCCTATTTTCGGAGTCCAAAATTGAACGTTTTCATCTGTTTCAGGATATTTTTTTCTTTTGCGCTGTTTTTCTGTCCAGGATAGTACGTCGTGAGACGCAAAAAAGACGACAATCGAATCCATCACATTTGTATTACCGAATCCCACGGTACCTTGGGCAAGACAACTTCGCTTCACGTAGAGGCTGGGCCCGCAAACCGAGGGCGTGGGGCTTGGGACCAGGTCTCCGTCGCTCCGGTGCCTATAACTTTTGATCCGTAAAGAGTTACGCGACGCACAGCATACCGTTGGAATGCTCTCCGAGAGCTCTAAGACTGGGGCAGCAAGCCTGCTCAGCTGCGCCTATTTTTGAAGCCCAAAATCGAACGTTTTCACCAGTTTTGGGACACTTTTCTTCTTTTGCGCTATTTTTTCATCCCGAATTGTGCGTTGTGAGTCGTGAAAAGGACGACAACCTAATCCATCACATTTCTATTACCGAATCCCATGCCACGTTGGGCAATACAACTTCGATTCATGTAGAGGCTGGGCCCGCAAATTGGGGGCGTGGGGCTTGGGACCAGTTCTCCGCCGTTCTGATGCCCATAACTTTTGATTCGTAAGGAGTTACGCGACGCACAGCATACCGTTGGAAAGCTCTCCGAGAGCTCTACGACTGTGGCAGCAAGACTGCTCGGCTACGACTATTTTTGGAGTCCAAAATCGAACTTTTTCATCTGTTTCAGGACACTTTTCTTCTTTTGCACTATTTTTCTGTCTCGGATCGTACGTCGTGAGCCGCGAAAAGGACGACAATTGAATCCATCACATTTGTATTACCGAATCCCATGGCACCTTGGGCAAGACAACTTCACTTCACGTAGAGGCTGGGCCCGCAAACCGAGGACGTGGGGCTTGGGACCAGGTCTCCGCCGTTCCGATACCCATAACTTTTGATCCGTAAGGAGTTACGCAGCGCACAGCATACCGTTGGAAAGCTCTACGACGGGGGCAACAAGCCTGCTCGGCTGCGCCTATTTTTCAAGCCAAAATCGAACGTTTTCATCTGTTTCATGACACTTTTTTTCTTTTAAGCTATTTTTCCATCTCGGATCGTACGTCGTGTGCCGCGAAAAGGACAACAACCGAATCCATCACATTTGTATTATCGAATGCCATGGCTCCTTGGGCAAGACAACTTCACTTCACGTAGAGGCTGGGCCCGCAAATCGAGGGCGTGGGGCTTAGGACCAGGTCTCCGTCACTCCGGTGCTCATAACTTTTGATCCGTAAGGAGTTATGCGGCGCACAATACATCGTTGGAAAGCTCACCGAGGGCTCTACGATGGGGGCAGCAAACCTGCTCGGTTGCACTTGTTTTCGGATGCCAAAATCGAATGTTTTCACCAATTTTGGAACACTTTTCTTCTTTTGCACTGTTTTTCCGTCCCAGATAGTGCGTCGTAAGTCGCGAAAAGGATAACAACCTAATCCATCACATTTCTATTACCGAATCCCTAGGCACCTTGGGTAAGACAACTTCACTTGATGTAGAGGCTGGGCCCGCAAACCGAGTGCTTGGGGCTTGGGACCAGGTCTCCGTCGCTCCGGTGCCCATAACTTTTGATCCATAAGGAGTTTCGTGGCGCACAACATACCGTTGAATACTCTCCGAGAGCTCTACGATGAGGGCAGCAAGCCTGCTTCGCTGCGCCTATTTTTGGAGCCCAAAATTGAACGTTTTCATCTATTTCGGGATACTTTTCTTCTTTTGCGCTGTTTTTCTATCCAAGATCGTATGTCATGAGCCGCGAAAAAGACGACAATCGAATCCATCACATTTGTATTACCGAATCCCATGATACCTTGGGCAAGACAACTTCGCTTCATGTAGAGGCTGGGCCCGCAAACTGAGGGCGTGGGGCTTGGAACCAGGTTTCCGTCGCTCCGGTGCCCATAACTTTTGATCCGTAAGTAGTAACGCGGCATACAGCATACCGTTTGAATGCTCTCCAAGAGCTCTACGATAAGGGTAGCAAGCCTGCTCGGTTGCACCAGTTTTAAGATCCCAAAATCGAACGTTTTTATCAATTTTAGGACACTATTAATCTTTTACGCTATTTTTCCATCCCGGACCGTACGTCGTGAGCCATGAAAAAGACGACAACCTAATCCATCACATTTCTATTACCGAATCCCACGGCACCTTGGGAAAGACAACTTTGCTTCACGTAGAGGCTGGGCCCGTAAACCGAGGGTATGGGGCTTGGGACCGGGTCTCCGTCGCTGCGGTGCCCATAACTTTTGATTCGTAAGGAGGTACGCGGCGCACAGCACACCGTTGGAAAGCTCTCTGAGAGCTCTACGACGGGGGGGGGGGGGGGAGGGGGGGGGAGGGCAAGCCTGTACAGTTCCGCCTGTTTTCGGAACCCAAAATTGAACGTTTTCATATATTTTGGGACACTTTTCTTCTTTTGCGCTATTTTTTCGACCCGGATCATACGTCATGAGCCGCAAAAAGGACGACAACCGAATCCATCACATTTGTATTACCGAATCCCATGGCACCTTAGGCAAGACAACTTCGCTTTACGTAGAGGATGGGCCCGCAAACCGATGGCGTGGAGCTTCAGACCAGGTCTCCATCGCTTCGTTGCCCATAACTTTTGATCCATAAGGAGTTACGCTGCGCACAGTATACTGTTGGAAACTCTCCAAGAGCTCTACGACGGGGGCACCTAGATTGCTCGATTGTACCTGTTTTCGGATCCGAAAATCGAACATGTTCATCAGTTTTAGGACACTTTTCTTATTTTGCGCTATTTTTTCGTTCTGGGTCGTACGTCATGAGCCACAAAATGGACGATGACCTAATCCATCACATTTCTATTACCGAATCCAACGGCACCTTGGGCAAGACAACTTCGCTTCAGGTAGAGGCTGGGCCCGTAAACCGAGTGTATGAGGCTTGGGACCAGGTCTCCGTCGCTCCGGTGCCAATAAGTTTTGATCCGTGAGGAGTTACGCAGCGCACAGCATACCATTGTAAACCTCTCTGAGAGCTTTAAGACGAGGGCAGGAAGCTAGCTCTACTGCGCCTGTTTTCAGAGCCCAAAATTGAACGTTTTCACCAGTTCTGGGATATTTTTCTTCTTTTGTGCTATTTTTCCATCCCAAATAGTGTATCGTAAGTCGCGAAAAGGACGACAACCTAATCAATCACATTTCTATTACCGAATCCCACGGTACCTTGGGCAAAACAACTTCGCTTCACGTAGAGGTTGGGCCCGCAAACCGAGGGCGTGGGGCTTGGGATCAGGTCTTCGTCGCTCTGGTGCCCATAACTTTTGTCGTAAGGAGTTACGTGGCGCACAACATACTGTTGGAAAGCACTCCGAGAGCTATACGATGGCGGCATCACGCCTGCTCGACTGCGCCTGTTTTCGGAGCCCAAAATCGAACGTTTTCATCTATTTTAGGACAGTTTTCTTCTTTTGCCCTGTATTTCTGTCCCGGATCGTACCTCGTCAGCCGCAAAAAGGACGACAACCGAATCCATCACATTTGTATTACCGAATCCCACGGCACCTTGGGCAAGACAACTTCGCTTCACGTAGAGGTTAGGCCCGCAAACCGAGGGCGTGGGGCTTGGTACTAGGTCTCCGTCACTCTGGTGTCCATAACTTTTGATCCGTAAGGAGTTACGCGGCGCACAACAAACCGTTGGAAAGCTCTCCGAGAGCTCTATGACGGGGGCAGCTAGCCTACTCCACTGCACCTATTTTTAGAGACCAAAATCGAATGTTTTCATCAGTTTGGGGATATTTTTCTTCTTTTGCGCTGTTTTTCTATCCCGGGTCGTACGTCGTGAGCCGGGAAAAGGACGATGACCTAATCCATCACAATTCTATTACCGAATCCCACGACACCTTGGGAAAGACAACTTCGCTTCTGGTAGAGGCTGGGCCCGTAAACCGGGGGCGTGGGGCTTGGGACCAGGTCTCCGTCGCTCCGGTGCCCATAACTTTTGATCCTTAAGGAGTTACGCGGCGCACAGCATACCGTTGGAATGCTCTCTGAGAGCTCTAAGACTAGGGTAGCAATCCTGCTTGGCTGTACCTGTTTTCAGAGCCCAAAATCAAACGTTTTCACTAGTTTCGGGACACTTTTCTTCTTTTACACTATTTTTTCATCCCGGATAGTGCGTCGTGAGTCGCAAAAAGGACGATAACCTAATCCATCACATTTCTATTACCGAATCCCACGGCAACTTGGGCAAGACAACTTCGCTTCACGTAGAGGATAGGCCCGTAAACCGAGGGCGTGGGGCTTAGGATCATGTCTCTGTCGTTCCGGTGCCCATAACTTTTGATCCGTAAAGAGTTACGCGGCGCACAGTATACCGTTGGAAAGCTCTCAGAGAGCTCTACGATGGCGGTAGCAAGCTTGCTCGACTGCGACTATTTTTAGAGTCCAAAATTTAACTTTTTCATCTGTTTCGGGACACTTTTCTTCTTTTACGCTGTTTTTCTGTCCCAGATTGTACGTCGTGAGCCGTGAAAAGGACGACAATTGAATCCATCACATTTGTATTACCCAATCCCACGGCACCTTGGGCAAGACAACTTTGCTTCACGTAGAGGCTGTGTCACGCCCTAACCTGGCCTATACAATTAGATTAGGGTGTGATCTAAACGTTCAGGACCTGTCACATACTTAACCGTTTATGAAGAATTAACACTTATCATTTTAGTTGAAACTCCAAAGTTTTTCAGAAAATCGGCAGCATAACGGCTGTAATTGGACTCTTTGGTTTGACCTAGTTCTCTAAACGCCTCAAAATTTACCATCTCAAATTCATTTCCAACTAAGATTACTATTTTACCATCAATTGAATTGCCTATTGGTTATTTTGACGTCCCGTTTGATGTATAACCTAGCATGATACTATGTCTCGTTTGTTTATCTATCCTCGTTACGAAAGTACCTGTTGATCTTAGCTTAAAAGCGTGTACCTGTTTAAGATTTGATAGGTTCATTTACTTAGTCCTTACCTAATACGTCATAACCTATGATAGATACTAGCAGTAATAATAGCAAAATGATCATAATAGTGTCATGTCTAGCATCAGTCTACTTAATATAAGTACAAACCAAAATTAGACCCCAAATTACAACGGGGACCTTATACATTAGAGATAACAAGCAACACAAAATAGATAGTCTTCAAGTAGCACAGAGTTCACAAGTAGCCACATTCAAGCAAGCAAACAATGACAGGCAATCACTCCAGGGGTTCATCGATAAGCACGTTGTCCTTGGGTACCTGTACCTGTTCTTCTTCACCTGAGATGATAAAAGAAGGTGAGTCCTTATGAACTCAGCGAGGGGGAACGAGAAATAGGTTTTGAAACTCATTTTCTGGTTCAACTTATGAAAATCCTTTTGCAATCATGAATATAACAAAAATATAAGTACAGAATCAGAAATACTGGTCTTTCCTCCCTGAGGTTCTCTAGGAACCAAGCGAGAGTACTTATACACATAGTAAAAAGGATACAGTGAGCTTTTGTTCTCAGATCAGTTTCAGAATCAGAAGTTGCGGCCGACTTCAAATAACCCCAAAACACGCCAGGTGGGTGTACTCTGGATGTACCCCGAAATCCTATGACCCAACTGTCTGAGGAAGTCTAGCCCCCAAGCGAGAGAGGGAATGGGACCATGGTAGTCACGGGTGCACCGGCAAGCCCGATGCCGCCCGGTGTGCGTGATCACTACCATGCCGACAGGAAAGGTTGCAACCTTGTATGCAATGCACATTCATGACAGGTAATATATCACAGTAGGAGGACAACAAAGTAGGTTGCCTCCGGACAGTCATAAGATTGCACATTGACGGGTAAACAAGCAGGGCACGATAAGACAGGAAATATATCACAGTAGGAGGACAACAAAGTAGGTTGCCTCCGGACAGTCATAAGATTGCACATTGATAGGTAAACAAGCAGGGCACGATAAGACATGTAATTTCACTTGAAAGGCATATAGAGTTATATGAAAATTAAACAGGCAGCCATGTAACACATGTAAAACAGGCCATATAACTCATTAAGAAGCCCACGTGATCAAGTGATAAGTTTATTCAACATGCAATGACATCAATCATGGGTTCGGGTGCAAGAAAAGCTTATTTGTCAACATGCAATGGTCAAAATCACATTTGAAGTTATAAGACATTTACGGGCAGCCCACTAAGCATATAATTTCCACTCAATATCCAAATAATCAACACTTAGCAAGACTACCTAGTCATTAGGGTTTCCGTTTCATGCTTAACCGTGTGATTAAACCCTAAGTCAACTCAAAATCATTCTCAAGTCATGCATCATTCAATTCAAACATCCTCAAGTACCCAAAACAGTCCACAAAACATTCCAACACCACAATTCCAAGCAATTAGTACCACAAGAGAGGTTACATCAATTTTCCAAGCATATAGCTAAGTGAAACCTTTACTGCAATAGGCTGTTTTCTCACAATCAATAGGATAATCAAAAAATCTCCAAATCCAGTGAATAAGATTTCAAATTAAACCTTAAGAAGTTAAATAAAATTAGAAACAAACCTTGCATCAATTGGAGTTCGGGATCATTAGATATAGCCGAAACAGTGGAATAGCACAAAACTGTCCAGATTTGCACACTTTTCAGTAATTGACATTTTTGAGGTCCTTCGGATCAGTTTTAGCCTTGGTCCATTTCTGATAAAATTGTCCAGAACTGAAAAATATAGGAGCACAACAAATTTCATGCATTTTGGACATTATTTAATAAGTCAAATATGGTTTGTTCCACAAGGTCAGTGCATCTGCCAAAACCTGCTTCATTTTTCCAGATTTCCAGATTTGGACACATTTTAAAGATTTGACATTTTGAGGACCTTAGAGTCAAAATTAGCTTCGGCCTATTTCTGGGAAAAATGTTCAAAACTGTCCAAACTAGTCACCTACCAATTTTAAATCATTTTAAACATCATTTTCCTAGCTAAACTTACCTCGAAAAACAGACTGGTCAGAGAGTTGTCAACAATCCGACTTCACCTAGCATCACTTTCAAGCCAAGATCTTGTCATGCATGGTTGTTTAAGCTTATGAACGACCGTATAACTCAAGTACAGAAGCAAAGACATACATTTATGAGCATGCATGTGAATTTTTGAAGAGTTTTCAAAAGGTTTTAGCCCTCACCTTAGAAATCAACCACAAAGATGCACAAAAGCTTTGTTGAAGCACAATTTTTCTTCCTCTCCTTTGCCTAGCCGAAATCCAAACTAGCTTCTCTCTATTTTTCCTAGCTTAGTGATCAATATCTTAGCACATGCATGAGGTTTGAACATGAAGAAAAGAAATGGATGCCAAGAAGCTTACCTAGGCCTAATAGAAGTCTTCAATGCACATGCATGTGTGATTTTCACTTCCTAGCTAGCTCGGTTGAGGTCCTTTGCTTGTGGCTTGCTTTGTTTAGCTATGGTATGAAGAAGATAAGATATGGAGGTAGAGAACTCAGCCAAGGCCGAGAATGAGAGAGGAGAATGAGAGGGGAGAGAGAAAAGATTGAGAAAGAAATGAAGAAATGACAAAACATGACAATAATAAAGCCCTTTTTGCATTCATCCAAGCAATGGTCGGCCTTGGGCTTCCAAATCTGATTTTTTTGTGTCTTCAAGGTGGAATTTTGAAATGTTAGCATGGGCATGGTCTTTTGGTCGGCCAAGGTGAAGAGATTGAGGTGGTTTTGATCATTTTTTTTTGCATTTTGTGTCATAGTTGTCTAAGCATGCATAGTTAATTATATAATTGTTCAAACCTTGTCCAAAAACCATGGTATGGTCGGCCAAGCCAGCTCCAAATCTGAATTTTTTGTCAAATTTTGATCATTATTTAATTGTGTCTTGAAAGTGCAAAAAGAATAAGGAATAAAGAATGAAGAATGTTTAGTGTTTGGTGAATTTTTGTCTTCTAGTGAGTTGAATTAGGATTATTATATTGATAGTGGATTTTGTAGGATTATTTAGTAGTCTAGTGCTTTGTGTAAGATTCTTTCTTGATTAGCGTGAGGGCACGCTTTCCTAGGTCTAGGGCACGTACTATGAGGTAGGACACAAACTACGAGATGAACGCACATTTTTCAAGTAAATGCATGCTACTCTAAATGAATGCACGTAATTCAATGCAATGCACGTAAATCGAGATACGACTCTTAAACCTAGGTTAGGACACGCAATTCAAGGTCAGGGCACACAAAACGAGACAACGCACGCAATTCGAAGTCGGGGCACGTAAGTCGAGGATTAGGGCACATAATTCAAGGTCAAGGCACGAATGACGAGGCATGCACGAAAACCAAGACAGGGCACGTAATCCAAGGTCGGTCATATAATTAGGGGTCTATGACATGTAAATCGAGATATGACACGTTATTCGGGATCGGGCCTCATAGGCTGGGCCCGCAAACCGAGGGCGTGGGACTTGGGACTAGGTCTCCGTCGCTCCGGTGCCCATAACTTTTGATCCGTAAGGCATTACGCAGTGCACAACATACCGTTGGAAAGCTCGCCGAGAGCTCTACGACGGGGGCAACCAGCTTGCATGGCTGCGCCTGTTTTCAAAGCCCAAAATTGAACGTTTAAATCAGTTTCAGGACACTTTTCTTCTTTTCGCTGTTTTTTCGTCCCGGATCGTACGTCGTGAGTCGCTAAAAGGACGGGAACCTAATCCATCACATTTCTATTACTGAATCCCACGGCACCATGGGCAAGACAACTTCACTTCACCTAGAGGGTGGGCCTGCAAACCGAGGGCGTGGGGCTTCGGACCAGGTCTCCGTCGCTCCGGTGCCCATAACTTTTGATCCAAAAGGAGTTACGCGGCGCACAACATGCCGTTGGAAAGCTCTCCGAGAGCTCTACGACGGGGGCAGCAAGCCTGCTCAGCTGCGCCTATTTTTAGAGCCTAAAATCGAACGTTTTCATCAGATTCGGGACACTTTTCTTCTTTTCCGTTGTTTTTCCATCCGGGATCGTGCGTCGTGAGCCGTGAAAAGGACGACAACCTAATCCATCACATTTCTATTAACGAATCCCACGACACCTTGGGCAAGACAACTTCGCTTCATGTAGAGGTTGGGCCCGCAAATCGAGATTGTGGGGCTTAAGACCAAGTCTCTGTCACTCCGGTGCCCATAACTTTTGATCCGTAAGAAGTTACGCGGCCTATAGCATATCATTAGAAAGCTCTCCAACGGCTCTACGATGTGGGTAGCAAGCCTGCTCCGTTACGCCTGTTTTAAGATCCCAAAATCGAATGTTTTCATCAGTTTTGGGATACTTTTATTCTTTTGCGTTGTTTTTCCGTCCCGGATCGTACGTCGTGAGCCGCGATAAGGACGACAACCTAATCCATCACATTTCTATTACCGAATCCCACGATACCTTGGGCAAGACAACTTTGCTTCACGTAGAGGCTGGGCCCGCAAACCGAGGGCATGGGGCTTGGGATCAGGTCTCCGTCGCTCCGGTGCCCATAACTTTTGATCCGTAAGGAGGTACGCGGCACACAGCATTCTGTTGGAAAGCTCTCCGAGAGCTCTACGATGGGGGTAGCAAGCCTGCTCAGTTGCGCCTGTTTTTGGATGCCAAAATCAAACGTTTTCATCAGTTTCGGGACACTTTTCTTGTTTCGCATTGTTTTTCCGTCCCGGATCATACGTCATGAGCCGCGAAAAGAACAACAACCTAATCCATCATAATTCTATTACCGAATCCCATGACACCTTGGGCAAGACAACTTCGCTTCACGTAGAGGTTGGGCCCGCAAACCGAGAGTGTGGGGCTTGGGACCAGGTCTCCGTCGCTCTGGCGCCAATAACTTTTTATCCGTAAGGAGTTACGCGGCGCACAGCATACAGTTAGAAAGCTCTCCGAGGACTCTAGGATGGAGGCAGCTAGCCTGCTCGACTGCACCTGTTATCACAGCCCAAAATTGAACATTTTCATCAGTTTTGGGACACTTTTCTTCTTTTGCGCAGTTTTTCCGTCCTGGGTCGTACGTCGTGAGCCGCGAAAAGGATGACAAACTAATACATCACATTTCTATTACTGAATCCCACGGGACCTTGTGCAAGACAACTTCGCTTCAGGTAGTGGCTGGGTGCACAAACCGAGGGTGTGAGGCTTGGGACCAGATTTTCGTCGCTCTGGTGCCCATAACTTTTGATCCTTAAGGAGTTACGCGGCGAACAACATACCGTTGGAAAGCTCTCCGAGAGCTCTAAGACGGGGGCAGCAACTTAGTTATGTTGCGCCTGTTTTCGAAGCCCAAAATAGAACGTTTTCACCAATTTCTGACACTTTTCTTCTTTTGCGCTATTTTTCCGTCCCAGATAGTGCGACGTGAGTTGCGAAAAGGATGACAACCTAATCCATCACATTTCTATTATCGAATCCCACGGCAACTTGGGCAAGACAACTTCACTTCACGTAGAGGCTAGGCCCGCAAACCGAGTGCGTAGGGCTTGGGACCAGGTCTCCGTCGCTCCGATGCCCATAACTTTTGATCCGTAAGGAGTTCCGCGGCGCACAGCATACCATTGGAACGCTCTCCGAGAGCTCTACGACGAGGGCAACAAGCCTGCTCGGCTGCGCCTATTTTTGGAGCCCAAAATTGAAAGCTTTCATCTCTTTTGGGATACTTTTCTTCTTTTGCGCTGTTTTTCCGTCCCAGGTCGTACATCGTGAGCCGCGAAAAGGACGACGACCTAATCCATCACATTTCTATTACCGAATCCCACTGCACCTTAGGCAAGACAACTTCGCTTCAGGTATAGGCTGGGCCCGCAAACTGAGGGCATAAGGCTTGGGACCACGTCTATGTTATTCCGGTGCCCATAACTTTTGATCCATAAGGAGTTATGCGGCGCACAGTATACCGTTGGAATGCTCTCTGAGAGCTCTAAGACGAGGGCAACAAGCCTACTTGGATGCGCCTGTTTTCGGAGCCCAAAATCAAACGTTTTCACTAGTTTTGGGACACTTTTCATCTTTTTTGTTGTTTTTCCGTCCCGGATAGTGCATTGTTAGTCGGAAAAGGATGACAACCTAATCCATCACATTTCTTTTACCGAATCCCATGACACCTTGGGCAAGACAACTTCGCTTCACGTAGATGCTGGGCCTGCAAACCGAGGGCGTGGGGCTTGGGACCAGGTCTCCATCGCTGCGGTGCCCATAACTTTTGATCCGTATGGAGTTACGCAGCGAACAGCATACCGTTGGAAAGCTCTTCGAGAGCTCTACGACGGGGGCAGCAAGCCTGCTCAGCTGCGCCTATTTTCAGAGCCCAAAATCGAACATTTTCATCTATTTCGAGGTACTTTTCTTCTTTTGTAATATTTTTTTGTCCTGGATCGTACGTCGTGAGCCGCGAAAAGGACAACAATTGAATCCATCACATTTTTATTACCGAATCCCATGGCATGTTGGTCAAGATAACTTCGCTTCACGTAGAGGCTGGGCCCGCAAACCTAGGGCGTGGGGCTTGGGACAAGGTCTCCTTCGCTCTGGTACCCATAACTTTTGATCCGTAAGGAGTTACGCGGTGCACAACATACTGTTGGAAAGCTATCCGAGGGCTCTACGATGGGGGTAGCAAGCCTGCTCAGTTGTGCCTGTTTTAAGATCCGAAAATTGAATGTTTTCATCAGTTTTGGGATACTTTTCTTCTTTTGCGTTGTTTTTCCGTCCCGGATCATACGTCATGAGCCGCGTAAAGGACGACAACCTAATCCACCACATTTCTATTACCGAATCCTACAGCACCTTGGCCAAGACAACTTTGCTTCACGTAGAGGCTAGGCCCGCAAACCGAGGGCGTGGGGCTTGGGACCAAGTCTCCGTCGCTCCGGTGCCCATAACTTTTCATCCGTATGGAGGTACACGGCGCACAGCATACCTTTGAAAAGCTCTACGATAGCTCTACGACGGGGGCAGCAAGCCTGTACAGTTGCGCCTATTTTCAGAGCCCAAAATCGAACGTTTTCATCTATTTTGGGACACTTTTCTTCTTTTGCGCTATTTTTTCGACCCGGATCGTACGTCGTGAGCCGCGAGAAGGACGATAACCGAATCCATCACATTTGTATTACCGAATCCTATGACACCTTGGGCAAGACAACTTCACTTCACGTAGAGGTTGGGCACGCAAACTGAGGGCGCGGAGCTTGGGACCAGGTATCTGTTGCTCCGTTGCCCATAACTTTTGATCCGTAAAGAGTTACACGGCGCACAGTATACTGTTGGAATGCTCTCCGAGAGCTCTAAGACGGGGGCAGCAAGCCTACTAGAATGCGTTTGTTTTTGGAGCTCAAAATCGAACGTTTTCACCAGTATTGGGACACTTTTTTTCTTTTGCGTTGTTTTTCTGTCCCTGATAGTGCATCGTTAGTCGCGAAAAAGACGACAACCTAATCCACCACATTTCTTTTACCGAATCCCACGACACCTTAGGCAAGACAACTTCGCTTCACGTAGAGGCTGGGCACGCAAACCAAGGGCGTGGGGCTTGGGACAAGGTCTCTGTCGCTCCGGTGCCCATAACTTTTGATCCGTAAGGAGTTACGCAGCGAACAACATACCGTTGGGAAGCTCTTCGAGAACTCTACGATAAGGGCAGCAAGCCTACTCGGCTGCGCCTATTTTCAGAGCCCAAAATCAAACATTTTCATTTATTTCGGGATACTTTTCTTCTTTTGCGCTGTTTTTATGTCCCAGATCGTACGCCGTGAGCCGCGAAAAGGATGACAATCAAATCCATCACATTTGTATTACCGAATCCCACGGCACGTTGGGCAAGACAACTTCACTTCACATAGAGGCTGGGCCCGCAAACTGAGGGCGTGAGGCTTCGGACCAGGTCTCCGTCGCTCCGGTGCCCATAACTTTTTATCAGTAAGAAGTTACGTGGCGCACAACATACCGTTAGAAAGCTCTCTGAGAGCTCTACGACAAGGTTAGCTAGCCTAATAGGCTGCGCCTATTTTCGGAGCCCAAAATCGAACATTTTTATGAGTTTCGGGACACTTTTCTTCTTTTCGCTGTTTTTCGGTCCCGGATCGTATGTCGTCAGCCGCGAAAAGGACGACAACCTAATCCATTACATTTCTATTACCGAATCTAACGGCACCATGGGCAAGACAACTTCGTTTCACGTAGAGGCTGGGCCTGCAAACCGAAGGTGTGGGGCTTCAGACCAGGTCTCCGTCGCTCCGATACCCATAACTTTAGATCTGTAAGGAGTAACACGGCGCACAGCATACCGTTGGAAAGCTCTCAGATGGCTCTACGATAGAGGTAGCAAGCCAGCTCGGTTGCCCTTGTTTTAAGATCCCAAAATCGAATGTTTTCATCAGATTCATGACACTTTTCTTCTTTTGCATTATTTTTCTGTCCCGAAACATATGTCGTGTGCAGCGAAAAGGACGACAACCTAATCCATCACATTTCTATTAATGAATTCCATAGTACCTTGGGCAAGACAACTTCACTTCACGTAGAGGCTGGGCCCACAAACCAAGGGCGTGGGGCTTGGGACCAGGTCTCCGTCGTTCTGGTGCCCATAACTTTTGATCCGTAAGGCGTTATGCGGCGCACAGCACAACGTTGGAAAGCTCTCTGAGAGCTCTACAATGGGGGCAACTAGTCTGCATGGCTGATGTGTGGCCCGACCTCGATTTACGTGTGATACCTCATTTTGTGTGCCCTAACCTAGATTTACGTGCTTTGACCTAGGTTTAAGAGTCGTGTTTCGTTTTGCGTGCCTTGCATTGAATTACGTGTATTCATTTAGGGTTACATGCATTTACTTGGGAAACGTGCATTCGTCTCGTAGTTCGAGCCTTACCTCATAGTGTGTGCCCTAAACCTAGGAAAGCGTGTCCGCACGCTAATCAAGAAAGCATCTTACACGAAGCACTAGATCATTAATTAATCCTACAAACTCCACTAACTAATATTAAAATGCTAAATCAACTCACTAGAAGACGAAATCTCACAAAAAGCTAGACATTCTTATTCTTTATTCTTTATCCTTTTGCATATCCCAAACACACAATTAAATAATACTCAAAAGATGACAAAAATTCAGAATTTTGCAAGCCTTGGCCGACCACCTCTTGCATTTGTGCTTGCTTTGCATAATTCAAAATTAAATCTAGACATCCTATGACAAGCTCATGACAAATCACTTCAAAAAATGCATAAAAAAATGAAACCAAAGCTCCATATTCTCAACACACACTCAATTGCCCATGCTAAGGATTCAAATTATGCTCCTTGAAGACACAAATTCTGAATTTTGCAAGCCCTAGGCCGACACATGCATCAAAATTCTTCGAGCTCTTCATTTTCTTTCATTCTTTCTCTCTTTCTCTCATTCTTTTTCTCATTCCTTCTCTCTCTCTCTCTCGGCCTTGGCTGCAATTGTAGACTTCATAACTTAAGCTCATAATCCTAAGGTTCTTCAAGACATGCAAGCCACCAAGGAACTCGACCAAGCAAGCGAGAAGCAAAAGAAACATGCATACAAGCTCCTAGAACCTTCATTCGGCCCTTAGGTATGTTGATAGCTTCCATTTCATTTTCTTTGTGTTCTAACCACATGCACATACTAAGAACATGGTAACTTAGCTAGGAATTAGAGAATCTCAAGTTGTCTCTCGGCTAAGCAAGGAAAAAAGGACGACCTTGTGCATCATCAAGAGTTTTGTGCATCTTCATTGTTGTCTTGCTAAGGTAAGGGCTAAAACTCTTTTGAAAAGCTTTCAAAAACCACATGCATGCATTTAAATGTCTATTTTTACCTCTGTACTTGTGATATATGTGTGTACATGAGCTTTTGTGAGCATGCATGGCAAGATATTTGGCTAGAATGTGAAGATAGGTGAAATCGCATATATGGACAGTCTTCTGACCTGTTGGTACGAAGTGATTTTGACCAAGTATATGACGTTGAAAATGCGTGAAAATTGGTAGATGACTATTTTTTCCAGTTATGAGCATTTTTCGTAGAAATAGGCTAAAGCCAATTTTGACTTTAAGGTCCCCAAAATGGCAAAATATCGAAAGGTGTCCAAATCTGGAAAAATCTGGAAAATAAAGCAGGTTTTGGCAGATTCACTGTCCTTGTAGAACGAACCAGTTTTGACTTAGCAAATGATATGAAAAATACATGAAGTTTGGTACTGCTATATTGTTTAGTTCTGGAAATTTTTGTCAGAAATAGACTAAGGCTAAATCTGACCCTAAGGTCCTAAAAAACGACAAGTATTGAAATGTGTGCAAATCTAGACAATTTTGTGTAGTCTCACGGTTTTGGCTATAACTCTTGAATCTGAACTCCAAATGATGCGAGGTTTGTTTCTGAATTTAGTTCACTCCTTAAGATTTAATTTTGCATCTTGTTCACTGGAATTGGAGATTGTTTGCTTGTCTCAATGATTGTGAGAAAACAGTCCATTGCAGAGAGGTTTTCATCTAGTGATATGATTTGAAAATTATTGTAACTTCTCTTGTTGTATTAAATGCTTGGGATTGTGGCACTTGTATGTGGTGTGGACTGTTTTGAATGCTTGAGGGTGTTTTAATTAATCGATGCATGATTTGAGTTTAATTACGAGACAACTTGGGGCTTAATTGCACGGGTAAGCATGAATTGAAACCCTAGTGACTAGGAAAACTTGCTAAGTGTTGATCCTATGGATATCGTGTTTAATTATATGATTAGTAGGCTGCCTGTAGTTGCCCTTATAGCCCCAAATGTGATTCTGATGATTACATGTTGACAAGTAGGCCTTTCTTGTACCCGGTTCCACGTAGATGTCGTTGCATGTTGTATGACTTTATTATTTGATTACGTGAACTTCGAAATGAGTTATATGACTTGATTCACATGCGTTACATGGCTGCCCGTTTAATATTCATATAACTCCATGCGTTACTTGTCATATCGTGCCTCGCGTGTTTACTTGTCAATGTGCCATCTTATGACTGCTCAGAGGCAACCTACTTTGTTGTCCTCTTAATGTGATATATTAAATGTCATAAATGTGCATTGCATACAAGGTTGCAACCTTTTATTCTGACGTGGTAGCGTTCACGCACACCGGGCGGCATCGGGTTTGCCCATGCAACCGTGACTACCATTGTCCAATTCCCTCTCTCGCTTGGGGGCTAGACTTCCTCGGAGAGTTGGGTCGTAGGACTTCGGGGTACATCCGGAGTACACCCATTTGGCGTGATAAGGGGATGATTTGAAGTCGGCTGCAACAACTGATACTGGAAGTAAACTGAGAGCAAAAGCTCACCGTATCCTTTCACTATGTGTATAAGTACTCTCGCTTGGTTCCTAGAAGACCTCGGGGAGGAAAGACGGGTAATTTTGTTCTTCTACTTTTACATTACATTATGTGATTACTTGTGATATATGTCATGCTTGCAAAAAGAGTTTTCATAAGTTGAACCGGAAAAGGAGTTTCAAAACTTATTTTTCATTCCCCCTCGCTGAGTTCATAAGGACTCACCCTCTTTTATCATCTCAGGTGAAGAAGACCAGGAACAGGTACCCAAGGACAACGTGCCTAATGATTATTCCTTGGAATGATTGCTTGCCCTACGTGCCTTACTTGACTATGGCCATTTTGTGAACGATATGTTGCTTGAAGACTATTTCATTTCTTATGTTGCTTGTTATTGTATTGTAAACGACCCCCGTTATAATTTGGGGTCTAATTTTGGCTTGTACTTATCATAACTAGATAGTCACTACTATGGTCGTTTTTGCTATCGCTATTGACTAGTATCTATCATAGGATTATGTAGTATCAGGTAAGGATTAAGTAAAATGAATCTATCCAATCTTAAGCAAGTACTCATTGTTAAGCTAAGATCAACATGTACTTTTGTAACAAGGATTAACAAACAAACGAGACATAGTATCATGCTAGGTTATTAATCAAACAAGACTTCGAGATAACTAGTAGGCGTTTCGATTGGTGATAAATAGTAATCTTAGTTAGAAATGAAATTGAGATTGGAAATTTTGAGGCGTTTAGAGAATTAGGTCAGACTAAAGAGCCCAATTACAGCCGTTATGTTGCCGAATTTTCGGAGAATTCGTGGATTTTAGGCTAAAATGTTAAGTGTTAAAACTTTCATGAACGATTAAGTACGTGATATGACTTGAATGTTTAGATCACACCTTAATCTAACCTTTATAGGTCGGGTTGGGGCGTGACACCTTATCTTAATGGTATCAGAACTTAGATTGCTTAAGCCGGGTTTAACTCTCGGACCATGGGTAGAAGCCCTAAGGTTATTAGGATGACTTGTTTATGTATTATTGTGTGACAATATCAAGTGTGCCTTCTCTGTTTCTATGTGCTTATGAGATTAACATGTCTTAACTGTTTCTGGAATTGTGTATCTATATAAAATTATATGTGGCATACCTGATACATTAAATTCTTGTCTTGTCGTATTCCAATAAATTGTGCATCGTAATCTGTGCCTATAGATGGCTGGCCCTAGTACCCGCACTACTAATAGGAGCAGTGAGCCCCAAGAGACCGGTGATGCTTATCAAACTAATCCCGGCATGACTATGTTTAACATGATGGCGAATGCCATGGATCGCATGTCGCGAGTGATGGAACATCAAGATGCATGTGAAGCAAACAACAACAACAACATGAATGATGGTAACCATGGGAGACATAGCAGAATACGGGAGTTTCTTGACTTTCGCCCTTCCAAATTCCATGGGGAAGCTGATGATGAAAAAGTAGAGGCTTGGCTATCTGAGATCGAGAGGATTTTCAGGCCACTTGACTATACTGATGAAGAAAAGGTGGAGTTTGCTGTGTTTCTGTTGCACAGGGATGCTGAGCATTGGTGGCACACCGTGGAGGCACTTTTGGAAACTGATCATATACCTCGCTTGTGGGGTAATTTCGTTAAGGCATTCAAGGAGAAATATGTGCCTGCAGTTTCTCAGCAGAGGCAGATTGAAGAATTCATGTACTTGAACCAGGGTAACATGATGGTGGCCCAGTACGAGGCTCGTTTTGACCGACTGTCCCGTTATGCTCAATACATGGTCAGTACCCGTGAGGCGAATATATGGAAATTTACGAATGGGATGAGGCTAGAGATTCAAGACCAGTTGGCTTCGCATGACTTCGATACCTATTCTGCTCTCCTTGCTGCTGCCTCCCGAGTTGAGAAGAGAAAACTTGATAGAGTCAGTTCAAGCTAGCCGAACAAGAAACCATACCAGCCTTCAGGTCAACAGAGGAAATTTCAGAGCCAGAGTCGTAGTCAGGGCCAGAGCCAGAATAGACCAGTTAATAACCGTGGCCCGACTAAAGTACCATCAGCCTCTTCCACCCGCGGATCCACAGGTAGTTCACCTACTACTCAGTCTATCAACTGTTCTTACTATGACAAGAAGGGTCATACCGAGGCCCACTGCTGGAAGAAGTCAGGACGATGTGTGCGGTGTGGCAGTGATCAACATCAGATCAAGGATTGCCCTAAATGGCAAGGAGGACAAAATCAAGTTAAACCAGCTGGTAGAGGCAAGGCTCCAGTTCCTAGAGTTCAGGCTCGAGCTTATGCTATTGAGTGAGAGGAGCTTCCAAAGGAGACTGCTGTTGTTGAAGGTACATTCTTGATACTGAATCAACCTGTTAGGGTGCTAATTGATCCAGGTGCTACTCATTCATTTATTACTCTCTTATGTGTGCAACGTGTGAAACTACGAGTTGTATGTTTGCCTTACGAAGTAGAAGTTGGTACTCTGATGGGTTCTAAACTTGTTACTAGCTCAGCTTGTAAAGCATGTAAAATCCAAATTAAGGATAGGGAATTCTCAGCCAATCTTATTGTATTACCCTTTCGAGACTATGAGGTTATCTTAAGGATGGACTGGTTGGCAAAGCATCATGCCCAACTAGATTCCCAAACGAAGATTGTAACATTCCAGATACCTGGTCAACCAATATTGGAGGTAATGGGTCGAAGAGACTTCACCGGGAGTTCCATCATTTCATCTACAAAAGCAGTGAAGTCCTTGAGAAAAGGATGTAGTGGATACTTAGCTTACCTCATCAACAAGCCATCAGACAAAGCTAAGTTGGAGGAGATGCCAGTGATTAAAGATTATGGGGATGTGTTTCCAGAAGAATTGCCCGGTTTACCCCCAAATCGGGAGATCGAGTTCATTATAGAATTACTGCCTGGCACCCAGCCGATATCTAAAGCTCCCTATCATATAGCACCAGCCGAGCTACAAGAACTGAAGGATCAATTGCAAGGATTGTTGAAGAAGGGGTTCGTTCAACCAAGTTCTTCACCGTGGGGTGCGCCGGTCCTATTTGTAAAGAAGAAAGACGGAACGTTGAGGCTATGCATCGATTACCGAGGATTGAACCAAGTGACCGTTAAGAATAAATACCCACTTCCACTGATCGACGAGTTGTTTGATCAACTTCAGGAGCCAAAGTGTATTCAAAGCTCGACTTGAGGCAAGGGTAATATCAGTTGCGGATCAAAAAGGAGGACGTGCCTAAAATGGCTTTCAGGACGAGATATGGGCATTATGAATATGTGGTGATGCCATTTGGGCTAACTAATGCCCCTGCAGCTTTCATGGACTTGATGTACAGGGTGTTTCAACCCTACTTGGACCAATTTGTGGTGATTTTTATTGATGATATTTTGGTATACTCGAAATCTGAGGCTGAGCACGAACAACATCTGCGATTGGTACTGCAGAAACTTTGAGAGCATCAATTGTATGCAAACTTTAGCAAATGCGAATTTTGGTTGCAGCAGATTGCATTTTTGGGGCACATCATATCCCAAGAGGGAATAGCAGTAGATCCAGCAAAGATAGAAGCGGTGATGTCTTGGAAGAAGCCGGAAAATGTTACGGAAGTTCGGAGTTTTCTTGGTCTAGCCGGCTATTATCGGAGGTTCGTGAAGGATTTCTCAAAGATCGCAGGACTGCTTACAAAGCTCACTCAAAAGAAAATGAAGTTTGTGTGGGATGACAAGTGTGAGAACAGCTTCCAAGAATTGAAGAAGAGATTGACTACCGCACATGTTCTTGCATTGCCTGAAGGGAGTCAAGGCTTTGTAATCTATAGCGATGCTTCGAAGGAAGGACTGGGTTGTGTGATGATGCAAAATGGTAGAGTGATTGCATATGCTTCTAGGAAATCGAAGCCGTATGAATTGAATTACCCGACGCATGATTTGGAGTTAGCGGCTATTGTGTTTGCACTCAAGAAATGGAGGCACTATTTGTGGGGTAACAAGTTTGAGGTATTTACTGATCACAAGAGCTTGAAATACTTGTTCTCACAAAAAGAGTTGAACATGAGGCAAAAACGGTGGATGGAGCTTTTGGATGATTATAACTGCACAATCAATTATGTGCCCAGTAAAGCAAATGTAGTTGCAGATGCCTTAAGTCGGAAAGCGAGCATGGAAAAATTGGAAGTTGAGGTGCAGGAGTTGTTAGGGAAGCATTCTTGTGGAAACCACAATTGACTCAAAAAGGGTTACTTTTTGCCACTACACAAGTTCAATCGACCTTGTTGTCTGAATTACGAGAGGCTCAACAGAAGGACCAATAGTTTCAGAAGATTAAAGAAAGCAACATAGATTTCAAGTTTCATGATGATGGTATTTGGAGGTTCAGGAATCGGATTTGTGTTCCTAATGAGCCAGAGCTGAAAAAGAAGATTCTTGAAGAAGCCCATAATTCAAGATACACTATTCACCTCGGCGGGACAAAGATGTACCGGGATTTGAAGCAACACTATTGGTGGAATAACATGAAGAGAGAGATTGCGGAGTTTGTGGCACGGTGTTTGACTTGCCAGAGAGTCAAAGCAGAACATCAACGACTGGTAGGTTTACTTCAACCGTTGGAGATTCCTCAATGGAAATGGGAATATATAACTATGGACTTTGTCATGGACCTGCCCAGGTCACAAAAGGGTCATGACGCCGTTTGGGTTATAGTGGATAGATTGACTAAGTCAGCACACCTCTTACCGATAAACAAGGAGGATAGTCCTGAGAAATTGGGAGATATGTATGTGGCGGATATTGTAAGGTTGCACGGGATGCCTGTGAGTATTGTATCGAATAGGGATCCTCGTTTTACTTCCCGATTTTGGAAGAGATTGCAAGAAGCTTTGGAAACGAAGTTGAGTTTCAGTACGACTTATCACCCTCAGACTGATGGACAATCTGAGAGAACTATTCAGATTCTGGATGATATGCTGAGGGCGTGTGTTTTAGACTTCGGAAAAGGTTGGGAGAAATATCTGTCTCTAACAGAGTTCGCTTATAATAACAGTTATCAGGCCACTATCGGGATGGCCCCATTTGAGGCATTGTATGGACGTAAGTGTCGATCCCCAATTTACTGGGATGAAGTAGGTAAGACGAAGACTTTTGACCCGACCCTTCTACCTGAACTTATGAAGACTGTTGATAATGTCCACCTTATCCGAAAACGGATGCTTACTGCCCAAAGCAGCCAGAAAAGTTACGCAGACCGACGGAGACGGAGTCTAGAGTTTGAGGTCAGTGACAAGGTGTTCTTGAAGATATCACCTCGGAGGGGACTGATTAAACACGACAAGGGTGGAAAGTTAAGCCCGAGGTTTGTAGGACCATTTGAGATAATTGAGAAGGTTGGCAAATTGGCGTATCGCCTGGAACTACCCCAAAACCTCTCCAATATTCACGACGTCTTCCATGTTTTAATGCTACGGAAGTATCACCCTGACCCATCGCATATCTTAGAGCCAGAGTCGTTGCAGCTTTGGGAGAACTTGTCTTATGAAAAGAAGCCCATTCGAATCCTAGACCAGCAAGATCGAGAGTTGCGCAACAAATCTATACCGATGTTGAAAGTGTTGTGGGATTATCATGGAATTGAAGAAGCAATGTGGGAAAGGCGAGACGAGATGGAGCGACAATATCCAGCTTTGTTTCAAAGGTAATATTGAATTTCGGGACGAAATTCTTTTAAGGATGGGAGGATGTGAGGCCCGACCTTGATTTGCATACGATACCTCGTTTCGTGTGCCCTAACCTAGATTTGCGTGCCTTGACCTAGGTTTAAGAGTCGTGTTTCATTTTGCGTGCCTTGCATTGAATTACGTGCATTCATTTAGGGTTGCGTGTATTTACTTGGAAAATATGCATTCATCTCGTAGTTCGAGCCTTACCTCATAGTGTGTGCCCTAAACCTAGGAAAGCGTGTCCACACGCTAATCAAGAAAGCATCTTACACGAAGCACTAGATCATTAATTAATCCTACAAACTCCACTAACTAATTTTAAAATGCTAAGTCAACTCACTAGAAGACGAAATCTCACAAAAAGCTAGACATTCTTATTCTTTATTCTTTATCCTTTTGCATATCCCAAACACACAATTAAATAATACTCAAAAGATGACAAAAATTCAGAATTTTGCAAGCCTTGGCCGACTACCTCTTGCATTTGTGCTTGCTTTGCATAATTCAAAATTAAATCTAGACATCCTATGACAAGCTCATGACAAATCACTTCAAAAAATGCATAAAAAAATGAAACCAAAGCTCCATATTCTCAACACACACTCAATTGCCCATGCTAAGGATTCAAATTATGCTCCTTGAAGACACAAATTCTGAATTTTGCAAGCCCTAGGCCGACACATGCATCAAAATTCTTCGAGCTCTTCATTTTCTTTCATTCTTTCTCTCTTTCTCTCATTCTTTCTCTCATTCCTTCTCTCTCTCTCTCGGCCTTGGCTGCAATTGTAGACTCCATAGCTTAAGCTCATAATCCTAAGGTTCTTCAAGACATGCAAGCCACCAAGGAACTCGACCAAGCAAGCTAGAAGCAAAAGAAACATGCATACAAGCTCCTAGAACCTTCATTCGGCCCTTAGGTATGTTGATAGCTTCCATTTCATTTTCTTTGTGTTCTAACCACATGCACATACTAAGAACATGGTAACTTAGCTAGGAATTAGAGAATCTCAAGTTGTCTCTCGGCTAAGCAAGGAAAAAGGACGACCTTGTGCATCATCAAGAGTTTTGTGCATCTTCATTGTTGTCTTGCTAAGGTAAGGGCTAAAACTCTTTTGAAAAGCTTTCAAAAACCACATGCATGCATTTAAATGTCTATTTTTACCTCTGTACTTGTGATATATGTGTGTACATGAGCTTTTGTGAGCATGCATGGCAAGATATTTGGCTAGAATGTGAAGATAGGTGAAATCTCATATATGGACAATCTTCTGACTTGTTGGTGCGAAGTGATTTTGACCAAGTATATAATGTTTAAATGCATGAAAATTGGTAGGTGACTATTTTTTCCAGTTATGAGCATTTTTTGTAGAAATAGGCTAAAGCCAATTTTGACTCTAAGGTCCCCAAAATGGCAAAACATCGAAAGGTGTCCAAATCTGGAAAAATCTGGAAAATAAAGCAGGTTTTGGCAGATTCACTGTCCTTGTAGAACGAACCAGTTTTGACTTAGTAAATGATATGAAAAATACATGAAATTTGGTAGGCTGCTATAATGTTCAGTTCTGGAAATTTTTGTCAGAAATAGACTAAGGCTAAATCTGACCCTAAGGTCCTCAAAAACGACAAGTATTGAAATGTGTGCAAATCTTGACAGTTTTGTGTAGTCTCACGGTTTTGGCTATAACTCTTGAATCTGAACTCCAAATGATGTGAGGTTTGTTTCTGAATTTAGTTTACTCCTTAAGATTTAATTTCGCATCTTGTTCACTGGAATTGGAGATTGTTTGTTTGTCTCAATGATTGTGAGAAAACAGTCCATTGCAGAGAGGTTTTCATCTAGTGATATGCTTTGAAAATTATTGTAACTTCTCTTGTTGTATTAAATGCTTGGGATTGTGGCACTTGGATGTGGTGTGGACTGTTTTGAATGCTTGAGGGTGTTTTAATTAATCGATGCATGATTTGAGTTTAATTACGGGACAACTTGGGGCTTAATCACACGGGTAAGCATGAATTGAAACCCTAGTGACTAGGAAAACTCGCTAAGTGTTGATCCTATAGATATCGTATTTAATTATATGATTAGTAAGCTACCCGTAGTTGCCTTTATAGCCCTAAATGTGATTCCGATGATTACATGTTGACAAGTAGGCCTTTCTTGCACCCAGTCCCACGTAGATGTCGTTGCATGTTGTATGACTTTATTATTTGATTACGTGAACTTCGAAATGAGTTATATGACTTGATTCACATGCGTTACATGGCTGCCCGTTTAATATTCATATAACTCCATGTGCTTTACAAGTGAAATTACTTGTCATATCGTGCCTCGCGTGTTCACTTGTCAATGTGCAATCTTATGACTGCTCGGAGGCAACCTACTTTGTTGTCCTCCTAATGTGATATATTAAATGTCATAAATGTGCATTGCATACAAGGTTACAACCTTTCATTCTGGCGTGGTAGCGTTCACGTACACCTGGCGGCATCGGGTTTGCCGGTGCAACCGTGACTACCATTGTCCAATTCCCTCTCTCGCTTGGGAGCTAGACTTCCTCGGAGAGTTGGGTCGTAGGATTTCGGGGTACATCCGGAGTACACCCATTTGGCGTGATAAGTGGATGATTTGAAGTCGGCCGCAACAACTGATACTAGAAGTAAACTGAGAATAAAAGCTCACCGTATCCTTTTCACTATGTGTATAAGTACTCTCGCTTGGCTCCTAGAGGACCTCGGGGAGGAAAGGCGGGTATTTATGTTCTTCTACTTTTACATTACATTACGTACTTACTTGTGATATATGTCATGCTTGCAAAAAGAGTTTTCATAAGTTGAACCGGAAAAGGAGTTTCAAAACTTATTTCTCGTTCCCCCTCGTTGAGTTTATAAGGACTCACCCTCTTTTATCATCTCAGGTGAAGAAGACCAGGAACAGGTACCCGAGGACAACGTGCCTAATGATGATTCCTTGGAATGATTGCTTGCCCTACGTGCCTTACTTGACTATGGCCATTTTGTGAACGATATGTTGCTTGAAGACTATTTCATTTCTTATGTTGCTTGTTATTGTATTGTAAACGACCCCCGTTGTAATTTGGGGTCTAATTTTGGCTTGTACTGATCATAACTAGATAGTCACTACTATGGTCGTTTTTGCTATCGCTATTGACTAGTTTCTATCATAGGATTATGAAGTATCAGGTACGGATTAAGTAAAATGAATCTATCCAATCTTAAGCAGGTACTCATTGTTAAACTAAGATCAACATGTACTTTTGTAACAAGGATTAACAAACAAACGAGACATAGTATCATGCTAGGTTATTAATCAAACGAGACTTCGACATAACTAGTAGGCGTTTCGATTGGTGATAAATAGTAATCTTAGTTAGAGATGAAATTGAGATTGGAAATTTTGAGGCGTTTAGAGAATTAGGTCAAACTAAAGAGCCCAATTACGGCCGTTATGCTGCCGAATTTTCGGAGAATTCGTGGAGTTTAGGGTAAAATGTTAAGTGTTAAAACTTTCATGAACGATTAAGTACGTGATATGACTTGAATGTTTAGATCACACCCTAATCTAACCTTTATAGGTCGGGTTGGGGCGTGACAGCTGCGCCTGTTTTCAGAGCCCAAAATTGATCGTTTTAATCAGTTCCAGGACACTTTTCTTCTTTTCGCTATTTTTTTGTCCCGGATCGTACGTCGTGAGCCGCGAAAAGGATGACAACCTAATCCATCACATTTCTATTACCGAATCCCATGGCACCATGGGCAAGACAACTTCGTTTCACGTAGAGGCTGGGCCTGCAAATCGAAGGCATGGGGCTTCGGACCAGGTCTCCGTCGCTCCGGTGCCCATAACTTTTGATCCGTATGGAGTTACGCGGCGCACAACATGCCGTTGGAAAGCTCTTCGAGAGCTCTACGATTGGAGCAGCAAGCCTTCCCAGCTGCGCCTATTTTCAGAGCCTAAAATCAAACATTTTCATCAGATTCGGGAGACTTTTCTTCTTTTGCGTTGTTTTTCCATCCCGGATCGTACGTCGTGAGCCGTGAAAAGGACGACAACCTAATCCATCACATTTCTATTAATGAATCCCACGATACCTTGGGCAAGACAACTTCGCTTCACATAAAGGCTGGGCCTGCAAACCGATGGCGTGGGGCTTGGGACCAGGTCTCTGTCACTCCGGTGCCCATAACTTTTGATCCGTAAGAAGTTACGCGGCGCACAGTATACCGTTGGAAAGCTCTCTGAAGGCTTTACGATGGGGGTAGCAAGCCTGCTCGTTTGCGCCTATTTTAAGATTCGAAAATCGAACATTTTCATTAGTTTTGGGACACTTTTCTTCTTTTGCGCTATTTTTTCATCCCGGATCGTACGTCGTGAGCCGCGAAAAGGATGACAATCTAATCCATCACATTTCTATTACTGAATCCCACAGCACCTTGGGCAAGACAACTTTGCTTCACGTAGAAGCTGGGCCCGCAAACCGAGGGTGTGGGGCTTGGGACCAGGTCTCCGTCGCTCCGGTGCCCATAACTTTTGATCCGTAAGGAGGTAGCAGCCCACAGCATACCGTTGGAAAGCTCTCTGATAGCTCTACCATTGGGGCAGCAAGCCTATACCGTTGCGCCTATTTTTGGAGCCCAAAATTGAACGTTTTCATCTATTTTGGGACACTTTTCTTCTTTTGCGCTATTTTTTCGACCCGGATCGTACGTCGTGAGCCGCGAAAAGGACGACAACCGAATCCATTACATTTGTATTACCGAATCACATGGCACCTTGGGCAAGACAACTTCATTTCACGTAGAGGCTGGGCCAGCAAACCGAGGGCGTGGGGCTTGGGACCAAGTCTCCGTCGCTCCGGTGTCCATAACTTTTGATCCGTAAAGAGTTACTCGGCGCACAGCATACCGTTGGAAAGCTCTCCGAGAGCTCTACGATGGGGGCAGCTAGCTTACTCGACTGCACCTATTTTCGGATCCCAAAATCGAACGTTTTCATCAGTTTCGGGACACTTTTCTTATTTTGTGCTGTTTTTCCGTCCCGGGTCGTACGTCGTGAGCCGCGAAAAGGACGACGACCTAATCTATCACATTTCTATTACCAAATCCCATGGCTCCTTGGGCAAGACAACTTCGCTTCAGGTATAGGCTGGGCCCGCAAACTGAGGGCGTGGGGCTTGGGACCAGGTCTCCGTCGTTCCGGTGCCCATAGCTTTTGATCTGTAAGGAGTTACGCGGCGCACAGTATACCGTTGGAATGCTCTCCGATAGCTCTGAGACAGGGGCAACAAGCCTACTAGGCTGCGCCTATTTTCAGAGCACAAAATCGAACGTTTTCACCAGTTTCAGGACACTTTTCTTCTTTTGCGCTATTTTTCAATACCGGATAGTGCGTTGTTAGTCACGAAAAGGACGACAACCTAATCCATTACATTTCTTTTACCAAATCCCACGGTACCTTGGGCAGGACAACTTCGCTTCACGTAGAGGCTAGGCCCGCAAACCGAGGGCGTGGGGCTTGAGACCAGGTCTCCGTCGCTCTGGTGCCCATAACTTTTGATCCGTAAGGAGTTCCGCAGTGAACAACATACCGTTGGAAAGCTCTTCGAGAGCTCTACGACGGGGGCAGCAAGCCTGCTCGGCTGCGCCTATTTTCAGAGCCCAAAATCAAACGTTTTCATCTGTTTCGGGGTACTTTGCTTCTTTTGTGCTGTTTTTCTATCCCGGATCGTACGTCGTGAGCCGCGAAAAGGACGACAATCGAATCCATCACATTTGTATTAAAGAATCCCAGGGCACGTTGGGCAAGACAACATCGCTTCACGTAGAGGTTGGGCCTGCAAACCGAGGGCATGGGGCTTGAGACCAGGTCTCCGTCGCTCCGGTGCCCACAACTTTTGATCTGTAAGGAGTTACGCGGCGCACAACATTCCGTTGGAAAGCTCTCCGAGAGCTCTACGATAGGGGCATCTAGCCTAATTGGCTGCGCCTATTTTCGGAGCCCAAAATTGAACGTTTTCATCAGTTTCGGGACACTTTTCCTCTTTTCGCTGTTTTTCCATCCCGGATCGTACGTCGTGAACCGCGAAAAGGACGACAACCTAATCTATCACATTTCTATTAATGAATCCCACGGCACATTGGGCAAGACAACTTCGCTTCACATAGTGGCTGGGCCCGCAAACCGAGGGCCTGGGGCTTGGAACCAGTTCTCCGTCACTCTGGTGCCCATAACTTTTGATCCGTAATGAGTTACACGGCGCACAACATACTGTTGGAAAGCTCTCCGAGAGCTCTACGATGGGGGAAGCAAGCCTGCTCAGTTGCGCCTGTTTTTGGATCCTAAAATCGAACATTTTTATCAGTTTCGGGACACTTTTTTTCTTTTGTGCAGTTTTTCCGTCCCAGATCGTACGTCGTGAGCCGCAAAAAGGACGACAACCTAATCCATCACATTTCTATTACCGAATCCTACACCACTTTGGCCAAGACAACTTTGCTTCACGTAGAGGTTGGGCCTGCAAACTGAGGGCGTTGGGCTTGGGACCAGGTCTCCGTCGCTCCGGTGCCCATAACTTTTGATCCGTAAGGAGTTACGCAGCGCACAGCATACCGTTGGAAAGCTCTCCGAGAGTTCTACGACGGGGCAGCACGCTTGTTCGACTGCGCCTATTTTTGGAGGTCAAAATCGAACGTTTTCATCTATTTCGGGACACTGTTCTTCTTTTACGCTGTTTTTCCCTCCCGGATCATACGTCATGAGCCGCGAAAAGGACGACAACTTAATCCATCACATTTGTATTACTGAATCCCACGGCACCTTGGGCAAGACAACTTTGCTTCAAGTAGAGGCTGAGCCCACAAACCGAGGGCGTGGGGCTTAGCACCAGGTCTCCGTCGCTCCAATGCCTATAACTTTTGATTCGTAAGGAGTTACGCGGCGCACAGCATACCGTTGGAAAGCTCTCTGAGAGTTCTACGATTGGGGCAGCTAGCCTGCTCGACTACACCTATTTTTGGAGTCCAAAATTGAACGTTTTTATCAATTTTGGGACACTTTTCTTCTTTTGCGCTGATTTTCCATCCCAGGTCGTACGTCGTAAGCCACGAAAAGGACTGTAACACCCCGATCCCTCTTGAGACCGGGAGTTCTATTAATCAATCTAATCACAACCCAATTCCAAACCCGGGAAAAATTTTAGGGAAAGACGGACGGAGTCTCCCCTGTTTCTAGGCAAAATGTAAAACCTGAAATAGCATATAAGTGGACCAGCACCGTGTCCAACCATACAAATACCTCAAGGCCATCCGAGCCTTGGTTCTCAACAAGCGAACACAACCAAATATACATTTCAATTTAAAAGCTAACCTATCTCTTTTCATCTTTGACAAGAACATTCATGCTAGGCAATTAAACTACACTAACCCATTACATAAAATAAACTATCATACCATTCTAACTCTTTTCCTTCGGATATTACAAACATGCATTGAAGTTAAACTATACTAACTGAATACATAAGCTAGCTTTTCGAATCACTTTAATAACCTAATAAAATTTAGATTACATTCTTTTTAACACTAAATACAAATAACACATGAAATATACATGTTTGCATCTTTGACAACTCAAGCCACATAGCACGCAAGACAACTCTTCAAGCACGAACTTTCACGTAATCACGAACTTTCCCGCTAACATGGCATTTCTTGAAATGTGGTGGTGAGGAGTGAGTATACTCAACACTAATACTCAGTGAGGGCGAGACAGATATCGAGGTGGAGAGATAGAAAGTCATGCAATGCAAATAAGGCAGTTAAGCAATATAACTGACAAGTAAGCAATTAATATAAACAATCAATACAATAAACAAGTAATGAAGGAATTAACACAACCATTCAATGCTATACCACACTCTGAAGGCTATGGTTCACTCATATGAGCAATGTACCATTTCACGAGTGATACATCAATCTCGAGCTTGATGTTGACAACGATGACAATAAGCGCGCAACCACCTTATAACTTCAGTTTGGAATACCCCGAAAGTATCCATCAATTCTACGACCCAAATCTCCCTGTGAGGCAACCCAAGCGAGAATGGGAATAGGACACGGAGCTAGAGCAACCAACACTGGCAGCTCGAGACTACCCAGAGAGGCCCATCACTCACGCGCCTGACACTATGCAATGCAAGACACGATACAAGGCGATAAATGAGCGATAGCACAACAATATAAATTAGAGGCGATAAATGAGATATCAAGCATTTACAATCAATACTAGCATTCAATTAACTTTCCACGCATAACTATCATTAAAAGCAACAATAACACCAATTAAACAAGTAACAGCAGTTCAAACACGAAAACGACAAATATCACTATTCAATCTCGAACTTCCAAAGGCAATTACGAGCAAACGAGCTACGGGATTAGGAAACCGATTTCACTACATTCACTCAGGTACTACAAGGCACGTTTCTATGTCACTAAACCTCACTTTCCCAACCGAAGCCCGAAAGTCCACCTACTGCGTTTGAACTACAGCTATGCTAACCGGTCACTCAATCAACGCCACAACAGCGCCAAAAGTGCTTCCATGCCCTCAATAGCAAAACCCCCAACTCAATTCAAGCATGGTCAACTTTTGGTCAAACGACCCCTTTACGTTTCTTTGTCTAATTTTCAATTTTAACAAAGGTCGATCCGTTTTTATTTCATATTTTATCTTTCTATCACTAATGGCACCTATCCAAATCAAGCAATCGTAATTCGAATAAAAAATCCAAAATTCTAGGGTTTTACTATTCATTTTTACTATTCACATTCTTGCCTAAATTCAATTCGCATCTCTAACCGTAAAAATCGCTAAATAACTAACAAGCAATGCTCTACGAACCCTAAAGAAGCATTTCCAATCAATTTCAAGCATTATAACGCAATAAATATCAAATCTAAAAATTTGAATCAAAAATCAAATTTCATATAATATGCACAAAAGTGTGAAAACCCTCACAGAGATTGAAGACCAAGACCCGCAAGGACCTTAGCCACAACCCCCGAGCAATTCCACGCATGATTGTAGAAAAAAATGCGAGCAAAAACCATTTCTTTTCCACCTTGGTGCATTCGGCCATGAGAAGGACAATTTGGGCATTTTGAAATTTGTTTTTTTTTTATTTTAGCCTTGTTTTATTATTTTAAATGTGACAAAGGGCATTTTGGTCTTTTGTAAGGTCAAGCTTAAGTTAAAATTGGTCAAATAAGCTTATTTTGATGCCATTTAATCCAATTCAAGTTAGAGAAATGCAACTTTAATGAAAACCGACTAAAACTAGCTAATTTAAACTAGAAACATTATTTACGAAATCCGAGAAATATTCTTCTAACTTTCATTTTCGAAATGCTACGATCGAACGGTCAATAAATGATCGCTAATAAAGTGATGAGCAATAATATAAAACTTTAATTTTTTTTGAAAAGTATAGTAGAATAGTTTAAAATTCACTCCGGCTCGGAGTTACTTTTCCCATTTATTTGAAAACCGAGTGATTTTAATGCAAACAATTAAAACCGATTATTAAAATAATCAAAATAATCAATATTCATTTAAAATAATTAATTTAACTATTCCTAGAATATTTTAAAAAATTATGAAGTTAATGCCACAATACGAATGAACAAGTAAATATAAACATGTAATCAAGTGCAATTAAATATTAACATTTAAGATGACACTTAATTAAATACAAGATAATAAATTCAATTACTATAATTAATAGAAATAGATAATAATCTTTTAATTATTCAATATACAATTACTAAATGCTTCCAAGAGAAATATTAAAATAGTGCAAATTGGTTGATTTAACTAATTAAACATTTAATTAAGTGCAGTCAAATGCTATTAAATGCATGCCGGGTTCGAGTTATCACAAGGACGACGACCTAATCCATCACATTTCTATTACTGAATCCCATTGCACCTTGGGCAAGACAACTTCGCTTCAGGTAGAGGCTGGGCCCGCAAACCGCTGGCGTAGGGTTTGGGACCAGGTCTCCGTCGCTCCGCTGCCCATAACTTTTGATCCGTAAGGAGTTACGCGGTGCATAGCATACCGTTGGAATACTCTCCGAGAGCTCTAAGACGGAGGGTAATAAGCCTGCTCGGCTACGCCTACTTTCAGAGCCCAAAATCGAATGTTTTACCTAGTTTTGGGACACTTTTCTTCTTTTGCTCTGTTTTTCCATCCCGGATAGTGCGTCGTGAGTTGCTAAAAAGGAAGACAACCTAATCTATCGTATTTCTATTACCGAATCCCACGGCACCTTGGGCAAGACAACTTCGCTTGACGTAGAGGCTAGGCCCGCAAACTGAGGGCGTGGGGCTTGGGACCAGGTCTGCATCACTCTGGTGCCCATAACTTTTGATCCATAAGGAGTTACGCAGCGCACAACATACCGTTGGAATGCTCTCCAAGAGCTCTAAGACGGGGGCAGCAAGCCTACTCGACTGCGCCTATTTTCAGAGCCCAAAATTGAACGTTTTCACCAATTTCGGGACACTTTTCTTCTTTTGCTCTGTTTTTCTGTCCCGGATAGTGCGTCGTGAGTCTGTCATGCTCCAACCCGACCTAAGGAGGCTAGACTAGGGTATGACCTAATCATTTATACTATTTCACATTCTTAGCCCTTTTGTTTTGATTTAATGCTTAACGTTGGCCTAGAGCTCCAAAAGTTTTTCCGAAAAACTGACAGCATAACCGCTGTATTTAAGACCTTTGGTTTGACCTATTTTCTAAAACGCCTCAAAACTTTTAATCATTGATTCAATTCAAATTAAAATTTCCTATCTTGTTATCAATAGATGTGCCTGCTAATTTATCTCAATAGTCTCATTTGATTGACAAGCCTAGCATGATAACTATGTCCCGTTTATTTGCCAGTTCCTATTATGCAAGTACATATTATCCTTTAGCTTACAATGAGTACCTAAGTGAAATTAGATAGAGTTAACTTGTTTGATTCTTCACCTAATGGTTTAAACGCCTACGATAACTACTAACCAAGATAATGAAAGCAAACAACCAATAAAGAGTTCGTCCGGTTATAATCAGTACAAGCCAAAAATTAAACCCAAATTACAACGGGGTCATTTATATCAACAAAATGAACAGTTGCAATCAAACACAACATCCAAATAGCAACTACTTTCAGGCAAAGCACAAAAGCACGTAGTCACTCCAATGAATCATCAACAAGCACATTCTCCTCGGGTACCTATTCTAAATCTGCTTCACTTGTGAGAAAAAGAGGGTGAGTCCTTATGAACTCAACAAGGGGAACGAGAGATAACGTTTTAAAAACTATTATCCGGTTAATCTTATGAAAACTCTTTTGAAGACATGTCAAATAAAATAAGTAAGTTCATAACAATACATAAATATAAAGGAACACATTTACCCGTCTTTCCTCCCCGAGGCCCTCTAGGAACCAAGCGAGAGTACTTAAACACGTAGTGAAAAGGATACGATGAGCTTTCGTTCTCAAGTTCAATCGGTAAGAATTTGCTCTCAAGATCATTTTCTATAACAATTGTTGCAGCCAGCTTCAATCATCCACTTATCACTCCCAATTGGGTGTACTCCGGATGTACCCCGAAATCCTACGACCCAACTCTCCGAGGGTGGAATGCCAAACGAGAGAGGGAATTGGACCATGGTAGTCACGGGAGCACAGGCAGGCCCTATCCCACCCGGCGTTTGTGAAACGCTACCATGCCACAATGAAAGGTTGCAACCTTGTATGCAATGTCTATTTATGCCATTTAACATTTCACATTAGGATGTCAAAAAAGTAGGTTGCCTCCGAGTAGGTATATGATCACATTTTGACATATTGGCATATAAGGCATTGTAAGAACATGTAATCATTTCATATATCAATTTGAAAGCAATTATACTTTCACGGGCAGCCAAGTAATCATGTTCAATAAGCCATAGAATGTCTTTCCAGCCGATCATCTAAAGGCATATAACAACATTTTAAAGAAAGACAACCTAAACTTCTAATAATCATAACTTACATTCAACTAATCCAAACAACTCCAAACTAGTTCCTATCACTCATTCACTCAATCAACTACAAAAGCCCCCTCGGAAACCAACCAAAATACATCCAAATCAAGCCCAACAACCCTAAAACCTCAATGCACCTAGGCTGAAATTTCTGGACTTTCACACCGACATCACAATCAAAATTTTGGCATTACAACGGCACTACCCTATATTTAACAAACTTTTACAAATTGACGGTAATCAATTCCAACCACTACAACTCAAAATATTCAACAAATAGCCAACAACTCAACTTTTAATACGCAAAAATAAAAATTCATGCTACAACTGTTCAAATCTTATATAAACGCATATAAACGATCCTTAACATGCACTAAGCAATAATATAACATCAATTCAACTTTCTAACAGTTCAAAATTCAATTATACGCAAAAACATAAAATATGACATTTGAAATCTAGAATTTTTCTCTCACCTTTGATGTGTTATGAAGCTAGAAAGATGCTCAATGGATGCTCAAGAGGTGGAATCAAGCTTTGGTTGATGGAAATTGGCCTTGGATTACAAGTTCTAATGAAAAATTGCCTTTAAAAACCTTGAAATTCTTTCTCTTTTTCTCTCTAATGGATCTCGGCCATGTGTGTGCAAAATAAGGTGTTTTTTTTCTTTGCTAATGTGTGTTGATGCATATATTCTCAAGGTCCACTAAAATAGAAGAAAGTCGAAGGTGGAAACTAGTTTATTTTTAGTCTTTTTAGTCTTTTAATCATATTTTTGACTATTTCTTGCTCAACTATTAAATTGACACCTAAATTAATTCTAGACAATATATTTTAGGTGACAAAGAGTTTTACATTTAAACATTTTCAGCCGAGTCGGCTTAAAACTCAATTTTTTGTAAAAGACGGTGTAAAAACCTTTAAAATTCCAAAACCGATTCCAAATCTGTTTTAATCAAACACGGCTCTATTAATTCCCGAGGACTAGGTTTTAAAACATTTAAAACGCCCCTATAAAAATTTTAGCGGACAGGTGCTCAAAATACTATTCACTAAAATCAGCTATAAAATTTCTAATTTCGTTTTTTATAAAAATTTCATGAATGTACATATAGCATGTATTAGGAATATAAATCACATTTTTAACACATTATGACTCATATAACACATAAACAGGTCAACGCACGCAAAACGAGGCAAAACACGCAAATCGAGGTTAAGATGAAAAGTAGGGTTTCACATTCTTCCCCCCTTAAAGAAATTTCGTCCCCGAAATTCTTACTTGCTGAACGGAAAAGATCGGGGTACTGCTGCTGCATCTGATCTCGCCTCTCCCAAGTAGCCTCTTCAATACCGTGATGCTTTCACAACACTTTGACCATCGGAATCTTCGTCGATCTCAGTTCCCATTCCATCTGATCAAGAATACGAATCGGCCTGTCATCATAACTCAGATTCTCACGAAGTTGTAACGGCTCTATCTCTAGAATATGAGAAGGATCCGGATTATACTTCCACAAATTGGTCACGTGAAAGACATCATGGACATTGGAGAAATTCTCCGGTAAAGCCAACTAATATGCCAATGTCACGCCCTAACTCGACCCCTCCTACGATTAGTCAAGATGCAACAGAATTTCGGCAGTATAACGACAGTAATTAAGACACCAAGGCTCTAAACTAACCTCTCAGAATATCATACAACTAACTCCACAAACCATTCAGCAATCAACTTCTCAATTAAATTAACAACATACAACATAACCATATTATACAATTATCATTCCTTCAACAATCCGTTCATAGTTATACGCCTCCGTTCCAACTTTATACATAAACTATACATACATTTCAAAATAGATTATAAACCAACCTAGTAATCTAATCTTGATCAAAATGAAGACAACTAAATCATCATACATAAGTCTTGAAGTTAAAGTAGGTTTATAATACATCATAATACATCAACTACAAACAATCTCATGGCAATGACTCCTGCACATAAAACTCATCCACGAAAGGCACATTTTCCTCTTCAAGAGGAACGTACCCGTAGTCTTGCTCAACAACACCTGTAAACATGCAATAATTGAGAGTGATCTTATATAAAACAAGCCCAGTGAGGATCCGATAGATCTCTAACAGTATTTACTATACTTTTTGTAAATGATCCTTTGAGCAGTAAACAGACAATAAACATCAATAACAATATAAACACATAACTATAATGACCAATCAATAAAGGATACTCTAGTTGGTATAGCTCCAAACTCCATCACAATCTCAACCAACTTCGTATCACCCCCATGACACATACACCCGAGGTACGTCACTAGCCCTACCCTCCATGGCATCTTTGCCCATGCGAGATGAGGGTAGCCTCTGGTAGTTATGCCGTTATCAACCTGGTAGCCCGATGCTACCCAAAAGGTGGCACACACATACTAAGACTCAGCAATAAAATAAACATTCACATCACAGGAGGACAACCTTTCACGTTGACTATCTCCCGGTTCATCAATAATCATTCAATAACCATCTTTTCATCAATATAACATCAAATAATCAATTAAACAATAAACAACTAAGTTAGATGACAAAGTAGGCCATCCAACCTAACATGCATTAAACACATAATCAAACCCTAGTCTAACCATTTACAACTCACAATTCAATCACTCAAACATCACCCAATCAACTAAAAGCATAATTCAATACTTTAAAGAAAGACAACCTAAACTTCAAATAATCATATCTTACATTCTACAAATCCAAACAACTCCAAACCAGTTTCTATCACTCACCCATTCAATCAACTACATCAGCCCTCTCGAAAACCAACCAAAACACATCCAAATCAAGCCCAACAACCCTAAAACCTCAAGGCACCTAGGCTGAAATTTTTGGATTTTCGCACCAACATCTCTATCGAAAATTCGGTATTACAACAGCGCTACCGCGTAATTAACAAATTTTTACAAATCAACGTCAATCGATTCCAACCACTACAACTCAAAATAATCAACAAATAGCCAAACTATCAACTTTAAATACCCGAAAATAAAAATTTATGCTACAACGGTTCAAATCTCATAAGAATATATATAATCGATCCTTAGCATGCACTGAGCAATAATGTAACTTCAAATTAACATTCTAACGGTTCAATATTTAATTATATGCAAAAATACAAAAGATGACTTTTGAGATCTAGAATTTTTCTCTCACCTTTGATCCGAAACAAGCCTAGATATGCGTGCTATGCGTGCCCAACAAGCGAAATCCAACTCGGTACAAAAAACTACAGACAAAAACTAGCGTTTTCTATGAAATTTTGCTTTGAAAACCTTGAAAATCAACTTCTCTTTTCTCCCTTGAAGCTCTCGGCCATGTAGGTGTAAAATGAGTGTGTTTTGTGCTTTGCAAGTGTGTGTTGATGTTATATTATGCAAAGTCAAACAAATTAAATCAAGGTCAAAGGTGAAAACTAGTTATTTTTAGTATTTTCTTGTCTTTTAATTCATTTTAGCTAAAATATGGGGTGCAATTTGCGTGTTGCATAAAAATAAATTAAATCAACTTCTCTTTTAATTCACGCATAACGAGGTAAAACACGCAAATCGAGATTAGACAAAATATGGGGTCTCACATTCTCCCCCCCTTAAAGAAATTTCATCCCCAAAATTCTTACTTGATGAACGGAAAAGATCTGGGTACTACTGCTGCATCTGATCTCGCATCTCCCAAGTAGCTTCCTCAATACCGTGATGCTTCCACAACACCTTAACCATCAGAATCTTATTCGACCTCAACTCTCGTTCCATCTGATCAAGAATACGAATCGGCCGCTCGTCATAAGTCAGATTCTCATGAAGCTGTAACGGCTCTGGCCCTAGAATATGAGAAGGATCCGGATTATACTTCCGCAAATTCGACACGTGAAAGACATCATGAACATTAGAGAAATTATCCGGTAAAGCCAACTGATATGCTAACTTGCCAACTCTGCCGGTAATCTCAAACGGCCCTACAAACCTCGAACTCAGCTTACCACGTTTACCATAACGAGCAAACCCCTTACGAGGAGACAATCTCAAGAAAACTGATCTCCGACTGTAAACACCAAGTCCCGACGACGCTTATCAACATAACTCTTGAATCTACTTTGCGCTGTAAGCATTCTCTGTGTGATCAACTGAACATTCTCAATCTTCTCTAGAAGCTCTGGCATAATAATCGGATCAATAGTCTTCATCTCCCCTACTTCATCCCAATACAAAGGTGAACGACACTTACGACCGTAAAGAGCTGCAAAAGGTGTCATCCCATCGTTAATGCTCGGCTTTCACTCACTGACAAATCAAACATCTAGATACAAACTAAGCAACTTCCCTCTTCATGTTATTCCACCAGTAATGTTGCTTCAAATCCCGATACATCTTGTTTCCACCAGGATGAATGGTATACTTAGAATTATGAGCCTCCTCCAGAATACCTCATCTCAAACCTGGTTCATCGAGAACATAAACCTTGTTCCGAAACCCAAGAATACCATCCTCATGTAATTTGAAGTCAGACTGATCATCCATGATCAGATCCTTGATCTTCTGAAGTTTAACATCAAGTTGCTGAGCTTCTCTGATCTGAGACAATAATAAAGGTTGAATACAGAGATGTGAACACATCACCCCAACCTGAGTTAACTCCGGTCTCCAAAAAGTGAATTCCTCAAGAACCTCCCACTTCTTGATAGCCAAACAAAAAATACTCGCCTTACAGCTAAGAGCGTCTGTCATAGCATTTGCCTTCCTAGGCATTTAACTGATAGAACAATTATAGTCTCCGAGAAGTTCCATCCTCCTCCGTTGACGCATATTCAACTCCTTCTGCGAGAACAAATACTTAAGACTCATATAATCAGTGAAAATCTCGAACTTACTGCCCACAAATAATGACACCACTTTTTCAGTGAGAAAACAACAGCTACCAACTCAAGATCATGAGTCGGATAATTCACCTCATACGGTTTCAACTTCCTAGAAGCATAGGCAATAACCCGACCATTCTGCATAAGTACACATCCCAAGCCTTCCTTGGATGCATCACTGTAGATAACCATATTATCGGTCCCCTCTTGTAGAGCAAATACTGGAGCAATAGTCAATCTCTTTTTCAACTCTTGAAACCCACTCTCACATTTCTCATCCCAAACAAAGCTAGTCTGTTTCTGAGTTAACTTAGAAAGTGGGCCGATAATCTTAGAAAAGTCCTTGACAAACCTACAGTAATAACCCGCCAAGCCAAGAAAGCTACGAACTTCCGAAACATTCTCCGGTCGTTTCCAAGACATCATCGCTTCAATCTTAATGGGATCTATAGAAATACCGCTCTGTGTGATAACATGGACTAGAAAAGATATGCGTTGTAGCCAAAATTCACATTTGCTGAACTCCGCAAACAACTGATGCTCCTACAGCTTCTGTAAGACAAGCCGTAGATGTTGCTCGTGCTCCGATTCAGGCTTAGAATAAACCAAGATATCATCAATAAAGATCACAACGAACTGGTCCTATGGCTGAAAAACCCGATGCATAAGGTCCATAAATGCTGCCGGTGCATTATTTAATCCAAAGGGCATAACTACAAACTCATAATGCCTGTACCAAGTCCTGAAGGCAGACTTCGGAACATCCTCCGTACGAAACCGAAGCTGATAATACCCCTGCCTCAAGTCAAATTTAGAGTAGACTTTGGCTTCCTGAAGTTGATCAAATAACTCGTCAATCAATGGCAAAGGATACTTGTTCTTGATGGTCACTTGATTCAAACCTCGATAGTCAATGCATAATCTCAAGGTACCATCTTTCTTCTTCACAAATAAAATAGGTGCTCCCCACGGTGAAGAACTCTGCTGAATGAAACCCTTCTCTATTAACTGCTGCAACTGAGTTTTCAGCTCCTTCAACTCAGCTGGTGCCATCCGGTACCCCTTTCTCTTCTCTAACCTAGAAGCTGCATCAAAGGCTTCAGTAAGTATATCACACTGATTCAGGGCCATCGCATCCTGAATCTCGGACCTCAAATCCAACACAAACCTACGAGTCTTGCGCTCCTCGTCAACCACAAACTCCGGTGTATACCAGGATAGTCTAGTAAATGTGGCCTCATACTGAGCCACTGAAGCATCCCCCTGAACTAGAGATAGAAACTCAGCCTCTCTCCTCTCCCGTGCAATCCTCAGGACATACTTCGCCTGGAAAGCTCTCAGAAAGATATCCCAAACATACGGAATACCCTGGGTCTCCCAACTAGATTTCACCGTGCGCCACCACTCATCTGTCTCATCATCAAACAAATAAACGACAAAGGTGACCTTTCTTTCATCAGTATAATCCATAGGGTCAAAAATTTTCTCAATTTTACTAATCTATGCCTCGGCTTTCCGATCATCTAGTTCCCCCTGAAACCTCGGTGGATAGTACCCCAAGAACTCCTTCAGTGTACCACACCCGTGGTATCCACCCTGTACATTCAGTAACTGTGCCTACAAAGTCTGAGCTTGGGCAGTCTTCCCTACTAGCAACTGGCCCTGACCGGCCATAACCTCTGCGATCCTATCCATGGCTGATTCAAAATGATCATCACCCCTTTCTAGGCCCGGTGCCATATTTCTCGGAACCTCATCAACTGCCTCGAGCCTACCTCTCGTCCTCGGTCTACCAGCTATTCTACTAATCAAAGAGTTTGCATAGGTTATAACACGTAAACAGGCTATAGAAAATTATTAGCAAATCAACAACAACTCACATAAAACACATAAATCACTTAAGTATCAATCACATAAACAAATTGATCACATGATCACATAATCACATAAGCACTGAATCACATAATCACTTAATCATTTAATCATATTAACACATAGTTCACTTTTCTTTCATTTCATACATACTTTCATGCAAAGACCATTACCCACATTCTGAGAATACCCTGGCTGACAGCTAACATATGCTCTGATACCCCTTAATGTCACGTCTCAACTCGACCCCTCTTACGATTAGTCAAGACGCAACGAAATTTCGACAGTATAACGACAATAATTAAGACACCGAGGCTCTAAACCAACCTCTCAGAATATCATACAACTAACTCCATAAACCATTCAGCAATCAACTCCTCAATTAAATTAACAACATACAACAAAACCATATTATACAATTATCATTCCTTCAACAATCCGTTCATAGTTATACGCCTCCGTTCCAACTTCATACATAAACTATACATACATTTCAAAATAGTTATACGCCCCCGTTCCAACTTCGTCAAGCTATTCTCACAGGTGTTTCAGTCATGAGTGTCGGAGGGTCAAATGACTGAAACACCTGTAAGAATAGCTTGACGAAGCGGGATTCTGGGAACATATGAACATGTCTCTGAATGGGTTCTGGATCAAAAAGAACTGCCATAGGATAATAATTAAGCCAATACCAAAGATACAAGAATTGCATCTTTGAAAAGTCATAATTATTGAAATCAAGAACTGTATCCCATGGTTCTTCATGCTAGGGACTGTGACAAACAACGTTGCGAACATAATAGACAAAGGATAATAGATCAAGAATTCTCCTGAGCTTGTTCTCAACGAATTCATCAAAGAAATCAGTGATCTGGCTTCTGGCGAATGATCGGAGTATTTTTACTCTGAGCTCTTCAGGTAGTGCTCCCAGAAATTGAACTTGCTGGTCTGGACTCAAATCATAAAATGTTTGGGACTGTCCATCAGTGGGATCTAGATCTGAGCTGGAACTGCCTGGAATAAGACCTGGAACAAGGGAAAATGGAAGCTTACGTCCACCTGGATTTACCATGCATACAATTTTCTCTGATCGCAGAGTGCGAGAGAGAAAATCAGCAAGGATATTCTATTTTTCAGGGATGTGTCGCATTGTCCAATTGAACTGGGAAATCCATTATGTCTATCGGATGAGTTGTGGATCTGGAATATCAATCTGCCTTCTTTTAAGAACACCCTAAAATTCTTTAAAATCTGTTTCAATAATGAAAGGATTTTGAGCAAGATAAAACTTGAATTTTTTGATTCCCTGAATAACTGCAAGAACTTCTCTTTTGAAAGAGGGATAGTTGCGCTATGCTGGCGTGAAAGATCCTAATTTGTAACCACAGACTTGTCTGTGTCCATTGTCTTCTTCAATGAGAACTGCGGCCCAAAAATCAAAGGAAGCATTACTCTGCAAGATGAGTTGTCCTAGACCTAGGATCTTGAGAGGATGAAGTGTTTTAAATAGCTCTTTCAGCTTTTGGACTGCAACTGTGGCTTCTGGAGGCCAATTTCCAATGTCATATTTTCAGAGGCACTTGGAAATCTGGCTGGTGTAGTTGGCCAATGATGGACATGCGATGAGGCATAATTGATGAGGCCAAGGAACTACTGGATCTGTGTAACAGTTCTGAGTTCATCAGGAAAGTCGAGGACTTTGCTTGATATGTGGTCCTGTAAGAGAATGTGTCATTCTCTTATCTGCAAACCAAGAAAATCAATAGCATTGAGACCAATTTTCATCTTGGATCCAGCAAGAACTAATCCATGCTGGTAGGTTAATTCCTGGAATTGTCGGAGATGCTGGTGGTATTCTTCAGCTGTGTTACAGAATACTAAAACATCATCAATGTAGACAATACAGTGTTGCGCAAGGGGTCGGTATACATCATCCATTCTATGTTGGAACTAGGACGGTGCATTCTTGAGACCGAATAGCATGACAGTCCGTTCATAATGTCCCTGTGGAACAACAAAACCAGTTTTGAATCTATCAGCTTCAGTAATACCAATTTGCCAAAATCTAGATTTCATATCAAATTTGGAGAAGAATTTGGCTTTGGATAGCTTCTGAAGGAGTTGTTCCTATCTTGGAAGAGGGTATCTGATATCTTGCAATTGATCATTGAGTTGGCGATAATCTATCACCAATCCTTTCTTTCCTCGGACTTGTTCAAATCTTTTGTTGACATAAAATGCATGACTTGCCCATGGAGATCTAGATGGGCGGATGAGACCTTGCTCAAGTTGTGTCTGTATTTCAGCTTGACAAAGATCTTCATCTTTTGGCATTCCTGGATAAGAGGCGGTTTGGTGTGGCATCTGCTAATTTTCTTTGTAAGGTAGAAAGACAAAGTGTTTTTCTCTTTCCCAAAACTTGTTTGGAAGATCACCGCAACAGGAAATGAGGAGGCTTCTTTCTTCAGCAAATTCATCATCTTGAATGGCTGAAACCTGTGGGGGCAATTTCTGTAAGGATACCCAAGGGGTATACTGATTATGTAGAAATTGGAAACCATCTGTCTTAAATGAGAATGGAACAAGTAAGGTGAGAAAATCCATTCCTAAGAGAATATCTTCACAACATTGATCATACTGGTAAAAGTTGTGTCGAACTGAGACATCTGGGGATAAGTGTATGAGAATGGTCATGGAATGTGTTTCACTTGCAAATCCACTACCAGAAGCAATGGTAAAGGTTGCTCTGGAGGAAATCCAAAATTCAGGAGGAAGACACTTGGATTTCATGAAAGAAATACGTGAACATGTGTCTAGAAGTGCAGTAATCGTGATAGGAACATATCTTGGAGGGTTAACAACAAGCTTTATGTATGGCTAATAGATCTGTCCTGGGGTATAGGTAGCTTTGGAAGTGGTAAGGATTGGTTGTTCTGTGGTTTTGTGTATTTTGACTATGGAGAGAGTTGGTTCAAAATCAGAGGATTCGGATTCTGAGGTGAGACCTGAGGATGAGGCTGTATCAAGGTTAAGGATGGCTAGATCTAGTTCGGAAGTCCATGTGTATAGCTGGTCATCAAAGGTTTGAGTTGAAATGAACTGAACAAGCTTGGCTGGTAGCTTCTTGGACTTTTTGAGGTAACAATCTTTTACAAAATGTCCTTTTTTTCCACAAAGAAAACATTTAGTAGAGGAAGAGGGTTTTGATCTCTTCTTCACAAATCTGAATTTCCTGAAAGGTTTTCTGGACTTGTGAAATCTTTTTCTAATGTTTGTGCTTCTTGTATTTGTGACACGAACATGGAGAGTAGTTGTGAGCATGACAGCCAAACTTTTGGAAATCTTTTCTGCAAAAGGTATCAATTGTTTTTTGCTCGTTGCTCTTGAGAAGTTTGCCAAGTTGCTTGGACTCGCACTGATCTTGAATGAGCTTTCTAGCCATCTGGTACAAGTGAGCAAGACTCACCTATCTTAGATTTTTAATATTGGCTCGTTTCAACTCTGTTTTGAACAATTCAGGAAGGGGTTGTGGCATGTTAAAGACGAACGCCTTCTTGATGGTTTCTGTATTTTTCCAAAAGGTAAAATACAGAGCTTCCTATCTGAGATAGTAATCTCTAAGTTTTGCAACATCACATTATTTGATGAGTAAGAACTCCTTTTCTTCTTGCTCAATCTCTTGGATTGTTTGTCCTACGAAAATGGCTCGTAGAGATCTTCGAAACATCTGAATAGGATCTGCATCTGTTAGGATGATCTGTCTTTCTTCTTCTGTCAGCATCCTTGTCTACCAACTGCGAAGTGATTCTGTAAAAGCAGCAACAAGACGGTCAATGATATCACTTATTTCAAGAGTAGGATTTCATAGAGATTCTCCATTTATCCATGCATCTATTTTCTCAAGATATTTGAGTCTGTCATCAGGAGGAATGGCATCAGTGTTCCAGAATTGCTTGTGATCTGGAGCATATGGGATGGAAACTTTTCCTTCAATGTTTTGTTGTCTCTGAGATTGCTATTATGGAACCTGTGGGACCTGTACTTGTGGTGGCTGTTGGTTCCAGTGCTCACCAGCTTGGGAAGTTTCTCCCTGGTCACTGGTTGTTTCTAAATCATCAGGATTAGTTTGTACAAGTTTGTGTGTACGTGTCCTTGTGGTGTCCGTATAGAACGGAGTCATAGGAGTCTACATAAGAACTAGTCCTTTGTATGGAGGAATCGTCTGAGAAGACGAATTCTTTTCAAACGGATCAAAGGAGTCAAATGACGAAATGACTGAAAAAATTCACTAGGACCTTCTTTCTCGTCTTTATTACCCTACCCAGTTGGGATAATTTTCTCTTTGGAGAGATAATGAGGAAGTGGTGTGAGATCAATCCAATCGGCTTTTTTGCAATTTCCATTTGGTATCCAAACTGCATGATCTGGCTTTGGATTATGCTTCCAAGGATGAGAGGACTGCTTCTTTGGCTTAGCTGGCTGTTTGAGCTTTTCAGCAAGTCGTTCTCATTTTCTTTTGAACTCGTCTGAATCAAGATAATGCTTCTCGGAAGAAGATTTTTGCATGTTGATCACGTTGACGCTGTTCCAAAAACGAACTTGTCCGGAAGGGTTCCGAACTGGAGCGGCTTTCTGCAGTTTTTTCCAGTTGATTGGAGTTGTCTAATGGTATATGTGATTCTTGTGGAAAGCCTTGTGGAGGTCATTATATTGGTCATAACAACTTTGTCTGAGATGATCATGGGCTTCTTTTGTCCATGCAACATGTTCCCTGAGATCTGACCATATTTTTTGAATGGCAGCATTCTGAGCTTTTGCATTCATGTTGCTCCAATTGATTGCTGACTCGATTTGTCCAACATCTTGTGGTCTGGTTTTGGTAACTTGCCATATACCAATATATGCGTTGTCGACTTCTCCTATACAATAGATGTCTTCTGGAAAATTAACAGAACAGACATATCTAGAGGACCTAGATCTGGTAGCAAAGGGTTTTCTGACACAGTATGGATAGGACTGAGGATGTCAAGCAAGTTGGCATTTTTCACATGGTTCAGCTGGTTGGGATTCTGTTGGAAAGGTATGGCGACATGACCTAGTTCTAGAGGATGTCTAGAGATTCTTGGTGAATCATGGATGATTGGTCAGTTATGGCTTCTCTCATAATCATTTTTCCAACGAGGAGGGAAAGTGAGTTCATGTTTGGTGTAGATCTTTGGTTGGGTAACATTACTAACACCTAACACGTGGACTCGAGGCTTACAGTTGTGGTCCAGGGAAGAAAGATGGGTTTGGACTTTATAGGTTATAGAATGATGGAGTGCAACAACAGTTTCATTTGGGTTCATATCAGCTCCATAAAGTTGGATAAGGACCTGTATGGTTTGAGAATGGGTAGGACGGGAAAGATCAAGGGTGAAGTTTGGTTCAACCGGGATGAGAACATGGCCATTGTGAAGACCTGCTTCGACGGCACAAATGAGTGTATCTTCAAACTTACGCCACCTGGTATCTAGTAAAGAGACTAGACATGAGACATTTTTTCCGGCAAGGAAACTAGGCTGTAAGGATAGACGAATGGCTCCAAGGTGTAAACCTTTGTAACCTTTCTGTCTGTATCTACGGATATCAGGTTCATAAAGTATAGGAAGATAGGTTTTTGTGCGGGAAGAGGATACAGATTGTATAGAAACTGTAGAGGATTTGTAAACGGCTGCGAGGGCTGCTCGCTCGATAGGTAATAGAGATTTGAACTTTTGTGTGAATTAGGAGGTTTGGTAATATGAGTAGGGGTTTAACGGAGAGAGTTTCAAGAGTTCTCTTGATTTGGTAGATGGAGGTGTTAGGGTTATGTCTACCTCATAGTGAGATGCAGAGGGATCAAAGGAAGTGACTTCAGAGTTGTTAGCAACAACATCTTGTTCTGGCAGGGGAAGATCAGCCATGGTGGATGTCACGCCCCAATTTGACCCCTCCTATAATCAGTTAGGACGCAATAGAATTTCGGCAGTATAACGACAGTAAATAGGATACTGAGGCTCTAAACGAACCTCATTAGAACGTCATACATCAACTCCATAAACCATACAACAAACAACTCCTCAATAAAATAACAACATACAACATAACCATATTACACCATAATCATTCTTTGTTATACGCCTCCGTTCCAACATAATACATGAACCTTAATATACATTACAAAAATATATTGATACCAACCTAGCAACCTAAACATAGACAAAAGAAAGACCACTAAGATAGCATCAACTAATTCATTATCTTTTCAACATCTTTTACATTATGAGCTACAAAGCATATAAAAGTCAACTAGATAACATACAAGATAGTAAAACAATACAACATCAAGGATAAGACTCCGGAACACAAGACTCGTCCACATAAAGCACATTCTCAGCTTCCTGAGGCACGTATCCGTAATCTTGCTCAAGGACACCTGTATGCATGCAATAATAGAGAGTGAGCTTATATAAAATAAGCCCAGTGAGGATTCGATAGATCTCTAACAGTATTCACTATACTCCTTGGAAATAATCCTTTGAGCAAGTAAACACACAATAACATCAATAATACTATCATCACATAATCTATAATGACCATTCAATAAAGGATACACTAGTTGGTGTAGCTCCAAACGCCATCACGATCATAACAGCCTTCTTGTGACTCCCATAAACTCACGCACCCGAGGTACCCCAATAACCTCTCCCTCCATGACACCTCCGTCATGCGAGCTGGAGGTAGTCTCTGGTAGTCATGCCGTTATCAACCCGACAGCTCGATGCTGCCCGAGAGGTAGCACACACATACCAAAGACTCAACAATAAAAATAAACATCAATCATTCATAGAAGGACAACCTTTTCCGTTGACTATCTCCCGGTTCATCAATCATCAATCAATAATCATCAATAATCATATTATCATCATAATAACATCAATAATCAATTAAACGACAAATAACTAAGTTAGATGACAAAGTAGGCCATCCAACCGAACATGCATTAAACACACAATCAAACCCTAGTTTACCCATCATCAACTCACAATTCAATCACTCAACCCACACCCAATCAACTAAAGGCACAATTTAACATTTTAAAGAAAGACAACCTAAACTTCAAATAATCATATCTTACATTCTACTAATCCAAACAACTCCAAATCAGTTTCTATCACTCACCCATTCAATCAACTACATTAGCCCTCTCAAAAACCAACCAAAACACATCCAAATCATGCCCAACAACCCTAAAACCCTAGTGTGTCATGGCTGAAATTTTTGGATTTTAGCACCGACCTCGCAATCAAAAATTCGGCATTATAACGGCATTACCACGTAATTAACAAACTTTTAGAAATCGACGGCAATCGATTCCAACCACAACAACTCAAGATATTCATCAAATGGTTAATCTATCAACTTTAAATAGCCGAAAATAAATAATTTTGCTACAATGGTTCAAATCTCGTAGTAATACACATAAACGATCCCTAGCATGCACTGAGCAATAATATAACTTCAAATTAACAATCTAACGGTTCAAAATGCAATTATAAGTAAAAATATAAAATATGACTTTTGAGATCTAGAATTTTTCTCTCACCTTTGATGTGTTTTGATGCAAGAAATGTGTAGAATGGATGCACAACAAGTGAAATCAAGCTTTGAATGAAGTGATTTGGACTTGAATTGCAAAATCTATGTGAAAAATGCTTGAAAATCTTTGAAAAATGTCTTCTTTCTTCTCCCTCATGGAATTTCGGTAATGTGTGTGTAAAATGAGTGTGTTTTGTTTTGTTTTAATGTGTGTTGGTGATATATTAAGCAAAGGTCAACAAATAAAAGAAAGTCAAAGGTGGAAACTAATTATTTTTAGTGTTTTCTTGTCTTTTAATTCATTTTCTTGACTACTCTTGCTCAAATTAATTATGCAACGCCTAAACTATCTCAAGTAGTTTATTTTTAGGTGACAATAACTTTTACATTCAAACAATTTCACCCGAGTCGGCTTAAAACTCGATTTTCTGCAAAAGAAGGTGAAAAGTCATATTATTTATTTTCAAATGTCTTTTGAATGCACAATTAATCTAAAATCATTTAATACCACATATAAATACATTTATATTAATATATACTAGGTCAACGAAAGTCAATGCAAGAATCGGGTTTAGAAGAAATTACTATTTGGCTCAAAAATGCTATTTTTCACCCGAAAAGTCTATTTAAATTACTATTCCGTTTCAGAATCAATTTTCGTCAAACATGGGTCTATTAATAATAGAGGACTAGGTTTTAAGACGTTTAAAACACCCCTGTAAAAATTTTAGCGGACAGGTGTTCAAAAGCATTATTCACCAAAACCGACGATAAAATTTATGATTCTGTTTTTGATGAAAATTTCATGAATGCACATATAGCATGTATTAGGAATATAAATCACATTTTTAACACATTCTAACTCATATAACACATAGACATGTCAAATCACGCAAATCAAGACAAAGACACGTAAATCGAGGTAAAGACGAAAACTGGGGTTTCACATTCTCCCCTCCTTAAGACAATTGCGCCCGCGCAATTCTCGAACTGACAGACAATTAAATCCTCAATCGTTACACTTAACAATACTTCTCTTAGTTCTCATTTATCTCTTAGGATGATACCTAAACAAAGACCTCAATTGAAATAAACTCTGTTGACTGCATGATGATTATCACGATTCCCAAAACAATTCTCAATTCATAATTCACTCCCACCAAATATCATATTGCATATGAAAGAATTCGCAACTCCCAAAGTCTTAGCATGACACCGCTACTTATCAATCATCCCCTACTACACAAAAGAGCTCTATGAACACCCCAAGGGTTTAAAAACTCATTTACAATAATATGAATGATTACTGATCAAGGGAATATCTCAAAAGTGACATTTGTCAGAATATGGCTCTTATGAAATTTACAAGGAAATACGAATATGAAAAATCATATTCAAGCCAACAATCAAGTGAACAAGAGGTCAAACAGGTTAGAGAATCAAGAGGCTAATAGTTTAATAAGAAAGCATGATAACTAAGATAAGAAATGTCTCAGTACCTATCAATTAAATAAGTACGAACAAAGGATGATGACGAGTCAAAACAGTGCTGAGTATGTTGAACAAAATTCCTGAAAAAGTAGACATTTCAATTCTCGATGATTGTTCAAGGAACCAACAAGTAAGTTGTATTTGAGGCGAAATGAAATTAAGAAATAAGATGTGATTAATTCAATAGAAAACATGAGTGGCAAGAGTATCTCAGCACGCAATACCAAAGAAGTACTAATAAGAAATGATAACAATAGGACAGTGCCGAGTACTTTGAGTGAGCAATTACAAGCAAAGTAATGGCTCAGGATTTAATAATAAAATAATAGGATTAACAAAGATCAACAAGAATGACAATGATGTACTTAGGTAGGGAGTACATCAAGCAAGTGAAATTCAAACAAGTAAAATGGTATACCAAAGGAAAAAATTACTTTCAAATGAATAGTAATAAGATGAAATGAAATATTGAAATCAATGGCTGGAGATATAGAATAAAATATAGAAGTCTCAAACCTTAACTCCAATAAGCGACATTGCTATAAGAAGCATATATGAATGTTAAGAATAGAAACAATGTCAAATGGGTATAGGATCCATTAATCCAATAAGCAAAACTTTCAAGAAATAATTGATAAGCTAGAAAAGTATAACTCTCTCTCAAATAACTGAGAATAGAGTAAAAGAGAATAATAAGACTGATAGAATTATGAAGCACAAGAAGGGTGTCCCACCTACACATTTAAATACCAACAAGTTATATCCTACAATCTATCTTCCTCCAAAACCAGACACTAAGGAGATCTAGAGAACCTAAGGAGTCATAACAATCACCAAACAAGATAAATCACTCCAAAATTTTACATTCCGTACCAGACCAATCACTAAACAAGATAAATCACCAATTATCCAACAAGATTAACTAATGAAAACTCCAAAATCTGATAACACAATACAAATTCATACCAACCCATTATAACACAAGAGAATCCCCAATTAACAATTTAGAAAGTCATACCACCTAGAACTCTTAAGCTCGATGTAGGCAAGTAAATGTTCAGTCACCAAAATGCATTCTTATTTCCTCAAATAATTCTATCTCCGAACAATTACATCTTCAAATAAAGTAACTTTAGTCAGGAATCACTCCAATTGTTTCCAAGGTTTAGAGATCAAAACTCCAAAATATCCATTAATAATATAGCAATCCCAAATAGTAAAAATATTCACATGTTATACTACAATCTATTCCATTCACAAATATACATCACTAATTCCTCAAATAAATTCATTCTAAAATGACCTCAAGAAAGTATAGTCTGAGTTGAGACTCCAAAAAGGTCTAATCACATCCTCACGGAAACCTCAACTTATGATCCATCTCCAAGTAATAACAAGTTAAACATGACAATAAAAGTAATTATAATCATCAAGATACATTGCTATTTCCTCAAACAACTTCATTCTCGCTAAAGGAACATCAAGAACAGATCCATTAAACTGAGACTGAAATCCATAAACAAAATAATCAAGATCTCAATGCTAAACTACCAGAATAATAATAATTCAAAATCACGGCCTACCCCTAGTTCCGAAAGCTCTTACAACCACCCTAGACATAAAAAGGTCACTCACGAGTTAAAACATGTATTCAACTATATCAAATGAAAGACAAGTACAACGTAATGCGCACTTATCATACAATGCAACATTATCACATAACACACAATTCAACATATAAGAAGCCAACATCACATAAACAGGTTATATCACATAAGTAAGTTATAAACAATTAAAGTCACATAAGCAACAAACTTCACATAAGACAAGTTCATCACGTAACTCAAATTGGTCACTTAAAGTACATTGAGCACCTAAAGCACGTTGTTTCACATAAGCTAGTTATAAACAATTAAAACCACATAAACAACTAACTTCACACAAGGCACAAAATCACATAAAACACAATTGTCACATAATACACATTAATCACATAATGCACATTAATCACATAATGCACATTAATTAAAACACATTGAGTACGTAAGGCACGTTGTCACATAAAACATATTGACCACATTAGTTCACTTAACACATAAAGCTTATTGATCACATATAAAGTTAGACACATAAGTAAATTAATCACATAAACATATTAACATATGTTTCACTTTTCTTTCACTTAATACATACTTGCATGCTTAGACCATTACCCACATTCCGAGGATACCCCGGCTGACAGCTAATCAAGTTCTGATACCACTTAAATGTCATGCCCCAACTTGACCCCTCCTATAATCAGTCAGGACGCAACAGAATTTCGGCAGTATAATGACAGTAAATAGGATACTGAGGTTCTAAACGAACCTCATTAGAACGTCATACATCAACTCCATAAACCATACAACAAACAACTCCTCAATAAAATAACAACATACAACATAACCATATTACACCATAATTATTCTTTGTTATACGCCTCCGTTCCAACATAATACATAAACCTTAATATACATTACAAAAATATATTGATACCAACCTAGCAACCTAAACATAGACAAAAGAAAGACTACTAAGATAGCATCAACTAATTCATTATCTTTTCAACATCTTTTACATTATGAGCTACAAAGCACATAAAAGTCAACTAGATAATATACAATATAGTAAAACAATACAACATCAATGATAAGACTCCGGAACACAAGACTCATCCACATAAAGCACATTCTCAGCTTCCTGAGGCACGTATCTGTAATCTTGCTCAAGGATACCTGTATGCATGCAATAATAGAGAGTGAGCTTATATAAAATAAGCCCAGTGAGGATCTGATAGATCTCTAACAGTATGCACTATACTCCTTGAAAATAATCCTTTGAGCAAGTAAACACACAATAACATCAATAATACTATCATCACATAATCTATAATGACTATTCAATAAAGGATACACTAGTTGGTGTAGCTCCAAACGCCATCACGATCATAACAGCCTTCTTGTGACTCCCATAAACTCACGCACCCGAGGTACCCCAATAACCTCTCCCTCCATGACACCTCCGTCATGCGAGCTGGAGGTAGTCTCTGGTAGTCATGTCGTTATCAACCAGACAGCCCGATGCTGCACGAGAGGTAGCACACACATACCAAAGACTCAGCAATAAAAATAAACATCAATCATTCATAAGAGGACAACCTTTTCTGTTGACTATCTCCCGGTTCATCAATCATCAATCAATAATCATCAATAATCATATTATCATCATAATAACATCAATAATCAATTAAACGACAAATAATTAAGTTAGATGACAAAGTAGGCCATCCAACCGAACATGCATTAAACACACAATCAAACCCTAGTTTACCCATCATCAACTCACAATTCAATCACTCAACCCATACCCAATCAACTAAAGGCACAATTTAACATTTTAAAGAAAGACAACCTAAACTTCAAATAATCATATCTTACATTCTACTAATCCAAACAACTCCAAATCAGTTTCTATCACTCAACCATTCAATCAACTACATTAGTCCCCTCGGAAACCAACCAAAACACATCCAAATCATGCCCAACAACCCTAAAACCCTAGTGTGTCATGGCTGAAATTTTTGGATTTTAGCACCGACCTCGTAATCAAAAATTCGGCATTATAACGGCGTTACTACGTAATTGACAAACTTTTAGAAATCGACGGCAATTGATTCCAACCACAACAACTCAAGATATTCATCAAATGGCCAATCTATCAACTTTAAATACCCGAAAATAAATAATTTCGCTACAATAGTTCAAATCTCGTAGTAATACACATAAACGATCCCTAGCATGCACTGAGCAATAATATAACTTCAAATTAACATTCTAACGGTTCAAAATGCAATTATAAGCAAAAACATAAAATATGACTTTTGAGATCTAGAATTTTTCTCTCACCTTTGATGTGTTGTGATGCAAGAAATGTGTAGAATGGATGCCCAACAAGTGAAATCAAGCTTTGAATGAAGTGATTTGGACTTGAATTGCAAAATCTATGTGAAAAATGCTTGAAAACCTTTGACAAATGTCTTCTTTCTTCTCCCTCAAGGAATTTCGGTAATGTGTGTAAAATGAGTGTGTTTTGTGTTGTTTTAATTTGTGTTGGTGATATATTAAGCAAAGGTCAACAAATAAAAGAAAGTCAAAGGTGGAAACTAATTATTTTTAGTGTTTTCTTGTCTTTTAATTCATTTTCTTGACTACTCTTGCTCAAATTAATTATGCAACACCTAAACTATCTCAAGTAGTTTATTTTTAGGTGACAATAACTTTTACATTCAAACAATTTCACCCGAGTCGGCTTAAAACTCGATTTTCTGCAAAAGAAGGTGAAAAGTCATATTATTTATTTTCAAATGTCTTTTGAATGCACAATTAATCTAAAATCATTTAATACCACATATAAATACATTTATATTAATTTATACTAGGTCAACGAAAATCAATGCAAGAATCGGGTTTAGAAGAAATTACTATTTGGCTCAAAAATGCTATTTTTCACCTGAAAAGTCTATTTAAATTATTATTCCGTTTCAGAATCAATTTTTATCAAACATGGGTCTATTAATAATAGAGGACTAGGTTTTAAGACATTTAAAACACCCCTATAAAAATTTTAGCGGACAGGTGTTCAAAAATACTATTCACCAAAACTGATGATAAAATTTATCATTCTGTTTTTTATAAAAATTTCATGAATGCACATATAGCATGTATTAGGAATATAAATCACATTTTTAATACATTCTAACTCATATAACACATAGACATGTCAAATCACGCAAATCAAGGCAAAGACACGCAAATCGAGGTAAAGACGAAAACTGAGGTTTCACAGTGGATACACTGGTCACGACTGGACTTACGACGCCTTTCATTCACTCTTTAACAGCTATTTCCCTATTGCCAAAGACTCTAGTGTTCAACACACAAGTATAATTTAAGACCTTCAATACCAAAATAGGGAAGTGCTACAGTTAACTAGGCTCTGTACCACTAAGGGGAAGGTGAGGGAAGGAGCGGGAGGCAGATGACATAGCTAAAGGTGAAGGTTGAGAGAGAGAAACTGTAAGCTGTTGAGAGAAAGAACGATGTGTTTCAATCCAAATCTGACTCTGCCCCTTTATAGGCAAACCATTACAAAGCCTAATAATACAAAGCGGAATCTACACTATTCCTGACAAGGACTAAAGCAGCTTCCTTTAATAAAGGAAAAGCTGACACGACATAAAGAGATCCTTAATAATTCACAATAAGACAAACCTGACGCAACTAAAGCGGTTTCCTTTAATAAAGGAAATCTCACTTATTACGAACAGACAAACGAGACATGACTTAAAGGGAATCTGAAGTGACAAAAGATTCATGTCATATCCAATTATTACAACATGACAAACCTATTTACATGACACGAAGCTTCGGCATGGGGTCCACCCGAGATTCCTGGAATCTTGTCTCCAATGAGTCACCGTATGTCGTTATTGAGATCGATATCATCCCACTCCTGACTATTTTGGCTAAGATCGGAAGACATGGCTAAAGGCGAAACTTGAGAGAGAGAAGTTGTAAGCTCTTGAGAGAAAGAAAGATGTGTTTCAATCCAAATCAAACTCTACCCCTTTAGTCAAGGGTTCTTCATTATTTATCGGCAAACCATTACAAAGCCTAATAATACAAAGCGGAATCTACACTATTCCTGACAAGGACTAAAGCAGCTTCCTTTAATAAAGGAAAAGCTGACACGACATAAAAAGATTCTTAATAATTCACAATTAGACAAACCTGACGCGACTAAAGCGGTTTCCTTTAATAAAGAAAATCTCACTTATTACAAACAAACAAACGAGACATGACCTAAAGGGAATCAAAAGATTCCTGTCATATCCTATTATTACAACATGACAAACCGATTTATAAGACACGAAGCTTCGTCATGGGGTCCACCCGGGATTCCTGGAATCCTGTCTTCAATGAGTCACCATCTGTCGTTATTGAGATCGATATCATCCTACTCCTGACTATTTTGGCTAAGATCTCCCCCTCACGGGTCGTAGTCAGACCCAAGGTCTGCAGTGGAAAAGCCATACTCTTGAGAAAAACTCTGGAAGGCGAGAAGATGTTCATGAAAAGTGGGGCTATCAGGAAAGCAGACGTGCCAAAATTCTCAGGGATCAGAAACATCTAGACCAAATGCTCGAGCAGTGGCTCTCTTGACAATAAGACATTGTTCCCAAGAAATAAAATATTCCCAAGGCTCTTGTCGGAGGTGGAAATGGTTGATTGGGATGATGGTTTGTGGAATGACTCAATTCCAAACATATGTTTGATGAATGATGAAAACCTGCTGGTGCTGTATAACTTGACATGTGATGAGTGCCGAAGGGTCAAATGACTGAAACACCTGTGAGAATAGCTTGACAAAGCGGGATTCTGGGAATACACAAACATGTCTCTGAATGAGTTCTGGATCAAAAAGAACTGCCACAGGATAATAATTAAGCCAATACCAAAGATACAAGAATTGCATCTTTGAAAAGTCATAATTATTGAAATCCAGAACTGTATCCCATGGTTCTTCATGCTAGGGACTGTGACAAACAATGTTGCGAACATAATAGATAGAGGAAAATAGATCAATAATTCTCCTGAGCTTGTTCTCAACGAATTCTTCAAAGAAATCAGTGATCTGGCTTCTGGCGAATGATCGGAGTATTTTTACTCTGAGCTCTTCAGGTAATGCTCCCAGAAATTGAGCTTGCTGGTCTGGACTCAAGTCATAAAATGTTTGGGATTGTCCATTAGTGGGATCTGGATCTGAGCTGGAACTGCGTGGAATAAGACTTGGATCAAGGGAAGATGGAAGCTTGCGTCTATCTGGATTTACCATGCATACAGTTTTCTCTGATGGCAGAATGCGAGAGAGAAAATCAGCAAGGATATTCTCTTTGCCTGGGATGTGTCGCATTGTCCAATTGAACTGGGAAATCCATTATGTCCATCGGATGAGTTGTGGATCTGGAATATCATTCAGTCTTCTTTTAAGAACACCCTAAAATCCTTTAAAATATGTTTCAATAATGAAAGGATTTTGAGCAAGATAAAACTTGAATTTTTTGATTCCCTGAATAACTGCAAGAACTTCTCTTTTGAAAGAGGGATAGTTGCGCTGTGCTGGCATGAAAGATCCTGATTGGTTACCACAGACTTGTTTATGTCCATTGTCTTCTTCAATGAGAACTGCGGCCCAATAATCAAGGGAAGTATCAGTCTGCAAGATGAGTTGTCCTGGACCTGGGATCTTGAGAGGAGAAAGTGTTTTACATAGCTATTTCAGCTTCTGTACTGCAACTATGGCTTCTGGAGACCAATTTCCAATGTTAGGTTTTCAGAGGTACTTGGAAATCTGGGTAGTGTAGTTGGCCAATGATGGGACATGCGATGAGGTATAATTGATGAGGCCAAGGAACTGCTGGATCTGTTTAACAGTTCTGAGTTCATCAGGAAAGTCGAGGACTTTGCTTGATATGTGGTCCTATAAGAGAATGTGTCCTTCTCTTATCTGCAAACCAAGAAAATCAATAGCATTGAGACCAATTTTCATATTGGATTCAGCAAGAACTAATCCATGCTGGTAGGTTAACTCCTGGAATTGTCGGAGATGCTGGTGGTGTTCTTCAGTTGTGTTACTGAATACCAAAACATCATCAATGTAGACAACACAGTGTTGCGCAAAGGGTCAGTATACATCATCCATTATGTGTTGGAACTCAGATGGTGCATTATTGAGACCGAATGGCATGACATTCCATTCATAATTCCCCTGTGGAACAACAAAAGCAGTTTTGAATCTATCAGTTTCAATAATACGAATTTTCCAAAATTCAGATTTCATATCAAATTTGGAGAAGAATTTTGCTTTGAATAGCTTCTGAAGGAGTTGTTCCTTTCTTGGAAGAGGGTATCTGATATCTTGCAATTGATCATTGAGTTGGCGATAATCTATCACCAATCTTTATTAAAGGAAGCTGCTTTAGTCTTTGACAGGAATAATGTAGATTTCGCTTTGTATTATTACGCTTTGTAATGGTTTGCCTATAAATAATGAAGAACCCCTGACTAAAGGGACATAGTCAGATTTGGATTGAAACACATTTTTCTTTCTCTCAACAGCTTACAACTTCTCTCTCTCAAGCTTCGCCTTTAGCCATGTCTTCCGCCCCTGCTTCTTCTCTCACCTGCTGGATTTGTGTAACAGTTCTGAGTTCATCAGGAAAGTCGAGGACTTTGCTTGATATGTGGTCCTATAAGAGAATATGTCCTTCTCTTATTTGCAAACCAAGAAAATCAATAGCATTGAGATCAATTTTCATCTTGCTTCGTCATGGGGTCCACCCGGGATTCCTGGAATCCTGTCTTCAATGAGTCACCATCTGTCGTTATTGATATCGATATCATCTTAGCCAAAATAGTCAGGAGTGGGATGATATCGATCTCAATAACGACAAATGGTGACTCATAAAGACAGGATTTCAAGAATCCCGGGTGGACCCCAAGACGAAGCTTCGTGTCATGTAAATAGGTTTGTCATATTGTAATAATAGGATATGACAGAAATCTTTTGTCACTTAAATTCCCTTTAGGTCATGTCTCGTTTGTCTGTTTGTAATAAGTGAGATTTTCTTTATTAAAGAAAATCACTTTAGTCGCGTCAGGTTTGTCTTATTGTGAATTATTAAGAATCTCTTTATGTCATGTCAGCTTTTCCTTTATTAATGGAAGCTACTTTAGTCCTTGTTAGGAATAGTGTAGATTCCGCTTTGTATTATTAGGCTTTGTAATGGTTTGCCTATAAATAATGAAGAACCCCTGACTAAAAGGGCAGAGTCAGATTTGGATTGAAACACATCTTTATTTCTCTCAACAGCTTACAATTTCTCTCTCTCAAGCTTCGCCTTTATCCATGTCTTCCGCCTCCCGCTCCTTCCATCACCTTCCCCTTAGTGGTCTCAAAGCCTAGTTAACTGTAGCACTTCCCTATTCTGGTATTGAAGGTCTTAAACTATACTTGTGTCTTGAACACTAGAGTCTTTGGCAATAGGGCAATAGCTGTTAAAGAGTGAATGAAAGGCGTCGTAAGTCCCGCAGCAAGTCCAGTCGTGACCAGTGTATCCACCATGGCTGATCTTTCCCTGCCAGAACAAGAAGTTGTTGCTAACAACTCTGAAGTCACTTCCTTTGATCCTTTCACATCTCACTATGAGGTAGACATATCCCAAACACCTCCATCTACCAAACAAGGTGAACTCTTCAAGCTTTCTCCATTAAACCCATACTCATATTACCAAACTTCCCTACTCACACAAAAGTTCAAATCTCTATTACCTATCATGCCAGCAGCCCTTACAACCATGTATAAATCCTCTACTGTCACTATACAATCTGTATCCTCTTCGGAACAAGTTCGTTCTTGGAATAGCGTCAACATGATCAACATACAAAAATCTTCTTTGGAGAAGCATTACCTTAATTCTGACGAGTTCAAAAGAAAAAGAGAACGACTCGCTGAAAAGCTCAAACATCCAGCTAAGCCAAAGAAGCAGTCCTCTCATCCTTGGAAGCATAATCCAAAGCCAGATCATGCAGTCTGGATACCAAGTGGAAATTGCGAAAAAGCATATTGGGTTGATCTCATACCACCTCCTCATTATCTCTCCAAAGAGAAAATTATCCCAACTGGGTGGGGTCATGAAGGCAAGAAAGAAGGTCCCATTGAAATTTCTTCAGTCATTTCGTCATTTGACTCCTTTGATCCGTTTGAAAAGAATTTGTCCTCTCAAACGATTCCTCCATACAAAGGACCAGTTCTTATCCAGACTTATGTGACTCCATTCTACACAGACACCACAAGGACACGTATACACAACCCTGTACATACTAATCCTGATGATTCATAAACAACCAGTGACCAAGGAGAAACTTCCCAAGCTGGTGAGCACCGGAACCAACAGCCGCCAGAAGCACAAGTCCCACAGGTTCCACAACAGCAACCTCAGAGACAACAAAACATTGAAGGAAAAGTTTCCATCCCATATGCTCCAGATCACAAGCAATTCTGGAACATTGATGCCATCCCTCCTGATGATAGACTCAAATATCTTGAGAAAATGGATGCATGGATAAATGGAGAATATCTCCGAAATCCTACTCTTGAAATAAGGGATATCATTGACCATCTTATTGCTGCTTTTATAGGATCGATTCGCATTTGGTGGACAAGATGCTGACAGAAGAAGAAAGACAGATCATCCTAACAGATGTAGATCCTATTCAGATGTTTCGAAGATCTCTACGAGCCATTTTCGTAGGACAAACAATCCAAGAGATTGAGCAAGAAGAAAAGGAGTTCTTACTCATCAAATAATGTGATGTTGCAAAACTTAGAGATTACTATCTCAGATAGGAAGCTCTGTATTTTACCTTTTGGAAAAATACAGAAACCATCAAGAAGGCGTTCGTCTTTAACATGCCACAACCCCTTCCTGAATTGTTCAAAACAGAGTTGAAACGAGCCAATATTAAAAATCTAAGATAGGTGAGTCTTGCTCACTTGTACCAGATGGCTAGAAAGCTCATTCAAGATCAGTGCGAGTCCAAGCAACTTGGCAAACTTCTCAAGAGCAACGAGCAAAAAACAATTGATACCTTTTGCAAAAAAGATTTCCAAAAGTTTGGCTGTCATGCTCACAACTACTCTCCATGTTCGTGTCACAAATACAAGAAGCACAAACATCAGAAAAGATTTCACAAGTCCATAAAACCATTCAGGAAATTCAGATTTCTGAAGAAGAGATCAAAACCCTCTTCCTCCACTAAATGTTTTCTTTGTGGAAAAAAAGGACATTTTGCAAAAGATTGTTACCTCAAAAAGTCCAAGAAGCTACCAGCCAAACTTGTTCAGTTCATTTCAACTCAAACCTTTGATGACCAGCTATACACATGGACTTCCGAACTAGATCAAGCCGTACTTAACCTTGATATAGCCTCATCCTCAGGTCTTACCTCAGAATCCGAATCCTTTGATTCTGAACCAACCCTCTCCATAGCCAAAATACACAAAACCACAGAACAACCAATCCTTACCACTTCCAAAGCTACCTTTACCCCAGGACAGATCTATAAGCCATGCATAAAGCTTGTTGTTAACCCTCCAGGATATGTTCCTATCACCGTTATTGCACTTCTAGACACAGGTTCATGTATTTCTTTCGTGAAATCCAAGTATCTTCCTCCTGAATTTTGGATTTCCTCCAGAGCAACCTTTACTACTGCTTCTGGTAGTGGATTTGCAAATGAAGCATATTCCATGACCATTCCCATACACTTATCCCCAGATGTCTCAATTCGACACAGCTTTTACCAATATGATCAATGCTGTGAAGATATTCTCTTAGGAATGGATTTTCTCACCTTACCTGCTCCATTCTCATTTCAGAAAGATGGTTTCCAATTCCTGCATAATCATTATACCCCTTGGGTATCCTTACAGAAATTGCCCTCATAGGTTTCAGCCATTCAAGATGATGAATTTGCTGAAGAAAGAAGTCTCCTCATTTCCTGTTGCGGTGATCTTCCAAACAAGTTTTGGGAAAGAAAGAAACACTTTGTCTCTCTACCTTACAAAGAAAATTGGCAGATGCCATACCAAACCGCCTCTCACCCAGGAATGCCAAAGGATGAAGATCTTTGTCAAGCTAAAATACAGACACTACTTGAGCAAGGTCTCATCTGACCATCCAGATCTCCATGGGCAAGTCATGCCTTTTATGTCAACAAAAGATCTAAACAAGTCCGAGGAAAGAAAAGATTGGTGATAGATTATCACCAACTCAATGATCAATTGCAAGATATCAGATACCCTCTTCCAAGAAAGGAACAACTCCTTCAAAAGCTATCCAAAGCCAAATTCTTCTCCAAATTTGATATGAAATCTGGATTTTGGCAAATTCGTATTACTGAAACTGATAGATTCAAAACTGCTTTTTTTGTTCCACAGGGACATTATGAATGGAATGTCATGCCATTCGGTCTCAAGAATGCACCGTCCAAGTTCCAACACATAATGGATGATGTATACCGACCCCTTGCGCAGCACTGTATTGTCTACATTGATGATATTTTGGTATTCAGTAACACAGCTGAAGAACACCAGAAGCCACAGTTGCAGTACAGAAGCTGAAAAAGCTATGTAAAACACTTGCTCCCCTCAAGATCCCAGGTCCCGGACAACTCATCTTGCAGGCTAATGCTTCCCTTGATTTTTGGGCAGCAGTTCTCATTGAAGAAGACAATGGACACAAACAAGTCTGTGGTTACAAATCAGGATCTTTCACGTCAGTACAGCGCAACTATCCCTCTTTCAAAAGAGAAGTTCTTGCAGTTATTCAGGGAATCAAAAAATTCAAGTTTTATCTTTCTCAAAATCCTTTCATTATTGAAACAGATTTTAAAGGATTTCAGGGTGTTCTTAAAAGAAGGCAGAATGATATTCCAGATTCACAACTCATCCGATGGACAGAATGGATTTCCCAGTTCAATTGGACAATACGATACATCCCAGGCAAAGAGAATATCCTTGCTGATTTTCTATCTCGCACTCCGCCATCAAAGAAAACTGTATGCATGGTAAATCCAGATGGACGCAAGCTTCCATCTTCCCTTGTTCTAGGTCTTATTCTAGGTAGTTCCAGCTCAGATCCAAATTCCACTGATGGACAGTCCCAAACATTTTATGACTTGAGTCCAGACCAGTAAGCTCAATTACTGGGAGCACTACCTGAAGTGCTCAGAGTAAAAAATCTCTGATCATTCGCCAGAAGCCAGATCATTGATCTCTTTGAAGAATTCGTTGAGAACAAGCTCAGGAGAATTATAGATCTATTATCCTCTGTCTATTATGTTCGTAACGTTATTTGTCACAGTCCCCAGCATGAAGAACCATGGGATACAGTTCTTCATTTCAATAATTATGACTTTTCAAAGATGCAATTCTTGTATCCTTGGTATTGGCTTAATTATTATCCTATGGCAGTTCTTTTTGATCCAGAACTCATTCAGAGACATGTTCGTGTGTTCCCAGAATCCCGCTTCGTCAAGCTATTCTCACAGGTGTTTCAGTCATTTGACCCTCCGGCACTCATCACCGGTCAAGTTATACAGCACCAGTAGGTTTTCATCATTCGCCTCACAGATGTTTGGAATCGAGTCATTCTGCCAACCATCATCCCAATCAACCATTTCCACCTCCGACAAAAGCCTTGGGAATATTTTATTTCTTGGGAACAATGTCTTGTTGTCAAGAAAGCCACTGCTCGAGCACATGGTTTAGATGTTTCTGATCCCCGAGAATTTTGGAACGTCCGCTTTCCTGATAGCCCCACTTTTCATGAACATCTTCTCACCTTCCAGAGTTTTTCTCAAGAGGATGGTTTTTCCACTGCAGACCTTGGGTCTGACAATGACCTGTGGGGGGGAGATCTTAGCCAAAATATGGGATGATATCAATCTTAATAACGACAGATGGTGACTCATTGAAGGCAGGATTCCAGGAATCCCGGGTGGACCCCATGACGAAGCTTCGTGTCATGTAAATAGGTTTGTCATGTTGTAATAATAGGATATGACAGGAATCTTTTGTCACTTCAGATTCCCTTTAAGTCATCTCTCGTTTGTCTGTTTGTAATAAGTGAGATTTCCTTTATTAAAGAAAACTGCTTTAGTCGCGTAATGTTTGTCTTATTGTGAATTATTAGGAATCTCTTTAGGTCGTGTCAGCTTTTCCTTTATTAAAGGAAGCCGCGTTAGTCCTTGTCAGGAATAGTGTAGATTCTGCTTTGTATTATTAGGCTTTGTAATGGTTTGCCTATAAATAATGAAGAACCCCTGACTAAAGGAGCAAAGTCAGATTTGGATTGAAACACATCTTTCTTTCTTTTAACAGCTTACAACTTCTCTCTCTCAAGCTTCGTCTTTAGCCATGTCTTCTGCCTTCCGCTCCTTCCCTCACCTTCCCCTTAGTGGTATCAGAGCCTAGTTAACTGTAGCACTTCCCTATTCTGGTATTGAAGGTCTTAAACTATACTTGTGTGTTGAACACTAGAGGCTTTGGCAATCGGGCAATAACTGTTAAAGAGTGAATGAAAGGCGTCATAACTCCCGCAGTAAGTCCAGTCGTGACCAGTGTATCCACCATGGCTGATCTTCCCCTGCCAAAACAAGAAGTTGTTGCTAACAACTCTGAAGTCCCTTTCTTTGATCCTTTCGCATCTCACTATGAGGTAGACGTAACCCAAACACCTCCATCTACCAAATCAGGAGAACTCTTCAAACTCTCTCCATTAAACCCCTACTCATATTACCAAACCTCCCAATTCACACAAAAGTTCAAATCTCTATCACCTATCAAGCCAGCAGCCCTTACAGCCATGTACAAATCCTTTATAGTTTTTGTACAATCCGTATCCTCTTCCCGCACAGAAACCTATCTTCCTATACTTTCTGAACCTGATCTCCATAGATATAGACAGAAAGGATACAAAGGTTTACACCTTGAAGCCATTCGTCTAGCCTTACAGCCTAGTTTCCTTGCCGAAAAAAATGTTTCATGTTTAGTCTCTTTACTAGACACCAAGTGGCGTATGTTTGATGATGCACTCATCTGTGTCGTCGAAGCAGGTCTTCACAATGGCCATGTACTCATCTAGGTTGAACCAAACTTCACCCTTGATCTTTCCCGTCCTACCCTTTCTCAAACCATATAGGTCCTTATCCAACTTTATGGAGCTGATATGAACCCAAATGAAACTGTTGATGCACTCCATCATTCTATGACCTATAAAGTCCAAACCCATATTTTTTCCATGGACCACAACTGTAATCCTCGAGTCCACGTGTTAGGTGATAGTAATGTTACCCAACCAAAGATCTACACAAAATATGAACTCACTTTCCCTCCTTGTTAGAAAAATGATTATGACAGAAACCATAACCGACCAATCATCCATGATTCACTAAGAATCTCTAGACATCCTCTAGAACCAGGTCGTGTCACTATATCCTTTCCAATAGAATCCGAACCTGTTGAACCATGTGAAAAATGCCAACTTGCTGGACATCCTCAGTCCTGTCCACACTGTGTCACAAAACCCTTTGCTACCAGATCTAGGTCCTCTAGATATGTCTATTCTGTTAATTTTCCTAAAGACATCTATTGTATAGGAGAAGCCGACAACGCATATGTTGGTAAATGGCAAGTTACCAAAACCAGACCACAAGATGTTGGACAAATCGAGTCAGCAATCAATTGGAGCAACATGAATACAAAAGCTCAGAATGCTGCCAATCAAAAAATATGGTCAGATCCCAAGGAACATGTTGCATGGACAAAAGAAGCCCATGATAATCTCAGACAAGGTTGTTATGACCAATATAATGACCTCCACAAGGCTTTTCACAAGAATCACATATACCATCAGACAACTCCAATCAACTTGAAAAAACTGCAGAAAGCTGCTTCAGTTCGGAACCCTACCAGGCAAGTTCGTTCTTGGAACAGCGTCAACATGATCAACATGCAGAAATCTTCTTCTGATAAGTATTATCTTGATTCAGATGAGTTCAAAAGAAAAAGAGAATGACTCGCTGAACAGCTCAAACAGCCAGCTAAGCCAAAGAAACAGTCCTCTCATCCTTGGAAGCATAATCCAAAGCCAGATCATGCAATCTGGATACCAAGTTGAAATTGCGAAAAAGCCTATTGGGTTGATCTCACACCACCTCCTTCTTATCTTTCCAAAGAGAAAATTATCCCAACTGGGTGGGGTGATGAAGACGAGAAAGAAGGTCCTAGTGAAATTTTTTCAGTCGTTTCGTCATTTGACTCCTTTGATCCGTTTGAAAAGAATTCGTCCTCTTAGACGATTCCTCCATACAAAGGACCAGTTCTTATGCAAACTCTTGTGACTCCGTTCTACACGGACACCACAAGGACACGTACACACAACCCTGTACAAACTAATCCTGATGATTCAGAAACAACCAGTGACCAAGGAGAAACTTCCCAAGCTAGTAAGGATCGGAACCAACTGACGCCACATGCACAGGTCCTACAGGTTCCACAACAGCAACCTCAGAGACAACAAAACATTGAAGGAAAAGTTTCCATCCCATATGCTCCAGATCACAAGCAATTCTGGAATATTGATGTCATCCCTCCTGATGACAAACTCAAATATCTTGAGAAAATGGATGCATGGATAAATGGAGAATCTCTCTAAAATCCTACTCTTGAAATAAGAGATATCATTGACCGTCTTGTTGCTGCTTTTACAGGATCACTTCGCAGTTGGTTGATAAGGATGCTGACAGAAGAAGAAAGACAGATCATCCTCACAGATGCAGATCCTATTCAGATGTTTCAAAGATGTCTACGAGCCATTTTCGTAGGACAAACAACCCAAGAGATTGAGCAAGCAGAAAAGGAGTTCTTACTCAACAAATGCAGTGATGTTGCAAAACTTGGAGATTACTATCTCAGACAGGAAGCTCTGTTTTTTACCTGTGGAAAAAATAAAGGAACCATCAAGAAGGCGTTCGTCTTTAACATACCACAAGCCCTTCCTGAATTGCTCGAAACAGAGTTCAAACGAGCCAATATTATAGTTCTAAGATAGGTGAGTTTTGCTCACTTGTACCAGATGGCTAGAAAGCACATTCAAGATCAGTGCGAGTCCAAGCGACTTGGCAAACTTCTCAAGAGCAACGAGCAAAAAACAATGGATACCTTTTGTAGAAAAGATTTCCAAAACTTTGGTTATCATGCTCACAGCTACTCTCCATGTTCGTGTCACAAATACAAGAAGCACAAACATCATAAAAGATTTCACAAGTCCAGAAAACCTTTCAGGAAATTCAGATTTGTGAAGAAGAGATCAAAACCCTCTTCCTCTACTAAATGTTTTCTTTGTGGAAAAAAATGACATTTTGCAAAAGATTGTTATCTCAAAAAGTCCAAGAAGCTACCAGCCAAGCTTATTCAGTTCATTTCAACTCAAACCTTTGATGACCAGCTATACAATGGACTTCCGAACCAGATCAAGTCGTCCTTAACCTTGATACTGCCTCATCCTCAGGTCTCACCTCAGAATCCGAATCCTCTGATTCTAAACCAACCCTCTCCATAGCCAAAATATACAAAACCACAGAACAACCAATCTTTACCACTTCCAAAGCTACCTTTACCCTAGGACAGATTTATAAGTCATACATAAAGCTTGTTGTTAACCCTCCAGGATATGTTCCTATTACCGTTACTGCACTTCTAGACACAGGTTCATGTATTTCTTTCATGAAATCCAAGTGTCTTCCTCCTGAATTTTGGATTTCCTCCAGAGCAACCTTTACCACTGTTTCTAGTAGTGGATTTGAAAGTGAAGCACATTCCATGACCATTCCCATACACTTATCCCCAGATGTCTCAGTTCGACATAGCTTTTACCAGTATGATCAATGCTGTGAAGATATTCTCTTAGGAATGGATTTTCTTACCTTACTTGCTCCATTCTCATTTCAGACAGATGGTTTCCAATTCTTACAATATCAGTATACCCCTTGGGTATCCTTACAGAAATTGCCCTCACAGGTTTCAGCCATTCAAGATGATGAATTTGCTGAAGAAAGAAGCCTCCTCATTTCTTATTGCGGTGATCTTCCAAACAAATTTTGGGAAAGAGATAAACATTTCTCTCTACCTTACAAAGAAAATTGGCATATGTCACACCAAACCGCCTCTTATCCAGGAATGCCAAAAGATGGACACCTTTGTCAAGCTGAAATACAGACACTACTTGAGCAAGGTCTCATCCGACCATCCAGATCTCCATGGGCAAGTCATGCATTTTATGTCAACAAAAGATCTGAACAAGTCCAATGAAAGAAAAGATTGGTGATAGATTATCGCCAACTCAATGATCATTTGCAAGATGTTAGATACCCTCTTCCAAGAAAGGAACAACTCCTTCAGAAGCTATCCAAAGCCAAATTCTTCTCCAAATTTGATATGAAATCTGGATTTTGGCAAATTGGTATTACTGAAGCTGATAGATTCAAAACTGATTTTGTTGTTCCACAGGGACATTATGAATAGAATATCATGTCATTCGGTCTCAATAATGCACCGTCCGAGTTCCAACACATAATGGATGATGTATACCGACCCCTTGCGCAGCACTGTATTGTCTACATTTATGATGTTTTGGTATTCAGTAACACACCTGAAGAACACCACCAGCATCTCCGACAATTCCAGGAGTTAACCTACCAGTATGGATTAGTTCTTGCTGAATCCAAGCAGGACCACATATCAAGCAAAGTCCTCAACTTTCCTGATGAACTCAGAACTGTTACACAAATCCAGCAGTTCCTTGGCCTCATCAATTATGTCTCATCGCATGTCCCATCATTGACCAACTACACCAGCAAGATTTCCAAGTACCTCCGAAAATCTAACATTGGAAATTGGTCTCCAGAAGCCACAGTTGCAGTCCAGAATCTGAAAGACCTATGTAAAACACTTCCTCCTCTCAAGATCCCAGGTCCAGGACAACTCATCTTGCAGACTAATGCTTCCCTTGATTTTTGGGCCGCAGTTCTCATTGAAGAAGACAATGGACATAGACAAGTATGTGGTTATAAATCAGGATTTTTCACGCAAGCACAGCGCAACTATCCCTCTTTCAAAAGAGAAGTTCTTGCAGTTATTCAGGGAATCAAAAATTTCAAGTTTTATCTTGCTCAAAATCCTTTCATTATTGAAATAGATTTTAAAGGATTTCAGGGTGTTCTTAAAAGAAGGCAGAATGATATTCCAGATCCACAACTCATCCGATGGACAGAATGGATTTCCCAGTTCAATTGGACAATGCGACGCATCCCAGGCAAAGAGAATATCCTTGCTGATTTTCTCTCTCACACTCTGCCATCAGAGAAAACTGTATGCATGGTAAATCCAGATAAACGCAAGCTTCCATTTTCCCATGTTTCAGGTCTTATTCCAGGCAGTTCCAGCTTAGATCCAGATCCCACTGATGGACAGTCCTAAATATTTTATGACTTGAGTCCAGACCAGCAAGCTCCATTTCTGGGAGCACTACTTGAAGAGCTCAGAGTAAAAATACTCCGATCATTCGCTAGAAGCCAGATCACTGATTTCTTTGAAGAATTCGTTGAGAACAAGCTCAGGAGAATTATTGATCTATTATCCTCGGTCTATTATGTTCGTAACGTTGTTCGTCATAGTCCCCAGCATGAAGAACCATGGGATACAGTTCTTGATTTCAATAATTATGACTTTTCAAAGATGCAATTCTTGTATCTTTGGTATTGGCTTAATTATTATCCTATGGCAGTTCTTTTTGATACAAAACTCATTCAGAGATATGTTCGTGTATTCCCAGAATCCCGCTTCGTCAAGCTATTCTCACAGGTGTTTCAGTCATTTGACCATCCGGCACTCATCACTGGTCAAGTTATACAGTACCAGCAGGTTTTCATCATTCGCCTCACAGATGTTTGGAATCGAGTCATTCCACCAACCATTATCCCAATCAACCATTTCTACCTCCGACAAGAGCCTTGGGAATATTTTATTCCTTGAGAACAATGTCTTACTGTCAAGAGAGCCACTGCTCGAGCACATGGTCTAGATGTTTCTGATCCCCGAGAATTTTGGCACGTCTGTTTTCCTGATAGCCCCACTTTTCATGAACATTTTCTTGCCTTCCAGAATTTTTCTCAAGAGTATGGCTTTTCCACTACAGACCTTGGGTTTGACTACAACCCATGGGGGGGAGATCTTAACCAAAATAGTCAGGAGTGGGATGATATTGATCTCAATAAAGACAGATGGTGACTCATTGAAGACAGGATTCTAGGAATCCCGGGTGGACCCCATGACGAAGCTTCGTGTCATGTAAATAGATTTGTCATGTTATAATAATAGGATATGACAGGAATCTTTTGTCACTTCAGATTCCCTTTAGGTCATGTCTCGTTTGTCTGTTTGTAATAAGTGGGATTTCCTTTATTAAAGGAAACCGCTTTAGTCGCGTCAGGTTTCTCTTATTGTGAATTATTAAGAATCTCTTTATTTAGTGTCAGCTTTTCCTTTATTAAAAGAAATTGTTTTAGTCCTTGTCAGGAATAGTATAGATTTTGCTTTGTATTATTAGGCTTTGTAATGGTTTGCCTATAAATAATGAAGAACCCCTGACTAAAGGGGCAGAGTCAGATTTGAATTGAAACACATATTTCTTTCTCTCAACAGCTTACAGCTTCTCTCTCTCAAGCTTCGCCTTTAGCCATGTCTTCCGCCTCCCGCACCTTTCCTCACCTTCCCCTTAGTGGTATCAGAGGGTTTTGATCTATTCTTCACAAATCTAAATTTTCTAAAAGCTTTTCTGGACTTGTGAAATCTTTTCTGATGTTTGTGTTTCTTGTATTTGTGACACGAACATGGAAAGTAGTTGTAAGCATGACAGCCAAAATTTTGGAAATCTTTTCTACAAAATGTATCCTTTGTTTTTTGCTCGTTGCTCTTAAGAAGTTTGCCAAGTCACTTGGACTCGCATTGATCTTGAATGAGCTTTCTAGCCATCTGGTACAAGTGAGCAAGACTCACCTATCTTAGATCTGTAATATTGGCTCGTTTGAACTCTGTTTCGAGCAATTCAGGAAGGGGTTGTGGCATGTTAAAGACGAACGCCTTCTTGATGGTTTATGTATTTTTTCCTAAGGTAAAATACAGAGCTTCCTGTCTGAGATAGTAATCTCCAAGTTTTGCAACATCACAGCATTTCTTGAGTAAGAACTCCTTTTCTACTAGCTCAATCTCTTAGGTTTTTTGTCCAACAAAAATGGCTCGTAGACATCTTAGAAACATCTAAATAGGATCTGTATCTGTGAGGATGATCTGTCTTTCTTCTTCTGTCAGCGTCCTTGTCTACCAACTGCGAAGTGATCCTGTAAAAGCAGCAACAAGACGGTCAATGATATCTCTTATTTCAAGAGTAGGATTTCGGAGAGATTCTCCATTTATCTATGCATCCATTTTCTCAAGATATTTGAGTCTTTCATCAGGAGGGATGGCATCAATGTTCCATAATTGCTTGTGATCTGGAGCATATGGGATGGAAACTTTTCCTTCAATATTTTGTTGTCTCTGAGGTTGCTGTTGTGGAACCTGTGGGAGTTGTACTAGTGGCGGCTGTTGGTTCCGGTGTTCACCAGCTTGGGAAGTTTCTCCCTGGTCACTAGTTGTTTCTGAATCATCAAGATTAGTTTGTACAGGGTTGTGTATGCGTGTCCTTGTGGTGTCCGTGTAGAACGGAGTCATAGGAGTCTGCATAAGAACTTGGTCCTTTGTATGGAGGAATCGTCTGAGAGTATGAATTCTTTTCAAACGGATCAAAGGAGTCAAATGACGAAATGACTGAAGAAATTTCATTGGGACCTTCTTTCTCGTCTTCATCACCTTACCCAGTTGGGATAATTTTCTCTTTGGAGAGATAATGAGGTGGTGGTGTAAGATCAACCCAATAGGGTTTTTTGCAATTTCCACTTGGTATCCAGACTGCATGATCTGGCTTTGGCTTATGCTTCCAAGGATGAGAGGATTGCTTCTTTAGCTTAGCTGGATGTTTGAGGTTTTCAACGAGTCGTTCTTTTTTTCTTTTGAACTCGTCTTAATCAAGATAATGCTTCTCGGAAGAAGATTTCTGCATGTTGATCATGTTGACGCTGTTCCAAGAACGAACTTGTTTGGAAGGGTTCCGAACTGGAGCGGCTTTCTGCAGTTTTTTCCAGTTGATTGGAGTTGTCTGATGGTATATGTGATTCTTGTGGAAAGCCTTGTGGAGGTCATTATATTGGTCATAAAAACCTTGTTTGAGATGATCATGGGCTTCTTTTGTCCATGCAACATGTTCCCTGGGATCTGACCATGTTTTCTGAATGGCAGCATTCTGAGCTTTTGCATTCATGTTGCTCCAATTGATTGCTGACTCGATTTGTCCAACATCTTGTGGTCTGGTTTTGGTAACTTGCCATTTACCAACATATGCGTTGTTGGCTTCTCCTATACAATAGATGTCTTTAGGAAAATTAACAAAACAGACATATCTAGAGGACCTAGATCTGGTAGCAAAGGGTTTTGTGACACAGTGTGGACAGGACTGAGGATGTCTAGCAAGTTGGCATTTTTCACATGGTTCAACAGGTTCGGATTTTGTTGGAAAGGATATGGCGACACGACCTAGTTCTAGAGGATGTCTAGAGATTCTTGGTGAATCATGGATGATTGGTCGGTTATGGTTTCTGTCATAATCATTTTTCCAACGAGGAGGGAAAGTGAGTTCATGTTTTGTGAAGATCTTTGGTTGGGTAATATTACTATCACCTAACACGTGGACTCGAGGCTTACAGTTGTGGTCCATGGAAAAAATATGGGTTTGGACTTTATAGGTCATTGAATGATGGAGTGTAACAACAGTTTCATTTGGGTTCATATCAGCTCCATAAAGTTGGATAAGGACCTTTATGGTTTGAGAAAGGGTAGGATGGGAAAGATCAAGGGTGAAGTTTGGTTCAACCTGGATAAGAACATGGCCATTGTGAAGACCTACTTCAACGACACAGATGAGTACATCATCAAACATACGCCACCTGGTATCTAGTAAAGAGACTAGACATTGAATATTTTTTTCCGGCAAGGAAACTAGGCTGTAAGGCTAGACGAATGGCTTCAAGGTGTAAACCTTTGTATCCTTTCTGTCTATATCTACGGAGATCAGGTTCAGAAAGTATAGGAAGATAGGTTTCTGTGCGGGAAGAGGATACGGATTGTACAAAAACTGTAGAGGATTTGTACACGGCTGTAAGGGTTGCTGGCTTGATAGGTAATAGAGATTTGAACTTTTGTGTGAATTGGGAGGTTTGGTAATATGAGTAGGGGTTTAATGGAGAGAGTTTGAAGAGTTCTCCTGATTTGGTAGATGGAGGTGTTTGGGCGACGTCTACCTCATAGTGAGATGCAGAAGGATCAAATAAAGTGACTTCAGAGTTGTTAGCAACAACTTCTTGTTCTGGCAGGGGAAGATCAGCCATGGTGGATATACTGGTCACGACTGGACTTACTGCGGGAGTTATGATGCCTTTCATTCACTCTTTAACGGTTATTGCCCGATTGCCAAAGACCCTAGTGTTCAACACACAAGTATAGTTTAAGACCTTCAATACCAGAATAGGGAAGTGCTACAGTTAACTAGGCTCTGATACCACTAAGGGGAAGGTAAGGGAAGGAGCGGGAGGCGGAAGACATGGCTAAAGGCAAAGCTTGAGAGAGAGAAGTTGTAAGCTATTGAGAGAAAGAAAGATGTGTTTCAATCCAAATCTGACTTTGCCCCTTTAGTCAGGGGTTCTTCATTATTTATAGGCAAACCATTACAAAGCCTAATAATACAAAGTGGAATCTACACTATTCCTGACAAGGACTAAAGCAGCTTCCTTTAATAAAGGAAAAGCTGACACGACATAAAGAGATTCTTAATAATTCACAATAAGACAAACATTACGCGACTAAAACGGTTTCCTTTAATAAAGGAAATCTCACTTATTACAAACAGACAAACGAGACATGACTTAAAGGGAAGCTGAAGTGACAAAAGATTCATGTCATATCCTATTATTACAACATGACAAACCTATTTACATGACACGAAGCTTCGTCATGGGGTCCACCCGGGATTCCTAGAATCCTGTCTTCAATGAGTCACCATCTGTCGTTATTAAAATTGATATCATCCCATATTTTGGCTAAGATCTCCCCCCCATGGGTCGTAGTCAGAGCCAAGGTCTGCAGTGGAAAAGCCATCCTCTTGAGAAAAACTCTGGAAGGCGAGAAGATGTTCATGAAAAGTGGGGCTATCAAGAAAGCGAACGTTCCAAAATTCTCGGGGATCAGAAACATCTATACCATGTGCTCGAGCAATGGCTCTCTTGACAACAAGACATTGTTCCCAAGAAATAAAATATTCCGAAGGCTCTTGTCGGAGGTGGAAATGGTTGATTGGGATGATGGTTGGCGGAATGACTCAATTCCAAACATCTGTGAGGCGAATGATGAAAACCTGCTGGTGCTGTATAACTTGACCAGTGATGAGTGTCGGAGGGTCAAATGACTGAAACACCTGTAAGAATAGCTTGACGAAGCGGGATTCTGGGAACACACGAACATGTCTCTGAATGAGTTCTGGATCAAAAAGAACTGCCATAGGATAATAATTAAGCCAATACCAAAGATACAAGAATTCCATCTTTGAAAAGTCATAATTATTGAAATGAAGAACTGTATCCCATGGTTCTTCATGCTGGGGACTGTGACGAATAACGTTGCGAACATAATAGACAGAGGATAATAGATCTATAATTCTCTTGAGCTTGTTTTCAACGAATTCTTCAAAGAGATCAGTGATCTGGCTTCTGGAAAATGATCGGAGTATTTTTACTCTGAGCACTTCAGGTACTGCTCCTAGAAATTGAGCTTGCTGGTCTGGACTCAAGTCATAAAATGTTTGGGACTGTCCATTAGTGGGATTTAGATATGAACTGGAACTGCCTGGAACAAGGGAAGATGGAAGCTTGCGTCCATCTGGATTTACCATGCATACAGTTTTCTCTGATGGCGGAGTATGAGAGAGAAAATCAGCAAGGATATTCTCTTTGCCTGGGATGTATCGCATTGTCCAATTGAACTGGGAAATCTATTATGTCTATCGGATGAGTTGTGAATCTGGAATATCATTCTGCCTTCTTTTAAGAACACCCTGAAATCCTTTAAAATCTGTTTCAATAATGAAAGGATCTTGAGCAAGATAAAACTTGAATTTTTTGATTCCCTGAATAACTGCAAGAACTTCTCTTTTGAAAGAGGGATAGTTGCGTTGTGTTGGCGTGAAAGATCCTAATTTGTAACCACAGACTTGTCTACGTCCATTGTCTTCTTCAATGAGAACTGCAGCCCAAAAATCAAGGAAAGCATCAGTCTGCAAGATTAGTTGTCCTGGACCTGGGATCTTGAGAGGGGGAAGTGTTTTACATAGCTCTTTCAGCTTCTGGACTGCAACTATGGCTTCTGGAGACCAATTTCCAATGTTAGATTTTCGAAGGTACTTGGAAATCTAGCTGGTGTAGTGGGCCAATGATAGGACATGCGATGAGGCATAATTGATAAGGCCAAGGAACTGCTGGATTTGTGTAACTATTCTGAGTTCATCAGGAAAGTCGAGGACTTTGCTTGATATATGGTACTGTAAGAGAATGTGTCCTTCTCTGATCTACAAACCAAGAAAATCTATAGCATTGAGACCAATTTTCATCTTGGATTCAGCAAGAACTAATCCATGCTGGTAGGTTAACTCGTGGAATTGTCAGAGATGCTAGTGGTGTTCTTCAGCGGTGTTACTGAGTACCAAAACATCGTCAATGTAGACAATACAGTGTTGCGCAAGGGGTCAGTATACATCATCCATTCTGTGTTGGAACTCGGACGGTGCATTCTTGAGACCAAATGGCATGACATTCCATTCATAATGTCCTTGTGGAACAACAAAAGCAGTTTTGAATCTATCAGCTTCAGTAATACCAATTTGCCAAAATCCAGATTTCATATCAAATTTGGTGTGGCATCTGCCAATTTTCTTTGTAAGGTAGAGAGACAAAGTGTTTCTCCCTTTCCCAAAACTTGTTTGGAAGATCACCGCAATAGGAAATGAGGAGGCTTCTTTCTTCAGCAAATTCATCATCTTGAATGGCTGAAACCTATGAAGGCAATTTCTGTAAGGATACCCAAGGGGTATACTGATTATGCAGGAATTGAAAACCATCTGTCTGAAATGAGAATGGAGCAAGTAAGGTGAGAAAATCCATTCCTGAGAGAATATCTTCACAGCATTGATCATACTGGTAAAAGCTGTGTCGAACTGAGACATCTGGGGATAAGTGTATGAGAATGGTCATGGAATGTGCTTCACTTGCAAATCTACTACCAGAAACAGTGGTAAAGGTTGCTCTGGAGGAAATCCAAAATTCAGGAGGAAGACACTTGGATTTCATGAAAGAAATACATGAACCTGTGTCTAGAAGTGCAGTAACGGTGATAGGAACATATCTTGGAGGGTTAACAACAAGCTTTATGTATGGCTTATAGATCTGTCTTGGGGTAAAGGTAGCTTTGGAAGTGGTAAGGATTGATGGTTCTGTGGTTTTGTGTATTTTGGCTATAGAGAGGGTTGGTTCAGAATCAGAGGATTCAGATTCTGAGGTGAGACCTGAGGATGAGGCTATATCAATGTTAAGGTCGGCTTGATCTAGTTCGGAAGTCCATGTGTATAGCTGGTCATCAAAGGTTTGAGTTGAAATGAACTGAACAAGCTTGGCTAGTAGCTTCTTGGACTTTTTGAGGTAACAATCTTTTGCAAAATGTCCTTTTTTTCCACAAAGAAAACATTTAGTGGAGGAAGAGGGTTTTGATCTCTTCTTCACAAATCTGAATTCCCTGAAAGGTTTTCTGGACTTGTGAAATCTTTTCTGATATTTGTGCTTCTTGTATTTGTGACACGAACATGGAAAGTAGTTGTGAGTGTGACAGCCAAACTTTTGGAAATCCTTTCTGCAAAAGGTATCCATTGTTTTTTGCTCGTTGCTCTTGAGAAGTTTGCCAAGTCGCTTGGACTCGCACTGATCTTGAATGAGGTTTCTGGCCATCTAGTACAAGTGAGCAAGACTTAAATCTTAGCCAAAATAGTCAGGAGTGGGATGATATCGATCTCAATAACGGCATATGGTGACTCATTGAAGACAGGATTCCAAGAATCTCGGGTGGACCCCATGACGAATCTTCGTGTCATGTAAATAGGTTTGTCATGTTGTAATAATAGGATATGACATGAATCTTTTGTCACTTCAGATTCCTTTTAAGTCATGTCTTATTTTTCTATTTGTAATAAGTGAGATTTCTTTTATTAAAGGAAACCGCTTTAGTCGCGTCAGGTTTGTCTTATTGTGAATTATTAAGAATCTCTTTATGTCGTGTCAGCTTTTCCTTTATTAAAGGAAGCTGCTTTAGTCCTTGTTAGGAATAGTATAGATTCCGCTTTGTATTATTAGGCTTTGTAATTGTTTGCCTATAAATAATGAAGAACCCCTGACTAAACGGGCAGAGTCATATTTGGATTGAAACACATCTTTCTTTCTCTCAACAGCTTATAACATTTCTCTCTGAAGCTTCGCCTTTTGCCATGTCTTTCGCCCCCCGCTCCTTCCCTCACCTTCCCCTTAGTGTAATAGAGCCTAGTTAACTATAGCACTTCCCTGTTCTGGTATTGAAGGTCTTAAACTATACTTGTGTGTTGAACACTAGAGTCTTTGGCAATAGGGCAATAGCCGTTAAAGAGTAAATAAAAAGCGTCGTAAGTCTCGCAGTAAGTCCAGTCGTGACAAGTGTGTCCACCATGGCTGATCTTCCCCTGCTAGAACAAGAAGTTGTTGCTAACAACTCTGAAGTCACTTCATTTGATCCTTCTGCATCTCACTATGAGGTAGACATAACCCAAACACCTCCATCTACCAAATCAAGAGACCTTGCTCAAGTAGTGTCTGTATTTCAGCTTGACAGAGATCTTCATCTTTTGGCATTCCTGGATGAGAGGCAGTTTGGTGTGGCATCTGCCAATTTTCTTTGTAAGGTAGAGAGACAAAGTGTTTCTCTCTTTCCCAAAACTTGTTTGGAAGATCACCGCAACAGGAAATGAGGAGGCTTCTTTCTTCAGCAAATTCATCATCTTGAATGGCTGAAACCTGTGAGGGAAATTTCTGTAAGAATACCTAAGGGGTATACTGATTATGCAGGAATTGGAAACTATCTGTCTGAAATGAGAATGGAGCAAGTAAGGTGAGAAAATCCATTCCTAAGAGAATATCTTCACAGCATTGATCATACTGGAAAAAGCTGTATCGAACTGAGACATCTGGGGATAAGTGTATGAGAATGGTCATGGAATGTGCTTTACTTGGAAATCCACTACCAGAAGTAGTGGTAAAGATTGCTCTAGAGGAAATCCAAAATTCAGGAGGAAGACACTTGGATTTCATGAAAGAAATACATGAAACTGTGTCTAGAAGTACAGTAACGGTGATAGGAACATATCATGGAGGGTTAACAACAAGCTTTATGTATGGCTTATAGATCTGTCATGGGGTAAAGGTAGCTTTAGAAGTGGTAAGGATTAGTTGTTCTGTGGTTTTGTGTATTTTGGCTATGGAGAGGGTTGGTTCAGAATTAGAGAATTCGGATTTTGAGGTGAGACCTGAGGATGAGGTTGTATCAGGGTTAAGGACGGCTTGATCTGGTTCGGAATTCCATGTGTATAGGTGGGCATCAAAGGTTTGAGTTGAAATAAACTGAACAAGCTTGGCTGGTAGCTTCTTGGACTTTTTGAGGTAACAATCTTTTGCAAAATGTCCCTTTTTCCACAAAGAAAACATTTAGTGGAGGAAGAGGGTTTTGATCTCTTCTTCACAAAACTGAATTTCCTAAAAGGTTTTCTGGACTTGTGAAATCTTTTCTGATGTTTGTGCTTCTTGTAATTGTGACACGAACATGGAGAGTAGCTGTGAGCATGACAGCCAAACTTTTGGAAATCTTTTCTGAAAAAGGTATCTATTGTTTTTTGCTCGTTGCTCTTGAGAAGTTTGCCAAGTCGCTTGGACTCGCACTGATCTTGAATGAGCTTTCTGGCCATCTGGTACAAGTGAGCAAGACTCACCTGTCTTAGATCTGTAATATTGGCTCATTTGAACTCTGTTTCGAGCAATTCAGGAAGGGGTTGTGGCATGTTAAAGACGAACGCCTTCTTGATGGTTTTTGTATTTTGCCCAAAGGTAAAATACAGAGCTTCCTGTCTGAGATAGTAATCTCCAAGTTTTGCAACATCACAGCATTTGTTGAGTAAGAACTCCTTTTCTGCTTGCTTAATCTCTTGGGTTGTTTGTCCTATGAAAATGGCTCGTAGACATCTTAGAAACATCTGAATAGAATCTGCATCTATGAGGATGATCTGTCTTTCTTCTTCTGTCAGCATCCTTGTCCACCAACTGCGAAGTGATCCTGTAAAAGCAGCAACAAGACGATCAATGATATCTCTTATTTCAAGAGTAGGATTTCAGAGAGATTCTCCATTTATCCATGCATCCATTTTCTCAAGATATTTGAGTCTGTCATCAGGAAGGATGGCATCAATGTTCCAGAATTGCTTGTGATCTGGAGCATATGGGATGGAAACTTTTCCTTCAATGTTTTGTTGTCTCTGAGGTTGCTGTTGTGGAACCTGTGGTACTTGTGCTTGTGGCGACTGTTGGTTCCGGTGCTCACTAGCTTGGGAAGTTTCTCCCTGGTCACTGGTTGTTTCTGAATCATCAGGATTAGTTTGTACAGGGTTGTGTGTACGTGTCCTTGTGGTGTCCGTGTAGAACGGAGTCACAGGAGTCTGCATAAGAACTGGTCCTTTGTATGGAGGAATCGTCAGAGAGGATGAATTCTTTTCAAACGGATCAAAGGAGTCAAATGACGAAATGACTGTAGAAATTTCACTGGGACCTTCTTTCTCGGATTCATTACCCCACCCAGTTGGGATAATTTTCTCTTTCGAGAGATAATGAGAAAGTGGTGTGAGATCAACCTAATAGGCTTTTCGCAATTTCCACTTGGTATCCAGACTGCATGATCTGGCTTTGGATTATGCTTCCAAGGATGAGAGGACTGCTTCATTGGCTTGGCTGGCTGTTTGAGCTTTTCAGCGAGTCATTCTCTTTTTCTTTTGAACTCGTTAGAATCAAGGTAATGCTTCTCCGAAGAATATTTCTGTATGTTGATCATGTTGACGCTGTTTGAAGAACGAACTTGTTCGAAAAAGGATACAGATTGTACAGTGATAGTAGATGATTTATACACGGCTGTAAAGGTTGCTGGCTTGATAGGTAATAGAGATTTGAACTTTTGTGTGAGTAGGGAAGTTTGGTAATATGAGTTTGGGTTTAATAGAGAAAGCTTGAAAAGTTCGCCTGGTTTGGTAGATGGAGGTGTTTGGGTTATGTCTACCTCATAGTGAGATGCGGAAGGATCAAAAGAAGTGATTTCAGAGTTGTTAGCAACAACTTCTTGTTCTGGCAGGGGAAGATCAGCCATGGTGGATACACTGGTCACGACTGGACTGACTGCAGCACTTACGACGCCTTTCATTCACTCTTTAACAGCTATTGCCCTATTGCCAAAGAATCTAGTGTTCAACACACGAGTATAGTTTAAGACCTTTAATACCAGAATAGGGAAGTACTACAGTTAACTAGGCACTAAGACCACTAAGGGCAAGGTGAGGAGCGGGAGGCGGAAGACATGGCTAAAGGCGAAGTTTGAGAGAGAGAAGTAGAAGATGTAAGCTGCTTGAGAGAAAGAAAGATGTGTTTCAATCCAAATCTGAATCTACCCCTTTAGTCAGGGGTTCTTCATTATTTATAGGCAAACCATTACAAAGCCTAATAATACAAAGCGGAATCTTCACTATTCCTGACAAGGACTAAAGCCGCTTCCTTTAATAAAGGAAAAGCTAACACGACATAAAGAGATTCCTAATAATTCATAATCGACAAACCTGACGCTACTAAAGCGGTTTCCTTTAATATAGGAAATCTCACTTATTACAAACAGACAAACGAGACATGACTTAAAGGGAATCTGAAGTGACAAAAGATTCCTATCATATCCTATTATTACAACATGACAAACCTATTTACATGACACGAAGCTTCGTCATGGGGTCCACCCAGGATTCCTGGAATCCAGTCTTCAATAAGTCACCATATGTCATTATTGAGATCGATATCATCCTACTCTTGACAATTTGGCTAAGATTTCATTTATTAAAGGAAACCGCTTTAGTCGCTTCAGGTTTGTCTTATTGTGAATTATTAAGAGTCTCTTTATGTCGTGTCAGATTTTCCTTTATTAAAGAAAGCTGATTTAGTCCTTGTCAGGAATAGTGTAGATTCCACTTTGTATTATTAGGCTTTGTAATGGTTTGCCTATAAATAATGAAGAACCCTTGACTAAAGGGGCAAAGTCAGATTTGGATTTAAACACATCTTTTTTTCTCTCAACAGCTTACAACTTCTCTCTCTCAAGCTTCGTCTTTAGCCATATCTTCCGCCTCCCGCTCCTTCCCTCACCTTCCCATTTGTGGTATCAGAGCCTAGTTAACTGTAGCACTTCCCTATTCTGGTATTGAAGGTCTTAAACTATACTTGTGTGTTGAACACTAGAGTCTTTGGCAATAGGGCAATAGCCGTTAAAGAGTGAATGAAAGGCGTTGTAAGTCCCGCAGTAAGTCCAGTCGTGACCAGTGTATCTACCATGGCTAATCTTCCCCTGCCAGAACAAGAAGTTGTCGCTAACAACTCTGAAGTCACTTCCTTTGATCCTTTCGCATCTCACTATGAGGTAGACATAACCCAAACACCTCCATCTACCAAATCAGGAGAACTCTTCAAACTCTTTCCATTAAACCCCTACTCATATTACCAAACCTCCCAATTCACACAAAAGTTCAAATCTCTATTACCTATCAAGCCAGCAGCCCTTACAGCCGTGTACAAATCATCTACAATTTCTGTACAATCTGTATCCTCTTCCCACACAGAAACCTATCTTCCTATACTTTCTGAACCTGATCTCCGTAGATATAGACAGAAAGGTTACAAAGGTTTACACCTTGGAGCCATTCGTCTAGCCTTACAGCCTAGTTTCCTTGCCGGAAAAAATGTTTTATGTCTAGTCTCTTTACTAGATACCAGGTGGCGTAAGTTTGATGATGCACTCATCTGTGCCATCGAAGTAGGTCTTCACAATGGCCATGTTCTCATCCAGGTTGAGCCAAACTTCACCCTTGATCTTTCCCGTCCTACCCTTTCTCAAACTATACAGGTCCTTATCCAACTTTATGGAGCTGATATGAACCCAAATTAAACTGTTGTTGCACTCCATCATTCTATGACCTATAAAGTCCAAACCCATCTTTTTTCCATGGACCACAACTGTAAGCCTCGAGTCCACGTGTTAGGTGATAGTAATGTTACTCAACCAAAGATCTACACCAAACATGAACTCACTTTCCCTCCTTGTTGGAAAAATGATTATGAGAGAAGCCATAACCGACCAATCATCCATGATTCACCAAGAATCTCTAGGCATTCTCTAGAACCAGGTCGTGTCGCCATATCCTTTCTAACAGAATCCCAACTAGCTGAATCATATGAAAAATGCCAACTTGCTGGACATCCTCAGTCCTATCCACACTATGTCAGAAAACCCTTTGCTACCACATCTAGGTCCTCTAGATATGTCTGTTCTATTAATTTTCCTGAAGACATCTATTGTACAGGAGAAGCCGACAACGCATATGTTGGTAAATGGCAAGTTACCAAAACCAGACCACAAGATGTCGGACAAATCGAGTCAGCAATCAATTGGAGCAACATGAATGCAAAAGCTCAGAATGCTGCCATTCAAAAAATATGGTCAGATCTCAAGGAACATGTTGCATAGACAAAATGCGAAACCCCATTTTTCTATCTTATCTCGATTTGCGTGTTTTACCTCATTTTGTGTGAATTGACCTGTTTATGTGCTATATGACTTAGAATGTGCTAAATATGTGATTAATACCCCTAATACATGCTAAGTGTGCATTCATGAAATTTTCATCAAAAACGGAATCCGAAATTTTATCGTCGCTTTTAGTGAATAGTATTTTGAGCACCTATCCGCTAAAATTTTTACAGGGGTGTTTTAAACGTTTTAAAACCTAGTCCTCGGGTATTAATAGAACCGTGTTTGATTAAAACGGATTTGGAATCAGTTTTGGAATTTTAAAGGTTTTTACACTTTCTTTTGCAAGAAAACGAGTTTTAAGCCGACTCGGGTGGAATTGTTTGAATGTAAAACTTCTTGTCACCTAAAAATAAATTACTTGAGATAGTTTAGGTGTTGCATAAATGTTTTGAGTAAAGAAATAGCTAAAATGAATTAAAAGACAAGAAAATACTAAAAATAACTAGTTTTCACCTTTGACCTTGATTTAATTTGTTTGACTTTACATAATATAACATCAACGCACACTTGCAAAGCACAAAACATACTCATTTTACACCTACATGGCCGAGAGCTTCAAGGGAGAAAAGAGAAGTTGATTTTCAAGGTTTTCAAAGCAAAATTTCATAGAAAAGGCTAGTTTTTGTCCGTAGTTTTTTCTACCGAGTTGGATTCCGCTTGTTGGGCACGCATAGCATGCATATCTAGGCTTGTTTCGGATCAAAGGTGAGAGAAAAATTCTAGATCTCAAAAGTCATCTTTTGTATTTTTGCGTATACTTGAATATTGAACCGTTAGAATGTTAATTTGAAGTTATATTATTGCTCAGTGCATGCTAAGGATCGATTATATGTATTCTTATAAGATTTGAACCGTTGTAGCATGAATGTTTATTTTCGGGTATTTAAAGTTGATAGTTTGGCTATTTGTTGATTATTTTGAGTTGTAGTGGTTGGAATCGATTGTCGTCGATTTGTAAAAGTTTGTAAAATATAGGGTAGCGCCGTTGTAATGCCGAAATTTTGATTGAGATGTTGGTGCGAAAATTCGGAAATTTCAGCGTAGGTGCATTGAGGTTTTAGGGCTGTTGGGCTTGATTTGGATGTATTTTGGTTGGTTTCCGAGGGGACTAATGTAGTTGGTTAAGTGAGTGAGTGATAGGAATTGGTTTGGAGTTGTTTGAATTAGTAGAATGTAAGTTATGATTATTTGAAGTTTAGGTTATCTTTCTTTAAAATGTTGTAATATGCCTTTAGATGATCGGGTGGTGTTTGAGTGATTGAATTGTGAGTTGTTGATGGTTAGATTAGGGTTTGGTTGTCTGTCTAATGTATGTTAAGTTGGGTGGCCTACTTTGTCATCTAACTTAGTTGTTTAACTGTTAATTGATTAATGGATGTTGTGTTGTTTTAATGTTATTAATTGATTGATGCATTATTGATTATTGATTATTGATGAACCGGGAGATAGTCAACGGAAAAGGTTGTCCTCCTGTGATTGATTGTTTATTTTTATTGCTGAGTCTTGGTATGCGTGTGCCACCTCTCGGGCGATATCGGACCGTCGGGTTGAAAACGGCATGGCTACCAGAGGCAACCCTCATCTCACATGGGCGGAGATGCCATGGAGGGCAGGGCTAGTGAGGTACCTCGGGTGTGTGTGTCATGGGGATGATAAGAAGTTAGTTGAGATCGTGATGGCGTTTGGAGCTACACCAAATAAAGTATCCTTTATTGATTGGTCATTATAGTTATGTGTTTATATTGTTATTGATGTTTATTAGTGTGTTTATTGCTCAAAGGATCATTTCCAAGGAGTATAGTAAATACTGTTAGAGATCTATCGGATCCTCACTGGTCTTGTTTTATATAAGCTCACTCTCAATTATTGCATGCTTACAGGTGTTGTTGAGCAAGACTACGGGTACGTGCCTCTTGAAGAGGAAAATGTGTCTTTCATGGATGAGTCTTATGTGCAGGAGTCATTGCCATGAGATTGTTTGTAGTTGATGTATTATGATTTATTATAAACCTACTTTAACTTAAAGACTTATGTATGATGATTTAGTAGTCTTTATTTTGATCATGATTAGATTATTAGGTTGGTTTATAATCTATTTTGAAATGTATGTATAGTTTATGTATGAAGTTGGAACGGAGGCGTATAACTATGAACGGATTGTTGAAGGAATGATAATTGTATAATATGGTTATGTTGTATGTTGTTAATTTAATTGAGGAGTTGATTGCTGAATGGTTTGTGGAGTTAGTTGTATGATATTCTGAGAGGTTGGTTTAGAGTCTCGGTGTCTTAATTACTGTCGTTATACTACCGAAATTCCGTTGCGTCCTGACTAATCGTAGGAGGGGTCGAGTTGGGACACAAAAGAAGCGCATGATCATCTCAGACAAGGTTGTTATGACCAATATAATGACCTCCATAAGGCTTTCCACAAGAATCACATATACCATCAGACAACTCCAATCAACTGGAAAAAACTGCAGAAAGCCGCTCTAGTTCGGAACCCTTCCGGACAAGTTCGTTCTTGGAATAGCTTCAATATGATCAACATGCAGAAATCTTCTTCCGAGAAGCATTATCTTGATTCAGATGAGTTCAAAAGAAAAATAGAACAACTCGCTGAAAAGCTCAAACAGCCAGCTAAGCCAAAGAAGCAGTCATCTCATCCTTGGAAGCATAATTCAAAGCCAGATCATGCAATCTGGATACCAAGTGAAAATTGCGAAAAAAGCCTATTGGGTTGATCTCACACCACCTTCTCATTATCTCTCCAAAGAGAAAATTATCCCAATTGGGTGGGGTGATGAAGACGAGAAAGAAGGTCCCAGTGAAATTTCTTCAGTCATTTCGTCATTTGGCTCCTTTGATCCGTTTGAAAAGAATTCATCCTCTCAGACGATTCCTCTATACAAAGGACCAGTTCTTATGCAGACTCCTGTGACTCCGTTCTACACGGACACTACAAGGACACGTACACACAACCTTGTACAAACTAATCCTGATGATTCAGAAACAACTAGTGACCAGGGAGAAACTTCCCAAGCTGGTGAGCACCGGAACCAACGGCCGCCACAACCACAAGTCTCACAGGTTCCACAACAGCAACCTCAGAGACAACAAAACATTGAAGGAAAAGTTTTCATCCCATATGCTCCAGATCACAAGCAATTCTAGAACATTGATGTCATCCCTCCTGATGACAGACTTAAATATCTTGAGAAAATGGATGCATGGATAAATGAAGAATATCTCCAAAATCCTACTCTTCAAATAAGAGATATCATTGACCGTCTTGTTGTAGCTTTTACAGGATCACTTCGCAGTTGGTGGACAAGGATGCTGACAGAAGAAGAAAGACAGATCATCCTCACAGATGCAGATCCTATTCAGATGTTTCTAAGATGCCTATGAGCCATTTTCGTAGGACAAACAACCCAAGAGATTGAGCAAGCAGAAAAGGAGTTCTTACTCAACAAATGTTGTGATGTTGCAAAACTTGGAGATTACTATCTCAGACAGGAAGATCTGTATTTTACCTTTGGGAAAAATACAGAAACCATCAAGAAGGCGTTCATCTTTAACATGCCACAACCCCTTCCTGAATTGCTCGAAACAGAGTTCAAACGAGCCAATATTACAGATCTAAGACAGGTGAGTCTTGCTCACTTGTACCAGATGGCCAGAAAGCTCATTCAAGATCAGTGCGAGTCCAAGCGACTTGGCAAACTTCTCAAGAGCAACGAGCAAAAAATAATGGATACCTTTTACATAAAAGATTTCCAAAAGTTTGGCTGTCCTGCTCACAGCTACTCTCCATGTTCGTGTCACAAATACAAGAAGCACAAATATCATAAAAGATTTCACAAGTCCATAAAACCTTTTAGGGAATTCAGATTTGTGAAGAAGAGATAAAAACCCTCTTCCTCCACTAAATGTTTTCTTTGTGGAAAAAAAGAACATTTTGCAAAAGATTGTTACCTCAAAAAGTCCAAGAAGCTACCAGCCAAGGTTGTTCAGTTCATTTCAACTCAAACCTTTGATGACCAGCTATACACATGGACTTCCGAACCAGATCAAGCCGTCTTAACCTTGATACAGTCTCATCCTCAAGTCTCACCTCAGAATCCGAATCCTCTGATTCTGAACCAACCCTCTCCATAGCCAAAATACACAAAACCACAGAACAACCAATCATTACCACTTCCAAAGCTACCTTTACCCCAGGACAAATCTATAAGCCATACATAAAGCTTGTTGTTAACCCTCCAGGATATATTCCTATCACCGTTACTGTACTTCTAGACACAGGTTCATGTATTTCTTTCATGAAATCCAAGTGTCTTCCTCCTGAATTTTGGATTTCCTCTAGAGCAACCTTTACCATCGCTTCTGGTAGTAGATTTACAAGTGAAGCACATTCCATGACCATTCCCATACACTTATCCCCAGATGTCTCAGTTCGACACAGCTTTTACTAGTATGATCAATGTTGTGAAGATATTCTCTTAAGAATGGATTTTCTCACCTTACTTGCTCCATTTTCATTTCAGACAGATGGTTTTCAATTCCTGCATAATCAGTATACCCCTTGGGTATCCTTACAAAAATTGCCCTCACAGGTTTCAGCCATTCAAGATGATGAATTTGCTAAAGAAAGAAGCCTCCTCATTTCCTGTTGCGGTGATCTTCCAAACAATTTTTGGGAAAAAGAGAAACACTTTGTCTCTCTACTTTACAAAGAAAATTGACAAATGCCATACCAAACCGCCTTTCATCCAGGAATGCCAAAAGATGAAGATCTTTGTCAAGGTGAAATACAGACACTACTTGAGCAAGGTCTCATCTGACCAACCAGATCTCCATGGGCAAGTCATGCCTTTTATGTCAACAAAAGATCTGAACAAGTTTGAGGAAAGAAAAGATTGGTGATAGATTATCGCCAACTCAATGATCAATTGCAAGATATCAGATACCCTCTTCCAAGAAAGGAACAACTCCTTCAGAAGCTATCCAAAGCCAAATTCTTCTCCAAATTTGATATGAAATCTGGATTTTGGCAAATTGGTATTACTGAAGCTGATAGATTCAAAACTGCTTTTGTTGTTCCATAGGGACATTATGAATGAAAGGTCATGCCATTCGGTCTCAAGAATGCACCGTCCGAGTTCCAACACAGAATGGATGATGTATACCGACCCCTTGTGCAGCACTGTATTGTCTACATTGATAATGTTTTGGTATTCAGTAACACAGCTAAAGAATACCACTAGCATCTCCGACAATTCCAGGAGTTAACCTACCAGCATGGATTAGTTCTTGCTGAATCCAAGATGAAAATTAGTCTCAATACTATTGATTTTCTTGGTTTGCAGATAAGAGAAGGACACATTCTCTTACATGACCACATATCAAGCAAAGTCCTCAACTTTCCTGATGAACTCAGAATTGTTACACAGATACAGCAGTTCCTTGGCCTCATCAATTATGCCTCATCGCATGTTCCATCATTGGCCAACTACACCAGCCAGATTTCCAAGTACCTCCGAAAATCTAACATTGGAAATTGGTCTCCATAAGCCACAGTTGCAGTCCAGAAGCTGAAAGAGCTATGTAAAACACTTCTTTCTCTCAAGATCCCAGGTCCAAGACAACTCAACTTGCAAACTGATGCTTCCCTTGATTTTTGGGCCGCAGTTCTCATTGAAGAAGACAATGGATGTAACGCCCGAGATTTAGCCATGCATTTAATTACTGTTGCATCCCTTGTTTGCGCATTTACTTCTATGCCTTATTAACTGACTTTGTGACTACTATTCACTCCGTTTTTAAACTACTTTCTATTAGTTAATTAGCATTTTTATTAAATCATATTAATTGTCAAAGTAATGAGAAAAATGTGCATTTGAGCTAGAAGCGTTAGGAGGGCTCGTTTAGAAAATGATTTTTGTAGTTGAATGAATAGTGTTACGTAACCAACTTGGAGTTTAATTAGCTAACATTAAAATTACGCTTAGGACTTGTTTCTAACTAGCTTGACTCACATTTTGACCATACACTTAAATTAAAACAACTCACCTAAGCTTATATACCCCTCAAACAACTCACCTTATATCATAACTAGCAAAAATCAAAACAAAAAAGTGCTGAATTTTACTGTAGCAAATCCGAGAATAGTGTAGGAGGAGAATGAGAGGATTTTGCTCATCAAATCTTCAAGCCAAGCCAAGCCAAGCTAGGAGCAAGTAGTTTAGGGTGTTTGCTAGCCTCCCGAGAGTTCCTACGCGTAATTGGTGAGGGTTTTCATGACTTTTTATGCATATCTAAAATGTTACATTTTTCTTGATTTGTTGAAAATGTTATCAAATGCTATTGCAAAGCTTATCTATGCTATTATACCTTGTATATAAGTGCTAGAGAACACATTTGAGCTATTAGTTCGCATTTTAAACGGTTGGAATCGTCATTTGAATTTATGAGATGAATAGTGACGTTTTTCTAGGGTTTTATGTAATTGCACGTATTAGCTTGATTCAACACTCCTAATAGATGCCTTAGGTGCTAATGAAGGTAGTCTAATAGCCCCGTGCACTTGAATTGCTCTAGAATCGCATAAAACGTGAAATAGCCGACTTTAACAAAGGAGTTTCGGGGTTCATGCGAATCCGGGTGGATTCGGGCTTCACTTCTAGTATTCTTAGGCTACCTAGGTGCTATAGAAGCTTTGATAACCCTTGTTTGAAGCCCGGATAAGGTATGTGTAGTTTAAAGCCATAAGAGGGAATTTGGGGCTTTCGGGGTAATCGCGTGCATTTGAATGAGTTAGAGGGTTGAGAGGGTACCTTGGGGGTTAGTTAGAAGGTTGGGAGAGTTTCCTTTGAAAATGAAATCATTAACTTTGGTTTAGAAGAGAAATAGTTCGAAAAACAAAGGGGTTTAGGTGCAATTTAAGTTGTCTCACACTTCTAAACCCATGTCAGGACTTCTTGAGTGTTTATATGTGATTTTAAATTGATTTGGAGCTTTTGGAATGATTCTATGCTTATTTGGTATAAGTTCATTTGTAAACTGCTTATTAACTTCTATATTTGCTTCTATCCTAATTGTATCGAGGTCAACCTACTTTGTTGATCCTCCTATGTGTTAATGCTTATATTATTGCTATTAACTTGCCATTGTTAAGTGCATTGCATAGTGGTTGCGCAACCATAGTGTCAGGGGCGGATGTGTTGAATATCGGCTGGGCGGCAGAGGGCTTGCCGGTGGATATTCAAACTCCGTACCCTATTCCCTCATTCGCCTGGTCCGGAGATTGCCAGGGGATGTTGGGTCGTAGGATTCGGGGTACATCCGGAGTACACCCACTGGAGTGATTGGGGTTATGCCGGCTTATCGTGATCGTGCTCGTGGTTCGTGGATCGTGATTGAAGACCAGTGAAGATTGGTGTATAGGGGATTGTTGAAACGTATCCTTTTAAATGTGTGATTATTTAAGTTATCGTTGTTTCTTTAATTGTCTAAGTGTTATTGTTGTATGATTGTATTATATGTTGCATTGCACGCCCCGGGACTATATCCCTCACTGGGCAACAGTGGTTGCTCATACCTCACTAACATGTTTCAGGTGGCGCAGTTGGAGGAGTTGCCCTAGTTGCTGTGTGTTATTCTGAAGTGGCTGTGCCTTCTTGTTTCTATTTGGTATTTGTGTACCTATTTTGTGGCCTAAGGGCTTTGTTTATATTGGTTGTTGTAAGAAGTTGAAGGATAGTTAGTTGTTGTGTAGATTTGGGAACCTATATCTTGTAATAACTTATATTTCTGCTATTAGCTTCTTCGCATGCTTGGGAGTGAATGGCTTAAAGTAGAAAAATTTGATCTTTCAATTATGTTTAATTGATTTCCTAGAATGTCATGATTATAAAACTATGTTGATAATAAGTTCTCGCATGCTTGGGTGTTTTGGAACTATTGTGTACTATAAGGCTCGGATGGCCTTAGAACTTTGATGTTTAATTAAGAAAATCTTGTATTGTATTGTTGGGACTTTGTTTGAGTGTTTACAGGTTTTCAGAATGTCCATAGTACAGGGGAAACTCTGTCCGTTTTTCCCCTAAAATTTTGTGACCGGGTTTGGTATTGGGTTGAGAATAGCATGGTTATTAGAGCCTCCGGTCTCGTGAGGGATCGGGGCGTTACAGGTGGTATCAGAGCTTAGTTAGCTCTAAGCCGGGACAGGGTCCTCGGCCTGTCCGGTAGTAACCCTTGCGTGTGTGCTTGATTAAGTGTGTGTCTTAAAAGTGTATGCCTGCATGTTTGATTGTGTGTCTGGTATTGAATGTGTGCACCTATGTGATATAATTATATGTTACGTGCTAAATGTGTGCAAGGTGAAGCAAAGTGGCTAGTTATGCATCAAATTGACTTTGTGAATTATTAAATGCTTGAACTGTTGCTTGTAATGTGTGTATTTGAATGTCTTTGATTGAGTTGTGTTATACTTGACTTGATTATCGTGCTTGAGTGACTTTGATGATTACACTGTTTCACAAACTCTTTTTATTAACATGTTTGCGTAATTGTTTAAAGAATGATTATACATATGCAATTGTTTGGCATGCATACATAACCCGTCGAATGGTAAGAAAAACTCCTTCCTCCCCTAAAGAGAGGTGATTAGTGGCAGGCCTTCCAAATTATGTTGATTAGCAAAAATGAGAGGCAATTAATCAGCCTTTATTTGGGAATTGGTGGATATAATTGGAGCTCAGTTATTGGGATTCTTCTAAGGCCTTCTTCAGTGCTTAGCGGTCATAAATGAGTAGCTTCTTTTGGGGTTTCTATATGACAGTTCTCTGGAGTATATTCTTGGTATTTTCTTATCAGCTATTCATTTGGCATTCTTTTGTCGGCATCTCTCAGAAGAATTGGTATATGGGATTCTTTTTAGCCTTATTATCTGGTATTATTTACAATACTCCTGCTCGGAACTTTTATTGGTATTTTCTCTCCGCTCTTAGTTGGGATTCTATTCTTCTATGGTATTCGTACCAGCGGGATTCTTATTTGGATTTCGAAGTAGCGTCTCTATTGGAGCCTTTATTTGGCCTTATTACGTGAGGTTCACAGACAATACTACTGGGATTTCTTAATGAGCTTCCATGAGAATTCGTATATGGTATTCTTGCTTAGCAACTGATGACGAATAATCAGAGTTGGTTTTCAGTTGATGCAGATGTTCTCTTGTGAAGAAGAATTGCGTGGACGCAATTAGTTTAAGGGGGAGAGGATGTAACGCCCGAGATTTAGCCATGCATTTAATTACTGTTGCATCCCTTGTTTGCGCATTTACTTCTATGCCTTATTAACTGACTTTGTGACTACTATTCACTCCGTTTTTAAACTACTTTCTATTAGTTAATTAGCATTTTTATTAAATCATATTAATTGTCAAAGTAATGAGAAAAATGTGCATTTGAGCTAGAAGCGTTAGGAGGGCTCGTTTAGAAAATGATTTTTGTAGTTGAATGAATAGTGTTACGTAACCAACTTGGAGTTTAATTAGCTAACATTAAAATTACGCTTAGGACTTGTTTCTAACTAGCTTGACTCACATTTTGACCATACACTTAAATTAAAACAACTCACCTAAGCTTATATACCCCTCAAACAACTCACCTTATATCATAACTAGCAAAAATCAAAACAAAAAAGTGCTGAATTTTACTGTAGCAAATCCGAGAATAGTGTAGGAGGAGAATGAGAGGATTTTGCTCATCAAATCTTCAAGCCAAGCCAAGCCAAGCTAGGAGCAAGTAGTTTAGGGTGTTTGCTAGCCTCCCGAGAGTTCCTACGCGTAATTGGTGAGGGTTTTCATGACTTTTTATGCATATCTAAAATGTTACATTTTTCTTGATTTGTTGAAAATGTTATCAAATGCTATTGCAAAGCTTATCTATGCTATTATACCTTGTATATAAGTGCTAGAGAACACATTTGAGCTATTAGTTCGCATTTTAAACGGTTGGAATCGTCATTTGAATTTATGAGATGAATAGTGACGTTTTTCTAGGGTTTTATGTAATTGCACGTATTAGCTTGATTCAACACTCCTAATAGATGCCTTAGGTGCTAATGAAGGTAGTCTAATAGCCCCGTGCACTTGAATTGCTCTAGAATCGCATAAAACGTGAAATAGCCGACTTTAACAAAGGAGTTTCGGGGTTCATGCGAATCCGGGTGGATTCGGGCTTCACTTCTAGTATTCTTAGGCTACCTAGGTGCTATAGAAGCTTTGATAACCCTTGTTTGAAGCCCGGATAAGGTATGTGTAGTTTAAAGCCATAAGAGGGAATTTGGGGCTTTCGGGGTAATCGCGTGCATTTGAATGAGTTAGAGGGTTGAGAGGGTACCTTGGGGGTTAGTTAGAAGGTTGGGAGAGTTTCCTTTGAAAATGAAATCATTAACTTTGGTTTAGAAGAGAAATAGTTCGAAAAACAAAGGGGTTTAGGTGCAATTTAAGTTGTCTCACACTTCTAAACCCATGTCAGGACTTCTTGAGTGTTTATATGTGATTTTAAATTGATTTGGAGCTTTTGGAATGATTCTATGCTTATTTGGTATAAGTTCATTTGTAAACTGCTTATTAACTTCTATATTTGCTTCTATCCTAATTGTATCGAGGTCAACCTACTTTGTTGATCCTCCTATGTGTTAATGCTTATATTATTGCTATTAACTTGCCATTGTTAAGTGCATTGCATAGTGGTTGCGCAACCATAGTGTCAGGGGCGGATGTGTTGAATATCGGCTGGGCGGCAGAGGGCTTGCCGGTGGATATTCAAACTCCGTACCCTATTCCCTCATTCGCCTGGTCCGGAGATTGCCAGGGGATGTTGGGTCGTAGGATTCGGGGTACATCCGGAGTACACCCACTGGAGTGATTGGGGTTATGCCGGCTTATCGTGATCGTGCTCGTGGTTCGTGGATCGTGATTGAAGACCAGTGAAGATTGGTGTATAGGGGATTGTTGAAACGTATCCTTTTAAATGTGTGATTATTTAAGTTATCGTTGTTTCTTTAATTGTCTAAGTGTTATTGTTGTATGATTGTATTATATGTTGCATTGCACGCCCCGGGACTATATCCCTCACTGGGCAACAGTGGTTGCTCATACCTCACTAACATGTTTCAGGTGGCGCAGTTGGAGGAGTTGCCCTAGTTGCTGTGTGTTATTCTGAAGTGGCTGTGCCTTCTTGTTTCTATTTGGTATTTGTGTACCTATTTTGTGGCCTAAGGGCTTTGTTTATATTGGTTGTTGTAAGAAGTTGAAGGATAGTTAGTTGTTGTGTAGATTTGGGAACCTATATCTTGTAATAACTTATATTTCTGCTATTAGCTTCTTCGCATGCTTGGGAGTGAATGGCTTAAAGTAGAAAAATTTGATCTTTCAATTATGTTTAATTGATTTCCTAGAATGTCATGATTATAAAACTATGTTGATAATAAGTTCTCGCATGCTTGGGTGTTTTGGAACTATTGTGTACTATAAGGCTCGGATGGCCTTAGAACTTTGATGTTTAATTAAGAAAATCTTGTATTGTATTGTTGGGACTTTGTTTGAGTGTTTACAGGTTTTCAGAATGTCCATAGTACAGGGGAAACTCTGTCCGTTTTTCCCCTAAAATTTTGTGACCGGGTTTGGTATTGGGTTGAGAATAGCATGGTTATTAGAGCCTCCGGTCTCGTGAGGGATCGGGGCGTTACAATGGACACAGACAAGTCTGTGGTTACAAATCAGGAACTTTCACGCCAGCACAGCGCAACTATCCCTCTTTCAAAAGAGAAGTTCTTGCAGTTATTCAGGGAATCAAAAAATTCAAGTTTTATCTTGCTCAAAATCCTTTCATTATTGAAACAGATTTTAAAGAATTTCGGGGTGTTCTTAAAAGAAGGCAGAATGATATTCCAAATCCACAACTCATCCGATGGACAGAATGGATTTCCCAGTTCAACTAGACAATGCGACACATCCCAGGCAAAGAAAATATCCTTGCTGATTTTCTCTCTCGCACTCCACCATCAGAGAAAACTATATGCATGGTAAATCCAGATGGACGCAAGCTTTCATCTTCCCTTGTTCCAGGTCTTATTCCATGCAATTCCAACTCAGATCTAGATCCCACTGATGGACAGTCCCAAACATTTTATGACTAGAGTCTAGACCAACAAGCTCAATTTCTGGGAGCACTACCTGAAGAGCTCAGAGTAAATATACTCTGATCATTCGCCAGAAGCCAGATCACTGATTTCTTTGAAGAATTCGTTGAGAACAAGCTCAGAAGAATTATTGATCTATTATCATCTGTCTATTATGTTCGCAACGTTGTTCATCACAGTCCCCAACATGAAGAACCATGGGATACAGTTCTTGATTTCAATAATTATGACTTTTCCAAGATGCAATTTTTGTATCTTTGGTATTGGCTTAATTATTATCCTATGCCAGTTCTTTTTGATCCAAAACTCATTCAGAGACATGTTCATGTGTTCCCAGAATCCCGCTTCGTCAAGCTATTCTCACAGGTGTTTCAGTCATTTGACCCTCCTACACTCATCACCGGTCAAGTTATACAACACTAGGAGGTTTTCATCATTCGCCTTACAGATGTTTGGAATCGAGTCATTCCACCGACCATCATCCTAATCAACCATTTCCACATCCGACAAGAGCCTTGGGAATATTTTATTTCTTGGGAACAATTTCTTACTGTCAAGAGAGCCACTGCTCGAGCACATGGTCTAGATGTTTCTGATCCCCGAGATTTTTGGCACGTCCGCTTTCCTGATAGCCCTACTTTTCATGAACATCTTCTCACCTTCCAGAGTTTTTCTCAAGAGGATTGCTTTTCTACTGCAGACCTTGGGTCTGACTACGACCCGTGGGGGGGAAATCTTAGCCAAAATAGTCAGGAATTGGATGATATAGATCTCAATAACGACAGATGGTGACTCATTGAAAACAGGATTCTAGGAATCCAGGGTGGACCCCATGACAAAGTTTCGTGTCTTGTAAATAGGTTTGTCATGTTGTAATAATAAAAGATGACAGGAATCTTTTGTCACTTCAGATTCCCTTTAGGTCATGTCTCGTTTGTCTGTTTGTAATAAATGAGATTTCTTTTATTAAAGGAAACCGATTTAGTCGCGTCAGGTTTGTCTTATTATGAATTATTAAGAATTTCTTTATGTCGTGTCAACTTTTCTTTTATTAAAGGAAGCTGCTTTAGTCCTTGTTAGGAATAGTATAGATTCCGCTTTGTATTATTAGGCTTTGTAATAGTTTGCCTATAAATAATAAAGAACCCCTGACTAAAGGGAAAGAGTCATATTTGAATTGAAACACATCTTTCTTTCTTTCTTTCTTTCTTTCTTTCAACAACTTACAACTCCTCTCTCTCAAGCTTCGCGTTTAGTCATATCTTCCGCTTCCTGCTCCTTCCCTCACCTTTCCCATCAGAAGCATACCTTTGGATTTTATCGTGTAAAGTAAGAGAAGTGAAAAAACTAATGGCTAACTTCCTTTCGGTATTTTCCAAAAAAAAACTTTCCTGTGGTACAAGTCGTAATTGCGCACATGAACAAGGATTATGACACGGTCAAAGCATTTTGTACCCTTGGGCCCCATGCGTTTAGTCCTGGTCATCTGACTTGAATTCAGATGCCATCTGAATCATCCAACACCACAAAATTAAATTTTAACCTTTTCATTTTTCAAAACGATTTTTAAAAAATAATAATAATAATTGAAATTTAATATTGTAGGTTTTGACGATCTAGATCTCATCTCATTCAAATTAAGAGAGAGAGTTAGACTAGGATAAGATCAAAACCTCAAAACACTGTTGCCAATCTAGTTTACTTTTTCATTTTTGCCAAGAAAACATATTATTCACATAACTTAAGACTCCGCCACATCATCCACGTCTTGAAGGCGCACTGGCCTTCAACTAGATTTTTTTAAAATTATTTTCTCTTATTGTATAAATGATCCTAACTTAAGCTGAGGAACATAGTCTTGGTTATTTAATTTGATCCTCGCGCATCTGCCTTTATTATCCAAAATATATGAGGAGGTGCAGCACTGTGGATTAGAGACATTCCACATAACTCATTCACTAAAAAGGGAAAGAAAAAATAATAATAATAATGTTGTATATCAAAACTAACATTATCCGATTATTTACCTAACTTTATTATTTTATTTTATTTCTTTTTAATACAATGGAAGCTAAAATTCTGATTCGCATTCAAAATATTTATTTTTAGAACAAATCATTATCCGATCATTCTCATTTTCACGATTTTCTTCCATGCCAGCCTATGCATTTGACATCTTTTTTGTTTTTATTTTTTAAATCTTTCGCCCACTATATATTCTTTCTTTCTCTACGTAGTTTGTAATACTTTTGTTTATAGTTCCTCAAAGACTCAAACTTTGTGTCCTACTTGAGGTTTCAATCGACAATTTGTTCATTTTTTTTGTGATAATTGTTCATATCATGTCTCTTTATATTACAACATAGATGACAATAAATATTCATATTTCAATGATCAGACTACTATCCAAAGCTCTATAACTTTTTATAAGAAACGCAAAGTTATGTATTTATCTTGACACTTTTTTACAGTACATGCTTGATCTTTCACGTATTGAATTACTTTCTTTCATTTAAGAAATTTATTTTTTATTGTCAAAAACCTTTATTTGTTGTTATATTGCATGTATTTCTGTATTATATATTTATAAGAGGTCGACTTGTAGTTTTCTACTACAAATGTCAAGGTATGATTCTATTTAATGACTATTTATCCTCCACAACATTTCAACTCCTTTGCAGTACTCTAATTAAAAATTAAAAAATCGTCATAATAGATATTTTATTGCGATGATTCTAAATATTGTATAAATTACATTTTTATAACAATTTATTTAACTATTTTTATCACTTCTTATTAATAATTAATCATGAGATTACTTATTTCGATGGTTTTAAAATTATAGTTTTATATTTCAACAATTTTTTAACTTGTTGCATATTATTTAAGAAAAAAGTTTATAGTAGAGAATTGTAGTGAGACCATATGAAGTCATTCACAATGATTGTTAACCTTTTTGCCAAAAAAAAAAAAAAACATTGATAGTAGTCTTACATGATCTCGCACTTTTCTCTCTCTCATATATTTTTACTTTCTCTTTGGTATATTTGTATACACATCCCATCCTCCACAACAAACACCACCCCCCCCCCCCCCCCCCCCCCCCCTCCTCTCTCTCTTCATCTCCATCCTTTCAGTGCAGGTATCTGATAGTTCACACTGAATGGGTTTTCTTATTGCATTTCTCCAGACCTGGTGTCTAAGATAAGAAAAGATAACCCAAGCTAAACCTATTCATGAAAATGGTTCCTGTTGTTTAGTGACATTTATCAGAGAAAAGTGATATCATACTTCACCAAACTATAATAGAAGTCTAAGGGTCTATTTAACTTAATTGTGAAATTTTAGCTGTTAAACTATAAAGGTTTTAGCAGTAAAACTTTTGTTAAAAATATTATTAAACAAAGTTGTTGACGGTTTGGTCTTATCATGTCTAAATTATTATTCATTTTACAACAAAATTAAATATTAAAGAAGTAAATATGAGAAAAATAATTTATTTTGGTAAATCATCTAAAAATGTGGAGTATTTTTTAGGAGGAAAAAAAAACAGTTTCACTCGTAATATTAAAACCAATTCATGAAAGTCTTTTTCAAAAAGCTCAAATTTGAAGCTTCTTATTTTTCTAGCTTATTGTTAGCTTTGATTTTTGCGTAAAAATTCTTTTAAAAATGGATCAAATTAAACAGGTTATCTTCAGCTCTAAACTCACAAAAAGCGTTTTTAAGTGTTTTATGCATAATCCACTGTCTAGAGCTCCAATGATATTTTTTTTTTACTTTTTGTTGCTTTGGATTCTTTTAGGTAGCGATTGGTATACTGGAATAGATTTGGACTGGAATGAAATGGGCCAAGGAATGGAATGAAACTGATAATGGAATGAACTTTGGAATGCGAACGACATACTTGGTACGTTCTAAGAATGAAGAGTAGTAATGAAAATGTCTTATATAATATGACAGAATTGCCCTTTTATTATTATAGTATTAAAAATATAACAGGATTGCCCTTTTATTATAATAATTATTATTATATTTGGTATTATTATTATTATTATTGTTTTTATTTTTATCATTATTATTATTATTATTATATTTATTATTAATGTTATTATTATTACTACTAATAATAATAATTATTATTATTATTATTTTAATTTTATTGATTATTATTATTATTATTATTACTTTTATTTTTAGTTTTTGCTTGTATTTTTATTATAATAATAATAATAATTATTATTATTATTATTATTATTATTATTATTAAATAATATTTTATAATAATAATTATTATTATTATTATTATTATATTTCTTTATTATTTTTATTTTTAATTTTATTTTATAATAATAATTATTATTATTATTGTTATTTTTATTATTATTTTTGTTATTATTATTATTAAAATATGAGGGTATAATAGTCAAATTCATTCTCAAACACATGGGAATGACTCATTCCCATGTGTTTGCTTTGGAATAGCTATTCCCATATGCGCGGAAATAAAATTATTTTGGGAATGAGATTCCCAAATTTATTCCTTTATACCAAGTATGGGAATAAAAAAGAGTTGGAAATGTCATTTTATTCCCAACCCCATTCTAATATACCAATCGCTACCTTAAAGAAATAGCATAATACTAGAATCATAACGGCTAAATCACTAATTGTAAATTCTTTTAAAACCCATTTGAATTGCATAACAGCTCCCCCACTTAGTGGCTACTTCTTGATACTAATTATGACCACAAAAACCATATTATTCGGGTTTTAATACCTCCCAAAAAAGGCAGTTACGAAACTTTTAATTAAAATTCCCCTCACTTAATGAACTTAATGTTTTAATATTACCGTACTATAATGGCCCATGTAACTGAAATTTCATGGCCCTAAATGCTGATTCTTACAAGTGGGGGTGTCAACATCAATTTGCAATCTGATATCATTTAATTAAATTTTGTTAGTTAGAAAAGGATTGAAGAGGGCAAAGAAAGGCAATGGAGGTCTTGAAAGGAACTCTAGAAAACGTCAAGCTTAGCATAAACACATAAATAATATCCCAAACAATAATTTTCAAGTATCTATTCTACCCTTTATCAATAATGGGACACTATTTTTTTCTTTTGATTCAAAGGATGGCTAAAACCGTACTACAACAGGGACACTATTTTGGAATGAAGGAAAAATAGAAGTGAAAGTGGCATTCAAACTATAAGGAATGAGGAATGAATCTAGAAATATGAATATAACTAAAGTGGGTATATTCAAATTATATTATTACCATATTGAGTAAAAGCTAGATGAATATCGACAATTTCATCTTTTTTGAAGAAAAAAAATTAAAGAAAATCTTTGTGAAAGTATGCTTCCTCCATCTTGAAAAGAGAGTATCATTTGAATTATTATATGGATTAATTAAGTATCATTTGAGTTATTATATGGATTAATATATTAATAAAAAGCAAATAATTATCCATTTTAGGGTGTCTTTGATCTAATGTTTTGAGAATCTGAGTGTACATATAGACTTTAAATTATATTCTAAGAGTGTTTGTCCTTTCAAAATTGTGTTTGTGTAAAAAAATTAAATTTCTTTCAAAAGTTAGGAATCTTGACTCTTGCAAAAAATTGTTTTTTCAAAAATTAATTATTAATAAGCCCGTTTACCGAATGTTGGGCCAAATGGGACCTTATAACAAATTACAAAAACACAATAAAATGATAACTAGTTGTTAATTGAAATAAAAAATTTGAGCAAAATCCTACAAACCAAATAATTCTGGATAAATTATACTAAAATGGTAGATAAACTAAATACTATAGTAAGTGGATATGTTATGCCCAAATTCTTCACAGGCTTAGGGTGGGACCCGCTGCAAGTCCAAAAGGTCAAAAAAAAAAAAAACCCTCAAGCACGCAATACATTGTAAATCAAAGCGTTACATTCCGCTATGTCATCTTTTTCAAACATTTAACAAATACTAAATTATGTCACAAATCAACTAAATTTATCGTTTACCCAAAAAATATTTGACTTCATCTATATATAGATATCTATCTACCTTTTGTCTATCCACAAACTCTTTTATTCTTCAGAGAAGAAACACATATTTCACAAACTTGAATCGTGAGAATCATACATTATGGATACTACTAAAGGTGCTCAACGCCTTGAACATCTCTTTGTAGGGATTCTGTTCATGGTTGTGGCCCTATCCTCAGGTGAATTCTTATTCTCTTTTTAATTTACCATACATAGTGTTTCAATTTCGTAAAAAAACATGTATTATGAACAAGAGATTCCAAAAGGACCATTAAGAAAGAACTCTTTCCCTTGTCTTACATCAACTCTTACAAGGCATTGATTGACACTTTCAAAAGGGTAAAGTGCATCAGACCCTCTTGTACTTTAGCGAAAGTGCACAACACCCCCCTATAGTTTAAAAACCCCATGAACTAGTCCCTATGTTTTTTAAAAGTGCACAACACCCCCCTACCGTTAAAAAATCCGTTAAATTTAACGGAGAGTGTACTTCACACTCGTTAAGTGAGATTTTTTTTTATTTTTAACGAATTTATTAATTAAATAATTATATGAATTGACCAAATTACTTTTTTTTTTTTGGCCTAAACAAAACAAAAGAGAGAAATGAAAAAAAAAATGAGGGTATTTACGTCTTTTTTACAAAATCCGTTAAATATGACGGATTTTATAACTGTAGGGGGGTGTTGTGCACTTTTAAAAAACATAGGGACTAGTTCAGGGAGTTTTTGAACTATAGAAGGGTATTGTGCACTTTCGCTAAAGTATAAGGAGGTCTGGTGCATTTCACCCACGTTCAAAAAGTCCAACCATTTTTAAGAATTTTCACTTTCATTTTATTAAGGACTGACAGTTATGTTTGAAATTCGCAGGGCATTTCGCTAAAGGAGTGAAAATAGTGGAACCCGTTTGCATAGGGGAGTGTCCGGCTATTCGAGACTGCAAACAAGATTGCATAACAAAAGGGTTTCGTGTAGGCGGTGCATGCCTTAGTCTTGGGGGTTCGCCATTTCTATGCTGTTGTTTTAGGGGCTGATTGGGCCTGCCAATATTCGAAAGATCCTACCAGCTTATCTTGCATATGCTTTTTCCCATATTTCACCCACACCTCGGATTTTGATCATTTCTTTTATTGATTCTCTCATTTTTTAAACAAGGTGTATATATTATATGTTATCAGATTTGGTACTTTTAAAATCAACCGTTTGTTTCAAATAGTTTTTACAACATCTTTTTGTAGATAATAAGTTTATCATTCCAAACTTCGTGACTAAAATTTGAAAGGACGGAATTTAATGAATACACTTCATTTAAAAAATAAGAGAATCAACAAAAGTGAACCTGAAAAAGAAATAAATAAATCAAAAAAAGAAAAAAATCTCCCTCTTATGATTTATCAGTTGCAAGAAATTTTGATCTCCCCCTCATAATACACCTCACCTCATATATATGTAAAGAAATTTTGTGACAGTGATCTCAATTTCAGCTTTTTGTTTTTAGTTTCTTGTTTGTCTTTTTTCTAACTGATGACCACGCATGTACTCTAAATATGCGATTACAAATAATCTAGCCAAAGTAATAGGAATTAGATTAAGAACTTTGTAAGTTGCGGTGGCAATTGCCGCTCTATTGTACATATACAACTTTCGCGAGACTAAAGTTCGGAAGGAATGACAAACATATAAGATTATAAAAGGATTGGCCTACTTGGTTAAAGATCTAGTTATAAACTTTGAGGGAAAAACTACAATATTCTATATTCTGAGGGGTCAAACAATAACTTTTAAATGAATTAATCATAGATATTATATAAGGGGGGGGGCGCGCTGGGGGAGGTGTAGTGGCAGAGCCACTCTTAAGATTGTAGGGGCTACAACCCTCATTCAACTCAAATTTTGTCAAAAAAATGTGTATATTTTTAAGGGCCATAATATTTGATTGTATGATTTTAATCCCAATTAGAGAAAAATTAGAGAAAAATTCTAGTTCCGCCCTTGGGGAGGTGCCCCATCCCCTGGCTTTAAGGGCCATAATCCAGGACTATAATGGCTTGGGAAATAGAAAAACAAAAATCAAGAAGCAAATTTTGAGAGGATTGTCAAATGTGTGTGTCTTTATATAGAATGTCCAATTTCAAGAAGAGAGGAAGAAGAAAATTGAAGAAAAGAATTATATGTTCTAAAATACGAGCATCTAATGTTGCACATTTGTTACTCATGGTTTTGGGCTGTGAACGAGCACAGTCAAACAACTTATTTGCATGGTTTTGAAGCTATTTAATAAAATTTGCAAATTAACGATTGCCAATCTAGCTAAGGCTAAGTACAACATAAGCAAAGATGGTGTCAAATTCCATAATCTCAAAGAGAAACTAAAAATTTATGAATCTCGTTGATAGGTATAGTGCATTTAATTAATCGACCCAAGTTGAATGTATTATTTTGTTTTCCAAAAATCAATAGAGTTGAGACCGTATTAATTGACTAATTAATTAGTATTTTAAAAACTGAAAAAATTAATACCTAAGAGTTAGGTAAAATAATCAAATTGTGATATATTATTATCTGATATTCAGAGTTTGATCCATGAATTCGAACTCTATTGTATCAAAAAAGAAAAAAAAAAAAAAAAGAAGAAGAAGGAAAACCAACAACATATATAACTACTTTCCCATACTTAGTCACCTTTAACTCAAGAGAAGAGTTTTTCCACCATTGACACGAGAAAAAGTTGCCATGTTTTGCCATGCTCTTCTATACGCCATGTAAATAGGAATGCCAAAGGAAACCTTCTTTGCAATCCTCTCCTATATATATATATACATGCCTATTCATAAAGCTTGAGCAGTAGAATTAATATATATAATCAAAGTATATACTGATCTATACTAATACTGGAATATAATTACAATATAGAAAAATGGCAGGCATGACTCTCACAAGCGCTATTTCCAAGTTCCAAACTACCAAATCAATCATTGTACGTAGCCCTTCGAGCTCTAGAGTTTTTGTTGGTGTCACACCGAGACCATTTCAGGTAAAATTCAACTGTCATTCGTAGATATTGAATCTTCTTAATTAACTATTTAGAATATTATGAGTAGCGTTTTCGGATTTAGGCTAGAATCTTTTATTATTGGGACTAAGATGGTTTGGAGAACATTATTGAGATATTTTAAGGTATTTTTAATGTTAGTGGAAAAACTGTAACCCCATGATTTTAAAAGTTCATCACCCCTATTTTATGTATTTTACCAAGGGTGGAGCCATCAAGGGTCAGCGGGAGTTGCAGTCTCCACTGATTTTAAGAGTAAGTTAGAATTATATTTCTCGAAAACTTGTAAATTTATAAAGTATTTTTAATTTAAAAAATTAATTTAATCCTCAGTACTAGAACAAGGTATCCATATAAAAATAATAAATTATATATTTTCAGCGCCGCATAATTCTGGATCCATCCTGTATTTTATCACAGGTAAATACACGCCATGGGGCCACTGCTGCATATGAACAGGCTTCCAATGCAGCAAGAAAAGGTGAGCGTGCAGCTAAACAAGGAATTGATGCCGCCAAGAAGGCTGGCCAAGAAGCGAAGCACGAAGCTGCCTCTGCTGCCGATGGTGTAAGATAACATATATAGTTCTTACTTCTTAATCTTCTATCTTGTTTGATTTCCTAATTATAGTCTGCTATCGATGTAATATTCTTGTAACACCTTACTTTATAATAAATATTAGTGATTTATTGTGTACTAATATAAAGTTATCACCTCATCTAAAAGTTTAATTTATTAGAGAGGGGTTTGTTATTTTAGTTATTATTTTCAAAACGCCTCGCATATACATGCGGGATTTGTTTTTGAGTCATCTGTGTTGATCATTTTAATATTTTTAAACGAGTGGTGGCTAAAATTGAACCGGTAACTTAGATTCAAATCAAGAAATACCAATTATGTTCGATGTTGTATTTTGAAGGTGATGCAGAAAACAAAAAATGCCGCTGGAAAGGTGCCGGACACTACCCAGGAGTTGTATGGTAAGGCAAAACAGACTGCACAAGACACATGGGGCTCGGTTAAGGATAATGCACAGAAGATCAAAGACACGGTCGTCGACAAGGCTGAAGAATCAAAGGAGGTCTTGAAAGAAACCGTAGAAAACGTCAAGCGTAGCATAAACACCTAAAATTAGCATTAAAAAAAAAAAAAGGCTATTAGCTTTTCTCATTATTTTTCTTTCTCTTTGAATAATACTCCCTTGTCGTGGTCTCGTGAACCATATATAGGTTGGATCATGCACATAGATAAGTTTCTACGTGCATAGAGAATGGTTCTTTTTTCTTAGTTTTGTTATTTTCCTATCGGTGAAATAGAGAATGGTTTTAGTTCAAAAAAACAAGAAATAAAGAATGGTTCTTTTTTCTTAGTTTTGCTTGCATAACAGAATGGATTCAACATTGAACATGTATACCGAGAGACTAATATCTCTGGTAACTGGCTGACAAATTTTGTGCTTGGACAATAATTGAAATCTCAAGAATTGTTGCAGCCTCCAGACCTGTTACTGTAATTAATTTAAATAGATAGAAGGGGGTGAGTCCCATTCCCGAAGAATTGTGTAATTCCGGCTTTGAAAAACAATTTGTTTAAGTGTTATATTAGAGAATAAAGATATTCTTGTTATCAAATCTTTTTTTTAATCGCCATTGAAGTCCTTTGAATCTCAAGACAAATTCAATTCACTTATTATTAATTAATGACCTCAGTAACAAAGATTACAAAACTAACAATTTGTTTTTAAAAATAATCACCTTCGTATATTTGGGTTTATCTATTCACAGAGAACACTTCTATATGAAATAATCTTCATCCAACTCTTGGAAAGCAAAACTTGATGTGGGTTTATTGTTTAAGCTAAAACGATTTGGTATTATCTCTGTTCTTAAATTGAATATCATTTTTTTGACTTTGTTTTATAAAACTAAACATTTTAGAAGAAAGTTTCTTAGTGGTTCACTAAAGTTAAATAGTTAGTACAAAATTAAGAAATTACATAGAAAAGATTATAGTATAGAAATGTTTATGATGTCACATCTCAGAGTTCCAGTAAAGGGATTGTTTGACTAAGAAAAGTCAAGTAAGACGTTTAAAATGAAACGGATGGCTGCAGTTATATTTGAAAAGTTTCCATGTGAACGGTCAACCATTACATGTAATAACGTTATGAAAAATATTAATAATGTGAAATGATAATGCTATAACATTAAATGACACAAATTTATAGAAGTGAAACAATGATATAGTTAAGATGTTATGAAGGAATTTAATAATGAGTAAATTATAGTCAAATTCATTTAAGATTGTTAACTTACGAAGAACAGTTTGTTATCATCTCCACTTATGGATTAGTTTTAGAAATGTCCAACTTATTAGTGACATGTAAATCTCGTAGCATATGTAAGAATCATACATCATACTCACATTCACATTAGAACGTTCACATTTTTCTGAAAAAATTTCCCCCTACTTATTTGAGGGAAGAGAAAGTAAGGAATTAATGAAAAATCATTTCACACCGAGTGTGAGAGTTGATCCCATTTGTATGTCGGACTCACCTCTTATTAGCTGTCCAGCCATGTTGAATAGTTTCTCGAGAGGAAGAGAAATATATCCATTTTTATTCATGATGAGCTGTTCTGTAGACCACAAGCTCACCAGTTTTCTTCCGTTTCACAGCTCCTACTACATGCATGGCTGTCACGTGGCATGAAGAATTTTTTTTTTTTTTCCGGTCGAAGACATGAAGAATTGGCATATTGTCTTTTTTTGCCATAAATTGGCAGATTGTTGAGACCTGACAATTAACATGACGCCACCCTCATCCCGCGTACAAAAAAATTAAAGAAAATATTGTTAAGCTCTTACGGATGCAAGTATTTTCAAAAAGTGATGCTATATCATCAAGTTAAACTTGAAATTCTTGTCAAGTTTTGTTTTTATTTGGTCATTATTCTTGTCAAGTTGAAACTGATAAACAATGCAAGTAGGCAGTAAATTAATTTATTGTTTTCAAAATTCTCAATTTTCGAAAATGAATCTAAGTTCTTTAATTTTTCTTTTTTTGTTGGTCAATAAATCCAAGTTCATGTATCTATAAAAACCTTTTACTTTCTGTAAAATATAATATCAGTGAGGTTTAGAGAATGGTATAGTTAGGTCAATTTGGGTTCCGTATTTTGTACTTTAGAATTGATTTATGCGTGAATTGAAGTTGGACTTAGGTGTAATAGGATTCTAAGTTACTGCGCATGATTGTATATTGAGGTGTTTCCGATCGATTGTTGAAACGAGATGAGCCGGGTCGGATCTCAATTCAGAAAGATGAAAGGCCAAAAAGTCTAAATAGGGGGTTACAATTTCTTCATCTTGAGGTGCTACAACCTTTTCTATTTTAGTTGCAAAAAAATGATGAAATCTATCTGAACCATCCAATAAAGAATAAGAGGACAACAAAGCGCCAAAGACGCGCAAAGCACATGCGAAACCGGCACGGAGAAAATTAAGAAGAAAAAAAAAACATATAGAAAGAGTTGATTTATGCTCTTCAATTTGCATGTATATGTACTTGGAGGACTTCACAAATGCAAGACTAGTAATTTTCTTTATGTGGGTTCGATCAAATTTGATTTATGTCCATAAAATAAATATTCTCTCATACTTAGTAGTCTCGAACGATCAGTTGAATTTAATTACTAATTGGTTCTTGTATCGAGTGGTTGAAATACATTTATTACACAAGATATTGATCATACTTTTTATAGGGAGCACGCATCATTAATTTGTGCTAATCTCCAAATCACAAGAAATGACAAATTAAAAAAAGTTGAACTCTCTTTCTAACCCATAATATGAAAGAGTGGAGTCATATTCCCAAAATTATATTATCTATATCATAAGAACACCATCCAACTTGGTTTTACTAAAATTATGAAAATTATATATAAATTGAACTATTTTGTTTTTGTAAATTATTATATCAAGAATGTCACCCTTTGATGACAAATTGATTTTATCTTCTTCTCGTATGAAGAATTCGCTTGTAAGACAAACAAAATTCGAAGTGATTCTATTTTAAAATTCAGTACACTAAAATTCATAAATAGTTTAATAGTAAGTTACTTTCCTTAATAATTGAGAGACCAAGATTCAGATAGTTGGGGGTAATAAAAATTAAGAAAAAAAAAATCAACACTGTTTGGTACATCCATAGAGATGAAGTCATGCTACCCGACGGATGGAGCTTGGAACTATTCATAAATAGTATCATGTTCCTGAACTTTCATACTTTTGTCTATTACTTATAAAATTAACATTAAAATTCTTTATAAGAATCATTTCTACTTAGGAGTAAATAAAGATCTTTATTTACTTCTTAAGTTTTTGATATCTCATCGTATAGCTGGATGATGAGTTAGATATTTTCCATCTCATCAAGTCTCTATATACTATTAAATGCTAAATTCTAATGAAAGAAAAAATAATTCAAACAACATTTTAGATATTATTTTCACAAAATTAGAAGTTAGAACTTAATAGAATAAGGCAGGATAATAGAATCTTTGTATAATCTAATTGAGTTATAAGTTTTCCGCCCTCTTCTAAGTTAAAGGATGACAATTTCATATGTTTATAAATTATAACATGAATTTCGTAGGGTTAAGTGAAAATAATTAGAAATTCAGGAAAGCATGTTTTTGAAATAAACATATTTTGTTTCTAAGTTCTTTGGTGCTTTTCTATTCATGGCTCGTGAAATATAGTTTATTGGCATTCTTTTAAAAAATTAAGATGGAGAATTTCACATGGAGAGATAAATGTTGATCTATTTTTAATTTTTATAAAATTTAATAATAACATTTATATGTTCAAATATTTAAGATTACATAATTTTGTAATTAGTTAAAACGACTGATGATTATGTAAATATCTAATTTGTCAATGTGTCAAATGATAATGTATAAACCTATTTAAGAAATAAATAAAATAAATAGAGACGATTCAATTCTAAAAACTTTGAACATGTTCATATTCTCACGTGTAGCACAATTTCATGCCATTTATGGGGGGTCTTTGGGCTGTCATAAAACCTTTGGAAGATGTGGGGCCTCTGCGTACACACTTGATGACCTAGTTGGCAATCTTCATTCGAAAAGGAGCCACCTCATGCTTAGATTCACGTGAACAACTCGCCACGTATAAGAGAGAAACGACAATATGAACACCAACAAAATATAACTTGACAAGCTAGTACTAAGTTGTCTCTGCATGGCGGAAGAGGAAAAAAGTGCTTTCAACCCTTCGTGTCTTTGTGTGCGTATTTAAAAATAGATTTTTTTTTTTTTAAAAAAACGATTGGGTCGAATACAAAGAGTTTTTTGGTTGAACATATATTTATCTAGATAGATAAGATCTAATCTAGCATTAATCATTACTTATTTCAATATGCTTGAATACTTAAAAAAAAAAAAAAATAGAATCAACATTTGAGGTATATGAAAAAGTGCAATTCGTTCGAGAAGTTCTTATCCCACTATTTATCTCTAAAATGTTTGAATTTTTTAAAACTTTATGAATATGTAGAAGAAAAATATTATCTTCACCTGAATTAACACATAAATTTTACTTATTCAAATAAGAATTAAGGTGAAATCAGACTAAGGAAAAACAAATCTCTTCATAATAAATTTAAAAAAAAAAATCTATTTTGCGAGTTTTATATACCAATACTCAATTTCTCGCTACACTTTTCATATTTTCTGTGTTTAGTTTTAGCTATTTCTACACCTTTTGATCGACAACCGATTAATAAGGGAAAGTTTTCTTGTAACCTTCTTTTTTCTTTTTAACTTGACAAAAAAAAATGAAGGGTTTAAAAAATAACATAAAGTATTACTCTTAAATTTTTATTTATTTATTTATCAAATTACAGATTATAATTGAATCTGACATGTCACAAGATTATAGGTTTTTCTCTTCATTTTCGTCTGTTTGCTACTGCACGATTACAGCTCTTTCCCCATAGATAACGACGAAGCTGCTTTGAAACTGAAGAGCATTGTTATTGGTAGAAATAAAGATAGACGACAAAACCATATGACGTTTAATTGTGTTTGAATTCACGTCAGACCCAACTCGACACGTAGCAGCAGATGAAGAACCTCGCCGTTCTGTTGACGAATGGTGACAATTTCTGCAACAAAGAAAGAGCTCATCCCCAGTCGGTGATATATCTTTTTATTTTTCCTTACAATTATATAATAAGTAATATTTTAATCACAATTAACATTCTATGACAAATCACAAATTAGTATGTCATGACAAGAAAAACAAATTGGTACATCCATTTACTAATTTTTTTGTACACGTTGAATTCATCTAAAATTATAATTTAGGTAAATATGTAAAGTGATCCAATACATGTTCTAAATTCAGCAAAAATATGTGTAATGAGTAGGAGAAAATTTAATACCGAGACTTTAGGTCACAATAATTTACTTCATAATTAGTCGCTACCAAACCATTTTATCTCATTTTTGAGTTTTTTTGTTGCACATTTTTTCTATAAAGGCTGTGGCACCGCTTAGAGGCACCATTGAGGTGAGAACGTATGGCCACTGGCGTACAAACCGGGGAATAAGTGGAGAAAGTAGCAGCACGAGGTTTCATTTTGGTTGTTTTCTCTTTCCCTTTCTCTTCATTTTCTTTGTTTTTTTTCTGAAAAGGGTTTTTAAACCACTCTCTTATCTCTCTCTTTAAAAACTTCAATTTTTCTGTCTCTTTTACTCAAGAACAAACGATTAGAACTTATCTGTAAAGCAAACAAAAGATAGAACTAGCATTAAAGGCAGTGAAGAAGACTAGAACAGAAACAGTCATGGTGGTGGTGGTTGGCTTTTGGACGATTTAAGTTGGTGCTGCTTTTATTTTTAGCACTTTGTCTTTTAGGGTTTTTTTGGGCTTTTCGGGTTTCAACTTCTCTCATTAATTTCTTGTTCGATTTGTTTTGTTGTAAATTTTGTTAATTAAATTTTTGTATAAAGTATGTATAGTATTGTTTGTTGATAACACAACATGCATAATATTTAATTAAAGTGTATTTAAAGTCACTAATAATATTTAAGTGAAGGGCGATCGTTTTCTTTTAATATATTCTTTTTAATGTAGGTTAAAACCGTACAGGTGTGAATAGTAGAAGCCTCCCAGATGCTTTTTGTGGCAATCCACTTGATGGTTTCATAGGAAACAGCGGGCCCTTTAATTAACTTGCTTCCTTAATCAGTTACAAAAAAAGAATAAAAAAAAAATTAACACCACTTTCTTTTCCGTACAGGAAACATCATTTGCATTTCGCTCTACTATTTATTTCTTACCTTAGCCCTTCACAAAAATATTACAAAAAAATAAAAATGAGCAAAGATGTGAAGCATGAAGAAGATACGGGAAATCCCACAGATTTTGATCCCATGGATGATGAACAAGTGATGAATGTTGTTGATAAAGAGATCTGGCTTGATAGAGAGCAAGAAAATTTGCTTGATGTAAATGAAGCATCAATTTTCTACAGTGATTTCCCTCTACTTCCAGATTTTCCATGCATGTCATCATCTTCATCATCTTCATCCCTTCCTGCACCCACTAAACTTATCTCCACAACCTCTTCTTGCTCGTCCGTTTCGTCGGCTTCGGCTGCTTCTTGGGCGGTTTTGAAGACAGATGCTACGGAGGAAGGGACTGAGAAAGAGGCTCACCACCACCACCACCATCAGGTTGATGTACTGCCCCCGGGAGCGCTATCCTCCACAGCCTCAATGGAGGTTCCGGCCTCCGAGGGGGGAACGGGCGACTTTGATTGCATGAACGTAATGGAGAATTTCGGTTACATGGATCTGATAGATAACAATGATATCTGGGACCCTTCATCAGTTTTCCAGAGTGAGAATCCTCAGGATAATTATCAGGAAGAACAAAAGATGACGTCCATGGAGGGGTTACAACAAGATCAAAAGCAGCAGTGTGATGAAGATGATAACAATGGCCTTTATTTTCTACAAGGCAACAGTGAGCTGTCACTGATTTTCTTCGAGTGGCTCAAGCAAAACAAAGATCACATTTCAGCTGAAGATATGAGAAGCATCAAGCTTAAGAGATCCACCATAGAGAGTGCTCTGAAACGCTTAGGCAGCTCAGAAGAGGGCAAAAAGCAGTTGTTGAAGCTCATACTTGAATGGGTAGAACAATACCAACTTCAGAGAAAGAGAATGAGAGAAACTTCATCCTTCGAAAATCCTTTTCAGTATCTAGACCCCGCCGAAAACCCTAACTCTAACCCTAACCCTAACACTAATTTGCACAGCAATTCAATTCCTCCTCCTGATCTAAATGTATGCTTCTCTTCCTCGCCGTGGATGGCGTCTCCGCCTCCTTATGTCTCAGAATCGAGCACCATTATGGCGCCGCCGGGAGTTTTTAACCCTGGAATGGGATACATAGGCGATCCTTTTTCCAATGGTACAATCTATCCATCTTTAAACCTGCCAGTTAATGGAAATCCTTATTTACCAACCCCGGAATTTGAAGCTATCGACTCTGTTCAATCTTGGCAACAATCTCAACTTGCTATGCCATCTCAATCTTTCCCATTTCCTGATAATGGAAGCCTTTCATCGGCTGCACCACCTCCACAGGCAATGTACGGGAGCCAATATTATCCATATCAGGTTTTTGATGGGCATGGTAAGAGGCTGGTGAGATTGGGTTCTTCTGCTACAAAGGAGGCGAGGAAGAAAAGGATGGCGCGGCAGAGAAGGCTTTCGACTCATCATTTCAGGCACCAGAACTCTACAAATCAGAATCAGAATCAAATGAATGACCACCAGCATACAAATATCAATGGTGGCAGTTGCACCTCATCTCCAGCTAGTCCAAGCAGTTGGGTGTACTGGCCTCCAACGACTGCGCCTCCTGCTTCAGCCATGTCCATGGTTCCACTTGTAGATGCATCTCAGCCAATTCCAATAGAGAGGCCGCCCATGCAACCACAGAACTATCATCGGCAGGTCCCATTGGACCGACGACAGGTGGATTTTATTAATTTTCATTAAAATAATACTATTTTTGAGGTTGATCAGTGTCTTTATGTTGGTTTGGAAATTTGTAATAATCAATTCTCTCTTGGGTGTTTTAATTACAGGGATGGAAGACAGAGAAGAATTTGAAATTCCTCTTGCAAAAGGTGTTGAAACAAAGCGATGTTGGCAATCTCGGAAGAATTGTGCTGCCCAAGGTATAACTTTCTTTTTCTTTTCATTTTTTATTTTAAGGCCATTTTTGTGTTAATGTTTAAATCTCACGTAAAAGATTAGTATTATCTATTCAGATTCTAGCATCAGTGTATTGTGTAATAGATCGATATGTCTAATAGTAGAGTAAATTGCTCCTAGTTGTTCAATCATTTGTTTTGCATTTTCTTCTTCAGAAAGAGGCTGAAATTCACTTGCCAGAACTTGATTCAAGAGATGGGATTTCCATTGCCATGGAAGACATTGGAACTTCTCGGGTCTGGAACATGCGCTATAGGTATATAAATTAAGAATTTAGTATGGCTTATCCTAGCTCGTTCCATCTTAATTAATGTAGAATTGGTAAAGAAAAGAAGAGGAAAAAGAACTTCCAGAAAGGATCTGCATTACACCAAAGAGTTGGTTGGAATTAATGGTCAGGTCCTGACTCTTGTTGTAATTAAAAATTCTGTGGGTCGTGCTAAGTTCGAACCACAACAAACTTTGCCCTCCATTGTTTTTTTTTTTTAAAAAGGGGGGGTCTGAAATAAGTAGATTTGTATAATCATTCTTGCAACTGTAACTAATTTTAGTTTGTGGATTCAGGTTTTGGCCAAATAACAAAAGCAGAATGTACCTTCTTGAAAACACAGGTAACACATTTCATTTACATTTCCCTTTTTCATTTCCTTTTTGGTCTTCAAAAAATGATCTCATCTATAGACCTTTTATGTTCTTTCAGGAGAGTTTGTGCGAGCAAACGGACTTCAAGAAGGAGATTTCATTGTGCTCTACTCGGACACCAAATGTGGCAAATATGTATGTTCGTTGGTTTTCTATTATTCTTCTTTTTTCCCAATATTGTTTCAGTATGCTGGAATGGTAGTAGGAGCGGATCTATATTAATTATTGCAGGCTATAGGCCCCACTGACCCTAGATAATTAATTGCTTTAAAATATCCATAAAGTATCTCAAAAATCACTTACCTCCGCAATGCCCCTAGCTATATATGGTCCCAAAACCTTGTAGTGTCCACTGATAAAATATCCTAAACCCGTTAAATGGGATTTGCAGCTGATCCGAGGTGTGAAAGTACGGCAGCCTGGACCAAAATTGGAGGGCAAGAAGCCTGCTAGGAGGAACCACCGTAACATTGCCCCAGTTCTCAATGGCTCTAGCCATTCATCACCCATCAAACGACAAGCTGTGAAGTAAAACAAAAGAATGAAGAAGAAAGCATCCTCGATGCCACAAGACAACTAGATGGCTATATTTTGTGTACTTGATGATTTGAGAGACCCGTAATTTTCTCAACAACCTTCTTGGTTCAGTGGCCCATCACCATTCAGCTTACCGAAAACTATTGGGTCAGTTCGGACTGGCAATCAATCTTTCACATATGGGTTTCATCAACCATGTGAGAGGCCAATCCATTTCATGTCATGTTCAGTATCTGTATATTTGAAGTCTGTATGTTTTCTAATTTCTTGCACTTGAGGGTTTCTAGTCATTCAGTGGCATGGGGTATTATAAAATGTCTGTATGTGTTATTTATAGCTAATTACTAATACTTCGTCTATGACTTGTTAAATGTTATTGGTGATAAGTATGTGTAAATCACCACATGTAAGAGAAAACTGGACTATTATGCTTAATGTTTTCTCATTATGCTTAAGGTTCGTGCTTAACATTTGAAATTGTAAACCGTATTGTTCTATATCGCTCCTTTGTTTCTCTGCATACAATAGAATTTTATCATATATGAGAGTTTTGAAATTCGATATATAAATTCTTACTAAACAAAGAAGGGATGTGTGAAAGAAAATTTACGCCTCATAGGTCTCGAGTTTTTTAGGCATATCTATTATTTTCTAGATTGTTGTATGATGTGATAACCTTAAAATTCATAGTGTTTCAGCTCTTTTTTTTTTTGGTCGATTTCAGCTCTGTTTAGTTTATTAGATATGTCACATTCATAAGGTAACGTTAAATTTGGCCTTGGAGATTATGTTAGGCTGGGGGCTGAGCGATACGTGATATCGTAAATAGTGGTTTCTGAAAAGATTTTTTTTTAGAAAAAAAGTGATTTCTAAAAACAAATTTGGAAAAGAATAATATTTTCCAATCAAAAGGCAAAAGTTCCTTTTTAATTATAATATTGCTTTTCATTAAGGAAATGGTAGAACTAAATTAAATATTGTCTCGTATTTCTTCTAATTATCACTTTTTTTTTCACAATTGACTAACCTAGAGAATAATTTGATACATGTGTTACGAAATTTATAATTTTAAAATGTATTTAATGTGATTTTACTTAAAATAATTTTTTCATTATTAGAAAAAAAAAATATCTTAGGACTAAAGTCATTGTGGAAACGTATTAAGTCACGTCAAGACAAAAGTTACTCTACGTCAGTTTTTTCGAGAATGTTGAAAATCGTGTTTTCACAACCTAATCGCATTAAAGTTGTCCAACGTTTCATGCAACGACTTATTTTGATCTTAAACACTCTCTTCCACAATTTCATTCTCTTTTGGTAAATTCCTGCATAATTGAAAGTAAGTTAGCTTTTCACAATTGTTCTTATAATTTGAAATTTATTTTGTCCCCAATTTTGGATACCAAAAATTTAGATCTTTGTGGAAAGACAATTAATGCTTTGAATTTTGAGGCAAGTTTCAAATTTTAAGACATTTCAAAATGCAACATGTAGACTCGTGGTGTAGTAATGTGTAACTAATTTTATTAATATAAAGTATATTTTAACATCTAAAAGACACCATTGGGAGTTTTATTCTTGCTCTAGTATAGTCTTGTAACAATGTATAACTAGCTTCGAGTTAATTTGGGATGGATGAAGTATATACATAAATTATTCTGAGAATTGATGCATGTCTTGATTTATTGATTACGGAATGAGTCAATCATCCATTTAGGTAAGACGCGAAATTGAAATTTTTTTTTATTTGATTTTGTCAATTTTTGAACAATCGAAAAATCAGACCCTGTATTTCTTGAAAAAAACACTAGCACTAATCAAAGAAGATTCATGCCTTTTTCTCTGATTAATCATATATTGATTGATTTGTGGATTTTCTATCGCAAAATTCAAAATTTATGACAAATTGGAACCTTTTCTTCTATATCAATCAATATTATTCCATTCGCCCTTTGTAACGATCAAGACTGATAAGTCTATCAGTCCACACATGTCCATGTATTAGTAGAAGATTCGGCAAAGGGGGATGGGTTTGCTATTCCAATAGTTGAGGTTCACATAAGTCTACTCATATCGGATGAGCCTTACACAAATGTGAGGCCTACCTTCTTTTTCAAGGAATGATGTCAGTCCCAATTCTTAGAAGATTTTTTCTTTATCCATGCATAGCTCATGTTATGTCATATGACTTGGCACTCAGCCAAACAACGGCGTCATAGTCAAAGGCAATGTAGCACCAAACTTTTAATCTAGTGGTATGCACCTCGTTGTAAGTATAAAAAATCCCAAAATAAACATTGTCCTTTAATATATGTTGTACGACTTCGGATTCACTTAGAATGAAAAAAAGAAAGGCAATGTTGTTATGGTAGTGAAATTGTCAATGTAATGAAAAAAACTTTGAGATATCTAAGGGCATGTCTGAGAGTTGCCAGCAATTTTAAGCTATTATTAAGTATGTAACGCTTCCTTGATCTTTATTGGGCATGTCTGAGAGCTGCCAGCAATTTTAAGCTATTATTATGTATGTGACGCTTCCTTGATCTTTAATAGCATACATTTTTTCTTTTCTGGCATTCATTTCGTAGTGTGTTTGATTTTCATTACTATTGACCTCTTTTTTGGTATCCATTAAGTAAAGAAAAGCTCCTCTTCTTATTTTATTCATCAGTCATTATGATTTTCATATTCTAAGTTCGAGACTTCGAGTTCATTAGGTTTTTGTTCTTTTATGGTCAAAAAACTCACTTTGAATATGACCACGAACTTTATGATGGTTGGTTTTTTTTTTTTCTGTCAAGAAACTCACATTACATCTATTTTAAAGTTACAAATTTCATGATGTAACAGCAATTCGTGACATATTTTTTAAATCAGTTAAGGGTTCGCTAATATTTATAATAAAAATATATAAGTCGAACTTGAGACCATTGATTACAACAAGTTATTACCGCTCTAGCTACCCAATTATTGGAGCCTCTTAGTTTGATTGATATTCTTGGTAAATCATCTATTTATTGCTGGTAAATAGAACAGTACAACAGCAAATACAGAAACAAAGAGAGAAAAGGAAAAAAGGCAAGCATCATAAGGCCTCGATTGGCACAGTACTTAAAAAATTTCAAGATTTTGAGGGGAAAAAAAAAAAAGACAACTTAAGATGGACGGGTTTATTAAAAAAAAAAAAAATGTGTATATGATGATACAGGTGTACAAAGCTGCAGCATTCAACACAGGAAAAACAAGTATGTGATGACATAATAAGTTTTGTTTGATAAAGACAATGATGGTGACAAGAAGTTTTTGGCTGAGTTAACATGCTTTTTTTTTTTTTCGGATTCAAAAGGAAGTCTAAACTTATTTTACATTATTTTTAAAAAATATTATACATTTTAAAAATTAATTCGTGACTTTTTACATTTAAAATGAAGATAGTAGCCAATGGTGACTTATGTTTATGCAAATAATTTACGATTCACATTGAGTGGTTATCTGTAAGTAATTTAAAGAACTTAGTTAATGTCTACATTCCTAAGTTACGAACTAACGGGAATTGGACCCGAAACTTGTTAATATCTTGTGTTTAAAATATTTAAAAGATTATTCTCTTTAGAATCAATGTTACTAAGCCTTATATCTAACTAAATCAGATCATACCTCTTCTAGGTATGGTCATATATCTCAAGTTTGAATTTTAGTATAAGCTCGAAAAACCTTTTGAAAGTGTTCCTGTGTAAGAAAGAAAAAGAAAATATGAACTAAAAAAGTTTGGAGGGGCTAAAAGGTCATTTTTCCTCCATGAATATCTCGACTCAAAGCCTTATGTAAATTTGGAAAAATGAATGAAACTACGAGCATGATATTTTGTGAAAGATTTGAATCACACTATAAATAGTGACAATGGATCTGTCAAGTACGAATATAATGGACTTCTTAAAATTTAATTACCACTAATATGCAAAAAAAATCACCTCGGAATTATTAACAAATATTCCTATCAAAATTGAGAAAAATTATTAAAAAGAGCCTCTTTTTTGTTGTTTTTGGAAATTAATCAGGTCCAGTTCACAACTATTTAATCGAGTTAATTACATTTGCATCTTACGCAATCACTATACTTGTAGTTCAAGAAGATGTTGCCATGTTTCAATATGAATCAGCATGATTATAATTAACTTGACAATAGTAATGCAAGTGCACGAAGATAAGTACCAAATGTGATATCAAAATGTTTAAATAGTAAGCACAAGATGTTGGAGCATTCAATAGTCACGTACATATAAATCACGAATTTTAAAATTGATATATATTATCTTGTTTTACTCTGTCTATCACATACAGATAAATCACGATTTTTAAAATTAATATATACTATTTTGTTCTATTCCATCTAACACTAACCGGTCAGTTATAAATGTAATAACTATATTAAGAGGAAGAGTAGGTGTTGACCTCAATATGCTTAGGACACAATTTTCCTACAAGTTGAGTGTGTAAGGCACCGAAGGAAAGACCCTTTACCTTTATGTCATAATGAAAATTAAGATGGATTTTAAAGTGTGAGATAATGGAGAATATGATTTCTTAAGCTACTGCTCTTTTTGACTTGTAAGCTTTAAAAATAGAGTCACATTGCATACATATTAGCCTTTACTATTTCTTGCTGTTTCTTCTTTTCAGCTAACTACTCGTAATCAGGAAGATGTCTTATGACCAAAAAAAAAATGAAGATGTCACTAACTGACGAGCCTGCAAGTTCGTTAGTTATTACGAGTAGTTCTTACAAGGAATTGGACCAATGATGTATCCGTACAAAAATAGAACATCCCATTTATACAGAATGATGAAAGGGCCCTCTATGATCATCAAACATAGAAATGAAATAGTAAATTTCACTCTCTTGTAAGCCAACGTCAAACATTTTTCCTTCGCATTAACAAATCAAAGAAAGAGGACTAATGAACTGTAGGATTGATCTTTTATATCTTTTCTGATGAAATAAGGCAAGAAGCAAAAACTAAGTACAGATGAGAAAATAATGCCATCTAGTTTGTAAACTGGAACTCTAACTATGATAAAAGCTTGATTACTATTTTAAAGCCGGATTGGCATTGGAGGACGAAGAATGCAGCAGTGAAGATGAAGAAAAGCTCGTATCGTTGCTTTGCAAATACAAGCTCTGCATTGTTGACGATGGCCCTCCACCTGAATTCTTATTTTCTGTTGCATTATCTGCTGGTAGACCTTTCTGAAGCATGTCAACTTTGGCGCACTCCTCTTGGTCGTGCCTGATTTCCTTTAGCATCGCTGCCACATCTTTCACGGTAGGCCTATCATCTGGAGAAGGGTTGACACAAAGCATTGCTACTCCTAAGGTCTGAATCATCTCCTCAATTTCAGATTCAGGTCTTGCACGCAAGCTTGAGTCTAAGACCTCAATGCCGCCTCTTTTCTGCCTTACCCAGTCTACAATGTGAAGACCATCTGGTATGGTAGGATCAATTGGTTGCTTTCCTGTTAAAACTTCCAACACAACAACGCCATAGCTATAGACATCGCTCTTCTCTGTTATCTTCATCATATATCCATACTCTGCAAAGACATATAATTGTCAGATAAGTTGTATAGGGTGATTAACTAAGCTACTCTGAACTAGGAAAGACTTCTGTTACAGATTTTCGATAAAAGAACTTGCATAATTCTGGAATTATATAAAAGTGAACAAACCTGGAGCTATATAACCGTAAGAGCCAGCAACAGTATTGGAAGATCTTGCGAAATCCCCATCATCGACAAGCTTGGCAAGTCCAAAATCAGCAATATATGGTTCAAAATCAAGACCAATGAGGATGTTGTTAGCCTTGATGTCTCTGTGAACAATAGGAGGGACACAATCATGGTGTAAATAAGCCAGGCCTTGAGCTGCACCCAAGATAATCTTGTACCTCAGGTCCCATTCCAAGCAGCCACCACTTTTCTCATGAAGGAGGCTACCTAGGCTTCCATTAGGCATGTAATCATACATGAGCAACCTTGTGTTCTGATTCCAGCAGCATCCTAGAAACCGAACAATGTTCTTGTGACGTATGGAACCAAGGGTCTTTACCTCAGTTGAGAAAGAATCACGAACCCCTCCATTAACTCCAAATGAACTGTTTTGGCAGTTGTATGTGGTTGCCATAGTCGACGGCCACAACTTCTTCACTGCTATGACTTCCCCATTATGCAATTCTGCACGATAGACAATTCCAGAACACCCCTTTCCAATCACATTGGTTTCTAGTAAACATTTTAGAACTTCCTCAACCGTGAAATTTAGTTTCTGGAAAGGATTAAACTGCCAAGGAGATGAATCTCCTCCTAACTCAGAATCATTATCTTCTCTACTCATTTTCCTAACTCGTAAAACAGCTAATATTCCAAGAATTGCTAAAACAGCAGCAAAAACAGCTAGCATCGCAATTGCTAATTTAAGCTTCCATGGTTTCCTATCATACCTGTTATTTGACATCCCTATACCCGCTCCATTGCTCAGGAAACACGAGTCATGTCCCCGAGAACACAAGCCTCTGTTTCCTCCCAGTTCAGTTGCTGATAATTGTCTGAATAGCTTATTATCCGGAAGGTAACCAGTGAAGTTGTTGTAGGACACATTCAGGGAAACAAGATTTTCGAGTCCCCCAAGAGCCATTAGATCTCCTCCAAGCTTATTGTGTGAAAGATCCAATACAAACAATTTACTTAGAGCAGTTATCTCAGGTGGGATAACCCCTGTCAAGGCATTCCAGCTCAAATTTAGAGCAATTTCAAGGGCCTCAATGTCGAAAAGTTCTACCGGGATGCTTCCAGAGAGCTGATTGCTACTTAGATCAAGCAGTTGAATGCCTATACAATGTCCTAAAGCGGACGGGATAGACCCAGAGAAGGAATTCGTACTAAGTACAAGTCTGCTAAGAGAGGTAAGTTGACCATAACTCCCTGGAATCTCATCATGAAATTGATTCCTGGAAACATCTAACACCTGAAGCTTGCTCAAAGAAGACAATGAGCTTGGTAAAATGCCACTAAGTGTATTGTTACCAAGGTTCAGCATTTGAAGTTCTCTACAATTACCAATCTCATCAGGTACTGATCCACTAAGATGATTATTAGAGAGGTCAAGAAAACTAAGTTTATCCAGGAGCCCTATTTCTCTTGGTATTTCTCCACTAATTTTATTCCCTACGAGTCGTAATCGAATAAGGGAGCTGCAGTCACCTATCTCTGGTGGGATAACACCTGAAATGTCATTTGCAATCAAGAGAAGCTTGGTTAAGTTTTTCAGCTGAAAAAGGCTAGAGGGCAAGCTACCAGTGAGGTAATTGTGTGACAAATCCAGAGCTTGTAGGCTTCTGCATCCAGCCAATGTTGCAGGAATGCTTCCTTCAAGCTTGTTCTGCCAGGCAAAGAAGACTGTTAGCTGTGTCAGCTGCCCGAGCTCGGGCGCTATTGAGCCAGATAACTGATTAGTATCTAGCTGCAACTGTATAAGAGCTGTAGCATTGGACAGAGCCACCGGGATCGAACCGGAAAGATTGTTGTTACTAAGCATCAACTCTTCTAAATTCTTCAGGTTGCCAAGGGATTGAGGAATACTTCCACTGAGAGAATTCAGTGAAACATCAAGAATCACCAAACTTCTACAATTCCCAATCTCTTCAGGAATATGCCCAACTAGATTGTTTTGCCATAGCAACATCTTCTGAAGTTTCGGAAGCTTTCCCAACTCTGCTGGAAGTGAACCTGATAGATCATTTTCATACAAATACAAATCAACTAGCTCTGAGCAATTACCTAACTCAGGTGGTATTTGGCCTGAAAGCAATGTAGTGTACACTGACAACACTTGAAGTTTGCTTAGCTTGCCCAATGAGGCTGGAATCGAACCCGAAATCTTCGTATCAGCAAGGCCCAACACTTGAAGATTCTGGCAATTCCCAATTTCATCTGGGATTTTTCCACCAATGCCTTTATTACCTCCGGCTCGTATACCTTCCAGGGCTGCAAGATTTCCTAGCTGAACCGGAAGATCACCACTCAACTCATTGTCAAAGAGAATGAGATTCTTCAACTTGGTGCAATTACCAATCTCACCTGGAATGTTGCCTGTGAGCTGATTAGAGTTCAATATCAAATCCTCAAGGTTTGTGAGCTTGCCAATAGTTTTAGGAATACTACCCACAAGACTATTGGAACTAACATCAATGGTTTTAAGTGAAATGCAATCTCCAATGTCGAGTGGGATAGTTCCAGTGAGGTTGGCTCCAGAAATGGTGAGGCTTTGAAGAGAGTGAAGAGAAGAAAGATTGGATGGAAAAGCAAGAGCTAGTTCAATGGACTGAATATTTATTTCTGTAACAAAATTATCTGCAGAACATGAAATGTATGACCATTGACAAGGGTTGGGGTCTAATGGATTCCAGCTTGAGAAAGCAGAAGGTGGTGGTGGTGAAGAAGAAGTATGAAGCCATGAAAGCAGCACATTAACTTCATTGTTTGCAGCAACAACGATAACAGCATGAAGTGTGAGTAAGATTAGGAGATGATAGTAGTAGTTTTTGCTGAGGTGGTGGTGGTGGTGATGGTGGTTGTTTTGCGTGTTTAAGGATTGCCTCGACATTGGCATTTGCAATTGGCCTCAAATCCCAAACCACTCTTCAAGGTTTTGCATCGGGTCTCTCTATTTCTTCATCTTTGTTTTCGTATTCTTGATATGCTTCAGCCAATCCTATTAGCCTAAACACTATATATTAGTAATAATGTATATAGCAAAGTAATTGCGAGGTTCAATTATAACATGATACGAGTTATTTTTCAGGGTTATTAAGAAAATAAGAAAAAAGAAAATTAGAGAATTACGTGTATGAGTTGAAGTATATAGAGTTTTTTTTAGCTAAATATTACTATAAAATCAGAATAATGTATGTAAAAAAGTGATTGCGAGGTTCAATTATAACATGATACGGGATTGTTTTTTCAGGGTTATTATGAAGAAAAAAAAAATGGTAGAGACAAAGAAAGAAGGGTGAATAATTAAAAGATTAGCATTCACATTCACTTAACCCACCTTTTCTCCACCATCTTTCACCTCGGGGTTCTGTGTTCTGTGCTTTCTGTTTTCTTACTAATATTTTTTGAATAGGCAGGCATTTGCTTAGACTCTTCACGCTACTTAGCAGATACACCATGTGTTGTTGCATTGTTTTCCTCAATAAAAATCAGTAACATGAATGGTTTTGTTTTGGTATCTGAGCCACGCCGGCCATCTATATGCATATTATTCAGATTAATTAACAACTCTCTTGGAAGTAATTTACTTCATTTAGGAAATAATTTCTCCACAGTGGCTGGTTTAATTTCTGCATGTTGCCCATGAAGCTTACTTTCATGTTGTGCACTGTATTAGCCGAATAAGTGAGTTATCCCCTACTATTTTGTAAATTACTCGTGTATTTTAAAATGTTGTACGTTTTCTGAAAAATAAAATGACAATAATATTTTTCATTTAATATGCACAATACCTTTAATTATTTTTGTAATAAGTTAGCTACTCACACTAAAATGATCTCATAAAATATTATCTCCCATTTAAACTACACAGCTACCTTTATATTTTTTTAAATGTTACATATAACCACTTTGCCTTTTTCATGATCTTATATGCCAATACCCTAAAATTGCCAAGTTAGCGAGTGAGATGCATTCGATGTTAACTTGGACGAACAAAATATTATGTGCAATATTTTAAAAACCATAAATAATTTATGTAACTAATTTGGACGGACTTTCTTCGTAGAGTGACGTCTTTTATCAGACTCGACTTTTTTAGAAAAATTATTTTAATTGAGAAAATACAAATGGAAATAAAAAGCCAATAGCCTGATGTCAACTTAGGGTAAGTTTTACCAAACAAAAAATGTGCAACTCCAGTGTCTCATTGTTTTATCGATGCAAAAATTAAAAGAAATTTGATTCCACAAACTAATGTCCAATTTTGTGACCAAAATGAGAGTTTAACTTGAATACTATAAAGATGATCAACAAAGCTTGGTTGGTATTAAATGATTCGTGCCACTAAAGCACACCATTCCAGATTTTAATGCAAAATCACGTGGTGCAAGAATCCATTTTCCACCATAGCTAGCTCTAATATAATGATATCAACTTGTTTCAGAAGATTGAATAATTAAACTCAATTGCTTAATGGATAGAATGGTACATATAATTTTCAAATAGGTTCATTTAAATATTTCACTTGACTAAGGCCGAGACAGGGGTTGAAATAACGCATATAAATTATTGCTGTCCTAAGCCCAGAGTTCTAGGAGGTGACCTTGGGAAGATCGTTTATGGAATCTTTTCCCATATTTGTTTGTCTAAAGTCTAAACCTCAAATAATTTCTCCACACTCCACTACCAAAACCCCCGGGTATCATGGTACCTTTTGTTTCTTTGTTCAAAATAGACCTTATATTAATATAACCAATAGGGTTTTGGCTTATTGGTGTGCTCATTGTTGCAAAAGATTGTAAAATTAATTTTTGTGAACGATATTTTTAATATGTATTTTATTATTTAAATCTCTATTAAATAAAATTAAAATTTTAAAAATTGGCTTATATTTACATGACATGAATGGGTACCCCTTATCTACTTTCTTTGCTCTTAAATTTTTTTAAGAACGGAATTTTTATTTTTTTTTTAGAAGTTCTTCGGATTCATACTAATTTTGATACACATTACTCAATTTGGAGATGACATGTATTAAGACTTGCTTTAAAAAATTAATTTTTTGACTGATTCAAACTAAAAATTGAGACATGAATTAATTTTTTGCTAGCATTTTGAACGTTCCACCACTATTAGACTAACCTATTAAGGTTACTTTGCTCTTAATTTTTAACATTATAAGATTATGCTTTTATCGTTTTCTCCAAGAACTTTTAGTGGGTATACTTGTGTGATTAAAATTTCTTCTTTATTCACTCTGCGTGATTCGTTCTTAAATTTTAGTTACTCGTATGTGGCACCGTCACATTTAAATGAAATCTATTTATTTGACCAAATCAAACTAAACATTATCTCACTAGGTGGGATCGGTTATATAGATCATGTGAGGTGATGTATTTTTGTCGAAAGTCATCTTCTTTATAAACTTCATACACGCAAAATTTCGTCTAATTGTCTCCGAACAAGTCATCTTAAATCTATCTCTACCCCTCTTCTGATGTATTATTTCTAAACTTTCGCACTTTCTAACATGCGCCTCTACAGGTCGTCTCCTGACATGGCCAAACCATCTCAAAGGATTTTCTCTCATCTTATCCTCAATCGGGGTCACTACTACTCTTTCACGTATCACCTCATTTCTAACATTGTCCTTCTTAGTTTTGTCACACATCCATCTCAACATTCTCATCTCAGCCACTGACATTTTATGAACATGTTAATATTTCACCGCCTAACACTCCGACCCATTTAACATAACAGGTCTAACGGCTATCTTATAGAACCTCCCTTTTAGCTTAAGTGGTATTTTTTTATCACAAAAGATTCTTGACGCATTGATCAACTTCGTCCATCCTACTTTAATTCTATGATCAACATCCACATTAATCTCCCCATCTTATTGAACTATAGAATCCAAGTATCTAAAACTCTTTTTTCATGTATTCTTTCTGAGTCTAATCTTACTTCTATCTCATTTGTTGACTTATTTTTGCTAAACATACATTGCATATACTTTGTCTTTGACCTGTTTAACTTAAAACTCTTAGATTATAAAGTTGATCTGCATAATTCTAGCTTAGTATTTACACCTTCTCTAGACTCATCTATCAAAATAATATCATCCGCAAATAACATGCACCATAATAATGCATCTTGGATGTAGCTAGTGAGTTCATCCATGACTAGTACGAAAATGTATGGGCTCAAGGTAGATCCTTGATGTAGTCCTATTGTAATTGGAAATAAACTAGACTCTCTTTCCCTCGTCCTTAAGTTAGTTATCGCTCCATCATACGTATCTTTTTTCACCTCAGAAATCTATTTATTTGAAAAATCATATCATTATGTGTCAAATAATCAGTGAAAAGTGAGTGGTATCATATAATAATATTCTTAGTTTGATGTACAGAGTTCATTCGTTGGGCTCTTTTGGAGCCTAAATAACTTGGGCCTACTATAAGTCCTACATAAACAGACTTGGAGCACCATGAAAGAAGTAGGACTGTCCTTTAGGCCCAATTTCATATATAGAGAAGTAAATTAAGCCCAAACATGTCAGGCCCAACCCTGTCAGGGATCCACACTCAGGTTCAATTCAAACACACAGGTGGCCCAATGGTCGTAGAATTTTGACAAAAGAAAAAAATATCACTCAAATTGTATCCTCAAGCTTCATATCCTATCCGACCCAAAAAAAAAGAAGTGTCATATCCTAATTAGCTACATATTGACAAATAAAAAATAAAAAAATAGCTACATATTTCTTTTATGCCGCAAATGTCACATGTACATATAATTATTTGTAATAAAAACAGAATAGGATGACATTTCTTGTATAAGAGACAAAGAGTGGATAATAACATATAAGAGAGATACACATTCTTAAAACAAATATAGTAGAACTTCTTTAAATTAATAGTATAAAGACCACCAAATTTTATTAATTTAGTGGGATATTAATTTATCTATAAATTAATAATTATTAATTTATAGAGATATTTTTAATTTTTTTGATTTTATAGTAAATATATTATGATTATGATGTCTTTTTTAAAAAAATAACTTATATTTTTTCGATCCAATTTGAAAAGATAAGTAACGAGAATAGAAGATAAAATTTAATTTAATAGGATTAGAACAAAGTTTCTCTAATCTCGTATTCAAGTTCTTGTAGGATTATGATGATAACTAATTTCTCTAATCTTGTATCATAATTCTTGTAGGATTAACTCAATTTTTTCTCTTTAAATAATTAAATATGAGATTCAACTAGATTTGAAATTCAACAAAATATAAGTTACTCTTGATTCATATTTTAAGAAAGCCTCATACTCAATTTATTATGTACTTTTTAGTTAATTATTAATTTATGAAATATTTGGATCAATAAAATACAAAGAAAATTTTTTAAATGTATTATTTTATAATTTTATCGAATTTATCAACTTTTTATACTGGTTCTAAGTCGAAATTGAATATTTTTATTAATTAAAAGAGATTATTAATTTATCGAGTATTAATTTTAAAAAATTTTACTATACTAATAATATATATCAGTCAAACTATATCACTTACAATTCAATTCTTAGGCTCCGTTTGTTTGCTGTAAAATATTTTCCCGGAAAACATTTTCTGGATTTTACGGTGTTTGGTAACACTGAAAAATTAGTCAACCGTAAAATGTTTTCCGGTCAAAAATTGCGGCTGCTTTTTCTTAATTTTACTGTGTTTGGTAACACCGGAAAATTAGTCAACCGTAAAATATTTTCCGGTCAACAATCGCGGCTAGTACAAAATTATATAAAATGTTTTCATATCCTTTGGGAAAAGAAAACATTTTACAAAACTTACCGCACATCCAAACACCAGAAAATATTTTTCAGTATTCTATTTTCCAGTAAAATATTTTCCTCCAACAAGTTATTTTACGGCAAACAAACAGAGCCCTGTAAAATATTTTATTTTCCAGGAAAACACTTTCTACGGAAAATATTTTACACAAGCAAATTATTTTACGGCAAACAAACGGAGCCTTAATTAGCATCTTACATAATCTTATAATCAGATTAAAACATATAACCTTATGTGACAAATGTCTAGATTGGATGACGATATGCAAAACGAGACATATAATATAGCTAAAAATAACAATTAGCACATAAGAAGTGATATATATAACTTTTTTTTTTATTTAAAGAGAGAACTATATTAATTTTGTATCAAATTTAAAAGATGTTACATATTCTAAAAATTGATCTCGAAACCTCTTACATTTAAAACACGAATCTAGAGTAAATGTTCAGTTGTGAAACTTCGCTAACAAATAATTTAATTAACAAACTTCTTAATGCGTCCCACAGGAAAAACTGTATAAATGGTCTCTATTATTTTTTGAATAGAGATTAAATTAATTAATTTTAAATAATAGAGATAAATTTTAAAAAATTTAAAAAAAAATAAAAAATAAATTAATTAATTTTAAATAATAAAAAAGAATTAAAAATTTTAAAAAATAATAAGGATCATTTGCGTCATTTTTCCTCTTTGCCGTCAATTTTTCCTTTCTTTTTAATCTCCCCGAAAAATCATCAACTACAGTCTAAAACCACAGCCTCAGAATAAAGACTGCCAAGACCATTAACTATAAAATCCATGTTACCCCCAACTATACACACAAAACTATAAATAAGTTCACATATGCAAAAATGGCTTCCACAAGTACTTTTCACAGCATCATCACCCTTCCAATCAACTCTTCAAAATGTTGCAAGAATCAAAATTTTGCTATAAACCCATCTCAGTTTCTTTCTTCAAAGTCCATTTTGAAGTTAAAGAAGCAAACTTTATTGTCAACCATTCAAATTAAGAAGCTCAAGAATCAAAATGGTCAAGCCACACCTGTTGTTTTTGCTCTACAATCCAATCTCTTTAAAGGTACCACCTCTATTTTTTTCCTATAATAACATGGTATTTACATTAAGTTAGCATAATATATTACCATGTCTCACATTGATGGACACGTAAGGGCGGTTATAAGTTAGTATTGTGTGTGTAATTAATAAATAATTTAAATTAACCATTTTGGGCTATTCATTATATTTGGCCCAAAACAGTTATTCTCCGTATTACAGCACTGGTAGCGTAAATGCATGATAATGATGTCAAAATTATGTAAAACAATCTGATGTTTTATGTTGATGTTGTAAGTTACTTGTATGGTGAGTAAAGATTTGAATTATTATGGTAAATGTAACTTTTCATTATGAATCTTCATGTGTGAGACAGTTTGTGGTTGTACCAAAACTGTGAGGAGAGTTTCATGTCTTGTTAGTTGAGAGCTGAAATTAATCTTGGTACTTTTGTTAGTACAAATTGTAAGAATCGGATAAAGAACTTAACTTTAATTTAAATTTCTCATGATTTAAGGCTTGCTTTTGCTAAGATTCAGGAGTTGGATTATGTTTACCTATTAGTTGGCGTTGTTTCAGGACACTAGGGACTTTTTGGTATGTGGTAAATCTGATGGATTAATGAATCAGTTGATATTGACGTGCTGATTTTTTCGATGAGACAATTTCTTTCCTTTGGATAAGTTTTTGCAGATTTGCTTATAATGCCTTTTCAAATCCTTGAGATGATGAATATAGCTCAGAAATTATCAGGATTTATGTACTGCCTAATGCTTCAGTCAAGAATTTGGAAATTTGGCGAATAAGTTTCTGGGATAGCATTCTTTAATCCTTACAATTGGAATGGGGAGTCAAAGAAAAAAGTATTTGCAGTTAATGAGGAAGAGCAAAGACCATGGTGAACAATTTGCCTAGTTGTTTAAGTATGAAAAGCAGCAGGACACCCGAACAATCTGAATTTGTATACTATGTCTTTTGCATCCGAACTTAAAAGTTCTTCTGGGTATCCGCTAAGTTGATCGTGTAGCTTGACTTGTTCTTCTTAAGAAGATAGGGGGGATTACTGGGGAAGGTTCCTTCTGTTATTTCTTTAGATTGAACTTCGAGAATGCAATTATATATTTCTGATATACATTTAAGAAGCAAATGCTATCTCTCTCTCTCGCTCTCTTACTATTTATTTCGCCAAAATAAAATCAGGGTGGGTATCAGTATTATTATTGGATGTGGCAAGATTTAAATCATGGCCTTTACATGACCTGTACCATGTACGGTCAGCAACTTATGGAAAAGTTTAGCTGCTGCCGAAAAGCAAATTTGTTGGTTTATATATATTTATCACTTTATTTGCTTATCCTCCATATTCTCCATTTGTATCAGAGATATTATTATTGTAGTTTGATCATCTATATGTTTTTTCACATATTCTTAGTGTAGTTTAGTCATCTATACGTTTTTTTTTTCTTCGTTTCTTTTCTTTTTCAAAATTCAAAAAGTTATTCAAACAGCATGGAAGGTTGGGAAGGATACGATTGAAGCAGGAACAAGTCTGGTGCCTGTAAGTTTGGCTTTTCATTTTCTTAGTCTTGATGTGTTTTAGTGGAGCTTCGCTTCATCCTCTTGTATATAGAACTATCTAATGCATTCTTTTTGGCATTGGCTGTAGGATTCCATCCCAAGACCAATAGCAAGAATTTCTGTTGGTGTAGTTGCTGGGACTCTTGCGCTTTTTGTGTTAAAGTCATTCCTCTCTACTGCATTTTTTGTGCTGGTATGTTCTCACGCTCCGTATAGTCTAAAAATTTGCTGTCATCATAATTGTTATATGGATTCACACTCCTATGACTTATCTTTTATAAATTTCATTTTACAGCAAAAATATATCTAATGTCATTGTATCTCGCTATTCATCTTACTAGAAGTAATTAATCATTTTTCCTCCTTTCCGTTCTGCCACTGTCAGTGTATAGGCATGCATATGTATATTCATTAAAAAGAATACATCTCTTATCAAGTAGAATTTCTTGCTTCCATGCTTTCTCATAAACAAAGAAGAAGCATTTTAACGGAGAAAACTTTTTTTTTTTCTCTGTTGATGAATTAAGTACTTATATTGTGGCTGTGAACAAGGTATAACATTAGAAAGTGACAAAATCTCAATAAGCTGTACTGGGAAGTGTGCTAATACATGTGGCAGTTCCACAAACTTGTTTAGAGATCTTTAGCTCCTTTAACCAGTCTTATTAAGATTTCATTGGCATTAAAATTCAGTTTCTCCTTCCATATGACTTCTTACTAATAACATATACATCCGTGTCTTTTCTTTTTCATTTCTATTTTTGGTAAACATTATTAGAGCAGAACAGAAGCAGATTCAGACATTTGTATATAGTCAACGGTTTTTTAATCAAGAAAAAAGATAATATTAAACACCAGAGAATAGTAGACTTAGTCCTCTGTTATTTTTCACTTATTCTCATTTGGTAGATTGCCAACCATACATATAAATTTTGTAGTGCTAGAATTGCTTTGGCTTCTTACCATTATTGTTGTTATGCTCCTTAGTTTTCTCAAACTGAATTCTCGTGATAGTAATTTCAACTCTTCTTGAATCCGATTTCTCTGTTGACTAACAGGCCATGATGGGTGTCATTTACTTCACATTCATAGCCTTCAACAAGGATGAAAGTTCCACAGGGGATAAAGGCACCACTTCTTCTTCGGAAGAGGGCGATTCTTCTTTGGAAGACAGCCTGGAAGAAGCAAGAAGAATAATGGAAAAATACAAATAACTACAGGATCAAGATTTTGTTGATTCGAATCTGTTCTTTAAACATATATACCGTTGGCTTCTCTTGGGAAGTTCTGAGAATGCTTTATAGCTCATCTGCAGCATAAAGACAGTTGTAGATTTAGCGCGACTCGTGATCTTTGGTTCATACAGGAGATTGGATTGATTTTGGTTCCTGCAAGTTTGTGTAAATTCTTTACCTCATTGACAAAACTTAAGCAATCTATGATTTGCTAGATTAGTGGAAAAGTCTATTCTATGTGAACGTGCGATCCTTCACTTCTCTTTTGGATTTTTTTGTTTATTGAAAATTAATCCCTCAGCATTATCCAACACTCCTCTGCTTGCTTCTTGTGTTGTTCCCTTATTAGTTGGATTTTCTCCGGTGAGAAATTTGCCCCCGACGAACGCTTCAAGGCGATCGAAATAGCATTGTCTCGGCTCTAGATAGTGAGTAGAAATCTAACTAAAATCCAGCAGTAAGGTGAGTGCCATAAGGAAGATTTATGACACATTAGATTGCTGCCTCAGACTGGATCTGGAAGAAATTGCTAGGAATAGGGTAGTAAAGGGAAAGGCTCCTAGATGATCAGCCCATGCGCCAAGTGGGGCCCTTGCGCTATAGAAATACATGATTGAATGATCGGGTCATTTTGAAGCATGTTCAGGATAGTAAATTGTGGAAGATTACTAACTTCCAAGAGTTTCATATTTTTTATGAAACATTAAAAGATGTTTATCATAGCCAATCTTGCTTCCTGTTTTACGTGTATATAGATGCATTAAAAGAATAACCATCTGAATCTTAAATTTAATCAGAAGCGGAGTTGGAACTACACTGGAGATTGTGGGGATTGTACTTTTTACTAATTTTACAAAATGTTTTAAAATATCACTAGCATACCTTGATATTTTTTATCGGAAAAGACATTCGACGAGCAGGTTGCGTGTTCTCCCATCATTTCAAGTTCTTAGGCAAGGATAGGATTCAAAGCTGCACGAGCCATTGAAGTAGCGCAGTGGGCTATAATTGGACACTTGCGTTGGAATTGATTTAAAAGGCCTTGAGGTTCTACTCCCACACTTGAATGATTCGATAACTAGAATTTATTTTATGCTATGCTTAACACATGCTAGTCATAGAGAGATTGACTAGCTCAGGTAACATTGGAATTCAATCACTATTAATTAGTATCTTTATTTATACATTAATGACGATAGATGCATTCACCATAAACTCTCAACCATCACTTCTGAAAAAAGTTATGGGTTTCTCAAAATATATTTCCCCAATTACCAAAATTGCTTATGAAGGACGACCACATATGAAGAATGAAAATTAAGAGGCGGTAAAGGAAATCTTCCTTGACATCTTCCTTGACGCCTCATATATTCTTTAACCTAATAAATCAGCCCCAGGGGAGTAAGATGATTGAGACGCATTCTAGCATTCTCCTGTTCGTCAACTCGAACCTCATTCTTCTGTCGTTGATGTTATAGATTACTTTACTCTTTAGACCAACACCTTTGCTCAGCATTTTCTGCTGATTGTCATGATTAGAGAAATTACATCAAGCTATACGTCCCCTATATTGCATAATGACTTAAGCAGATATAGAGAAGAGGACAATCACCAAATTTACACATTGATACAGAAAGGTAACTAAGATATTGAAAGCAGACTAAACTATATTACGCATCGCACTGAAAGTACTACTCATCCATGCTGATTACGCATCGCACGTCCCCCTTCCGACATGAAGTCAAAGGTTTAAAGATTTCAGAAATTGGGACGCGATGAGTAATATAAATCAGTTGTGATTTCCGCAGAATGATAAATTTCTGCAGGCTGCAAACTATCAAGAAACCATACATTTATCTTCATATTATGTCTGCACCAATTAAACACAAAAAACTTATGTCTTCCCCTACCATCTACCTGAAAATGATGAAAATAAACGCTTTTCCTGGAACGCGGATGACCAAGATAGATAGGTCAGAAGACAAAAGTTGTCACCAAACGCTATGGACATAAAAGTAAAGCAGCAGCAGGCTGGTTAGCATGAGGTTGGAAAACAAAGAAGTTGAACAATTCCTAAGTTAAAGAAGTATGCGAATTTCTTTCATTGAAGAGAAAAGTATGTGCTTCCAAAGAAAAGGGCTTCCAGCATTACAGTTATCCATATCAATATACACGAATTTGAAGGAATGAATAGCTGAAAAACAAAGATATATATCCTTCAACATAATAAAGTTTACCTGAAGATGTCAGTGGTAGGCGGATATTTCAGGCACTTGGTTCCGTCTCAGACTCCAACATAATGTGGACAGGTAATCTCCATCCCTCCTCAATCTCAAGCAACAACTGAAGCCATTCTTGGTTCTTTTAATGATTCTCAATTTGAGATCAATAAGTATTTTGGATGGTGAAATCGAGGCCAGGCCTCTGTGGCACATTCAAATATTCTGCTATAACAGTCTTATTTGCGAAAATTAAGTTCACAAATTTCAACTTTTTCTCTCTCCTACCAATAAAGGACAAACATATTTTTTCAGCAGAGCATCCGTTTGGAGAAACAAAAATCGTAGGTTGAAGTACAGAAACAACACAGGAAGGCCCTGTGAAAATCAGATATTTCATTGCACGCTTGAACTAAATGGATTACATAAATCACATAATAAATTTTGCAGCAAGATGCTCCACGAAGAGTGTCAATTCTTTGCCCAAAAAGAAAAAATGTGTATACTTCAACCTGCTCTTGCTTAATTTCCTCAAAATGTTTCTAAATTAAGTGCTCAAGATATTACAGTGTATCCAATAATTTATCTGAACTAACATAAGTCATGCCGAGTAGCTGCTATGCTTGGCTTTGCCCTAAACGAGAGAACCTTGAAGAAGGAAGTAGAGGAGCTTCTTCATCCACATTTACATCATGACCGGAAACATTCCTTCTGTTCTTCTCTCCAGGGCTTTTGTCAATAACATCATCTGGGAAAAAGATGTCAGAGGATTTCTTCTCCATTTTCAGTTCCTGTTACAAGGAGCAATGAAGTGGGGCAATAAGGCGCACACCTTTCACATCACAAGCAGTAGAATAATCCTACCCAGAAAATATATATCGTGTCATATCTAACAATACAAAACAAACCTGGATTTTTTTCAATCTTTAGGCAGCATCTCACAAAGAAAGTAAATAACACCTAAACCTACAGTCATTTGGAAAAGAAGAAAACGAGAAAGTGAACCAACTAATTTTTCATTATGCATCAGGAAAGAAGTTTCAGGATGTCTATCGGGTCACTCTTCCATAAACAGAGATATTATAAAAGATAATTTTCCTTGGGTCCCCATTCCAGGGAAGGGACATGAAAGGAATGAATATAGAAAATGGGTCCCCATCCCAAGGAAGGGACATGAAAGGAATGAATAACTTAAGCTCAAATTTCACAATATATAATTTACAATGAAATCATCATAAAATTGGAGGATAAGGTATGGAAGTGGTCATATATGCACTATTATTTTAATCAATGATTAAGCAACTCAAATCGGACAAGGATTGTCGCAGATAGGTGTTCATAATCTAGAAGATTTACCTTTGCAGCTCCCCCAGCAATACTATCCTTCGGAATTTGGGATGCACGAATATCTTTGACTTTCAAGTAATTGTACATGACAACACCACATAAAGCTGTGAAAACAGAATATATTAGTATACCTTTAAGTTGTAGGTGCAAAGCTTCAAAATATAATATGGAATGTGAACATTACCAACGGCATAACCAATGATATTAAGCGTTGTAATGGCTGACTCCGGAAATATGACAGTTGACAGGGCAATAAGAATCCAATCTTTTAAGACACCAGCAACTCTAATGGTCACAGCACCAGTTCTACCAATAACTAGGAAGATAGAGAAATTCAAAGCTAGGGCACAAAGTGCATTCGAGAAGAATATCCAAAAATTGAATTGAATCTGTGACACTTCCATTCCCGGCATCTCCAGAAGATACCATGGAATAAACAGAAAAACGAAACTGCACAAGAAAATTATTTGGTTATGATTATCAAGAAAAGCAGTATGATACAGTTGTAACTACCATGCCACACGCATGTAGATTGTGCTAGTGATCAACATGAAGAGGCCTACATGATATAAAAGATTTTAAAAGAATACCTGCATGGAGCAATGTAGTATAGGCTTGTGATAGGATTGAGTGTTAAGCCCTTCTTCTGGAGAAGAACTTGAGTTAAGACCAGCCTCAGAGCTTCAGCAAATATTCCACTGACCTGATAAACTGTTCCCACCACGTTGAAGTGAATTTCGCCATATGATGATATGACAACCCCAATGCTAACCAGAACCATGTTCAAGAATATATCACATCTTAATTTGTCAGTACCACAAATAACAGCCATAAGAAATGTAGCCACGGGCACTGCACTCCAGAATCAAGCAGAACACATCCAATTAGTAAAGCTCCTGAGAGTAACTCAGTAACAATATAGAACGGAAAGAATAGAAAGTAAACATACTTAGAGCTTTGAGCATCTGAATGAAGGCCACAGAAATAAATAAATAAGCTGTGTTGCCAAACCTGTAACAAACAAAAAGTTGCTGCTTACAATGATAAAAATTACTTCACAGTGATGATAATACCAGTTGCATGTCCTTTGCAATTAAACAGTGTCAACAGACCAGAGCAAATGGTGAAATAATCCTTAAAAATCCAAATCAGCACATGAATATAAAAAGAATTTAAAAAACAGCTAATCTGTTGATGCTAAATATATATATATATATATATATATATAAAAGTTAAAAGTGAAGGTTAGAAGTGATGCATCTACTTCAAGTAGTGTGACTCTGTTTTCCTTTCAAGCAATTGCTAAAATTGGAGTGTGGCTTTTTCGCCAGCATGAGAACACATGCCTGGCATAAGCAAAAGCTGCTTCCTCTACTTATTGCCCACTATTGAAAAAGGTCCATTTTTTGGATTAAATGTTACACTTTTTTTGGGACATGTGGAACAAGTCAGTTACGCTATCCAAGTCCCCTAAGTAATTGGAGTTAACACTATAAGAAACTGTAACATATCAAGTTTTAAACATTCTTTTCTATTTTTCGTGAATCGTGAAGGAGAAACAAAGAAGTAAAAAAGATTAACTTCTCTTGGTAGTTATGGTTAATATTTGACTACAGATATTGAGATCAATTAAACATCTTTCCATCCAACTCCATGAATAACTCCTTATTAACTCTCTCGTACAATATAAGATCACACGAGATCCCAACAAATTAAGGAAACGAAATTAGCCATCTACACTCCAGAAAACCAAACCAAACTAAACCAAACCTTATCCCACTAGGCGGGGTCAGCTTTACCAGTCCAAATAAAACAAAATAAAAAGTATGGGGGCGAGATAAGACCTGGAGATCAACATAAAATTTAATCATTGATCTTCATTACTTCAAATCAAATGCAACGCTGGAGCAAAAATAAGTTTACTGACACATACGTACATCTAGTTCCAGAATATGAAGAGCTTACCAGAGACTCGACGCGAAGAAAGCACTTATAGGAACCACACATGTCATGTATCTGCAAAGACAGTAAGATGTAACTAAAATATGAAATTGAAATTCGACATGAGATGGAAAAGAAACAAGAATACAGTATTCTTACATTTCAAAAGTCATCTTGACAGGTGAGACAACCTGTACAGATTAAAATATGTTAGGAAACATAATCAAAGGATGAAGTCAAACAGCAATATAGAGGACAATGCATTACCAAAGAAACTTGTCTTAAAACTCAAAGTAAAACACAGAAGGGAAACAAACTGGGCGCCTATATGGATCCCCATTTAGTAAACACGTGTTTTGAAATCATATTAAGAAAATTACATTTCCCAAAATCTGGGTAAACCGAGCTTTTAGAAAATGTAGGTTTCTAGTGTCTTGAAGTCCAAATTGCAAAAGTTTGAGGAGCCAAACACTCCTCAAAATTATAATCGGAGTTTCTTAGACGCCCAAAGTGCTGGGTTAAATGCACTTCCCAAAGCACTGGTTCAAACGCACCCTAAATCAAGAAGCAAATGGTGGTAAAGCTCATTCTTTAAAGGTATCACTTTTAAAGATGAACCAAGATGAATCCCACAACAAGCTTGATAGCTTAAAAACAAATTCATAGAATAAAATGTCTCTAACATAACCAACATCTTTTAAAACCAACAAATATAGAGAGACTATAACAATATCTAGAGAATAAAAAAGTTTTGGAACTACCATACCTTTAAAACACGGATAAGAACAAATGCTACCAAGCCAGAAAAACCCATATGAATCATGGTGAGCGTTATTGGAAATGGGAAATTGAAATATTTTGGTGAAAGCACCCACTGCATATAAGAACAACGCAGATGAAATCCAAACAGCTTTGTGAAATATTCTCCATAAACAGAAAATTTAAGCATGAAAGTAAAGAAGGTAGACTTCTGTTGAGGACCCATCAGAAAATTGTTCAAATAGAAACCAGAGGTAAAGACCACCCCAAAAATAATTGCTCCAAGTTCAGAGGACTTGGGTGGCTATGGAAGGGATAGTCTGCAAGACCATCATAGGTGGTTCAGTTAGCGATATGGATTTTTCACTGGTAGCAAGAGGAACTTTAAATGCCACATTATGGAGCTTCTTATTGGCATACACTAAATTACTATGCAAATTAAAGTCCCTCCATATTAGAATGGAAAAGGGAAAGGGAAAGGGAAAAGGAAACAGTTGAATACAAAAAAGAAGGAAGAGATAAAAGGAGGAAAAGAAAGATAAATATCATATCCTAGACAGGGAAATTTAGCTTTACCTCTGGTGAGAGTGATGTACTCTATGTTAATTCATGACTTGATGGATTTTGCATCCTTAAGGAAAGGAGAGAAAAACCACAACAGGAAGAAAAGGGAAAAAAATAAAAGGAGTCGCCGTATTTGATCAACAAAAATCTGTGATTCTCATGGATAGGCGTTAAATTTTGTCAGACTGGGAACAGCTAGTGTGATAGCAACCATTACCAGACTATGTCACTTTGAAAGGTCTAACTAAAAGCTTTGAGACATAAAGAATGTTTTAGACATCTTACGAATTCAAAATCAAAAAAAAAAAAAATTAGCATCAAACGTGATCACGTACCTTGTTGTACAGTATAACTCCTGATGAAAGCAATATGTAGAGTAGGAGATATAGATAGGTCAGTACAGATTGTTTATCAATCATCATGACTTCCTTTATTCACTGAGCAACTTTATTGGCAACCTCCGGTTCAGTGAACTCAGAGGAAATATACTCCAAGTTTTAAAGTAAAAATAACTGAATCCCAGGAGATATATTGCCAGACATGAGATGTCAATTCAGCTGCGTTTATTCATCCACTTGAGGTCAAGAAGCAGTCTTCTTCAATTTGTTTGTGCAAATTCAGCTACTGTAACCAGATGAACACTGACAGAACCTTGGAAAGAGATGACAAAGTGAGCATAACAATGCTTGGTACAAATTCAAAGCCTAGACTTTCAGCAGAAAATTATAGTCATGTGGCACATATCAAGCATAGTGACAACCATCTGGCGACGATAATGGAGATATCACTATGATTAGATTGGAACATAAAGAATATAGAAATTTAAAGCCCATTGATAGGCCTCAGTCAGGAACATGTAGAAGTACAAAAACTGGTATTATAGTAGATTGTCGAGTCATTCCGAGAAGTTTCAGAAAAATAAAGCATTACAAAGATCCTCTTCAAATCAGTTAGATGTCTTTCCAGTTCCAATTTTCCCAACTTATGGGAGAATAAGTTAGAGCTTCTTCCTTTTCATCGGGATCACAGAATCCATATTTTCTTCCATTCTGCATTGTCATAATACATCTTACATACATGTCTATCCATTAATATATCGAAATATAGAGAAAAAAGTGCAACGACAAAATTTTATGAAAAAACATATGCCAGCATAAAAGTGACTGTTCGTGAAAAAGTCTCTTCCTAACATAGGCCATTTGACTAGCTAGATTATATGGTCCAAACAGAAAAGCTTCATACCATCAGAATTGTATACATATATGATGCTTCCAAGCCTAACATTGCAGTCTTTGGGTTTGCATTTCAATATGTGACTAAACTAGCGCTTATATCTAGAATTTATTTGAATGTGATCAAGGTTGAATCAAGCCTCATAGCATTCAGGCTCAAACCGTTCTAACTGCACTTAATTGAATAACGACCTAACCCTACAATATGCATTACATACTGGCAAAAGTCTTGAATTTAGTACACCTCAAATAAAATAATCGACATTTTGACTTTCACGAAAATCTCGTAAATTTGAGGGGGAAAAAGATAAACGCACCCTGTAGTGTATTTAATATATCCTTTTCATATCTTCCAAACACTATATCACCTGACTCCTGTCTTCTACATTTGCTAGACCACGTCCCATAGTTTATAAAGAGATCAAATTAAGAGTATAAATTTTGCCATAAATTTGACACTAACGGGAAATTGACAGAATAATTCGACAGAGATGCATGTGTAACTCATGTCCGAAACAAAAAACATTAAATTTGATCATAACTAGTTCTGATACCAATTCTGAATCCCTAATTCCATGGGACGGAGAAACACTACCTGAATGTACATTCTTCTAAAAATCAAATTAATACAAAACATGTTTCGGCTCACTTTTACTTCAACATGTCAAGTGCAAGCAAAATCTCCTCCAATTCGGCGATTTTCTAAATATAGTTAATCACATTACAGTAATACAACTTTAAAGCAAATAAAATCACGCATTATGTATCTACACGAAACAAATGTGAACTGTGCAATTAGATCACGAATACGCAGTCATTATACAACAAGTAATTAGTATGAAAAATCAGATCCAATTTCAAATGCTCAACGAACTACACTAGATATGAAATCGCAATTTCACCGAAGACACACACAGACACACAGACGCATACTGTATATATAAGTAAATGTACATTGATAAGGATAAAATCCACATAAGCGACGCAAAAATTTGTACAAATTACCAGAAAAATACAAAAGTAAGCAGCTTAAACAGTGGCTCCTTCGTAAGCAACAAGAAGCAAATCTATTAGATCTGATGCTTCCTCGAAGTACTATAGCTGCAGAGAGAGACGTGCGTTCAACTTTGCCTTGTGTTCATCGATCTTGAACTGAAGTACAAATCAATGCGTGTGCGTGTTGTGTGTGTGAGTGAGAAAGGGAGGGGGGAAAGAGAGAGAGAGAGAGAGAGAGAGAGTGTGTCAAGAGCTGCCTTGGAAGGGGAGAGATACTGAGAGTCGTGGAAGTAGAGGGAGGAGGAGAATTGGGGGATTGTTTGATGGACGTACATTTACACGAAGGACTGCTCTGCACCGTGGATTTAATTGATTGCACGGTTGGGATTAACGAAAAATTAAATTCGCGGTTTTTACCAACCATAAATAAAACCGCATTTGTTTATTACTTTAGTGACCCCTTTAAGTTTATATTTATATCACTTTACCTCAATTATTTAGGTTTATTGCTTTTAGTAAAATTGTAGAATTTGTTGAGTATGATCCCATCATTGGTTCATTAAATCAATTCGATGAGGTCTTGGCCTAGTGTTCAAGATTCATATTTTGAAATTGTGAGTTCTTTTGCTAAGATTTAGAAGTAAATTAGTGATAAATTACTCTTTTTGACAGTTGAGAGGTTAACGTTTGAATCTTGTACAGATGGAAACTGCTGAGGGTGGGGTAAAGAAAAAAAAAGTTTAAATTTTGCTATTAATGGTGACAGTATTAATCAAATAATGTATGAGATTCGCTCTATGTAGGTGTTATTGTTTAGTTATTATTAATTTGTATCAACTTTCTCTCATTGTATATAAAATGATGCATGAATCATCACCTTTTTTTTTTTTTTTAACAAAAAAAGAGTGTAAGAATAAGGCAATTAATCATTCAGCTACCACAACTATCATTTTATCTTGCATGATTATTTTTGTACAAGTCTACCATTTTATTATCTTTGCGTTGAAGCGTTGAAACTCACTAACAATGATCTTCTAATTGATCCCGAGTTTTATGTTTAGGCACGGATTTAGGATGCAAACCAGGAAAGCCAAATTTGTTTATATTTGGTCCATACACATGTCTAATATTTATTTTCTTTTAGTCGGACGTGTATATGAGGTCAACTCAATCATACACATGCATAAAACAAGTCAGAATCAGATTGAAATTAATTACATGATAAATATCATTAAACTTATATTTTTTTTTTCTTTACTTGTCATTAGTACACTCGTCATTAGTATAGTGGGGTTACATTTGCCAAAGAGACAGTTTTATAGTAAATTAGTCTCCAACTTAAAAAGTTGTGGATTTAAACTCCTTATCCTTATCCCTCCTAGTAATTCACAAATATATGTATTAAAATAAATAATAATTAGTTTTAATAGTGATATAGGTATACCAAATTCATTTGATTAAAAAGGAACACAAGCAAGGCCATAGCAAGTTAAACATCAAGTTGTTTATCCGTGGTTTGGATAGTTTTGTAGCAGTAACACTTGCATTTGGAGGTTTATCAGTTTGTTCACATATCTGGCTCTTTTTACAATTGCATACATAGTACCATACATGGCAGATAAATATTGGAGCATTTGTTTGGTTTTAAATTTTAACTATTGTACTATTAAAACATTATGGATCAGGTAAGAACATTTTTAATATTTAACTTAATTAATGAAAAGTCCCACATTGTTGTGAAAAATAATAAGCGAGTATTTTATTGATGAGCATTGTAGACTTAGGCAGTGATTGGTATATGAAAATGAGTTAGGAATAAAATAACATTCTCAATTCTATTTTAATTTCCATATTTGGTATGAGGGAATGAACTCGTGAATTTAATTATCACATATATGGGAATAGTCATTCCACCTTAAATACATGAGAATATTTCATTCTCATGTATTTGGAAATAAACTTGACTATCATACACTTATATAACATAACTTTTATAAATAATTTATTTTACAATAATAATAATTAAAAAATATATAATAATAATAATTATTATTATTATGAAAATAAAAATAAAAACAAAATAATAATTTAATAATAAGAAATAACAATAGTGATTAAATAATAATAAAACACATAATAATATTATTATGATAATAATAATTATTATTATAAAAATAATAATAATAAATAAATAAATAAATAAAAAAAAAAAATAATATTTATAAATTATTATTATTTTTATTATTTATGTTTATATTGTTTACAGTTATGTTCATATTTATTCTTATTTTTAATACTATAATAATAAAAGGGCAATCATGTCATATTATACAAGTCATTCACATTACTACTCTTAATTCCTAGAGCATACTAAATATGTCATTCTCATTCCCAAGTCCATTCCATTCTCAGTTTTATTCCATTTCTTGACTCATTCCATTCCTGCCCAAATCTTTTCCAGTGTATCAATCACTACCTTAAAGAATTACTTGAGTTAATAATTTTAGGCCATTAGATTTGAGGAATATGACAATTATTTTTAAACATATGTCGCTAACCAAAGCCAATATTGGTTCCGAGTGACTGCGCCCTTAACGATGACATCAGGATTTGTAACGAACCGATCCCTCACGAGACCAGAGACTATATTAACCATGCTATACTCAACCCAAATTCGAACCCGGGCACAAAATTCAGGAAAAATGAACGGAGTCTTCCATGTTTATAGGACAAACCAAAACATGCAATCAAAATATAAATGGACCAGCACCGTGTCCAACACACTTAACAACTCCTCAAGGCCATCTGAACCTTGGTTCTCAACAACAAACACAATCAATTATACATTTTCCAAATTCAAAGGCTATCCTAGTTATTTTCCTTTAGACAAGCACACTCATGTTTTGAAATGAAATAATACTAACCTATTACATAAACTAAGTTATCATACCACTCTAATGATCTAATTAAACTTAAACTATATTTCTTTATTCATTGAATACATACGACTCTAAAGTAACATCTTTACAACCCAGGCCACACAACCCATTGACTCTCAAGCAAAGGCCAAGCACCACAAGCACGAACATTCCTTCTAACACTGCAATAGCTGAAAGGTAGGTAATGAGGAGTGAGTATACAATCATGAATACCCAGTGAGAGAGGGGAACAATATACGGGAAACATTTATAAGGGAATTCGCGCAATGCAACAGTTATGTACAAGTAAAACCATTAAACAATTAACATGTCAAATAAGCAATGGGATACCACACATTGAAAAAGGATACGATCGATAACTCTTATCACTCCAATTCTCGAACCACGATTCTCGATTCATGAACCTTGATCAATGTGCCGACATAAATCCCAAACACTCCAGTGGGTGTACTACAGATGTACCCCGAAAATCTTACGACCCAACACCCCCTGCCGATCTCTGGACCAGGCGAGTGAGGGACTTGAGCACGGAGATCGAATATCCACTGGCAAGCCCGCTACCGCCCAGCCAATATCCAATACATCCGCCTCTGACACTATGGTTGCGCATCCACTATGCAAAGCACTTAAACCAATGACAATATAACAGTAATATAAAGCAATAACACTTAGGAGGAACAATAAAGTAGGTTGCCCTCGCACACAATACATAATCAATAAACACATACTACTTTAACAATTATACTACATCAAATAATCTATAAACAAGAAAATATACTATTTTGCACATAATGATGAAGACTCTCTCACCTCCAGAAGGCCAAGAACCCTCTACAATTGCACAAATTCCTCTTCAATTATCACTTTAAAACAAGTTAACCTGTGTGCCCTAGATACATTTTATATACTTTAATTTAACATACAATCCAAGTAGTCAAATATTCAAGTCATAATTAGACTCTTAGCTAACCAATTATAAGACACTAATAAGTAATAAGAATAGTACAACAACATAAACAAAATACAATTGTTGGTCCTTGATAACCTAAGAGGGGGGTGAATTAGGTTGTTTGGCAAGGTTAAGCAATTTAAAAAATTCTTGATGCGGAAATAATATCTAGTGAAAGATGATAATACTCTAGAAGTTCTTGTAGGTAATTTATCAAACACTTAGTGAGCACACAAGTATATAACACTAGATAAGCAATTAGAACTTCAAAAATAAATTTCAAATAGATAACTCAACAATTATCAAACAATTAATATGAGCAATATCCACACAAAGGTAAAATGACTTGAAAATAAAGAGAGTAAAGTAAGAGAAATCAAACAAGATGATTTTCAAGTGGTTCGCACTCCTGGAGGCCTAGTCCACTAGCTAAGGTCTTCCCTTCCCTTAGGATTGAACAACTCTTCACTAAGATGCTTCTTCAAATGTTGGTGAAGCAAAAATCAACTACAATTACCCTTGAGTCCACAAGAGTTACACAAGCTCCTTCAAGTGTAGGTGAAGCTTAACCTACTATTCTCTCTTCCTTTGAGTCCACAAAGGATTACAATACTTCTTCTCACAATGATTCTCTCAATCTATGTGAAAGATTGTATTACAAAGATTGTGTGATAAAATGAATTACAATTGCAACTCCTATTTGAGTTTGATATTACAATTGAAGAATACTTTGAATGCTCAAAAATATGAAAATGATAGCTCAAGATTTCTCAATGAAAATGATATGAAAAGCTCTTTGAATTTGCTTAGAAATCTGAAGATTAAGGCTTAGAGAGATATTTGAGAAGGTGAGAGAGCATGCCTTAAAAAGAGGCAAAAATTTAGACATAAAACGGATATAATGCATAAAATCCGAATTTTCCCATTTAAGTCATCCGGTTGCTGAGGCCTTCTTCCGGGCGCCCAGAAAGGGCATGTATCACCCAGATCAGCCTTCTCTACAGGGCGATGTGTCTTCTATCCGGGCGACCGGATAAGGCCAGTAACGCCCGGATGCTGAAAAAATGTTGAAAAGTGATATTTTAAGCCCCAAAACAATTTGTTTATTTGTAAAGCATTTGGGCACTTTTAAGAACACATATAAAAAAGTATTCTTAGCATTTTTTAACATCCCAAAATATTTTCAAAACTTTTGAAAGGATTTAAAACGATTTGTATAATATAAGAGTTTGAAAACAAACAAAAAACTGTTTTTCAATGATGATTTCGAATTGATGTTTGATCGAAATAATTTTTGTAAATATGAAAAATCTTTTATGAAAAACCTTTTTAGAGAAATTATGAGCTATACAAATCATACTTAGGCAAACGATATTTTTAAAGCCGGTACCCCTTATGTCGCCACGTCTCCTTCCTTGTGACTCCCTCTTTATCGTCGAGTCTTTAACTTGAATTCTTTTGGGCTTTGATACAATTTCTGACTGGGCTTGGGCTTGGACTTTGATCCAATAGCTTTCTACCCTTTGACTGAAACTAGTTGTTCCATGTTGATGTGGACTTGCTTTGTTGGATTGAATGTCTTACCAAAATACAAAAAGAATGCTAAAGCACGATTTAGATATTTTGTTATTATCAAAATAAAGATTATAAGCTTTTCAGGCTAACAATCTCCCCTTTTTTGATGATGACAAAACATTGAAATTAGCAAGCATGAAATAGTTGAAATTGAAGAATAAAACTTGATTTGAGGTCTCCCCCTCAATTTAAGCTTGATTGAATTAATAGCTTGTGCTTGAAAAGCAAGCTCCCCCTGAATAAGTGCAATGGCATACATTATTTTTATGTTTTATTCCATTTCAATATATACCTTCTCCCCCTATTTGACATCAACAAAATATAGTTTCCATTACAAATAATCATAAGCGTAAAAGCCACGGTAATCTATAACAGGTATAGGACAAGAGATAACCAAAGGAAATGCAAAGCATTAATGAAATGAAGAAAAGTATCCAAACAATGTTAAAAGGAGATAAAAATGCTGAGGAGTATTTGATGAAAGAAATATCGGAAAGCAAAAAAAAAATTGTTTGAAGAGAAACACATCTCAAGGCATCCACAGACTAAGGACCAATGTGGTGGTCATATAAAGCCTTCAACATCTACTCTATACGATCCAAACGAACATCTTGTGCATTCAGGAGGACAAGGATTTCATCATATGAGGATGAGTGAGGGAAGACGATCCAGCTCTTTGTCCTTGAGAACAACCAATACCACTTCTGCCTTGATGTTCCATAGGATCTCTAAAATTAGTGGGGTCAACATCAAGAGATTCAAACATATGAGGATCATCACTCATATCATCACCAACATTGAGAACTCGAGAGTTATGGATTTTCAACTTTTGGCGGGTGAGGCTAGTGACATTGAAAAGATAGGATCTATCACTAATTGTCTCAAACTCTTGATCACGCGGAACTTCTAACACCTCAAAAAGATATGTTAAGGGTACCCCATAAGCAAGTTGATTTTGGGCTTCCTTGGTGTAGATGATATGGTTAATAATGATGTGTGGAAAATTGATATGTTTGGCTTCATACATCAAATACATTAGCAAAGCAGTGAATTTCGGAATAGAATCATCCTTAACTTCTCTTTGAATAATGACTTCATGAAGAATGTAGAATAAAAGCTTATTTTCTGGGGTGATATCCTTAGTCTTAGGATAACGCAATGAGCTTATTCCCGTCCCTTCCCATAGAAATTCTATAACTCTGGCTTCTAAATTGCCAAGAACACCTTCCGGCATGCCTCTATAAGAATAAAGTTTGTGCCTTGATTTGGAATCCCAAACGCTCTAGCGACAACACATGCAGTCAATTCCAATTCTTTAGTCTTAACTTTACTATTCAACTTCATGGTGTTAATATCTAAATTCACATAGTAATAGAATTCTCTTATCCAAGAAGTACACCCTTTGTTTTCAAATCTTAATATAGGTAGCCAACCTTGGGCATCTAGGATTCTTAAAATTCGAGTACCATTAAGCAAAGTAGGAGGGTCCAAAGTCTTACCTCATAAGATGTTTTATTGTGGGAAATCATCGGGATTGACAATGATTTGAGAAGCGGAGGATGATGATTCTCCCATCTTGCGCTTCTTAGAGTCAGCCCTTGGTGGTGCCATTGAGAGTTAGCAAGATTTTTGAAGCCTTTGAAAGAGAATTTTCGTTGATGAATTATGTCGAATACCTTGTAGACAAGGGTTTTTGAAAGCCTTGTTGTTGAAGATTTTGAAAGTTTTGATGATGCAAAAACAAGTTTTTGAGGATGAAGAGGTGTTTTGATGTAATTAATGATAAAGGATTGTGAAGGTGTTGGTGTTTAAATATGTGGAATTGAGAGAAAATTGAGTTTGTTTTTGAAAGTTATGAAAAAGTGTTGAAAGAAGAGAGGAAACTCGATTTTCAATCTGCGCGATCCGGGCGATAGGCCCTTTATTCGGGCGCCCGGATGAGGGCAATAATGCCCGGCAGTGACTTCTCATCCGGTCGTTGTAAGCTTCTTTCGATCGCCCGAAAGAACGCAATAATGCCCGGATCACCATTTTGCTGAAAAAATGCATTTTTTCATAAATTCAAGTGACCCAATGCATTCCCAATTCTCTTCTAATGACACAAAATTGATTCTCATGTAATGGTTTTGTAAAAATTTCAGCAAGTTGATGCAGATAATCAACAAATTCAAGTTCAATATCACATTTTTGCACATGATCTCTTAGAAAATGATGACGAATTTCAATATACTTAGTTCTACAATGTTGAATTGGATTCTTTGATAGATTTATAGCACTTGTATTACCACACTTGATCGGCACACGATCATATTATAGACCAAAGTCAAGCAAAGTTTGTTTCATCCATAGAATTTGTGCAACACAACTACCCATAGCTACATACTCGGCTTCTGCCGTTGAAAGAGATACACTATGTTGTTTCTTGCTAGACCATGAAACTAAAGCATGTCCTAGAAATTGAAAACTACCGCTAGTGCTTTTTCTATCAATCTTACAACCAGCATAATCGGCATCGGAGTATCCTAAGAGTTCGAAAGATGTGCCTTTAGGGTAAAGGAGTCCTAAACTAATAGTACTTTTAAGGTATTTAATAATCATTTTTACAGCATTCAAGTGGGATTCCTTGGGAGAAGATTGAAAACGAGCACATAAGCATACAGAAAACATAATATCAGGTCTTGAAGCAGTTAAATAGAGAAGGCTTCCGATCATACCTCGATATTGTTTTTCATCAACCGATTTACCTTTTTCATCTTTGTCAAGCTTGATTGACGTTCCCATAGGAGTGCCCATTTCTTTTGCGGTTTCAAGTCCGAACTTCTTGATGAGTTCCTTAATGTACTTGGCTTGATTTATGAAGATCCCTTCCTTTGTTTGTTTGACTTGAAGTCCAAGGAAAAAATTTAATTCTCTCATCATTCTTATTTCAAATTCTTTATGCATACATTCAGAAAAGTACTTGCAAAGGGATTCGTTAGTAGCACCAAATATAATATCATTAACATATATTTGAACAAGCAAGATATCTTTAGCTTTTCTTTTTACAAATAACGTAGAGTCTAGTTTACCTCTAGAAAAGCCGTTATCAAGTAGATAATTACTTAATCTATCATACCATGCCCTAGGTGCTTGTTTAAGTCCATAAAGAGCTTTTTGAAGTTTGAATACATGACTTGATAGATTTGTATTTTCAAACTCGGGTGGTTGTTCAACATACACTTCTTCTTGAAGATAACCATTTAAGAAAGCACTTTTGACATCCATTCGATAAAGTTTGAAGTTCATAAAACATGCATATGCTAACAACATTCGAATGGATTCAAGTCGAGCTACCGGTGCAAAGGTTTCTTCATAGTCTATTCCTTCTTCTTGATTATACCCTTGTCCAACTAATCTAGCCTTATTTCTAGTTACATTACCGGTTTCATCTAGTTTGTTTCGAAAAACCCATTTTGTTCCAATAATCGAGTAATTACTAAGTCTTTCAACTAAGGTTCAAACTTGATTTCTTTCAAATTAATTAAGCTCTTCTTGCATGGCAATAATCCAATCATCGTCCAATAATGATTCTTTTATATTCTTAGGTTCAATTTGAGATATAAAAGCAACATGTTCACAAAAAGTATTTAGATTAGAACGAGTTTTTATTCCTTGTGATGGATCTCCAAGGATTTGATCATTTGGATGATTTTTGACAAATTTCTGACATTTTGGAAGATCTTGATTTATTGATATGATTTGATCATTTGATGTTTGTTCTTCCTCAATTGAATTATCAATTTGATTGCTTGTGGATGTATTCCCTTATTCACTTGTAGAAATAGGTTGACCTTGTTCTTCAACTTGTTGAGTGCTTACATCATCATCTTCATCTTTTCTTGATATAAAGTGGTTAGTTTCATCAAAATTAATATGTATAGATTCCTCAATTACCAATGTTCTTTTATTGTAAACTCGATATGCCTTGCTTCTAGAAGAATAACCAATAAAAATACATTCGTCGGATTTTGAATCAAACTTACCAAGATGATCTTTGTTATTTAAGATGAAGTATTTACATCCAAAAACTTTAAAATGTGAAATATTCGAAGTACGTCATTTCCATAGATCATATGGAATTTTCTTGAAAGAAGGTCTAATTAAAACTCTATTTAAAACATAGCAAGCCATATTGACAGCTTCTCCCCAAAAGTATGTAGGCAAGTTGTTTTCTTTCAACATTGTTCTTGTCATTTCTTGTAGAGTTCGGTTTTTCCTTTCAACAACCTCATTTTTTTTAGGAGTTCTAGGAGCTGAAAAGTTATGTTCAATGCCATTTTATTCACATAATTCCTCAAAAGATGCATTTATGAATTCCGTGCCTTGATCACTATGAATGCATGAAATATAGTATCCTTTCTCATTTTGCACTATTTTACAGAATTTTGCAAACTCATTGAAAGCATCACTTTTGAGAGCAAGAAACATGACTCATGTGTATCTAGTATAATCATCAACAATAACAAAAACATATCTAGATCCTCTTAGACTTATTACATCCATTGGTCCAAAAAGGTCCATATAAAGTTTTTGTAAAGCTTTTAATGTGGTCACATGGCTAATGGTTTTGAAAGATGCTTTATGTTATTTTCCAAATTAACATGCATAACATAAATGATCTTTTTCAAACTTGGTCTTAGGAAGGCCTCTTACAAGATCCTTTCGAGAAAGTTTACCAAGTAGATCTATGCTAATATATCATAATCTTCTATGCCATAACCAAGAACTTTCATTTGTTGTGATTAAACAATCAATATTTTGGCATGATATACTTTTAAAGTCAATGATATAGACATTTTCATGTCTATTTGCAATAAACAACACATTTTTTATTTTGTAAAAACCGGTGCAACATGATGATTTAAATTCAACTAGATAATCATTATCACATAGTTGACTTACACTTAGCAAATTATGTTGTAATCATTTCACAAGTAGCACATCATGGATAGATATATTATTTTTATTTCCAATGCTACCTTTACCAATAATTTTACATTTCTCATTATTTCCAAAACTCACAAAACCTTTGTATTTTTTGATAGGCTCATAGAGAAAAGATGGATCACCGGTCATATGTCTTGAACATCCACTATCAATGACCCAATTTCCTTCATACTTCATCCTTAGGGTAACCTATATACAAAAACAAAATTTAGGTCCCCAAGTTCTATTGGGTCCTATATTGTTAGTATTGACTTTTAGCACATTTAATAATCCATTTTGGTTTAAGCCAAGAAGGAATTTTAGAATCTCTACCTACCATATTTCAAAATTTACAATGTGATGTTATGTGACCTTGTTTTTCACAATAAGTGCATGTTTTTGGAAATCCTTTTGATATTGATGCTTCATTTGTAGAAGATGATGCTTTTACAAAATAACTTTTTAGAGATTTTTGTTTTGAAGAAGGTTCATATCATATTCCACTTTTATCAAAAGCCATTTTTTTGTGAGCCAAACATTTTATCAAGATTTTATTTTCCTTTTGTAAATCTTGCTAGGCTTCCATTTAATCCTTGATTTTCTTTTTCAAGCTTTCCAATTTTTGTTTGAAGATTATCATTTTCAAAATGAATCTTAAGTGTCTTTTCATGGGCACAATTTCGATCTTTTTCAAACAACTTATTTTCTTCTTTTGAGGTATTATTTTCCTTTTGAAGTTCATGTATCTTGATAATTGCAATTTCAAAACTATCATGCATTTTAGAAAATTCATATTGTAATTCTTCAAAAGAACATTCATTATCAATTAATGAGCTAGAATAGTAATATTCGGAGTTAAAAAAAAACATACCTCATCATCCTCTTTTGTCATAAGACAAACGATGTTTGCCACTTCTTCATTTTCGCTTTCTTCACCGGTTGATGCATCGTCATCAACTTATGTTGCTTTCAAAGCTTTTCCTCCCTTGTTTTTGATTGGTTTTAGACAATTTGCTTTTATGTGACCCGTCTTGTCATAATTGAAACATCTTCCTTCTTCTTTTGGTTTGTTTCTCCCTTTGTTCATAAACTTATTGTAATGAGCTTTGCTTACCTTTTTGAATTTGAGAAATTTCTTAAAGTTCCTTGTAAGAAGAGCTATCTAATCATCATATTCTTTGTTTTCTTCATCTTCATCACTTGAGTAAGCCTTGGATGCAAGAAGTGCAATTGATTTCTTGTTATTTCTTTTTTCTTCTTCTCCGTCCTTCTTCTTCAACTCATGGCTCATAAGAGATCCCATAAGTTCACTAAGAGTGAGAGTTTTGAGGTTTTTAGCTTCCTTAATAGTTGTTACTTTAGCTTCCCATGGCTCAGTTAAGCTTCAGATAACTTTTTCTACCAATTCTTCGTTAGAATACTATTTTTCAAGAGATTTTAGAGCATTAATAATATCGGTAAATCTAGAAAATATTTGTTCAATATTTTCATCAAATGACATTTTGAACATTTCATATTTATGAATAAGCATGTTTATTCTAGTTTCTTTAACTTGGTTAGTTCCCTCATATGTGACTTCTAATTGATCCCAAATTTATTTAGCACTTTTGCATCTGAAAATTTTGTTGAACTCATTTGAATCTAAAGCAAGATATAACATGTTCATAGCTTTAAAGTTTCTTTCACACATTTTGAAATCATCATCATTGTAGTCTTTTTCCAGTTTAGGGACAGTGATACTTTGTTCTCCTTCCTTTTTAGTTAGAGTAGGATTGGTTGGTCCATTTTTTTATCACATTCCAAACTCTTATGTCATTTGCTAGAATATAGATTATCATCCTAGTTTTCCAAAAAGAATAGTTTGTTCCATTAAACAATGGTGGTCTAGAGGAAGATTGTCCTTCAACTATATTAGACATTGATGAGCTTGCCATATGGATCCTCTACTAGATGTTAAGCTATATGTAGAGTACTAGCTTTTGATTCCACTTGTTGGTCCTTGATAACCTAAGAGGGGGAGGGGGGGGGTAAATTAGGTTGTTTGGCAAGGTTAAGCAATTTAAAAAATTCTTGATGCGGAAATAATGTCTAGTGAAAGATGATAATACTCTAGAAATTCTTGTAGGCAATTTATCAAACACTTAGTGAGCACACAAGTATATAACACTAGATAAGCAATTAGAACTTCAAAAATAAATTCCAAATAGATAATTCAACAATTATCAAACAATTAATATGAGCAATATCCACACGAAGGTAAAATGACTTGAAAATAAAGAGAGTAAAGTAAGAGAAATCAAACACGATGATTTTCAAGTGGTTCGCACTCTTGAAGGCCTAGTCCACCACCTAAGGTCTTCCTTTCCCTTAGGATTGAACAACTCTTCACTAAGATGCTTCTTCAAATGTTGGTGAAGCAAAAACCAACTACAATTACCCTTGAGTCCACAAGAGTTACACAAGCTCCTTCAAGAGTAGGTGAAGCTTAACCTACTATTCTCTCCTCATTTGAGTCCACAAAGGATTACAATACTTCTTCTCACAATGATTATCTCAATCTATGTGAAAGATTGTATTACAAAGATTGTGTGATAAAATGAATGACAATTGCAACTCCTATTTGAGTTTGATATTACAATTGAAGAATATTTTGAATGCTCAAAGATATGAAAATGATAGCTCGAGATTTCTCAATTAAAATGATACGAAAAGCTCTTTGAATTTGCTTAGAAATCTGAAGATTAAGGCTTGGAGAGATATTTGAGAAGGTGAGAGAGCATTGCTTAAAAAGAGGGAAAAGTTTAGACATAAAACGGATATAATGCATAAAATTCAGATTTTCCTGTTTAAGCCATCCGGTCGCTGAGGCCTTCTTCCGGGCGCCTGGAAAAGGCATGTATTGCCCGGATTAGCCTTCTCTGCCGGGCGTTGTGCCTTTTATCAGGGCGACCGGATAGGGCCAGTAACGCCCGGATGCTAAAAAAATGCTGGAAAGTGATATTTTGAACCCCAAAACAATTTGTTTATTTGTAAAGCATTTGGGCACTTTTAAGAACACATATAAAAAAGTATTCTTAGCATTTTTTAACATCCCAAAACATTTTCAAAACTTTTGAAAGGATTTAAAACGATTTGTATAATATAAGAGTTTGAAAAAAAACAAAAAACTGTTTTTCAAGGATGATTTTGAATTGATATTTATTCGAAAGAATTTTTGTAAATATAAAAAATCTTTTATGAAAAACCTTTTTGGAGAAATTATGAGCTATACAAATCATACTTAGACAAACAACATTTTTAAAGTCGATACCCCTTATGTCGCCATGTCTCCTTCCTTGTGATTCCCTCTTTATCGTCGAGTCTTTAACTTGAATTCTTTTGGGCTTTGATACAATTTCTGATTGGGCTTGGACTTTGATCCAATAGCTTTCTACCATTTGACTGAAACTAGTTGATCCATGTTGATGTGTACTTGCTTTGTTGGATTGAATGTCTTACCAAAATACAAAAAGAATGCTAAAGCACGATTTATATGTTTTGTTATTATCAAAATAAAGATTATAAGCTTTTCAGGCCAACAACAACATATTCCGGCAAAGTACTATGCAATTAAATTAACCTAAAACTTTAACAATTAGTTATGACAATGCCAATTTAGCTATTATACAATTCAATTCTTAGTAATATAAATTATATACAATTACTTATATAATTCATATTGTCACCTATCCCAAATAATCACGCAAGTATCTTTAAAACACTTCTTTAATCTTGCCAAGGACATTAACTACATTAACATTTAATAAGTTAAACAACCTAACTAATACAACTTCATTTATTTTACAAAGGAATATCAAATTAAGCATTCAATCAAGATGGCTACACTTAACACTTAACATAATTCAACTATAACATGATCTAAGAATCATTATCATGCTTATTCACCCAAATACAACATCTATAACTCAATTAACAATCAAATGTAACAACTATAACAATTCACTAGTTAGTCATGCAACAAGTTCAAGCAATTCACAATAATCTAACAAATCACTATTCCAACGCTTACTAATAAGGTTCTAAACCTCACGCAAGACATGAAACCCATAATCTAACTTTACTAATCTCCTCTAACCACTTTATGATGCACACCAATGCCACTAAATTACATTTTTAATTATGTTAACCCAAGAACACCGAAAAGCCCTTTAGGTGATTTTAACTACAACTACCTAATCTAATTAGCCAAACCACGCCATAACCACATTTTAAATGCTTCCTAACACATCTAAGACTAACTACCTATTCAAACAAGTCAAATTCAACATTTTGTTCCAAAGTCCCCTTTAGCTCAAGACTCAATTCAAGGCACATATTAACTACAAGTTTTCCAATTCTTAAACCAACTATACTACACTTCTAAATACACTTTATGTCACTATTTGGAACCATGAAACCACACTTTAAACCACAATTATCTCAAAAGCCCCGAAATTCCCTTTATACGTTTTAACTACAAATACCTTAACCGATGTTCAATTAGGCGACATAACCACACATTTAGCACCTCCTCACCCTAAGGACACTAAATATATCACTCAAACAACTCGGATTCACTTTACACTCAAAACCCCTTTGTAAACTAAGCCAATTATGCATTTTTACTTAAGTTTCGGGCTATCTAAGTTCATACAACTACAATTCTATGTTAATTAACATCTCTAGCACCTATAGAAAGCATAAAATCAATCTAATAATCAACATTTCACAAAACCCTTGAAACTCACTATTCATCATCTTCCCCAACTTGCATTTATCAATTCTAGCTATTAATCTTGCTAAAAACTCATAGAAGCATGTTCTACTAACTTAATAGAAGATAATTGAAGTATAGAAATGCATATATAAGTAATACAACATTAAGTCTCAAAATTCAAGTTTATGGCTAAAATATTCAAATGCAAAAATAAGAATGAATTTCTCACCACAATTACGTAAAACAAGCAAAGATGAAGTGTTTTGATAGTTTGGAATCCTTGGAACAAGCTTGAAAGATCAAATTGAACAATTTTTTAAAGAAAAGTTACTATTCCCGTAAGTTTTTTTTTGGCTAATTTTTTGACCCATTTTTTTGTGTATTGTATATGTATTATATGTAGTGTAAGGTGTACATATTATATGTATGTGTAGTTAAACTATGTCAAATGATTCTAAGTCTTGGTCAAAACTAAGCCAAAACCCAATTAAATGCTAACTAGTTAAAATCTAATGTTATTATATAAATTTGTTATTCATACGATGCAAGAAACATTTTCTAAACGCATACTCCCAACATCAAATACACAATTTAACACTGTTCTCATTCCTCCTACAAGTCATATGACGTGACAAAAATGCAGTTTCAGAAAAATAAAACAGTCGATTTTCACTGTGAATAGTGACTTTTTGCTAAAAGTGAATAAAATCACATTTTCTTTAAAACTTTTGTGAAAATAATAGGAATGCACATTTATTTATATACTAAAATAATTAAACTCAAATTTTTAATATTAAAACTTAATTTAAACATGTAATTGCATGTAAAACACAATTAAACACTTAATTGCACATTTATAACAAATAAACATTTAAACAAGCAAATGTACAAAATATATGTAAATGAATGATGTATGCATTCTCTAGGTCTCAGGCGTCACATCCTTCCCCCCTTAAACAAATTGCGTCCTCGCAATTCTTCTTTCAAGAGAACTCTGCATCAACTGAAGTCCAACTCTGACCACTCTTCATTGGTTGCTGAGCAAGAACACCAAACAAAAATTCTTGTAGGAAGCCCATCAAGAAGTCCAACTGCCACCGCCTAAGAACTCCCACGTAGAAATCCAAATAAAGGCTTCAATAGAAATGCCAATTAAAAATCCGAATAAGAATTCCGCTGGTCATGAATACCATAGAAGAATTCCCAGTAAGGCAATGCCGAACAAAAATACTGACACGAATCTCTTTTAAGAATACCACAATGTTACCACATACGAAATCCCGAATAAGAGGCCCAATAAAGGTCCTCATTAAGAATACCAATCAACAGCTTCTGAATAAGAATTCCTCTGGATACTTATACTCCGCAAGAATTCCAAAAACAAGTGCTCAATGGAGAGTCCATTTCAGAATTTCGAGTAAGAAGATTGAAAGCACCAATACAAGATCAGATTGTAGATACCGCAGATAATACCAATACCACATAATAATGACAAGAAGAATACCGAAGGAATACCCCATATACGAATCTCCAATAGAAGTCCAATACATATTTGAAATATGAATGCAAATAAGAAAGTCAGAAGATAGCCCAGGGTAGATGCGCCTTATGCAAAACTGAACACCGTAAATCAACTTAAATGAAAGTTCCGTAAAAGAAAATAGATAAGAATACCAAAGGCCAATCGTTAAATGTAGTCCTCCAATCACTGAGCCCCCACCACAATTCGCCAGCAAAAGCACCAAGTGTAGGTTCCCTGAAAGAGGAGACTGAGGAGAGGCTCGAGAAGATGCAGCATCTACAAGACCAAACTCTGAGGCTTCATCACCACTTGCCGAGTGAGAACATAGTACGAACTTACCAATAAGAAAACCTAATGTGAATTTCCACAAAATACCGTAGTTAATACTTGAATATAAATTTTATAGGAATCCCAAATACCAATCCTACTGAGGAGTGCCAATAAGAAAATACGCAAACCCATGCTCCAATAATAAGGTACCAAGGATTGCCCAATAAAACTGGCATACATAACCCCAAAAGAAACCACTCACTTAAGACTGCTAAGCACAGAAGAATGCCCTAGAAGAATGCTAATAACCGAGCTCCAACTATAAGTACCAACCCCAAAATAAGGGCTAATCAAATGATATGCCTCTCACTTCTACTAGTCCACATAACCTGGAGGGTCTGCCACTAATTATCTCTCTTCAAGGGGAGGGAAAAGGTTTCTTACCATTTCAACGGGTTATGTATGAATGCCAGGATAACACACATATATATACATTTATACTTTAAACTATTATGCAAACAGGTTTATAAAAGAGTTTATAAAAACAGTTAATCAACAAAGTCATTCAAATACGAATCACAACACAACCAATTCAAGACATTCAAATACACACATCACAAGCAATAATTCAAGCATATAACAATTCACGAGGTCATTTCAATTTACGAGGTCAATTCGATGCACAATTAGCCACTTCACTTCACTTAACACACATTTAGCACATAACACATAACTATATCACATAGGTGCACACCTTCAAATCCAGACACACAATCTCATATATAGGCACACATTTTCAAGACACACTTAATAAACACACTTTCAAGGTTGGCTACCCAATAGACCGAGGACCCTGTCCCGACTTAGAGCTAACTACGCTCTGATACCACCTGTAACGCCCCGATCCCTCACGAGACCAGAGATTCTATTAACCATGCTATACTCAACCCAAATCCGAACCAGGGCACAAAATTCAGGGAAAACGGACGGAGTCTCCCCTGTTTATAGGACAAACCATAACCTGCAATCAGAATATAAATGGATCAGCACCATGTCCAACACATTTAACAACTCCTCAAGGCCATCCGAGCCTTGGTTTTCAACAACAAACACAAGCAATTATACATTTTCCAAATTCAAAGGCTATCCTAGCTCTTTTCCTTTAGACAATCACGCTTATGCTTTGAAATGAAATAATACTAACCTATTACATAAACTAAGTTATCATACCACTCTAATGATCTAATTAAACTTAAACTATATTTCTTTATTCATTGAATACATACGACTCTAAAGTAGCATCTTTACAACCTAGGCCGCACAACACATTGACTCTCAACCAAAGGCCAAGCACCACAAGCACGAACATTCCTTCTAACACTGCAATAGCTGAAAGATGGGTAACGAGGAGTGAGTATACAATCATGTATATCTAGTGAGAGAGGGGAACAGTATACGGGAAACATTTATAAGGGAATTCGTGCAATGTAACAGTTATGTACAAGTAAAACCATTAAATAATTAACATGTCAAATAAGCAATAGGATACCACACATTGAAAAAGGATACGATCGATAACCCTTATCACTCCAATTCTCGAACCACGATCCTCGATTCACGAACCTTGATCAATGTGCCGGCATAAATCCCAAACACTCCAGTGGGTGTACTCCGGATGTACCCCGAAAATCCTATGACCCAACACCCCCTGGCGATCTCCGGACCAGGCGAGTGAGAGACTCGAGTACGGAGATTGAATATCCACTGACAAGCCCGTTGCCGCCCAGCCGATATCCAATACATCCGCTCCTGACACTATAGTTGCGCAACCACTATGCAATGCACTTAAACCAATGACAATATAATAGTAATATAAAACAATAACACTTAGGAGGAACAATAAAGTAGGTTGCCCTCGCACACAATACATAATCAATAAACGCACACTATTTTAACAATTATACTATATCACATAATCTATAAACAAGAAAATATATTATTTTGCACATAAGGATAAAGACTCCCTTACTTCCAGAAGGCCAAGAATCTCTTCCAATTGCACCAATTTCTCTTCAATTATCACTTTAAAACAAGTTAACCTGTGTGCCCTAGATACATTTTATATACTTTAATTTAACACACAATCCAAGTAGTCAAATATTCAAGTCATAATTAGACTCTTAGCTAACCAATTATAAGACACTAATAAGCAATAAGAATAGTACAACAATATAAACAAGATGCAACATATTCCGACAAAGTACTATGCAAGTAAATTAACCTAACACTTTAACAAATAGTTATGCCAATGACAATTTAGCTATTATACAATTCAATTTTTAGCAATAGAAATTATATACAATTACTTATATAATTCATATTGTCACCTAGCCCAAATAATCACGCAAGTATCTTTAAAACACTTCTTTAATCTTGCCAAGGACATTAACTATATTAACATTTAACAAGTTAAACTACCTAACTAATACAACTTCATTTATTTTACAAAGGAATATCAAATTAAGCATTCAATCAAGACGACTACACTTAACACTTAATATAATTCAACTATAACATGATTTAAGAATCATTATCATGCTTATTCACCCAAATACAACATATATAACTCAATTAACAATCAAATGTAACAACTATAGCAATTCACTAGTTAGTCATGCAACAAGTTCAAGCAATTCATAATAATCTAACAAATCACTATTCTAACACTTACTAATTAGGTTCTAAACCTCACGCAAGACATGGAACCCACAATCTAACTTTACTAATCTCCTCTAACCACTTTATGAAGCACACCAATGCCACGAAATCACATTTTTAATTATGTTAACCCAAAAACACCGAAAAGCCTTTTAGGTAATTTTAACTACAACTACCTAATCCAATTAGCCAAACCACGCTATAACCACAATTTAAACGGTTCCTAACACATCTAAGACTAACTACCTATTCAAACAAGTCAAATTCAATATTTCGTTCCAAAGTCTCCTTTAGCTCAAGACTCAATTCAAGGCACATATTAACTACAAGTTTCTCAATTCTTAAACCAACTATACTACGCTTCTAAATACACTTTATGTCACTATTTAGAACCATGAAACCACACTTTAAACCACAGTTACATCAAAAGCCCCGAAATTTCCTTTACACGTTTTAATTACAAGTAGCTTAACCGATGTTCAATTAGGTGATATAACCGCACATTTAGCACCTCCTCACCCTAAGGATACTAAATATATCACTCAAATCAACCCGGATTCACTTTACACCCGAAACCCTTTTGTAAACTAAGCCAATTATGCATTTTTACTTAAGTTTCGGGCTATCTAAGTTCATACAACTACAATTCTATGTTAATTAATATCTCTAGCACCTATAGAAAACATAAAATCAATCTAATAATCAACATTTCACAAAACCCTCCAAAATTACTATTCATCATCTTCCCTGATTTGCATTTATCAATTCTAGCCATTAATCTTGCTAAAAACTTATAGAAGCATGTTTTACTAACTTAATACAAGATAATTGAAGTATAGAAATGCATGTATAAGGACATCCTCAATGGAGTCTTTAAATAGCAATGATTGCTATTTTTAGAGACTCCATTGTGGTAAAACCAACACCAATGGGAGTCTCTAAAATACTATTTGACATTTTTTGACAAAATTATGACATCACAACAACCTTGAGTCTATAAAATAACACATAGTCTCCATTTTCTTCAACAAGTTTGTTGAAGAAAATAGAGACTATACAAGAAGACAAAAATGAGTCTCTATTTCTTGAATGTGATGATCAGACATTCTGACAAAGTCAGAATGTCAGATCATCACATTCAAAATTACATAATTTTTTTTTCATCAGACAAGAAAACAAAAAAATAAAAATAACCCAACACAATCTGACAATAGAGCCGTTTGAACGTGCTGCAAAGCTGAAAAAAAAAATTTGAACCGTTGCAATTTTGGTATATATGCAAGCAGATCTGGAAAATAAAAAACCATCAACAAATTCACAAATATGAGTCCACATATCACAAATCTTTCAACATACCACAGATTTGAAACAAAAAAACTCAAATTTTATTCAATAAACAGAAAAAAGGTAAAAAAAAAGACAGTAGAAAGAGGGAGGGGAGGGGAGGGGAGGGGCGCGCAGCACAAACACACACACATATATATATATATATATGTGTGTGTGTATTTGTGTGTGTGTATATAGATCTGCAGGGGGCGCAGCACATACAAACACACATATATATATGTGTGTGTGTATGTGTGTGTGTGTGTGTGTGTTTGTGTGTGTGTATATAGATCTGCAGGGAAAGAAAAAGGGGGAGGGAGAGGGGGGGGGGGGGGGGCGCTGCAGGGAAAAAAAAAAGAAGGGAAGAAGAAATGGGCGTGGAGGGGTGGGGGGGAGTGGGGGTGCTTTTGTAGTTAGGGTTTTTAATTATATTTTTTAATTATGTTTTTTAATATATTTTAGTTTAGGTTATTTTATATATATATATTTAGTTTAGGTTATTTTTTTAATTAAGTTTTTTAATATATTTAATTAGAGTTTTGTATTTTATTTTTTAATGTTTTTTTAGTTTTAGGTTATTTTTTATGTTTTTTTAGTTTAGGTTATTTTTTTAATTATATTTAGTTTAGGTTATATTTTTTAATTATATTTTTTAATTAAGTTTTATAATATATATAATTAGGGATTTGTATTTTATTTTTTAATGTTATTTTAGTTTAGGTTATTTTTTAATGTTATTTTAGTTTAGGTTATTTTTTTATGTTTTTTTAGTTTAGGTTATTTTTTTAATTATATTTAGTTTAGGTTATTTTTGTAATTATATTTTGTAATTAAGTTTTATAATATATTTAATTAGGGTTTTGTATTATATTTTTAATGTTATTTTAGTTTAGGTTTTTTTTATTTGTGTTTTTTTAGTTTAGGTTATTTTTTTAATTATATTTAGTTTAGGTTATTTTTGTAATTATATTTGTAATTATATTTTTTAATTAAGTTTTATTAATTTATTTATTTGGGGTTTTGTTTTTTTTTTTTTATTGTTATTTTTGTTTAGGTTATTTTTTTATATTTTTTTAGTTTAGATTTTTTTTAAATTATATTTAGTTTAGGTTATTTTTATAATTATATTTTTAATTAATTTTTATAATATATTTAATTAGGGTTTTGTATTTTATTTTTTAATGTTATTTTAGTTTAGTTTATTTTTTTATAATTTTTAAGTTTAGGTTATTTTTTTAATTATATTTTTAAATTAAGTTTTATAATATATTTAATTAGAGTTTTGTATTTTATTTTTTAACTCTTCTTTTTTCCTTTTATGGATTAGCAGTTATGGAATGTACGGACGGAATTTTAAGGGGTCGCAATTTTACGTATGAAGATGATAAAACTTTATGCCGGGCTTATATCGCGATTAGCGAAGATCATTTGATCGGGATAAATCAAACATCAGGAACAATGTGGAATCGAGTTCTTTTTAATTAGAGATTTTTAATTAGTTTTTTTCAAAATGCAATTATGTAATTAAACGTAATCCTAATTTTTTAAACGTTATCTTCGTCACAAATTATTTATTTTTTGCTTGAAATATTCGTTAAAAAAGTTGAGATAATCTAAATAACAATTAATTAAAAAAAAAGTAACACACGATAAAAAATAACACATAATCAAATTATTATGTAAAATTAAAATTAACACGATATAAAGACTCAATTTTATAGAGACCGTCACTTGAGATTTTTTTTATCTTGGTCTCTAAATGAGTCTCTAAAATAATTTTTTTGCCTTGGTCTCTAAGTGAGTCTTTAAAATTGATCTTGGCCTCTATATGGGTCTTTAAAATGATGGATAGAGACCCATTATAGAGACTCCATTGAGGATTGCCTAAGCAATACAACATCAAATCTCAAAATTCAAGTTTATGGCTAAAATATTCATATGCAAAAATAAAAATGAATTCCTCACAACAATCACGTAAAACAAGCAAATATGGAGTGTTTTAATAGTTTAGAATCCTTGGAACAAGCTTGGAAGATCAAATTGAGCAATTTTTTGAAGAAAAGTTACTATTCCAGTAAGTATTTTTTTGGCTAATTTTTTGACCCTTTTTTTGTGTATTGTTTATGTATTATATGTAGTGTAAGGTGTATATATTATATGTGTGTGTAGTTAAACTAACTCAAATGATTCTAAGTCTTGGTCAAAACTAAGCCAAGACCCAATTAAATGCTAACTAGTTAAAATCTAATGTTATTATATAAATTTATTATTCATACGATGCAAGAAACATTTTCTAAATGCATACTCCCAGCATCAAATACACAATTTAACACTTTTCTCATTCCTCCTACAAGTCATGTGACAGGAGAAAAATGTAGTTTCAAAAAAAATAAAACAATTGATTTTCACTGTGAATAGTGACTTTTTGCTAAAAGTGAATAAAAACACATTTACTTTAAATTTTTTGTAAAAATAATAGTAATGCACATTTATTTATTTACTAAAATAATTAAACTCAAATTTTTAATATTAAAACTTAATTTAAACATGTAATTGTATGTAAAAGACAATTAAATACTTAATTGCACATTTATAACAAATAAACATTTAAATAAGCAAATGTACAAAATATATATAAATGAATGATGTATGCATTCTTTAGGTCTTGGGCGTCACAGGATCTCCATGGGGTGATTTAATATTTTTCATTGGTAAAAAATATTATAAGTGAGTGAATTAAAAGCAAGTGTTATGACTTTAATTAATAACTCAAGTTAACAATTTTGGACCAATGAATTTGAGGTTCCCAAGACATATTTTTAAATAATAAGGTTTTGCATCTAGGGCATGACAATTAAAAACAAATATTATTCCACCACTATTCCATTGGTCATCTATTCTTTTGGTGGTATTTAGAATAACTTGTCATTTTTCCAATTGATATAACTTTTCATTCTCGTGCGAAAAAAAATGTTGGATTATTCTAAATAAGGGGCATGTTTGTTATTAAGAAAATAGTACAACGCTTTGGTGGTTTTAGGCAATATTCACTTACATTTTAAGAAAACACAACCCTAAATATTTTAGCAAAATTGAGCAAAACTTTGTTTATTGTATGTAAAGTTTTTCAAGTATAAATTATACACGTAACTAAGAACCAGGAAGATTAAAATCATTTACGTTTGAAAAAATATCCTGAATTATTTATACATGTATGCGAACAAAAAGTTGTAAAAACATAATCCGGTAATTTGTAACAAGTCTCATGTGCGAGAACAACAATTATATATTTAATAAGCATTGCAAAACAGAGAAGGATTAGTAAAGCTTAAGAGGAATCAAAATTAATAATGTTGATAATGATTATTTGGGATTTAGATTTTGGTGAGATTTTAGCAAATGCAGGAAAATAAATAATGTCAAATATCCACTTAAGCTCAAGGAAGTGATCTTCTGGGGCTATGGATTACACCAGTGTCGTCACAAAGGGAAAATTTCACATTTGGTCCTTATAGTTTACATATTTTTCTAATGTTGTCTTTAATATTTCAAAAAATTCATTATAGTTCATAATGTTTATAAAAATAATTCAAAATGTTCCTTATTATTTAAAATTAGTAAATTTGATCCCTATTTAAAAAAAAAAAAATTAATTTAGTCCCAAATAGGGATCTCATGCGTGGACTAAATTGATTTTTTTTTAAATAAGGACTAAATTGAATTTTTTGTGAAAAACAATAAGAGACTAAATTGTTTAATTTTAAATAATATGGACCATTTTAAATTATTTTTATAAATATTAGAAACTAATATAATTTTCTTAAAACATTAAAGATCAACTTAAAAATATATATAAACAATAGGGGTTATATACATAATTTACCCTTATGAGAAATTTGGAATCAGACATTAATCAATCTGTTTTTTCCATGCTTCTGAAGTCAAATCCCACTAGATATGATGTTGTCTTGAGTAACCAATGAGTCAAACCAAAATGAATGTCGGTGGAATGCCTATGAACGCGTTGCCAATGTTTGTGCTTTATGCTTTTCTTTCTTTAATTTTATTGATAACGAGTGATTCATTTTAAACATAATTATTTCAATTTTATATTTTTTTGTAATACAATGACATATTTCAACGCATATTATAAATCACTCAAAACTCAATTAATATTTGTGATGAAGATACATAGATTTAAACTTAAAATTTTTAATACAATGAGTCAGTTACCTAATCACTCTTCTCAACACTTGGAGGTGCCAATGTATGTGTTCATGACCCTACAGGGGCTGAAAATGAAAGGTTAACCTATGCATGATGGATCATAGTCACGTGTAAAGATTCAATATTTCGTTCATTGAATGCTAAAACGTACAATTTTATACTTATATGAATAATTCTATTTTAGCAGAGTCTAAATTAATTTTTTAATTTAAAAATATATTAAAAATATAAATATTTAAAAAATAAAATAAAATGTGTCGAATTTGCAGCTCTCACTCATATAAAAATGACTCAGCCCTTGATCGGAACATATAACGATATCTAGGAACTTGGATTATCAAGGTGAGTCGCGTCCAAATCATATTCGATTCTCGGCCCAATTTTGAACTTGGAGATATGGGTCAATTTTTTATTAATTAGGTTTAGACTTTTATCTTTTAATTAGGTTTGGACTGGGCTGATTTATTTTAGCTCCATCCTTGGAATACATTGCTGTAGCTTTTATGCTGGAGTAAGATGATATTTACTCCTTTCATGGGCCCCCTCTTCAGAGTAACTTAGAACATTTTAAAGCCGGTGCCATTATTTACTCCTATGTGCGCATACAACACGTGAAATACAATGCCTTCCGGCGCATTTTGATCATCTCAGTTCTTTTCTTTTTCTTTTCTTCTCAAATTTAGTCGATCAATCTAAATTTGATGGTTAAAATTTATAAAGATTAAGTTTGATAGGCTACAATACATTTTATTTTAGAAATTTAAAACTATAAAAAGAAAAATCCTTACTTTCTTTCGCTATAGACATGACAGGGTTTGAACACTACAATATTAGTGAAACAAGTCATTCAGAAAATTTAAATTTTAATAAATAGTTGAATCTTGAATGTGACAATTCTCTTTTAATTCTAGTAAAAGTATTTTATACGAACTCAACTCAAGTGGTTCACACACATTGGCGGATACATGTGTAGGCCTTGGCCTCCCTTAAAAAAAAAAGACTATGCATTTTTTTAAAAATTAGATATTTATGCATTTATAGTTAAAATAAATTAATTAACCTTCATTAAAAAAATTATATAATTAAGAAATGATGTCTTTAGCACCCATTAAAGAAAACTTGAATTTGTCCTTGTTCGCACGCTAAATAAAATGAGTAAGGTACTATTAAAAAATTATTATTTGAGCTCAACTGGGCATGATAGCACTTCTTGAATACTGAGATTGGTAAAAAAACTTAATATATTCCCAAAGACTTACACCTTATTTGGATTGGAGTTTTTAAAGGAAAGGAAAAGATGCAGAAGGGTTAACGAATTCTTTTTTTTGTTTGGATCAGAATTTTAAAGGAGGAAAATATTATGGAAGAGTTTTTTTTTTTTTTTTTTAAGTTTTATTATAAAAAGGTTATTTTTGACTTTACATATCTCATAATTATAAAAATAAAAAAGAATACTTAAGTAATTTTATATTTAAAATTATACTTTTATTTTCATTTCCTTCTCTAATTTAAATAAAATATTATAAAATCATTTCATTTCCTTTCTATTATTATTTTTTTACAATATAAATAAAAGTAAAATAATTCATTTCTTTTTTTTTTTTCTCCATTTTACTTTCCTTTCCATTTCTTTGTGCAATCCAAACCCTATGTTAGTACTTTTAGATGGACCCTACGGACAGGTGGGCCCAGCAAAATCAATTGTAGACATCAGAACTCAACAGGTCACTTACTTCTATTTCTTTCTTTTGCTCAGTTGCGACATCAATTGATTTGTCTTTTTCGTTTCATAACGTTAATATTTTCAAATTCGAAATATTCGCTCCCACTTAAAAATCGGGTTCTTTTTTCTTTTTCGTTTTATTACTGGTCCATCCAAAAGATTCCTCTTTCCGAATAGACATCACATTCTAAAATAATTATGTTACTAGAAATAGTAAAATTCTTTTTGCATTAGAGCATTAATACCGTTTTCAAATAGTATTTGATCAATTACGTATTAATCAATATTTGATCGATTAATTTGAGGTTATTAACAAAAAAAATCTGTTTAAATGAAAAATGTAAGTATGATTTGGAACGGAATTTTTACTTATTTAATAAAGAAATTATCTATTCCATCCAATTCTATCATTTATTTATTTTTAACATTATAAAATAACTATGTCAATATCACTTAATAGAGCCATTTGTAATATTTGGAGGTTGAAGGGAGTATGTTTGACTAACTAGAATACTCTTTACTGAACTTTGTTTAGATATAGGAAATTTCTTTCAAAAACTATCGTTGTTTGATAAAACATCATAACATTAGGATATTTATGTTTACAAGTAAAGTTTAACAACTGATTGGTCATTTTTAAATTTAACCTTTAAATATAAAGCAAACTTTTGTAACCTTTTCAATATTGATGAAGTATTCGTTAACTTAGTAAATGTGTTTTTTTTTTTTTTTTAAATTGACATTTTAAAGAAATAATGGTAAAATAGACCTTAATAGAAACGTTGAAAGACACCTGTGTGGCCCACAAAAACCGTTTGATACCACTATTTGACAACCAGGATCAAACCGTTGTAGAAATTTACCCTCCTTAGATTAACCATATGAGGTACTAAACAACTATCTTTTTGTCCGTGTGAAAAAATTAAATGCCCCTTTAAATGAATAATGCCTTATCGTGTATATTGAAGTCAAATATGGTATCACGGACTCTATTCACTTTTTGTAAATTGAATATGCATGTGTGATATGTTTTACCATAACATACATGCTATAATTGTGATATGTATCACCATCTAAAAACATCAAGCTCGACTTTTGCAAGTTATTTCCAATTGTAAAATTTGGAAATTTCTCATTTGAAAATTGCCTTGACCATGTGAAAAAAAAAAAAAGTAAGACTAACAGAAATTGCTCTGATAATACGCTACACTCGAGCTTGGTCTAGGTATTTTTCCAAGCTTTCTGTTTATATCATATGGAGGGAGAGAAACAACATCTTACATGAAAATACTACATTCAATGAGGACCAATTGTTTGCATGTATATGTTTTTGGATTAGACAAAAATTAATTAGGGCCAAACACTTTAAAAATAATGATTTAAATTACAGACTTTGAAGAGCCTAAGATATTAATGTGAATAATCTTAAATAAACTCTATGCTTGTCTATTTTTTGTAAAGTTATGTATATATTTTTGTAATTAATATAAATATTTATTTATTAAAAAAAAAAAAAATAAACCTCACACGCCATGCAAAGCCCGCATAACTGTGAGAGAGACCCGAAATCCAAAAACCGGAGAGAAGAACTTCCGTAAAATTTCCAAGAATGTAGTACTTACATTCCGAGAAAGGAGGCTGTACATGACTAGACGAAAGGAAAAAGGAAAAAAGGCATTGACTAGACAACACTACTCGACAATTTGTTTTTTTTTTTGACAAACACTACTCGTCATTTAGCAGATGAGCTTCTTCTACTCTTCTTTCTCAAAGAAACCAAAGCCTAGAAAAAGAAGAAATATCTTGCAATTCCAAAGGGCCAGCCTTGAGCGTGCCAACTATAAATAATCTATTTCAGAGACACCGTCTAGTGTCTTTGACTTTCTTGTCTCTCCTAACTTGTACCTCTTCCCAACATCTTCATCACCACTAGATTACCCTTCATCAATATTCGATTATGTCATGAGTCATATATAAAATTTTGGGTTTAAAAATGATATAAGTATCATAAATTTAAAAAATAATTAATTTAAATTTTAAATTTATTATTATAAAATAATTAACTTGAATTATTATTTAAATATATAATACTATTTTATTCTCATGTTATATTTTCTAATTAATTTGGTATTTGAATACATAAAGACTCATTTATAAATTACACACACATATATATATATATATATTAAGTACCAACATTACAAAACATGTCATGTAATCGTACCACGTAGTAGTGCTAAATTACTAAATCTTATGCCTCTTGACCGTCATTATATGATTAATATGAATTATCATTTAAACATACAAAACTAATTTATAAATTACACTCATGTTATATATTTAGAACATTACAAATTTCACTAATCAACTTTAGATAACATCAAGATACCAAGCCCCAACTTACAAAGCATGTAATGTTGTAATCATACCATTGTTAAATTTCTCAATTTTTTTTTAGTATAATAAAAGTTAAAATTGTAATTCAAATTTAAAATTACTGATTATAATAAATTATTATTTTACTATTTCATTTTACTTTTAGTTATATTAAATTACCCTTCATCAACATTAGACAAACTTTGACCAAAAGATGAAAAAAAAAAACAACACTAGGGCTCCGTTTGTTTGCCGTAAAATAACTTGCTTGTGTAAAATGTTTTCCGTGGAAAGTGTTTTCCTGGAAAATAAAATATTTTACATGGCTCCGTTTGTTTGCCGTAAAATAACTTATTGAGGAAAAATATTTTACTGGAAAATAGAATACTGAAAAATATTTTCTGGTGTTTGGATGTACGGTAAGTTCGGTAAAATGTTTTCTTATCCCAAAGGACATGAAAACATTTTACATAATTTTGTACTAGCCGCAATTGTTAACCGGAAAATATTTTACGGTTGACCAATTTTTCGGTGTTACTAAACACCGTAAAATTAAGAAAAAACAGCCGCAATTTTTGACTGAAAAACATTTTACGGTTGACCAATTTTCCAGTATTACCAAACACCGTAAAATCCGAAAAATATTTTCCGATAAAATATTTTACAGCAAACAAACGGAGCCTAGACAAACTATTGGATTACCATTAATCAACTTTAGATACCCATCAAGTTATTACAAAGCATGTAATGTTGTCATCATAGCACATAGTAGTATGTCTAAAATCTTTTACAAAAGGACTAAAATCTCATTTGCAGTCAACATAGTGGCAGCTTTCCCAAAAAGCAAAACCTCAAACAAACTCTCTCACTCTCACCACTCTGCACTCAACAACCTCCACTTTCACTTTTCTTCATCTCTCTCTCTCTCTCTTTATTTCTCTCTTTTGTTTGTTTGCTTCTTCCATGGCTGCTCTAAAGCTTCTTTCTTTCTACACTCTCCTTCTCATCACCTTCACAACCTCATCAAAAAGCATCACCTACTCTCTATATTTGCCTTCTTCTTCATCAGATGTTGAGCTTTTACTGCAAAAAATCAAGCCTTCACTGCAAGGCAACACAGAGAACTTACTGTTGTCATCATGGAACACTTCAGTTCCACTATGCCAATGGAGAGGCCTAAAATGGGTGTTCACTAATGGTACTAGTTTAATATGCAGTGACTTATCTTCACCACAATGGACTAATCTTTCTCTCTTCAAAGACCCTTCTTTGCATCTTGTTTCTTTGCAGCTTCCATCAGCTAATATTTCTGGAACACTACCAAGAGAGCTTGGTGAGCTTTCTACACTGCAAAGTCTTTATCTTGGTGTTAATGCACTCTCTGGAACCATACCTCTAGAGCTTGGTTACAGCCCTTCGTTATCAGATATTGACTTGAACAGCAATAAGCTGACTGGAGAGCTTCCTACATCGATATGGAACCTTTGTGATCAGCTTGTGTCGCTTCGAGTACATGGTAATTCTCTGTCTGGTTCCATTCCTGAGCCTGCATTGCCTAATGCTACTTGCAAGAATTTACAGTTTCTTGATTTGGGGAAAAATATGTTTTCTGGGAATTTTCCTGAATTTATTACTACGTTTCAAGGGTTAAAAGAGCTTGATCTCGGGGACAATAAGTTTTCTGGGCAAATTCCAGGGAGTATGAGTGGGCTGAACTTGGAAAAATTGAATCTTTCTCACAATAATTTTAGTGGGATTTTGCCAAATTTTGGAACATCAAAGTTTGGTGTGGAGGTGTTTGAGGGAAACAGTCCTGCACTTTGTGGTCCACCTTTGAGGCCTTGTAATGGAAGCTCTGGATTGAGCTCTGGGGCTATTGCTGGTCTTATAATCGGTTTGATGACGGGAACAGTTGTTTTGGTCTCATTGTTGGTTGGGTATTTTCAAGGGAAGAAGAGAAAGACCGTGGATGAAGAAGAGGAAGAGTTCGAGGAAGGAGAGGATGAGGAAAATGGTGGTGGTGGTGGTGAGGGGAAGTTGATTTTGTTTCAAGGTGGTGAGCATTTGACATTGGAAGATGTTTTGAACGCGACGGGGCAGGTTATGGAGAAGACTAGTTATGGGACAGTGTATAAGGCAAAACTAGCAGACGGAGGAACAATTGCATTAAGATTGTTGAGAGAAGGTAGTTGTAAAGATAGGAGTTCATGTATGCAAGTGATAAAGCAACTGGGCAGAGTTCGACACGAGAATATAATTCCATTGAGGGCTTTTTATCAGGGAAAAAGAGGGGAGAAACTTCTCATTTATGACTATCTGCCTAACAAGTCTCTCCATGATCTCTTACATGGTAAGTTATGACATTGTACTTTTTTCTGTATCCTAATCTTCAGCAGAACACACACACTCACACAGCAGCAATTTAAATGTATACTAGTTCACAAATTTATAATTCGTGAAGAGTGGTATGTTTAATTTAATCACAACTGGCATTATATCTAGCCCCGGAACATAGCCTTGAGTATACAAGTATTAGACATTACATCTTCTTTGGTAAAAGGTTTATGCAAGACAGAGAATGAGATGTAGCAGTGACTATGTGGTCCTGTCATACAGTTGCTCTTAGGAAGCAATATCTGAAATTAACTTCATAAAGTGGTACGAAGTGGCATTTATATAAATGTTCTAATACGTTAAGTGCAACTACAAACAGCCTCCCCAAATTAGGATCTCTGTTTTGGCTGGAGGTAGTGAAGCTATCCAGAATTAGTGTCTTATAGTAATAAGATTTGACAAGAAAAAATAATCATAGTACTTGAAGCACAAAAATGAGGAAAGAATTGCATCTGTTTTCTAATATTGTCTCATTTGTATGTCATGTATCATAGTATTTTTGTGAGTATTCTATTGTAGGCTTTACTTGATGGCACTTCATGATCAAGTTGCTTTATAGTTTATCCTATGATAGAAAGAAGTTGTTTATCTCAATATTCTGGATTTTGCTATAGTATCGAGAATAGCCGAAATGTTAACTTTTGTTCTTTGTGTCTAGAATCACGAATCGGGAAACCAGTGCTGAATTGGGCTAGGAGACACAAGATTGCATTGGGAATAGCCAGAGGACTAGCACATCTTCATGGTCTTGAAACACCAATTACTCATGGGAATGTGAGATCAAAAAATGTTCTTGTAGATGAATTCTTCGTGGCAAGGCTTACTGAGTTTGGTTTAGATAAGATAATGATCCCATCTGTTGCTGATGAAATAGTAGCACTTGCAAAAGCTGATGGGTACAAGGCACCAGAACTTCAAAAGATGACGAAATGCAATTCCAGAACAGATGTTTATGCGTTTGGAATTCTATTGCTGGAGATATTATTGGGGAAAAAGCCTGGCAAAAGTGGAAGAAATGGAGAATTTGTTGATCTACCATCACTTGTGAAAGTTGCAGTCTTGGAGGAAACGACAATGGAAGTGTTTGATGTGGATCTTTTGAAGGGGATAAGAAGTCCGATGGAAGAGGGATTAGTTCAGGCTTTGAAGCTGGCAATGGGATGCTGTGCTCCCGTGGCTTCTGTTAGACCTACAATGGAAGAGGTCGTCAGGCAACTGGAAGAAAATAGGCCGAGGAATAGGTCTGCTTTGTATAGTCCAGCTGAAACTAGGAGTGGAAGTGGTACCCCCTTTTAAGCTTTACTCTCTTTTCGAATTATGAATTTATTATATTTTTCTGCTATTTGTTTCTCCTAAGGAGGTACATGGTTTGTGTCGGTGATCTTCCTGATCGACTTCTGGCTTGCTCCTCCCTTCTTACTCAATCGTATTTCTTTTCTTCTATTGCATTTGTTTCGATAGTATTTTGCGGATACTGCATTACAGGATTTGCATCAAAACATCATTAATCGATGCATGATTCATGGTTTGAGTCGTGTTTTGGCTGCATGATGCTGTTAGATGCTAGTCCTCTTAATAGGTTATAGAAGGAACACAATTTTCTTTTGCTGGCTTGGCATTTTAATAACTTCATATATATGTGATCTGGTTCACTTCAAACATTTGTCTTTTATAACTTCATATGCAATTTAGGATTATGATGTAGTGATGGTGTGTGTAAGAGTCTTTTGGGACTGATAATACGGCCCATTCGAAGGAGGCCCAGAACTTTTTCGTCACATTAAATTGCAACAAAGCCCAAAGGGGAGAGGAAAACGATAAAAAATTCCGCTGCCGGGAGTTGAACCCGGATGTCAATCGAAGGTTTTAAGACATTACCAAGTGCTACAGTGGATTACATATGATGACATGTTATCCTCTTATACAAATATATAATATCTCGTATTAAGCAAGATTACATTAGATCTATCTTAAGATTACAAACCCTGTTATAAAGAAGTTATTTTTTTCTGATAACAAGGAATTCATTTTAAGTAGGATTTTATTAAATTCATTCGAAAGTTATAAACTCATGATGTAGTGGTGTGGTGCCCTCAACACATTCCAGAGGTGCGCCCTCAACCATTGAGGCTTAGTTCTTCTGTCAAGGGACAAATTTAGAATTTTTTTTTTCAATGAGAACTATATCACACACATTTTCACTTTTATTTACGAATAAATTTTTTTTTAGTTGATTCTAAAAAAACCTAATTATTCAAAAAAAAAAAAAAAATCCTTATGCTATAATCACTTCAAAATGCTATAAACTGACAACCGATTTTGTTTGACTGAGAGGGGGGATAAACTCCACATCACATATAAGAGTCGAACAAAATCCCCTAATCACACATGCAATAGCCTGCACGCTGCTGCGTTGTCAACAAAATGGCATGTTTTGCAGGCAAGTAAACTCAAACATGACTCCATCAAAATGTTATAAGGAATGTGTCACTTGCTTCTTCACATGCCAGTCTCTTCTGGCATCGATATCAAGTATCATGCCAACATATATGATGTCAAACAGCGTCTCGTGGATAAGGGACAATATCAATTGCATCTTCATGCTATGATGCAAAATTAACTGGCATGAGCAAACATTTAAAGAACAAAGCAGGCAAATATAAGATGGCACGAACAATAATTACATTATATAGAAGAATGACAGCTGAGTTGTAAACATTTGTAACAAAAAAGCAATATGGAAAATGAGCGGTATATTCACTTTCATTTTTCTCACTCTGAATCTGACTCTGACTCTGCTAAAACGAAGGAAGAAGAAGGAGAGATTCTGTTCGTATCGACCGAAAGGATAAGCGAAGAAGTTTGACATTTGAATGTATGATGAATGAAGGAACAACGCTTCTGCACCTGCTCGGGCGACATCAAGTTTTTTTGAATTGAAGCAGGACGAGGTTGATCAGCGAGAGGAAAAATGGAATCGTATGGGGGATGTAGATGTGGTAACATTGTACTCGTCAGATATCATAGAACAGGTAGAAACAAGAAACTGAAAGAGAGAGTTTGGAGAAAATAGGCTAGATTTTCACTATGACTCAATGAATAGATGATGATTGATCGGTTCCTTTCATCGTTGTTGTTCAATATTGTAGAGACTAGCACGGGGAGCCCCTGCGGCACCTCAGAGCACCCGCGCCAGAGGTAAGAGTAGCCACCACGGAGGAAGGTTTGGCTGCTAAGCTCGACGCTTTAGCATAACTAGCTTCAGCTCCGCGGCCAGATGGAGTGAAGTAGGCTCCGTTTAACATAAGGTCTCCATCTGATCTCCAGTTCCAGTGCTTCCATGCACCATTATTCGTTACTACTCTCTTGGTTACCTGTTAACACCATTCCGGAAAAATTAATTGTAGTAACAAAGAATGCACATTATATAAACTATGAGCGTTTCACCTCTAGTTTCAACAAACTTACCTCTTTTGCGAAAGGGTTGACAGGGGCAAGATATCGGTTGCCCTGGCTATTAATAGTCGGATTAGCGCTGCCACCAATGGCATACATCTCCCAGTGAGTGTAGTCATTGTTTACAACATGGAAATATCCGTGCCTACACCTGCAAACCATATTATTCAACTCAGTTAATTACAAGTATCGATTGCAGCCCTATGTAGAATTACAGAAGAATAGCACTGATAGCTTCAGTTTGACAGCTTAGGAACCTAGGTAATAGTATCCCGATCAAAAAGCTGACGAAGGGTACTTCACAGGGTGAGACCTGGAATAACAGATGCCGGGTGTTCACATATATTTACCTTGGCATTCTCTGGATCAAACCTTCTCCAAAATGGTTAAAGGCAATTGTAACCTGCATATTCTTGTCTCTCTTATACGAGTCGCTATGGCCTAATAACATAACCTGTTCACAGATTTCATTAAAGAAGGATTAGTTTATGCATTGTGCAGCGTATTAAATCTATGTAATATAACAAATTGGATGATCATAAGACCTCATTGTGGTGTGTGAAGTAATTGTTAGAGATGGTGATAGCAGTTGATCCCATAATTGCATCAATGAGGCCATCAGCACAGTTGGACAGAGAATTATGGTCAATCCAGATATGGCTAGCACCAAAAATGGAGATCCCATCGCCATCCGCTATCGTTCTCCAGCCATAATGGCTCGGCGAGCTCCGGACCATGGCATTGCCAGTAGGTTTGCAGTCGTGAATGTGGAGACCATGAATGATGATATTAGTAACAAACTGGATAGTTATGCAAGCACCATTTGCAATGTGAACGTTATGGCCACGGGCATCAATGGTCTTAAAGCTGTTCATGATTAGTTCTTGCTTCAGGGTGATCACCATGTCACGTTTGAAGATGATCCAGAGAGGCCTGTCTTGGATCACAGCATGACGAAGTGTGCCTGGTTTAGGATTTACAGGGTCGTCATCGCCTGAGTCAGTGACAACATAATATTTTCCATCACGGCCACCGACCGCGTTGCGACCGAAGCCAATGGCGCAATCCGCTAGGCGCTTGCGGTGGCGCATCCACGTCCGGTCACAGCGCCAGCAATCGTCTATCGGATTTCCAGTTCCACAAGTGAAGAAACCCAATTTCCTCCTCTCCGTGCTATTGCGAATGCTCCTGGTTGGTACAAAATGAAGTGCATTGTTATTACAATTACACAGATTTACTACTAATTAACTTTGTCTTACACCCAATGTTCAAAACCCGAGCTTATTGTGATTAACTCAAGTTATTACTTAAATTTATAATGCTAATTTAGAAAACACTCAAATATTATGTAATACACCAAATGTGACATCACAATTTGATTAATTCAATTGGAATATGTATGAATTGAAGACCAAGGCAAAGCTAATATTGTACCAGCGGGATTACCTTGAATTTAAGAATATATGTGTATATATCCCCTTATTTAAAAAAAAAAAAAAAAAACCTATGTGTATTTTTTGCATAAAATATCAAATTAGTCCTGCCAAAAAAAATATTAATGCTATAACCTCCACTTAAGTTATCTCAACTTGGCTTTTAAAAAGGTGTATTTTTTGCATAAAAAATCAAATTAGCCCTGCCAGAAAAAAAAAATGTTAGTATTCTAACTTCTAATGAAACAAAATTCTAAACCCGACACTGATTGAAAATGCAATTAAATGCATTAGAGATCTACACTATTTTCTTTTTCTTTTGGTACAATAGAGGTTGAAACCATAATTTGAGATCAAAACCTCTGATTATGACATATTACTACTTTAATATTCCACACAACTCTTGAGTGTGGCTTTCACTAATGTTTTTTTTTGAATGACGTGAGAATCTAACTGGCTTATTCGGCCAGGCCCAACTGGAAAACCTCGGGTGTCGGTGCACTCTCACACATGTATCAGGTCAGTTAAGGGCAAAACTTTAGAGCAGTAAGGAGTATCGAACTTGTGACCTTACAAGACCGATTTCACCCTACTATCGCTGGACCATATCGTTTGGGTAACTTTCACTAATGCTAGACATTAGAAATGCTGTGCAATTTAAGTATGGGACCAAGTGAATTAATGTGAAACATAAGAATACGGAAGGATGAATACGGTTCATACGGAAACCATACCAACTTGACATCTTATTCAACAAATAAGTATGTTGGAAATAAATGCACTAGGTGGGGCAACGGGGGATTCACATGGTGTCGGTGAGGATTTAAGTCCTAATAATTGTTCAAAGGGTCATTTATTAAGGTCATGGGTGTGCGTCAGTATAGCCATCTGCTGCTGTTGGATGCCTGCATCTACCGGAATGAAGCTAGACCTCATTTTTTTTTGAGCTTATGCACCTTGCCAGGCTGGGAAAAATTTAGAGACCAAATCTGTGCGCCCCCACCATGGTGGTGGCCATGGAGAGTTGTGCAGAACAATAAGTAGTAGTGTCCCGATTTGGATTTTTTAGAGAGAGATCTAATGATAGTAACTCTTTCGTAAGGTTATATGATGTTATGAAATAATTTAAATTTGTAATTGTCTTTTCCAGTAGAGGTAGATTTAAGTATGTTCAGAAATTATATTTATAGTTTTCATGGATTTGCCAGACAAAATAAGTCATAATTAGAGTTCTTTCCCCTCTTTCTTTCAGGTGGATTAAGTTTCTTAGATCAACTCCACAACTATATTTCTTAGACCGTTACTACACTATTTGTGGTTCGTCAAAAGTCTATAGTATGTTTTTTGATACCATAATTATAGTTTAAGTTATTTAAAAAGGTTATATAGTACTCCTTTAGTAGACTGAAATTTTAATTACGGAATCACAAGGAATAATATGCACTCATCTATAGTGCCAGTTACCCGGCCCGTCTTCAACTAATCACACTTAGTGTTTCTTTTCAATTAAAAAATGAGGTATAAACTCTAAGCAAGCTAAGATATTTTCAGATAATATCTCTAAAGAAATAATTGAAGATAGCATATAGTTAAACTAGTGGCCATACTAAATAATTCCATGAATATGGTAATCGGTTCTTCTAAATTGCTTCTTTTTTTTTTTTTTAGAACAAACATCTATTCTAGGAAATTTCCATATATGAAATGTACAAAGAAATGTAGAAATAAAGAGGACATTTAAGGCTTTATATGAAAGCAAGCAAGTGAACCAACGTGATGAAGTTAAAAAGTAACCAAATTAACACAAACATTATGTAAGGAATATAAAGCCACAGTACTAATATGTGAAACAGACATGAAATAAATTTTTAATGCGTGATCTGCGGATCTTGCAACATGGACATGTGGGTAAGGCTGGCAACAAGATGAATCAGAGCAATCAAGATGCAAATAGTTTGATAAGGAACAACATCGTGAGCATGGCACACTTTGGAGGAATAATGAGCGCAATAAATATAATAACACGGTTCATGCTTATTTCGAATGAAATTATATATTTCAAAATTTGAACTCTGGTGTGAGTTTGGAATTATCGATCTAAAAATGTTTCTCCAATATAATAATCCACGAAAGAGATTGAATCTAGCTTAGATAAACGGAAAGAACTTTAATGTACTATTAACCAAGATATTTAATTGATCAATTAAATAACCTGATCAGTCATATGAGTATAAACTAGGGCTTAGAGGGGTGTCGTCGTATTGCTTGTGAAATATTCCAAAGAGTATCCATATGTTTAGTAGCTAACACTTGACTCTTTTGAGTGTCAGTAAACAAGATAAAACCAGAATATATTAAATCATAATAAATACAAGTGTGTGTGTGTGTGTGTGTGTGTGTGTTTGGAAGAATTGGGTAGGTGGAAAATGCAAAACATTAAAGGGTAGCATATTTTTTTATTAATTTTTGTGGCTAATGTACGGATCATGCAAGGTTGCTTTCACATAGTCACTCCATCTATTGATGTGATCATTAAATGAGAACACATGAGTTATGAGGGTGGATCAAATCATCATTAAGCAACCTAAACTAAATTAATGTTTAGCAGGTTACAATAACTTTTTTTTTTTTAATATAATGGGCTGAAACGTGATTCGTCCTAGGAGATTCTGATAACAATAAGTCACAATAACTTAAAGAGATTAAACTTACATATCAACCATTGAAGCAATTTCCTCAGGTTCGTCCACGGCATGCTCATGCTTGAGGCCATCTTTTGCTTCATTTAACCTTAAAACGTACAATAATAAAAAACAAATAATTAATAATAACAAAGTACTTAATTTGTTGTTAATTATCGTTTCGAGTTTAATGAATTTACTTGCTTAACCTAGTAGAATTGGTGAATTAAGAAGAAATTTAAGGACATTTCGAGTGAATTTTAGCAAATATGCAGGGGTAATGAAGGGATTTCAAAATTTTAAGATTTTTGGTGGTGGGGTTCAGCAATCAGCAATCAGCAATGCAGTTAACTTTCTACCAAATCTGAGAAGAGGAGACTTGGACTAAGAGAAAACTGACATTAACAGAATTAACGATCAAGATCTTTCAGATCCGATCTGTACGTCTACGATCGTCGCGGACATGAATTTTGACGGTGCTGATTAATTTGTAATCTATATAGAAAATAAGCTGAAGCTCTCTTGTTGATAGTGCACGTATCTTACCTATTATCCATTGTTGCATTTCTTGAGCTCTGAGATAGCTTTGCTTCTTCAGCTCTGAAACCACATTAGAAAAACATAAGTTTGAGAAGCAAAAGAAAAAGAAAAGCAATAGAACTAACACAATGAGCTGACACCACCTTGTGGTTAGGCATAAATGCACGGTACGTACGAAATCCTAAAGTGTCGTAATAAACTCATGATATCAGTAGGGGTATCGTGCACTTTTGCCCAATCCCGTAGTAATTGTCGGAAAGCAATTAACTTAATTAGCTTGTCTAGCTTGCATACATATATCGGTTGGATGGAAATGAATCGAAGAGCTTAAAATTACATGGATAAAATGCTTAAAAGAACACGTACCTATCTCTTATGGCAGCTGCATTGACGAAGAAAAGAAGGGCCAAGAATGCAGAAAGAGAAAAACATCTTAAAAGGCCAGCCATTGTTTGTCCTTTGAGCTTCCTTTTGCTAAAGTTGATGTAGTATCGATTTGCTCTAGCTATAAATGCAAAGCAAATGGAAACAAAGAGAGTCCAAGAGAAAGTGTGAATGAAGGCATCCTTTTATAGGTGAAAGAAATATTATAGCGCCAGTAACGCGATTGCATCTCCATGTTGCCAACTTTCTTAGTGTGTAATAGTCACTAGTGACTAGACCGTGGTTACTGGTTACGTTAATATCAATGGAACTAATTTGTGGAATGCCCTCTTAACCACCTTAACCTTACGCCTAACTGCCACTAACTGACCTCTCCAACCATGCTCGAAAGAACATAGTTGGGGGGAGGGGGTGAAAGTACTTTTTTTTTTTAACAAATTGATAGATGCTTGCGGTGTTTTAATTTAGGATTGTTCAGAGTGGTTGGATAACAACTCATTGTGAAAAATAAATTTGAGTTCGAATCAATGCCATTTAATTTCGACAAAAGTGTTACTTATCCCTTATTTGACTTAGAACATACATTGTGATGCGCTGTGTGAGAAGTAAGAAGCCTCTTTGACGACATCTTTTCATCCACAAATAATTCTTGATATTGAATGGGTAAATTGTCAATCGCTTGACTATGTAATGTACTTAATTTATTTGTTGAGTTATGGATAAAATGTGAAAAATGTTCCACTAAATATATTTTTGTTACACCATTCAATTTGTAGCATTTAAGTGAATTTAAAGCGATTCTATTCGGGTTGAATTTCTTGTCATAAAAATAAATGACATGGTGTAGTAAATTAGTTGCCTTAATTAGTCTTGTTGCTCCCTCATAAAAATAAATGACACGGTGCATTTATTTATTTGTATGCAATGACAATAAGACAGTTTAGATAAATTTCACCAAACCAAAATCTAAGCTTAATCAAAGACCAATAAACTTTCCATAATCCACCTCTCAAAAATAAAAATAAACAAATATATTATATATACTTTCGTAGTGTAAATAAAAGTAAATAAGATTCACCACATCATCATGCATTGAATGAATACTACTTTCCTCTTTTACTCCATCGCATAAGTTGTTATGGGTTGGGTTCAATCTCAGCTGCGTCGGTCACTCACGTGCCAAACCAAGACCACCCTCTCAACTTCTGACAATTCAACCACTTTCAACGTTTTTTTAAAAACTGAATTTACACATTCACCACTCTGGGACCACCACCGCCACGTCAGCAGTCAATCTACTACTGGGCGGTGCCTTTGTACTCGCCAAATGGGCTTGCCACGTGTCCACGTGGAATGTTGACGGCTTACGGAATTTTCGACTGCCGTACGGTGTTGTCTTGACGTTGAGCTTGAAATTGTAAAATACTGTTTGACATTTCGGACAGGTGTCAGTTTAAAATTTTATTATATTTATTTATTATTTTTAATACTGAAATTTCTATCTCCATTCACCTCCTGGGTGGGGAGAAAAACTTGTACAAATTTATATGTATTGTGAATGGCTATTTTCCTTTTAGCTTCTTCGAAGCGTTTGCGTAACATTTTATTCATTGTTGAGTGTTGTAGTTGATAGGTCTTAATTTTGGGACTACAAATAATTCTATGCGACCCAAAATTGGAAATAACTGTTTACACAAGTAATGCTGACGGTTTGAATTTGTTGGCTATTTCTAATGCTCAATATAAATTGATTTTTTTACATTTAGGGGCCCAATTATTATGATCATATGTTGCTCAAGCAAGTCTAAATTAATCAAACTAAGCCTTACTTTATTAAATAGAACGTTGATCTCTATTCGAAAAAGCAAGCAGCACTTGCTTTGAGTGAACAAATTCCTATGATAGGGAAGTCCAGAAATCTGCATGTTTAACAATGGTGCCGACAAGGATAAAATGGGTAAAATATTCCCGATGATTATTTTGTGAAATAAAACTTCACAATCTAGTTTTACCCCTTTTTTCTTCTTTTTACTTTGGTGCATGCTTGTCTTGCCTTCATGAAAATGGGAACCAAAGTTAAGAAAACTTTTTACATCAGTTCAGATTGATGAGTTTAAACTTTTATATGATTAATAAAACCTACATAATTGAATTCTACTAATATATTAAACACTAATATTAATTTATATTGATGGAAGAGTTTCCTCAAAGCCAAAATTATAATTTGGTCAGAAAAAGGATTCCTTAACATTACATAAGATTATCATAGGATCCTAAAGAGAACAGCAAACACTGACACACACACACACACACAGAGTAATAGGGAGAGGCAATAGTGAGTGTGGTAGACCATGCTTCTCGAGATAATAATAATACTAGCTTAAACATTTAAATTTCTATTTCATTGTTTTTTCTTTTTCCATTCTCCCTAATATTGACAATAGCACGTACTACAACTTTTTGTTTTTTTCCTGCTCCATGAATGGGTAAGAGAAAGATATTTCATTCTAGGACACCGATAAAAATTCATATATGTAAATGAATTTCAATAAAAATACGTGTAAATATATACAAGTGATCATACTAGAAATTATCCGTTTTTCTGTAATATCGTAATTAGTTTATAATCTCTTTATAATTTAAGAAAGATTGAACAATACCCCTCAATCACCATTTTCATCCATTTTAACTAATTCCAGGAATTACAGATTTAAGCAAAAGTGGATACTGGAGGACGTCTGCAACATTAAAAAGAACATAACGTGATTAATATTAATTGCGGTATCATAAACGGTAACATACACTTTTGCCTAGTCACATAAATATATAATGCATTTTACCTGTTAGTCAATTAACAAATAGGAAGCTATATAGCTGTTGAGAATTGAACTTCTCATGGCATTTCACCGTTAATCAAGGTGCGGATTGCACCAAATTCAATATCTACTTCTTCTATATATTAACATGAAATGTGAACAGCTAATATAGGAAAAAAAATTGCGTTCTTGGCGTGAACAACTCAAACCAAAAAAGAAAAAGATTAGGTTTTGGTGGAAATTTCAATTTCAAATGTGTCAGAAAGACAAGTAAGTTGTTTTTATACTTTTTTTTTTCTAGACAATTAATCATTTTATTCCAATAAATCAAAATATGTTGTACAAAAAGTTCTTTACATTAGCTAATACTTATATGCCAACGTGAGCAAAGATTTCTATTTGCTAAACTATCCACAAATTTAGTATTAACCAAAATTTTGTCTCTAACATCAACAAATATATCCCCGATGATTTGGTCTTCTGATTAGTTAGTGCCATTACCATGTAGACAATTATTGCGTTCCCTCCAAATGTAGTAAGGCTTGCACAGAAAAAAACTTTCACAATGTCAGTCTTAAGACCATTCTTCAGCTTTCACATTATTTTCATACTTGTTTGTGTGTTCCCGTCCTAATAGAAAGAAAAATGGACAAGGTTAACCCATTGACTTCATGTAGAATTAGTTACCTTCCTTTTCCTACTCGAAACTACTTCACGAAGAAAATCACTTGTGTTGAGTTGGTATATGGAGGAAAACACTAGTACCTATTTCGCAAAAAGTTGTTCTAAAAATTAAATTGTTCATCAAACAACTCGATTTTCAGATAAAAACCCTGTTCAGGTTGGTGATTCTATTATATATGAATTTAAATTCCATCCGAACAACTATTGTTATACAGCATCCAATACAATTTGTCACATCATCAAAATTTTAATGCCCACCAAACAAATCTAACCTTTGGAACATATATAATATTTACTGTATATTCTCGTGGAGTATCGTTATATACATATATATTACTTCTTTATCCTGTTACTTTTTCTTATATAATAAAATTTGTCATATATATGAAATATTTGATATTTAATACATGAATTTTACTATATAAAGAAATGGTGAAAGAGTAATATAAAGTATTACTTATTATCTTTTGTTCCCGTCATCGACAATAGAGCGGGTAACTATTTTGTACCAAATCGCATAGAAAAAACTCAAATCCGACATGGAAATATCTTTTGCCACAAGTTTAAATGTTATAATGAATATGAGCATGAGTAGAAGCTCAAATTTAGCTTATCCAAGTATGAACACAAGTGTTGGAGGCTTGTTATGAACACTTGCAAGAAAATAGATAAGAAAGCTAGCAAAACTTGTGGTAAACACCGATCCAACAACTTTTCTAAATACCCTTTTTCCCTACATTTTAAGGAAACTGTAATGCAAAAATGCCTCCAGATCCTCTATATTATCATTCCCTTTTTTTATAGCTAGATTCTTGAAACCTAAATGTTGATTCTCCAAATTCGGAGAAGCTGAGCTCCTTTCTTAGGGGTTATTCTCAACCCTAAAAATAAGGACTGATTAAAAATAGAAAGTACGGTTAAAATGAAACTGAAATAGAAGTTTTAAAAATGAAATATTAATTGTTTACTACTAAAAATAGAAAAACTATCGGAGTTGGTCAAATGGCTTAATCTTGAAGCCAAATATGTATATGGGTCAATCAGTTTTTCGTCTTGAGCAAAGCGGAGCAAATATTCATGTTCTAGGACTTCAAAGCTTAACAATTAACTAATTAGAAAAATAATAAAAATAAAAGCTTAATCTTTTAAGGGGTTTAAGTCTAAGTAGATGATATCATCAAATGGAAGAAATATTGTCTTTCAACTGAATAACGACACTGGATATAGGCTGAGAAAGTGATTTGTATACATCACCTTATCATTGATGAACATATTGATTACAATTAGTTGATAATCTCCCAATTACATGGATCCAAATTGGCAAATCACTTCCAAAGCAAAACAAAAAAAAATGCTTTTTATACTATTTTAGTTGATGAATTAAGCAGTTATATGACACATCAAATCCTGCTTATTGATGTACTCTTTTCACTATTATTGAGGTGACCAAAATTTATACCTAAGGCAATAGGTTTATCAAACTAAGAGAAGAGTTGAACACATTTTAACTTCACTACTCAAATTTATTACTTTCAAAATCACACGATGATAACTTTATTTTTAAATTAAATCTCTCCTTCTGATAAAGCAAAGCAAGTGAGAGAAAAAAACTGGAAAATCTATCTTCTTGAAGTAAAAGAAAAAATGAAGATGTCTTTAAATTTATAATTAATAGCCTAATGGGGGCTGTTGCGCGGTCGTAGTAATGTCGTTAAGGAATGTCATTTACTAACCTAATAGGTTAATTTATTTGTTTTTTGGGTAAACTACCATTATCCTCAAAGCTTGACTTTGGTCATCTAAGATCTCTATGCGCATTTAGTTGCACCCACCCAATTTCAAATGGTTTTGTTTCAAATACGTGTCGTATCTTGCTATAATTTTCTATTTCATTCAAACTAAAGAATTATTTACATTAAACTTCTCGTATGGTTTTTTCAATAATATGGAACTCTGAATAGAATTATATTAAATTCATTTTATGACGTCACAAAACGACTTGAATTCAAAATTTTTAATTTATAAAATAACACTTTTATCGTTTGTTATACGTAAAGACAAACTTCTCCGGTGTAATTCCTTGAGAAAATTTACTAGAATGTATAGCCTTCGTTAAGCCCATTTAATTTGGTATCCTTAATTTGTCATTTTTACCTATTCTTTTCCCGTGATGAAGTATAAATTAACACTGAAGAGATTCAATTTTTTACCAAGCAATGTGCTCTCTTCTGTCTGATATATGCTTAGATGTCGTTCAAAAGTCTCAATTTCTAGAGCAAGAAGTTAAGATAACTGAGGTTCCATCTTAGAACCAGTTGGTGTCAAGTGGAGTAGTCTAATATCTTATTAAGTGGTCTAAGAGTTTATAATTTTTCTATGTGGGACAAATGCATATTCTAATACTCCCCCTTACGTGTGACCTAATTTGAGAGGGGTCACCCATGGAAGATTGAACATGTGTGGACCTTATTTTGAGATGGTCACACTTGGAAGATTGAATACATGTGGACCGAATTTTTTGAGATAGGTCACACATGGAAGATTGAACACACATGTGGTAGATAACACATGTAGAAGATTGAAAGTGTGTGGACTATGCACATACAAAAGATTGAAGACAAGTGGACCTGATTTGAAATGGGTTGCACGCGGAAGATGAATGAGACTAGACCATGAGCCTAGCTCTGATACTATGTTAAGATAACCGATGTTCCATCTTATAACCAATTGGTGCCAAGTGGAGTAGCGCATGATCTTAGTAAGTGGTCTAAAAGTTTATGATTTTTCTATGTGAGACAAGTGCATATTCTAACACCAGATTGATGAAATGGTGCAGCTTCTAACTAAATTCAGAGATATTGATATCAAACATTGCTAATTCCTTCTTTTTTTTTAAGCTTCGAGGAAGCAAAAGTTTGAAATTTTAAATTAAATGAGAAGATATTTCACCCTTTATATCTTTCTCCATCAATAATAATGCAGATCTTGGAGGCCTATCAATCTGAGATGCTAGCTCCAAATTGTTGCTGTGTTCCCAAGTTTACCAAATTAAAGAATCAACACATCTATTAACGTCATGGAAAATTTGAGTCAATTTATAACTATTATGGCATTAGAGCAATCGCCCTGCAGTCTTCAACTAAAAGGCTAATTCTTCTTAATCAGAAAAGTTCATGGAAGGGCATGCGACATATTTTGAGAACCTTAATCATTTTCACGTAGGCTACATACATGCATACATATGTAGCTGCTAAATAATTAGCAAAATCTATGTTTATACAAATCGGTCATTAAAAAAGTGGTTCGATTATACGAAACTCTCATCATGTATAAACACGAAAAAATATATATATCAAACTACTCTGATATTTAGTTATTACAACTAATATAATTGGATTAACATCAAATCCCAGGCTCTATCGCCATTATAATATATTGATGAATAAAACATCAAATGGAAGAAGTAAGCCTTTCATCATACTGCACAACATTTTTTTTTTTGCTGAATATACTTCACAACATTAGCAATTCTTACCAAAGCGAACACGGACCTAGCTAGATAACATTTAAGGTTCATATTTCATATAAGATGAAAAATTAATTTCCATCGCCCAACATATCCATCCCTCAAACCAAACATAGCATTAATGCAATAAAATTAACATAAAGTTTGAAACATCAAAAAGAAACATATCTTTTAGCTTTTGCTTTGACATATGTTGGCCAGAATTCATTTACAAACACGTCGAGATCCTATCTAATGAATGCTACACTAGCGTAATGATAAAATATTTGCTCATAGGTAGCTATTCGAGCTGATAAACAGATAGAGGATGCATTAAATATCAACCCCAAATAGTCATTATCAGTTAATATGTAGTATGTATAGACACCATCGGTTTGCTATATTTCCCTCTCTTGTTATTGCTCTTGGTCATCCGTTCATTCTTCTGGCACAAGCATATATAGATAGTGAGTGTTTTTTGCATAGTTATTTGTCTCGGAGTTTGATAACCTTAATTAGTGTAAGTCCACAAAGTCTTCTTAAAAAAAATTTCTCCTTATATAAAGTGAATGGTCAGCCGTTAGCAACGAAGGGTGTCAATTATTCCAACGAAAAGAAGAAGAAGAAAAAAAAAAAAAAAAAGGTGTCAATTATCATTGTGAATATATGATATGCAAATTAAAATTCCAGTTCTACCCATTTCTACAGCCAAGGCTCATGTATATACCATGTAATGTCATTGTTTTTCACCACCAAACTGGAAGCCAGCTATCCTTCCTCATGGCAGGTCCACTAACAAAGAATCATATGTTTCCAGGTATTAAAATGTCCTTTATGGTTCAGTTTTTTTTTTCTTTTTTTTTTTTAATATGTATTTTTGTTTATCGGGTTAACCCACGAGTTCGCGTGACTTGATTAGTCAGAGACTTGTGCTAGCAACTAATGTTCATGCACCAAATCTTTGGTTTAGTAGTATATATTTCGTCGTAAATACAAGAGATCGTGAGATCAACTTTTATAAATGACATTTTTTTAATATATGTCTATAGCTTAGGATTTTGGTTTATTTAATATATGTCGTATAGCTTAGAATAATCCCTTTGAAATGGTCAACAGGACTACTAACATTTAATTTGTGCTCCTAATGACAAAGTTAAACTCATACGTATTTGCTCGTGCGATGTCATTAGGAGCATAACTCAATCTATTAATGGGATTAGTAACACTTGGTTCTCCTAATGACATAAATCAAATTTACGTGTTTACTCGTGCGATGTCATTAGAAGCATAAACTCAATCTCTCTCTTAACAAATTTTATTTTGAGATAGAATATATTAATGAAATACTCGGGCATATACAGTTGGTGGATTATATATATATGTTTTCCGTCGTCTATTTCTTCAGATTATATGTAAATTAATAGTTTTTTTTTTTTTAAGGAAGGCATAAATCATTTTATATCGATTAAAATGTTACTCATAATAATTAACCTCGAGACCTCTCGTACCTAAATTGAAAATTATACTACCAGACCAAATGGCCAATGATCATGTAAAGTAATAGTTTCGCACCACGTTATTATCATGTCGTTGTTGAATATGTGGAAATTTTTTACCTCCACCAACCTTTGATGACTTATCAGCAACCTGGCTTGATTACACTCTGACTACAAGTAAATAGATTTCTATACTGCTTGGGTGGGGTTTATCAGTGAATCCGTGCTGTGTACTTTGCAAGATGTGCATTGAAGATAGAGACCATTTGTTTAGTCTTTGCTCCTTCTCACGAAGAATTTGGAGAATTCGTTGGAAACTTTGTAAAGGACCGCCTGTGGTGATGAATTGGACCAAGATCGAGGAGTGATTGCTGATTCCACTACCTTCCAATCAACTGTTATGAAATGCTTCTTTGGAGCTTTTGTGTTCTACATTTGTAAGGAACGAAATAGACGTCTTCACAATTCCAAGATTCTTTCCGAGAAACAAATCATCAACAACATTATTTTTGACGTTCGTACAAAAATGTATCGAGTTAGAAAAGTTAAATACTCACTTTTGAACCAAACCATTTGTAGGGTTTGAAAGTTAAATGATCTCTCTTTCTGAAATTGTAATTAAATGATGTAAATATTTTTGGTAGTACAATACAATTCTCTTGCTTTTAGCAAAAAAAAAAAAAGATCTCTATAAAGTAAAAAAGAACATTTTTACAAGTACTTGGGCCTGCCTCTTTGAATAAGGCCCAAATATAACTTCTTTTTTTTATTTAAGTTTTGGTCAAAAATACTAAATTCCATCAAGCAGCAATAGGATAATCCCTTTGAAATGGTCCAGTCCTATTGCTAGCCTTCCTTTAATCCAAAGCGCAAAATTCACCTTTAATCCCAAGTGCAAAATTTAAATTTTCGAAAAACTCTAATCAATTGCTTTAAAATATTTAAATATATGATGATAGTTATAAAAAATTCAAGTTATTATTAACTAAACATATATCTTTCCACAATCAATGTAAAACAGAGTGTTACATGGATGCTATGCCTAGGAAGGTCACATACCAGAGACAGGTCAAGAGATGAATGCACTAGAAGAAATGCAGTGTTAATGATTCGTGCCCAAATTAAGACTATCTTTGAAACACCCTTATCATCATGGCCTGTCTAATTTGTTTGGGTTTGTTCAAGTAGTCTTGTGTATGGCTAATTTTGGATTATATCTTTTTCAAGTAAAGTTGTGTTTAAAGTTTGATACTCCTGATGTAAGTATAAAAAATTTCCCAAAAAAGAATTTATTGTCGTATGTAAAAAAATATAATAACTAAAGAAACCTTGTAAAATTTATTGGGATCAATGATTGGACTATGCAAACTAGAAATACTTTTTCTTGGATATAAATCTAAAGTCGTTATTGTTCCTTCTAAGCTACAGTGTTTTTTTTCTCCCTTTTATTTTTCCTCATTTTCAAATGAATAGCAAGAAATGATTGAATTGTAAAAGAGGATACAATAATTTAAATTAGCTCAATTAAAAAGCTAAGATGAGTAATGTGTTGGGTTATTGGCTTGAGTCAAAGTCTAATGAGATGTTGAAAACAAGTAGAAGTCCATTAAGAGTAGAGATATGAATCAGAATTGTAGTGGAGTTAGGTTAATTTTGGTGCCTATAAATAGGACTTTTTAGCTTGTAATTATTTGACACGAAAACCACACCCAATGGTGTGGGGGTGTGGTAGGGGGTGAGGCGAGTGTTAAGAGTATTTTTCTTGCTTTTGTCAGAAAAAATCATTTAGACTCTAGCCATAGATTGCCATAGATAAAGTACTTGTGAGGGTTTAGACTTTTTCTATTTATAAAGTCACCTGTGAGGTTTTTATAGTTTTCCTAAAAACTGTGAGCGTGTGGAGAGGGTTTGGATCTTTGTCCATCCAAAAAATCCGTTGTGCTGTAATGATTTATTGTTGAATAGTGTATTTTTCAATTACTACTTAGATCGTGAATGTAAGCAGATGGCCGAACTATGTTAAATATCGTGTGATTACTTTTCGCTGCGTTGTTGGTGTGTGTGTCCTATTCCCAACATAATAAACTTCTAAACTTTTTTTTTCTTTTTTCCATTTTTTCTTTTGTTCTTGTTCTCGTAAAGAAAACCAGAATTGGGGCACATTCTTTATTGCTGAGACATGTAAGATAACCCAAAATTGATAGAAAAAAAAAAAGTAAAAAGTTGTTAGCAAAAGCTATGAATGAAAACCAGCCTACCCCAATTAACCACTCAAATCAGATCAGTGATCGATTTCTAGGTTTCGTCGTAAACCCCCCTATGTTTATAAATGGAGAGACAAATCAAGCTTCTGATCTTTGTCCTTATCATCACCCTTACAGCTCTGAATCTTTGTCATTGAAGATATATTCTGTGACCCCCCTTCAGTGAAGCCGTTATTGCATTGCACACTCCTTTGCCAAGCTGACAACCTCTGCTGATCTGCGCCTATTTCATCCTGATATGGATTATTATTCAAGTAGTTCCCACGATACAACACTACATTATCGAATCGAGCTGCACTGTTTGATCCAAAACGATCACCACAATGTTGCGGAGAAAATTGGTAAAGGCTAGCTGCATGAGCGGTTATGTAGACTGAAGGGTTGATGATGCCAATACCCTGGTGGTGAGGAGTGCACAACAATGGTGGTTGTGGAAGTGAAGAGAAGGTGTTGAGAGCATATTCAGAAACCCTTTTGTTCTTCCTAGCTGCTGTTCTTTCCTTCTTGTGAGCATTTTGATGTCCACCTAATGCTTGTGAACTGTGAAACTTTCTTGAACAATATAAACATGGAAATGATCTTGTTGTGTCTTCTGCATTGGTTCTTGAAACATGGTTTGCATTTTCACTTGCCATACCTGGAACAACAAGATATAAAAAGAAAGAAACATTAAAATGGTGTGTATATAACCTATCCAAAGTAGGTGTTGATCTACTAGCTTTGAGAAAAATAGATTATTCAAGAAAGGATGCATATGAGATATAAACATGCATCCGAGAGTTATCGATATTTATCAAATCTGTTGCTATCTAGCGGAATGCTATTGAATCAAATAACAAAGATATTGTTGAGACAGAGATGACTTTATGGTGGTATATAACCTATCCAAAGTACTTGTTCCTTTAAAAGCTTTGAGAAAATATATATCATTCAATCAAGCATGCAAACAACACATAAACATCCGAGAGTTATCAGTATGTATCAAATCTGTTCCTATCTAACGAAATTATTGGATCCTTTTCCTGGATGAAATGAAAAATGTATTCATGCAATAGGAGAAAGATTTCATACCTATGCAAAAGGGTAGGCGGCCTTTAGCTAAACAGAAATATGTTTGGCAAGTGAAAGGCAAAAAAGGAAGAGGAACAGAAGAAACAAGTTTCAAAGGCTTTTGAACTTGAGCTTGTGGTGGTTTTGTCTGATCAAAAGAGGTGTAGAAGAGAGAGTTCAGAAGCTGATGAGTTTATGCAAGAATTGGGAAATGTGAAGAGAGGCTATCTGGGTGTATAATTATCAAAAAGAGTGCTATTAGGAATTTGGTTCAGTCATATATAATTCACTATGTATGTGAGATGTTAGAAACTTGAGTTTCGTTAGGTTATATTGTACAAGCTTAGTCCTACCCTGAATAAAAAAAAAAATTATTAAAAAGAGTGCATGGAGACACAAGAGGGAGTATGGGCTTGGGAACAGAAGAAGAAGAAGATAAGAGAGGGATATGTGGGAAAAGCATCATCCCTCCAATACGTTTTTCTGCATGCTGAGGCAAAGAGAGCGATTGGTTGTGGGGGGAGAGAGATGTTGTTTTAGATTGGGAAATGGAATTCCTCTCTGAATGTCTCTCTCTCTCTCTCCCACTGACAAAAGCTCTGTGGCTTTCTAGCATCTATTAATTTTGTTGAGCAAACCAAGTTCCTCTCAACACATTCAAGTACAGTGCTTCTGAACAAATGTACCGCCTGGACAATAGAGGACAAATTAGGTTTTCAAATTGGCTATGATCTAGATCAGATGTTTTATTTGATAGAGTAAGGTGACAAAAGGGTTATCGATGGACGAAATTCTCGCTATGCACTGAAATTAGCAAAAGGTCAGACCTACTTTGAAAATTTTATGCAACATTGTTATGACAACATTTCACATTGGTTTTAATAACCTTTGTTTGGTTTATAATAATTTGAATTTGCTACTACTATTTTAAACATTTTCAGCCAATTGATACGGCTCAATGTATTGACATATTAATAATTAAATCTGGGTCATTACAATTACCTTTCACCTTACACTTTTCCTTGAGATAGTTTTTAGGACTCTACGTGTGGCCCCTAAATTATATGCCAACAACTTTACCGTCGCGATTAAACTCCCTGAAGCAACATTATATGTACAAAAATTTATGAAGATCTTCCACAATAGCTATTATGCACTTCCACATTTACTTACAATAAATCATTATTTGACCATTTCATCCAATTATTGACTGTCTTGTTAACAGATTTTGGGTTGTAAAGAATATTTCATTTCCTTAAAGAGTGGTAATGGGAAGGTGGTGAAACAATTAAGTATAGAAGTACCTTGAGCAATGAGCAGAAAATAAATGTTTGTCCTGGATTGTAATCTCTAACGGACCAATATGAAAGATTTGTGAGATTCAATCTCGAATTAGTCCCCCACATGGTCAGAGAGGTAGTTGGCATTGTGTTTCAGTTTGTGTGCTCATCATCTGCTCTCCCTCTTTCTTTTTTGCAAATTGCCCAACACTGCTCTCTATTCTGGCTTACACTAAATACAGTTATGGGGCATGCAGATATAAGTTGTTCACCTGCATTATCTGACAATCACCACCGCCAATAGCACCCACAACTTGTCAACTTTCACACATTCGTTGCATGCCCTGGGGTATCACGTTATTGCAGAAACCACAACAGTGGTCCATCTTTACCAAAACTAGTGCATATCAAGGTTAAAGTAATGGAGATCAAACTCTTAACTTACCTGGTGCATTTCTTTGGACCGAGCCGCTACACCTCCGAGTTTTTGTTCAAATTCAACCGTTAGGCCAAGCGGTAAAACACAAGCAAAGGCCCATGCTTGATGGTTGAATGGGGATGTTTTCTAGGTTTAACCAAAAAAAAAAAAACCTAAAGCAAAAGCTACATTGATCAGTAAGAATGGTTGAAACTACATTGTCTATTCTCCGCGGCCATCTTCTATTGTCATATGATATTGTCTTCATCAATGGGTATACTCTAAACTCACCTGTGAGCCGCTCAAGTGCAGCTCACACTAAACTGCGACCCATGTACGTGCTAATAGAGACTGCGGCCCTCGTTAATCACCAACAATTACCTTGAATTTACCTCAAATCTATGTATTAGTTAAAAAAATCAACAAGCCCCTGGCACGGTACTCTAAAATTCATATTGGGTTGAGCAAGAACACTACAAGAAGGAAAACGATAAATGGAATTGAGAGCATAGTGATCTCAATAAAAGGGAACCTGTGGAAATACATCAGATTCTTACTCGTAGAATGAAACTATTTCTTGGCGTGCCAGTAGAAACTCAGTCCTCACTGATATCCAAGTAGTGCGATAGACGCAAAGGGAGAGTTTACAAATAAAACAGAAATGATCAAATCGCCTAGAGAATAAAATTCTAAAAGGGATAAACTACTTTGAAATGAAGAAAAGGAGGCAAAAGAATAAACTTAATCTATTAATTAATAAAATAATAAAACGAATTACTCTATACAACTTTGTGAGAAGGGATAGTGTATATGAGATGTAGTGAACAGAAGTATGAAATCATGTTAGAAGAGAGCACTATTGACAGCATATTTTACCTATATATAATACAATAGTAGAATTTAATCGTCAACAAAGAATACAGAATTGTGAATGAACATCCACTTTATACACTTGGATCTAGGAACAACAGAAGCACCTTCTTATGGAGAAAAAACTGGATGCTGCAGGTTCCTGCTCAGCCTCGGGCTTCTTGGGAGGAAGATGTTTGAAGAAGGCTTTGACAGCACCTTCCACGCCATCTTCATTCTCCATTGCCTTCGCAAGTTCAACAGCGCGCTTCTTGACCTGTGGATTATCTTTTCAATCCGAGAGAGAGTGAAGGAAGAAGCTCTTTTGGCAAATAAAATAGTCAGGTAGTTGATTCGTTATTGAAAATTTCCAGTCAACAATAAGATATTAAACAGAAATACAGGTGATCAACCGCCAAAACGATCATCAAGCCCACTGAAATCGACCTAGCAAGCACTATTGAGCACTGAAAAAATTTAGTACACAAATACCTCTGGGTCTAGCATGAAGTTAATTGCATGAATCAACTTGGGAAGTGAAAATTCATCGATTGGTATAGGTGCAGGACCTACACCTCTGGCATGCACTCTTTCTCCCCAGAAAGGTTGGTCACCAAAGAAAGGCACAACAGTTGTTGGACACTGTAATGCAGTAACGACATCAATTAGCAAGTACATAGAAATAGGATAAAATGGCAAGAAAAAGAAAAATTAATTTTTGTGGGCTGTACCGCAGCCTTAAGTCCAGCAGCTGTTGTCCCAGCACCCCCATGGTGCACCTGTAAAAGGCAAAGAGCAACATGCATAAATTGCTACCAGTACGTAGATATGTTGGGTTTTGAACTACAGAAATCTATTGACACCATGTAGCATTGTTTTTCTAAATCAAACAAAGTTAATCATGATGTCTAAAAAACACAACCACATATACCAAACTGCAAGTAGAAAAGGAAAGAAGATGAATCCTGAAGCCTGCTTCTGATCCTCTCCTCACCTTTCTTAAAGGGCTGAGCTAAGGCACAAACTAATCGAAATAATGATTAACCACCATAAGAAATTAACAATCATAAAAATATTAACAGATGTGTCTTCCCATTCTAAATAGAGGCAGAAGACTGCACAAATTGTTTTAGAGAGAAAATATTTATGCTTCATATGTCAGCAACCAGTGGCAGGGCCACATTCAAATGAGGGTGTGCCTCAAATAGGAGAGAGAGAGAGAGAGAAAAAAAAAAATCTTTTTTGTTGGTAAAAAATCTATTATATTAAATCTTTCTCATTATATGGGTGCACACCCTGACCTTGGGGTCCTGGCTCCGCCTCTATCAGCAACCCACCCAAGGAAACTCCTCTACCCAGAAAACAGCAAAGTATAACAAGCACACAAATAAACAGATATATTTGCCAGTTGTTCAAAGATTAAACCGCAGACCTAAAACCCAGCCAAAAAAGGGAACTTGTTAATAAAGTAAGATCACTTCAACCACATTTTCGGAGAAATAGTTAGCCTCAAGTGTTAAAAGGCAACTAGCAGGCAGTGAAAGAAAAAACCACTCTCACGATGCACAGATCTAGCAGAAAAAAGATGATTGCTACATTATAAGAAAAATTATATCGGCCAAGTACAAGATGGCTTGGTCTAGTCAGAACCATTACAGCCTCTGCTGTTCTGATTCCGACACCCAATATACCGGTGAATTGCTGCAAAATAGGAGTTGAATGCAACGTGAATATATCAGGGGGAAGGCAGGACAACATGAAAACTATCTATTTTGAAGTTGAATGAGGAAAGTGGGAGGAGGGAGAAGAGAGGGAGGCAACAACCACTCATGGTTGAAGTCTTCACCATGTGCTAACCAATGCGACAGAAGAGAAGAGAATGGAGAGTGGTGGTGGTCAACTGTCTCAAATTCACAAGTCCAATGCCTCTAGGATGATGCTACATGTACCAAAGGTTTTCATTTGTCACTAATGTCGCTAGTTTGTTTTCAATTTATGTATTTGAAAAATCAAAAACATATTTCCTGTTGAAATTGGTGGTGGAAAAAGTTGTGAACTGAAATAAGGTTCACCGTATGGAAAATTTATTCAGTGCATGCTTCATTAGGCTGCACAATAGCATGTTAAATGGGGTTATTTTGTCTATCTCCATGCATTGAAGTGCAGGCAAACTTGGCTCCCTCCCAGAAGCCAGAAGGGGGTACTTTAAAAGCCTAAATCGGGTTCTCAAACCAATGAGGTTATGAAAATGGACCATATAAGGTGGCCAATTCTTTTCTTTTTTCCCTGAACTGGTGAGAAGTTGAATTTCTAACTTTGTCATTCAGCACAATTCAGAATTAGGGTCATTTTTGCTAGGACAAGGGTAACATTGGAATATGAGAATGGTGGTGTATCCATTACAGGAAATGGACTCTTTCTTTGGGACAGACCAAAAAAGGGAAGATAGGTATCCATTATAGGAAATGGACGAAGTATTACATATTTAAGATCTGCACATGCAAGTTAGGGAAACATCCATATTCTAAAGTCTGAACATTGAAGATATGGAAATGAAATCAGCAAAAATAAATCTGCTCCACTACCCAATGGTTCAAAAGCATTAAGGTGATATAACAGAGGCTCACCACAGCAGCACATCTTAAGAAAAGCCAATCATGGGGGACATTGTCTAGAAGATACACGAAGTCTTTTGGTTCTGCCACTGGGAAGAAGCAAACCAGCTTAATATATGCAGTGCACCTTGAACAAGCAGAAATACTAAAAACTAAATAGACAGTATTTGTCATTTATTAATAAAGGAAATCCGTCAATACAGATGACTTACAGTTACCAAGGCCGCCCCAGCCTTTGTTAATGATCCCCCTCTGTCCGGTTCTTTCTAAAGCTTCAACAATAATTTGAGTCATCTTCTCTGGCTCTTGAACAGGCTGAGATGGAATAAATAAGATAAAGTTGGAGATTGATATACTGTTTTGAGTTTAAAAAAAAAAAAGAGTTAACTCCAGAAAGCCAGAATATTACAATCTCTTCAGGGTAAAATATCTATAATATTTTGATAATACATGAAGGAAGTTGTAGAAGATCCATCCCTGACATAAATCATGCACCCTTCCTACTCAATCTATATATGTGGTTCCTGCTCACACGCAACCCCACCCAACCCCCCCCCCCCCCCCCCCCCCCCCCCCAAAAAAAAAAAAAAAGAGAAAAAAAAGAAAAAGGCAAACAAAAAAAATAGAAAAATAGATCTCGAAATATTGGTTTCAAAATGTTAGAATATCCACTTGTCCTGTGTGTGTTCAATCTTTCAAGTGTGACCCATCTCAGAATAAGGTCCACGCGTGTTCAATCTTTCACGTGTGACTCCTCTCAAATCAGGTCATACGTGAGGAGTGTTAGAATATACACGTCCCACATCGAAAAATCAAAAACTCTAAAACCACCTTATAAGATCTTGGACTACTCCACTTAGCACTAATTGGTTTTAAAACGGAACCCCAGGTTCCTTAACACAAAACTTCATGACTGTTGTCTAAACTAAGCAATAATAGTAATTAAGCCAGATCTCTAAATTTTGAAAAACCGAAAGTAGCCCTCAACAGGTCATTTCTTTTATGTGCTAGAATAGAAGTACAAAAGAAACATGTCAAATGTAGAAACCTTAGCTTCCCAACAAAAAGCAAACCAGCATTGACATGACATTACTCAATAGAGATTGTCCAGAGAGAAGCAAAACAGCAGAGAGAGAGAGTCTCACAAGGCTACCAAACCCAATGTATATAGGCTTTGGACCAGCTTCAAGCCACTTTACAAGTGATTCAGGAGGATGATAGTTTGATGCAAGATCAAGGAAGCAAAAGCCAACAACATCAACCTTAGGTCCCCAATCTGCAGAGCAATAGAACTAAGTCCGCTGTCTGACATTGATCAAAGTGATGGAAAAGTAGAAGCATTACAAGCTACTGAAATGCAGAATATTGCTTTATGATATATAGAGCTTTCTGTTTTTGTTGATTTACTTTCTAATGCCAGAATACCATTTTGCAGTTTCACCAAAATGGAAACTTCAGAACTAACTGAGAAAATGAAGCAAATAACTCAAAATGAATGTAAGGCTAGTAAGCAATGTACCTTTTGGTTTAGGGACAAGATGAGGACTCCAAATATATCCATGAGGAATATCAGACTCAGAGCCTTGAGAACCACTCAAGTATGTGACAGGTCGTAGCTTCAACTTTTTCTTCCTGAGATCATTTATCATGTCCCGTATTCCCAGCCAAATCATGGAATCAACTACTTGATAGGATAGCTGCAGAATCCACATTCAAGCATGTTACATGATGAAAATGAATAATACTTTCCGGTATGGCAGAAGAAGAAAAACCACAGAGCAGGTACCAAGCATATCAATTATGAAGAAGAAAAACAATAAAGAAGACTCAAGGGGGTTTTAAAATATCTCACCCTATACCCAGCTGATTGCCTAACACGGGAGAGAGGATGAGGAAATTCAGTGGTTGGTCTGGTAGGAAAACACACATTATATCTTATTATTAACAGTAGAATACTCATTCAACTAATAATGTAAGAAAATTATTTATCAAAGCATCCAGGAAATGTTAAAATGCAGACTAAAACTTATCAATGAACATCTAAATCAGATCCCATGACCCAAAAAAGACTTACGTCCATGGCATTGTAAAAAAAATATGAATCGGTATCTTCAGTGCCTCAGCGACGTGTGTATGGCCTGAAATGATATTTGATAAGATTAGTAGCTAAAATGAGTGTATTTACCCCTTTGTTAACTTAAGAACTTGAGCTAACTTTTTCCACTTCCATAACAGATCATCAAACCCTCATCATTCATGTCATAGTAGACTTCTAATCCCTCGAAAATTTGTAAAAGCATTCAATTACTCCTATGGTTTTAAAGAAGATACGAAATTGCAGCCTTAGAACCAAGTCCTCAAACAGGGGTTTTGCTAGGAGGGAGATTGGAGAGGAATTAAGAGGGGACGGAAACCCCATTCCTCAATTGCTGGGGAGCATAAGATGTAGGATGAGAATAACTCTGGACCTATTATTGGAAGAGTTCCAGATATATATGACCAGAAAGGCCAAACTGTCCTGCATCTGCAATGGAATTATTTCATCATGTATTGGAAAATGTCAATTTCTTTAATCCCTAGTCCTCCCCTTCTTCTATGATGAAACACTAGAGAAAAAATAATGTACTATCACCGCAGCTTAATGAATTAATCTCTCCTTGTTATAACGAACACATTGAAAAAGCGAAGGTAAACAATTGAGTTCCTGAAAACCATAAGAGGTTGTCCGTAGCTCACTGTGAGATCAAAAGAGAGATATCAGCTCACAAATACACCCTCGATCTTAGGAGGAAGGAGGGTTAAAAAGATGTCACACTAAAGCTTAAAAAAGAACCAAAAGTTTCTGCAATTTCCCATAACAAACAGATTAGATTGGTGCCATTATGATTGTTGAAAACCAACTTGGAACTTATTTAGTTCAGACAACCAGATGTCTACTTCCAGGGTTGCAATTTCTAACACATTCTGATTCCAAGGACCGCTTTGTAACTTATACAGAAAACTGCCAAAAATATTTATGGACAATGATCAAGGCATATATATATCTAACCATATGCTGGTGGATTAGCTATGATTGCTTCCGCCTTAAAAGAAATTCCAGAATCAACATCGGGGTCTCTGCAAGCTGGCAATAAGGAAGTTATTATGTCCTTAATCTGATTTCTCTGGATTGATATTTCTGAAGGTCCTGAAGGCAAGAATCCCTTGTTTTTTACCATATCTGCAAACACACAAGGAAAAAAAAAAAAAAGAAACATAAGTCCATCTACATGTATACTTTGTAGCTTTGGAAATGTTTTCTCATGCTAGAACCAGGTTAACGAACTGATTTAAACTCACTGTCTGACCAGGTAATGTACTTTTGGAGTACACTTCATAATTCATATGAACTTCTAACTCATCAAGATAGAATGTTTTACGGAAAAAATAAGTTTCCGAAAAGAAAAAATAATAGACAGAGGAAACTAGTGTGCCTAAAACAAAAACACACGCTAGGGTTTTCAAAAAGCTTTAGTCTGAAACATATCAATAACCAGAGAATGACAAAAGCAGAAGGAGAAAGGAGAAAGGAGAAAGATTTATTGTCTCAAAGAAAGCAACAAAACAAGCAGGCATATATAACATCTTTTCTCTAACGAGAAAAATGATCCACACCAGTTATGGTCTATTGTTCTTGAACAACAAAGAAGTCATCTTTTAATGCAAGATTTACTGGATAGGGTAATCATTGTCAAACCCATGTGAAATTACTGAGTCAGTTTCAGAACAAACAGTAACATTACAGACATACATCCAGCAAGAACTTTTGGATCACCACCAAGGGGATAGAATTCCAATCCAGCAGTCAAGACAAACTCTTTGAAATTTGAATGAGTAGCTAGTCTAACACGATGGCCATAGTCCTGCATCCAGCAATCTTCATTAATTCAGCAATGTAAACTCAGAAAAGGTTCAGTAATAGCACAGAAAGCTTTGCGTAGGTTTATCTAACTATAAAAAAAAATTTAAAAAAATTACATAAGTTGACGTTTGCACTTCAATCAACATATGTAGAAATCCAATTCCACTTTGAGATGAGTGTTACTCATCATACGCTTTTGTACTTGTACCACAGTCCACAAATTTGAGGAACCGAAAAAGACTAATGTAACAGGAAGAAGAAAGAAAACCTTGATTTCCAATACCATTTAATGTGCATTGTAATGCTATCTAGATACCAACAGAAACGACAAATACATAACATATGCCGGCAAGAGAAACTCAATTCAGGGGCCAACAGATGAAAGCCCAACTTCTTCAGTTCATTTTACTTTTACTTATTATTTTATTATTGTTATTCTTGATAGGTAAGTGAAGTTCAATTTATTCACCCAGCAGAAATTTGTAAATTAAATATTTAAAATAAAACCTAGGAAAGGTTTCAAAACCCAGATTGTTCAGGGGATTAGAAGAAAGATATTTATTAAAAGAAAGATCTCTAGTAATTATTTTATGTGCAAGATCGCCTGGATCTATCATAAATGGATAACTATATCCAGACAACTTTTTACTGAAAACATTAAACAAAAGTGTAGAATAACTCTATAATTGGCTGTTTTGAGCAAATAAAGACACACACAATGGTCTCCAATATCCTTCACTTCTCAGATTAGTAACATAAACATTTCTAATATACCTGCAAACGTTTTCCAATTGCTACAAATGGCTGGACATCACCACGTGTTCCAACAATGAGCATTACAATTTGCAATGGAGGAATGTACTGAAGGTCCATCAAGTCAGGAATTTCTTCCCCAGCTTCGCGAAAAGCCCTATTAGATTCAACTCCAAGCGCTTGAGGTTCAACATCTCCGGGAACTTCAAGTTCCACGGTCCCATCATCTTTGACAGTAGCTATTCTTTTCAACAGTTTCAGCTGCAGTATTTCCAAACGGTCATGGAGAATTACCACATGTAAGTATAAATGGAACCAATTTACTGCATCTATATCTATCAACTAACTACAATCAGACACTCCACTAATACATACAGAATTCTAGAATAAAATAACATATCCAAAAACTCTTATTCATCTTATATTAAACCATTACATATCCATAGAGACAGTTCAAAAATTTCAGCAATCTTTAAGACTAAGTTTGCTGGATCAAGTAAACTCATGGAAAAGATTGTCAAATCTCGAATTAATATTCAGAACATTCTATTTCACAATTCCATACTGGGAAACACCGTTCTAAAGAAGGAAAATAGCATGAGTTACCTTCTGCTGAACAGAGATATTGTCATCAAAAATTTGTGCCGCCTCATGAGCACAGATTTGATTTTGTCCCTGCCTCTCAGTCTTCGATCTTTCTAAATTAACTTGACTTGGAGCCACCTCTGACTTATCACATTTCAAAATTTCTGCTGGCATTGTATTCACTCTCGACAAATTCCTGCCAGCAGTCCCTGACATATTATTCGTAACTAATTCAAATGCGGCCTATACACAAACCTCAAATTGAGCATTCAACAGTGTCCACCAGCATAATTTCATTCAACAGCCAAGGAAAAGCAAAGATAATACACCAACATTAGCTTCACTAAATCCGAATAGGCAATTTTTGTTTCAATAAAAGATAATCAACTGCTAACAGCTCTTTACGCAATAAGCATGTCCCTATTGCTACTACGTTGAAGTCTTTCGCCGAATTTAAGTTGATATGTGATCAAAGTTGTGATGTTACACCAGGTGGTTCATAAGTTAGTACCGCGAACTTAAATATTAACTCGTGTTAACTATTTTGAGTCGAATTAAAGTTTGATCATATTCGGCCCATAAAAATTCATGTAGCACAGTTGCGAAACGCTACGAATCTTCCTTTTTTCTACTATATATTTTCACGTATTATGTCAATTAATATAATTCCTCTACAAAATTCTCGAAAAAAGAAAAATAAAAAATTAGCCGAAAGTGACGAACCTGGAGACTTATTATCACCGTTAGAGAGTTGAAGACTGCTGCCAGTGGCGCCGCCGTCGCCGCCGTCAATTGGAATATCTCGAGCAGCATCCTCGTCCAATTTACTAACGTTTCCGTCCCTTCCGCCGTTAGTAGTTTCCTTCTCGAACTCCACCGATACTTCACTAGAACTCGAAGACGAAGAGCTCGCCTCCTCCGCCTTCGACGACGCCCCAACCATCGCCGGCGAATTCTGTTGACTTCGATCCAGATCCACTGATCCTCCTAGAATTCTCACTCTATATATGTGTGCGTATTATGTATGCAAGCAAGTGTGTGTGTGTGTGTGTGTGTGTGTTGAAGAATCTAAGAAAGGAGAGATTCTCGAGAGCTAAAGGAGAGTGGACATGTTTCGAAGGAGTGGGTTAAGGTTCTTAAGAGAGAAGATTGTGCTGAGTAATTAATCTAATCGTAGTGGATAATATTAGTAGTAACTAGTAATTAACACAATTAGAAACCGTTCAGTTGTTTTTAAATCACAATTTATATCTGAATAAGGTGTTGTCGCTTCAAGAGGACAGGTGTTTCAACGAGGCGAAAAGATGAGAATCTTATGTCAGTGGAGTATGTTTTGCGTTTTTTTGGGTTTTTCATGTTTTAGACTAAGACATGCCACGAGACATATGGGAGTGTACGCGCCTGGAAACATACTTCCAAAAAAATAAAATCGTTGAATTAATTTTAAACGTTTATTTATTTTGATATTTTAATTTTAAATATTTTAAATCAAATATTTTAATTTTAAATATTTTATATAAGAGACATCATTAATTTATTAGCTTATTTTTGTTAAATTTGTTATATTAGAGCCACGTAATTCGTATGCTGCGCATAAAAAAAATAAAAGGTCAAATTAGAGAGAATTGGGGATCATGATGTTTTGTGGGAATAAATTGTAAGTTAAATGATCAATTTAATTTTGTATATTTTTTTTGTACACGACGTATGAATTACGTGACTTTAACGAAATAAATTTAACAGAAATGAGGTAATAGACTAACGGTGTCCCTTATATAAAACGTTTATGACTAATGTCTGATTTGAAATGTTTAGGACTAAAATGTCAAAACACTCAAACGTTTAGAATTAATTAAGTCATTTTTTCCTTTTTTTTCTTTTACGTATGACGTTAAAATCGAATTTTGATTATAACCAATTGTTATTTAATAAGTCCATTCAACCTTTCGATGTACATTTTTCATTTATTTCATGAACAAAAGACTAAGAAAGAAGGCAGTAGTGAAGTCTAAACTGTTTAGCATAATATGTTGTGAATTTCATTCTTTTTTTTTTTTTTTTTGCAAGAAGTAGTAATTCATTAGCTTAAAAGAATATACATCGCTACTCCATCGGACTCTCTATCAGCACAGACAAGTAATGAGGAATTTCGCTATACTAGCAATCCTCACTAATTTCACAAAATATATTAAATGTATGAGTTTTTTCAGCCTAAAAAATTAATTAATCGCATTAAAAAATAATATTTATATAATATCAAATTATATATTAAAACCACTACCAAAAAAAATCTTAATTTCACCCCTATTATTGCAATCTTGTGGCAGAGTACTTTTAGAATTTGTTATTTTTGGAAATTATTTACATTATGTTGCATCTTAGTCCTTCTCCCATTTTATTTCCTTAAAATATAATATCTGAGTAGAAGAAGACTTAATTTGGTGAGATGGTCTTCTTACTTGTGGCAGTTTTATACAAAACACGAGTTTCATCTCCACAAGTGCACAAAACATCTTTTGGGTAGTATTTTTAACTGAGAGATCTTTTAGAGGAGTTATTGACTTTTTGTTTTTACTTAAATCAATTTTCTAAAATGATGACAAAGATAAATTAAATTCAAAAGGATAAAAAGCTTATTACCCCTATGGTTTATTAAAAGTGTTGGAATTCTATATGGTTCTAAAATTACCATGAAACCTTTCTGTGGTCAATAAAAATGGTGTATGGTACCCCATTCGTTAGAAAAATATTAAAGTTAACTGCAAATAAATGTCACACGTGTAGTTTGGGTTCTTGCAATCAGTCTAACATTCCATTGAATATAAATCTTGGATCCATCCTCGGTAACCCCTGTGGAATTAGATTAGTGAGAGTGCTTTTTATTTTGAGGCGTGGTGTGTACTGTTTATTCACGATAGGAGTTTGAATTAATCAAGAAGTTGATTTAGGCTCTATTTGTTTGTTGTAAAATAACTTGCTAGTAGAAAATATTTACAAAAAAAAATAATTCTTGAAAATTTGAATATTTTATGATGTTTGGTTATCACACTAAAAAATAATTTATAATATTTGAATATTATAGTGGAGAATATTTTTCAACGGGATATTTATTTTATAAAAATAACCCACATATATATATAAATAATATTAAAATATGCATATGTAAATATAAATATATAAAAAACATAATAAATAAAAACTAAAATTATAAATAAAACAAAAAAATAAAAAAAATTAATAAAATAAAAAAACAAATAAATTAAAATAAATATAAATATAATATTTTTCGGGGGTGAGGGTAGGCTGGGTGAAGGGCAGGGTCAGCCCAAGCTAAGGACTGTTTGGGCTTATGCCCAAGGCCCCCTTAGTTCAGGGGCCTCAATTTTAAAAAAAAATTAATTTTTTTTTTAAATATAAAGATCTATCCTAAACTAGTGTCTTTTAATTGGGGCCAAGAGGGCCTTAGAGTCCTAAGACCTGCTCATTAAACGAGCAGACCTTCATTAATAAATAGGTTGGGACTCTAATGCCCCATTGGCTTCAATGACTATTGAATAAATAATTTTGCATCTCGAAAGGTAAGAAAAATAAATTTTATATAGGTCTATCTTTTTATTAACTTGTAATATTATGTTATTTTATAATTTTAATTTTGGTTTCTTTTAAAAAAAAATTGTAGTGATTATTTTAGTAGAAAATTTAGAATTTTTTTTTTGAGAAAAAAGTTTAATTATTAAGACTCCTATTTAGATGATCGTCTAAGGTTCCTAAATTGTTTGAGGCGCCTCTGGTGAAAGAGGTGGAGTTTGATAAAGTGAGTGAAAAATATTTTATACTATTTTTAACTAACATTTTCCTTTGAAGTCACGTATCTTAAATTTGACACTTTTAAAATGATTTTATGTCCGATAGAATTTTCCGTCATTAAAAAAATGAAAAGATTTGACTAAAGTGTCGTACAGATTCATTCTGGTGCGAGTATAACGCGATTGCATGGTCTAGTAAGAATCTGATTGTCTTGTGGTCTCAGTTATTTACTCAAACAGATTCCTTGCATGATGGCAACTTGAAAGGATCAACGAGATGCTCCACTCGCTGCACTCATTCGACCAACCGCAGTACCTTTCGTGGACCATCCATTCCAACGGCTGAAATTGTTACCTTAGTCATGTGTGCAGGCACGTGAAGTAGCCTACTGTTTCTGTTGTTCTCCAAATCAATCATCAATTTTCACCTGTAATATTATTTGTTGATATCAGAATTTCGACGTTGAGGTTAGAAAGTTACTCCTGTCGAACTGAATTTCTAGGTCGGCTTCTCGACTTAGATTTTCGGGTTGGCTACCTGACCTACAGAAGGAAAAAATGAAGGAAAAGGCGAGGTGACGATCCAAATTTTTCCCTTGGGCGTGCGAATAATTAGTATGTCCGAACTGGCGAAGTAGCTGAGAGCATTTAATGAGCAGTTACCTTAGAAATGAAGGGGTGGAGCTCTATTTATACTAAATTCGGACCTGATAACATTTAATGCGGTGCAGCTTTATGTCCCATCAGGGCTTTATGTCCCATCAGAACAGTTGTTTGCCGAGGTCAGGGTTTTCTTGGGTCGGGGTGAGGTCGAATCAGCATCCTGGTTGGGCATTAGCTGAATGTGCTGGGTTTGGCTCGGATTAGCCCGCCTCGGCTCGGAGTGGGCATCATACCTCAGCTCGGGGTCCCCCTCATCAATCCCCCCCCCCCCCAGGTCGAGATCGAGAGGGTGAGATCTAGATTCGGGAGTTGATCCCGAGCTGGAGGTGCCCGACCACAGCAGAGTGGGGATGGCCACGTCAGCGGTGCATACCCTTCAGATGGCTGACACATCACCTGGCATTTATGACAAGATGCGACGTTTGGGATTCCCGAGGCGGTTACAGGAGTTGCCTATAAATAGGGCCTTGACATCCGAGATTCATTTCACACTTTACTAACGAAATTTGGAGCTTTCAGGTCGGCAACTAGAGTGGTCGGACACTTTTAGCTCGGCAAATATCTTCTCGGAGTATTCAGCTCGGAATCTACTATCTCAGAACCAATTAGGTCGGAGGCAATTAGATCGGGTCATCTTCGACAACTAGAGTGGTAGGTACGTCCCGACTCCCTTTAGTTATCCCTGCACATATTTTAATTTGTAAACAGGATAGGGAGGTCGGAGTCGGAAGATTCCTAAGCGATGGAGGTGAAGTCCTATGGAGGGGATGAGAATCCGTCGAGCTCGGAGTCTACCTCAGATAGAGGTCACGGTGATGACAGTGTCGGCGTATCTCAAGGATCAGCTCAGCCATCTGGGCCCAGGGAAAGTGACGATGATTGCCAAATGATCGGGGTCAGGCGGGTGCAAGAAGAAGCCGAGGCAGATCCTTTGGCCGACCTAGGAGACTTGGATGATAGGGAAGATGATGAGCCATTGAACCAGCTGGAGGGAGTTGAGATACCTCAGGAGTACTTAGCTGGAGTCTCCATGTCGAAACTGATTGAAGCAGTCCCGGTTAGGGCGGTCCGACCTCAGAGCTCAACTACAACCAGTGGTTCGTCGGCTTGAGGGAAGAGGATCGAGCAGCTGTTTGCCTGTTACAAGCGGGAGTGCCATTCCATGGTGCAGATGGCCAACGCCAGGCTAAGGGATTGGTCGGTGGACCAACACCGCAAGCTGAAGGTTCCAGGTCGAAATGAGCCCGCCTGCTATCCTCCACCCGATCACTTCACTATCTATGACCTCGCATTCGATGTCATCCGGCTTCCACTTCCCGACTTCATCGCTAGCATTTTGAACTACTTTGAGCTTAGCCCGGGTCAGATGTCACCAAATGGTTGGGCCGTGATGGTGACATTTTATGTATTCTGCCTTGAGAGGAAAATAGAGCCGACCCTGCGTCGGTTCAGGCAGTTCTTTGTATGCAAGCCCAACCCGAAGCAGCCAGGGTGGTTTCATTTTGCAGCTCGGGCCGGCAATGCCATATTCACCAATTGGCATTCCTCCAACAAGGCCTGGCACAACGACTACTATTGGGTCGAGCCGGCTGTGAACTCGGGGTGCAAGGTGGATTGGAATCCTTCCCTAAAGAATATTGTGAACGATGACCCCAAACTCTCAGAAGCCGAGCTCGCCGAGGTCGGGGTATTGAGACCCGAGCCGGGTAAGCAAATTGACATTGACAGCGTCCTTAGGTGGGACAGAATTTGGAAATCAAAGTTATTCGGGAGAGAACCCGACCTGAGGAAGGAGCACCCCCACCTACTTCCCGAACCCGAAGAGAATGCGAATTCCGACTCAGAAGAGGGTCAGTTCGCAGGATCAATGCTCGATCTCCCCGCCTTCTTGTCTACCGTTGTTCTCTTCAGTTTGCATTTGGTTATATCTCACATCTTTCCTCTACTCTTTTGCAGATATGGAGGATACGAGAAAACTTGCGTATGCCCAGATGAAGAGGAGGACCGAGACTAGTGGCGAAGTCTCGGCTCAGTCTGGCTTGGGCTCCACGGTCCCTCAGGAGAAAAGGCAGCGACCCGAGGTCTCTTCCAAGGGGACGTCGGCGTCTCCCCTGACCAAAAGATGGAGCTCGGGTGTGGCGATCCCTGAGCGCTCAGTATCCTGCCCCGGTAATAAGAAACGGTCTCGGCCCGAGTACTCCGGGAAAGGCAAGGCCACAGAGGTGAGCCCTCCCAACAAGAATTTCGTGGAGGCAGCTAAGGTCGTCCGCGATCCCAAGCTAGCATCGGTCCCGCCAGAGCAGCTTTCGCTCGACCTGAGGATGGCCATAGTCAAGGTAAGGCATATTTGACCGTGTTGATATGGTTAAGTTTTTTGGCTCGGCTTATTGTTTTGTCATCTTTTGTGCAGGCCAAGTCCCACATCCTTTCGGCACCTGGCTTACTCGCCCGAGCCCAGGCTCACTACATCGAGCTTGAGCAATGATTCGTTGACTCTCGAACCGAGCTAGAGGCCCTGAGGGAGGATGCCGTCCAGAGGCGCAAAGCGGACGAGACGGAGATCGACCGGCTGAAGAAGGAGCTCAAGGCGGAAAAGTTTCGGCGTGAGGCCGCAGCCAAGGACGTCGAGCACTTCAAGAAGGATAAGCGCGAGGCCGAGGCAAAACTTAAGGATCTGGTAGATCGGGTAGGCCCACAGGGGAAGAAGGCGGTGGAAGCCTTTAAGTCCAGCCAAAAGGTCGTGGACTGGTTGACCATGGAGGGTGGGGTGATGGCCTGGTACGCCGAGTTGGAGTACTACTTTCGGGGCCAAGTCGCAGCTCGGGAGAGAGCGAAGACCTTCTTCCCTGCCACCAAGAATGATTACATCGAAATCTTGGAGGCTCCGCCGCAGGAGTTCTGGGAGATTCCTAAGCTTCCGGCCGACCTGACGTCCCAAGCCAATGAGGTGATTGAATTTGTTCAGAAGGGCATGGATCAGGTCGGGGATGAAGCTGATGCTACCACCTCCACCGCCGCTCCTAAGTAAATTTTGTAATCGCCCAGGTCGGGCTTTTGTAATTTCGCCCAGGTTGGGCTCCTTGTAGTTGTTGCTCTTCAATTTCAATGAAATGAACATTCTAGTTTTATTTGCGTTTTGTTCGAGTCTGTACATGTGTACCTTTCTCTTCGCAAATTTCTTAAGTAAGTGGGGTCGGACCAATATAATGGACCTTTCAAACTTAATTTAAATATAAAGAACTGAGTTAGACGCGATTAATGAATTATCACCTTAATCCGAGCTGGTTAAATGGGCAACTATATAAATGTCGCCGACCTGGACTCGTCAATCCAATTTAAAATTGGTCAAACTAATGTTGACAAATATTGAATTCGAGTTTAGACCCAAACTAATGTCCCGACCTGAAGCCGGATTATACCGAGTTGGACCTTTATCCAAACTGGCAAAACTAATCAAATTATTATTGACTATACCCGAGCTGGAACCTTGTCTAAGCTGGTTTACTTGGATTATCGGCTCGTAATTAAGCGTGGCCACCGCGTTAATCCGAGTAAGGAGTAGCTCAGTAACTGAGGCACTTGAGCCCGGGTCGGGCATTGCACTGGTTTACAAAATATGTTTGCATCGAAATTGTACATGATGTACTCGGGCTTGGGAGCCGATTACAGGCAATGTTTTGGCTCGGGACCTTAGCAAAGATTTCAGCTCAGGGTCTGTACAAAAGTTTTCAGCTCGGGGGCCGTTACAAGAGATTCCGGCTTGGGGACCGTTACAAGAGTTTCCGGCTCGGGGCCATTACAAGAGATTCTGGCTCGGGGCTGTTATAAGATTTTTCGGCTCGGGGGCAGTTACACAAAATATCTCTTCAGGTGCTCTGTGTGTCATGCATTTTTCAATTGTTTCCCGTATCTGTCACGGATGTAGAATGTTCCAGGTTGGACTTCTTTCACGACTTCATATTGTCCCTCCCAGGTCGAGGAGAGCTTATTGCTCGAGCATGGCAAAAAGATGGCCTTTCTGAGTACAAGGTCACCAACCTTGATAGGCTTAGGCTTGACCTGCTTGGCAAATGCTCTTTGCATTGCAGCTTTGCTGGCTAGCATCCTGATTTGAGCTTTAGCTCGGAGCTCTTCGGCGAGGTCGAGCCCTTCACGGATCAATGCTCCGTTTATTTCTAGATCATAGTGGAGGGTTCTAATGGTCGGAGACCCGATCTCCACTGGCAGCACTGCTTGAGTACCGAAGGTTAGCTCGAAGGGCGATTCTCCCGTTGCTGAGCTGGTGGTGGTCTGTTGAGACCACAGCACCTTGGGAAGAATCGATGCCCACTGGCCCTCTGCTTCCTCCAGCTTGGTTTTGCAGACCCTGCAAAATGATTTGGTTAGTCCTTTCAACTTGGCCATTACTTTGGGGGTGAGCAATAGATGAGAATCTGAAGTCGATCTCAATTTCAGCACATTTGCCTCGAAAGTATGCACTGTCGAATTGCTTGCCGTGGTCAGTAACAATGACCTTTGGCAACCCAAATCGGCAAATGATGTTTTTCCACACAAATTCCCAAGCTGCCTTTTATGTTATTCTAGTAACACCTTCGGTCTCAGGCCATTTGGTGAAGTAGTCTACTACTACGAAGGCGTGCTTCTTTGGGCCAACGCCGGTCGGCAATGGGCCGATGATATCTGGAACCCATTGATAGAATAGCCATGGGCTTATCATCACCATGTGGTCTACCGCTGGCTTCCTCTATACATTGGCGAACCTTTGGCAAGTGTCGCACTTTTTTACATACTCTTCGGTATCTTGTTCTAAGGTTGGCCAGAAATAGCCTTGCCTCAATGCCTTCCGAGCCAGAGCTTTGCCTCCCAAGTGGTTTTCACATACTTCTTCATGGATCTCCCGAAGTATATAGTTTCCTTCCTCGGGCCCAACACACTTTAAGAGAGGCCAAGTGTAGGCTCTCTTATAGAGTTGCCCAGCAATTATGACAAATCTTGAGGCCTGTTTCATGAGTTTTCGAGTTATTTTTTCATCCTCTGGGGTCATACCCCCCTCCAAGTAGTCCACGATTGGTTTGGTCCAATCTGGGCTTAAATTGAGCTCAGCTACGACCTGCATCCCTAATTGGATACTTGATTCGGATACTTCTTCCACATGGACCAGGGCAGGTCGGCTCTCGTCCAACGCCAACCTGGACAGGGCGTCAGCCTTCATATTCTTATCCCTCAGAATTTGCTGTATCGCAAACCTTTTGAGCCCTAAGGTCAAATCCTTGACTCTGTTGAGGTAGGCCAGCATAGTACTGTCCTTGGCTTCGAACTCTCCCGATATCTGACTAGAAACCAATTGAGAGTCGATGCTCAAGTCGACTGTCTGTGCCCCGAGCTGAGCTGTAATTTTCAGACTCGCAATTACCGCTTCGTACTCAGCTTCATTGTTGGACGCCGGAAAGGTGAACTTGATGGAGTATTGGTGCTCATGCCGGGTTGGGTCAAGGATGACCACCCCAGCTCCGCTCCTAGATTGAGGCCCCATCCATATGGACCTTCCATACATCCTCCAGGTCATGCCCGGCTCGGTCAGTGCATTCCACCATAAAGTCCGCGATGGCTTGGGCTTTGATGGTTGTTCTGGGCTGGTAGGTGATGTCGAATTGACTCAGCTCAACTGCCCATTTCAGCAGCCTACCCGACGCCTCCAGCTTGTGCATGATGGACTTGAGTGGGGCATCCGTCATGACCTTAATTGGATGAGCGTCAAAGTATGGCTTTAGCTTTCTTGCCACCGTGATGAGTGTGAGGGCGAGTTTTTTCAATGAGGAGTACCTCACCTCTGTCCCTTGCAAGGTCTTGCTGACATAATAGACTGACTCTATTCCTTCCCTTATTCATGGACCAGTGCCCCCGCCACTGTTGTCCCTGAGCATGCTAAGTATAGTACCAGTTCCTCCCCCACTTGAGGTCGGGATAGCAGGGGTGGCGAAGTTAGATACCTTTTCAGTTCCTGGAAGGCATCTTGGCATTCCGTGGTCCATTCAAAATTCTTAGGACTCCTCAATATTTTGAACAGAGGAGCACACTTGTCAGCCGACCTGGACATGAATCTGCTAAGCGCCGCGACCTTGCCCGCGAGCACCTGGACGTCGTTCACGCAGGTTGGCAGTGCCAGGTCAAGTATCGCTTGAACCTTCTCCGGGTTGGCTTCTATTCCGTGGGCTGTGACCATGATACCCAGAAACTTTCCTGCCCTGACGCCGAATGCGCACTTTTCCGGGTTCAACTTTATCCTAAAGTGTTCCATTACGGCGAAGGCTTCAGCCAAGTCAGCTACATGGTCTTCCGCCCTTCTGCTCTTGACCAACATGTCATCTACATAGATCTCCATATTTTGGCCAATCTGATTTTTGAAAACCTTGTTCACCATCCGAGTGTAGGTAGCTCCAGCATTCTTGAGGCCAAAAGGCATGACCTCATAGTAGTAGAGACCTTTATCGGTGGTGAATGCAGTCTTCTCTTTGTCTCCGGGAGCCATCTTGATCTGGTTATAGCTTTTGAAGGCATCCATGAAAGAGAGTAGCTCGAACCCGGAGGTGGCGTCCACCATCTTATCAATTCGAGGTAGGGGAAAACAGTCCTTAGGGCAGGCTTTATTGAGGTCGGTAAAGTCAATACACAATCTCCATCCACCTGAAGACTTGGTCACCAGCACCACGTTGGATAACCAGGTTGGGTACTGGATTTCCTTTATGTGGTCGGCGTCTACCAATTTGTCCACCTCTTCTGCTATGATTTGTTGCTTATCATAATGGAAGTGTCTGCGCTTCTGCTTCACCGGATAGTGATTCGGGTCGGCATTCAGGTGATACTCAATCACTCCCGGGTCAATACATGTCATGTCAGAGACAGACCATACAAATATGTATTCATTTTTCATGAGAAATTGGCTTATACCTTTCTTGAGGTCGGCAGAGAGTTCACTTCCGATTTTTGCTCTCTTCGTCTCGTCGGAGAACTCCACCTCTTGAAGGTCTTCAGCTGGGCTTCCCCTATTCGCATCCCTCTTCTTATCGGGCAAATCTGGTCCCCATCCTACCTGATATTTGGGGCGGAGGGAGTTTTCATAACATTCCCGAGCTGAGAGCTGGGCTCCGCGGATAGTGGTCGTGCCTGCTGGAGTCGGGAATTTCAGGGCCTGGTGATAAGTTGAAGGGACTTCCCTGAAATGGTTGAGTGCCACCCGACCTAAGATCCTATTGTAAGTGGAGTTGCAATCCATCACAATGAAGTTGGCTTGCATCGAAACCCGCTTGTCTCCATCTTCTAACTTCAGCGGGAGGTTGATGTCCCCCTCGGCTCGGTGGGGTTGTCCGGTGAAACCAGCTAAATTACCCCTCAACAGCCTGAGTCGGCTCCTTTCCAACCCCATTTGCTCAAATGCTTTCAAGAATAGGACTTCTGCCGAGCTCCCAGTATCCACCATCAGCCTCTTCACGGTGAAGTTGGCTATTTCAGCGCTGATTACCAGTGAGTCGTCATGGGGCAATATCACCCCCTCCAAATCTTCTGAGGAGAAGGTGAGCTCCTCCATCTCCAAGATCGAACCCCGCGCCGGTCCATACTTCTTCCCATCCCGAACATAACCCTTCCTGCCAGCCGAGGTCTCTCTACCCGACGCCAATCCTCCTGCGATGGTCTCAATCACAACCAAACGTCCGCCCCTAGGCTGTCTCCTAGGTGGACTTCTCTCCCTATCTCTCTGATCGTGATTCCGGGTCGACTGTTGATCTACATACCTCCGGAGGTAACCTCAGGCTATCAGGGCTTCGATCTCTTGTTTCAAGTCTTTGCACTCCTCGGTGGTATGGCCGTAGTCCATATGGTAGCAGCAATACTTGGTTCTATTGCGCTTCTCAGGTTGGCCTTTTATCCTCGGAGCTGGAAGTAGGTGGTTCTGGTGCTAGATCTCCATCAGGATCTGTTCCCTTGTGGTATTAAGGGGAGTGAACATAGTGAATCGGGGGTTCTTCTTCGGCTGATGAGGCTTCTTACCTCAGTCATTTTGGACTTTACCCCCAGGTTGGGCTCGGGAGGTCTCTCCCTTCTTGCCGGCTTCCTTCTCCTTGTCATCATCTTGCTTCGCCTGATGGATTTCTTTCGAGTGTATGTACCCTTCTGCTCGTACCATCAGCTTGGCTACAGTATCCATGGGATCGATGGCCAAAGAGGATGTGAGAGGGCCCGACCTGAGCCCACTCTAGTAAGCCATCAACGCCATGGAGTCCTCTAGGTTGGGGATTCTGAGGGACTTTTCATTGAATCTAGTTGTGTAAGCCCTCAAACTTTTCCCTCTATACTACTTCACCGACAGCAACGTCGAAGTGTGGCGGGTTGCACGTCGGCTTCCCGCGAAGCGGAACAGGAAAGCCTCAACCAGCTGATAAAAACTTGCAATAGAGCCGGGACGAAGTTTTTGGAACCAGTCCAAGGCATTACCAACCAGGGTGGTCGGGAATGTCTTCGTCTTCATGAGGTCGGACATATCATGCAGAGTCATGTGGTCGTCAAAGTTGAACAAGTGGTTGGCTGGGTCGCCGTCCCCGTTGTAGACTGCTAGGTTAGGCATTCGGTTGCCGGTGGGTAGCGGCGTGGCTAGTACCTCGGGTGAGAGTGGACTTACACTGAGCTGATTAATGACCTTAGCTATGGCAGCCGCGGTCTTGGCCTGCTCGGGGTCGGCTTGAGCCGCCCTTTTACCTCTCGCCTCCTCGGGTCCCACCATCGGCTCTAGGTAGCCCTCTTCATCCTGAGTCCGCTTTAGCCTTGGGTCTGGGATACGGAATTGTGGACGCGAGGGGCGCGACATAGCTTCTTACGGAGCTGGGGGGTCCGCAGCTAACCGAGCTACCTGCTCCTTAAGTTCCTTAAACATCCTCAGCATGATCCTTATCTCCGGTGACAGGCTAGAGTTGAGGTCTCTATCTGTCGTGGGGTTGGTTTGGGTGGCTAAGTGTATACGCTAGCTCGTTCCAACGTCAGCTTGGGTTGGTTCTTGGCTAGGCACCTGTGTGGTTTCGAGGTCCCTATCCGGGTTGGGCGAGTCCTCTATCGGTGCGCTGTGACTTCTCGTTTGTACCATGGTGGTTTCTCAATGAGTGGTGAGAAGAGTGATAGAAAGAACTCTTTTCTACAGACGGCGCCAAACTGTCGAGGTCGGAATCTCGACGTTGAGGTTGGGAAGCTACTCCTATCGAGTTGGATTTCTGGGTCGGCTCCTCAACCTAGATTTTCAGGTCGGCTACCTGACCTACACAAGGAAAAAGAAGGAAAAGGCGGGGTGACGACCCGGATTTTCCCCTCAGGCGTGCGAATAATTAGTATGTCCGAGCTAGCGAAGTAGTTGAGAGCATTTAATGAGCAGTTACCTTAGGAATGAAGGGGTGGAGCTCTATTTATACTAAATTCGGACCTGACAGCATTTAATGCAGTGCAGCTTTATGTCCTATCAGAACAGCTGTTTGCCGAGATCGGGATTTTCCTGGGTCGGGATAAAATCGAATCAGCATCCTGGTTGGGCTTTAACTGAATGTGCTGGGTTTGACTCGGATTAGCCCACCTTGATTCGGAGTGGACATCATACATCAGCTCGGGGTCCCCCTCATCATTATTATTAGCCTTCATTGTTCAATTATTTGGCAACCACATATTTTTGCCCTACGGCATTCAATAAAAGAAGACTATTTTCTTGTAGTAATGGACCTTCTATTTCCTAGAAAACATCCATGGCATCCTTTTCACGTTATACTTTTGGGTTGTGCCTACGTTACACTTTTTTGCTATACAGATCGTGCTTACAAATGGATAAAAAAGACGATAAGATCTACAAAAATTAGATGAGCTAGCTTCACTAAAAAAGATACGTATTACTATCATATGTATGTGTTATTATCGTGCTAACAACATAATGTTTCTAAGTTTTAGGACGTTCCTGATCAGTTTTTTCCTATACTTTTGTTTTTTTTTTATTGTAATGAAAGTATAAATCATAATTCAAATTCAAAACGTTTGATCACAATATGTCAATTTTTAACCATTTTACTCTATTCTTGATGTCCTATACTTTTGTCTTGGAAAGAGATTTTTCGCTTATGCTTTTATTTTTCTTTTCGATGAGAAGAGCTTTTAATTATTGGGTCAATGATTGAACTTTTCTTTTGGATGCATAGGAATTTAATTTGTGGAGTTTGACTAATTCGGCAGAATCTAACACATGCATAATGCACTAAGTCAGTAAATGATGAAATTTTAAAATAATAAAAAATATCAAATCTATAATCTTGTAGTCTCGTAAAAATAATTTCACCCTCAACCGAGAGACAGGTCAATGATTTTACTTTTATGGTAGAGATGCACTAACAAATGCTAATAAAAATAAAAACAAAAAACAAAAAAAAACAAAGGAGATACACTAACACATTCTAATTTTTAGTCAATGGACCATACACCACTACTGCAGCTGGAAACAATATAATAGACTTAACGAGAGGTAGGTAGCTTTATCCAAGAGTAGCCTTACTGGTGAATACTAAAGTTGCTTTGATAGATATAAAGTAACATGATCACTTTTTTTATTTTATTTTTTCCTTGGGTCATCACATCAAGTTCAATGGGCAATTTTACTTTTTCTTTTCTTTGACGCGAGGCTATAATGTCAAAGTATCAACTCTTTATTGATTTATGATAATTTGCTAGATGTTTTTAATATATAAAAATTTAAGAAAATGATCTCGTCTCCATAGAGCTTATAAATAGATAACTTTTGACATAAATTATTATCGTTAAATACATATAATTAATCTCACCTAATAGGATAAGACCTAAGCCAATTAAATTTGATTTATGACATATAAATTATTTATACATTTCAAGTTTTTTTTTTTTTTTTTTGGCCAAAACACATTTGAAGTTCAAAGTAAGAAAGTTGTGTAGCAATGTCATATTTTTGACAACGATATCTTAACCATTTTAACCACACAATGATATTCCATCAAAATAGAAAAAGGAAGAAAAAAACGAAAAGAATAATTTGAAAGAGAATAAAGAAACAAAGGCCCTCACAAGCCAATCGGCTAGAATGTGTCTAACCCATTCAAATTTGGCAGCTTGAGGCCCAACTACAAATATTTAGCAAAAACGACCAAATATGTGCGTCTCCTAACCGTTCAATTACTAAGTTTAGATCCTTTCATTTTTTACTCCTGTCATTTCAGAAATAAAATATATTATCACCTGTCAAATTTAATCGTTTTAAATTTAATCATTTATTTTAAACACATTTTTTTAAAAAAATTATTAGTCTTTTAATTCAATTTGATGATTGAGATTAAAAAATGATCAAATGTAATGGCTTATAACGTATTTTATACTAAAAATAAAAAAAATAAGAAAGGAGATAGATCCTTACTTTTGACTTATGAAGATCAGGGAGAGGGGTTCCATAAGTAAGTGATGTGTCAAAATACATTAGCAATAATGCACATAAACCTTGTAAATTATAAAATGAAGATTGCTCCTGGTGTATATGGCCGACCACTACGCTTAATAATGTTTTCGTGGTCTACGAGCTGGCTCTCCATAATAACGTGCCATGGTGTCCGTCCCTCCATTTGATGAGATCCAACTCCGAATAGTGGCATGTTTGTGCGCAAATCTTATAAAAAGCAAATATGCAATTGAAATTTTTTAAAGAATTAACTTACTTGAAAACGTAAACGTGAATTTATTCGTATTTCGAGATCGAATTAATTAAAAAATTATTTTTTTTAAAACTAGTTTCGATAGATTTTATGTCTAACTTATTTGCATTATGATTTCTACAAACAAAATTATGTGTTTTAAATTTAACAATTTTGATGTAAGTCCAATAAACTCTTTAATTAACCATCTCCTCGTTTAATCCCGAGGGGTAGGGGTAGGGGTAGGGATAGGGGTAAGGGTAGGGAGTGGGGGTTACTTTAGCATGTGAAAATCCATTTGGGAGTTGAGAAGCACATAGGTCCCATAATGTATCTAACATGGGCATAATTTTGAAGGATGTTTGTTTCTAATTTCTAAGCGTTGTTGGCGCCAATTTGACCTCAATTCCAACTTCCAAGTTCCGATCATTATGGGAATTGGGCCCACGCTGCTTCAATTTTTTATATATATATTAAAAGAAGAGCTAAGTCATTTTATATCATTTAAAATATTATTTACAATGCTTTATTTATATCACTACTTCTTATTAACGCTAGGGCAAATCTAACAATTTGCTACATTAGTTGATAAACCTTTTTACTAACTGAGGCATTTTTCTTAACTTAGTGCACTGTACATAATTGCAGGAAAGCAAATAAGGTTATTAATTGTAACTAAGCAACTAAATTAGGATCGTTACTGTTGAGGTTAGGAATCTCGTAGTTGAGGTTGGATGGCTTATCCCGCCGAGCTGAATTTCTGGGTTGGCTACCTGACCTGGATTTTCGGGTCGGCTATTGGACCTGCACAAGGAAAGGAAGGAAAAAGCGGGGTGATGACCCGGATTTTCCCTCGGGCGTGCGAATGATTAGTATGTTCGAGCTGGCGAAGTAGCTGAGAGCATTTAATGACGAGTTACCTCAGAAATGAAGGGGTAAAGCTCTATTTATACTATATTCGGATTTGACAGTATTTAATGCGGGGTAACTTTATGTCCCATCAGGACTTTATATCCCATTAGAACAGGTGGCGCTAAGGTTGGGGTTTTCCTAGGTCGGGGTGAGGTCGGATTAGCAGCCAGGTTGGGCATTAGCTAAATACGCTGGCCTTGGCTCGGGTTGGCCGGCCTCAGCTCGGTGCGGGTATCTTACCTCAACTCGGGGTCCATCCTCGTTAATCCCCCCCCCAAGTCGAGATCGAGATGGTGAGATCTAGATTTGGGAGTTGTTCCCGAGTTGGAGGTGCCCGACCCCGACAAAGTGAGAATGACCACATCAGCGTTGCATGCTCTTTGGATGGCAGACACGTCACCTGGCAATTATGACGAGATGCGACGTTTGGGATTCCCGAGACGGTTACTGGAGTTGCCTATAAATAGGGCCCTGAAGTTCGAGATTTATTTCACACTGATCACAAGATTTGGAAAGCTTTTAGGTCGGCAACCAGAGTGGTCGGACATTTTTAGCTCGGCAAGAAATTTTCTCGGTATATTCAGCTCGGGATCCATTAGCTCGGAGCCAATTAGGTGAGAGGCAATTAGATCAGGTCATCTTCTACAACTAGAGTGGTAGGTACGTCCTGACTCCCTTTAGATATTCCTATACATATATTTTAATTTGTAGACAGGATGGGGAGGTCGGAGTTAGAAGATTCCCAAGTGATGGAGGTGAGATCCTATGGAGGGGACGAGAATCCGTCAAGCTCGGAATCCACCTCGGATGAAGGTCACGGTGATGACAGCACCGGTGTATCTCAAGGATCAACTCGAAAATCTAGGCCCAGGGAGAGTGATGATGATTGCCAAGTTATCGGGGTCAGGCAGGTACAGGAGGAGGCTGAGGAGGATCCTTTGGCTGACCTGAGAGATTTGGGAGATAGAGAAGATGGGTCGCCTTTGAACCGGTTGGAGGGCGTCGAGATAACTCAGGAGTATTTAGCTAGAGCCTCCACTACAGAGTCAATTGAGGCAGTCTCAGTTAGGGCAGTCCGACCTCGGAGCTCAGCTACAGCCAGTGGTTCGTTGGCCCGGGGGAAGAAGATAGAGCAACTGTTCGCCTGTTGTAAGCGCGAGTGCCATTCCACCATCCAGATGGCTAACGCTAGGCTAAGGGATTGGTCGGTGGACCGACACCACAAGCTGAAGGTTCTAGGTCAGTACGAATCCGCTTGCTATCCTCCACCCGACCACTTCACTATCTACGACCTCGCCTTCGATGTCATCCGGCTTCCACTTCACGACTTCATCGCCAGCATTCTGAACTACTTTGAGCTTAGCCCAGGTCAGATGTCACCCAATGGTTGGGCCATAGTGGTGGCGTTTTATGTATTCTGCCTTGAGAAGGAAGTAGAGTCGACCTTGGGTCGGTTTAGGCAGTTCTTTGTATGTAAGTCAAACCTGAAGCAGCCAGGGTGGTTTCATTTCGCAGCTCGGGCCAGTAATGCCATATTCACCAAGTGCCACTCCTCCAACAAGGGCTGGTACAATGACTACTATTGGGTCGAGCCGGCTGTGAACCCGGGATGCAGAGTGTATTGGAATCCCTCCTTAAAGAAGAATATGAACGACGACCCCAAGCTTTCAGAAGCGGAACTCGTCGAGGTTGGGGTACTGAGACCCGAGACAGGTATGCTGATTAATATTGACAGCGTCCTCAGGTGGGATTGAATTTGGAAATCAAAGTTATTCGGAGAGAACCCAACCTGAGAAAGAAGCATCCCCATCTACTTCCTAAGCCCGAAAAGAACGCGGAGTCCGGCTCAGAAGAGGGTCAGTCCGCAAGATCAGTGCCCGACCCCCCCATTATCCTGACTGTCGTTGCCTTTTTAAATCGGTTCTCGATCATCTCTTATTTCTTTCATTTTTTCTTTTGCAGATATGGCGGATACGGGAGAGCTCGCTTATGCACAAAGGAGGAGAAAGGCCGAGGCCAGCGATGAAGTCTCAGCTCAGCTCGGTCCGGTCTGGGCTCTACCATCCCTCAAGAGCAGAGGCAGCGGCCCAGTGTCCAAGTACGGGAGGTCGGCGCTGAGGTATCTTCCAAGGGGACTTTGGGGTCTTCCTTGCCCAAAAGGTCGAGCTCAGTGGCGGTGATCCCGGAGCGCTCGACGACCCGTCCTGACAATAAAAAAGGGCCTCGGACCGAGTACTCCGGGAAAGGTAAGGCCACGGAGGCAAGCCCTCCCAACAAGGATTTCATGGAGGCCACCAAGGTCGCCCGCGACCCCAAGTTGGCAAAGGTCCCAACAGAGCAGCTCTCACTTAACCTGATGACGGCCATAGTCACGGTGAGTTATACTCGATTGTATAGGTATGGTTATGTTTTTCTTTAGCTCGGTTGATCATTTTGTCGCCTTTTGCACAGGCCGAGTCCCACATCCTCTCAGCACCCGGCTTGCTTGCCAAGGCCCAGGATCACTGCGTCGAGCTCGAGCAGCGATACATCGATGCCCGAGCCGAGCTTGAAACCCAAAGGGAGGAGGCCACCCAAAGGTACAAGATGGACGCAACGGAGATTGACTGGCTGAAGAAGGAGCTCGAGGCGGAGAAATCCCGACGTGAGGCCGCGGCCAAGGACGTTGAGCGCTACAAGCTAGAGAGACGCGAAGCCGAGGCAAAGTTCCGGGAGCTTCTTGATCGGGTCGGCCCCCAAGGAGAGAAGGCGGTGGAAGCCTTCAAGTCCAGCAAAGCGGCCGTGGAGTGGGTGGCTGCCGAAGGCAGGATAATGGCCAAGTACGCCGAGCTGGAGTACTACTTCCGAGGCCAAGTCGTAGCTCGGGAGCGAGCGAAAACCTTTTTTCCCGCCTCCAAGATTGATTATATCGAAATCTTGGAGGTTCCACCGCCAGAGTTTTGGGAGATTCTTGAGCTTCTGGCCGACCTGACGTCCCAAGCTCAGGAGGTAATCGACTTTGTCAAGAGGGGCATGGATCAGGTCGGGGATGAAGCCGACGCTACCACCTCCGTCGCTACGCCTAAATGAATTTTGTAACCTCGCTCGGGTTGGGCTTTGTAATTCACATTCTCAATTTAATAAAACGAATGTTTTAGTTTTATTCGTGTTTTATTCGAGTTTGTACATGTGTACCTTTCTCTTCGCAAATTTTTCTTAAGTAAGTGGGGTCGGACCAACATAATGGACCTTTCGAACTTAAGTATAAAGAACCAAGCTGGACGTGATTAATGAATTTTCATCCTAATCTGAGCTGGCTAACTGGACAACTATTATTGTTGCCGACCTGGACTCGTCAGTCTAATTTAAAATTGGTCAAACTAATATTGACTAGTGTTGAGTTCGAGTTTATACTCAAACTAACATACCGACCTGGAGTCAGTTGATACTGAGTTGGACTTTAATCCGAACTAGTAAAACGAATCATATTGTTACTGATTATACCCGAGTTGGAGCCTAGTCCAAGCTGGTTTACTTGATCATTAGCTTGTAATTAAGTGTGGCCACCGCGTTAATCCGAGTTGGCAGTAGCTAAATAGTTAAGGTGCTTGGACCCAGCTTGGGCTTCACACTAATTTACAAAATGCATTGTATTGAAGTTGTATATGGAGTATTTGGGCTCGGGAGCCGATTACAAGTAATGTTTTGGCTCGGGGCCTTAACAAGAGATTTCGACTCGGGGGTCATTATAAAAGTTTTCAGCTCGGGGGCTGTTAGAGAAGTTTCTGGCTTAGGACCGTTAAACAAAATATCTCTTCAGGTGTTCTGCGTGCCATGCATTCTTCAATTGCTTCCCGTATTTATCGCGGGGGTAGAAGGTTCCCGGTCAGACTTATTTCATGATTTCGTACTGTCCCTCCCAGGTCGGGGAGAGCTTATTACCCGAGCGCGGCAGAAAGATGGCCTTTCTGAGCACGAGGTCGCCAACCTTAATAGGCTTAGGCTTGACCTGATTGGCAAAGGCTCTTTGCATGGCAGCTTTACTGGCCAACATCCTGATCTGAGCTTTGGCTCGGAGCTCTTCAGCGAGGTCGAACTCTTCATGGATTAAGGCTCCGTTTATTATCGGATCGTGGTAGAGGGTTCTACTAGTCGGAGGCCCGATCTCCACTGGCAGCACTGCTTGAGTACTGAAGGTCAGCTCGAAGGGTGATTTTTCCGTTGCCGAGCTGGTAGTGGTCTGCTGAGCCCACAGTACCTCGGGGAAAATCGATGCCCACTAGCCTTCCGCTTCCTCCAGCTTGGTTTTTAGGCCCTGCAAAATGATTTGGTTAGTTCTTTCAACTTGGCCATTACTTTGAGGGTGAGCAATATATGAGAATCTGAGGTTGATCCCAATCTCAGCACATTTGCCTCGAAAGTATGCACTGTCGAATTGTTTGCCGTGGTCTGTGATGATGACCTTTGGCACCCCAGATCGACAAATGATATTCTTTCACACAAAATTCCAAGCTGCCTTTTCTGTTATTCTAGGAAACCTTCAGCCTCAGGCCATTTGGTGAAGTAGTCTACAATTACGAAGGCGTGTTTCTTCTGGCCAACACTGGTTGGCAATGGGCCAATGATATCTAGACCCCATTAATAGAATGGCCACGGGATTATCATCACTGTCAGGTCTACCGCAGGCTTTCTCTGTATATTGGCGAACCTTTGGCAGGTGTCACACTTTTTTACATACTCTTTGGCATCTTGTTCTAAGGTTGACCAAAAATAGCCTTGTCTCAATGCCTTCCGAGCCAGAGCCTTGCCACCCAAGTGATTTCCACATACCCCTTCATGAATTTCTCTGAGTATATAGTTTCCCTCCTCGGTCCCGACACACTTTAAGAGAGGCCAAGTATAGGCTTTTTTGTAAAGTTGCCCAGCTATTATGACAAACCTTGAGGCTTGTTTCATGAGTTTTCGAGCTGCTTTTTTATCCTCCGGGGTCATTCCCTCCTCCAAGTAGTCCATGATTGGTTTGGTCCAATCTGGGCTTAAATTGAGCTCGGCTACGGCTTGTCTCCCCAACTGGATGCTTGGTTCGAAGACTTCTTTCACATGGACCAGTGCAGGTCGACTCTCGCCCAAGGCCAACCTGGACAGAGCATCAGCCTTCATATTCTCCTCCCTCGGGATTTGCTGCACCGTGAGCCTCTTGAGCCCTGAGGTCAAATCCTTAACTTTGTTGAGGTAGGCCAGCATAGCATCGTCTTTAGCTTCGAACTTTCCTGATATCTGACTAGCAATCAATTGAGAGTCGGTACTCATGTCAATTGTTTGTGCCTTGAGCTGAGCCACAATTTTCAATCTCGCGATTACTGCTTCGTACTCAGCCTCGTTGTTGGATGCCAGGAAGGCAAACTTAAGGGAGTATTGGTGCTCATGCTGGGTCGGGTCGAGGATGACTACTCCGGCTCTGCTTCTAGACTTCCTTGATGCCCCATCCACATGGACCTTCCACACATCCTCCGGGTCATGCTTGGCTTGGCCAGTACATTCTACCACAAAGTCAGCGATGGCTTGGGCTTTGATGGCTGTTCTAAGTTGGTAGGTGATGTCAAATTGACTCAGCTCAACTACCTATTTCAACAGCCTACCCGACACCTCCGGCTTGTGCATGATGGACTTGAGTGGGGCATCCGTCATGGCCTTAATTAAGTGAGCATCAAAGTATGGTTTCAGCTTTCTTGCCGCCGTGATGAGCGCAAGGGCGAGTTTTTCCGAGGAGGAGTACCTCGCCTTGGCCCTTGCAAGGTTTTGCTGACATAATAGACTGGTTTCTGCTTATTCCCTTCTTCGCAGACCAGTGCCGCCGCCGCCACTGCTGTCCCTGAGCATGCCAAGTATAGTACCAGCTCCTCCCTCACCTCGGGTCTGGATAGCAGGGGTGGCGAAGCTAGATACCTTTTCAACTCTTAGAAGGCATTCTGGCATTCCGTAGTTCATTCGAAATTCTTAGGATTCCTCAATATTTTGAACAAGGGAGCACACTTATCAGCCGACCTGGACATGAATCTGCTCAACGCCGCAACCTTGCCTGCGAGCACCTGGATGTCTTTTACGCAGGTTGGCGGTGCCAGATCAAGTATCGCCTGAACATTCTCTGGGTTAGCTTCTATTCCCTGGGCCGTGACCATGAAACCCAAAAACTTTCCCGCCTTGACCCCGAATGCGCACTTTTACGGGTTTAGCTTTATCCCAAAGTGCTCAATTACGACGAAGGTTTCAGCCAGGTTGGTCACATGGTTTTTCGCCCTCCTGCTCTTGACCAGCATGTCATCTACATAGATCTCCATATTTCGGCCAATCTGATTCTTGAATGCCTTGTTCACCATCCGAGTGTAGGTAGCTCCAGCATTCTTGAGGCCAAAAGGCATGACCTCATAGTAGTAGAGACCTTTATCGGTGGTGAATGCAGTTTTCTTTTTGTCCCTGGGAGCCATCTTAATCTGGTTGTAGCCTTTGAAAGCATCCATGAAAGAGAGTAGCTCAAACCCGGAGGTGGCATCCACCATCTAATCAATCCGAGGTAGGAAAAAGTAGTCCTTGGGGCAAGCTTTATTGAGGTCGGTGAAGTCAATACACAATCTCCATCCGCCTAAGGTGTGATAACCCGAACCCGGCATGCATTTAATGACATTTAATTGCATTTAACTAAGTGTTATCTTAAATGTTAGTATTGAATTTTGTGTTTATTTTTAGTAAACATCCATTTCTAGCATTTATTCATATTTCTTTTAGAAGTAATTAAATAATACTTGAGTTAATTATTTTAACGGAATAACAACTACTTTCATATTTCTGTTAATCGGTTTTATTTTTCTTGCACCTTAATGCTCGGTTTTCAATTAAATGAAAAGTAACTCCGAGCCGGAGTAAATTTTCAAGCATGATTACTCTTCAAAAATTATATTTTCTTGAATTCTTTGATATTTAATTGTTATTTTTTTATTATCGCAAAGTGCATTGCATTTCGAGAGCAATAGTTAGAGAGTGATTTCTAGTCCTCAGCAAATAGTGAAAACTAGTATTTAGTGTTTTAATTTTAGTGTTTTAAGTTGTATTTAACTAGAATTGGATTTATGTTAGTTGTTTTAGCTTTAAAATGCATGAAACAAGCTTATTTGACCAACTTAAGTGAGCATTGACCAAAGCTTTGATCATTTGACCTTGTGTCATCTTTATAATAGCTTAAATTAGCACAAAAAAAGGGCTGAAAATAGAAATACAAGGGCCGAAAATCTTAGGAGAGAAAAAAAAACATTTCAACATTCAAATCTTCGATTCTTCGCGTGAGCTTGCATGGGGTGGTTTCCGAGGCATCCTACAAGGTTTTCCTAGCGTCTAGGAGCGTCGAAGGTGAGGGTTTCATCGTTATTTGTGCATTTGAATATTTTGTGTATTAACTTTGATTTTTGGGTTTTATCTGTATATTGTTATTTTAATCATTTTGAGGCTTAAAGAATGTTCCCTAGCAATTGTAGAACTTGTATTTATAGCTTTGTAACATTTTCTGCGGTTGAATATCGAAATTGAAATATAAATTGTTTAATGAATAGTAAATTATGAATAGTAAACCCCCGTTTCGATGAAGTTGCTCCGTTACGCGTTCTGTTGATGCAGGAAGGTGCTAGATATGCTAGAATGCCTAAATGTATGGTTTAATTAGATTGCGTAATGGAAAAAATGGAGAAAAAAGGCTTAGTAAAAGTCGGGGTCGTTTCGGTCAAGTTTGGAATTTTCTCAATTTGCGTGAAGGCATTGTCGAGGTACGCCATGGACGCACTTTTGGTGCAGTTGTGACATTGGTTAGGTAATTGGTTGAGGTAGTTGTAGTTCAAACGAGCAAAGAGGAAAATCGGGGCTTTGCGTGAATTCTAGGGTAAAGTTGGGTTTCGGGGTCTTTAGACGTGCCTTATGGTGACCTAGGAGGATTGGTGAAGTCGGTTTCCAAAACTCGTCGCTCGTTTGAAAGTAGTAGCGTTTGGTAAGTTGGGGTCGTTTTGTGTTTTTGTTGGTTTTCGTAGAGTCTTACTTGTAGAATGCTTGTTAATGCTTATTACGCTTGTTATAGTTGATTGTTGATTGAAATGTTTATCAATTGTTGATAATGCTTGATATCTTGTTTATCGCCTCTAATCTGTATTGTTGTGCTATCGCTCGTTTATCGCCTTGTATCAAGTCTTGCATTGCATAGTGTCAGGCGCATAAGTGATGGGCCTCTCTGGGTAGCCTCGGGTTGCCAGTGTTGGTTGCTCTAGCTCCGTGTCCTATTCTCTTTTCTCACTTGGGTTGCCTCCCAGGGAGATTTGGGTCGTAGAATTGATGGATACTTCCGGGGTATTCCAAACTGAAGTTATAAGGTGGTTGCACGCGTATTGTCATCGTTGTCAACATCAAGCTCGAGATTGATGTATTGCTCGTGAAATGGTACATTGCTCGTATGAGTGAACCATAGCCTTCAGAGTGTGGTATAGCTTTGAATGGTTGTGTTAATGCTTTCATTAATTGCTTATTGTATTGATTGTTTGTCTTGATTGCTTAATTATCAGTTATATTGCTTAACTGCCTTAATTGCATTGCACGATCTTCTTTCTCTCCACCTCGATATCTGTCTCTCCCTCACTGAGTATACGTGTTTTGTATACTCACACCTCACCACCACATTTCAGGAAATGCCAGGTTAGCTGGAAAGTTCGTGATTATGTGAAAGTTCGTGCCTGAAGAGTTGTCTTGCGTGCCTATGTCGCTTGAGTAGTCGAAGTTGTAAAGATGTATGCTTTCATGTATTGTATGTATTTAATGTCAAAAGGAATGTAATTTAAGTTTTATTAGATTGTTGAAGTAGTTTGACAAGTTAGATTATGTATTTAGTTAATGTAGCTTAACTTCAATGTATGTTTGTAATGCCAAAGGAAAAGAGTTAGAATGGTATGATAGTCTAATTTATGTAATGGGTTAGTGTAGTTTAATTGTCTAGCATGAATGTTCTTGTCAAAGATGAAAAGAGATAGGTTAGTTTTAAACTGGAAATGTATATCTGCTGTGTTTAATGGTTGAGAACCGAGGCTCGGATGGCCTTGAGGTGTTTGTATGTTTGGACATGGTATTGGTCCACTTATATGCTATTACAGGTTTTATATTTTGCCTAGAAACAGGGGAGACTCCGTCTGTCTTTCCCTAAAATTATGCCCGGGTTTGGATTTGGGTTGCGATTAGATTGATTGATAGAACTCCCGGTCTCGAGAGGGATCGGGGTGTTACATAAGGACTTGGTCACTAGTACCATGTTGGATAACCAGGTCGGGTATTGAATTTCTCTTATGTGGCCGGCGTCTACCAACTTGTCCACCTCCTCTGCTATGATTTGTTGTTTATCATAATGGAAGTGCCTGCGTTTCTGCTTTACCGGGTAGTGATTTAGGTCGGTATTTAAGTGATGCTCAATCACACTCGGGTCAATACCTGTTATGTCAGAAGCAGACCATGCAAATATATGTTCATTTTTCAAGAGAAATTGGCTTATACCTTTCTTGAGGTCATTAGAGAGTTCATTCTCGATCTTTGCTATCTTTGTTTCATCGGAGAGCTCCACCTCTTGAAGGTCTTCAGTTGGGCTTCCTCTCTTGGCATCCCTCTTCTCCTCAGGCAAATTTGGTCCCCAGCTAACTTGATATTTGGGGCGGAGGGAGTTTTCATAACATTTTTGAGCCGAGAGTTGAGCTCCTCGGATGATGGCTGTGCCGCTTGGGGTCGGGAACTTCAAGGCCTGATGGTAAGTTGAAGGAACGGCCCTGAAATGATTGAAGGTCACCCGACCCAAGATCCCATTGTAGGTGGAGTTGCAATCCATCACAATGAAATTGGCTTGCATCGAAACCTGCTTGTCTCCGTCTTCAAGCTTCAGTGGGAGGTTGATGACCCCTTCGGCTCGGTGGGCTTGTCCGGTGAAACCAGCTAAAGTACCCCTCAATGGCCTGAGTCAGCTCCTGTCCAACCCCATCTGCTCAAATGCGCTCAGGAATAGGACTTCTGCCGAGCTCCTGATGTCCACCATCAGCCTCTTCACGGTGAAGTTTGCTATTTCAGCGCTGATCACCAACGGGTCGTCATGGGGTAATATCACCCCCCTCCAAGTCTTCTGAGGAGAAAGTGAGCTCCTCCATCTTCGGGACTAGACCCCGCACCAGCCCATACTCTCTTCCAGCCCGAACATAACCTTTTCTACCAGCCGAGGTCTCCCCACCCGACGCCAATCCTCCTGCGATGGTCTCAATCACAGCCAAACGTCCGCCCCCAGCCTGGCGCCTGGGTGGACTTCTCTCTCCATCTCTCTGATCGTGACTCCAGGTCGGCCGTTGATCTACGTACCTCCGGAGGTAACCCCGGGCTATCAGTGCCTCGATCTCCTATTTTAATTCTTTGCACTCCTCGGAGGTGTGGCCGTAATTCATATGGTAGCGGCAATACTTGGTCCTATTGCACTTCTCAGGTCGGCCATTCATTCTCGGTACTGGAGGTAGGTGGTTCTGGTGATGGATCTCCATCAGGATTTGCTCCCTTGTAGCGTTAAGGGGGGTGAACACGGTGAACCGGGGGTTCTGCTTTGGCTGTTGAAGCTGCTTGCCTCGGTCATTTTGGGCTTTACCCCCAGGTTGGCCTCGGGAGGCCTCTCCCTTCTTCCCGGCTTCTTTTTCCTTGTCATCGTCTCTCTTCACCTGATGGATTTCTTCCGAGTGTATGTACCCTTCTGCCCGTACCATCATCTTGGCTACGGTATCCACGGGGTCGATGGCCAAGGAGGACGTGAGGGAGCCCGACCTGAGCCCACTCTGGTAAGCCATCAATGCCATGGAGTCCTCCAGGTTAGGGATTCTGAGGAACTCTTCATTGAATCGAGCTGTGTAAGCCCTCAAACTTTCCCATCTATGCTGCTTCACCGACAACAATGTTGAAGTGTGGTGGGTTGCACGTCGGCTTCCCGCGAAGCGGGACAGGAAAGCCTCAGCCAGCTGATGAAAACTTGCAATAGAATCGGGACGAAGTTTTTGGAACCAGTCTAAGGCATTGCTAACTAGGGTGGTTGGGAATGTCTTCGTCTTCATGAGGTCGGACATATCATGCAGAGTCATGTGGTGATCAAAGTTAAGTAGGTGGCTGGCTGGGTCGCCGTTGCCATCCCCATTATAGACCGCCAAGTTGGGCATCCGGTTACCGGTGGGCAGTGGAGTGCCCAGTATCTCGAGAGAGAGCGGGCTTACACCGAGCTGGTTAATGACCTTGGCTATGGCAGCCGCGGTCTTGGCTTGCTTGGGGTCGGCATGTGCCGCCCTTTTTCCTCTCGCCTCCTCGAGTCCCGCCATCGGTTCCAGGAAGCCCTCTCCTTCTTGCGCCCATTTTTGCCTTGAGGCTGGGATACATAATTGTGGATGCGTGGGTTGCGGTGGAGCCAGGGGGTCCACAGCTAGCCGGGCTACCTGCTCCTTAAGTTCCTCGAACATCCTAAACATCATCCTCATATCTGGCGACGGGCTGGAGTTGAGGTCTTCGTCTATTAAAGGGTTGGTTTGCGAGGCTAAGTGTATACATTGGCTCATTCCAACGTCGGTTTGGGTTGGGTCTTGGCTAAGCACCTGCGTGGTTTCGAGGTCCCCATCCGGGTTGGGCGAGTCTTCTACCGGTGCCCTGTGGCTTCTTGTTTGTACTATGATGGTTTCTCAATGAGTGATGGGAAAAGTAATTGAAAGAACTCGTTTCCCACAGACGGCGCCAAACTGTCGAGGTTGGGAATCTCGCAGTTGAGGTTGGAAGGCTTCTCCCGCCGAGCTGAATTTCTGGGTCGGCTACCTGACCTGAATTTTCGGGTCGGCTGCTGGACCTGCACAAGGAAAGAAAGGAAAAGGCGGGGTAATAACCTGGATTTTTCCCTCGGGCATGCGAATGATTAGTATGTCCGAGCTGGCGAAGTAGCTGAGAGCATTTAATGACGAGTTACCTCAGAAATGAAGGAGTGGTGCTCTATTTATACTAAATTCGGATCTGACAACATTTAATGCGGCGCATATTTATGTCCCATCAGAACAGTTGGAGCTAAGGTCAGGGTTTTCCTGGGTTGGGGTGAGGTCGGATTAGCATTCAAGTAAGGCATTAGCTGAATACGCTGGCCTTGACTCGGGTTGGCCGACCTCAGCTCGGTGCGGGTATCTTATCTCAGCTTGAGGTCCACCCTCGTCAGTTACCTTCTTCTTGAATTGGGGTTCATTTCATGGAACTTTCTCGTCTCCTCCATGCAAAATTTGGTGTAACACATAATGAATGATTTCTTTGTTCTATTTATAAAATACAATATTATTACCCCCAAAAAAAAGGGACCAGAAAAACTTCTTGACATGAAATAATAGTAAACCTATTAAGATTATGTGAATATTTAACCATTAAATACTCGGGTAAAAATAATTAATGAAGTACTCTAAAAAGTCTTTAATGATGAACTTCGTTATCTCTAATTCCATTTTTTTTTTCATAAACAACTGTGAAAATATGAACTATCATTTCTATCATTCAAGACATTCACTCATTATGCCACACAATACCTCATATTAACTTCTCTCATGTCCGTAAGACAAGAAATAAAATTACCGATTAGATTACAAAATCAGCTAAAATCAATAATCTTCCATTAGATTGGATTTCAAATTCCCCTTGTTCTTTTCTCCATAATAGAAATTCTTTGTCCAAAAAAAAAAAAAAACTCTAAAACTCTAGTGAACATTATCAAACCAAATTAAGTTTTGTCCCATTATGTGGGTTCGGTTATATGGATCATGCGACGCCATTCGTTCATGTTGAGATCCATATTCTCTATAAGCTCTATACACGTAAGGTCTTGTTTAATTGTCTATGTCTAAGTCATTTTAAGTTTACCTTTACCCATCTTTTGATGTACTATTTCTAAACATTCGCAAATTCTAACAGGTGCTTTGACAGGTCGTCTTGTAACATAGTCAAACCATCTCAGACGATTTTCTCTCATCTTATCTTCAATCGGGATCACTCTACTCTTTCACGTATTATCTTATTCCTAATTTTGTTCTTCCTAATTTTACCACACATCTATCTCAACATTCTCATATTAGTTACTGATATTTTATGAACATATTGATATTTTATTGCCCAAAACTCTGGTGAACATTGTGGAGAAAAAATAAGAAAATAAAACTTTTAATTATGCTAGACCGGCTATAATGCGAGACAAATGTCACCAAGTTCTTCTACTCTAGTTATTGTAGGAAAATTTCCAGTCAAGTACAATCTTTCTCGAGATTAAACGATTAAATTCTTTAGCAAGCGAGAGGATAAACAGAGAAGAGGATCCAAATCTCCACCGAACATTTATTAAAATTTTAAAACCACAGAGTGCTCGGAAAACGAAGGTACAAAAATCTTTCGCAACGGAGCCAGATTAACTGATTGGTCAATGTCCTGACACGTTACAATTCCACGTAGGAAACAATAAAAAATTCATCTCCAATAATTTACTCTCTCATTTCCACAATTTTATATTATCATAAAATAAATCAAACCAATATTATATATAAACAGTACTAGTACGATACTATAAAGAATTGAACTTAAACAAAAGGCATTTGGAGCTAGCCAGCTGGTTCGATGCCGCCTAATTCTCTGCAATGTCGCCCGAGAATTGAAACTGTAAGCGTAAGTCACGGAAACGCTTTCTCTCCTTTCCACTTCTCTAATCGATCCAACGCTTAATTGCTTTATCTTTCATTATTGATCACCAAGTATTATTAATTATCTTTAAAAAGTGAGCTAATAATTTTTTTAAAATTTTTTAGCTTATTAATTAATTTATTTATTTGTCCTCAATTATCATATAATATTACGATTTTACACTGCTTGCACATTTGATAACTGATCAGCAAGTATTAAGAATTTATCTGAAAAAAAATAAGGTATTAATTTTCTTATTTTAGCTTATTATTTTATTTATTTATTTATCCTCAATTATTTTATAATATTACGATTTTAACTGTTTGCACATATGATGATATGATCACTGCTCAGCAAGTATTAAGAATTTATCTGAAAAAAATAAGTTATTAATTTTCTTAGTTTCTTATGTTATTGATTTATTTATTTATTTGTCATCAATTATCATATAATATTACGATTGTACACTGATTGCACATATGATCACACAATCGTGATTTGGCTGTTCGTAATTTTTGTAATGTTTAGAGCACTTGATCTGTTTAGCTTCTCTTTGACGGAGTTTTGATTTGTTATATTTAATTGTTGATTATTCAGATTGATTATTGCTAGTAGTCTGAAGAAGATCAAATTGAAGAAAAGTTTCGTAAGCTTCTCTTGTGGATAAAAAAAGGCGAGAGGACAGTTTGGTGCATGAAACTCTGGGGAAGATTCTCTTGTTGATTATTTGAGATTAAATTCGTTAGTGTATATATTGTGTTTAGATTGTAGTTAGCAATTTGAGTATAGGTATTCTTTATTCTTTCGAGTATAGTCAGATCATATTGTTCATAAAGTAAGGATTTGTGAATACGTTTAAGCATAGAAATAATAATAGGAGAAAGAGGATACGATGAGTGGAGGAACTATTGGAAGTGGAAGAAGTACCATTTATTTAGTCTTAATTGAAGAATTCACGTGATTGAAGTATTTAGTAGTGTCACTGTATTGGTCTGGAAGTTGTGTGCTGAGTAGAGAAGTTGGGGAGGTTTAGTTGACTGCGTATCTGGTGATAATAGAGTTTTTGAGTTGTATATTGCGGTTGAGACTTGAGGATACTGTTAAATGCAGCTTGACAGATCTAAAAATCTAGCTGAAACAATAGTCAGTGAGATGCCGGGTGCTACTGGTCAAAGGATCCAGAAAATACCATCATCGTCTGTGATCCCTAGAGAGGGGATATCTATGCAGAATAATTTAAATGGTAATATTTCAGTACAGACAGGTGAGGAGTTCTCGGTGGAGTTTCTTCAAGATTGTGGGAGTTCAAGAGCAGCTCCGGCGATGCCTGGGAATGTAAAGGACCACGGGAACATTGGGAAGAGGTTCGACCTTCGTAATAATCAGAACGTTCAGCAAGGTTATGAAGACCTTACTACACTTCTTGGGTTGAGAAGGATGGATTCTGATGTAACTGAATATGCTTCTGCAAGAGGGTCAACAGAGAATGGGTTATATGTTAACAATGGATGTGGACTCCACAATGAGGATAATGGTCTGAGAAAGACTACTAGCGGAATCTGCCATGATCAGTCGAGTGTGGGGTCAAGTGCTCCACACATTACTGAGTCTGTAACTGCTCAATCCTCCCAGCCTGCTGGACTAGGAGTTTCAGACTCTTCTCAATCTGGAAAAATCAAGGTTCTCTGCAGTTTTGGGGGTAAAATCTTGCCGCGACCAAGTGATGGAAAACTCAGATATGTGGGAGGAGATACGCGAATGATTTCCCTAAGGAAGAAAATTTCTTGCGAAGAACTTGTGAAGAAAACTTCTGAAATTTGTAACCAACCTCACTCGATTAAGTACCAACTTCCAGGGGAGGATCTTGATGCTCTTATATCCGTATCTTCTGATGAGGATCTTCAAAATATGATAGAGGAATATTACAGCATTGAAAAGGGAGGTGGTTCTCAACGGCTCCGGATCTTTTTGATTCCATTGACTGAATCTGACAACTCATTTACCATCAATCCCAGCACTACACAACCAGGTGACCCGGATTATCAGTATGTTGTTGCTGTCAATGGAGTAACAGGTGCTGACTCTAATATCCCGGAATACTACAATGGGCAGCCTTTGGCTAGTGAAACAACACCCTTCGCTCCTACCATGGACCAGAATACAAGCTTTCAGGATAATGGCCTATCTTCTTATCCGTCACAAATAAATAATGGCCTCAGCATCCCTGATCATACGCCGTTATTGAATGAATCCAGAGATATGATTAGGCCAACCAAACAATCTGCTCCTATTTCACCTACGATCATCCAGCAGGCAGATCTCAAGAATGATCACACCCAGTTGCACAAGGATGGGGCATCGCGTTGTAGTACCGAAGGTCCCCATATATTTAGTGCTGCTCAATTAGCACCTGGAATGTCCCATGACAATGTTGCTGTTTATCATATGCCACAAGTGTCAGTAGATTTGCTGAACTTGCATAACAATGTAAGCAAGGATGATGTCATCCAGAAGAGAGAATTGGATGAACCAGTTTCTCAAGTCAGCAATTTCAGCAGAGAGATCTTGAATTCACCAGGGCTGGAACCAAATGTTAGCAATTTTCAAGAATGTTCTTTTGACAGGGTAGGAGTTGATGGAAAGGCATTAGTTTCTGAGAACCCTCTGTCACATCCAAATGACATAATGAGTGTATTACTGGGATCTAATAATTCCGTTGGTTCTTATCATGGGATGCCACATGCCTTTTCTGATTCTAAGCTTAACGAATATGGTGGCAGCTCTGCTTACTGCTCACAAGAAGGAATTAATCCATTTCTATCATTGAACCTTGCAACACCTCAGTTACCTGTGTCTGCTGTTTTGCAAGAAAAGCTGGTCCCACCGCATGAGAATGGTGAACTTTTCAATCCTCAGCTACAAGCTAAGGTCCTCAATGTAGAGCCGCTTGTCCCTAATCAAGGGATGGGTTTCATCAACTTCCCATTTGACCCTGAGTCAGTTAAGAAAATTGATCCTGTTGTCCGTGATATCAATGGGAATGACGAAAAGCACCACCTGGAAAAAGCAGAGTTACATAATTACAGTTTCATGATGTTAAACCCTGAGGAAAATTCTTCAAGTCATAAATTGATGAATGATAATCATGGACATTTTTGTGATAACAATACACCTGCAGCTGCCACAGAAACTATCCACATCTTGCCAAGTCCTCGGTCTGACCAAGTATCTCGCGCTGGTCGTAACAATCAAAAGCAAGATATACAAGAAGTCTCTGGGATGATGGTCCCTGCATCAGAAGCAGTTGTTTTGGAACCATCAGTTGATGTCATGATGAAGCAAACCCTGAACAATCAACTAGAGCAGGTGCCAACCTGGATAACTAGGGGTGAATTAGAAAGCAACAGTTACTGCACCAAAAACTTGGAAACAGCTGGAACTCTTCATAATGCTGAAGAGAAGTCTCGTGATGCAAACTGTCTCATTGATCTTCTCTCTGAATTATCTACTGGCTTAGTCTCTTATGAGTCTTCTGTTCAACAACCTATTGCATGTCCAAAGTACATGGATTTGGAAGAACCAGTCCTAGCAAACTGCAAAGAATTGCTCCCCTGTGCAGTTGGTGCCAATGCCGGTCAGAATGTGATAGTGCACGATTCTGCTATGCAAAGTCTGAATCAGAATGCTGCTTTAAGGAGAGAATATTCTCTTCTTGATGATGACTTTGTCAGTAACGCAGAGCCAAAGGTGGCAAAGTGGGCTGACAGCAATTGTTGTAGCGAGAAGCAAAAGCCTGAGGATGTTCCCTTTGGTAAGTTTCAGAATAAGTCGGAAGCTGGTGATGAAGAGTGGCATTCCCCTCCTGCTGAATCTTCCTTTGCAACTGTTCAACATCAAGTGGATGCAGTTCAAATTGGAGGTCCTTCGCCTAGTGTACTAGAGGCTGAGAGCACACTCCAGGACTTGGGTTCAGAGGTGGAATTCTTATTGTTTATGATTTTCTATTACTACTTTTTTGACCTTTGTCTCTGAGCATAGTTGTGTTGCTGGCTGAGTTGGTGTAGAATGAAAATTCCAACGATGGGAGTAAAAGTGAACTAATAACTGATGCAATGATAGCTGAAATGGAAGCTGATTTATATGGTTTGCAGGTACTCTTTTTCATTTTGTATATATTTTTTATCCAATATTTTTACATTCCTTCATTATCTTCGTTCAAAAGGTTTTGGGGATGGGGGAGCAGGGTTAACACCAGAACAAATAAACTGTATCCATTGAGAAAATTAAGTTACTATCTGCTGACATATTTACAGTAAATGTGGGTTACTGAAACTATTTGTTTATTATTCCTTCCAACTTGGTGCTTACATTCCTTGACTTCTATTTTATAAGGATATAGTGCTAATCTTAGATACCTCTGAACCTGCTTATTCTAATTGGCTTTCCTGCACACGCATAGAATGCACAAGTGGAAACTTTAGGAGCTGCCGAAAAAGAATTTATTGGCATTATTATATACCTAGCATGTAGACAATGTTATTGTCCCAGCATGTGTGAGGGTTCTCATCTGAGTAGGAACTGCATTTACTCGCTTCACTTCCAACTATGAGTAGCGAAAGGAGTGTACTACATGAGTGGCTTATAGCTACTAAATGCCTCTTAGGCCAAACCTAATAGTCCAAAGAAATGACCTTTAGCCTACTTGGTCCAAAATGTTAAACCTAAGTGCTTACTGGTTGCCCTGTCAAGCGTTACACATAACAAAATCCAAGGCCATGGAATTGGTGTATCCATGTGCTAATTGACAAATAATTTTGTAACTCCAAGGCATGCCTGACCATAACTTTGCCCCTCTCAATTAATTTCAATCTTTCTTTTTCTAGTGAGCTGCTGCTGTACTTTCAATTTCTTTCAGTATAACAGAGAAAATATATGTAGATGAGTCTATATCTGACCATGCATACACTTTTGTGGTTTTACAAAGTCAAGGGTGAACTGTTGCATATTAGTTCTGCTGTCCAAAGCTCAAGTTTTCCATTTGAACCATCAGTTGTTTCCAGCAGCTTATAAGTTGGTCAGATAGTTTAGGCTCTGTTTGAACCATAAGCTTGCACACAAATTAATTTTTTAAAAGGCATCAGATAATCTTATAGTTAGTTCTTTGCTCAATGTCTTTTATATTATTTAAACTTTTCTCTTATATAAGTATAATGCTTCCTCACTGCTATTAACTGGATCTTTTGAATGACATTATGGAAGATTATAAGAAATGCTGATCTTGAAGAATTACGGGAGTTGGGATCTGGTACATATGGGACGGTGTATCATGGTAGATGGAGAGGAACAGATGTTGCTATTAAAAGACTCAGGAAAACATGTTTTTCTGGGAGATCATCTGAGCAAGAACGTTTGGTGGGTCATTGTTACAGTCTCCTGGAAATGTCATTTTTATAATTGACTGTTTGAGAAATCATTCTCTAGGTAACCTGCATCTGAAACTGATCAACTTTGATATTGTTGTCTAGATCAAAGACTTCTGGAGAGAAGCACGGATCCTCTCAAATCTTCACCATCCAAATGTGGTTGCATTTTATGGTGTGGTACCTGATGGAGCTGGAGGAACCTTGGCCACTGTAACTGAATATATGGCTAATGGATCACTTCGAAGTGTCTTAGTGAAAAAGGATAGGTATATGAGCTTCAATCTTTCCCATCACACCTTTGTTGTGGTGCTTTTGTTAGTTAACAGGAGTTGAAACTCATCTTGCAGATTGCTTGATCGTCGTAGGAAACTTATAATTGCCATGGATGCAGCCTTTGGCATGGAGTATTTGCATTCAAAAAATATTATCCATTTCGATCTGAAATGTGATAATCTGTTAGTTAATATGAGGGATCCACTGCGACCAGTATGCAAGGTATTCTTAATTTGTATAGCTGTAAAGGCGAAGCATTCAACACTTTTGCTGCAATCAGGGTTATTCACAGGCATGAAGCTACAGAAGGGTACTAGGAATGGCTAGTGAAATCATTATAACCCCCACATATGCATGAGAAATTGGGAATCAGAATGAGGGAAAAGCTAAAAAATTCTCCGAAACATTTCATTGTAATTTTATATATTGAAATCTAAAGAAGCGTTTTACAAGTTTGACATCCTATCTCCAGACATCCTAGCATATACATAGTAAGATTAGGGATGTCCATCTCTTCATTATATTTGGAATCAGGAGTAAGTATACGTTTTTCATAAAATTGGAATTTTAACATTAAGATCTCCTGTTGTCATAAATGTCATAAAAGTTAATAAACATTTTGCAGGTTGGAGACTTTGGGTTATCAAAAATCAAGCGCAATACACTTGTATCTGGTGGTGTACGAGGAACCCTACCGTGGATGGCACCAGAACTGTTGAATGGTAGTACTAATCTGGTATCCGAAAAGGTAACTCTTACCACCGATTGCTTTAGATATTTATTAATGCAAAGAGATGATGACATAAAAAAGAGATCAACAACATAATTTGGCTTTCTACAGGTTGATGTTTTCTCATTTGGCATAGTTATGTGGGAGATCCTGACTGGGGAGGAGCCTTATGCAAATATGCATTGTGGCACAATCATTGGTGCGTTGCCCTGTTTAACCAATAATTGCAGATATCCCATTTTGTCACGAAAAGTAATTCTTGATGTTGGAGAGGTTGCCATGTGACAGGAAACTAAGTTATACCAGTAAGCCAGACAAGCCCTGAGATACAGTTGAATCTTGGAGTTTAAATGACATCCTAGTTCTGAACTTGATTTTTGTGTGCCATGCTAGATAACTTTGCCTGTCATAAATGAAAACTCGAAATCAGGAAATAAACCATGAGAGATTGGCCAGAGGAAAGTCAGAAATGGAAAAGAAGAGGTCTGATGTCAAATAATTAATTTAACTTGCTGGAGCAATAGGCTTCTTCCTTGGTGCTCAAAACGAAAATTGAGCTCTGATTCATGTCTAAGATTGATTGCTTGAATGCGTGAATTAGGTCTTCGAGCTTCCATGGTGTGAGAATTTTTGTCAAGTGTTAATTAGAGGTCTCATTGCCATGGCCATGGTGAATGCATTATTGTGAATGATGATCTGTGCTAGGTAACCCGAATTTATCGCGACTATCCAAGAATTTTAATGTTTGTACTGAGAGTTCATACTGTAAAAGTACTGGTGTGTATTTGTTTTCAACTTGGAAACAGAAATCACCTCTTCCAAATCATCCACTATTAGGGGGAAGCTTCCTCTTCTAATTCTTCTCCCTCCTTTTCCTTATGATTCTTTCAACTTTTAGAGGAGTTTTTGAGTTAGATGGGGTTAATGTACTCCATATACATCAAATGGTTTAGTCAGTAGTTAATAGCACACCAATGCTGTGTTTTAAGATCCAACACCTTTTTTTGAAAGTTAGCAGATACTTCAAGTGCCTTAAGCATTGTGCATAGACTAGGGCATTTAGTAAGGTCTTCAGCGGCAAGTAAATATTAGCAAAGTTTAACGACTTCAATCTATTTGTTGTGAAGCTTGGCTACAGTGTAAATCCTTATGTAGTGTTTTGCTTTACATTTTTATATCTTTTTGGGACAAAGAAAGACATCTGTTCTCTCTGTCTCTCTCTCTCTCTCTCTCTCTCTCTCTCTCTCTAAGTGTGTGTACTTGAAGGTATTTCCTATAGGACAAAGTCCACCTATTTGGAGTAACAATAGGTGCATATTACTCTTCTTACAATTTATCTGAAGTCATTCTCTCTTTAATGCAGTTAAACGATGTTGATTTTCATTTCGAGAAAGAAAAGAAAAGAATTTGCGATTCACTTAATTTTCTTTTTATTTGTTTTGATTGGTGTAGGAGGAATTCTCAAGAATACCCTTCGTCCCCCTGTTCCAGAACAGTGTGATCCTGAGTGGAAGAAACTGATGGAACAGTGCTGGTCGAATAACCCCGAAGAACGGCCTTCTTTTACTGATATTACTAATAGGCTGAGATTTATATCCGCAGCACAGCAGACCAAGGGTAATAATAACAATCTACCAAGACAAGTTCCGCCTATCATCTCCATGTAAGCCCAAAAGAACACGTCCCTGCTATCTTAATGGATAAACTGCTTTCTTAATGGATGAAAATCAATATAGTATCTTCAGTAGCACGGGAAGGGATTTTTGTCGAGTTATTTTTTTCCTCTTTTGTTCATAGTGTACAACGTTTTCTCTCTCTCTCTCTGGGATTTCTTTTCTGGTCATTTAATTATATAGCATTTATTAATTCTTTTGTCCTCTGAGATTGGGATGCTTCATTTCATGCCAATAGGCAACGGAGAGAGCATTTAACACATTATCTCATGTACATGTAGTTCTCAGCATTGCAAATTCTCCTTCTTGTTCATCTGCTATGCATGCAAACTCCTCTGGTTAAGTTAATGTGATTTTCTTGTATCTCCTTCAACGTATGGTGTTCTTATGCAATCGTTTATTTCTTTAATGTATATCAATGTAACTTCATATGTTGCTAGAGATGCATCTAGAGATTACAGCCAAATGATCGATATTCTATTGACTAGGTAAGTGACATATCACTCTACATATTACCATGATCTCAGGATTAAGGTTTATTTATGAGGTGCTTTTGTGTTTTGAAGGTAGGCTCAAATTAAGATTTTGATCGTCAGCATAACGATCTAACCCTGCTTGACGATGAGACTGACTAGTCGAACAGAGATGTGTCCCAATTACCTATTCAATTTACTACTCTGAAGCACCAAAACATAGAAAATGCACATGAATTAAACCTAAATCATAGGTTACATTTTCATTTTCTTCGTTTTCCTTGGGGGCGCCACATGAAGATGTTAAGAGGGGTCTTGGCAGTTCTGGTAGAGATGTTCCTTTTTTTGTAGAAAAATTCTCTCTGGGCAGCCCTTTAGGTTTCAACCTAGTTAGACATAAAGTTTATCGAAATTGGTCATAAAAAAAACTTATTTTTTAAAGTGATTTGAACTTAATATACGAACAAGTGTTTTGTTCACGTCCCAACCCCTTGAAATAGAGATGTTTGGTATCACCACCTAAATTAGCTCACAAGAAGCAATTTTTTCTTTTCTTTTTTTTAAGCTTTCGGTGGACCTGAAATATTGACAGTTTAGGTTCAATAGTCGACTTTGATTTATTGCTCCTTCCCTATTGGTTATCATATACTCATATTGTAACCCATCTCCCAATGCATTTATTGTTATTTTTGGAGAAACATAGAAAGGGTGAAATTTTTTTGAGACTTGGTTGTTCTGTAACCTGACTTTGTTTTCCTAGAATATATGTATATATAAAATAAAGCTAATCAATCAAGTGCACTTTCTCCTAATAGGTGTGCTTAAATAAGTTGATTGGTTTATTCTTAGAGCTATCTTTATCAAGATAACTTTCTAAGTCAAGTTTGAGTCAATATAGAATCGTTTGATCATTCATTGTTGCTTTTGCTACAAATGAATTGAAACTTAATGTAAGATGATAGACGCGTTCGCAATCTGCCCAAAGGATTACATTTGTGCACCTTTTTAAATTAATAGTGTTGGGAGTATTAAATTTTATTAATTTAGTGAGATATTAATTTATTTAATGTAAGATGATAGACGCGTTCGCAATCTGCCCAAAGGATTACATTTGTGAATCTTTTTAAATTAATAGTGTTGGGAGTATTAAATTTTATTAATTTAGAAAGATAATAATTTATCGATAAATTAATAATTATTAATTTATGGAGATATTTTTAATTTTTTTGACTTTATAGTAAACATATTATGATTATAATGTCTTGTTTTGAAAAGTGATTTATATTTTTAGGTCCAATTTGAAAAGATAAATAATGAAAATAGAAGATAAAATTTAATTTAGTAGGATTAGAACAAATTTTTTTTAATCTCGTATCTAAGTTTTTGTAGGATTAGGATGATAATTAATTTCTCTAATCTTGTATCCTAATCCTTGTGGAATTATCTCAATTTTTTCTCTCTAAATAATTAAATATGAGATTTAAGTAGATTTAAAGTTCAATAAAAAATAATCTACTCTTGATTCATATTTCAATAAAATTTTATAGTCAATTTATTATGTACGTTTTAGTTAATTATTAATTTATGAAATATTTGGGTCAATAAAATAAAAAGTAAATTTTTTAAATGTATTATCTTATAATTTTATCGAATTTATTAACTTTTTACATTAGTCTCAAATCGAGATCGGATATTTTTATTAATTAAAAAAAATTATTAATTTATTTAGTATTAAATTAAAAAAATTCTACTGTATATAATATATTTAATGTTTTCCTCGTAAAAGCTGACCATAATTGTGGTTCAAGCCCCTAATCTAGCCAAGAATAGTTGTTGATAGGGCCTCCAACCAAGGAAGTTCCAAGATGGTTACTAGTGAGATAATGCACTGGCTAAGGCGGCTGATGACCCGCATAATTAATTTCTTGTCCTAATTTCACCGTAATAATTGTTTAGACTAACATTGTTAGGCTATTCTACATAGAGTTTTTAAAATACAAAAAAAAATTAATTTAGATATTTTTAGAAATTTCAGTCTCTAAAATCAATACTATTTATAACAAAAGTATGTGAGGTTTATCATTTTTGGTTTAAAAGATGTTAATATAGAGACCCAGTCTCTATTTTTTTCAACAAATTTGTGGAAGAAAATAGAGACTGAGTCTCTATTTTGACATCTTTTAAGCCAAAAGTAGTGGACCTTACGTACTTTTGTCATGAATAGTATTATTTTTAGAGATTAGAGTCTCTAAAAACACTTAAATTAAGAAAGTTTTGCATTTGAAAACTCCATTGAGGATGCCCTTATATATTACTTACATAATAATTTGTTGGTTTTCAAAAGAATTTAACATGTAATATATAAATATTTACCATAAAAAAAAATAAAATGCAGCATAACGTATTGATCATGGGCCGGAACAACTCCTACTCACTTCAAATTTTTATTAGAAGCATGTGAATATTTAAGGTGTTTTTAAGCTAAAAATCAATTTAACCCCAATTGAAAAAAATTTATTTATATATAAGTATTGAGTTGTGTATCTCTAATCCTTATTGATTCACTGAACAAAAAATTTGAATCCAGGGTTGACACAAAACATTAGCACCAACATATACTATCAGTTTGCACCAGGAAAGAAAAAGAACTTGATCTGAGCTTTCATAAACATTGTCAGCAAACAGTTTGGTCGATTATTTGATACCCCTGTGAATGAGATATATTTTTTCCCTTCACTGATACCAAATGTTTTTTATATCTTATTCACTTGCTATAATCAAAGTTTCTACGTTTGAATTCATGTATTTTAATCACAAATATTCTTTGACCGTTAATTAATTCAGGACATATGTTGAGACGCATCGCTACATCACGGAGTACAAGATATTGGGTGGTAGTTTTCTTTCTTGTTTTTTATTTTTTATTTTTGGGTCAGAATTGGTTGGTAGTTTCAAAGAAGTAGCTACGCCCGTTTCGTACAGTAAATTCTTGATCACTAATTTGATTCTAAGCAGCTTCCGACAAAAAAGAAAAATTCTAAGCAGCTAATCCTTGACAAAATCATGTAGCCCCCAGCTATTTTTAGTAGACACGTTGGTATGAACTTGATTGGTCGAAGAAGTGACCAACAACTTTTGTTTCAAAGAGTAGCCAGAATTGACAAAATAAATAAAATACATATATTAAAGAGGACTTCGTTATGTAAAACTTTCTAACAATGTTCGAAGAAGGGTTGAACTCATTTTAAATTTATTATACATAGTTTAACTTTGTATTTTACAATATATTTTTACAATTTAACCCATAATCTCCAAATCATATGCCAGCAATTTGGATTTTCGAGTACGGATTTTTTTGGTCCAAATGTTTTTTGTCTTTACTACGAAAGATTTTCCTATACACAGGAACACGAAGTATCCATTTTTTCTTTCGCTTTCTCTTCTTCGTTTGTTTTCTTGATTTCTTTATCCGTGAAGAAATAGATTTGGATTGTGTCTTCAGTGGCAACTGAATACGACAAGAAAATAAAAATAAATAAAAGTGGCAGTTGAAGAGAGCATCCTCGTATTTGCTTGCTATTTTCCAGAAAGAACAAGTGCAACTAACGCTTTTAATTTATTTCTCCTGCAAGTAGCTAATCTTTTTGTTTTTAATTCAGTTGATCAAGCAAATAAAAGATGATTTTGTGCTTACATTATTATTTGTCTATTATTGGCTAAAGAATAAAAACTCAACCTGTTTTGCAAGTTAAACTCTATTCGAGCGGTTAATAGGAACAAACTATAAATTCGTTAGCAATATGTCTACACTCGTTGAAATTCAGTTCGACCCAATAATTTGCTAATAATTTAATAATCCCTTATGATTTAATAAGAATGTGATATATGTTTTTTGTTAAATATGGAGTTGCTATATAATTGTTCTATAGTTGATAGGTACCTAAGGTTATCCTCAATAGAGTCTCTAAAATCCAAAACTTTCCTAATTTTGGTATTTTTAGAGACTCCAGTCTCTAAAAACAACACTATTCATGACAAAAGTACGTGGGGTCTACCACTTTTGGCTTAAAAGATGCCAATATAGAGACCCAGTCTCTATTTTTTTCAACAAATTTGTGGAAGAAAATGGAGACTGGGTCTCTATTTTGACATCTTTTAAGCCAAAAGTGGTAGACCCCACGTACTTTTACTATGAATAGTGTTGTTTTTAGAGACTGGAGTCTCTAAAAATACCTAAATTAGGAAAGTTTTGTATTTAAAGACTCCATTGAGGATGCCCTAATGAATAACACCACTATTATATGGTATAACGTATAATTTCAATAAAATAGAGGATTTTTTTTTTGCATTTTATCCTGTTATTTTTTGTTGTTATTATCATTATGGAGGGAGTATTATTAAGGTCGTGAAACCTGAATTAGAAAAAGAGCGTCCGTTGTGGAAAACGTTTCATAAGATGACTAGTAAAAGTCCACTATGATACAAATCTAATAATATGAAAGTACGAAATCTTGTGCACCAAGAATCAACAGTCAAAGGGTATTATGGGAATTGCAAATTGCGGTGGAATGCATAAGATTTTTTTTTTCAATTTTTTATCTTTAACTTGGTACATTTCGTCAACCATTCTACCATCTTTTAGATGTAATAGAAGTCGAAAGTATGATTTAAACTCAAACGCATAATTACAACATGGTCATTACTTGATTATTTTGTCGGACTCTCGAGAGTATCGTAAGAATCTTCATTTGCATGTGTATTCCAAATATAAACAGTTTCGGGCATGTTAATAACTGTCAACTTTCTTGGTAGTTGCCTACCAAAAAACACTTTCATGGTAGTTGGTGAACACATATAAACACACGCGCACAAACATAGGGTACACAGCGTACGCCATTAAGGTTGCATTGTAGAGTATACACACGTGAATTGGTAGCTGGTGTGACACACACACACACACACAAACATAAGATACACTGCATATTAAGGTTGCATTGTAGAGCATAGAAGAAGTTGAAGCAAGCAAAACAGCAAGAAATGGAGAAAGCTATCAATAGGCAAAGAGTTCTGTTGGGACACCTACAACCTACTTCTTCTGTTTGTCATCAGAGCCCTGAATCAACTATCTCTGTAAGTATTTTTCAGCGTGTTACTCTTCAGTTTTCGTTGAGGTCTGTCCTGTAGAGGTACTCAAATTAGATAAGTGATTGATTTCTAGGTTTCCTTGCGAATATTAGAGCCTATAGATTATGCTTATTGTTCTTTAGTTTTCATTATGCCAGTTTAGTTTAGAAACGCTCTAATTTTTTTAAATTTTTTTTTTTCAATTATGGGTTGTGTCTATGTCCATATTTGTTTAGTTCTTTGTGCAAATAGTCATCATTCTAGTTTATTTTGATTGTAAATTTCGTGATATTTTTTATTGGATCTTGTTTTCGACTTTTCTGTGTGCTTTTCACGTATGCATATTCCAAGTTTTGAATAAGTCGATGCTAACATATGATGCATGTATGGGGAAGTGAATTGTTGGACGAATTGGCTCTCCAACTTTGGCTTGAAAGCACCTTTGGAAGGGGTTCCACGATTCAGCACGTGTCTCCTCCTTTGAGGAGTACTAATTGATAGAAATACTGTCACGCTCAAGCTCTCAACACTCGAACTAGCATGTGAGATTAGTATTGTAAGCATAATAAATAATTACTTGGGCTCTCTTTTTTACTGATCCAAAATAGTTAACTCAAATTATTTCTTATACCCACAACACCCATTTATAAACTACACAATCACACTATATTCCACCGATATAGGATATTACAGATACAAGGGGCAAGAAAACAACTAGAATTGTAATTATGTAATTTCTTGGCTTTGCCTCCCTGTTCACCAAAAAACATATGATGCATGTATAAGGATCAGATTGAGCTTTTGTTTAGGCTTAAGATAAAAAAATTCTATGTTAGCAATGTCCTCAAAGTGTGTATCATATATATATTTCCAAGTAATTGGTTTGCCATTGGCATGATTGTTTTCTTAATACATAGCAAATTCTGGGGAGAAAATTGGCGATGTCATGCTCAGGGACATGATTACCATACTTTCTTTGAGAATTATCATCTCTTTTTTTCTCATTTATGTTTTATCTCCTATGACAGCCTTCAATTTGTTCAGCTGGGGACAGTACTGCTTATCATCGAACAGCTGCGTTTGGAGATGATGTTGTGATTGTGGCGTAAGTTCCTTCGTTTGGTTATTCTTTATGGGAAATTGTTGTAAAATGCTTTCTAACTACTGATTCCTTTTTATACATGTCCTGCCTCTAACAGAGCATATCGAACTCCTCTTTGCAAATCTAAGCGCGGGGGCTTCAAAGATACACCCCCGGATGATTTACTTGCTGCTGTTTTGAAGGTTAGTCACATATCATGTTCTTGTTTGTACTTTAAAGAAATTCGTCAGCTACAATCTTTCTAGTGCATATAGCTTCCGCTTCTACATTTCCAGTATGATATTCAGTGCGTGCAAGTTTTTTGCATTAGCTATCTTTTGCTTTTCGTTACATTCTGCCTTCACCTTCCCTTATGTGGTAATTATTTGTTGCAGGCATTGATAGAGAAAACAAATATAAACCCAAGTGAGGTTGGGGATATAATTGTTGGAACGGTTTTGGCACCCGGTTCACTAAGAGCAATTGAATGCAGGATGGGAGCATTCTATGCTGGTTTTCCAGGTATTGTAATATCTATTGGCCTTTATACATGCTGCACTACCACTATTCTTTGGGAATTTCCAGATGTAGCTAATCTTTTATTTTCCTTTTTATTTTGTCCAGACACCGTGCCTATAAGAACAGTCAATAGGCAATGTTCATCCGGTCTTCAGGCTGTTGTTGATGTTGCTGCCTACATAAAAGCAGGATACTATGATATTGGTATACAATAGTTTCATTGGAACATATTGCTAGTATTTTTTCAATCTTCTGCTTCAATTATCAACTTTTTTTCTGCAGGCATCGGTGCTGGCGTAGAATGCATGTCAGTTGATAGTATTAGTAACATTAGCAAACCCAATCCAAGAGTATACCCAACCTTCGATTTCTTCTCCTGCTAAACCTATTCTGCACGAGAATGATTTACTGAACTTGAGACGTATTGTTGACAGGCGGACAGTTTTGCACAAGCTCGTGACTGTCTTCTGCCTATGGGCATGACTTCTGAAAATGTTGCACAACGTTATGGAGTGACTCGGGAAGAACAAGATCAAGCTGCTGTGAGTTCTTATCTTAAGTAATTCTCTTCAAGTATCAAAATAGCAGGAAGAATATTTACACAATTATGTTTGCACCAATAGGTTATATCACATAAGCGCGCAGCAGCAGCATCCGCATCTGGAAAATTTAAAGATGAGATTATCCCAGTTTCCACAAAGGTACATTTGATCAACTCATTTACAAGTTAGTTTTCTATAAATTTGCTCATTCTTGAACATGATTGTGATTTCATAGATTGTGAACCCCAAAACTGGAGAGGTAAAGCCTGTTACAATTTCAGTAGACGATGGCATCCGGCCAAATACAAATATGCAAGATCTGGCGAAGTTGAAGCCCGCCTTCAGAAAGGATGGAACTACAACCGCAGGTACTCAAACGGTTGCTTATAGATAAATAAAGTAAATGTAGTAACTAAACCGGTTTGTGCTGTCGGGTCTAAAAGATGAAATCATATTCTAGGAAATGCAAGCCAGGTCACTGATGGTGCTGGAGCTGTTCTTCTTATGAAGAGAAGCGTTGCTATGAAGAAGGGACTTCCAATTCTTGGAGTATTGAGGTAAAATTTTCACATCAGACGAATGCAAACCTCGTGATTGGAGGAATAAGAGGTCTAGAGTGATATATATCGCCTATTTGTTACAAAATGGCACAGGAACTTTTGAGATATTTTCAGCATTATTACTAGGCCATATAAGGCAATGAGGCATGCCAAACTGTCACAAAGCTAAAAACTTATATTACTTTGGCTAGTAATTTGAGATTGCACAGCTGTTTTAACAAAATGTAATGTGTCTATTGCTGCAGGAGTTTTGAAGCTGTTGGTGTAGAACCTGGTGTTATGGGAATCGGCCCTGCTGTTGCAATTCCAGCCGCGGTGAAATCTGCTGGCCTTACACTTGATGACATTGACCTGTTTGAAATCAATGAGGTAGTTAATTAGCTCAATTACCACATCTCCTCGAGTAATTTGTGTAATGAAAAAAAAAAAATCTCATACAGCGCGCGTGTTATTCTCCCTGCAGGCATTTGCATCCCAGTACGTATATTGCTGCAAGAAACTGAATCTTGACCCCGAAAAAGTTAATGTTAATGGAGGAGCAATGGCTCTTGGTCATCCTTTGGGAGCTACTGGTAATTACATATGCATCTTTAGTATAAAACTTCTGATCTATGCCCTTATGTTGATACTGTTGGACTAGTTCTGTGTTCCCTCATGGTCTATGTCACGTAACGATGTAGATTTTGGTTTATTTTCAACCAGTGAAAAGTCACTTTTGTAAGACCTTGCATTATATTACCAAATCTCGATTTTTCATAACAGATTTAAGTATGTCGTTGCCATGCATTTTTAAAATAGAATGCAGATTTCTGACATATTCATATCTAGAAAAATTGATGATTCTTTAAATAGAGAGAACATTGGTTATAAGTGTTCTTGAGACATCATGTCATAGATTATTCCACTGGAAAGATGAATTACATGTCTGAAAATTCACCTCCTTCTATTGTTTCAGGTGCTCGATGTGTCGCAACTTTACTGCATGAAATGAAACGCCGTGGCAAGGAATGTCGTTTTGGAGTTATTTCCATGTGCATAGGTCTCTACTATTTCTTTTCATCTCCTTTCATTTTCACATTTGACCAATAGCTACGTAAACGCATATTATATTTTGACCTTATTGATTGAGAATCATATTTATGGCTACTGTTTTTTTACGGGTTTGTCTGTGTTTTCAATAGCCATGAGATGATTATCTTAGGACAATCTTTTTATCGATGGATACTTCTATGACACTTGTAGTATTTTAAACGTTCCTGTATGTGTTTGACTGCAGGCTCGGGGATGGGCGCTGCTGCTGTGTTTGAAAGAGGGGATTGTGTTGATGAACTCTGCAATGCTCGGAGTGCCAGTGGCAGCAATTTTTTATCTAAGGATGCCAAATGAACACTTGTATAAATGTGCTATATTTGTGTAGAACACTTGACACAAAAATGTGTCATTCTTATTTGTGTGCTGAAATTCAAATTCAATGAGAACATAATAAGAGCATCTGCCCTGGTATGACTTTTCTTTTTCTTCCTTTTTGGTTTTAGCTGGTCTTGTATATTCTGCCCCCAATGCACTATATTCTTTCACATGTGTAACATCCGAAATGGATACTTAGTGCAACGGTAAAATTGTTGTAGTGTGATCTCAGAGGTCACGGGATTAACTCGTGAAAATAATCTGTTGCAAAATGTAAAGTAAGACTATATAGAACAAACACTAAAGTGGGCCTGACCCTTACTTGAACTATGGTTTAAGTTGTGAAAAGTGTCTATTGTAAAATGCAAGTTAAGACTATGTAGAATAAATTTTAAAGTGGGTTCGATCCTTCTTTAAATTGTGCACATAATAAAAATTTTGTACACCAAATTTTCCTTACAACTGTATCATCAATTGTTGAAGATCCATAAAATATTTTCATCCTAATTGGGTAAATTGCGCAAATAGTCCCTATTGTTTACAAATTTTTTCAAGTTAGTCCTTAATATTTCATAAAAATCATACTAGTCCTTAATGTTTACAAAAGTGATTCAAAATGGTCTTTATTGTTCAAAACTAGCCAATTTAGTCCCATTATTTTTCTTAAATTTTAAATTAATCCCTAAATATGGATCATATGTGGGGACTAACTTGAATTTTTTTAAGGAAACAATAGGGACTAAATTGAATTGTTTGAAAAACAATAGAGACCAACTTGGCTAATATTGAATAATATGGTTCATTTTGAATCATTTTTATAAATTTTGGAGACTTCTATGAATTTTTTAGAACATTAAAGATGTCATTGAAAAATATGTAAACAATAGGGATTAAATGTGAAATTTACCCAAACATGCCTAACATCTAACTCTGAATCAACTTATTATGGGCCCATAACGAGTTTTTCTCTTAAACCAATAATCTACTGAAGAGCAAGAAAATGGTGGCCCAACACCATTTAGCTATCACCCGGGCAGGCCTGTTACGTATAAGGCCCACAACTGGTGACTGTATCATTGCTGAAAATCCATAACAATCAATATATCCTAACATAATTAACTAAAATTATTACTTCAACTAATAACTTTTATTATAAAGTACACATTTAACCTTTTTCTCACCGATGTGAAAATCACTTATAAAATTGTAATTCTACAGACGGTGATTTGATTGAGGGCAAAACAAATCAAAAGCATATATGATTCCTTCAACCGGCCTTGAAAAATCAATGATGTGAAAACTTTTACATTAGTGATAGCCCATGGGAGATTACTTCAGTTTATTATATTTAATGTAACGTTAAAATTTGTCATTGCGGTAATGGATTCATGTTGTAAAAATAACTTCTTGCAAAATTAATATAAGATAAGATTGAGTATAATAGCTTTTAAAGTGAGTCTGACATTTTTCTGAACTCTACGCATAATGAAAGTTTATGCGACTATTTTTTTTAACGAAAAGGAATATCGACGAAAATAATGTATCCTTTTGAATTTTATTAAGGACATTATTCTTATCTGCTACTCTTGGCCTTAATATAACATCATTCAAATTTCGACGAATTGCAATGCATCACACAGCTTACGCCAATTTTTTTTTTTTTTTTTTTTGTTGGTAAACTCTTGGCCCTAATGAAGCAACAGTCCTTTAAAGCCTTCTATTGATAACTGCTTGAGTATCCTTAACAAAAAATGCGTTTTTGGATTGTTCATATTTAAAGTACACATTTAACATTTCTTCCAACCATATGAAACATCACTTATATAGTTGAAATTACAGGTGGTGATTTGATTGAGGGGCCAAACAAACAAAAGAATATATGATTCGTTCAACCGCCCTTTACATGATTTTAGCGGACCGTGGTACAAATGGGTCCGTAACAAGATCACTGCGTTCTGCAAATAAATAAGAATTTTACATTATAGTTGATAGCCCATGGAGATTACTAAATTTATTATAGTTGATGCAACGTTCTAATTTTCATCGTATGATTTAAAAATTATGAATTTGAGTTGTAAAAATAACTTCTTACAAAATTTAATAGAAGATAATAATGATATAATAACCTCCAATTCAACTCTTATTTAGACTTCACGTATAACAAGAGTTTTATTTAACTACTGTTTTAATAAAAGAAAATATCAGTGATCATATTATATCCTCATGTATTTTATTAAGGATATTATTCTTATCTGCTTATTTTGACTTTTTAACCGGCCACACGATATACACTCCATTTGAAACAATTGATGAAAAAGCCGAATATAAAAATGGACAAGAAAAGAAAGTAAACTCATGGTCTTAACATATAATATCATTCAAATTCTGACGAATTGCAAAGCGTCACACAGCTTACGCCAATTTTTTTCTTTTTTTTTTTTCTTTTTGGTAAAAGAAAATGGCAAGACTAAATGAGGTCCAAATTTTTTTTCTTATTCAGGAGAGATCTAAGACTGTATAATATGTAATTAACGAGACTTGAATTCAAAACTTTTCGCCACACGGCATATCAACTCAATTTATACATATTGACCCAAAAAAAAAAAAAAGTCAATTTTATATCGTCATATCGGTAGATAATTCTTGACCATATCATCTAACCCAAATGTGTAGTGTGAAAGCATATTCTCAAGTAGTTACAAGGATTTTTTTAATTGGGTAAAGTTAAAAAAGAATTAAGGTAAGTTATCCCACTTAATTAATGTCTCATTAAATTAACTCAAGACAGCAAGTAACCATTTATTATTAATGTAAATCTGAATATTTTTGTTGGGTCAAAGCACATTAGTTGTTAAATTAATAACCTAAAGCGCAACAGGGAATTATGCTTTCAGTATTACCACCATTATATTCGTCACAAATTTATATTAAGTTGAAGTAATAGAAGGATTCTTTAATTACTGTCTAATTAGAGAGGATCTAAATCCGTCGCTAGAATATGGGACACAATTAGAAAACAGACAGAAATGATAAAATAGAGTGGCAATTGAAGAATTCATTAATTAAAATTAGATTTCTCATTTGCATAATATCGTTCATATACCTAGTGTGATTCAAATTTAAATTTTTTTATTGTAACAGGCAGTGGTGGAACGGGGCACTTAGGTTTAAGATGGGGACTACAATGACAAAATCAGTAATTAGGGATTATGTATAAATGTTTTATATAAATTTTTTTAAAAAAATTAGCTTTATGCCTAAAATTATGTTTTCAATGATGATGGATCGCATATATTATAGTAACCCAATATTAATTTAAACACATTATATCATGAATAAAGTTTTCTAGGCACGATCCTCCTCGCCCCGCCTCCTCAATATAGTAACAACACAACATACAAAAGAGAGAAATTAAATAACTTAAATCATTGTAAATATAAAAGAATCTCTTTGATCATTAGATGTAGGAAAATTGTTACTTAGAAATTAATTTGCTTTTAAAAAAATTAGATGTGGCCTTATTAACAAATAGCAAATTAGAAATTCAATTCAAATTGAGATTAAAAAAGTTTCAAGTATAAATAAGAATAATAATCTATACATAAAAATAACAAAAAAATGAACTATTATACACACTGTAGAAAACGACCTTAGAGAGCATCAAAATTGATTTGCACATTCAGATTGTAGAAGTTTTGAGTTGCCAACATGTTTACCAAGTTTGGCTCCATCTGATAAAAATCACTGTCGATTTTATGTTTAATAAAAACTTGCCCAATTTTTTTGTTTTATATATTTTTCTCTCATTTCTCTCCCTGTTTTCTCTCATTTTTTACTTTCGTTCTCTCTTCACTCAATAAAGGTATAAACATATGATTCTCAGTATGAAAAAAAATTAAGAAAAAATGTTGATCAAAAGGTAAAATAAGGCATTTTGTTTCTTTGGGTCAAAAAATAAGGCAATTAGCGATCACTTTTTTACATCTCATAACTTATCATTATTTTAATACTAAAAAAGAAAAAACCAACTCAGGGTGTGGACATGCACATCCCAAAATCATTCTCCTTGTTTGGATTGAAATTTTAAAGAAGGAAAATGTTATGAAGGGGTTCCAAAATCTCTCTATTTCCTTTAATAGAAAGGATTTTTTAATCATTCCAAATTGGGGTGTTTTGAAGGAAAATGAAATGTTTTGTTATAAAATATCTTTTTTGTCCCTACGTATCTCATGGTTATAAAAATAAAAAAGAATACTTAAGTAATTTTGCATTTAAAATTATCATTTTCCTTTCATTTCCTTCCCCAATCCAAACAAAAGATCATAAAATTATTTCCTTTCCTTTCTATCATTATTTTTTTACAATCCAAACAAGCATAGTGTTTGGAATCAATTCACATGTGGAATTCATTTCATTTACAAATGAATTTTTTTGTTTGGAACTGAAAAATAATATTAAATTAATTCTATTATTTATAAATCCAAATTGTGTTTGGAACACATATGAAATTGAAATTAATAATTATATTTTACTTAAATGTCCTTCTTTTATTCAATTGAAATTAGGCTATTATATAAGTGTTATCTTCTCAATCCATTATTAATTTCTGATACTATCATAAAAATCCAAAATAAAAAATAAAAAATAAAAAAATATTTTCAAAAAAAGTTAAGTATCACAAAATAATCATAATAACCATAAGTTTAACATAATAGTACTATAATAATAACAAAAATAATATATTATAGAAAAGATATCACGAATAAATTTGCAAAATACCTTAAAGAAGAGTGAATAGAAGAAGCTGACTTTTTTCTCTTTTTGCCGTCAATTTGGAAGAAGAGAGAAGAGTGGAGAAGAAGAGTGAAAAAAAGTTTATTTTTTTCTTTAACCTGAGAGTAGTTTTGTCTTTAAAATATTAGCAACAGAATTAAAAAACGTGGATTTATAAATTCTACCTCTTGGGCTCGGATTTGAGTAAGACTTGTGTAAATCCAAGAATTGCAAATTCTGAATTTGTAATTTTTTAAAAAGGTGCAACCAAACAAATAACTTGAATTTACAAATAAATTCTACAAAATTTTGTTCCAAACCGTCTGAAGGTAATTCATTTCTTTTTCTTTTCCTTATTTTTTTCCTCTTTACTTTCCTTTCCATTCCTTTGTGCAATCCAAACACTATGTAAATGTCAACTCTTTTTTGGCTACACATAAATGTCAACTCTTGTCGTGTGTATTTTTAAAAGAATTCCCCATTAATATCGTCGAGGTCATCTTCTTAGTCTTTCTTTAGTAATATTTTCCGTAAAACACAAACATCGCATGCATGCTAAATACAAGTTGAAGCAGTACTATCACATTGCAGAGAAAAGTAAACACTGAAAAAAAAAAAGAGAGAGAGAGAGAGATACAAAGCATGAGTAACAGAATGGAGAAAGCTATCAACAGACAAAGAGTTCTTCTGCAACACCTTCAACCCACTTCGTTTTCTTATCAGAAACCTTCACCATCGTTTCTTTATGTATGTGTAAATAAATCTGTTTATATTATTTTATCATAATTATATCATTATTTCACCGTAATTAATTTCTCAACGTTAAAATTATAGGCATGTATAGTAGACACGTAAATATTTAGGTTTAATATATAGAAAGTGCTTGTAGTGGCTATAATACTTCATCTTATAGTTTTATGAAACTAAGACAAATACCCTCCTCCGATAAGCATTATGTTATTTCAAAAACCACAAGAGAATTATGAGAAATTTTTAAGAATACAAAAGGGTATTTTACACTTTTGACAAATCACAAACCCTTGAGAATTCATTCAGAAACTCAACTTGTTTGTCAAGTCATAACACTTCCATATATAATATTTCAACAGCCTTCAGTTTGCGTAGCTGGGGAAACTGCTGCTCATCATAAAAGAAACGCTTTTGAAGATGATGATATCGTCATTGTAGCGTGAGTTACATCAATATTGAATTGGTTTTTTCACCTTGTCGTCTTGCTGATTAATTTCGACTCATAAGTATTATCTGGTTTATTTATAACAGTGCTTGTCGAACTGCCATTTGCAAAGCTAAACGTGGGGGGTTCAAAGATATCTTTCCGGATGATTTACTTGCTTCTGTTCTCAAGGTCAGTTGCATGCATAGCATATTCTTGTTCCATTCTCATGAGTATGCAACGCAACATCTATGATTTTTTCATGAAAAGTAACATAGTTGAGAGGAGAAATGGAGGCCTTGATGGAATTAAATTTTGCGCCTTGTTATATATCATCTTACTTTTATTATCTTCTATACTGCTAATGCTGTTGGATATGACTTAAATCTCGAGTAAAGTCAAATACTGAATACAACTAGCTAGAGGTCTAATTAAAGTTAAAATACTAAAGAGTACTAAATGAATCTTATTCATAATGGAACTAGCAATTGTATTTTATAATAGAGATTACCTGGGTTGAGTTTAGGTGTCACACACCTATAGGCTTCAATGTGAGTATACCATATTATATTATATTAGAATTATATATTATCCACATCTAGGTAGGTGTCAGAGTCATTATTATAGTAGTTACTATTAGTAATAAAGAACAATGTTCTGTGAATTGACGTAAACTATGCCAAACCACGTTGAAATATTATTGTTTTCTCACGTATTTATATGCACAATCCTTCTAATAAATATTTAGTTGACATGCTAAAATAACAACTTTTATTTCTATCTCTTATTTTAGAATGCCAACTTAATATCCATATAAGAGGTGATAAATGCAAGATAAAATTACGGTGATAACTAGCATAAATTTTAGGCAAAAGGTCATTTTGGCCCGCAATATTTGGTATATATTTAAAACCCCACTAATTTCTAATTTTGTTGATGTTTATCACTCGTTTGACGTTATGTATTTCCTGCTTTGTTAATGTCTCATATTCATTTCACACTTTTTCTCTTGAGTTTAAAAGCATACTCCTTGATTATACTTATATTCCGGACATCTATGGCTTTCTGAATTTTTTCATCATTCCATTTTATTTTTCCTCGGAAGTATTAAATTATTTTATAAAATTTATCCTATTGCAAAATACAAAAAAAAATTAATTACACGCCCCGTATTCATGCAATTAAAAAAATTGAAAAAAAAATCTAATTACACACTTTAAATTTTTTAATATAAGTAAATATCAGGCCTATAATTTTTTAGACTAAAAATCTATTATCAGTGGGTAACCATAGTTTTTAATCAAATAATTGTTGGTTCGATCTGTCACTAAGTTATTTTTTTTCGCTTACTAAAATAAAAAGAGAAGAATTATTTATAACTTAATGGTTCACCGAAGCTGTTAAACGTCACGGAGTATAAATTTAAAAGTCGATGTACACTTGGCATTTGGTTTAGTGGTATGATTTTCGTTTTAAGTGTAAGAGGTTTTAAGATCGATTCTCAAAATTAACATCTTAAGTGATTTAATATTAACTTGTAAGTCGTTCTTAAATAAAAATAAATAAATAAATAAAGTTGATGTGGAAATTTAGAATTATGAAATAAAGACCGGGGGAAGATGACATTCTCTATATTTAGTCTCAAGTCATGGTGTTTCTCTTGTATTATATTTACCACTTGCTTAGACCATATATGATATTACCTCTCCTATGTTTTGATCATATTTGGTGCAGGCTGTGATAAAGAAAACAAATATAAATCCAGGTGAGGTGGGGGATATAATTGTCGGAACTGTTCTGGCACCAGGTGCACGAAGAGCATTTGAATGCAGGATGGCAGCATTCTATGCTGGTTTTCCAGGTTGCTCTATCCTTTCTGTCTTTATAGTATACGTCAAACTCAAAGCTTGCAAGTGAGAGCCCTCCCCAAGGTTTTTATTTTTTTTATAAAAAAATTATATGTAGTATCGTTAAAAGAAAAAAAAAAGTTTCAGCCCTTCCTTTTATTTTCGCTATCAATTTTTTTATGTGAATCCTAGTCTCCCAATATTAAATTTCTAGCTCCGTCTTGGTTAATCTAAGATCAGAACGCTAACTTATAAATCGCTCACTAATCATATATTCTAACGATGTGTAACATTTTTGTCATGCATTGAGCTCAAAAAGACTAGTTGTTATACAAATAAAAATTAACTATTTGAATCGGGGCTCATATTGACTGACTCAAAATAATTAATTTAAATTATTACTTAAACTCACACCATCTATCTATAGGTCATTCACTAAACATATACGCCACGGGAGAATGCCAAAAAACCCCATGAGTTCTTCCTAAAATCCCAGATTCCCCCATAAGCTTTTTAATTTACCCACATTCCCCCATAACACTTATCTCTCCCAAACAATCCTTAAGGCTAAAGGATAATTCAGTCATTTCAATTTTAAACCATAAATTAATTTTTGATGAGAAAAAAAAAAAATCTGCCTCCTCCCAAGGCCCCAGCTCCTTCTACCACTGCCCCCATTTCCCCAATCTGTATTTTTTTTTTTTTTGTAGCTATTTTTGGGTGAAATCATTGGCATAAAAAGGGGCAACCACCCTAATCATCCTTAATTCCATAGACTCATCTATTGCAAGATCATTCATCAAGTGTAGTATCTGTACCAAAACAAGGGACAAAGGACAAAGTGTTGTATGAAGTACGGCATGCAAAGTGATACCGCCATGGCTGCAAAAATCATTGGTTTTGCCCAGCCAAAACACAAGACATTTTGCCTCTTATTGCTTGATGATGCGCCTTCTTGAAGAATATTACCATCACGGCCCCGACATACTGCATAGATTACTTCTCGAAACTTAATATGCTGCTTGACATTTTGGCCCAATTAGTCATTTAGAACGTAGCTCTAACACCAAAATACAATGTACAATGGTCTTCGGTTTCTTTGAAGAACTCAAGTATATTTTAGTATATAATATTAGTGTGTGTGCGTGTGTATTTGTGCCGAGGTGGGTTGGTGTGTGTCCTGGCCAAGAAAAAAAAAAAAGGTGGATGTGTGCGACTGTGTTATGTATGGTGTGTGACTGTGTGTGCAAAGAGAGGGGAAAAAGAGAAGAAGGGATAGATGAGGGATGATTGATTTTGTGTAATAATTTTTTAATTTTATTTAATCAAAAGATAGAAATATCCTTTAGTTGTAAGGATTGTTTGGCAGAATAGGTGACCGTGGGGTAATGTGGATAAATTAAAAAGCTCACGAGAGAATCTGGGGTTTTAGGAAGAACTCATGGGGTTTTTTGACGTTCTCCCTATACGCCACCAATATAAACATTACACCCTATGTTTTCATTTGCTTTGACATACTGCCTTTTACATATATTATATGCTCTTGGAATGTTTTGATCACTGAAAGCATTGATAAAAGTGGAAATGAACATGGTGGTAAAAAATGCGTATTACTAGGTCACCATAATTACACGATGATTGTATTTGAAAGTGGGCTCTTCCCCTTTTTGCTTTCCCCTATACGCCCTCGTTGCATTATCCTCATGCAATATATGTTTTTCTTGTGTATGCAGAAACTGTGCCCATCAGAATAGTCAACAGGTTATGTTCGTCAAGTCTTCAGGCTGTTGCTGATGTAGCTGCCTCCATTAAAAGCGGATATTATGATATAGGTAATCATTAAACTCGAGATTTGTGATGAAATAGCCTGAAAAATTCACCATTATGAAGGGTCGGTAGCACTTTCTTCCGGCGCTCACACACATGTGGGACATAACTCATTTCAGCTAGGCTTGGCCGGATGGAAGAATATTTTCTATTGTTAAATCTCCTTCATGACGTTACATGTTACGAAAAATTCCTAAACTCTTATGCAGGCATTGCTGCTGGATTAGAATCCTCGACAGTCGATAGTATACGCTACATTGAACAAGTCAATCCCCTTGTACGTATTTCCAAACTTGATATTTCTCTCCTATTGAAGAATCTGTAGCTTATACGATGATGTCTCAGATTTTAGCAATGCCGTATTTGAAAGGTCGAGATTTTTCCACAAGCCCGCGACTGTCTTCTACCTGTAGGCATTACTTCTGATATTCTTGCACAACGTTATGGAGTAACAAGAGAAGAACAAGACCAGGCTGCTGTAAACAATTAAGAGCTTTGGTGATTTTTTTTTTTTTTTTTCCTCTTCAAGCACATATCTGAAATTGGTTATAAACTCTTTGATTTTCATCATGATCATCAGGTTATGTCTCATAAGCGCGCCGCTGCAGCAACTGCATCAGGAAAATTCAAAGATGAAATTATACCGGTTTTTACAAAGGTAAAATTTTGTCCAATTCACTTGTTTGTGATGGTATTTGTTAAGGTAAAAATCGGTTTGGGTTGACCTCGGGCATTTGACCAAGCTCCTATTTCACCGGCAAACAAAGAACAAATTACGGATGGGCTTTGAGTGAGCACTCCGACGCTCAAATTAGTGATTTGATCTCGCGAGATAACAAATAGCGAGTAAAATTGTGTTTGTGAGGAAAATATGAATTACTTTCTTAATGTGGACACAGCATATTTATACCTTTCTGTGAAATATTATCCCGGATTTCACGAGATCTTGTCGTCCCGATCTACTGCTCTCGAGCGTCGATCATGCTCGACCTGACAGAATTAATGAGGATCTCATACCCATCTTAAATATTAGGTCGGTACTTCATATCAGGTCAGTCATTTGTTCCTTATCAGTATTTATAATCATGTTTATCAATATTGTAATGGTGAAAGATTGTGGAGACTAAAACTGGAGAGGCGAGGCCTGTTACCATTTCTGTGGATGACTGCATTCGGCCTAATACAAATATGACAGATCTGGCTAAGCTAAAGCCTGTATTTCAAAAGGATGGAACAACAACTGCTGGTATTCTAAACAGTTTCATTTTACTCTGACAATATATATGTTGGAAATTTCATCCTTTAATTAATTATTTTTCGAATTTTCATCTAAAAAACGATAAATATTTTTAGGGAATTCGAGCCAATTGAGTGATGGTGCTGCAGCAGTTCTTATGATGAAGAGAAGTTTAGCTATGAAGAAGGGACTTCAAATTCTTGGACTATTCAGGTGATCATTTTTCCTCATTAATGTTAATGAAAAGCCTCATGGGTAGAAGTAATTTAACTAGATAATGTTACACCTAAGGAACACCTTCTAATAATAGATAGATCAAAAACTACCAAAAAGGAATGGTGGATCTAGGAATGGAAAGAAGCTACTGTAATGTTGATATTTTGAAGCGTCATGATTTAAGTAATAACTTAAATTAATCATTTTGGATAAGTAGATTTGAGACTCAAATAATTATTCTTAAATCCACGATATTAATCTTTCTTACAAGCCTGGGATTCTAGCCCGGGCCATGACTGTTTCTTTTCTGATGCAGGAGTTTTGCGGCAGTTGGGGTAGATCCCGCTGTCAAAGGAATTGCTCCTGTTGTTGCAATTCCAGCTGCACTTAAGTCCGCTGGTCTTGAACTTGACAATATTAATCTGTTTGAAATAAACGAGGTACTTGGTTTACCTAATTATGACCGCATTTCCATGGTCCTAAGTCCACCAAAGAATTTTCCGTTTCTCTTTGTAGGCATTTTCCTCCCAATTTGTATATTGCTGCAAGAAGTTGAAGCTTGATCTTGAAAAAGTTAATGTTAATGGTGGAGCAGTGGCTCTTGGACATCCTTTCGGAGCTACGGGTAATTCCTCATGCGTTTCTCAAATTGAACTTCTAATATATAGTTAATTACTTTGCTCACTCAAATTTAGCATGTTAACGCATGGGGTTGTTTGGCTCCTAAGAGGACATAGAACTAGAGAGCTTAAAATTTAAAAGATTTCACATAACTCCTTCAAGAATATAATACAAGGGCAATCTTGCACACGAAACTCCCATTATATGTGAAATTCGAAGAAATGTCGGATCTGCTTTATAACCTATTGTATGTAGTCTTACCTTATATTTTGCAAGGGGTTTTTTACACAATCCAAAACTATGACCTCCAACTCACTTAACAACAACTTTACTATCGCACCAATCCTCCCATTTACAGGGATATAAAGTTGCATTCTCTGTTGCAGGTGCTCGTTGTGTCGCGACTTTACTGCATGAAATGAAACGTAGGGGAAAGGATTGTCAGTTTGGTGTCATTTCAATGTGCATAGGTATCATCTCGTTTTTCTTAAATGTGTAATACAATTTGCAACTTTATGTATTATATGGTTAAAGATTTTCTTGCACATTTGGACGCAGGCTCAGGAATGGGGGTCGCTGCTGTCTTTGAAAGAGGCGATTCTACTTGACAACTCTGAAATGCGCAAACAGTCATTATAAAATATGTTTAGTATGAACTTACAATAAGTGGATCACTTAGCCAAGCCGCCAATCAGGAGCTTACAATAAGTTGGAACTTATGTCTTCTTCTCACGAATATTATTTGGTTCTTGACTGCTCCAGAGCCTGTGTTGGAACATACAGTTGCACCATAAAGTATGTAAGTTTAGAGTAGATCATATGTCGTCCTACTTAAAAATAAAATTTTTCATCATTAAAATTTTTTCTTAAAAATAAAGGTAGGTTGATGGATTTCTGGTAATGAACATCAAACATCACAAGCGCATAGCATAAACTTTGCAAATAGTCCCCTGAATCAATCTTGCCAAAGAGCTAGAATTGCAGATGATACTTGCAATCCCTGAGCATGCCAAATTAGTTAATAATTAAAACTTCTTAATCTCCCAAGGGAAGCAGGACTGCAATGAAAGGCAGAATACAAATAGAATTCACAAAAGAAAACACCACAAACTGCAAAAACATGAACCTGTGGCAGAATTGGCAGAGGCACATACCTGCATGACATCGATCACTTCACTACGAAATACACTGCAGAAACATACGAGGGTAGAGCGATTAATTTAACCGAAGTAGAACCTGAATTTGATTGAACGTGCCAGCATCCATATATGTTGAATCGATTTGCATAAGCGTATCAACAGTACCCATTATATCATATAATCACAACAGAAGTATAACACGCAGATCATCCAGTACAACAATTGAATGAAACAGTGGAAAGTAGCACCAAATCCAAAGCCCTGTTCGGCATAATACTATACTACATTATAAGAAAAGAAGAAAATAATTCGAAATACAAGTCTTACAACAAGTGGTAACATAAACAGATTCAATCCTAGGTGATATCAATCAATGCCAATTCAGAAAGTCAATCTTCTGCAGTCAAATCATTTAGACTTGCTTTTCTTTTGCAGGAGAGCCCAACCACGCTTGTATACAGAGATAGGAGGAAGCCATCTTCAAGAGACTTCTTCCTCACCTCATCCTTGCCGGAAATTGTTCAACAGGTTCCTCTCACTTGGGTTCCTAACTTAGATGATGTTCATTTTCCTTAAGAGGCAGTCTGCAGGATTGGAATATAGTAAAGTATTAACAGATCATCTGTGAGCAACAAGAAGGGCAATTCCCAGAGTAGAGTAACTGAGGCCACAAAGAAGGAACTACTGCAGCTCCATGGCAATGATCTCATGGCTGATCCTCATCTGACCTGGACCGTGTCAACCGTCGCCGTCTTCTAGGATTTAGAGACGAATCGTTTTCAACCATATCACTTAATATATTCAGATCTGGTTCATCATCATCCTCATCATCATCGTCGTCGTCCTCGTCGTCATCATCATCGTTGTCTTCATCTTGTAAGCCCAACAGGTTTTCACCCCAAAGATAGTGTCGCCTGGAGAATGCTCCTGTTGAGCGCCGATGCCTTGATAAAGCCCTTGATCTGCCGCCTCTTAGCTCAGCCCCACGGTCCATCGAGCCAATCATCTGGAATAAGAAAAATGTACTTAACCACTGCCCGTTATCGCCTGGGCCCCTTTCCCTTTCACTTGATAACCTATCTCCATTCTCAATCACATAATCCCCAAGAACAATTGCGCCTGGCATGGCAGAGCGAATGGCACTGACAATATCATCATACTCACGTTGGTCCTCAAGGCGTCGCCAGGCTCGTTGCCTTGATGGGTGAATTTCAGCTGGACGTGCTGTTGGGTGAACCCTCCGAGCATGTCGACGCAATTCTCTGTAATTACCGAAGAACGAGCATGATTCGCGAGAACAACTTCGGGGCTTCAGGTTGAGATACTTTCTGGCCTCTTCCACAACTTTCCAGCCAAGCACATTTCCACGACACAACGGACATCTCAAACTCAACTTTACTTCTGATGAGTTCTCCACATTGGATTCTTCCCCACCAACTCTTTCTAACATAGAATCCTCCGCACTATGCACCCTACTACCTCCTGATCCTCCAGGCAGTCCCATGCTCGTAGCAATGACAGTTTCCGTTACTTCATGATTTTCATGAGTTCCAATCAACTCATTTGAACTACTGAAACCCAAGTTACTACCAGAAGTATTAGTGGCATCACGCTGGTTTCTGGATAACAAACTTGGAGGAGATGGAGTCTCCCCACTTTCAGCTTTCAGTCTTCTGAATCTGTCCAGGCAATTTGAATGTCTGTAACTGGTATCACAAATATATGACCGACAGCCCTTGTCATGAGAACTACATAAAAGAAGAACGGCATTATGAGGGTACTCCATGCATATGGGGCATGACACTTCATCCCATTCCTTGTAAAGAGCACGCATATCTTCATCTTTTGATATACTTCTTTTCCTACTAGCCATCTACATGCACTGTAATATGTTCTAACCCTCAAAACATTAGCATGGTGACACTAAGAGAGTGGAGTGCAAAAGTGGAAAAAATTACAGAGATTTCAAATACAGAAGTGGTAATAGCAAAAGAATGCGGACAGCAACTCAAATTCATCTTAGTTAAGATCTTTCAAGAGCTAACAGAAAACCGCAACTAAATGTAGAGATGGAGACATATTTCGAAGAAACATAATATAAGATACAAACATACAAAGCATCATCTTGGTGTGGGTGCTTTGCACGTGGAGAAAGCTTGTGCAACCCAACAAAAAAAAAAGAAAAAAAAAGAAACCCATTGGAAACCACTCTTTACTTGTACACTTCTCAAAATATTCAATGTCAACTCCTTCATGACCTCCTCAGCGCCATATTTACCATCTATTAACTTCTGAAAACACCCTACACTAGGAAAAGGAAAAAATCTAGAAGATGAATAAAGAAATGAAAAGATAACTAAGAGTCCCAAGTTCAAAAATCAAAAGAAGGTTAACATCATCATATACAAGATGTTGATTACATTGCTACTTTCTAAACCTGCAACAAAAATCAACAGACTATATATAACTATCCATTGCCTTCATAATACAAAATAACCCCGTACTTACCTCCTCTATCAATATCTACTTCCTCTACTGCACTCTGTAATCGGAGAAGATTTACAGGATAAAAAAGTAAAACCAACTGCATATAGAGAATAGACTGCCGATAATCTCCAAATTAGCAGTATAATTATCCTCCAGCGAGATAAGGTATTAAACCAGGATCACAAAATGCAAATGACATCACCATGGAACCACAACTAAATAATGCCTCATTACTTATCTTCTATGCTTCTCTGCATTTCCGCCTCTTTTTCTCCATACTCCTTTTTTCCTTCTTTGAATAAAGTTCTTTCCCCAAAAGAAAGGAGGAGGTAGGGAGCTGAACTTAGTGAATAACCTCAGAGAGAAAACTGCAAGTTGCCACTTCTGAATTAAGTAACATTTGCCTTTTCCGTAAGTCATCACCTTGACTGTGTGGAAGTCAAGGTATGCACTATTTTGTCATAAATGGAACGGGAAAAAGTTTGCAAACAATAATATGTGGATATGTAGATAGATAATTCCCCACGGTACGAGCATTGGTGTGTCTGAGGTTACACTTCTATATAGGTTAATGACACTTCACCCTGAAATTGTGCTAGATTTCTTAATTTACTCCTAAACTATACGTAAACACTGAAGCACCAATCTATTCAGATTGAAGACTAATCACCACTAACCAAATGCCGTATGAGAAACTAAGAAGAAAGATGGTCACCCGACGCTTTTGGCGGGCAAATTGAGAAAATGAGCATTAGTGTGGGGTGCAAAGTGTCATTTAATTTGGGTTTGTTCCCTCCAAAACACATATTCTCTCACGTGTCAGCCACACGTCTTCCCGGATAGATTTTGAAATGGCGCCGAATGGGGGGGCTTAGTGTTCGATTTGAATAGATTGGGTATAAAATGGGGAAAATCTCCAGTTTACAAGGTCAATTAAGAAGTCGACCATAGTTTTGAGAGACAAATTATCATCAAGTCTTTTCTTACAAAGATAAGATTAGCAATTACCCAGGTCTCAAATCCAAAGAAGAGGTGCAACAAAACCACAAGAACATATACACCTCATATACATAAAAACATCATTCTTATTTGGACACTCACCAAGAAAAGGCACCGAGACTTTTTGTCTACTGGAACTTCTGAATCTTAGAATACTTGTCAGGGGTAGCAAATGAAGTAGTACAGAAACTTATATCCCACTTTAAAGCAGATCAGGTTGCAACTGGTCATGAGCGTTTACGATATTAAATTGAGAAATGCAGAGACCTAGAATGCTTGATGTAATACAGCTTCAAATTAAGAAATATTGGCTACAGCTTGAGCCACCAATCACCAACGGCTCCTAAAACCTGCAGTTGTAGGTATGAACATACATGGTCACATGAAGAGTAGGCTTACAATAGTTTAAAAGCAATATCACAAAAATTCAGTGCTCGAGCAAGCAAGTTTAACACAAATGACCACCAAAAAAACATTTACACGCGTGATGAAAAAATGCAAAGGGAAAAAGAAAGAAAAAAAAAAAAGAAGAGAAAACGAGGAAGATTCACTGCTCTAACTTGATCAAATATAAGCCGTGCAAAAATCCTCACTCCTCTAACTTGATCAGGCATAAACCATGTGAAAATGATCACTACTCTAACTTAATAACATAAAAACCATGTGGAAATGCTTAATTGTATTGCACAACACTAGACCAAATTCTATATGATGAATGCAGCAAATTTATGCAATCAACCCAAATCACATTAGCAACAGTGAAGTGCAAGTTTCAAGTATTCACCCAATTATCAAAAAGATCGATATGATCGCAATTTGCGTGCAATCAACCCAAAATGAAATGGAAAAAGGCTCATCAGATGTTCCAAAACCATCCAGAGAATCATATATTTACACATAGCTTTTAATATGATAATATAAAACCCCACAAGCACTAGAAATATAAACAAATACAGCAACATATATGCCCAAATTAATTTAAAAATAAAATAATTTAAAAACAAAAAAAAACAAAAAGGAAGCATTTTGATCCATTTCATATTTTTCAATTAAGAGGCTAAGATAGCAAAACTATTAAAATAAAAATCCCGATAAAAACTGTAAAATTCCCAATAAATTACGCAAAATCCCTTTCCCCAACCCTGACGCTAACACAATCTCATAAACAGATCAAAAAGATCCTTCCCTTCAGTCCTCAATCAATCAAAACATAAACATAAATACACGTGCATCTATTCAATCAGAAGAATCAAAAAGCAATTTTATCAAAAACGAAAAAGACATAATAAAAAAAAATTGGAAATTTTAAATTAAAGGTACGGGAATTATTACAATTCAGATGAATTTGAAATTGGTCACGCTTTTTCCTTCGCAAATTGATTGATTGATTGATTCTTTGATCAATCAGTTGTAATATTTTCGCTTCAAAATTATATAAATTACTGAAACTTTTTCGAGGTGAAAATTAAGAGAAATTAGGAAATGTTGGAGCAGGGTCACATAAGTGTGTGTGAGAATATTTAAGAAAATTAATAATTGAAAAAAATAGAAAAAGAGGAAAAGGTGTTGGTGTGGGGGGGGGGGGGGGGGGGGGGGGGGGGGGGACAGGTGAATCCAATGCGACGGCCCTTGTTTGTTCTGACCAGATAATTGTGATTGCGTGTGCTTTATGCATGCCGCCAACATGGAAAGGAAAAGGTCATGGCATGCATCATGTCATCATAACAAAATTATAGGATAAAGCACAAACAGTGGTTTTTTCTTATGTAAATTTAATTAAATAATAAGGGTAATTGTGTAATTTTACTTATTAAATCAAGGGTAACACGGTCATTTAGCACAAACGGTTTTTTCTTTTTTTGGTTAAGTTTTAACAGTTAATTGACAGTAGAGACTTATTGGAGGACTTTTGTAAATAATAAAGACTAATGGTGAGACATTTATAATTTAGGCTATCTTCAATGGAGTCTCTAAAATACAAAATTTTCTTAATTTAGGTATTTTTAGAGACTCCAGTCTCTAAAAGTAACACTATTCATGATAAAAATACGTGGGGTCCACCACTTTTGGCTTAAAAGATACCAATATAGAGACCCAGTCTCTATTTTTTTTAACAAATTTGTGAAAGAAAATGGAGACTGGGTCTCTATTTTAGCATCTTTTAAGCCAAAAGTGGTGGACCCCACGTACTTTTGCTATGAATAGTGTTGTTTTTAGAGACTGGAGTCTCTAAAAACACCTAAATTAGGAAAGTTTTGCATTTGAAGACTCCATTGAGGATGTCCTAAATAATTAGGACTAATCGAGTGACTTCTAAAACAATGGAGACTAAATGCCCACCACGTGTAAACGATGTGGACTAATGGTGAAATATTTACAAATAATGGAGATCAACCGCGTAACTAACTTCTGAAATAATAGGGACTAAATGTCCAAAATGTGTAAACAATATAAACTATTTGTGAGATTTGCCTTATTGATCGGGTCCCATGATCCATGTAGGTGGTGAATTGAATCTCGTATAATAAAAAAGGAAAAAATGATTTGGACGCGAAATGTTACGCTAGCCTTTGGCCTAGTGACATACCCCTCGCTATGAGTGTAAGAAATTACGAGATCAGTTCTCGTATATGATATCATATAAATTGTGCGGTTTAGGCCTCCCTTGAATTAAAAAGACAATATGTTGGAAAATTTCAACATGTGGAGCCACACATGTAAATATTTAAATGTGTTGTGCTCTCTATTACTTAAGCCTAATTCAATTCTCATTCTTAATGAGTTGAACTTTAAGGATTGGAAAGAGAACATTTTAATTGTTCTCGGCTGCATGGATCTGGACCTTGCATTTCGGATTGAGAAACCCGCTTATCTTACGGATGCAAGTTTTGTTGATGACAGGAAGAACTTTGAAAAGTGGGATCGCTCAAATCGCACGAGTCTCATGATCATTAAACGCGGCATTCCGGAGGCATTTTGGGGTGCGGTGTCTGAAGGGACAACCGGTGCCAAAGATTTCCTAGCCGAAATTGAGAAGCGTTTTGCGAAAAACAATAAGACGGAAACAAGCACGCTTTTGCAAAGCTTGATTTCCATGAAGTATAAAGGCAAAGGAAATATCAAGGAGTATATTATGGAAATGTCTCATGTTGCTTCAAAACTTAAGGGACTTAAGCTCGAGCTATCTAATGAGTTATTCGTCCATCTGGTATTAATCTCTCTTCCTGCACAATTCAGTCAGTTTAAGGTCAGTTACAATTGCCAAAAGGATAAATGGACTCTCAATGAGCTCATTTCTTATTTGTGCAAGAAGAAGAGAGATTGAAGCAAGATAGGACAGCAAATGCTCATTTGGCTAGCACCTCTAAGGACAAGGGCAAAAAGAGAGAATATAAAGCTGCTAAGGGTCCAGAGCATAAGAAATCGCAGCAAGAAAATGAGCGATGTTTCTTATGCAACCAACATGGACATGAGAAGAAGAATTGTGCCAAATATCACGCTTGGCGTGCAAAGAAAGGTACAATTCTCACTTTGGTATGTTAAGGTTATTTTTTCCATACTTAGAAACATTTGTGGTTAGATTAGCTTTTCTATGTAGAGTTGAATAAGACACTGAAAGCCAAATGATGCTGAAAGAATCATCTGTATGGGCGATGGAAAATCGATGGAAGTTGAAGCAATAGGAAATTTTTAGGTTGTTGTTTGGAACTAGTTTTCAATTTGAATTTGAAAGAGACTTTGGTTGTACCGTCATTTTCATGGAATTTGGTTTGTATTTCCATTTTGGGACAAATCAGGATATTATTATTTTTCTGGAAATAATAAGTTTAGTCTTTCTTCAAATTCAAATGTTGTGATTACTAGTTCATTATACAATTGCAATAACCTGTGTATATATATGATTAACATTATTGCATCATAAAGTTAAACTCTGCATGTGGAATTACGTGGTATTAAGCGTAAATTAAATAAAGATATTTAAGCTACATTTGACACAAACGCTAAGGTTATCACTCTGGGGAAAATCATTAAAGACTGTAGCTTATATTCTAAACAAAGTACCCACTAAAACATTCTCACATTTGGGGATGTCCAGTTAAGACAAGGCCTTATAGGCCATATAAAGGAAAATTGGACTCCAAAACAGTGAGCAGCTGCTTTATTAGGTATTATAAAGCGATCAGGGGCCACAAAAACTTAAGATCCCACAATTAGGTTAGTTTTGAGACAGGAACTGCAACATTTAGAGGATATTGAGTTTAGGGTGAAATAAGGTTATGGACATTGTCTTTGAGGAGGAATCGGTTTTGATTCCTACATTGCTTTTGATAATGTGCAGGTTTTCACACCTGTCATTGATCAAGAAGCAAATCTGGAACCTCAAAAGACAATGTTAAACAACTCCACATACAGGATGAGGTAATTGTTGCAGAAGAACAAACTCAATAACCTCAAGAAACAATGTCAGTAAGGAAATCCACAAGAGAAAGAAGAAATACAATTTCTCCAAAGAACATAAGGAAAATAATGGAATGGTTGGAGATGATTCAATCAACTTCCATTAGTACATGCATGGTTCTAACTCTCAAAAGTGGATTAATACCAATCAAGAGTACAAGTTAATACAAGACAATAAATTTGGGATCTTATCCCATTACCAGTAGGTGCAAACCCCATTGGTTAAAACCAAAGGAATTCGAAAGGTAATGTGAAAAGATTACTAGTCTTGTAGCTTAAGATTTTACTCAAAAGGAAGACATTAAATTTTTAAGAGACTTTCACTAAGGTTTCAAAGAAAGACTCTTTCAGGATAATTTTGGATAATGTTGTACATTTTGAACTTGAGTTATATCAAATGGATATTAAGACGGCGTTTCTTAATGGCGACATTGATGAGACAATATATATGGTGCAACCAGAAAACTTTGTGTCGAAAGACACAAAGAATATGGTTTGCAAATTAAAGAAATTCATCTATGTACTCAAGCGAACTTTCTGTATAAGGTATTGCAAATTTCATCAAATAATTATCTTCTTTGGTTTTGAGATAAATGTTGTTGATAATTGTATGTAACTCAGGTTCAGTGGAAGAAAGAATATCTTCCTGGTTTTAAAAAGTTGATCACATACAGTTTGCCACTAATGATATAGGCATGTTGCACGAAACCAACTTGGTGACATCTCTTTTGTATTAAGGATTCAGATATACCGAGATTGCTCTCGGGGTATTCTTGGATTATAATAAAAGAGCTATATCGATAAGATACTTAAAAGTTTGGCATGCAGGACAATAAACCAGGTGATACCCCTGTCACTAAGGAAAATTTAGTTTCAGAAATGTCCAAAAGGTGATGTTAAAGTTAAGGAAATTCAAAAGATCCCTTATGTGTCAGCTGCATGGAATTTTAAGAAAACACAAGTATGTGCGTGTCTATATTGTGCGTACATAGTAAGGATGTTAGGCAGAAACTAAAGAATCCTATAATGGATCATAAAGAAATAAGGACACAAATGAGTTATAAAGAATTGATAGAGAATAAAAGATTACATGTTCACTTATCAGAAGTCAAATCAGTTGGAGATCATTAAGTATTCTGATTCCGATTATTTGGGATTCCAATACATTGAGAGATTCATCATGCGTCTAGGTACTTAAGGAAAGAGTACATAATGTACAAATTTCTATAAAAGCATACTGGGACAAACTCTATCGTTGCGGATCCACTTACTAAGGAACTACTACTCAAGGTCTTTAATGAACACACTGCTCATAAGGGTGTAGTACTGTATGATGATATACGGTTTAGTGGGAGTTTGTATTTTGATGTTGTATGTTTGGTTTAGGACACACTTTGGTATTTGGATATTTTTTTCAGAAATAAAGTATTCAGTTCAAATTCACTTTGTTACATTATGTTCGGTTTCGATCTCACTAAAGTTGGACCAGTTGGAAATAGACATGTCTGGATCACATTTCATGTAACTTTCCATGCTACGCATCCATGATTGATTTATGTCGTTTGGTTATATTGGTATATGTGACCATTGATGGGTTTAGTTACGCTAAATGTGACGAAGACTGCTTTGATCATATATCGATATAGTCAATGGACGAGATTGTCCAGATATACCTTAAGGTTGTGATAGCAAATTTTGGAGCTCATAAAGTTAAACACATTTGTAAAGTTACATATGTGGCCCAGTGGGAAACTGTTGGAAAATTCAAAATGTGGGGCCACACATATAAATATTTAAATGTATTGTGCTATTTATTAATTAAGCCTAATTAAAGTGATCTAATTAAGAATTAAGTTTAGGCTTATGGGTATAATTGTCATGGAATTAATGTGTAGATATCTTACTGATATTTCTAATTTGATGAGGGGCCAAATAAGAAATATCTAAAACTTATAAGTTATATTAGGGTTATGGTCCCCAAATTGTACGTACGTTATTTTTCTATGCATCCCCATCAATAGAGAAAAAGCTACACCTTTGGCAAAAGTTCGTACCAATTTGGAAAATCACAACCCGTTTATCTATCTCAGCCAATGGATTCAGGTACACTTTCATTTTTTGTATCTCCTTATTCTCTTGAATTGAAGTGGGTAGTAACATGAGATTTTAGGATTTGTTAAAAAACTTGTGGAAACATGTTTTAGGTCTCTTAATGGGTTGTATTCTGTAATTTCTTTATGTTATTGTGGACTTGAAACGTGTTGAATAAGGTTTGACAAATCCTAACACAATAGTCATTAACATTTAGGTATCTACCTATCGAAGGCTGATAGCTTGGCAATTCTACTGAAATAGTCAATGGAAAATTTTGGAAAAGATTTAAATATTTTATTAACAAGAATACGTAATTTAAAAAAATGAATTTAGTAGACATATAGGAACCAAAAAGTGGTTTAGTAGTTTATAGACTAAATTAAATATAAAGTAATTACAACTTTATAGCGCAGAATATAGAGTTAACAAAAATTACAACTTCATAACTCAGAGTATAGTTACATTTGAAATCAAAATAGTTACAAGAGGATCCTCCATTTCGAGCTTAGCTAGCTGATATTTTCACCGTAGGTCAGATATTTGCCATCTCATCAATTTTGCATACTATTAAATACTAAGTTTATTAAAAGAAAGAATATTTTAAGAAAAAAATTTGGATGTTATTTTGACAGGATTGAAACTTATAATTTAATAGAATAATACATGATAAGATTTCATAATAGAGTCGTCATGTAATCTAAATTTTACATTGTCTTCAAGGGCGGAGATAGAATTTTAACAGTAAGGGGGCCAAAATATTTTTTTAATGATACTACATATAACTTTTTAAAAATAAGAGACTCGATAATTTTTTGCAATGATACTATATAAATATTTTTTTAAAATTTAAGCCCCCCTAATACCGCCCCTGGTTGTCTTCTAAAGCAAGTATGATAATTTTTTATACTTATAAATTATAACATGAATTACACAGGATTAAGAGAAAATAGCAACAAAATTCAAGGAAGCATAAAGTTGAAATCGATATAATTTGTTTTTAAAAATTTGATATTTTCTTGATGTATGAGTTATATTTTTTGGAAAAAAAGGAATGGGAAATTTCACTCACGTAGAGATAGAGATAGACATTTAGATCAATTTTGTGATTTTTATACAATTTAACAATAAGAATCATGTGTTCACATATTTAGAAATACTCGATTTTGTGGTTAGTTTCGACGGTTGATGATGTGGTAAATGTCTAACCTTTCAATTAGTTAGATGGTGAGGTGTCACCCATTTAAGATATAAATGGAATATTTTTATTTACTAGCTAAATGGAAATGATCCAAATCAATATATTAGCGTAATTTGGTTAGAGTTGTCAAATGGATATAGAATGATATAATTTTGAGAATCATTTGCATCATTCCAATGTTGTAATTGGTTAAAAACATTGTGCTTGCTTGAATTTACTTATATAAACTACTTTACATTCCACAAGGATTTTGAAAAATGAACTTGTACAAAAAGATTACATTTGAAAATTAAATAAATAATTATCAATGAAATAAAGGTCATATAATTTAGGTAAAAACTTAATAATAAAAGATTGTAGAATGCAAAGTATAATTAGCTTTCAATAACAAAAATAAAGTAAATTGAAACAGGATTTAAATGTCATCTACTCTACCAACCAATATAGGTGGAACTCAAGATATGGAATGTGGGTTGCATAAATCAGCCTCCCAAATTATAAAGGATATTTTTGTTTTTGAGCTTATCACTTGGTAGCCCCATGTGAGCCCAATGTATCCTGATCTGTGTCTACTCATAATATGCTTTATAAGAGTATTATTACCCTAAATATCTCTTCTTCAACATGCTTAACAAAACAGAGAAATCGATAAATTACCTATTTAGTCGTGTATTTTTACCTTTGTCTCAACTTAATACTTATCTTTTAAAATGTACACTTTTAGTTCCATATCTTTATCATTTGTTTCAATTTAGTCTTTATCTTTCAAAATATACAATTTTAGTCTCGTATCTTTATTATTTGTCGTAACTTAGTCCTTATCTTTCAAAATATACCCTTTTAGTCCAATATCTATGTCATTATTGTCCATGTTAGTCCTCTACTATTTTTCCTCATTGGATTCAATTAGTAGATATTTTCATTCTTTTTTTGCATTCAATTGGACTACATAATAGACTTTAAATTAGATCTGATCCAAACCCTTCCCTGGACCCAAGCTCATATCGAGAGCTTTGAGCACCAATCTACTTTTATTATTTGTTTTCCCTTTTTGTTTTGGGTGAAAAGGGAGGCAAAGCCAAGAAATTACACTACTATAATTGGAGGGGTTTGCCCCCTTTCCCCGTTTGATCTTTTTCTAGTATCACTCGCAATGGAGGTGGTACTTGTCAGATTCCAGTATTGGTGCAATCAAGTCAAAGTTGACGAACTAATCTATACACCGATTTACTTTCCGATATATATAAACAATGAGAAAGTATGCTTCTCTATACGAACTGTTTCAGGACACCTAACCTCTAAGCAATGTCACTAAAATCTTAGCATTTGTTTTCTTTGTTGCTTTTTTTCAAGGTTCACTTCTCTCAATCTAATTTTGGCCTTAAAGAAAAGTTGTAGTTTCCAAAACTAGTGTAGAGAAACCACTGGAAAATATTTGGTTCGATTTCAACCATCTTTATTTACTTCTACCCTATTACGTCCAATTGAATTATATACAACAAATCTAAAAATAAATCCGATCCTTTAATGGATCCAAATTCATATTGACAATTTTGTTTACTGAATTATTCTCATTCTCGACACTATTTGTAAATCCAAAAACTAGTGGAAAGCAGCTATGGGAAAATATTTGGTTCAATTTCAACGCTCTTTATTTACTTCTTACTGATCACGCCCAAAATGGACTAGCTTTAATTTCACAAACTTTGTATCCAAACCTCTGAAATCATGTGGCTTCAGATTAGGAATCATGTGAGGAAAAATCTTCCATTTGCCGCAGATGGAAATGGACAAAATGACAAAAATAGACTTCACGCGAAATTTAATATTTATATTTGTACTTAACTTTAAAACATATTATATGTAACATATTAAAAGTCGTGAACATCATCGTGTGATTATTTCTAGACACCATCTCAGACATACTCCGGAAGCTACTAGAATGCATTCAGATTAGTTTTTGTTAATGGTCGGAATCTGAACTTCCTAGTCACACATTGCATTTGCATGGACACGTAGACTAGTGTAATAATTGACTCCTTTGTCATTTAATAATCACCATAACTTATATTTTTTTACAATTTCGAGTTATATGATTAGTCATTTTGTCAAATAAATAAATAAATAAAATGAATCATTAATCCTTGTTATTTGCATAGTTATTGTGTTCGATAAAAGATATTTGTTTTGAGTTTCATTGACACCATTTAAAAAAAAAGGTGAATAGTACCGGACTCTCCTGTGGTCAGACATAAGTGTACACGACTCTCATGTGGTCTCAAAACCTCATCCAGACCCTCCTATGGTCCAACCCTTGGTGCACACCGCCCTCCTCCGTCAAATTTTCCGCCACTTTTGACGGCATGTGTAACACACTAGCGTAAAATGTGATTTTTATTAATTTTTAACGTATTTAACAATAAAATAATAGTAATAATTGAAAAAAATAAATAAATAATAAAAGAAATAGAAATAGTCAACTCACCACCACCATTATCTCTGCCACCATCTCTACCTCTGGTCACCACTACCACACCATCACACCGCCACCACACACACGTACACATCAAAATTTATTACCAAAAAAAAAATAGTTGGGTTTCGATTAGGCATAAAAGAAGAAAAATACTTACAAACGTCCTTGTACTTTGGACGTTGGAAAATGTCCCAATCTAATGCAGACATGTGGAAATGTGACATTTTTTGAACTATGGGTGCAAATACTTTTGTTAATTGCATTTTGATCCTACATAGGGATAAGGACGAATTTACCCTTCTGATGCAACAATTACCTGGCAGATTTGATTTTTGTGCGCGAATTCCCTAGGCACTGATTTGACTTTTATTAATTTTTTATTTTATGTTTAAGTTGTGTACAAAGTAATATAATATGTATCATACATGATATATTTTGGGTTTAATGTCATACAATGGATATCATTTTATATAAATATAACGATGACTACAAAAGTGCTGTGAGATTTGAATTTTTGCAGATTCCCAAGGCACAGTTGGCTGATTTGACTTTTTTAGTTTATTAAGTTGTGTATAAAGTAGTAGTATAATCAGTACCATACATAATATATTTTTTGTTGTTTGTTATAAAATGGATGTCATGTGATGTAAATATAACGTTTCATATTTTATGATTTTATTTGATTAAATAAGAAAAAGTAATTACAAATACCTATATTAGGATAAAAGTTGCATTTAATTCAATTTGAAGATGCAATTATCAAAAGCTATACTAGGATAAAAAGCTACATTTAATTCGATATTAAATAGACAATTAATTTGAAATGAAATATAACCACTAATAATAAATGTGACAATACTATGAAATCTCAAATTTAATGATATAAATCAAAATGCATAGTTAAATATTGAAAGGTAGAAGAAGTAAAAAAAAAAACTTTCAAATAGCCAAGAAAAAAAAAGTATCCAAAACTTATCTTTGTTTCCCAGGTGCAAAAGCTTATTACTTGAGTTAAAAATTGGTGTGTTAAATTAATCTCTTCTTGTATATATTATTTATCTATTATTGATATTATTCCTCTTAAGTACAGAATTATTGTACATATTTTGCATACAAACACTGATATATTTCATATGTTTATTAATAGTATTGATTTATTGAAGTTTAGTGTCATAAAACATAAAAACTTCACCGTAAAGCATTTTACGTATTTTGCATACAAATGCTGATATATTTTGTATGATTATTAGTAGTATTTATTTTTTGAAGTTTAGTATCACAAAATATAAAAACTTCACCGTAAAATACAAAACACTAATATATTTCATATGTTTATTAATAGAATTGATTTATTAAAGTTTAACTTCACCTTAAAGTATTTTACGTATTTTGCATACAAATGCTGATATATTTCGCATGTTTATTAATAGTATTGATTTATTGAAGTTTAGTATCATAAAACATAAAAAAATTTCACCATAAAGTATTTTACGTATTTTGCATACATGAAGATATTTTGTATTTTTTTAAATAGTATTGATTTATTGAAGTTTAGTATCACAAGATATAAAAAATGTCACTGTAATTTATAGTGATTTTACGAGTTCTCAAATTGTCTTTCTCAAGTAATTGGATGGTTAAACTTTTGTAAATGGGAAATATTGAGTTGTAAAACACATATATTTCTGACTAAAATAATACCTATTTTATATATTTTCAGCATTTGGAAAAATGAACATCAATGAGGCTATACACGAAAATACAGAATCAGACAATGATGACAATATTCCAGCACTTGATGATGATGAGGCAGAGAATTTGAAGGATTTAAGTGAAGAAGACATCCTCACTCGTACGTTTTAGTCCAAAAATGAAGCATATTTATTCTACAATCGATATGCCCGTGTGCATGATTTTAACATTAGAAGGTGTACGATAAAAAAAGATGACAGTGATCAAATAGTGGTCAGATTGTTTACATGCTCTTGTGCCGATTTACGAAGGAAGGAGTTCATAGAGATGAAAAACAGGCAACGGGAACATAGGGGATTGACAAAATGTGATTGTAAAGCACAACTTCGGATCAAGTTGAACAGAATCCGTAGTTGTTACGAGGTGACCAAATTTGTGAAGGAACACAATCATGAATTAGTTCCTAGCTACGGTGTCCCAATGCTCCGTTCTTATCGACGTGTAGATCACGGTCGTAGAGATCAAGCTCATTCTTTGAATCGTGCGGGAATAAGCTCCAGTCGAATGTATGATCTATTAACACAAGAGACGAGTGGGTATGATGGCGTTGGATTCGCTAGGAAAGATCTTTACAATATGATGGATCGTGACAAGCGATCAGAAATTACCATAGGGGATATCAATGTTGCATTAGGGTATTTGCATGGTAAAGCGGATTCTAATCCGTTTTTCTATTTTCAGTACACAGTTGACGAGAAAAATCGATTGGACAAGTTATTCTAGACTGACGGTCGGTCGAGAGAGGAGTTTGAAGTTTTTGGTGATGTTTTGATATTCGACGTCACTTACAAGACCAATTCATACAAGTTTCCACTAATTATTTTGGCTGGGATAAACAATCATCGAAATACATGTATATTCGGTGCTGCATTAGTTCAGAATGAGATGATCAAATCATATGTATGGGTGTTAAACATACTCCTCAGTGCAATGAACAACAAGAGACCAATGTCTGTGATAACTGATGGAGACAAGTCGATGCACGCCGCAATTGAGGAAGTGTTGTCGAACGCTTGCCATAGGTTGTGCATGTGGCACCTTGAACAAAATTGTAAAAATAATGTGAAGATACATGGATTTAGTAGTGTTTTTGATTATTTCATTAAAGCAGATTGTTCAATAACTGAATTTGAGAATGCTTGGAGGAATATGGTTGCCCACCATAGTCTTGTAAATCATAACTGGATATCCCAAACGTATCATACAAGGCATATGTGGGCCAAGCCATTCATTCGGGGCCATTTTTTCGAGTGGGTACAAAGTACCCAACATTGTGAGGGGATGAATGCATTCCTCAATAGATACTTGGGAAACAACAGAAGGTTGATAGACTTTGTCAGAGACTACCACAGAGGGTTGTAACGTATTAGAGTTAAGGTTGTGAACGAGGAGGTGAAGACAAACCGCACGTCGGCCGTGCTGACAACTGAGTTGCAAGAACTCGAGAGATATACTGCCAAGATTTTTACCCGAGCAGTGTTCTTTAATGTTGTGGCACAAATTAAGATGCAAGCTTTATTGTGGAACATTGAAGCAAGTGACGATGGTTTAGGTGGTCGGACTTATCTTGTTGCTGATAGTGCGAGATAAGGTTTGTTACGTTTTGTGACCTTTAACCCAGTGACTTTGGACATCGCATGTGATTCTTTGATGTTTGAGTCTACTGGGATATCGTGCAAGCACTTGATATACGTGATGAAATGCGAAGGCCTAGGTGAGATCCCATCAACTTGCATCAATAAACGTTGGTCTGCGAAGGTAAGTAAAGACCTTCGCGAAAAAGGTTTGAAAACTTCTACCAACAAAGTTGAGATTGCACGCCACGGTGACCTCACATCGAAATCGACTCAAATGAATTTTTATGGGAAAAAGACGAAACAAGGTTATAAAAAGGTAAATGAAGGTGTTTTAAAACTAACTGCTCATGCCAAGGAATTGTGGATGATGAAGTTGAACAAAAACAATACCGAACCTGATTTGTCACAATCTTTCCAATTTGACATGGAAGATCCCTAAATTGCACGACCTAAAGGAAGGATGAAGTCCCAGATCAAACGAGCACCGAGACATTGTTCAAAATGCTGGTAAATAATTCAACACTTTAATTATTTTAAGGTATATTGCACCTAAAAAAAAAATATTTATGAGTTTTACTAATTATTGTTAAAACATTGCAGGGAATTGGATACTAAGCTAACACATGTAAAAAACAACACAATCCTCGAATGTATGATACGCCTAACCCTTTTAATGGCTCAAATAATTATAGCCAAACGAACCAAAATTTTTCCTTTGGAGGCACTGCGTATGGAAATGTTAGTGGCAGTGGTGTGGGCTATGGTAATATTGTTAGTGGTATGAGATACAGATTCATTGGAACTAGCAAAATCGGCCAAATTTTCATCTCCCAAAATGATAACGGGTCTTTGAGTTCATCCTATCACGTTGCAAATAACCATTTTCGTTTTTAGGTATACTAATTTATGCGGTATGATATATAATTTACAAATCTATGCAGATAATTTACTATAAATGGTACAAATTTTATGTGTCCTGAAATTTCAATTTCCCCCTAATATTTCAAGATTCTCTTATTTCAAATTTTTCATAATCCCTCCTTTAACTCAAAACCCATCTATAAATACTTCTAAACCACATCATTTTTAAATATTTTTATTTTTATTTTCACAATTAAAGAGACAATCTAAGCAAGGTAAATGTTGCTATTTACTAAGTACATATTATATATTTTAAGCAAGGGTTTTTCGTTTTTGCTTTTGCCCTTATATTTCTTCATATGTTTACACATCCATGCATAAAAACTTTATGATTCTTAAATATTTGTACTACTTTTATGTATTTGATGTATGTTATGTTTACACCTTCATGAGTTTACAATATTTGATGTATTTGAGATGTTCTTTTTTGTTGTTTGTGCATATTTCACTATATTTCAGCTATGTTTTCCAGTATTTTGGTAAAAAATTTTGTGGTATATTTCATTTTTTGCTTTTGCCATTATATTTCTTCATGGGTTTACACCTTCATGCATGAGAACTTTCTGTTTCTTAAATCTTCGTACTATTTTGATGTATTTGACGTATATTATGTTTACACCTTTATGGTTTACTATATTTGATGCATTTGAGGTGTTATTTTTTGTTGTTCATGCATATTTAACTATATTTTAGATATGTTTTACAGATTTCGGATAAACTTTTAGTGGTAGATTTCATTTTTTCTTTTGCTATATTTCAGCTATGTTTTCCAGTATTTCGGAGAAATTTTTTATTGTATGTTAAATTTACACTTTCATGGTTTTATAACATTTGATCTAATTGAGGGATTGTTTTTTTGTAATTTGATTATATTTCACTATATTTCAGCTATGTTTTCCAGTATTTCGGAGAAATTTTTTGTTGTATGTTAAATTTACACTTTCATGGGTTTATAAGATTTGATGTAATTGAGGTATTCTTTTTCTGTAGTTCGAGTATATTTCATTATATTTCAGCTATGTTAAATTTTTTTCTTTTGTCATTATACTTTTTTTGAGACTGATGTTCTTGCTTTTCTCATTATATTTTTTCATGGGTTGCAGTAAAAGAAGTATGTCAACTTCAAGATATTCCACTTCCAGATATGAAGATCTTGACTTACATTTCTCAAACAAACGGTGTGTTTGTGCCACTTGGTATGGGATAAGAATTGTAGCCACAGTACTAGAAACGAAAGACAAATTTTTCTACAAATGTCCCGCTTGTGGGAGATTTAGGTGGTGTCATCCACATACTGCAAACAAGTTAAAGATCTATGAAACTTCTACATTTTGTGTACTTAGTGTTATATAGCTTAGTCATCTTATTCCTAGCATCTTTACATTACAATTACACAAGTTCTTTTTGATACTTAAGCATCTTTTTACATCACAATTTAACTTAAGTTTTTACGGATACTTAGCACTCTTATTGAAAAAGGTACATCACGATGCCATATTTCGTAGACTGCATTCGGTTTCTTGAATCCCAAAATAGATAAAATTTGAAAAACAGGTCTTCAAATGTATTAACTTATGAAATGGACATTTTGTTGGATATGATTTACACTAACATTAAACTGATCCTGTTGTGAGAATATTTTGGCCGATGCAAACTTCTGTTCTCATTCATTGATTTATAGTGCACAATACAAGAAGAATCTGTTACAAGATTTACGTAAGACTTATACACCTACAACATTCAAGCCAAATCGCATGACATAAACTCATCAAAAGTATATTCCCAATCACATGTATTAAACTCAATTTACACGAACCTTTTAGGACTAAAAACGGTAATGTAAACCAAAACCCAAGAAACAATACCAAAAAAATACAAAAAAAGTTCTCAAGTTTGACCAATTATATCCAATATTATTGACCACATCAATAGATCCAATTAAGACTACAATCAACAAAACCAACTCACATAAACTTGTTAGGACTAGGATTGCTCAAATTCGCCCAATGACGCCACAGTTGATAAGAAAACTCTCTTTGGGTCTTGGCACAATCGTAGTGATTTTCCAATTGCATGTTCCCTAGGGTTGACATCATCATGCATATGAAGAGCCCACAATCAAGGGAACTACCTTGGTTAGGAACCCACGATGGATAAGTAATTTCAAATGTACAAACTGATCGTAAATTGTAATACACATCCTTGTGAGCTTTCTTTAACAATTTGTCCAGGTACTTAACCTGGACCAGAACAACAAACGTAACAAAATTATGATAATAGTCTAATATAAGAAGACGAAAAAAATAAAATGTTCAGCATTAACTTCTTGAAAACTTACCACCACTACTACTTGATCCTTGATAGAACTCTTGTCTTTTGCGACAGGATTGCTATCACATATCCAAACCTCTGTTGCATTAAAATCAACAATGCATAGATACCAATGTTTCATTCCATAATTAATAGGGATGAATATCTGCAAAACAATTTCAAACAAAAAATTTAAATTAGCTTGTTAATTAAAACACAAGAAGAAGAAGACTAAAAGTAGAATAATACCTGCTGGCATTCTTTGAGGCAACATGTGAATTGCTTATCTCCCCAATAGCAATGTATGCAGTTTTCTGACTTAATAGGATTTGGGCAAAGGATGTATTGCTGTACTAGAAAGAACAACCTAGGTCAAACAATTAAATTTTGTTTTAGTGTATACACAATTATTACCTAAAGGGAACTTACAGAAAAAGATGTTGGCATAAACCATCGGGGCATTGAAGGATTGTGTCTTCTTGAATCCTTAGAAATTACAACCACATAGCTATTGCAAGCCTAAAAATTGTTAGTCATCACATCTTAAATTAAACATGTAAAACCTACACAACAATGTCAAAAGAACACTTACACATGAGGAAATAAATCTATTGGGCAATAGTTCGCGCATATGATGCCTTGTCACATAATTATTGTGTACATTAACCACAATCTCACTACACAACATAAACAAAAATCACATATGTTAGCACGATTCTAAACGAAAAACCAAACTGTAACAAAGAAACTCACTCCTGATTTCTTGAGCCTGAAAATAGGTAATCACGTAGGCTTTCGTCATCTTCCATGAAATTGGTTGCCATGTTGATAGGAATTTGAAAATTCATCAATGTCGGGCATGTTGTATTGGGCTGAGCGCTCAAATCAATATAAAGAGGTATTGCAAGGTCTTTTTGTTTCTCATTGTTGGTGCTATAATTCACTGCCACCACTAATTTCTTGCAAACATCAATAGCATTAGACTTAGCAACCCCTAATTCCTTAATATTTCTACCTCACAAACAGCCCCTGATGCACAATCCTTATTATTACCTACTTCCGGAGCAGCCCCTTCATAAATTTCATTTTCTTCATCTTTATCTCCAACTTCACCATTTTTTTCATCATTTTCATTGTTTTCATGTTTATCTACATCTCCACTTTCATCCTTCTCCCCAACATTGCCACTCAAAGGCAACTTCAATCCCTCAATAAGTTGCTTAAACAAATTTTGCAACTCAAGAACAACACCATTGGATTTCTTAACTTCTTCACTCATCTCCTTTAACCTTCTATTCATCTTTTTCATTTTCTTCTTCATTTTTTTTACATCTGTTTTGTTCTCACTCACGTCACTTCTAATATAACTTTTATCCCCCTCGATCACACTCATCTTATGGCTTCTATCTTCTCTCCCCTCATTCTCTCAAGACATACGATTTAGAACAACACATGCTGTGGGTTCAGAGTAGCCACCCTTTGCCTTATACTTTCATAATCTTTGGCTGACCTCTTGGTCAGTCCAGAACTGAATGCAAGGCCTCATCGAATGAGTAGAATCCAACTGCCCACTCGGGTTCACACGTTCAAAAAACAATATCTACAAAAATAAAAACACATGTTAATTTATAAATGAAGCCAACGATTACTAAATAAACTTAAACAAATAAACACACATACTTACCATGAGAAAAAAAACACAACCACTAATATATGTCTGGTCGAGTGCCCTATAATTACGCACACTTTTGGCTAATGCATCTAAAACAAACTGTGCCCAATTATACCTACCTAAATCATCAATTTTCTTAACTACATGCAACATGTCTTTTTTCACACCATGTTCTATCATCGGATACAATAAATAGCCTATAACATAAATCACATACAGGGCCTTGAATTATGGCCGGTGGCTATCCAAATTAGCTAATTTATCAGTCAGATTCTTCAATGATATGCCGGTGTCCTAAAGATCAAATAATCCCTCAACCTCTACAATCTCATCTTCACTACCCTCAGTTGGTACGGGTATTCCTCTATTTGCCAAGCCTAAAATTTGCTTGACATCGTCAGTAATAACTTCTATCTTCTTGCCATGGATTTCCAAAGTACTAGACACAGGATCAAACTGATCAATTATCCATCGGCATAATTGATGCTTAAGTAACGAACATTTGAGGTGCAACAACCCTCCAAGCCTAATTGAGTTAACAACCTTTTTCTATTGCGGTTTCAACTTTTCGTTTAAAGACAATCTTTGAAAGTGAAAGACCTGTTTGGATGCTCTTCTGCAATAAAAGAAAATATGTGAGTAACAGTGTAATTTAAAAAAAAAATCAAATAGGAAAAAGAAGAATTATCAAAACTTGTATACAATACTTACCGTCTTGCCATTTACAAGCTCCAACTTCTTCTTTTTCGTTCATATTCTTTTTTGCTTTTGTCGAACTTCTTATCGAAGAACAACTTCTCTGAATCAGACAAACTTCTCCATTGTTGGTCCATATTTTCCCTAACAGATTTACTAACTTTTCTGTCAGGATTATCATAGCTAAACTTATCAATCTCAGACTTCTTGCAATTCAACATAAGGTTAATAGCTATCAGTAAAACATTGTAAAACTTACCATACATCCATTAGAATATGAAACCATAACAGACACCAAAACTTACATGAATAAGGCATAAACTGAGGTAGGCCTTTTCAATGTGATGGATGAGGAAGATGTTGTTGCTCTCTTTCTTTTAGTGTTCCCTTTAACCCTACAAATAAAAACAAGAAAGAAAGGAAATATAACATTATATCTTATATATGCCTCTATGCGTCTTTTCTAACTCAATCCTTTGTTTGAAAAGTTGGTAAATCTCAACATAATGAAGAAGGTTAATAAAAAAAAAAATTTTAAAAAATTACTCACATGTTTCCCCCATTGAGATAGGAAGGTTAATCCAATTTGAAGTAAAACTCCAAAAACTTTAAAACTCCTAAAACAACACAGGAAAATAAACGGTTCTACTTTCCCCAACCCTGGAAAATCATAAAAGAAAGGAAATAGGGAATAACTTGCATAAGTGATCTATCACAATGGGACAAAATTCCAAAAATAATATTAAATCCAAAAACTAGTGGTCTATCAATTCAACTATATAATCTGATCTAATCAAATCAAATAAAAATGATAGTAATTAAAGAAATAAAGAGTTTAAAATAAAATAATAACAATTAACTGATCAAAAACTAGGATATCTTAAAGTTACATCTTTTATGAGGAGATCAATAGCTAGAGGCTAATGAAACAATAGTTGAAAACTAGCCACACAAACAATCGGCCACAAAAATAAATTAATTATGGATATTTTGTCAGGATAACAAATAAATACACATATTCCACCACTACCTCATTTCCATATTTTTATCTCTCATTCCAAATAAATCATGCTTAGCTAATATAACACATAATAGGAATTAAAACAAAAAACAAAAATTCATAAAACCAAAAAAAAATATTTGCTAATGTTTGAATCTTAAACACCATGTTGTTAGCTGATTCTACATGACCCTCAACCTCAATCTTGCTCAAGGTATTTAATTCTTGTTATACCAAATTCTCTTTACTTAACCATCTTGAGTCATCCAACCAAAAAAGTATACTACTAATATCAATGACTCCAAATAAAAATACATGAACATAAGAAACTAAAAGCTTGAAACAAGGTCACCCAAGAAATAAACTTCACATGTTGAGTTCCTTGGCTCTAACAATTTCTAGTGAAAATTCACCTTAGTTTCTGAGTCCCCTCCTACAAGATTGATTGATAACCTCTTCAACTGCAGCATGCACTAATATATACTCTACCACTTTGAGCTCATATCCTTAAAAAATTAAATAAAATTGAGCATAGTTTGTTATTATGAGGGAAAGAATGTTTGGGATTGATAGTTAATAAAAGCTCAGTTCAGTAAGAGGCATGGTGGTGTAATTCCTTTGCTATTCCTTTTAGGTAATGTAAAAGTTTACATATCTTCAAGTATTCACTAATCCAATTAGCAAAAAAAAAAATGTATTCACTAATCCATTGTAAAAAAGAAAAGAAATTTGTGATTTACATAAATGGTTGTCTTCTTACATCCTGCCACCATCTTTACTAAATAATAATGGTGATGATCTTCTGATTTCACAAAGGGGATTATCGCTGATATATGCAACAATTATAGCCAAATACAAATGGGTAAGAGCTGGGTTAGGAGTAGAAACACATGTTTGTAAGCACGATCATCTCAAGTTCTTCAGCAAATAAATTTTACACTTGAAAATTTATAGAAACATCAAGGTAATTTTGCGACCACCGCCTTCAAAGTTGATAAAAAGAAATAGAAAGGATAAACAAAAAATACATTCAAATATCTCTTGTGAGATGGTTAGGTCAACAGTAAGTGACCAAAAACCCAAAACTCACATAAAAGAATAGTTTTTTAAATGGGTAAAAACGCAAACACCAGTAAAAACTAAAAAACATAGAAAAATATAACAGATATAACTCACATGTCTGATGAGACGATTAGGTCAACGAAAGGTGAAGAGATAAACTCTGATGGGCTGACTAACACTTGAACTGTCCATGTTTTCTTCTCCAACGATAAGCAATGGAGTGAGATGAGATGAATCTTGCATAACAGGGAGAGAGAGAGGAGATAGGAAAGTGATTCAAAGAGAGATTAAGGATTGAGAGAGAATACTGTGAGAGAGAAAGAAGAGATTGAATCGCCATGGTGAGGAGGTAAGGTAAAGAGACGTCTGCAGAAAATAGGTCTGCAGAGAATAGGTGCAGTGAAAGGACGTCTGCAAGCTTAAGAATCCGCAAAGGGGTATTTTGGTCTATGTCATATTTTACTTAAAATAACATTTGGATTAATGATATAATATCAATAGTATATAAGGACCAAATATGAAATAAATAAAAAATGTAAGGACCAGCTGCCATAATTTTCTGATTGTTTTGAAGAACGACTCATAAAAGAAATGGAAACAATCAACGTCAATTTCTTCTTCTTCTTCTTTGACGACGACAACTCATCATCAATATCACTGACAACAACGACTCATCATCAACAATCAACATCATCTTCTCCAACACACTTACCGCCTACCCCTACCTCCAACCTATCATTTCAATGCACTGTGAAGCACATGATTCGACCCAAATAAGGAAATGGGGAAAGCCTTCTTTTGTGAAGATTTCATGAATCAAACTTGCAATTTAACTTTCCAAAAAAAATTGCAATTTGAAAGATACCGAGTTGTTTTTGCAATTTGAATGGTATCCAATTGCTTGGTTCATTTTGCTTTCATTAATCCATTGTGCTAAAGCTCATTTCTGATCTTGAATCTATAAGTTAATGGTTGTTTATCACCATACGATGCTGCCAAAGAAATAGAACAAGATTCTTGCTACTAAATTTTTCGACACCACCTCTAGTATATTTTCACCGTCATCACCATTGTTGTTCATTTTATCACTTTTTTTGTAGCAGCAATTTCTCTGTTCTTTAGTTGCTGCACATTTGTTTGGTGCCCTGTGAAGCCTTTTGCTCCGACATGTAGCTTCCGATCCTTTTGCATCGGGAGGGAATATTCTTTAGTGTTATTATATCTCAAAATGTGGAATTGGGGTTTGGGGTGGGGGGGGGGGGTGGCGGGGGGGGGGTTTGGGGGTGGGGGGGTGGGGGTGGGGGAGGGCGGAGGAAGGGAAGAAGAAGAAGGAGGAGGTAGTTATTTATTTATTTTTTTTGTGAAAAAGGATATTTTGGTCAATAAACACATTTATTTTATTGATAAAATTATTAAAAACGAATTCAAGTTGCAATAAGTGCGTGTGTGCTACTTGGGATAAACAACAAGCAATTGATGGAGCAAAGTGTACTTATTTATTTCAATGCTTTTCAATGATAATAATTACGCAAAGTAATTGTAAATCTCTTTTGAGTTCTATGTTAAAAACTATTCTCAAGAAAAAATAGAGTTTTCAGTTATATTTGGATTGATTTAATTGTTTTCTTTTTCGTGGGTCGATCGGTTCTTTTATGGCCTAAGAAATTTTAATAACTATTAGTAACTCCAGACGATCAACTTGTAATTTACTGTTGTCTGCTAGATGATACCTCTTGCTTTTAAGGGTATGGTCCAGTGGTAGTGAGGTAAAATTACTTTTGTGAGGACGCAAATTTGATATTTTTTACTACTTTAAAATTTCGTCATTAATTGACTTGGTATATTTGTAAAGATAAATTCAATAACCAAACTCTACCAGTTAAATTTTTACATTATTAAAAATATATATATATATATAACACCTTTTTTTTATCAACGTATAAATAAAATTATGGTGTAAAGATGTCTAATTTACAACCATTATCATTCAAAATAAACTGAGTACTCCATCACAAACAAGATCCTTGTTCACTCCACAGCCTCGACCTCGAAAAAGGAAATGAGAGAAGAAAAATGAAAGCCAAGAAAACAAGTATCGAATTGGGGCCACCAAAATGGAGTAAATGCAGCCCTACATTTCTATGGCAGACAGAAGAGCCACAGGGACTAACTCTCACTAATCCTGTAAATGAAATTAATTAATGCTCAAACATATTTAAGACTCTCAACACCCACCACATGATCAACTTTATATAATAACCTCAATCCACTGAGAATCACAAGCCAACCAGCCTCGACTCTTTGCCCAGTTGTCTCACCATCGTCTTAGATTCAGTCCAAGACTATCCAAAAGCTGGATGGAACTCAGTTCACGATTATAATATAATCAAAAATTCTGAATTCAAATCATAATTTCGTAAAACGAAACGAAGACAGAGAATCTTTTGGACATACAAACAGCACAGCTAGATTTCTTGTGCGCTGTCCAATTGACCAAATTTGTCACACTATCTCTTCACTACTCCTCCAGAGTCAAGTCTCATTAAACAATATCAAACGTAACATGCAGGTGGGCAAGCTTTTTAATATATATATTTTTTAATCAAATTTATCCTCTGCACCACGTTTCACATTGCAGTTGTTGCCTTGATTCCTCATGCTTAATTGTATATAACAGATCATTCAATGGCTCCTCAAGGTAGCATATGAATCTCCCAGAGAAATTGGTTCTAGTCTAGCCACCAAGGGAGTTCTTAGTGGTAAGATAAATGTTTCGCATATATCTCAAATTCATATAAAGAACCCGACATTATTGTATTAACGCACATTTTTGTTTTTTCAGATGATGAAGGGGCATCAAAAGACATAGTATTGTTCAGCAATCGAGGGGATGCTAGACGAAGGCGTACAAGAGATCAAGAAAGTAAATTGAATTGCATGAACTTCAAGCTATTCAATCTACTACGCCGAAGGGACATTGCTAAGGCTTGCTTTTATAGCACCCTTAGTCTAAAGAGGTTAGGAAGCAATCGTAGAAGGCAGCATTGGGTGCAGGCCATGAAGACTAAAAAGGAAAGTCCTGCTTCTCCAGGACTAAGCACTAGTCAGAAGGCTGAATCGGCCGGCCATGTCGGAAACACGAAGGTTCTGCCTATCTCTGATGCTGCAGTCTCGTCGTCTTCGACGAAAGATAACGATCAGTGTCCGCCTGTTGAGAAGAAAGACGAGGCAAAGACTGATAAGAAAACCATGTCGAAGATAAAAGAGTTGCTGAGATGGGCTGCTGCTGCAAAATCTGAGAAGGGAGGAAAGTACTTAGGTAGAAAGGTGAGTATTTTTTACCCTATTTTCACGATATATAACACACAATTTGTTAAATAGACGAATCATACTTTTAGCCAGTTATCACAAATTGATATTTCAAACTATAATTATCCATATATTTAAAATTTTAACGGAGTCAGTGGGACTGTAGCCCTGTAAACATTCTTCTACACATGAACGTTTTAAAAATTTAAGGTCTAAGTTTTCTATGATCCAGTGATTGCTCTAAATTTTGAGGGGCAATCTTTGTTTTCATATATGTCTAAAATAGAGAAAAGTTTGCCAACTGAACTATTTGTCTCTATTTGCAGCCAATCATTTTGCTGTGCCCACCTCTTTAGACAGATATGAACTACTGCTATGACATTTTGTGCTCCATAACTAACAAATATAGCCTTTATTTCCTGGATCAGCCATAGTCTCATTCATATTGTGCCTAATCAAGATCCTGTAATTGATTTCCCAACAATTTAAGATAAATTATATTATATAGATGGCCACATCAATGAAAAAATTCTAGTCACAAGTATCATGTCAAAACAGATTCTTTATTTGTACATCGGTTCTTTTAAGTGAGTCTAATTGTCCTTGTCTTTGTTATGTCTTGGAACAAATTACTGTAATTTGTACCCGCGATGGGGAAATAAATTGCCTTGATTCTTGGTTTTGTGTACACTGATCTGAGATTGAAAATCTTTCAGGTTTTGCAGTTAAGGAAGAGAACAGCCCTAAAATCTGTACCAGATGATGATCAACTAAGCAATGACTCTCCCAAAATCAGCTTCAGATGGGAGGTGGAGAGCTGCTCCACCACTTCTTCTGCTTATTCCGCACACTCTCTGGCTTCATCAACTAAGAATGATCAGGCACTAAACATGTCTTCTCTAAACTCAACTCCTGCACACGACAGAGATCAATGCAGTACTAGAAGAGGGAATTGGATCACTACAGATTCTGAATGTAATCCCTCTTTCTCTCTCTCGCTCTCTCTCTCACTCATACACACAGTGACAAAGCCACGTATAGTTAAGGGTGTACAATAACCCATTAAATTTTGTTTAAGAGCCCACCCTAAATTTTTGAGTGTCCCGCTGCTGATCATATGGTCCTGGCTCTACCACTTACCACTGCATGCACACATAACACGCACAGAGACGAATGCTCACAGATATTTCGACTTAGTGGGTCCATTTTCTAATATCTAAATTTTCTTGGCAGTTGTGGTGCTGGAGTTGGGAAGATTGAGATCCAGAGGTGTCTCGATGTTGAAGTCAACAATGGCTCCACTGCCTCGAGTTATTGCTGAATTGAAATGTTGGTTAGTTCTGATCTCTTGGCAAGGTGTTGAATGTAAACATTCATTTTTAGTGATGTGAAATGTATCTGTTTCAAGAATGTGGCCTAGCTACATATGATATTCAATGCTCCAGCCAATATTCTAATGGTCTAGTTCTTGAGCCGAGTATGCACTGAATGGATAAATACTGACGTTGACATCTTTCAGCCATGGCCACTTGAATGTTTCTTGATATTCATGGTCGAGTTCATGAGCCTGCTCACAAACAATGACATTGCTTCACTTGGGAAAGCCCATTTAGTTGGGTTGCTAGATGTATGACAAGGAGGAAGGTAATTGCCCCACGTTGAAAAATTATGAGGGATACCATCGGGTCTTTAGTCAATTTAGTAGTATTTTTCTCATTGTAAATGCGAGAGATTTTGGTCAATTTTTGTGGACGACAACTTTTGATATATGTTATAAGATTTATAACTCCTTTAAATAATAATTGGTTAAAGAAAGAAAGAAAAAAAAAAGCAAAATATTCTAGTTTCTATTTTTATTTTAATACATGAAAGAAAGAAAAAGAAAAAGTTCCTGCATGTTCTCTTGGTGGAATTATGCACAGCACTACGGTTTAATCTATTGATTACTCGTATATTATATGTCTAAAAGCAAGATTATCTAAGTGGTTCAAGAATTGACAATTTGCCAAGTTTTCATCTCTCACAACCTTAACGTGCATGCAAACCTCCAACCAAAAGGAAACAAAAAAAGAAAGAGCAATTGTCCCCCACCAAATAAACTGTCATTGGAGGGTATTATTCAGGGACAGAATTAAGTGTTGAGTTTCGGGTTGTATCTCTTATTAATTTTATAAATTTTTTTAATAAATTTTTGATGTTTTTTGTCTGAAAAAATTACTGAAACCCCCACAATTTCCTATTTTTGATATCGAAAACTAATTATTTCCAATCAATCAAATTTCCTAAATATGACCCCTATATATAGACGAGAGGTTTGTTTGTTTCGGACAACAAAAAATACATAGTGCGTGACAGCCCTTAAATATACAAGAGAGCTGTGTTTATTTCATTGAACAAAAAATACTAAGGTGACTAAAAATCCTAAGTAGCAATCTCATGTCTGGTAAAGGCTTTCAATTAGATATAACAGGTTTGAAATACTAGTGATTGACTAAATCCTAAATGACACTCATTCTTTTTGCGATGGTTTTCAATTAGATAAATAGCTATTTTGGAAATCCAATAACTCAATCGAATGAGAATGAGACAAAAAACAGAAAGACTTAACCGGCATGACAAACGTTCAATATCCAAAAAAAAGTATGGATAATGCCTCACTATTTGTAGATATGACTAGCACCAGGTGTATTTATATGCACGAAATCATTTCCGCTCTAAGTGTTATGCTGATTATTTATGCACTTAGATGTGCGAGACATAATCGGCGGACCAATCAAAGAATGTTCACCCCCAAAGATTGAGTTACTATCAACACAACATTTCTCATCGATAATTCCTCTCTTTCTCACATTCCCCGCCTTGTCTTCACTCTTTCTTGTTTTTTCCCCTGGATTTACTAAAACAAACAAACCAATACACATTTATGTCTGTTCTTACGCAAACCTTTTTATATAGGGAAAGATTCAAATCAAGCAATCAAAACTTACTGTCCCTCGTATTTATGTGCAACGATCTTTCTGTCCTGCGTATTTGTGTGGACCGATCCAAGATCGGGGATTTTCCTGAATTCCCAACACTTGGCCCCGAAAACAATTTAGTCCGAAATGGAAGAGTCTAATTCAGTTTGCGAGACCACCTCTTGTATGATCAATCACTTAGGCTCAGACCTCACAGAAATGATCCTATGCCGCCTCCCTACCAGCTCCATTGTCCGTGCAGCCTGTGTTTGCAAGTCCTGGCGCTCCATTATCACCTCCTCCTCCTTCACCACGAGCGTTCGAGCCACAAACAAGCCTTGGTTATTCCTCTGTGGCCATGATCACATCTTTCCAGAAAATAACCAAGCCTTCGCGTTTGACCCTGACGCAATTGAGTGGATTAAAATCAGAACACCAATTTGTCCGATAAAAGGCTCCTTCATTGTCTCTAATAGCTTCTTGATTAATATAACCCCGAAAACATTCAGTTTCATGCCAATTCTAAACGAGTCCTGGCGTCAAATAAGTCCGCTTAGGTTCTCCAGGCCTCATCCCCTCGTTGGTATGTATACTGAAGGGTCTGAAATTCTCAGGTTCATAGTTGCAGGTGGAATTTTGTGCAGCGGTTTGCCTGTGGAGATATATAATTCTGATACGAATATCTGGGAGATTTGTCCCCCATTGCCGGCCGAATTTAAGCCTGGAAATTCAATCCAGGGGCCGTGTTCAGCTTTGTTCAAAGGAAAATTTTATGTTTACGGGATATTTTCGCGTTTCATGTCGTATTTTGACTTGGAAAAGCGTTCCTGGAGTGAGGTCCGGACGGTCAGGCCTCCAGGGTCGTTTTATACATACTTGATTTCTTGCCAGGATATGCTCATCTTGGCTGGACTTTGCAATTCACGTCGTGTACCATCATTTAATCTGTGGAAGATTGATGAAGCAACAATGGAGTTTAGTGAGCTTGCTATAATGCCTCACGAACTGCTCAATTACATGTTTGATAGTGATGATCATGATGAAAATAAATTCGCAATTCTTAAATGCGTAGGTCTAGGCAGTCTCATTTATGTGATTAATGAAGAGAATCACCTGAATTACCCTGCTTGTGTTTGTGAGGTTAATAGTGAGCCTGGTAAGTGCAGATGGAGCAAGGTCCCAAATTTGCCAGTAGCTTTAAATAAGTCCCGGAAAATTGTTATCTTTTGTGGGCATGTTTCCATTGAGCATGTTTTTGCTGGGGAAAGAAAATAGTTCGATCGATAAATCTTTTCTATTGTACTTTTAACATGTATGTGAATACGAGGAATGATTCTCGTCTGGTAGTAAAGCCCACTTTCACTAAGTACCACACTATCTAATACTACTAAATGAGTGCAATTTATGCATCTATGATGAATATCTTGCATAATGAAGAACAAATTTAGAATGTTTTAACGATTAAGTGATTTTGGTAATCAAAATTAGTGGAGCTACGGGCGCTAAATAGGTCAGTAAAGCAAAATTAGCAAGACACCTCAAACAATTTGGCACGAGGATGTGTTAGCAAGAATTAATTATTGGGGAGAGGTAGATCGATAAAATAGTATTAGCCACAAATACGATTTTCAATCAACAAGTGTCAAAACGTAATGTGCGTTTATGTAGCTATTAGTCATAAAATATATTTTGTGACTCAGGTAATAAATACTTTACAAAAAAGAGGTGATGAAATACACTTTTTGTGGTAGTCGAAACGACAAATTCCCCTACTATGTTACAATATCTCACTGACTCACTCTAGAGGCTGCAGCGCCTACAACAAACCATGTCGATTGGCCTTGTGTGCATAATCATCTACAGGTGAAGTTCACAAAGCAACTTATTTTCTTTAGGGCTATGGTGTTGGTGGTTCATATTCATGGCTGTCAAGATCATCTATAAAATCATAGTAGGAAAATTTATTGCAGTAGAGGCAGAGTGGAGGCAGGGAGAGGGAAGGGAATGTTTTGCAGTGTCACATATCTGTGTAGAGAAATGGATATTTCGCATAAACAACCTTAAATATGAGAGTGATAGGCCTTTTTAATGGACACCATAACTAGTATGAAGTGTTAAATCTACCCCAAGGGACAGTCTCTTTTTCCACATTGTACAATGTTGTTCATTCTGCCATGTCTTGATGGTGCCGTTTTTCCAAGTACATTAGAGGTTTATATTTTTCGAATTGGCAATTAATTTAGACTTCTATAATTGTCACCTATTACATTAGAGGTATATATTGCGCGAATTGGCAATTAATTTTGACCTTTATTAATTTGGCTTCCAAAATTGTCACCTAGTACATTAGAGGTTTATGTTGTGCAAATTGGCAATTAATTTGACTCTATAATTGTCACGTCCCAAACTCAAAATTCCAAATCTATAAATGAGATTGATGTTGTAGCCTTAAATTAATTGACCTAAAATAATCAACTCAAATTATCTCTTAATCTCACAATACTTGCTACTTACAAATCACACACTTAATACTTTTCTCGAGATTACAATAATTGTGAGCTAACAAATACATTCTTCGTTTTATGGTCAGAATTGTGTTAGCTTTATGATCTCCGCATCCATTAGAAGGGTATCTCCAATGAGAGAAATTATTCAAAAAAACTTATTATTTTTGATAATTTTTAGAGACTCGGATCTCTAAATTTAGAGCCAAAATACATGGAGTTCACACAATTTTAGAGATTTACACCAAAATAGAGACTCAATCACTTTTTGGGTCTCTAAATTTAGAGCTAAAAAAGTAAATTGGATCTCTATTTTAACTCAAATCTCTAAAATTGTGTGGGTCTCATGTATTTTAGCTCTAAATTTAAAGACCTAATCTCTAAAAATTATCAAAAATAATAAATTTTTATGAATAATTTCTTCCATTAGAGATACCCTTAGTAGGAGGTTTATATCAAATTCTTAAAGCTTGGCTTGATTTGCTTCATGGATCTATATCATCTAGTCCTTCAAACCACTTTTTAAGTTTCGTGTAGTTGGTCTTGATAGAGACAATGAAAATATATTTGCACTGGGAGATTTTTCTTATCACTTATCCGTTTTTGAGAAATTCATTAAATATTGAGTAACTTGATAGAGACAATGAAAATCTTTTTGTACTTGGAGATTTTCCTTCTTACTTATCAATTTTTGGAAAATCCATTAAATATTGAGCAACCTTCCACTTATTGATTATTTTCCTCAATAAAGTTTATATATATACACGCAATAGATTGACCAAACATACAATTATATTTAGTGATTGGGTTGAGTAATTAAAATATAAAATTAATCTAAATATAATATCTAAGTTTAAAATTTATATCATATCAATACACACATACTTATGAAAAATTAATAATTAGTTTCAAGTTTCAGTTTTCAAGGTCTATTAAAAACTCTGTGGGATTATCTAATTATAAACTCCCAAAAAACCAAATTCTAATCTATATCCTCTCGATTTCAAAATTTGCAGTTATTACTATTTTTTGTAATTTTTAAAGACTCGAGTCTTTATTTTAACTCAAATCTCTAATGGAATCCATCACATTTTAGAGATTTGAGTTAAAATAGATACCCAATTTATTTTTTTATACCAAATTTAGAAACTCAAAAAGTGATTGAACCTCTATTTTGGTGTAAATCTCTAAAAAATGGTGGACCCCATTAGAGATTTGAGTTAAAATAGAGACCCAAATCTCTAAAAATTATCAAAAATAATAAATTTTTGTAAATAATTATATTTTTAGAACCCCATTAGAGATACCCTTACTCTAATCTCATTGATGTTGGATTTAAACCTCACGTGTACCATCCCATTTTTAGAGCAACATCCAATTTTTACAACTAAAATACCCAAAGCAAATGGGCCATATATAGCCTCTTTTACAGCCCATAATCATTTTAGAGGCTTTTACAAAATCGCACGAACTTTAGCCAGTGGGCCACATCCATCTATCCTATCTAAACATTAATCCTTTTCTTATACGTTCTTTAAATGAGGCTAGTGGAGACGAATTGCTTGTAGCTAATGAACATACTAGTCCAGTCTTTTCAGTGATCCTTCTTATCCCTAAGAATTGAACTAACCAAGTTTAACAATACGAGAGTGAGGAATAAAAACCAAACAAAAGATATCATTCTAATAAAAAACTCTTCAATTAATCTGAATTAATATCAGTCTCTCACATATTAGTAAAACTAATATGTATAGGTCCACCTGTCATACGTGATGGATGGATTTTCCCATTCGAAATCTACAAAGCCCATATGCAGAGCCCATATTAAAATCAGACTAAACAGTAACGAGAGCCCAAAAGGATAAGACACTGATCCGAGTCCAAAACGTGACCCACTCGCATGGTGAAACAACAAATAAGCTTCAGCAAAGCTGAGGGTTTTAGCTTCGTCTCTCTCTCTCTCTCTCACGGAGAACAGCGCCATTAAAGGATTTTGACTTTCTCTCTCTAGGGGTTATTTTCTCTCTCTCTCTCTCTATACAATGGACAGATATCAAAAGGTTGAGAAACCAAAGCCGGAGTTGCCCATTAACGAGAATGAGATCCGCATCACTTCTCAGGGCCTTGTCCGCAACTACATCAGCTATGCCACCAGCCTCCTTCATGTACCTTCTTTTTTTCCCTTCTCTTATTCTATTTTTAATGAGTTTTTTTTTTTTAGATTGTTTTACTTTTTCTATGGTCGTGTGTATCTATGTGTGTATATATATATTTGGCATGCAATGTATTTCGATTGTATGTGCACGGAGCTAACAGAAGCGATTAGATTTTAATGGGAACGAGTGGCGTTCTTATTTCATATAGCCGAGTCCACTTAGTGAGGATAACACTTAGTTTGGTTTCGTTTGATTTATGTGTTGTTTGGATATGGGTAATTTATTTGATGATTGCGGTGTTTTTCGGGTAATTTATTGGTAACATATTTGATGGTTTTCATTTTTTTTTGCTTTTGTTGATTTTTGGCGTGGTGTGTGTTTTGTGTTTTATGTATATTGGGTTTTAGCGGATGATTATTGCATGTGATTATTGAAGTTGTTGTATTGCATGGTTTTGAATTATTGAATGTGTTTGAAATTCAAGAGGCATTCCTTCAAACTTAGAAGACCGGACAGCTCGAATGTGTAGAGACCGAGATGATTTTATTTTGAGGAGTTGTTATCATGTTCATGTGCACTTGTTGCAGAGTTTTAGTTGGTTTTTGAACAAATTGTTATGCATGCTCGTTTTCTGCTTCCCTTTCTATCTCTGTAAGCTACATTTATGTGAGCATTATTATAATTTTACAAGGAGAGAAGATGCTTAGTGTCATTAGGGAAAAAGTAATGGAAATGATTTAGAATCGTGTTGGAATCTTTAGTATATATGTTTATTCAATGCACTTTACATAAGAATCAAACTGAGTGTTGAAGTTGCTAATTGTATCTGGGAATTTGTTGTAACTGTGCCTTGAATGGAGATATGGATGATGAAAAGAAGTCTAATCGTAATGCTTCTGTTTGTTACTTTTGATAGAAAAATACGCATTGTGGGTCTTGAATTTTTCCAATTGCTGTTACTATTCCTGCATTTGTCTAGTTGTACTTGTAATTGTGGATAATGGAAATGTTTGGGTTGCTTTTGTTTCATTTTTCTTTCTATGAGATCTGGATTTTGAGCGCCAAGGACATCTACTTCTCGTGAACATAATTTATAATGTGTTTGAAAGCTAGATTGAGCTTGGTATGTCTAGCTTATAGAATACCGTCCCCTTTCATTGCATGTGGGCAGCGATTATAAATTCTGGAAAAACAATGTTTCAGTAGCTTGATCGAATAAATATGCACAACAGATGATTATATGTTGCTTGGTTGTTGCCTGAAGCTACTGGCATATAACTTGGCATAATTCATGATCTGTTTTCATGCAGGAGAGACGTGGAAAAGAGATTGTGTTGAAAGCAATGGGTCAAGCAATTAGCAAGACTGTAGCTATTGCCGAAATTATTAAGGTAGGTTTCTCTTATATTATTGCTTGAGCCTTTGTTTCTGATTAGACCATCAGTCCCAATACCTTATCTTGTATTTACTGTCTAAAATAGAGAAGAATTCCTCGATTGCACCAAGACAGTGCAATCAGTTCGGTGAGCATAACTGATGTATGGGAACCCATTGAAGAAGGACTTTTACCGTAAGTTCTAAGTCTTGCTTGGGTTTTCTCTCTCTCTCTCTCTCTCTGTGTTACTCTTGCATGAATAGAGTGGGATTTTTGTGAGACAACTAAGTGAATTCTTAGGTGAATGTGCCCTGTATAATACTCTCTCTTATGTCTTGGCAGCGTGGAGCAGACCCGACATGTGTCAATGATTTCAATCACCTTGTCAACGAAGGAGCTGAACAAGAATTCTCCAGGGTAATATTCTTTTCTTCTTAAGCTTTTTTTGGTTGGGTATTCTTCTTAAGTTAAACACACATATACGCACATAGAAAGTGAGGTGACAAGTGTGAGTGGGTTCTTCGGAGCTGGGATTTTGTTAGTAATTAAGACATTGACCCATGGTCTTCTTTGACCTGCTCTGTGATAATTAATCTTTTAAATTGCTTTGTAATTTCAGTAGTCTTAGTGCCTAAATTTCCTCGACTTGCTGTGAACTTAAATTTTCTGTACCGCTATTTGTTTGCTTACTTCTTTCCGGCTCTGAGCGAATGTTTCTATCTTTAGGTATCAAGCTCCATCTCAAGAGCAACAGACCAGGCCGCAGTATAACTATTATCCACAGCAACAACCACCTCCACCTAGACAAGTGCGTGCTATGTACAATGCTGGTAATGAAGGTAATGTCAAGAAAAGAATAGGAATTTGAGATCTTTGTTAACTTTTTTCTCAACGTTGCAATAAAACATTGTATTATCTGATTTTTTAGATTCCTATGGAAGAGGACGGGGCCGTGGTAGGGGGAGGAGGGGACGGGGTTGGAGCAGAGGTGGATATGCAAATTATCAAGGTAGTGTTTCTGATAATCATGTCTTTGAGTGCAGTACATTTTTGTGGTCTGTAATGACTTCATTTTTTTTTTTGGTCAGAAAATGGTGGCTATTCAAACTGGAGCCAAGGTGGAGGACGTGGCGGTATTTGGGGCTATCGTGGTTAGTATAGTTCTTTCTTTGATTCTGTAACCGTGTGATTATTTTCTGCTAAGGATTTTAAGTTGGTTTGAAACTTCTTGATGCTGTTCAGTCTATCCCAGCTGGAGCATCTAGGATTCCAGTTTTGAGTGAAATATCCATTATGATTTTGATTATTTTGACTAATTTGCTGTTCATTTCTACAGATGCTGGGTATGGAAGAGGCAGAGGTGGAGGTGGCAGGGGCTATAGTCGTGGTCGTGGGCGCGTGGGCCCTCGTCCCAGGGGTGGTGGCAATCAAGTGTAGTTGGGGTTGCTGTCGCTAAATGCTTGCCTTGGCCTAGTGGTTACTATATGCAATGTCTATTTTCAAGAAGCATGAAATCATGGGTTAGTTTATCAAGGGTTTAAGCAGTTATTTTGTTGTTTCTAATCCTTATATTTGGGCAAGCTTATTTCAGATATTGCTTTCTTATGCCAAGAGCAAGTAGTCAGTTTCTGACTCATGCCATTCTTTCAACACTTTCATCGCGTATATGTTTTTGTATTTATGCCAATATTTTCATTTTTTACATCTTATTACTCCTCAATTGTCTCTCAGCTGCTTAGCAACTAGGAAGGAACAACTTGCAAGTCATTCTTCAGAAGTATCAGTGAGACACTTGTGCGTTTCTGTTTCAAACTTTGTCTTCTAGAATATTTTGGAGGAGAAACTCTTTAAAACAGCTTAAGGACGTGCCCACCCTACAGCCGTCACAGACGGACGTCCAAATGGACGTTTTTAACAGCTTTTTGTTAGACATCTGCAATTGTTTTAGGATTTTGAGTTTTAACGAAGGCAAAGCTTTCATTGGTGCGACCTTTGTAGTTGGATTTGAATCTTCTAATAACGTTATAACATTATGAAAGAGATTCGATGATGATGAACTACCTATATAGTTATATGATATGAGATGATCTAAATCCTCCGTAATCTGTCTGTTGATGGACGGCTGTTGTGCCCTTCATTTGATCCGTGTGTGGTTTATTCTAGGATAGGTCAATAGCATTTAACCAACCAGGCAATCAGGTGCTTCGATTTGCATTGAATACCGGGCTGCTCATTAAAGATAATAGTATGGGGTAAGTTAAAGAGTTTAATTTCAATACGCCTCTAAAAAGGCTTGAATGTAAGTTAAAAGAATTTAATTTGAATATGCCTCTGAAAAAGTTTGAAAGTGCGTTTGCAAATGGTCTGGCAACTCTTTTTGACATTTGAGTTACCCTTTGGGGGCGTTTGAGCTCAATCTTAATATTCTTCTTTTGTCTTCTATTAGATATTTTTAGTGGGGTAATTTGTTCCATAAACCTGTCCAGGTTCGGAAAAAATGTGGTAAGAGGAATCTCTAAAATACAAATACAGTTGACGTCAGACTATGGATTATGAATTAAAAGATGGAATCTGAAAAAGTAAATAAAGGATTAGATTACGTTATGAGGCCATATATTCATTCATGTATCCATTTGTATCTGGCTTCTTTTAGAGGCTAGGTTCAGCCTTCAGCGATATAACTTAGAATCGGCACTCCAGTCTTTATCCAAACAGAGCCTCCACTCTCATTCGTTTCTCTACTGCTAATGAATTTCGTAAAAGGGTAAAAAGGCATGCAGGTCCCTTGTCATTTGGCAGTACAATAAGTCGGTATCCGAGTTAGTTTTTTTTTTTTTTTTATTTATTTATCGTGTTAGGTTTCTCAAATTTAACACTGTTAGTTGTTTTTCACAGTTAAGGGGTATAAATGTTATTTCTTTCTAACTCTTCCAACAACCATCCCCAATACTGTCACCACTAATAGTTATGGTTTGGTCATTTTGCAATTAGAAGAAATGATTATTATACCACTCAACCATTAAAAATAACTACGATATCAAATTTGAAAGACCTGGTAGAAAGAAAAAGAAAAATTCAAGACCTACTTATTTGTCTTATTAATGTCAAAAACTAAGCGACTTGGGATGTCTTTTACCCATTTCGGGAACGATGGTAAATTTAGCTACTTTTATTTGTTACTTGTGAATTTAATTATTCTTAGAATAAAGCAAAATATTGACTCAAATTCAAGCGAAAATGATTTACACAGTTCATCATTATTAAATTTTTCGTACAGTTGTAAGTGAGAATTCAACGCGGCTCCCACATATATGTGGGATCCATTCTCGGTTTGACATTACGTGAACCGGAACAATGGAATATGGACATGGTCACGTCCAGGTTCATTCTTCATCTGAATCATTGTACGTGTGTTTAGTATATATTGGTACCTTTTTTTCCAGCATATATCTTATCCCACTTCATTATGCTAACTCAGTTTCTAAATTCTCACATTACTACTACAACTTCACAAAAAAAAAGCATCTGCATAAAGCAACTGTGTGTGGTTTTTGTGTGTGAAAAAAAGAGAGGAATTGAAAAGGCATGGAAGGGATCAATATGATGAAGAAGACTTCACAAGGAAAAGAGAAGGAACCCTTTCATGTAATTCATAAAGTTCCTTGTGGTGATGGTCCATATGTTAGGGCCAAGTATGCTCAGGTGCTCTTCTCAACTTCTATCCAATCAACCCCTAATGCCAAAGTTCTACTAAGATGCAATCACTTCTATATTATTCTTTCGATTTGTTTTTGCAGTGACAATTCTTCGTAACATTAAAATTAAAATGTTATGAGTGAGATCTAATTATTATATATTAATTTTTTACGTTATTTCTTCATAATTGTATCAAATTTGGTGTTGCATGATGGTTGTCGTCTTAGTTGTAGCCTAGTTCAAAGCACTAACAAAACTATTTATCTAATAAACCTTGTATGTTTGTTGGTAATAAATGTTACCATTTATAAACTTTCCTGTCTCCAATCTTTGAGAAAATGTAAAAATTGATTTTGTGATTCTAATACTCCTATTTATTAGGTTTCTTGTGCCCCCTTATATGAAATTCTATTATTTAATTTATAAGATCCAGTTCGGTCAAAGTTCTTTAGTTTAGGAAGATTAATAGTAATTAACTTCGACAAAGATATAATATATATATATATATATATTTTTTTTTTATTTTTATTTTTTTTATTTTTTATTTTTTGGAGCCAAAAAAGATAAACCTGTATTCGTAACTGAAAATTTCGAAAATTATCCTACACCAATAGGAAATCATCAAACAACAACACAACTCAAGGTCTAATCTCATATATATATCATGTTAAATTGCGCATATCTTTACGATTACTTGCTTACTTAACCAAAAAAAAGAATATAACGCTACGATATTATAAACTTTAGCTAGTTGAGAAGGACCCCGAGGCAGCGATGGTGTGGTTTTGGAAAGCTATAAATGCAGGAGATAGAGTAGAAAGTGCCCTCAAGGACATGGCTGTGGTTATGAAGCAATTGGATAGAGCAGAGGAAGCCATTGAAGCTATCAAGTCTTTTAGGAGACTTTGCCCTAAGCAAGCTCAGGAGTCACTTGATAATGTCCTCATTGACCTTTATAAGGTATGCATGTTTATCATTTGCAACTACCTCAACTTCTATTAGTAATTCGTTATTCGTGCATACCAGATAATTATAACTTCTTTCATGATAATTAAATTATACAACATTTTAGTTCTTTTTTACAACACACTAATTTTTGGAATTAAAAAAAAAAAAAAAAAACGATTGTAGCTGTTTTATTTCTGCGATTTTCTATCCGTTATATAAATTAATTTTTTTTGCAACGGTTAATATATTTTTTTATCACTTTTTGTTAATAATTGCTAATGAGATTATTTTTTTGAAAACTTTTTTTTTAATATCTTTTTTGTTAATAATTGTTTAGGAGATTATTTTTTCGCAATGGTTTTAAATTATAGTTAATCACAACGGATTTTTAAACCGTTTCTTAGTATATAGAAAACATTGTGGCAATAGAGAATATGCAACATGACAATATAATATGATACGTTAAAGTTTTTTTTTTTTGCTAATTATGATACGTTAAAGTTATTTGCAACGATTTTACACCTTTTTGCAACAGTTATAAGTGTTGCAACAGATAAATAATGTGATAGTGAATCAAACCAAACAAAATTGAATCTTAGCCCCATAAATAATGTTGACTGTATAGATCTGACAATGATATTCACGTCTGTTGTATATATCTTCTCTTATAACATAATAAATGTATTTTGCAGAAATGTGGGAGAGTAGACGAACAGATAATGTTGCTGAAGCGAAAGCTTAGATTGATATATCTTGGGCAGGCCTTTAATGGGAAACTTACAAAAACTGCCCGCTCTCATGGGAAGAAATTCCAAGTTTCCATCAGCCAAGAAACGGCTAGAATATTGGTATGTATGAGACAAGATCATGATGTATTACACCATAAAAGCATTAATTGCTTTAAGTTGCTTTAAATATCTTCTTTTGCACCATTTTCCACACTACATGCATGCATTGATTATGTGGAAAACTCCTACTTCAATTTATTTTTGAGAAAATTAATGATATGCATGCTAAAGAATCTTATGAGGTTTTTTTTTTTTTTTTCACGATCTATGCAATAGATATTGAGTTAATTTTCACTTCGAATAGTACTAACAATTAATTTCTTTTGACTCTGATTTTTGTTTTTTTTTCGTCATCCAACTCATTATTACTATGATAGGGTAACTTGGGCTATGCCTATATGCAAAAAGCCAATTACATTGGAGCGGAGGTTGTATATCGAAAAGCCCAAATGATTGATCCAGACGCCAACAAAGCCTGCAACCTGGCCGTCTCCCTAATCAAACAATCCCGCTACGATGAGGCCCGTTCATTTGTTGAGGATGTTTTACAAGGTAGGCTTCCCGGTTCTGATGATGCTAAGCCAAGAAATAGAGCTGAGGAGTTGCTATTGGACCTTGAATCAAGACAGCCACCACCATTTTTGTCACAAATTCCGGGCCTAAGTTTAGAAGATGATTTTGTTAATGGGCTTGAACGTTTGATGGATGAATTGGTCCCTGGAAGATCAAGAAGGCTTCCAATTTTTGAAGAGATCTCTACATTTAGAAATCAGTTGGCATGTTAATATCACGAGTCTTGGTTCGTTTCAAAGGCTTTGTAAAGCAACAAAGCATAGATGGGAAGAAAAATATTGTACAGAAAATATGTGAAAATGGGGTTCACGTTGCAGCATGTTTATAGAGTGTTCAATAAGTGTTCTAATTAGTTGACGAATTTTGCCATGAGCAAATTTGTCAGAAGTCATATCTTGCTACGAAAATGCCTTTTACCTTATGTAGAGAGTGATAAAAAGAGTGCAACATCCTCAAGTATAGTTCTGTCTCCTTCGGAGAGGAAAAAAAAGAAAGAAAGTATGCGAAAATAATCTTCTAATGTAAATTATTCTGTAAATGAAGTTTTGGACTTTTTCTTGAGGGTATGTGAGTCTCTTTTTGCCTTGATGGACATAGTTTCATCACAAATTTCGTTAATACTGACATTATGTAACTCACATAAAATACTACACGTACGTGTATATGTTTACTTGTCATGTCAATTACAAAATATTAAAAACGTCTAGTTACATATTAAGTAGACATATCTATTAGAAAAAAAGAGTAGGCATATCAATCAGCAGTAAAAAAATAAGTTATATTACATGAGGTGATATATAGTAATATTTTTTCTGTAATTTTCATGTTAAAATAATATTCCAGACAAAAAAGATGTATCAACTAAGACGATACTTCAGTTAGTGAACGTCAAACGCATGACCAGGCTTTCCTCTGTTGCTATTATTCATTGGTGCTGCAAAAATTAACACTAATTAAGAAATTATGTGCAACATCTGTCAACCTTGTCTATACTACGAGCTACATTTATCTTCAATAAGTAATGGAAAAAATGAATAGATTCGAGTATAAGATATAAATTATTCATGCGATATGTCGGAGTACTTTAGACATTTTAATACTGTAAAAATCTAATAATTTGATAAGTTCACAACGAATATGATAAGCTATCTTTCTATATTTGATGATAGCATTAAGTCTTTAGTCATATTTTAAAAATAAAAAAAACTATTAAATTATTATGATGTCACAGAATTTAAAACATAACATACAATTTCATTTGACACAAAATTATTATTTGTATTTTATCGTAATTTCAATTAAAAAACTATTCTGAGTAATTTAGCAAAAACAAACCTAATCTGAGTACGTAACAATAAGACGAGTCCAATTTTAAGACCTAACGGGCATCTTTATCCCTTTTTTTTTTGGGATCGAGTAACCTGATAGACAGTTAGACATTAAATAATATTATCCAGTCAATCTTATACCTCCTCTTTTAATTCCTTAGACAAGCAGCCTTACATTGACGATGCGACTCTACATGATTGTGCACAAAAAATTCCTTGTGTTCGACTAACGTCTTATTTAATAATGATATAAAAGTAGATCGTTAATAGGTTAATGTGTGATCACCAAAAGTAAAGTAACACTTCAAACGCTCTCTCTATTCATGTTGAATACCCAGAGTCAGTTCTACTGGGTAAGGTCAGGGTCCTTCCTTTACTTCTTCAAGAGAGATATGATAGTTATGATCATGACCTGAAGGAACTTAAGCACTTGTACAATACTCAAGTCAAGCCTTAGGAGGCTAACGTAAATTATTACGTAAGCTCCAAAATTATAAATTACATTAAAATTGAAAAAACTATGTAAAATTTATAATTACATAAAAAGAGTCAAAATAATAATTATGACACATTGAAACACTTAATATTTAGAACTTTATTTTAATAAATGAATCTGTTGATCGAATGACTCGATTTTCCAACTGCCATACTAACAAATAGGCGCCGCCAGAAATCATATCTTATCGTTAGACTATCCTCAATGGAGTCTCTATAATGGGTCTCTATCTATCATTTTAGAGACCCATATAGAGACTAAGATCAATTTTAGAGATCCAAGAGATCAAGACAAAAAAACTGTTTTAAAAACCGATTTAGATTAAAAAAAAAAAAAATCTCCAATGACGGTCTTTATAAAATTGAGTCTCTATATTGTGTTAATTTTAATTTTACATAATAATTTGATTATGTGTTATTTTTCTTCGTGTGTTACTTTTTTTTTAATTAATTGTTATTTAGATTATTTCAACTTCTTTAACGAATATTTCAACCAAAAAATAAATAAATTGCGACGAACATAACATTTAAAAAATTAGGATTATGTTTAATTAAATAATTGAATGAAAAAAACTAATTACAAATCTCTAATTAAAAAAAATCATACGTAAAAAAAATCTTAATTAAATTTACCCATTAATTAATTTTTTCTCGTGTGTTACGTTTATATTTGTTTTTTCTTCTTTATTTTATTCAATTAATTAATAAAATAACCTAAACTAAAAATAAAATAGAAAAATTTATTTTTTCAACAAGCAGCAATATCGGTTCAAAAAAAAAACAAGCAGCAATAAAAAAGTTTACCAAACCAAAAAAACTAAACTAAAAAATTAAAATAAAAAAATAAAATACAAAACTATAATTTTTTTTAAAAAAAGTCTAATTAAAAAACCCTAAATACAAAACCTTAATTAAAAAAGCCTAATTACAAAATCATAATTAAAAAAACCCTAAATAAATATAATGTTAAGGTGAAAAACTTCAACTGCTCCGAGCTGCACTTCAAGTTGGACCTAAACCTGCAAAACAAAAGAACCTAGGGAGTTGCCCACGGTGCCCACTCCAACACGCTAATCAGTTAATGTGGGATGGAGCTTGTAAATTATGAGAGATGGTTATTTTTCATACATTTTCCTGTGGAACTATTCCTATTTTATACTTGTGATAAGAAGATTCCCTAAATGAATAAGAATTCCACTAAGATCAGAACTCCTAAGAGTCCTCCTTTGCTCAGCAATCCCTGGGATTGTATCACCCATGAATCCTTCTTCATCCAGTCTCCTCGATCTTATCCTTATCCTCATGGCTCCCTTGCTCGCGCGCCTGCCTAGTTGCTCCGCTGGGTTCAGGGCTTGAAGAAGAACAGGGATGGCCATTATTACCAGAGCTGGAGCCCAGGCTTGAAGGAAGACAGGGCTGACCATTATTACCAGGGCTGGAGCCCTACCCCTATCATCTGCCCTCCTAATCCCCTGAGCTGGCACACAGGTCTGGGGATTGTCACAATCATTGGGGCTCTTCATCTTCCTCAGCGGTTACTAGCCGTTGCAACCGCCCACTGTGCAGATCCCTCTAACTTTGCTGCCACTTTGTAGGCACGTTTCCTGCAATTCACGTCGCCACTCCCCACGATCCTACATGGGTCGACTCATCTGTATGTGGGGCCTCGTGGGGTCCTTTATAAAGGGGGCCCTCCCTGGTACATGCCTCATTCTCATTCCATTATCCTTTAACTTTCTTTTACTCTTTTGCCAATCCTCGCTCGCTACACCTTATCACTGTCTAGGTGCTCTTTTTCCTTTCTCCTCCACTAACGGATAGGTCCCCTCAGTTAGGCGCTGCCGATGGCTCTAGTGATGGTCTCAAAGATATCCCTCATACCCCTAGAAGTTCCGAACCCATCACTGCCATCCCGATTTCCCAGAGTCCTCATCCCACTAGGGGTACTAGAAAGAGTTTCAAGAGACCTAGGTCTAAGTCTTCCCACCATCGTACAGGCGCGACGCCCTCGGGTCCTGCTAGGATTGATGATCTATTGGTTTTTGGTGTCGAGCGTAAGGTCTGTACCACCCAGAAGAGGTCCATCACCCACCTTAGGGGCCTAGGAGCCATTCCCCCTAACTTTAAGGTTTATGTCCCGAGTGATGGTAGGCCAGCATCCGCCTGCGGGCCTGGCCCAGGAGAGGTTACCTTCTACTATGAACAACTCCTTATAGGTCGTCAACTTCTGCCGTCCTATTTGGTAGAGATTTTCAACTACCTTCAAATTAGTCCTGCCCAGGTCACCCCTAACAGTTGGAGGCTCATGGTAGGTTTTTACGTTTTGTTGAAGGAGCTGGGCTATACCCCTACTTCCAGACTTTTTCTCTTCTACCATTACCTTAAGACCACTGACAAATCTTCTGGATGACATTATTTTTCCTCCCGCCATCACCCCTTAATCGTTGACGTCCCTGACAATTCTAAGAACTGGAGCCATAAATTTTTCTTTGTAAAGTCCCCCACGGGTTGGAAGGTCAGGAGTATCTGGGTTGTTCCTCCTGAGATAGCCAAGGACCTCCCACCCTTGATGAGGTTGAGAAATCAGTCATTGAAGAGCTTAAGAAAGCCATCCTTATTAAATGCGACGACCTTCTCTCATCAAAGAGGGTAACCACAAGTGGCTTATTTTCATGGCCCACAACGTCGAGAGTCGGGGCTCCTCCTTTACCCACTTCACACCGTAGTACCAGGGCTAGAGAGAAGGCTCTTACCGCATCTCCTCCAGTTATTGCCCCTAACCTTAAGAAACCTGAGCCTCCAACCTCCCACTCGTCATCTGACACTGAGGGTTAAGTTTTATCATCGTACCTACTTTCACCTTCTTATTTGTTTATGAAGTTCTTATTAACTTCATTTAAGCTCTCATTTGTGTAGATAACATGAAGATCTCAGAGCTTGTTACTTCCACCCGTGGTGAAAGAGTGACCAGAAGGCGTTTGGCTAAGGTTTTCGGGCAGCCTGTTCCGAAGAAGCAAAGGACGGCCTTTCCCGAAGGTGATGCGAAGGTGCAGATCCTCGAGGAGCCTCCCGTTCCTTCCCCGAAGAAGCCTGTCTCCATTGAGGGGCACCCGGTTCCTCCCCTGGACTATCCTGGCTCACCCACCACCGGGCCTATCAAAACTGGGGCTATTGGTTCCCCAACTTTACCTGAAGTACCACCGGTCCTACCTCGTAGGCGTTTTTCGTCTCCACCCCTATCTTTAGTCGCCCCCAGGACCTCGTTCTCCTCCCTTCAGATTGATGTATTGCAGGAGGAGCAGCGTTGCCTTCTTGGCGAGGCCTATCAGATCAACACCCCACGTCTACGCAAGCGTGGCGGGTCCGTCTTACCTGGCCCCATCCTTGGCTTTGACGACGAGATAGAGATTGACGACGGGCAGGGTGGTACCATTCGTGTTTCCGCTCGCCGCCTTACTGCGGCCAGGGCTGACCAAGAAGTCAAGGAAGCTTTTTACAAGGTAATTTATCCTATTTTCCCCTCACCGGATTACTTAGCTTTTTCCTAATGCTTTGTTCTTGTATTTTCAGAGCTGGTTAGACCTGAACCACCTCCATGGGATGCTCTGTTAGAGATATGCCATAATGCTACATATTTAGATGACATATATTAGGGCATTTTGACATATATTAGGGCATTTTGACATTTACTTATAGCATTAGTGTTTATATGTTTGTTTACATATTGACATAATTAACACATTCATATTCTTCTTCTTTTATGTGTATGAATGAGTCCCTAGTATTTTCATTATAGGAATGTATTCTAAAAGCGTTTAGAATATGTTGGTGTATTTCCTTAATATGATAAATACTTAAAGTATTCATAGTCCTTAGATTATTTGATCGAGACTTCAATAATCTATTACGGACTATCACATGTGTTGTTACCTTTGATTAACATATGGATGTTAATGATAAAAGATGGTGAGCCACATGCCATAATAGTATAGGGATGCGATTAACAAATATGTGGGTGACTATTAGTTGAATAGATCACTGAATGTGACGTGAATAACAAATTACATGATTTTAGATTAATAATTTGTTATTCGTTGTGATTGTGCATATAATCCTTAGACTTGAGACATTACGGCTGTCATATGCATTAGGGTTTGATTCTAGCGTTTGGACAATGATTGTTTCAACAAACGAGATGAGATGCGTCCTCTCGCAGTTTCATTTGTCGGTATAGGGATTGATAGGTAGTAGTCAAGATAGGATCCATTAACCTCCGACGTGAGGCGATGTCCTATGCGATCTAAGCTTGGTTGTTTAATGAGAAAATCCTTGGCCGAGGTGTGAATGATGGAAAAATAGTTTTCCATGTGTCATCTCTCATTACACCAATTAGATCTATGCATAGTATCGAGTTTATGAACTTAATCGAATCATAGTTCTTGCTCGACGGGACAATTAATGGAAGGATTAGATTGTACAATAATCGGCGACCATAAATAGATTCACTTGAATAAGAATTCATTGCTTTATAAATTGTCTTGATACGTTAGTAGCTAGAACGTCACTCAAGAACTTTGAGGGTGTTTTGAGAATGACGGGAGATATTCTCTAAATAAATCGAATAGTTTGATTAACATTGAAAGTGTTCAATGTTTCTTTAGTGCTATATAGCGGTGAATCTAGAAAGTCACACACAATAGAGCATGACGGATATTTTTCCTATTGAGCTTGATTTAGTTTCTCTTGAGTTGTTAAAGTGTTAACAATTGTAATTAGTTTTCTCTTAAATTGTTAAAGTGTTAACAATAGTATTTTGTTTCTCTTGAATTGTTAAGGAGTTAACAATGGTGTGATTGACCTTTAAAAGTTATTGTGGTTAATATGCAATTATTATTAAGTGTTGGGGCTAATGTAGTTGTTTTCATAATTTCAACTAATGGTGATTAGGTTGAATATTTAAATGTCTTAGTGGAAGAATACTACACAATATACATATGATGTATATATGTATATTATTACATTAGTGAAAGAATACTACACAATATACATATGATGTATATATATATGTATATTATTACATTAGTGGAAAAATACTACACAATGTATGATATATATATTTTTCTTTTAACAAAAGCTAGACAACACAACCATAATTTGAGAAAGCTTGTCTTCTCTTTTCTTTCAAAAGGGAGACAAGACACCCTAGAAACATGACTTATCTTCTTTTCATGAGAAAAATGTTGTCAACCTTCTCTTTCTCCATGCTCCTACATAAATGAAACAAAAAAAAAAAGGAGCTAAGCCTCCATGGCCGATTTCAGAAAAATAAAAACAAGAAAGAGAAGAAGAAAAATCTTCTTCAACTCTTCAAAGAGAATAGCCTCCATGGCTGAAAAATAAAGAGAAAAACGCAGCCATATTAGATGCAAGAAGAAGGAAATGGTTTTGCTCTCTTCTTCATAATCAAGCTCATAAATCTTCCATGGTAAATCTAGCACAAAACAACCATGAAGGTGGAGAAACCATTCTTTGCTCTTGTGGACGGACTAGAGCTCTTGTGCTTTCAAGGGATAGTGTCTTCCATCAAGTGATAAGAAATTTCAGATTCATGCCTCCTATGAGTTGTCTACAGGAGGTATCTTCTACTTCTATCACTTGTCAATATATATATTTGCTATATATATATGTTTTTCATATGTTAATCACATGATGTCAATATTAGAGTTTTATATGAACATTATGCTTTGAATTCCAGAAATTTTTGAATGTCATGTTTCGCTTCCGCTCGATTCTTAGCTTGATGATGTTCATAGCTCTAAATATACAAGATCCTTCAAGCGGTATCAGAGCAAGGACTTGATGTTCATGTGATTACATATGTGTTTGCTTAAAGTTTCTAAAGTCTTGAGCACAAAAGAACAAGGAAAGAGTTTCAACATTTCTGAAAATATTTCTGTCAACTGTTTTTGCATGACTGTTTTGGCATAGTAAATGTTATTAGATTTGGCTGATTTTTGGATATGTTATGCTATAGAGATAGTATAACATTTTGCCCTCTAATATACATATCCTAATTTCGTTGCTAAGGGTTTCAAAAAATCAAAATCAGTAAGTTCACTGATTCTCGCGTAAGGCTGGACAGTTTGTGTAGTTGTGTTCTAAGAGGCATAACTCAGTTAATTTAACTCCGAATTGAGTTTTGTTTGATTCTAAAACAATCTACACTCGAAGAGCTACATCTCTGTAAAATTTCAGAATTTTTGGAGCACTGTGGATAGGCTAAACGAGTCAAAACAGTTGGTATATGTGCAACAGATTTATGATGGGTCATAAATTGAAAGCAATGACTAATTGGTTTGATTTTGGTTAAGTCCAATGGGTTTAAAAATCAGTGGGCTTTAGTCTAATAAGATTAGATGAGATTGTTTTTCTTAGTGAAGATTAAAATGAGCCTTGGAACTCAAATTGGGCCATAAAATTAAGAAAGGATTTGCATTGGGCCTTATTGAACAAGTATGGACTTAAAATTGGTTTTATCTAGTTCTTTTGTGTTGTTTAACATGAGATGCTAAAATCTCAAGATATGAAACTTATTGCAAACATCCCTTTTATTTATTTAATGTATTGGATACATTAGTTTGTGTTAGCTTGCTTGTTTAGCTTTATTGTTTATGTATATGATGCATATCCTATGCTTTATGAGTTTTATCTTACATTATGATGTTGGATGATAAATGGTGAATTTGATAATGGACTTGGTTAATTAGTTGTAATTTTATTAGATGGCGTTGTAAATAATTATATCATTCATTAGTATGTAATTGAGACATAAGTCTCGTTTTTTTTTCTTGCAAATTGAGAGAAATTTGTAATGAGACATAATGTATGTAATTTCTACAAGAAGTTTGCTAGAAGACCATTGGAGACTTTCAAGGAGTTGGAGGTGCTTTGGATCTTTGAAGAATTCAAGAAGACAAGACCAAAGAAGACATGTTGATGTGTTTGTTTAGGATTTAATTTTGTCTTAATTTAATTCATAGTCCAAGTCCATGATGTATGATTTTGTATGTTTGTTTATTTATTTGCCTATATGTGATGTATGCTTATAAATGAACTAATGTGCAAAGTGAGACCTAATTAAATTCAAAATCTTCCTACGTGCAAACATATTAGATTGTAAAGCGATAAAAGTGTTTATCGTTGCCCTCCACTATCCTAGGTTATATTTGTTCGATTGGGTATGTCTTGGCTAACCCAAAGGTAGGAAGACATATTCCATGAAAGTATTATGTTTACCTAGCAAGCATATTGATGTTGTGTTGTTCCAATATCACGAGACCAATAACGCACTAAAGCTGAGGTTCGGGATTCAAATTGTCACAACACTGTGACGGTGAGTATAATCTAACTAGATCACGTTTCCAATAATGCACCAAAGCTGAGGTTACGGTGATTTAGGGGCAAAATGGTCATATCTTATATAGTGATATAGATAGTAATCGTTGCAAACTTTTTGTATGTATATTCTAATAATGCACCAAAGTTGAGGGGTATTCATATTAAAGAGAACTATGGTCATCTACTAATGAATCTTTAATTAGATTCACGATCTTATTTAGGAAGTGTGGGACTCGATAAAATTAGTGGGAGATATCATTTAATTAAAGGCCAAATTAAATATTTTAACAAGTTTATGTCAACTAGCGATCTTATTTTCTGCATACGTTTATGGCTACAACTATGAACCTGTCGTTTTTAATTAACTAGATTTTATATCGCGCAACCGGACCAAACTTTTTGATTAACGTTATCATCTAAGAATGGTTCTGAGAAACTTAATAAAATCTTAGAATTACATGTTCCGTTATTTTTCATATTGATAATGTATCAAAACGAAAAGTTGTAGTACTTATGGATGATAAGTAAAACAAATTAAACATGCTAAGAATTTGTATTCTTTCATAGTTTGCATAAGGGTATGCAAGATGTAAAGAATATAATTCTAAACTTGCAAATGGTTTTGTAGTAAGAATATTTAATGCATGATATTAGATATAAATGAAATTCATTCTCATATTTGTATTTCCTCTTTGGTTAGTGGTAATACAAAGAAGAAAGGCAAAGAGAGACGATTTCTATTAGCCAGTGGGAGCATATCTAAGAAGAAAATTAAAGATTGTATAGGCATGTGTAAATGATGTTTTCATAGCCTTAAAATCGGATATTAAAAGAGGTTTTAATCCAAAGTATCTTTATAGCTTGAATGTCAAGGTTGTAAAGCTACTATGAATTATAAATCTTATTTGATTGCGATTGGTACTACTTTATGGATTCTAGTAAAACATTAGTGAATGTGTTCGAGGATAGAATCTTAATCTCAGTAGTGCGCTTTCGGAAGGGTGAAATGTTTTAAGTGTTAGCAAATGAAATAAAGGTTGTTGCGTTAGCTAAACACAATTTGTTTGGATGCCTTCTGGACATATTTTGTATTTTAAGGTTTATACCTAAATGATATTAGGAATAAAATGTATATTCCTAAAGCTTGTAAAAGCGCATTATAGTGTAGTCTTTATTATCTTGATATGGACGAAAGAATGTATTGCAAACATATTGTCAACCGTTATAACTATCCACCAAATTTTAAGATTACTCAAATAATCTAAATTAATTGTAGTTTCTACATGATTAGGTTTTTCTAATAATAAGATGATGATTAGGTTGGTTTGATCAACTTATACATCTTATTTATTGGAATGGTAACCAAGTCATCCTTTGTTTGATAAAGGATTGAAACTACTAGGCAATTTAGATTAGTACATGTTGATGTATTTGGAGCTATTTGTGAATAGGCTCGTATAGAAAAATGTATTAGTGCTTTATGATCAGATTATGAAGGTAAAATACTTAAGTACTATTTTGTTTAAGTATCCTAAAATTTTGATATAGTATCGAAATTAATAATACCCGGTGTACCACAATTAAATAGGATTTTCTTAGTGAAGAAACCGTGCTTTGTTGGACATAGTAGAGTTGTTGATTAGTTTGACTAATCATCCTATTTATTTATGGATCGTACTTTCCTCAATTTAATTTTAGTTGAATAGTAAATTTCTACTATTGTTAGAACTTTATATTTGATATAAGTTGGATAACAACCAATGATTAAATTTGTTAATTTTGGTTTGTCCTACTTTTATTGAAAAGCTTTGTACGGACTAGTCGGAGTTTTGGTTAAAGGTAATTTTATAGTATATCCTAATTTTGTATGATATAATTTCTATTTAATGATCAATGTCTATTGATCTATTATATTGTAATCTTTCTTGAAGAAAAAGTTTTGTTCAAGAAGATGTTACTTTCTAATAAAATAGAAATTGAGGATGTATCCTCTAAAGCTATAAAATCACCTAGACCAAAGTAATGAATCTGTTCAATAAGGTTTGAGATGTGTCATCACACAAGATCTTTGCAAATCTAGTAGTGTATCTCATTCTTTAAAAGAATATAGGGATATCTTTTTGGAAGCACAAAAGTTGTTTGTGTATTTGAGATAATGATCAATTAGTTGGTCCTATAATTTACAAAGAAACAGTATATTTGATATCGACTCCAAGAAACTATATAATGCAAAGCATAATAATGAGACTCCATGTACTTTAGCTTAATCTGGATATTGATCTCCAAGATAAAGGTTGAAGTTAATAGAAAAAAGGTAATGACCTTTTATCGCTATATTGGTTTCTAAAAGATATTATCAAAGCCAAAGTGTTAGCTATGATGAAGTCCTTTTACCAATTATTGTGCTTTAGTCTCGTTGTATTATGCTAGACATTATAGCACATTATATTACTATGTTGATGATTCTGATCTATTGATATAAGTAATATGTGCATACTTGATAAATCCACTTGTGGATTTTTAAGTGAATTCTTTGGAAATGTTTCAACCATTTCAAATGAGATTAAAGAGTTAGATTTCATTTAAAATGTAGATGAACCTTGTGATTGCAAAAGAATAGTGGGAGCGCATCCACTTTTTTATGATTGCAATAATGATGACTTTAATATCATAGTTGATGATATGTGTGTTGTGATATTAGTTATAGTCTAGTCATATTAAATGCTCTCCATATGGAACATATCGTTCGTATCTTGTGAATTCGTTGCTATGATAATAGTACGAAGAGATTACTCAGCATATTCCTTAAATTGTACAAAGAGTATTTTTAGGAAAGTGTTCAAGAAACTCTAGTTGCATAACAAATTTGTATTCAAAGTTATAGTAACTTCATATTTGTTATATTATGTACAAGACTTGATATTGCGTAAACTGTAAAGTGTTACGAGTAAATATCAGTCCAATCCAAGTTTGGGAATGGTTGATAAAAATTGAAGTATATTCTTAAGTACTTGGGAAGCACTAAAGATATATTTTAGTTCATGGAGGAGGTAAATTCCGTAGTGACAGATTTACTAATTCAGATTCTTAATCTGAATCTTATAATATAATGTCTATGTTAGGGTTCACGTTTATTTGTAGTGGGAGCTTAGTAAGTTAAAAAGGTTCTGAACAAACTATAGATTCCATTACATAACTCATGTCTTTTGTGATATGTAATATTACGAAAGAAGTTGTTTGGATCGAGAAAATCATACGAGTTGGTTATGGTTCCTATCGTTAAGTTGTAATGCTTTTATTGTTACGACTATACGGAGCTACTGCACAACTCATGTCATTTTGTGATATGTCATAATACTACATATTTGGATCACATATATTGGGGCATTTTGACATTTACTTATGGCATTAGTGTTTATATGTTTGTTTACATATTGACATAATTAACACATTCATATTCTCCTTCTTTTATGTGTATGAATGAGTCCCTAGTATTTTCATTATAGGAATGTATTCTAAAAGCGTTTAGAATATGTTGGCGTATTTCCTTAATATGATAAATACTTAAAGTATTCATAGTCCTTAGATTATTTGATCGAGACTTCAATAATCTATTACGGACTATCACATGTGTTGTTACCTTTGATTAACATATGGGTGTTGATAAAGGATGGTGAGCCATGTGCCATAATAGTATAAGGATGCGATTAACAAATATGTAGGTGACTATTAGTTGAATAGATCACTGAATGTGACGTGAATAACAAATTACATGACTTTAGATTAATAATTTGTTATTCGTTGTGATTGTGCATGTAATCCTTAGACTTGAGACATTATGGCTGTCATATATATTGGAGTTTGATTATAGCATTTGGACAATGATTGTTTCGACAAACGAGATGAGATGCGTCCTCTCGCAGTTTCATTTGTTCGGTATAGGGATTGACAGGTAGTGGTCAAGATAGGATCCATTAACCTCCGACGTGAGGCAATGTTCTATGCGATCTAAGCTTGGTTGTTTAATGAGGAAATCCTTGGCCAATGTGTGAATGATGGAAAAAGAGTTTTTCATGTGTCATCTCTCATTACACCAATTAGATCTATGCATAGTATTGAGTTTATGAACTTAATTGAATCATGGTTCTTGCTCGACGGGATAATTAATGGAAGGATTAGATTGTACGATAATCGGCGACCATAAATAGATTCACTTGAATAAGAATTCATTGCTTTATAAACTGTCTTGATACGTTAGTAGCTAGAACATCACTCAAGAACTCTGAGGGTGTTTTGAGAATGACGGGAGATATTCTCTAAACAAATCGAATAGTTTGATTAACATTGAAAGTGTTCAATGTTTCTTTAGTGCTATATAGCGGTGAATCTAGAAAGTCACACACAATAGAGCATGACGGATATTTTTCCTTTTGAGCTTGATTTAGTTTCTCTTGAGTTGTTAAAGTGTTAACAATTGTAATTAGTTTTTTCTTGAATTGTTAAAGTGTTAACAATAGTATTTTGTTTCTCTTGAATTGTTAAGGAGTTAAAAATGGTGTGATTGACTTTTAAAGTTATTGTGGTCAATATGCAATTATTATTAAGTGTTGGGGCTAATGTAGAAATATGAAAAGGTTGTTTTCATAATTTCAACTAATGGTGATTAGGTTGAATATTTAAATGTCTTAGTGGAAGAATACTACACAATATACATATGATGTATATATGTATATTATTACATTAGTAGAAAAATACTACACAATATGTATATATATATGTGTGTGTATATATATATATTTTTCTTTTAACAAAAGCTAGACAACACAATCATAATTTAAGAAAGCTTGTCTTCTCTTTTCTTTCAAAAGGGAGACAAGATACCGTAGAAACATGACTTATCTTCTTTTCATGAGAAAAAGGTTGTCAACCTTCTCTTTCTCCATGCTCCTACATGGATGAAACAAAAAAAAAAGGAGCTAAGCCTCCATGGCTGATTTCAGAAAAATAAAAATAAGAAAGTGAAGAAGAAAAATCTTCTTCAACTCTTCAAAGAGAATAGCCTCCATGGCTGAAAAATAAAGAGAAAAACGCAGCCATATTAGATGCAAGAAGAAGGAAATGGTTTTGCTCTCTTCTTCACAATCAAGCTCATAAATCTTACATGGTATATCTAGCACAAAACAACCATGAAGGTGGAGAAACCATTCTTTGCTCCTGTGGACGACCTAGAGCTCTTGTGCTTACAAGGGATAGTGTCTTCCATCAAGTGATAAGAAATTTCAGATTCATGCCTCCTATGGGTTGTCTACAAGAGGTATCTCCTACTTCTATCACTTGTCAATATATATATTTGCTATATATATGTTTTGCATATGTTAATCACATGATGTCAAGATTAGAGTTTTATATGAACATCATGCTTTGAATTCCAGAAATTTTTGAATGTCATGTTTCGCTTCCGCTCGATTCTTAGCTTGATGATGTTCATAGCTCTAAATATACAAGATCCTTCATGCTCCATAAGGCCTTAGTGGCTTATGACAGGGTCGAGATCAGCTCCTCTTTGGCTGTACTCCGAGCTAAAAAGAAAGCCAAAGCCTATAAACGACGCCTCGAGGAACACCACCGGGCCTATGCCAAAGCTTTTGACAATGACCTGGGCACCTTTAACAAAATGGAAGCCCTGATTGAGAAGCAAAGTACTATTATCTAGGAGGCTGGACTTTATCAATCCCTTTCTGGGGACATCCTTATAGTAGCACTGACATCGCAGTTGTCGGAGGCTTAAGAGACCTGTTGTCGTATCCTTGCTGAATGAGAGCTGGCTATACAGTCTTACGAGAAGCTCGAGAAGGAGCTAAAAAAGGCCTCTGCCCGGGCCGTTGGTGCCCAGGCCAATTATGATCAACTGGTGCAGGTTGTCGGCTCCCATGGAGAAGTTGCCATTGCCGCCTATAAGGAAAGTGACGTTTTTAAGGCTCTGTTAGGGGAGCTGCTTCGTCCTGTCATTAAAAAAGCTAAATACGACGCTGAAGTCGCCCTCATGAAGGATGTGCAGGCCCGCTTGCAAGGCCAGGGCATTCAGATTGATTTGTCGGACCTCCTTGGCGAAGCCCCTCCTGACCCAGAGATTCACTTGTGATCCTCCCCAAGTCATAGGCGTAGTTAGAAGAAGCCCGCCTTCCCTGGACCTGCTTTAACATTTTGCTAATTTTCAGTTGTTGCTTTCACCCAGGGGCTTTGATCCCCTCATTGTACATTCTTCTTTTGTTTTTGATGAAATTTTATTTCCAGGATTTCCTGGGTTTTTAATATGCAAACCCTTTCTAAGTTCGCTTTCTCGTTTTCTTCTTTGAGTTTTATCTTAGTCGTATTTTGACTCTGCTTTGTGTATGCTAGGTTCTTTGAACCTCTGGCCCTTTTTCTTTGGTAGTACTTCCCTTGGAACTCATGATCTTTTTCAGGGACAGCCTTGTCAGCGGAGATGAGTCATTTTATCCACAGAGCGCAACCCTTTCCGGGCACAAACCATTTTGGATCGTGATATCAGATCCTTCAAGAAGAGCTCTCTAAACATAATACAGGAGCAAAACAAAATCTTTGGGAGGGAACAGAGCTTTTATTATTTCAAAGAGCATTACATAGACTTCTATCTAATTCTATTTATTCACTAACATTATTCTGGAGATGTTATATGAAATATTTTCTAAGATGTTCAACATTCCGCTAGGTTCTTCTAACCTAAAGACTCCTGGCCTGATTTCCTTTGACGCTAGATAAAGGCCTTCCCAGTTTGGCCCCAACATTCCCTGTCCAGGTTGGGATTTGAAGATGGCCTTCCTGAGCACCCAATCTCCTTCTCGGATATTTTTGAGTCGGACCTTCCTGTCAAAGGATCTGGTCATGGTTCTTTTTTCCTCCAGCATTTTTATTTGTGCCTTCTGCCGAAAGTCCTCGATCAGGTCGAGATCCTCACAGAGTCCCTGATCATTTATTTCTTCCTCATAAAGCTGCACCCGACTACTTGGAATGCCCACCTCCACCGGGAGCATCACCTCCGTGTCAAATGTTAGCGAGTACGGGGTCTCCCCTGTTGCGGTGCTTGGGGTTGTCCGGTGAGCCCACAGGACCTCTGGCAGCACGTCCGCCCACAGTCCTTTTGCCTGCCCCAGCTTGGTTTTGATGCCCTGCAAACTAGCTCGGTTAGTTACCTCGACTTGCCTATTAGTTTGAGGTAAACTACAGAAGCAAATTTTAGTTTAATCCCTATCTCCTCGCATTTGCCACGGAAGTAACTAGAGTCAAACTGCCTGCCATGATCTGTGATCAGGGCCCGAGGCACCCCAAAGTGACACACTACTGATCTCTAAACAAAGCTCCAGGCTACTCCTTCGGAGATTCTAGGGACGGCCTCAGCTTCCACCCATTTGGTGAAGTAGTCAACCATCACGAACACAAACTTCTTCTGACCCTTGGCCAGAGGTAAAAGTCCCAGAATATCCAGCCCCTACTGGGAAAAAGGCCAGGGGCTGACCATGTAGGTCAACTCTGTTGCCGACTGCCGAGGTATCCTGGAAAACCTCTGGTACGTATCACATCTTTTCACCATTTCCAACGCATCCTTCTGCATCGTAGGCCAGTAATATCCCTGCCGGAGGGTCTTCCGGGCTAACGCTCTGCCCCCCAAGTGATTTCCACATACCTCTTCGTGTATCTCTCTGAGCACCTAACCGCCCTCTTCTTGAGTTATGCATTTCAGTAGAGGCCATGCGTAGGCTCGTTTGTATAGCTGCCCCCCCAGCATAATAAATTTCGAAGCTCATCGCTCTATGCTCCGAGCCTCCACTCAATCATAGGGGAGATCACCTTCCTTCAAATAGGCCTTTATAGGTTGTATCCAATTTCTACTCATGGCTATGGCTGCAACCTCCAATGTCGGGGCTTCTATCTCGCTTACTTTTATAATCACCGGGGCTGAGGAACTCACAGCCAGTCTTGCGAGATAGTTTGCCCGCTCATTCTCGGATCGCGGTACCTAGCTGACATAGAAATGCTCGAGCCCCTGGGCTAGCTCCTTGACCTTGCTAAGGTAGGCCAACATGGTCGAGTCTTTCGCTTCATACTCATCTAGCACCTGATTCGCTACTAACTGTGAGTCTGTAATCATATCCACCTTCCTTGCTCCGAGTAAGATAACCGTTTTTAAGCCTACTATCAGTGCCTCGTACTCAGCCTCATTGTTGGAAGCCGGAAACAAAAACTTGAGTGAGTACTAACTTTCTGTTTCGTCGGGGCTAGTGATTAGAACCCCAGCCCCGCTCCCTTGCTTCCCTGAAGCTCCATCAACCTGTACCTTCTAGGGAGAATCGTCTTCCTCGATCTGGTCCCCTGTACATTCTACCACAAAGTCAGCTAGGGCCTGTGCCTTAATGGTTGTTCGGGGCTAATAGATGATGTTGTACTGACTGAGGTCTACGGCCCATTTTAGCAAATACCCGAAAATTTCTGGCTTCTTTAGAACTTGCCTGAGGGGCATATCTGTTAAAACTCGGATTGTATGGGCACCGAAGTAATGTCTAAGTTTCCGTGCTGCAGTTAACAGAACCAACGCCATCCTCTCCAGGGTTGAGTACCTGAGCTCTGGTCCCTGCAGGACCTTGCTTACGTAATAGACTGGTTTCTGAAGCCAATCCTCCTCTCTTACCAGGGCTGCAGCCACCGCCTTGCTTGAACTAGTGAGGTACAACGTCAGGACTTCTCCCTTTTCAGGCCTTGACAAGAGTGGAAGTGATGCCAGGTACCTTTTTACCTCCTCAAAAGCTTCTTGACACTGATCAGACCATTGGAAGTTTTTTGGATTCCCCAACACCCTGAAAAAAGGAGCACATTTGTCCGTAGACCTGGACATGAATCTGCTCAGGGCTGCTATCTTTCCGGCCAACTTCTACACATCATTGACACTCCTCGGGGGGTTCAAATTCAGTATGGCCTGGACCTTGTCTGGATTCGCCTCTATGCCTCGACTGATAACCATTAAACCCAAGAACTTGCCTGCTCGGACCCCAAAGGCACAATTTTCTGGGTTAAGCTTAATCCCGTACTGCTCCAAGGCGGCAAAGGTTTCTGCTAGGTCTGCCATATGGGTGTGAGCGTGCTTGCTTTTAGTTAGCATATCGTCGACGTACACTTCTATGTTCTTCCCAATTTGTTTGTCAAACACCTTATTCACCATGCGCTGATATGTAGCCCCGGCATTTTTCAGCCCAAAAGGCATTACTCTGTAACAGTAGGTCCCCATGTCCATAGTAAAGGTTGTTTTTTCCTCATCTTCTAGGGCCATTATGATTTTATTATATCCTTTAAATGCATCCATGAATGTGAGTAACTCACAGTCAGAGGTAGCATCTACTAGCTGATCTATCTGAGGCAAAGGATAACAATCCTTAGGGCACGCCTCATTGAGGTCTTTTTAATCAACGCACAACTGCCACTTCCTGGGGCCCTTGGCCACAAAAACCAAGTTGGCCAACCACTCCGGGTATTGCACAGCCCTTATATGGCCTGCTTCCAGCAACTTTCGGACCTCTTCCCTGATGTTTCTGCTCATCTCTTCCCTAAAATTCTATTTTTTCTGGCGGATGGGTCGGAACATTGGGTCCACGTTCAACTTGTGAACCATCACAGATGGGTCTACTCCTGTCATGTCAGTCATACTCCAAACAAATATATGTGGGTTATAAGAAAGGAAATTGATTATACCTTGTCGCAGGTCCGGAGAGAGGTCTTGGCCTATTTTTACTCGCCGGCCTTGTGAAAAGTCTACCTCCTCCAAATCCTCAATTCGAGCAAGTTCCTTCCTCTTCTTGCCTTCTGATTCATCGGGACTCCAGGGCTCCGGGCCTTTCATCTTGAGGGAAGTAGCATAGTAGCGATGAGCGGCCAACTGATCTCCTCTAATGGTGGCCACCCTTCCAGGAGTTGGGAACTTCAGGGCTTGATGCAGCAGTGACGCCACTGCCCGGAACTTCATCAGTGCTACCCAGCCCAGGATTCCGTTATATGCCGACTCACAATCAAGGACAATGAGGTCTGCCATAATCGTCACTTTCTTCTACCCTTCATCTAAAGTTATGGGTAAGTTTATGACCCTTTTCGGACGGAAAACTTCTCCTGTGAACCCTGACAGTGAACCATTCAAAGGGCGGAGCCTCTCACGCCCTATTCTCAACCTGTCGAAGGCCTTTAGAAACAACACCTCCGCTGAACTGTCGGTATCTACCATCAAGCGTTTGACTATATAATCAGAGATTTGGGCCTTTACCAGCAGTGGATCATCATGCAGGTAGATTACACCTTTGAGGTCATCCGCAGTGAATGCCAACTACTCTCTAACTCTTTGTCCCTGATACCGGGGCTCTTCCGTCACGGCCCTGGCATAGGACCTCATTGCCTTTCTACTGGTTCCACCAGATGCAAACCCCTCAACTATGGTATCCACCACCCCTAGGTGTTGATTACCCTGATCCTTTCCGCGTCGGGGGCTGTGCTCCCTCTCGCGTCGGGGGCTGCGTTCCTTATTGCTCCTAGGGATCCTTTCTCTCTCTCTCCGAGGCTCTTGATTTCCTGCGACAAATTTATTCAACAACCCTTTTCTCACCAGGACCTCTATCTCGGCTTTGAACTGCTTACAATCTTCTGTGTCATGACCGTGGTCTCTGTGGTACCTGCAATATTTATCTTTAGCCCTTTTGTCTGGGTTACCAGTCATTCTAGACGGCCAGCGAAATTCGCGATAGGTCTGGATCTCATCCAGTATCTTTGCCCTGGGCATATTCAAGGGGGTGTAGTTCCGATCAAACCTCCATTGGTTACCACTACTCTGCCATTCGGATCGATCACCCGGGGCTCCTTTTTGCCTGCCCCCTTCCTGAGCTTTTTCTTTCCCCGTGGCCCCTTTTTCTTCTTCTTTCTTGGAGGACATGACCTCTTCTGAACTGATGTACTTGAAGGCCCGCGTTATGAGCTCTTCCAGATCTCGGGGCATCCTTTTTCCCAAGGACGCTTGCAAGGGTCTGAAGTGCAGGCCCTGCATGTATGCGACCATGGCTACTGACTGGTCGAGGTCTGGTACTTCCAGGGCCGCTTGATCGAATCACTGAGTATAATCTCGGAGGGTCTCCCCTTTTTGCTGCTTTATAGAGAGCAAAGACGCGGTGAGTCTCGGGGATTTCTTACTACTAGCAAATTGGGCAAGGAACAACCCAGCGAGCTGGTCAAAACCATGAATTGAGGCTTCTAGCAAGCCAGCGAACCACTTTCGTGCCGCACCTACCAATGTTACGGGAAAGGCCCGACATTTGATGGCGTTCGGGACATCCTGAAACGTCATATGGTGCTCGAAAAAGGTAAGGTGATCCTCTAGATCCCCAGTCTCGTCATAAGTCTGGAGACTGGGGAGTTTGTACCCATATGGCATTGGCTCCCGCATAACCTCTCTGGCAAAGGGATGATGTTTCCCCTGTCCCACCAAGACTTGGTGTTGACCTCCATGACTACGGGTGTCCTCTGGCCTTTTCTGCCGTAGGGGTCTCCCTTGCCTTTCTTTCCCTAGCCTTCCCTGTAGTTATGCTGAAGCTGTTGTATCTGCTGAAAGAGCTGGGACCTGGGGCAGGTTCCCTGCTATCGAGTCTTCCCTCTGATGAGGAACACCTTCTGGGTGTGCTAGCCCCTGGGTTTGAAGAAACTGGTTAAAAGTTCCTCTCAGACCATTGAATAACTGCACCAAGGTGGGCAAATCGACCTGCTGTGATGAGGATGTCATATCTCCTGGAACAAATATCAGGGGGACTGTGGTAGTAGTTTCCCCTGGTGCCCCTGTGTTTGCAGGGACGGGAGCCACTAGAGGAGCAATACCTTCAGGAACCTGATGCTCCTCAGGAGGGTTCTGATTCCCCCCGGTATTGGCTTGAATTCGTGTGTAAACCATCGTGGAATCTCAGTGGGGTTATTGGATGTTCCCACAGACGGCGCCAAACTGTTAAGGTGAAAAACTTCGACTGCTCCGAGCTGCACTTCAAGCTGGACCTAAACCTGCAAAACAAAAGAACCGAGAGGGTTGGCCACGGTGCCCACTCCGACACGCAAGTCAGTTAATGTGGGATGGAGCTTGTAAATTATGAGATATGGTTATTTTTCATACCTTTCCCTGTGGAACTATTCCCATTTTATACTTGTGATAAGGAGATTCCCTAAATGAATAAGAATTCCACTAAGATCAGAACTCCTAAGAGTCCTCATTTGCTCAGCAATCCTTGGGGATTATATCACCCATGAATCCTTCTTCATCCAGTCTCCTCGATCTTATCCTTATCCCCATGGTTCCCTTACTTGCGCGCCTGCCCAGTGGCTTCGCTGGGTTCAGGGCTTGAAGAAGAACAGGGCTGGCCATTATTACCAGGGCTAGAGCCTAGGCTTGAAGGAAGACAGGGCTAACCATTATTACCAGGGCTGGAGCCCCACCCCTATCATATAAAAAAAAATTTAATTAAAAATAATAATAATAACCCTAAATAAAAGCCCTCATTCCCCATCACTGCTGCAACCCCCCCTACCCACCCCTTTTCCCTTTCCCTTTCTCGTTGCAACCTCCCCCCCTACCCCACCCCACCCCACCCCATCCACCTCTACCCATTTCCCTTTCTTTTTCCCTTTCCCTTTCCCTTCCCTACTGCACCCCACCCACACCCCCCTCCTCCACTTTCCCCGTTGCACCGCACCCCTCACCTTCCTTGCTGTACCCCACGCCCCATCCCACCCTCCTTCTCCCCTGCCCCCCCTCCAACCACCGGCGAAACCACCACCACATGGGTTTTTTTTTCTGTGTTTATTTTTTTTTTGCTGCTAATTGTTGAAAAAAACAATTGTTTTGTATTTTTTTTGTTGTTTGTTAATTTTTTGGTTGTTATTTGTTGAATTTTTTTGTACTTTTTTTTTTTTTAGATCTGACAATGTCAAACAATCTGATATCGTCAGATCTAACATTTTATTTTTTGGAGACTTATTTTTGTCTTATTGTATAGTCTCCATTTTTTTCAACAAATTTGTTGAAAAAAATAGAGAGCAGGTGCTATTTTGGAGACTCAAGGCTGTTGTAATGTCATCATTTTGTCAAAAAGTGTCAAATAGTATTTTAAAGACTCCTATTGGTGTTGGTTTTTCCTCAATGGAGTCGAGTAACCTGATGGCAGTTGGACATCAAATAATATTATCTAGTCAATCTTATACCTCCTCTTTTAATTCCTTAGACAAGTAGCCTTACATTGACGATGCGACTCTACATGATTCTGCACAAAAAATTTCTTGTGTTCGACTAAGGTCTTATTTAATAATGATATAAAAATAGATCGTAAATGGGTTGATCTGTGATCACCAAAAGTGAAGCAACACTTCAAACGCTCTCTCTATTCATGTTGAATACCTAGAGTCAGTTCTACCAGGTAAGATCAGGAACTGGTTTGTGGAATTACAGGTCCTTCCTTTACTTATTCAAGAGAGATATGATAGTTATGATCATGACCTGAAGGAACTTAAGCACTTGTACAATGCTCAAGTCAAGCCTTAGGAGGCTAACGTAAATTATTATGTCAGCTCCAAAATTATAAATTACATTAAAATTGAAAAAACTCTGTAAAATTTATAATTACATAAAAAGAGTCAAAATAATAATCACGACACATTGAAACACTTAATATTTAGAACTTTATTTTAACAAATGAATCCATTGATCGAATGACTCAATTTTTCAGCTGTCATACTAGTAAATAGGCATTGCCAGAAACCATATCTCATCATTAGGCTATCCTCAATAGAATCTCTATAATGGGTCTCTATCCATTATTTTAGAGACCCATATAGAGACTAAGATCAATTTTAGAAACCCACTTAGAGACCAAGACAAAAAACTGTTTTAAAGACCCATTTAGATTAAAAAAATATATCCCCAGTGACGGTCTCTATAAAATTGAGTCTTTATATTGTGTTAATTTTAATTTTACATAATAATTTGATTATGTGTTTTTTTTTTCGTGTGTTACTTTTTTTTAATTAATTGTTATTTACATTATTTCAACTTCTTTAACAAATATTTCAACCAAAAAATAAATAAATTGTGGCGAACATAACATTTAAAAAATTACGATTACTTTTAATTACATAATTGAATGAAAAAAACTAATTATAAATCTCTAATTAAAAAAAATTATACGTAAAAAAATCTTAATTAAATTTACCCATTAATTAATTTTTTCTCGTGTGTTATGTTTATATTTGTTTTTTCTTATTTATTTTATTCAATTAATTAATAAAATAACCTAAACTAAAAATAAAATAGAAAAGTTTATTTTTTCAACAAGCAGCAATATCCGTTCAAAAAAAAAAGCAGCAATAAAAAAGTTCACCAAACCAAAAAAACTAAACTAAAAATTAAAATAAAAAATAAAATACAAAACCATAATTTAAAAAAAAAAGACTAATTAAAAAACCCTAAATACAAAACCTTAATTAAAAAAAATAATTAAAAAAGACTAAATACAAAAACATAAATAAAAAATCCTAAATAAATATATATAAAAATTTAATTAAAAATAATAATAATAACCCTAAATAAAAGCCCCGCCCCCCCACCCCATTTCTCTTTCCCTTCCCAGTTGCACCCCACCCCCCACCTTCCCTGCTGCACCCCACTCCCCACCCCCCACCCCACCCTCCTTCTCCGCTGCCCCTCCACAACCGGTGAAACCACCACCACATGGGGTTTTTTCTGTGTTTACCTTATTTTTTTGTTGCTAATTTTTGAAAAAAACAATTGTTTTGTATTTTTTTGTTGTTGTTTGTTAATTTTTTTGTTGCTGTCTGTTAAATTTTTTTGTACTTTTTTTTTTCAGATCTGACGATGTCAGACAATCTGACATTGTCAGATCTAACATTTTTTTTTTTTAGACTCGTTTTTGTCTTCTTGTATAGTCTCCATTTTCTTCAACAAATTTGTTGAAGAAAATAGAGACTAGGTGCTATTTTGAAAACTCAAGGCTGTTGTGATGTCATTATTTTGCCAAAAAGTGTCTAATAGTATTTTAAAGAATCAATGGAGTCGAGTAACCTGATGGATAGTTGGACATCAAATAATATTATCTAGTCAATCTTATACCTCCTCTTTTAATTCCTTAGACAAGCAGCCTTACATTGATGATGCGACTGTACATGATTGTGAACAAAAAATTCCTTATGTTTGACTAACGTCTTATTTAATAACGATATAAAAGTAGATTGTAAATGGGTTGATATGTGATCACCAAAAGTGAAGCAACATTTCAAACGCTCTCTCTATTCATGTTGAATACCCAGAGTCAATTCTACCAGGTAAGGTCAGGAACTGTTTTGTGGAATTATGGATCCTTTATTTATTCAAGAGAGATATGATAGTTATGATCATGATATAAAAGAACTTAAGTACTTGTACAATGCTCAAATCAAGCCTTAAGAGGCTAACATTAAATTATTATGTCAGCTCCAAAATTATAAATTACATTAAAATTGAAAAAACTCTGTAAAATTTATAATTACATAAAAAGAGTCAAAATATAATCACGATACATTGAAACACTTAATATTTAGAACTTTATTTTAATAAATGAATCCGTTGATCGAATGACTCAATTTTCCGGCTGCCATACTAGCAAATAGGCGCCGCCAGAAACCATATCTCATCGTTAGATTATCTCCTAAATTTTCCTTGGAAAAACCAAATCATAGTTATTGTCGTCACCTGTCTCATCAAGCTAACGTACCGGAAACACACCCAACATCACAAAGTACAAAACAAAAGCAAACACATCCTCTGATCCAAAAAGTACACACAAATCTCCACTTCTCACAGCACAGAAGAACCAAATCGTTGTATCATTCTAATGGCAGCAGCTAAAGAGCCAATAATCATCACAGACAAAGATCAGATGAGAAAATGGTCAAGGTCCATGAGAGCACAAGGCAAAAACAACACCATAGGCTTAGTACCCACCATGGGTTATCTCCATGAGGGCCATCTTCAATTAATAAAAGAAGCTCACAAACATAGTAACCTCATTGTTGTCTCCGTCTACGTAAACCCTGGTCAGTTTTCACCCAATGAAGACCTCTCCACATACCCTTCAGATTTTCATGGTGATATTGAAAAACTCAAGTCTGTTCCTGGTGGTGTTGATGTTGTTTTTCATCCACACAACTTGTATGATTATGAGAATATTGATAGTATTGAGGATAGGGTGATGATGAGTGGTAGTGATCAAGAAGAGAAGAAGAAGAAGAAGGGTGAGAAAGTTGAGTCTTGTGTCGAGAATAGTGGGATGGGGCATGAAACATGGGTGAGAGTTGAGAGATTGGAGAAGGGTTTGTGTGGAAAGAGCAGGCCTGTTTTCTTTAGAGGTGTAGCCACTATTGTCACCAAGTTGTTTAATATTGTTGAGCCTGATGTTGCTGTTTTTGGCAAGAAGGATTATCAGCAATGGCGGATTATTCAGAGAATGGTACTTTTTCTTAGAATTTCTAGCTAGGATTAATCTGTTACAACGGTATTTTGATGGGCAAAATCCATTTTGCCTCGTGAGTTCTTCATAAAGTCCCACGTAGGAAGACAAGTAAATCCTGAATTTGTGAAGAACTTTCGGGACAAAATGGCATTAACTCGTATTTTGATTCTTATGTATTTAAAGAATTATAAGTTTTGTAGAGATTTATGTACTTGAACAATTTGTTGCAGGACATCAATTTAACTATTTGGTAAAAGTTTTATGCTGCACAACCATAGCACTTAAATAATGACCGATTTTAATTTGTTACAACGGTATTTCTTTTTCCTACGTATATAAAAAATTATCAATTTGTTATGTATATAAAGAAGTTTAATTTGTTGCTGGATGTTCTTGTCAATTTCTTGGTCTAGAAATTTTATGTTGCACAGACACAGTACTATTTGGGGACCAATTAATAGCAAACTATTATCTGCTGAGGTTATTACTCATGAGGTTAAGAACATTGATGTGAATTTCAATGTAAATCATGTCAATTATGATTATCAACTTATTGAATATTCTTTCTGTCTACTACTAATACCATGATTTGAGGCATAATCGCTATGCTAGATTGGAGGCGGTCAAAGAGAAGAGGAAAAATGAAGATTTCCTCTTATTCATTTTCTAAATTTTCAATTTTCTTTTCCTTCGTATTTCTCTCTTTTGGCTTATCAAATTAAGTTATCGAAGGGAGATTCTTCTTTGTGGGTAGAGATCAAGTCCTGATTATCTTGCCTAAATTTTTTCCTTCCAGGTCAGAGATCTTGATTTTGGTATTAGAATTATTGGCTCAGAGCTTGTACGGGAGGATGATGGCCTCGCAATGAGTTCACGAAATGTGTGTCTATCATCTCAGGAGAGGGAAAAGGTTCTGCCTCTGATTCCAACTTAACAATAGTATCAGACTAAACTGCTAATGATTATTCTAGATAGTTTACACTACCTTGGAACATTGAAAACAAGTACATGAATTTGGGAAAGAAATTTTTGGCCATTGCATTATATATTTCACTTGTCAAAAAAGGTCAAAAGAATGAAAGGAAAAAAATTGCCTTGTGTGAATGGTAAACTTGAAAAGAAGTGAATGAATGACTGTTTTTGGTATAATGCTTCACTTATCCAAAAAAGAAAAGAAAACTTAAACAGATTGTTGCACAAAATATAGAGTCACTTGGAGTGATAAACATGGCTGTCTCTGCTCTCACCTTCTCAGACCTAAAAGTTCTGTGAATCCTTGATTAGTATCTACTTTGACGTGGATGAGTTACACCATCTGTAGGAAGAATATGTTGTCTAGAATGCTTTGTCTTACGATTTTAGATATGCTGCAGGCTTTGTCAATAAGTCGGTCACTGTATAAAGCTAAATCAGCAGCAGAGAATGGTGAAGTCAATTGCGCTGAGTTGAGAAAGTTAGTTGTTGGAGCCATACATGAAGCCGGTGGAAAAGTCGATTATGCTGAGGTGAGGGCTGTTTTTGCCTTGCTTTCTCTTTATCGTTTTCTTATTCTAGTTCTCTTTCCACATAGATGACTGCTTAATAAGGAGGGAAAGTGTAAATTAAAAAAGAGCATTCTGATTTTCCCCAAAGCTTCATTCATATGTGTACTTTTTGAAGGGTTTTTCTTGTTCTATTGTTCCAACTTACTGAGCAATAGATGGTGCAAATCATATTTTGTTGAGACTACTGTGTCCCCCATGGTTAATGAACCTCTCCCTCCTCTACTCACTTCATAACTATACCAAAATATCTTGAATCTAGAAATTACGAGGAACAACTCAAAGCTTCCTATCTGTTTTACAGAGTAGGTTTGCGAGATACGTACATGTGTTAAACTTATAACTATATTTCCTAGGATGGAGTGAATTCTGAATTCTTTCAATTCATTTGTATGCTGCTCCATTGGTTCTTTCTTTTACACCATCAGGCAACTGCTAGCTTAGAATCTATAATTTTTAAACTGCTTGTAATTGTATATCGCGTCCTCCATCTGATAGTAAAGTCAGCCTCCCAAAATGTACATCCATATAGCATGTGATACATTTCGTCTTGAACGAATCTATGCCTAGAAAGTAAAGCAATATTGCTATACCTCTAGAATTCAAGGTAATCAGGCCAGACTGATACACGGATGCAACTGAACATGAAAGGAAGTCGTGAATATATCCATTGTTTAGCAATTACAGCTGTTACTTTTTTTTTCCCCCCGAGTAATTATAATTGTTACCTTGATACAACTTTAGGCAACTTTTTGAGCAACTTTTGAGTCTCCAGGAAAGTTTAGGTTCCTAATACTGAAAGAATTGAGGTATGGAGCTACTGACTTAAGATGTTACTCATAAGCTGATTCATCGCTGGTGGTCTTCATATAGCCCACCGATGTGTCAAGATTAAGGTTGAACACTTACTCAGATTTTGAATATTATGCTCGCAGCTGCCTTAGTTTAAGCACTATGCAAAAACTGATGAACTCGATTGACTGATGTACTTGACGATTTAACCTATATGAAGTGAAACATTAAGCATAAGGAAATAAATGGAACGGAAGGATGAGAAAGAGAGAGAGAAAACATGGAAGTAGCAATTCATTTAAGTATACCTGGAAAGAATTCTTGTAATTATTTCTGCATTACTGGGTCAAAACTTTGTCATTAGTGTATTGGAGTGATGAAGCTTTATGTGGACGTACATTTTCTTTTGGTGACTATTGACTAGAATAGCAATAGCTAGGAGTGTTGAGGCAGGGGGAGGGGGGTGGTGTTACAGTAGTGGATGAGGCACGGGGGGAGAAATGGTGGGAGCAAGTAGACAACGTGCTAAGGAATATGCCTTCTTGAATTGATTTATGTTTTTCAAGAGTAGAAGATTATATCTACTTTGATCATCCGCGTGATCAATTACTCACAAAAAATAAAGTTATTTTGTATAATTTAAGAATCCTGAATTAATCTCTTTCCTTTTCCTGGAAGCAGATCGTGGACCAAGAAAGTCTAGAAGCAGTGGAAGTGATTAAGAGACCTGTTGTTTTCTGCATTGCAGCATGGTTTGGAAACGTCAGGTTGATTGACAACATGGAAATCAATGCATAGAAGGATACATTTTCAATCCCACAACCTTTCTGACAGAATGCTCTGCATAAGGACAAACTGGTGCCACCGAACTTGGGTTTCCACATAACGTAATGAACTCTCTCCATACAGTTAAATGACGAAATGATCTAAACAGTTCACCACCATTAAATCTCTTTTATAAAATTATCCTCTCGTGTCGAGTTGATGATGCCTATTGCCTTATCGTGTAAGATAACAAGTTTCTAAAGCACCCATGTACCGAGTACATTGAACATTATTCATGTTCAAATTTGCGAGGATGATTCATTTGTTTGTTACTCTGATCAATATTGGGTTTCCTTTTTCTTTTTTCTTTTTTGGTCAGAGATCATTCCTAGTCATATCACTCATGAAATATTTCGATTACACATTTTTTCTATAGAATAAATAAATTTTCTTGGACTTAATACATGATTTTCTTTTCGTTTTTCTAAGATCAGGTCTTATATTAGGAGGTATAGGACTAAGGAGATTTTGCTCAATGTTAATGTCAATTAGGTGGTTTGTGCTTACCATTTTACACTGCAGATAGTTTGAACCACGTAATCTAATCAATGTGCCTGTTCCCCTAAATCAAGACAAAAAGGATCCTTGATATGTGCAATTGAATATTCACATTTAGTTTAACGAACATAACATTTGTTGATCATTCAGCATGATACTCGGCCTGCAGCACTGGTTTCTATTTCCGATGCATGGCATTTCGTAACGAGCAATTCAGTGCACAAGACTCGTTATGCACGAGATCTGGCAAAAGGTCAAATACATAATCTATTGTAAACAGTTTTACCTTACATTTTTATCACCGATACATGCCACAAAATATGGGTGCACAAAGACAAATGAAACAAAAACTTCCTCGCTGCGTTCCAGACTCCTTTTCACTAGTATATTAAAAGTATTCAGAAACAAACTATACAAGCACCGTCGTAACACAGAAATATTTATAGCAAAGAGCAAAAGGTGTGTATGGTAAACAATCACAAAACTATTCAACCGATAAAGAAATACAAGTTTCGTCAATGACAGCCTAATCAAGCCACACGCCCGAAACACTAACAATTGAAGCCACCACAGACCGATAACACTATAATGAGAATCAAAGCAATGATAATCCCCAGGACAATAAGCTTGATCTTCATGTTCTGCAACCACATCTTGCGTCTCATCTGGGTTCCTTGTGTCCTAAAATCCTGTGCCTGCAATACATCACCAATGCGCGTTAAAAGTATCATCAGGTGTTGGGAAGAACCAAGGGTAAGGAATAACGCAAAAGCAAAACTAGGAAATTGCATACAAGAAAAAAACGTGGGCAGACACTCAACAGCTGAAAACTTCGGACTAAGTGCTAACTATGTTTATTCCAACATTCACAAACCTGAGAGCGAAGATTCTCAGTCTTATCCACCAGAAGCTCGATTTTCTCTCCACGATCAAGAACCTGCAACAAATTTCATGGCGACGGAAGCAGATTATTATAAATATTCAAAGTCTTGCAACATGACAAGACCAGATAACACATATACTTGAAGACTGCACAATAAACCAAGGAAGAGATGCTAAATACATGTCAAACGGAAAAATATGCCATCTCTACTTACCTTCTCAATGTTTTCCATCATCACACCCTTGACTTCTGAAACCTGAGCCTTCACTTTTGCAAGCTTGCTGACCTCTTCTGGGTGATCCACACAATACTGCATCTGATCCTTCAGTTTAGGCCTATAGAATTATCATTATTCCAACAGAAAGTATTAATCATATTTAGACTACTATTTGCAATAGATAGCAGGAAGAGAAGAAAAACAGTATAAGAAAAGAACGAAAAGTTACCCAAACTCTTTGTTCAGGCTATTAGCAACAGCTGTAGCAGCTTTTCCACCGCCATATTTTTTGGTAAATTCCTCTTTAGTTCGCTCTAGAAATGCCATAGGAATCTGTCTGCCAACGGATTCAACAGCAACAACACAATATGCTGTAGTATAGAAATATATTCAAAGGTCAGCCGGATAACACATGCAAAAAAGAACGAACAGATGCTATAACGGCAGTAGACATGATTGACAAGGTGAAAAATATAGCTGCACAAGGTTTCACACACCTAGGTATTTACCGCAAGCATTATAATGTTGCATGGATTACACATATAGTTAAGCAATCCCATATTTCCTATCTAATTGAGACTCTAAGTTAGTGGACTTCTGTAGAGAGCTTTCCACTAATTTAAGATCTCAATGATAGTTGATTGTGCCCCAATGATTTTATCTAAATCATAACAGTTGGTTTAACATGTAATAGCCAGAAGATCATGGAAGAGTGTAGAATTCCTCTAGTGAAACTCAATATTTTACTATTTTGTTTGATAGTTTTCTCTTCAATGAACTGAGATTAATGATTTCTACTCTGAAAAATTATACTTGTCTGACTCAGATCAGAAATCAATTCATCAAAAGAACTGCTCATATTAATTACAGTAAGTTATATATTGGTCAGCTTATAGGAACAGAAGCCAGAGTTGTCAGAGTATATGATGCAGGTGACATTTTTGCTCGCATAACTCGCTTATCATTAAGGCATGCATCGAACTATCCTTGAACCTTCAACTTTAAGACATGATAAATCAAGTCCCAAGTACCTAAGATCAGAGGACAACATTGAAATCATTATGCTACTTACAGATCCCATAAAATATGATCCAGTAATCACCATGCTATCATCTTCTGTCATTTAATAAACATAGCACTTGACTCCATTTAAGGAATAGGCCACTTAATCGTAAATTAGATTTTGACTTGTTACCATTACAAACCAAGAAATATTAAACGGTATAAGTAAAGATGCATAGCTATTGTACCGACTGCTGGTCCTTCTTCCATATAATACACTGATCGGTCATCCTAAGCATTTAAACACTTGTCAGAAAGAAGTGAACAACAATCTAGACAACGGGTATTATAAATTTGAGTCATCAAAGAGAAGGATTAAGGGTAGCGTCAAGCATACAACAATCTATATAAGGAATTCACATCAGACATAGGAGGACCAATGTGAGGAATTCAGAGGTGAACTGCATAATAAAATTAAATTCATATCTCATAGGAGATACCTTAAGATCCTGTGTTGTTGATTATTATTAATTGATTGCTTCTTTTTTTTTGTGTACGTGTGCGCGCATACGGCAATAAACGCAGAATGTGCTACAGATTAATGATATAGTGCCAAAGGGAAAGATATGAGCACAAAAAGAATAGTCAGCTGAATTTCATACCAGATAAAGGTAACGACAAAAGAATAGGGATGCAGCAGTAAAGCTAAATTAAGGAAAAACCAGTATTTGAAACCTTCCTGATGTTTAACTATAACCTCAACTCTTTCAGGAAAAGAAAAAGATGATTCACAATGTCAATTGGCCAAAATAGAAATAGTTCGCAGCTGTAGAATGAGAAATCACTTGACCCTGAAAAGGTTACCTTTACTGGTAGGCAGTAGACTTAATACTATAAAACATAGCATAAGGATAACATAATGTTCACCAACAGTAATCAACTGAATAGAACTACTAGAAAAATAACTCATAGACTTGATCCAAGATATAGATAGATAAATTTCCATAGCTCAGTTTCCTTTGACATCTAATTTGAATAACAGCTAATTTAGCATTTATTTTTTTAATATTTTATTTCTCAAAAAACAAAAATTTAGCATTTATTTTTTCGCATAAGTAGTCATAAATTCATTCTTTAAACTAAGCCTACAAAATCAATCAGAAATGTCAAAGAAAATTAATCACTCACGGCCAAATCCAACAAAAGTTTATGAAATCACCACCTCTCGACATCATTTTTCGGATTACGCATAATAACTCAGAATTTAAACTAATTTGATGTGTTAATTTCCACATAAATTAAAAAATAATAATAATAACAAAAAACCAACTCAAATATTTTTCCAACTGATCAATCAACCGAGACCATCATTCATGAAGACATAATCCAATATTTTCCTGAATTTCCACTGCTTTCCTCAGAAGGAAACAAGGCACATTGAGGACAGCAATCAATAAATCATCAAAAGAACTCATACTGTGTTAAAATAAGATATAGAAAAGATTAAACCATGATTCCCCAAAAAATCAGTTATTTAAATCTCCAAGTTCAACTAAGATCTAAGGTTCAATTTTCCCAATTAGATGTCCACTCAACTAAACCAAACAAAACAAAAAGAAAATCAATAATGAAAACACAGAAATCGAATCCGATAAACCAGTCAAAAACCTAAAAATGGCACATAATCAAGTCAACAAATCAGTCAAAAAAAAAACGCAATCTTATTTCATCAGAACCTAAAAGTCACACATAGTCAATGAACTTAACACAATCAAACGTTTCACAGCAAAATCGAACTGAAGATTCAACAATTAACTCATTTATTACACAATATACACACATAACACACAAAACAAAAGCCTAGACATAATTTTTACTCAAATCAAATATCGAACAAATAAGAAATATATATCTAAATAAATCAAATACCTAACAATCACTTGAAAAACAAACGTAATCGGATCTTACCACAATCTAAAAGCCACTTAAAGTCAATGAACTTAAACAATCAAACATCTCACGGTGCAATCGAACTGAAAATCAACATTAATCTATAGCACACAGCACAAAAGCCTAAATCAAAAGTCAAAAACACACTAAGAAACAAATCCGCATAAACATATATAGAGATATCACAAGATACGCACATATAGCACACAAAACGAAAGTCTAAACACATAAATCTACTAAAATTAAAACCTATATACAATCGTGACCGGATCGAGAGTAAAATGGATCGAAGGAGATGAAAAAGGCACTAACTGAAGCCTTCCTCGACGAGGTAGTTGAAGGTGTGGCCATCGCAGTTGTAAGTGAACTTGTTGTTAGTCGCCGGAAGCTTCTGGAGACACTGCGCCGCTATACTCGTGAAATTCCCCGAGAAATCCGTGTACTCCGCCAAGATCACCGTTCCTCTCGCCACAAAGCTGTAGATCAACGACTGCTGCCCCATCGCTTTTGACTAATTTCACTGTTTCTCTCTCTCTACCTCAAAAACCCTAGCCTGAACGGTATGGATTTTCGTTGCGTATAGTTCTAGAGAGAGAAAGAAATGTAGCTATATGTATACGCTTTTGTGTGTGTGTGTGTGTGAGAGAGAGAGAGAGAGAGAGAGAGAGAGATTGTGTATGTATAGGTGGAGAGAGAAAAGGGAAAGAGGAAAGCGTGAGGATGCAGGGACAATGAGTTTTACTCTTTTGATTTTAACGCCGCTTTATTTGAATTTTAATTTTCAGTTGTCAAATTTTTAATTTTTTTAAGGCAAATTTGAAATTTCAATGGTACTAGAAATTGTTTGAATTATTTTCAAAGTTTAGACTTTTTTATTTTCAAAAGTCATATTGTCAAGTCTACAAAAATTAATTCCTCATACTGTTTCTAGGTCAAAGCGCTTGACAAAAAAAAAATAAAAGGTCAAAATAATGTGCTTGTAAACAAAATTAATTTTATACTAATATAAGATATCACACAAAATACACGAAAGAGAAAAAAGATTAATCCTAGGCTAGTGATTACATTTTAGTGTATGTTTGGTAAATTGTTGTCAAATAATAAAGATATTCAATATTGCAAAATGTATTTTTTGTTCTAATTTGGAAAATAAAATTAAAAAATATTAATTTATCTAAAGAATATTAAAACGATAATATGACTTTTGTAATAATAAATGTATTTTATAAATTTAATAAAACAACAGAAACTAGCATTAAAAGTCTTGTGGAGCATCCTTGTACCGAGTACGAATAAATTTGCTTCTTTGGGGTGAGTTGTTAAACAACCCCTGTGGAGCATGGGAAATAACGGATGTGCCACACTTTATTAATTTTTATTTTGCCTTTGCTTTTACCCATTTCTTTTTTGTTTTTTGGTTTATTCGTTTTCGGTTTTTCTTTTCGGCTTTTGTTCAAGTCATTTTCGTTCTCAACTAATGACGGCCCAAGTCAAATTTGTTGCACTTTCTAGAAGACCCAAGTCGAATAAAACACCAGCCCAATCACCTCCCACACATTTTACGGGTCCATGCAATATAGGACATGTCACATATGAGGTCAACTCTTTTTCTTTTTTTTACAAAAATAGATAATTGAGAAAATGGAAATTTCTTAGAAATTACTTGGTCATTTCGTGTGTGCCATGTCCGTGGGTCTCATGCACCTATCAAACCACGAGCATAATAGGGTCTAACAGGTCAAATTAATCATACACCAGCTTCACCTGAAAAACAAATAGTATTATGCTATGAAAGGTCCATTTTTAAAATTCTTACATTTTATTATCTTACATGTATTGAAGCGTGGTATCTTTTTTTTTTGGTCAATTATTGGACCTTGTTGTCATGGGACTAACAAATCCCTAGATCTAAGCGTTTGGTTGTGTAGTTTTTAGTCACAAATAAAATAAACATACGACACTTTTAATTTTCTTAGACTAATCATATTTCTCTTATACATGCTTGTTGACTTAATGTGATTCGCTAATTTTGTATTTTGCCTCTAGAGATAGGACGCAGCGTGAACTAAGCTACACTTAGCCCTCAAATACTCATTTATTAATTACATTCACAAGCACACCAATCAAAGGGCAATCAACCTTGTGAAAGTCATATATTTGACTTATATACAAGAGTGAATTCTTTAATTAGTGTAAAGTTTGCTTATATTCTTTAACTTATATATATGAGAAGATTCTTTAAACAATGAAAAATTCTCGAGATTTGCGATCTAAGTATCGAATTTAATATTTTCTTGTTTAAAATGCATTACTTAATTTGTGTCCTTATATTACGATATTTATAATTTTTTTATAATTTAACTTATTCTGCTCAATTTATAGAAAAGCAAACAAAATTGTCCTAAATTTTTTTTTGAAGTGACATGAAAAATCAGTTGACGTAACTCAATTATTAGATTATCCAACAAAATTCAACTACTAATTAATAAATTTTTAATGCAACAATACGTCTCACATATACATTAAATCAATTAAAAATAAATATCAAACTTGCGACCGAAAATTATTTTATCCTCAACCGCTGGACTATGCCCTGGCTAACATTGTCCTAAAGTTGCAAGTACAGCCGAGCCACATCGTACCTAATATCTATCTATCTTCTAGATCTCAAAACCAACCCGAGTCAAAGAATCTATAAACAGCAAACTGTTAGAAGGAAAAAAAAAAAAGAAAAGAAAAGGAGAAGTAACAAAGAAAAATGAGTGGGGCAGTTACTGCTACCTCACAACCGATTTTACCACCATCATCATCAACATCATCAGTATATGGTCCTCCTCGTATTATTCAATGGAGGGTCTCCTCAGCTACTTCTTTAGCTTTTTCTCCACGTGCCTCACGTGACCATGCCTTTTCTTCTTCATATCTCAAGCTCACTAGACATGGGCGGTCTCAAGAACTTTCGAGATATACTTTGAGGTGTAATAGCAGCACCACACCTGGTGGACCTGGGCCTGGTATGGCTCTTTCTTACTAGTTTAGGCATATCAGATGTTTTTCCTAATTAATTCTTGCATATGTTTTGTTCGGCAGTTGACAACCAGCGTAAACATGTCGGATTATTTATATTGATTTGGTTTAGTTCTCGGAGATGTTTTATTTTGATTCTTGGTTGAGTATAAATTAAGGGATTAATTGTAGTTTGATATTTTAACTGCCTTTGTGTACTTGTGAATATTGGAAATTGTAATTAGGTGAAGTGTCAGATTTAGGTAAACAAATGGACCCACCAATTATTATGGTGTACTAACCTGTTGCAATTCAGAAAGAAGGGGATGAGTTTTGGGAGTGCATGATCTCGTAATATCGTAACATTATAAATGAAATTTAACTATTGTGATTGACTGTTCATTTCTTTCGTAACTGTATCAATAGATTATAACTGGTGGATATTGCTCATAATATATAATGTTATATGAGCAAATCCATTCCCGAGTTATGGGTTAATGACCTTTCCATGAGATGCTATCGTTTTCAATTATCCAACTTAGTTCCTAAAAGTACATTTTGGAAAGGAGTTTGTATTCTAGTTGATGTTTTGTGTTTATCAATTGATTTCGGATTGTTGGTGTAGGAATGTGTAAAATAATTTATGTTCGTAAGTACACTCACCTTTTAATGGTTCTCGTACAAACCCTTAATGTTGTGTTCAGTACTTCATTTATTAAATGAAAAAAAAGATTCATCATCATGAGTTGAGTGGAATTGCCTGTTTCTCCGTTAAAATTAAGCATGATACTGAAGTTCTCTCGAGCAACAGATTGTGCATTACTATACGGAACCTTTTTCTCTTTTTCCAGGTTTATCAAGTGGCGATAACAAGTTCAAAGCATATCGGCATACTAACTGAAACCTATGAATTTGTTGAACTTATGCCGATGCACTTTCTCCAAAGAGTAAAAAAGATCAGATGTGTTGCCTCCTTTCTGAAATTGTTGTCCTCTTTTTCTTCTCTCCGTATTTTTCATGGTCAAAGCAGTGCCATTTTCCTTCCTTGAAGAATTTGGTTGTTGCAACTAAACATGATAATCTAGTTCCTTACCGGCATTTGGCATGTATTCCAATCAATTTGTGGGAAAATTGATGTATAGTTCTTTGTTAAATGCAAAAGTTCCTGTGTTCGACGCTACTGGTAAACTTCTTTCCCTATGGTGTTAACAGACATGGGAAATTTCTACTATTTGCAGGTGAGAATGAAAGCAAGAGTGTTCTGGATGCGTTTTTCCTCGGTAAGGCTCTTGCTGAAGCTCTTAATGAGCGTATTGAGTCTACTGTTGGGGAGTTCCTGAGTACGGTTGGTAGGCTGCAAGCTGAGCAACAAAAGCAAGTACAAGATTTCCAGGTATTAAAAGTTGTTCACTTCGGCTTTGAATCAGCTTCAACAAGGTAGCAAAGTTTTTCAATGAAAATTACTCACACTGCTATCATGCCTAGGAATCTTTGACCTTCTTGTCTAATATTCTGTTGAGGGTTTGTTAGTGAACATTTTGATGTCAAAAGTCTGGGAGATTATATGGATGAGAAAACCCCATTGCGAAATAAGAGCCCGGGAGGAAATAGTACTTCCTGGAACTAGGCATTTAGAAGGAAAAAACATGGAGAATAGATTCCTAGCACTATTTGTCAAAATTGTTTAGCCGACAACGTGCTCGTTGGATTGAAAAAAATTGTAATATTTTTTCAAGAGACATTTCTGATTCTGCCAAATGATCAATTTGTGCTCCTTTTGCAGTTTGGGGTGAAATCTCAAGGCAATGGATTGGAAATTTAGGCCTTATTCATCTTAATAATTAAAAACAAGAACGAAAAGACTAGCATGCAAACCATCCAAGGCAATAATCGGATGGATGCTCTGGATAGCTAGCATTACTTTTTTATTCGACATCTGATGTTATGAGTAATACCTGCAGGAAGAAGTGTTGGAAAGAGCAAAAAGAGCCAAGGAAAAAGCAGCACGTGAAGCAATGGAAACGCAAGGGCTCATACCCAAGTCATCTGCAGCAGAAGTATCAAGAGTTGGTAATGGTGTTACTTCATCTGCTACATCCTCGGCCCCAAACGCTGTGGCTCCAGCAGTCCCACCAACACTGTCAGAATCTAGTGAACAACCTCCCGCCTCTGCCAACGTAAACCCTCCCGTGGGTGTGTCTAATGAAGATTGATTATTTATACCTATTATACCAGTATGTATTTGACACCGGGTGATCTAGAACATAGGTTATCTGCACATGAATAAAGTTTTCAGAAATTTGCATTATCTCCTCTTCTTTTCAAAGAAATAGTCGTATCCTGGACCAGAAGAAAGATGCACTTCACTCAAAGCTCTATATTGTATAAGAAATGATAGTTGATAGCACGTGCGTTAATCCCGGCTTGCTCACAGCTAGGAAGATTGGTCACAATCTGAACCGTACCACCTGCAGGTGAAGAACGGATAAGAGTATCTGGGGCTGCTGTTGGTCGTGGGATGCAAAAATGGAGAGAGGACGGTCACGATAGCTCTTCCCCTCTACAAACAGCACATTACCAGCAACACAGGCTCAATGGAACTACATTGGTTGGTAGCCAAAACAATCCAAACTCAGAATAGCATCTTTCTTATGTTGTTTGGTTTTGCAGTAAAACTCAAGCCATATGGATTTGATACCGTCTAAAATCAACTCCTCAGTTAGTTTCATGTACACTACTTGAGTGTTCTCATCCAACTTATGCTCTTCCTTTATTCTACATCTATACCAGTTATCCCCCTAACATGTCCGAATTATCTGAATTTATTCTCTCTCATCTTAAATCAGATCACTTTTACTTTTTCTCAGTATTCTTATATCGATCGCTAACATCTTCTGAACATGTTGGTAATTCACCAACCAACACTCTGAACATATAGGAGAAACTTTATTGCGGATAAAACAAAAATGTAATCTCCTCTCTTATGGACGTTCTCCCAACTTTATCTGTACAAGATAGGAACTGTTTTTCTAGGTAAGGATTAATTGATCATACAACACTTTCCAACAAGATATTACTCAAATTCTGAAGCAATAAGCAAGATATGGGTGTGAATGGAAATATTTTGCTTGCTCAAACAATGTGATTTCTTCATAAAATCATTGCTAACTCATTTCAAAATTCTCAAAATATAAGGGCTTTTAACTGTGAAAGCTCTTGGTGAAGATACATATGAAAAGCTGGGAAAGAAAATAATAACTTGCTGTCTCATTATTCATTATCCAATTCAACACCTGACGGAAGCTCAAATCTGTTTTCATTGTTATCCTTGGGCATCTGATCTTCGTCGTCGCCAATCTCCATAGCAGATTTTCTTCCGACATAATCTACTTTAAAGTCATAATCACCATCCATATTGTCGTCCTCCATCATCGAGGACTTGTTGTCTTTCTTCCTCCTCTTCTTCTCCGCTTTTCTCAACTTGGTGTTTAACATCCCTTCCTCAGAATACAACCGCTCGTTCTGTCTGCTAGTGGCAGTCTTGGCCTTTGCTGGAGCTGCATCATCCTCTCCAGATTCCATGGACTCATCATCTTCATCATTAACTGCTTTGTCAACTGCAACTTCACCTTCAGCCGATGATGGTAAATGTGCATCCTCCTGTAGTGCATATTATGCAAAATTTCAGTGTGATGAAATATGGTGCAGAGAACGATACAGAAATACCAAATGAGATCAATCAAAACCTACAAAAATACTCTATTCTGTTCATTTTTCAAAAGAAACGAGGAAGATAAAACTACAGTATTTGTCTGATACACATTCTTATGGGAAACAAACCAGAAAAGGGAAGTTCTAGCTTTCCCCTGGAAGCTTATTCGTTTAAAGAACAGGAAAGTCATTTGGGAAAATATTTCCCGAGAAAAATGCATGAAAGTAGCGTAAAGAAAAAGGAAACCAACTTTCATGTATGTGTTTGTTTGAAGGGAAAATAGGGGTGGTTAAAATCGATAGTTATCATTTTCCTGCAAACTATATATTTTGCAGGACAAAAAATGAGGGGGAATCACTTACCCAGGAAAGCTAAACGACAACCTTTCCACAATTTTCCAGCTAACCAAATCCAAGGAAAGTAAAAAATAACTAACTTCCCACAACAAAAAGGTCTTATTCTCCTCGTTCCCGGTGGTCTCTACCTATCCCCCTAAAAGGCAAGCTTAGCCTTGCAAACTGATAGGAGAAGCAGAAGAAAATGGCTGTGTGGGTTTATAGTTTTGATGCATATGATCATTCTTCTTAAGATCCACTGAGGGGTGGGAAATTATAAGGCGTATGGGAGAGTAGAAATACAAACTGAAGCAATCGTTCTGTGTACATACCTACAAATGATCCAACAAACAACTAAGTCAAACAGTGATTACAGAAGGGAGAATGTTTTGAAAAGTTTTGCAAACCTCAAGCATTCTCTCATCAAAATTGATTGGACTATTTGATGGAACTTCGACAGAATTGAAATCATTAACAGATTTGAGGCTGCCAATGAATGAGGATTCACCACCATAAACTTCATCTACATTGAATTCCTTCCCAAGTTCTGAAACAATCTTTGCCTCAGGAAGCTCTCCCTCATCCCTACTTGGAGGCATTGTGTAATATGGAATTTTACCTGCAATACCCAAATAAGAGTTTCACGACAACATGAATACAGCTGACAAAACATCCATGTCAATTTAACATGGGATAGCTGAGAATTGTAAACACCGGTATCACATACCCTCATTCCAGTCATGCAATACAATTCTTGCAGCAGCATCGACATCAACTATGCCCCCCTTTTTGAGTTTGCCCCTGACTGTAGCAACCTTCTGAAGAAAATCATCAACTGAATCAAAGCTAGGCACTTTGTAGAGTGTAACCAATGTTTTTTCCGGACAAAGGTTAAGAATTTCCTTAACTGCACAATCCCAAACAAGTTATGGTCATAAGTTGGTGAGAGATGTAGCAGTTAGTAACACAAGGGACATAAATGGGTTTATCAGCAGACAGGAAAAATAAATTCAATTACCAGGACCAATTGGATCATCCAACTTCTCAATTCTTTTGCAATTTCGAAGAGCAATTGATGCGTCATTCTCTGCAGATCGAAGCATCACAACCCCTGGGCAGTCCAACAATTTAACATTCTTGTCTAGCTGAACTTCTTGCATTGATCTTGTTAAGCCTGGTGTAGCACCAACATTCACAACATGAGATCTCTTCAAGCTATTTATCAGACTACTTTTTCCAACATTGGGCAAGCCAATAACCCCGACAGTGATGGACTTTTTAATCTGCAGCCAAAACTTTCTATTATTAGAACTAAGCGATAAGTATTGGGGGTGGGGGGTGGGGGTTGGGGGGAAGCTTAACAATACAAATATCAATTGACTTTAAATGGTAAATAACAATGAATAAATTAGTAGAATACTCCTATATAACCATAAACCACATAGCGATCCATGAAGCCCATAATCTAGGTGGTGAAAAGCTGTAGAAAACACAGAAGGCAAACAGACTGAAAGACAAATAGCTGAAAAAACACAAAGACAGATTGTTACACCGATCAATAGGTGGTCAGTGGTCTTCAGCAATAGGTTTAAAGATCAAATCATCAAATCGAGCTTAATTAAATAGCAGGCCCTCGGCTCTTATGATGTTCTTGTCCAATCAAACTTCAACTCTTACCCAGCACCTAGTTTTATACTTCACATTATGGCAGTCCAAGAAGAATAATTCTACATACCCTGCACGTGGCAAAAGTCCTATGTCTGAATACATACACCTAAAAGTTGCACTGGAAGAGAATATATTACGGAAAAAGAAACAAAAAGAACAAAGTTAATACAATTTTTGTGGGGAAAGAAAGGAGATGATTTTTCTTTTCTGTTCAGGGAAAATATCACAGCAGTTATTATGCACTTACTTGATCAACTGCAAAATTTAACATACTACTATAACACATTCTAACAATACCTCATGGCTTCTTGAGTAATTTTTCAGCAACTTAATAAGAGTTTCTGCACCAAGACAATCACTTGTCTGCAGTAGACTGCTCATCTTCGTCTTTCCAGCCTTTGAGGAAGATTTCCAACCCAAATTTGACTTCTGCTCTTGAGTACTGCACTTAAAAGCAACTGCCGGTAGTTCCTCTCTAAGATACTTGAGCCATTTTTCAATGGCTTCCCTGGGGACAAGATCTGACATAAAAGGACCAATAAATTGCTGAACTCAAGTGTGAATAATAAGCTATCTATTGATGTCACATATTCCAACTCATTTATTACAAAGCACGGTTGAATTTGTGGTCAAGCTTTTCTTTGTGTGCAGAACATAATCCTCTTAGAACAATTAGCGTGATACATATGAACGAAGTATCAGAATCAAGCACCAGAAACATATATTCCAAGAATGTCTATTGCTCGCTTAAGAAAAGAGAACCATCAGAAGACATAACCAACAAGAAATATCTGTTTTGCTATGTTTTGAAAGAAGATAACTATTACAAAACATCAAGAAAAATGCAAACCGCAAATAAAACCCCCAATAAAATCTCTGGGACAGGTATCATCATGCTTTTGGTAAAGGTGTACCTGTTAAATAGGGGGAGAAAGGAACCATTTTGATAAGAGGCAGGAAGAGTTCAGATGATGCTTACCAATCTTATTGAGGAGCAACACAAGATGCTTCTCCGGCCCAGATCTCATGACCATCTTTTCCATATCAATGCAGCGGGTACCTAGAGGATCTCGAGCATCAAGCACTTCCAAGATGACATCAGAAGCTTCAATAACTTTGACCAACTCCTTGTAGAATGCCCTCTCTGAATTATCTGCATCGTTAGAAGAAACTGTCAGAAAATTCAAGAGGAAAGAATGAAAAGCTAAGGAAGCAACCAACTGACTCCCGGCCAAATATCAAGCAAATGAATCATTCAACATACCCCTGTTTTTACCAACCACTGTGAGGTTTCCACTGCTACTTCCCTCACCAAAAGTCTGTTCTTTTAAAGAATCTCTGTCAGAGAGTTTTGACGTATCATCCTCCTCAAGTAGTCCCAACTTTCTCTTTTTAGCCTGAAAATGCAAAAATTGTTAATATGACTAAATAGATCAACTGAATATCTTCCACGGAGTGAGTGTAAAACAACAAACCAATCAGCATATCATTTTCAAGCTAGTGATTTGTAGAACTTCACTTTGATTAAATAACAGTTTATTGACGCACAACTCTTTGGACCATGAGAAGAAGCTTCTTGCCCCAACCATTAAACACCACTTGCAATGCAAAATGGGAACAATTACCACACCAAATAAAAGTATGAAGTGGACTGCGATGGAGAACGTGCAACTTAACCCTCAATGCTTCGACTATAAACTGAACACAGATACGCAAGGATCGGTAAACGAATAACTCTTCTTCCACACACAATTCAGAACACATTAGCAACACACACTACCTTTAAACTTTAAAATCCATCATGTAATTTGCAACAAGTCCCACTAAATCCTCTTTTCAACTTTAGTAGGAAAAGAAGCCTATCAAAATACATCGACAATAAAATATATCATATTTAAGCAAACCTAAATCTAACTCTCCGTAACGGGGCGACCTAAATGGAGTTGCAAATAGATACACCTAGTGTGCACAAGAATGTGCAGCGTATTAAATCCATCTAGCCGACCCGACATAGTAGAATAAGCTTCCGATTGGTTCGTTAAGCTAATAAGCCAAAACCTCACCATCCGCAAACAAGCACAAAGACAAACAGAAACTAAGAACCAGTTTTACTGATAAAGTGGAGTTGGATGAAGATACTAAGACAGCATCTCGTGTGCACAGGAATGTGTGGCGTGTTAAATCAATATAGCCGACCGCACATAAGCTAAGCCTAAACCTAACAAAATTACGCGCAAACATACAAAAAGACAAACAGAAACAGAAACTAAGAAATAGTTTTGGTGATACCCTCTCTTTGCGGGCGGCTTTCTTCTGCTCCAACTCCTCAAGGGCACGGGCGCGGCGGGCCTCGAGGGCCTTGAGCTCCTGTTCCTTAAAGGGCCAGTCATTAGGGATACCGGGATCCTTCTCGACCTTAGACTTCCGGTTAAGGCCCAACTTCTTGGCTTCCTTCGCCTTCTTCTTGTGGTGCTCTTTCACTTTCCTTATTATCTTGTACTTCTTCTTCAGCGACACCCTGTTACTCTTGCTCTCTGCAACCAACCAAACACAATAACAATTTACATGACAATTATTAAAGATTTTGATTGAAAAAAGATGAAAAGAGAAAATAATAATGGAAAATAAAGGGGATGAGGTGGGGTACTTTTGCTTCTCTTCACCATTTTTGGGTGTGTGTGTTGAGACTGCTGTGAAAATGGGGTTTCGTTTGGGGAGGGAGAGAAAGAGAGGTTTTGGAAAGTAGAGGCTAGGGTTTATGTAGGTGGGTCGTGGGTTTGGAGCGGATACTTATACGGGTTATGAAATAAAAAATAAATGAAAAAAACGAATGGGGTGAGAGAGGCTCGAACTCTCGACCTCAGGATAACTCAGAAGCTATGAGACCTACGCGCTAGCCAACTGCGCCACCACCCCAATTGTTTTGAACAGTGCCACAATATTTTTTCAACGCAAATCTCAAATTGGATCCCAAACCAATAAGTTAGTGTGGACTTATCCATGTGGTTATGTAATCTTCAAATAAGAATTTGTTTTCTGAAATATCCTGGATTTTGTATTTTGTTGGTTCTATGAGATCCTTTGGATGACCTATAATTTTTATGGATGAAGATTTGCTCCGAAAGGTTATACATCAAATTTGATAACTTATAATACATCTCATCTAATAAATAAAAGAATTAATAGAGAAAATGATCCAAATCATCAAAATTCCCTACATCCCTATTATCAAAAGACAAAAAAAATAAAAACTTTGATTGCACGAGCTAGCCAGTAATCCAACAAACCCTCCACTTATAATTCGATTTGGCACCAACGTCTTCACCAGGCTTAACCACTAAGAAACCCACAGCATAAGGCACGTGAACATTATTTAAAATATAGAACCGTCTTTGTAATGACTATAATGGAATGACGCATTTTCTTACTCGTCGATATGAGTGCAGTTATATGATTGGGATAACCACTCTTACTTTTACAAATGTTTGGGATAAATGGTTTTCTCATATCTTTATGTTTCACTTATAAATGTAGATGAAGTGCATAATAGTTTTTCTCTCGGTTTATTTTTGAAAATTAGTAGAGGATAAATTTGTCAAAGTAGAAAATTTGATTTATAAGAACTAATAAAACTATGTTTTAAATGTAGTTTAAATTTTTGTTCACAGCTACCTTGATAGTTCACACAACTGTGTGAGATTTAATTTTTTATTACTATTATTATCTTAAACAAAACTATGATTTATTTTTTATGTGAACTCAATCTTTTTCATCAAAAATTCTCGACATTATAATAGATTAAGAAAATAACGTTTATTTTACTCCTTTTTAATTCTTTCATTAGTACATAGATATTTTAGTTAGGTGGAATTTTTTTCAATAACAATTCTAAAACTGTAAGTTAAGATTGTTTTGTCAACGTGTGTGACCAATTTATACATATACAAACTACTTGTATTTAACTTTCTATTCAATTTCATTAAAAAGCTAAGGAATTTCACGATTTTAATTGACAAACTTGATAAGATCATGGCGAATATTCCACCAATTTTTGTGTAATCCCTTTTCTTGATTTTTATGATAAACAATATGTTCCTTTTGAAAATAATATTGATAAATACAAAATAATGTTGATAAATTTATACTATGATTTCGGGTGGCCATCGAAAGGTATGGAGTGAGTGTTCATGATTTTTCTAGGAAAGTTGTCCAATAAATATAAATTATGTTAATTCTATTACATTACTCTATCTAATTTATGGATTTTTTTATTCCTCGTGCTCTATATCACCCTTTTTTGAGAGTATATCTAAGGTCCTTCCTAACGTTTGTTTACAACATATTGATCAACAATAATTTCATTAGTCATGTAAAAACTTTATATCTATCAATTCAAATATCTAATTATCTATTATCTCATCATTTATAGTGGTTCTCCAACATTACAGAAACCTAAAAGCATTTTTTTTAATTTTGTATAATATTCATTAGCCTTACAAGTAAAATTGTTAATTGACCACATCATCTAAAAGATTAAATTGTTAGAAAAAGATTTGTTATATTATTATATTATTTATTATCTTCAACACGCCTCCACAAGTGCAAGCAGAGTTAGATTTTGAACTTGCACTTGGACAGTTTTAATATTTTTAAATGAGTGGTTCAGAGTTTTGAACTCATTACCTTTTGATATCTAGACTCTGATACCATGTTAATGTTAGGAATAATGCCCAAAAGCCAATAAATTGTATTTTAGAATTATGGATAATGTGTTATTTAATTTATTAATTCATTTAATATGGGCAGTTTATTTATTTATTATAAATGTTTTGATTGAATAAATAAAGTCCTTAAAATACTATTTATAGATTCTATCCTTAGGAGTAAGGATATGGGTGACGGAATCTATAATTATGAATATATTCTAAAAGTTGTCCCCGGTCATAGGATAAACTAATTGGGCGTTAGTTTATTCGGATAGATCGGATTACAGTCTACTAATCAAATTATATGATATATCAGTTTGAGCGATTTGTCTCATATCGTTATAGTAGATATATAAGTACTTATTGTGAATAAGTAACTGGACTTGACCGTCGATACAACGAATTACATAGAATGTCAATAATTCGTTGTATCATGTAATTATGCAATTAATCCTCAAACCTGAGACACTACGATTATCTCATGATTAGGAATGCCATGATTTGCTGGTGCAGATAAGCTAGTCCTAATCATGGATTAGACAATGTATTCAGTGGTTGTGATTTATTCCGTCATGAAAAAATGTATGTGTAGATACGGAAACTATCATTTGGGTGTCCTATGCAATCTGATTAATTCAGTGACTTGAAATCCTTGGCCAATGTGGAATAGTGAAAGTCGTTTCACGAATTATTCATTAGTCACTAATTAATTGGGTTTTGACATATAGTCAAGTAAGAGAGTTTGACGACCAAATCCATGACTCTTGCTTGATCGGGATAATTGAAACAGTATGATTTGATTGTATAGAAATTACTATTTGGGTTCACATACTTGCACTTCATCTTTAATTGGGTAATCGTGATACACTGCTATGTGTCACTCATGATTTGCGAATTAATTAATTAGTTGAATTAATTATTCGCTACCGATTAATTATGAACCCGAGAGGTCACACACAAATAGAATTTGCAGATTAATTGGATTAGATAAAAGATTAAATTAAATTTAGGATTGTCCTAAATATTAATTTAATTGGGCTCGTAGTAATTAGATGGTGATCTGATTAATATAGAGCCCAAGACTGGTTATTTTAGTCCAGTCCACATATGACCCTAGGTCATGATGTGTCTTCTATATGTTGCAGCATTCTGACAAACAATAGCTAGCACAATTTCATCAGTCAGAAAAAATATATAGGATTTCTCTAGAAACCTAGTGGGGGTAGAAATCCAATTAGCAAGTGCAGATTTTGTGTGGATCAATCTTGGAGGCTTTACACGTGAGGAGCTTGATTCAGATTCTACATTGAATTACGCTTCAAAAGGTAATCCTAAAACTATTGCAGATTTAATTTAATTAGATTAAATTGTTATCTGATTTAAATCTACATACGGATACATGATTTATTTTCTGCTGCGCAATTATTTTAATTGTCATGTATTTTCCCAACAGTTAAATGATCACTTCATCTAAAAGCTGATAGATACCAACAGGTCTCAAAAACTAATCCCGTCTGCGTACTTGTGGGTGCGTGTTGAATATAACAAATAATATAATAAATTTCTCTCTAACTTTTAGATGAGATGGTTACTTAACAAAAACCGATCACTTATTATTTGTTAATCTAAATACGAAATAACACCTTAAGTATTCCTAGCCCTTAACACTGTCCCCAATTTGACTTGTCATTTCCTCTTGCACATTCTTTAGCAACTACTAATAAATGTTACAAATTACGATAAATCATCCACATACTGTCACCCTTGTGAGTTGTATACAATAATAATAAAAATAATAAAATACAAGTAATAAATGTAAAATACTAACTTCATGTAATAAATTAATTAGTATTAAGTAGGAATATTCCATAGAATTTCGATATCCTTTCTATTTCAATTTCTTAAACAACAAATATGTAGCAATAATATACTTAAAGCAAAAGAAAAAAAGGAACAAATCAGGTACGAATAAGACCAATTCCATCGCGCGTCGTACTTTACGAGTGTTGTCAAACCTAAAAAAAAATTATGATTTAAATAAATTATTGCACTAACTAATTATTGTATTTGATATTAGATTGTTCAATTACCATTAAAATATCTACGTACATGGAATTTCATTTTTTCCTTACAAGTTCTATATCAAGAATTTTCTAATCTCTTTTTTATACGAAGAAAGGTTTATATGTAAGATTAGTCCAACCGACTACTCATTCATTAACTGAAGACGTTTCACCTCTTTTATCATAGTCCAAATAAGTCAGAGTAACATGATATAGTTAAGTAACATGTATAGTCGTTATATTTTTTGTCCCTTCTTTTGCAGTTCTTGATTTGGAAGTAACACTCTTCAGCATGTTCACGAGCAATAAAGTGTGTTGATTGGAAATAGAAAACGACCTAGATGGCAGAGTATGTGGCAGTTCCATCAAATGCAGAGTTGCGCATTCAGGAATCAAGAACTTCCTAAAGATGGAATGAAAAAGAATTAATATATTCCTTATCTAGTCAATTGGGCTATATATTGATCCTAAACCGATTGATAAGGGAAACTTTCTTGTAACCCCCTTTCTTCTGTCTTCCCTGACCGCGGCATGAGCCCAGACTGACTTGCATATGAAAATCAAAGATGAGATCATTTATAAGCATTTGATTTTAGACTAAGGTAGTGAAAATAAACTTCTTTTGGGCCTACGTAATCTGGCTAGTTGGCGTCCATTTCCGTTCATCTGTATTATAACAAATACCATTTGAAAATTTTTTGGTTAGAAAAATTCTTTTCGCGGATGCCAAAACTCAGTCTTAATTTGGTCTTCTGGTGAACAATAATAATTCATCTGCATTCTATGCTACACATGCTCTCCATATCTACAAAATTCTTGTGATGGAACAGCATAACTTGAGCAAGGCTTAGGATTGTGTGAGATCCAAACACTATAATGCTGTTGTTGGTGTTTCTCTTCTATGCGTGCAGTTGTTATGAACCTAATATCGGTGAACTCGTCTACTAATGATAATGGCCTAACCCAAGCTACGTATGGTTGATCATCTTAGCCCAGTTGTGAGAAAGAGCATACGCATGTCCTGTTAGTTAGAATCTGTTAAGCATTGAGCATGTGACATGAAAAGCACTATATATCCTTGTGGATAGTATCAAAGAGAAGCTAAGCAAAAATATCAACTTATTCTATTTTGTTCTTCTTCTTAAATTCTCTGTAATTTTCCTTTCTTTATGTCTTTCTATTCTCCCTCAAAATCTTAGTTCATTACATTGGTGCTTTCATTGAGAATCGAACTCAAGATGGATGGAACAACACTTGACGCTATGGAGAAGAGGGTGAAGAAACTTCTAGAAACTACAACATAAACTGGTCGCAGCTCGATAATTTTCAACAAATCCATGGTGCTCTCACTTCTAAGCTCAAGGCGATTGACGGCAAACTAGATCAGTTGCAGCTCCTAGCGGAGAAATTTGTGGCACCTAATGTCCTTTCATCCACTTCTTCAACAATGACGACGACCACTTATGGCGATTACCGTACATTTGGAAGTTATGCAATCGGCGCCTATGATAACCAGGCACACTTGTGGCATGGAGGTCAGTACACGATGTACCTTTCTAATCATAGTCAAATATATAGCTTTGATCCATACGCAGGTTGTATTGCCATTGGTGATGTTTCCACTTATCACAATCAGCAACAATGTACGCAATGGGCCACCTATTATAGTCAAACTCAAATAGAAATCAGTTGTTCTCCGGGGACAGTGACTTGCTTCATGGGTAATTCGAAGGTCAAGGGTGAAAATACGGGTCAGGAAGAGGGCGTTGTGTTCAAAGGGCCAAATGTTGAGTTGACTTCGGGGCAAGATGATGGACAGAAGGAATAGGAAGTTATTGTCAAAAAGTATGGTGTTAAAGATATCGAAATGATGGTTGTCGAAGACGAAACTGAGTTTGAGGATAAAAAGAGAAAGAAAAGTGTAATCGTTGAATTGCAAAAGAAAGTGGAGGAATTTGAAGATGTTCCCAAGTAATTGGAAATTTCTTGCAATGTTCCAATGGAGACACTAACCAACTTAAAATCTACTTTAGACGATGAAGATGCAGAAAATAGGGAAGATGAGAACCCGGCCAAGTGTGTTGTAGTTAGAAAACACGATATTGATGATCTGTGTCGATTGTTCGATGAAATTCTTGTGAGGGATGTGGTTTCGACTTGTGCCCACGTGGGTGCGCTTGAATTGGGAGTTTGGGTAAGGTCTTGGATTAAGGATTCATGGCTTGGGTTAAGAAGTGTTCTTGAAATGTCAAGCACCCAATCACTCATCTGGATTTTGTCGTATCCTCCATTATTCTTGCAGGATTCGTACTTGAAATATCTTGGATGTATGCCTACTAGTTTCAGGGTGCACACGAATCCATTGGACGGACTGAGAAGCAACTGTGATGGCTACACTTTTTATCGTCAAAAGTCCTTGCTGAGAAATTATTTTAACTACAAGAAGAGTAGGCTTCCACAATGTTTGATGTATTATGATAAGGGCGAATGGTCTAACTTCTCTTGTGACATTGTTGCATTAGTCAAAAAAGATATTCAAATAAAGAAGTCAACAACGGAGGTGAAATTAAATGGTGATTCATGTGTTTTAGACTTCTTGCACATGACGCGGATGGACTTGAGGACCGGTATGCAACAACCTATTGCATGGATTGATTATGCAGGCAATTGCTATTTTCCTGAAGCTTTGGATGATTATGATGAATTTTATGACAGCAGCAACTATGAGTATGAGACAGATAATGGTAATATAGTAATGGAGCAACAGGGGTCTAATGATATAAAGTTGCAACTTGAGATTGAAATTAATGGATCTGATGTCTTTAACTTGAATGAGTCTAATGGAGAATCAAATGCTCTTGCAACACACATCAGAGTTTATCAAAATCCTGCAGAAGGAGATTGTGATGCAGAAGTTCATAGTAATTGTGTCAGATTCAATGTGCAAGTTTTGGAGGATTTTGGGGAAAGTAAATGGATGGAGGAAAATTTACTCCGCAAAGTTGATGGAGTACGGGGGTGTCTTACATTGTGAATGAGTTATTTCTTAAGGGCATTGGCTCATCTGCTGGTGCAAACATAGTTGACATGTATCATGGCTCAGGCGATAAAGTTGACATGCATCATACATGAACACTGCTGGTTGGAACTAAGTTTGATTCAAGACGTGACAGCAGCACTCCGTTCAAATTCACCCTCGACTAAGGACAAGTGATTAAGGAATGGGAACCAGGTATCAAGAAGGGTGAAAATGCTATTTTCACCATCCCTTCAGCCATTCTGCCCCTGCCCAATGCTATGCTCTAGTTTGACGTTGAATTGCTATAATGGTTTAGTGTGAAGGACATCTGTAAAGATGGTGGAATATTCATACAGATTATTGCAACGGGATTTTTTTCATAAAAATCCTGAAGATTCAGATGAAGTGTTTGTGAAGTATGAAGCTAAACTTGAATTTTATGAGCAAGGCAATCTGGATATGGCTATACTCCACTATCAGAGAGTTATGGCTTGTGATGTTGGCTTCTTAGGAGCAACTAATAATGTGGGCAATGCAATTGATGATGTTGGTAGAGTTAAATTGAACCTTGAGGACAAGGTTTTGTTTCAAGGGGAAGGTAATGTTATGAACCTAATACTGGTGGACTCCTCTACTAATGATAATGGCTCAACCCAAGCTACGTACGGTTGATCATCTTAGCCCAGCTGTGAGAAAGAGCATACACGTGTCCTGTTAGTTAGAATCTGTTAAGCATTAAGCATGTGACATGAAAAACACTATATATCATTGTGAATAGTATCAAAGAGAAGCTAAGCAAAAACATCAACTTATTCTATTTTGTTCTTCTTCTTAAATTCTCTGTAATTTTTCTTTCTTTATGTCTTTCTATTCTTTCTCAAAATCTTAGTTTGTTAGAGCAGTCAACACTAAAGTAGAATTTGTACTATTTTTTGTTGTGTTGCTATTGTGTTCGGATAGTTGGACCCGACGTCTCACACAATATAGTGGTGTGGGTCCACCAATATAAACATTTAACGTTTTTGTTTTTCATCTTTCTGATGATGCTGTCCTTTCTGATGATGATGCTGTCCATTACTTGCAATTATGATACATCGGACATCATCAATAAATTGCTTAATGGTCAGTTCTCTCTCATCCGCTCTCACACAAACACACACCCACATACACGCGCGCACACATTGTAGATGACAGGAGTGCTATTTTATGACAAGTTGAGCATAAGACGTAATGTCTTTTAATCTAATCAATTAGGAAATTAGGGTTTAAATCTCATAAAGATAGGGACAGGTGGTGTGCGGGGTGAAAAAAATAAAAAATCTACCCAGTTGCTTGCTTGTTTCTGTATAAACATTGCACATTTAATTTGGTTCATATTAGCTGCTCTTTGCACGTTTAGTTTATCGATTTTCACCCGTAAAACAAATCGAGAAAACAGTAGAAAATGAGAGGCAAATAACTGAAAATACTTTTCAAAAGATCACTAAAGCAAAAGAGCATTTTAGAAGATAATCATTGTGCTCACCCTTTTTTACAGCATCTCTCTTTCAACTAGGAACTTTTTTTTTTTTTTTTTTTCCTGCGTAAGTAGAAATTTTCATTCAACTTTCAAAAACATCAAAAAATGTGTAAAGGTACTCTTTATATCAGAGTGCACCACAATTGCCAGTTTGTACATATATAGGAGACAGTTAACTATACTATTCGTGTAATTTCTAAAAAATGAGACTTTAGCTCGAACATCAGCAATAATTCTCCAAGAACTTGTTCTTCAGTTGAGATTTCAAAGTTATGGAATCTACAATTACTCTAGTTCCAAATGTTGTAGACGCAAGATGTCAACTAGGAACTTCTTATTACACATTATTCACTTGGAAGTGTTCAAACTTTCTTTCCACTATATTTGGATTGATATTGTGTAATACCTCTTATATGAATGTCATTTTCTTTCTTTTACTCTAGTTACTTTTTGGTTCGCCAAGCGTTTAAATATTGCATATAAAATTAATTTTATAACTTTATCTGTCTGTTTCATTTCCTTTAACTAGAATACACATTATCCTTAACGATCCTTTTATAACTTTATTCAATTAAAAAAAGATTTAATCATCTCTTTTTATTTTATTTTTTTATGATTCTATCTTTTTTATTTATTATTATCCAATTTCCCCTAAATCCGAACGGACCCTTAAATAAGGCCATACTTTGAACCCTTAAGCCGAATCAAAGATGGACACAAAGACAAAGCTCATGAAGTTAAATGTGTCAAATCGACATATATTTGGCAATTATGAAGAGAAACATATGAGTTATACGACTCCAGCATGCAATGCTATATATGTTAGTTTAGTTTGCCCATAGTTATAGTTGATCAAATTGTTGAATCTCCCAAAAATGTTAGTTCTTGCTTGAAATTTTAACTAGATCCATATCCAAATTAAAGAGAGTGAACTCAGTTTAGATTATTGATTAGAAAAAAAAGAACCCAGTTTAAATCTTTGCTAGATCCGGAGCAAAATGCTAAGTTTTTAGTAATAGAATGCTCGAAACATGGCATGAGACCTATTCACTTCTTTAATTAAAACGTCAATTTTTTTAAACAAGTCCTCTTGGATTTGTTTCCAACTAATTTAGACTATATCTATTATGGGTAAAGTTATGTGTCTCAAGTATTGATACCTCAATTTCAATTTAAAGGAGTTCTGAAAGAGAGTTTTTGTCATTAAAAAAAAAAAAAAAAGCAAAGATATACAAAATTGACCTTTGGGTGGTCCCCCGAAAACTTACCATTGCGCCAATTTGAATGTGCATTGTCCTTTTTTTTTTTTTTTGATGTGTATTGTCTAAGAACACCATGAGAAGCAAAAATTTCACAAAGTTGTCTCAAAATGGGTAAAAAATTCTTTTGATAATGTGAGTGACTTATTGTCATTTTTTCTCAAAATGAGAAACAAATGAAGGAAAAAGAAAATGTACAAGTCACCATTAGAAGTTAATGACATGCGAGTCTCACTAATAATGTGATTGGCTAAAGCTCTATTTGGCCAACTTTTAGACATAAAGAAATATTTTCTGAGTTTAGAAGTTGAAATTAACTTATTTGACCTATTTTTAAAAGTGTTTTTAGGTAAAAATTGAAATTGAAAAAAACTAAAAAATAAGAAGCTCTAAATTGGAGCTTTTTAAAACAATACTTTTGCGAAACTGTTTTTAGATAATGTGAGAATTTATTTTTATTTTTCTTTCTCAAATATACACTTTCACATTTTTTAAAATCTCCTATTACTCTCAAAAATTTTAAAAACTCAACATACTCAATATTGGTCAAGCAGTCAATAGTTTTTATTTAACATCACTTTTAATTAAAATTTTAATGTTAAAAATTTTACTGTTTAAAAGTTAAAATTTCACAATTAAATTAAACGAGTCTAAGTCAATCATTAGAAGTTGATGAGCCGTCCTTATCCCACGACAAATCAGAAGAGGATGCTCCAAATCCTATGACAAGAAATGGATATTGTCTTCTCCGCATATATTCAATGTGCACATCCTTTTTCATTCCAGATTGTACAATTATATCAGCGAAGAAAGATGCTGTACGTACATGTGTGGAGCACACTGGGTGCCCACTTCTTAGACTTTACTTGCCAGCTAGCTTCCTTAGAGGAGGAACATCACGGCAGACAGTTAGGCAGATGGCTTTTCAGTGATTTGATCTTGATGATGTATCTGATAGATCACTGATGTTGTAGGGCAAATGGGAATAGGTGAATTTAGTTTTTAAGGTTTATGCTAAAAATTAAAAAAGTTTTTTGTGTTTTGTCCAAGTACTATTTTTATTTTTGAGATTTTGTTAAAAAATTAATTTCGTATCTGCCATTAATTTTTATTTAACGGTTAATAGTTTGACCAAGATAAAAGATTAAAATACCGTTATATTTATCTATTATAGATTAAGTGACAAAATAAAATAAAATAATGTCAATGTGCAAAAAATATATTCCAAAAAATTAGCTATTATTGCCCAAATTATATTCTAAAATAAAAAATAACAACAAAATGCAATCTTTATATACATAAATCAACAAAGAAAAAGAATTACAAAAAAAAACCAACACCCTGTCGACGTCTTTTTTTTGTAATGCAATCTTTTTTTTTGTAATTCTTTTTTTGTTGATTTATGTATATAAAGATTGCATTTTTTTTTTTTTGGAATATAGTTTGTGCATTAATAGCTAATTTTTTAGAATATATTTTGTGCACATTTGACATTATTTTGTTTTTCTTTACCACTTAATCTATAATAGATAAATATAAAGGCATTTTAGTCTTTTACCTCGGTCAAACCATTGACTGTTAAATAAAAATTAATGGTAGGGACGAAAATAGTTTTTTAACAAAACTTCAAGGACGAAAATTGTACTTTCACAAAACATAGGGACCTGTTTGGTCTTTAACATAAATCTCAGGGACTAAATTGACCTATTCCCTAAGGCAAATTGTACATGAAGAAAGAGATAATTGTATTTTCCCTTTTTAGATGCTTTTTGATATGATTCTGGCTTCGTACATCGAATCATATGACTCTTTTTCACTTGGATTTTGGAAATGAAATTGTGTTCTCTCATAAAATATTGCATCATAAGATAAATTTAATAGTTGTAAAATGTTTAAATAATTTTATTATAACAACATATTCAATTTATTATCATTAAATTGTTTCATAATGTTATATTGAATTAATGTAAATATTAAAGGATGCGCTAAGAAAAATCCCGATCATGCTGGATAGAGGGCATTAGTTGGAACTTGGAATGGAGATGGAGATTGGATGGAGGGCCTCGATGTTAATTTTGGCACGACTTCAAATTAACAATAAGGTAGAGCGAGTCGCTGTATGGGAGAGGCTTCATTTTGCCAAGAAGTAGGGTGTTGAAGAGCTTAGTTTGGAAATAGACTCCCAAGTTACTGTCTATTTGATCAATGTTGACGTCCTCCCCCACGGGTTCTCGGACATGTATCATTGATTATGGTCGGGTTCTGCCTACTAATCATGTCAGGTTTCAGGTGATTTATGTATATTAAATAATAAATCGTTATGCGAACTGACTAATTAATTATAAATTTTATATCTTCTTTTAAAATATCAATGGATTGAGTCTTATTCTTTGCCACTATTAGTACTTGTAGAGAAAAATAAGAGTGAATACACATTAGTTCGAGTACCTCCGGAATAAAGAAAATTGTGTCAAATTGGTTAACTTCCCTTGTGTTAATTTTTTCAGAATAGTAAATACACGAGTGGGAAAAGAACATGAATAATGGCTGATGGCAAGCCATTATCTAATGGCTTTTCATAGTTATTCGTGCCTTGACTTTAATAACGGAACCATATTTCTTTTCACTATAGAAAGATGAGGTGAATTTGTATGAATAACATTTTGTTGACTATGCGCTCTCTCAAGAGATATCTGATACTATATTTAGGTCACATCCACCAAGCATATGATACCTTAATATAGTTGCAGGATCATGCTTTTGGTCCAGATTCTGGAAGAAAAATCTTAAAATATCAAGATGATAGTAACTTTTTTTTTTTCCCACTATATCCTTGCTCGAACACTTAATAACATGCTAAAATGCGTAGAATATAATTACTATCTTTTCATGTGTCCCAAAATAATTTACCCTTTTCTTTGTTCTTTTTAACTTAGACTATCACCTCATTTTTTTTAAAATTTTAGCTAAAAGTAAGCAACTTCATTAATGAAAATTAATAGTATTTACAGTAACAAATCTCATATATCACTTAGCAGTTTATCTTCTATACCTTTCATCTATATTCCAAACCAACAAGATAGCTAGTTTGGTTTAACAGTGATTTCTTGATTCTCTTAATTATATACAATTTCGTTTCTACATTAAAAGAATGTTTTGCATAATTTGATTCTCGGAAAGAGTTTCATCACAATGAATCCTACAATTTCGTTCCCCTTAATGTGAAACACAAAATCCCCCAACAGAAGCGTCATGGTTGTAGCTTGCAGAGACCCTCTCGGTATTATTTTGTGATGGAAGTACTGCATATTACAATTAATTTTTTCAGCACTTTGAACAAACGTGATCATTAGGGACCAATCATTAAGAAAAAAATGTAATATAAATTCCATTTTCTTGTGACACATATATATAAATTCTATTACATGAGAAGGCAGATCATAGCTAGCCAATCAATAGATTAGGAGTAAGTTCGGGCAAACTTAGCGATTAATTCAATTACTCGATTGGCTGAGCGAGTAACTAAAAATGCATTTTAATGTATTAATTTGTTGGTGGCATGTATCCTCAGTACGGCATATATCTTGCCTAAGACTAAACATAAAGTCTAGTCTAATGCCAGTAAGATTAGTTTCGATTGCTTACCTCAATTTGTTGACATTTTGGGACACAATAGTATGGCTATTGTCAGGTTTGGTTCAGCCATCAGAAGAAGACCAACGTTAATTTAAAGGCTGTCTTATCCTAAAAAGTTGAAAACAATTCATATTTTTTCTTTTGGGTTGGGATATAACAATAATCAATTGAATAATATCCTTAAAAAAAGGAGGCCCATTTGACTTCGATTACTAATTGTTGTGGAATAGGCAAACCAGCACGTGGTGGTTGTTGCATGTCTACTCAAAATTCTACGACTTTAATTTAATATTAATTAAAGGGTTTTTGAACCCCCAAAATAAATTAGGAATTAAAGGGTTTGGTTTGGTATTTGATATCACGTGTGACGTAAGCAAGGATTTGAAATGGGTAATTTATATATATATATATATATTGAAAAGTATAAAAGAAAAGGAAGGGTGATATATATATATATATATTTTTTCTGCTAAGTCAGTAAATGTGTGTGATTCATAAATGAAAAAAAAAAAATGGTTCATAGTATACATATATCAGAATGGAAAGCCGAATTGAACGGCCAAGAGGAGGAGGGGGAGGGGGGGGGGGGGGGGGGCGGGGGCGGGGGGGGGGGGGGGGGGGAAATCCGGCTACAAGATGAAAAAAAGCTAAGATAAAATCACATTAAGGGTAGAGTCCAAATCGAAACTAAGATTGTCACTAATTGCTTGTCATTCCTAAAAATTGAATGGAGGGAATCTTAACTGCAATAATCTTCCATATTTCTTCAATATTTCAATGGGTAAAATTGATTGTTCACTCTTTTGCTTTTGTCTTACAAATTTTGTGATAAGATCTTTAACATTTTTAGTGATTTGGGTTAGTCTCTCTTTTGGTCAAGCTTCTTCATATTAGGTTTTCAAACTTTATACAGAACACAAAAATCGTTAGTTTATGTCATGTTCCAAACGAAATTTTAAATTCACAAACTAAATAAGTGTTGTAGGCAGAGTATAAACCGTCACAGGCTCGAGTTTATTAGTTGAAAATAATTGATATAAATTACTACTTAAACTCACATTACTAATAAACCACAATTAACTAGAAATTTCGCACTTTTATACTTCTCCGCTCCTATCCTTTTTTTAGGAACGAAAACCTAGTGCAAGTTCAATTGCTTAGCTTTGAACGACCTTAAACATGATCGAGAGAGAAAGCTCCACATAATAAAATATTCCCATGGAAAAAGAAGGTTAGCGTATAAAATCTTTATTCAACTTTTTTGAATCAAAACACAATCGTATTTCTTTTGGGCAATGCATAGGTTAAGAAAAGACAAAAGCATGCATGATGATGAACCACTCATTAATTAAAAGCAGCAAATATCCAATCGAGAAAATTACAGGTGTACACCTTTGACGTTTTGAAGATCTTTTTCTCTTGCAACATGTTACATGCAATATGGATACCAGGGGGAATGAAGGGGGCCCATGTATCACTCATCATGGGGACAAATGAAAGAAAAAATGGCTTGAATGAGAGAATACGATGCTTTGCTTTCTGTGTGCTTTTTTTGCCTGCATAATTCTCAGAACACACAGTACTGTTAGAGAGACCCCCATTCTTTATAGCTAGCATTTGCCCAAACGCCCTATTTAGTTGGTTTAATTACAATCATCTAGACTTCCTACCAAATGTTACTACATGTTATATGTGTAGTAAGAATTTCAAAGGGTCCCATCGAGTAGCGACGAATTTAGAATTTTTATTTAGTAAGTGTTAAAAATATATAATTTAGTAATTATATATGAATTAACTATATTTTTTTTTCTTCAGTGGAGGCTATATTGATTTTTTAGTCTAGAATACTTCAAAAGTACACATATTTTCGAAAAATAAGTCTATAACTCTTTCCTTAATAGTTCTACTCTTGAAGTTAGTAGTGTTGTAGCCCTCGCTGGCCCCTAAGTAAATCCATCCCTAGCCCTAAGGCTATAGGTTCAATTCACCCGTTAAAAATGTGTGAATGTATTGAGATCGCATATCATAAGAGAATTAATAAGTCTTAAGAAGAGTTAGATGGAGATACTCAGACAAAATTTAGCATGATCGGATCAATATAGTTGACCACCTAATGAATAAATAACTTTATTTGATTTGATCTGGTTTAATGATTCAAGAGAAAGATCATTGATGACCAAACTACAAAGCTAATTATATGGAGTCATCACTAGTCAGAAACAAGACTAAAATTATTTTAACATAATTAGGAAAACAAAAAAGTTAGTAGTCTCTTCCATTCCCGACAGTACGAAAAGTAAGAAAAAGAAAGAAAGGAAAAGGTAAAGGTTGGTAATGCTTGAATGCATGACTTCTTCACTTGGAAATAGTCCAGCTGAATAAATTTCCAGCTCCTTTTCTAACCAAGTTATTAATACATTTGCTCAAATTAAAATTACCAAACCTTTATATCTTAGTCTTTCTTTCCAACCAAAAGTCTCTAAAAATAACTGGAAAACTGAGAATATTGATGTTTGATATTAACAACATTGGTCAAATGAAGAAAAACAATTTGATACTACTTTTTAGACGACGTAGCATATTTTACACGAAATAATATAGTTCTTTTTTCGGGACGAAAAACACGACTAAATTTTTTTTCAAACTTACACTAGGATTTAAATTTCAAAACACATTATCCCACCCAATAAAGTTATGAAATATTATATTTCGGTCAAAGGTAAGCTAGGTTAAAAGAGGGGTTAAGCTAGGTATACTTTTAACCTTTATCAGGGAAAACCAAGAAGGAAGATTTACATAGTACTCATACTTTAATTAATAAGCCACTCGCTGAGAAGAAGCAAAGCAAAGAACAAAGAATACAATTTGTTTTCCAAACTTAAAAAAAAGTGTGCTAAGTCAAAGAAAGATTTCTTGGGCAACCGACCAAGTAACAAAAAAGCCATTATCATCTCCATCCACCACCTTCCTTTCTTTCTTTAATTTCTTTCTCTCTTTCTGGTGCCACCTTACTCCTTTTTCTTTTGAGATTCTTTATTGTAATTTTCTTTGATTGGACCCATACCAACATAACCAAGTGCGTGAACTAGGGCTGGCGACAAGACCATAATGCCCTCTTGCAAAGTCAAATATTAATTCTTTTAGCTAAATAGTACTGTTTCCTAATACCTTTAAAAATACCTCACCATGGTCGAATACCATAGTGGGTTGATCACATGTTAGAGTTACAAATTTACTTTGTCATGAATTTCACAATTACTTTTTTGTACCAATGAACCATTAATCACAATTACTTTTTTGTATCAATGAACCATCAATTACATTTTGTGAAAATTTCAAGAATAATACGATTGACTTTACAACCGTAAAACTACGGAGGGTCAACCCGCATTTGGGTTGGATCTGCCATGCACAACGTGTTTCCATCTTAGTTAAATAGTTTTCGTTTGAGGTTAATTGTAAGCAAATCTTCAATATTTTATCTGATCTCACAACATATGGTTAAGGAGAATTTAAGGACAAAGGCAATTAATTCTCCTTGCACTAAGCGACTAGTAATTAATAGTAATATAGAAGCATATTAGTCCTCGTATTCTTTTTTAGTTTTTCCTTAAACTCATAAAATTGATCTGAACGAACAACCTAACAATTTGTACTTGACAATAATAAATGGCATATGTGTTGACCATTTGTTTCTTATTTGTGAACTGATATCAATTGAGATGTAAATTGTAATTTTTTTCCTTTCGGTCCTTTAAGTATTATTTGAAACATTAAATTGATTTTTTTCATGAAAATTATAATTGGAGCAATAATTTTTTTTTTTTTTTTTTTTGCATTAACCGTGAAAAAGTTTATTAAGAGTACTCCTTGTATTAATTTTCTTTGATTGTCCCTTGAAAACTTTGAACAGAACACAAAAAAAAAATTATGGATGTTTTCTTGAAGGAAGCATGGAGGTTGTGTGATACTACCTATAGAGAGCCAATGATCACTAGAAAATTACGTAGTAAATGAAATTAATTATAAACACATATTTTTTCTTTGGTAAATATAGAACACTTCTTTCAACATGTTAAATATTAATGGCCCCATTTTTCCATTTAAGTAAAAGGCTTGTGTCCACTAATTTGTATTTTTTGTTTTAACATTGTATTTTAGTTATTTATAACATTTCACTTTCCCTCCCACTTTTAATCGTTTAAAATATAAATGAATGGTTGATATATAATTTAACAAAAAAAACTACCTAATCTTTTAAATCCTTATTGCGGAGACAATAATATATTATACTTCTTCTGGTGAAATCATAATGACTTATACTTCAATTTTGACTCTACCTTTCTCCAAACAGACTCATAGATGTTACCAATTAGTTCATCTCACTCTCTACAAAGCCAAACATGTGAGAGTCATTTGAAACCTCTCCTAAATAATAAATGCTTTACAACTACTAATTAACTTTAACTGAAGAAGATATTAACAATTATTGTCTATACTACTTAAAAGTCCACCTGAAAAAAGGGGGGGCTCCTCGGTCAATTTCTCCACCCATTAATATGGCACCTTTCATATAAACCTTCCTCGTTAAGCTGAGTTCTTTACTTCTTCAAAAGAGAAAATGTGTATCGAATTTCAAATCCTCTCCTTTTCTTTCGCTTTTGCTCAAGCCTGAAGATTCTTCTTCTTCTTCTCTTACTTTACTTTCTCTCTCTCTTTTTTTCTTTTCTCTTTGACTGTGTTCTTTGGTTCATGGATATTGATCTCTTGTGGGCTATTGGGGGGTGGTTTCTATTTCCAAATTGCATGGCACCATTGACGAAAACTTCCACCATTTCTGAAAGCTTCTTCACAAAATCGCCATCGTCATCATCAACAACAAACCCTTTCCTTCTCTTTCTTGGCCTTGTCTTCTTCATCTTGCTTTTCCTTGTTCATTCAACGTCTACTGATCATCATCTTCATCCTTCAAAGCTCTGCATGCCATCATCCATGGCGTCATCCTCAACACTACTTTCCAACAGAAAGCTTCTCCAAGATTCTTCTTCTACAATGGACATGCACTCGACAAAGAGCAAAAATACACCAAACAAGGCTGCTACATCGTCTTCATCATCATCAAATTCGACCAAGAGAGAATTCGAGGCTGGTAAACATGAAGTACCAAGTGGACCAAACCCTATATCGAACAGGTAGGCTTGTTTTGAAGTGTACATTTTTGAGTCGTATTTGCAGCAAAAGCAAGGAGATATCATCAAGATGGTAGATGGATTGGAGGGTTGTAACGGTTAAGTCATCTCTATGACGATCATTTTCATGATCGCCATTAATGTTTACTTGTCCTCAGTGAGGAGTTTGTTAGCTTTGTTGTTATCGTCATCACTGTAAGCAACTATTTTTTTTTTCTCTTTTTTTCTTTTTTGCTTTAAGTTCTCTTTACCCTTTTTTCTATTATATATAGAATGCATAGCAAGAGACACCTATATATTCTTATATATATGTATGTAGCAATTTACATGTTTTGGGGATAGACCGTGATGGTATTATATTTGTGTTACTATTTGTGAGAAAAAAAAAATAGATCAGAGATATATATGATCCAGAATTTACTTATATAATTAGTGATTTTTTTTTCATCTAAATTTGTTTTTAATGCTTTAGGTCATAACGAATCTAGGTATGATATCATGATAATTGTTAGCAAATGGTTCAAATGAAGAACATGGGTCTCCAAATGATAGGAGTCACCATTTTTAACAATAAACACGTCGTTTAATTCTCTTTAATCTTTATAAATATTCTTCAATATACTCCTAAGAGATCTATCAAATTCACTCTACATACCAATAAAGCAAAAGAGTGAAATCGGTGAACTATCCTTTCTTATTGTCGTGCAACTATAATATGAATTGAATCTAGTAGCTTTTTATTACTGAATGCAAACAAGAGTGAATAACATCTACAACGATGAATAAACAGGTCTTGGCTTTGGATCAAAAGTATGCCTTATATATTGCGAGTTGTTAGAATATAATGATCTTTATCAAATTTTGACACCCAAAAGCTACCTTTTCTTCTTCTTTTTTCCTTTTTTTTTTTTTTTTGGAGAGGGATTATTTTGCATGGAAGAATGCATGTTGTTTGCTCTAGAGATTGAATGTTTGAGTTCACGTGAGGGAAGAAGGATAGGTTAGAAGTATTACTAAAATTGACCCACAAAGGCAGTGGTGTCAGATCTGTGGATGAATGGTGGAAGGTCCATTAACCCTTTTCTTTTGTTTTGCCTGGTAAATTATTTGAATGTTTTTGGAGTTTGCTGTTTGTCTTTTGAAACACATTATTCAATAAAGCTGATACGAAGACATCATGAATCTATGATTTGATAATGATAACAGTTTCATCACTAGGTGATTGTGCGGGGGACCAATTATAGATTGCCCTTTTTTTGTCGAAATTTCATGAAAGACTTGAATCGACGAAATGATTTTAACAGCCGACCGACCGATAAAAATTATTTATATATAAATATTAAATTATGTAATTTTAGTTTTTATTAAAAATAAATTTTGAATTTGTTTCTGCCGTAATGTATGATGAAAAATCATTAGTTTGTGTCAGACTTACAGTACGTTTGGATTGACTAAATTGGATTGATTTTTGGTGGAGTCTATCAAAGAATAAAGAATACATTTTTGCTCCTTATTTTCATATAGGGAATTTATTGGAGATGCTTTTACATTGTCTTAAATGAACAGAAGTTGTAGGATAAATTATAAAAAGAAAAGAAAGGCAAAAAAGGTTTCCCGTATGGATAAAAAATAAAGAAGACAAAGGAAAAAATTATAATTTCTTGTTTAAATTGAAAAAGATAACTCGAACGGGTGAAATGGTCAAATAGTAATATGATGTATTTAGAGGTTCTCAAAACACGGCTACCATTTTACCAGATCCAAATTAGTCTCCAAAAGACAAAAGTAATTTTCCGCTGCCGGGATTCGAACCCGGAAATACAGGAGTATTAAGCTCCAAAGTGAGATTTCACAATGCTACAGCGGATTTCTGTTCCTTTTGCTGTGACATATCTTTTATATATAGTAAAACATATATATATATATATATTTTTTTTTGTTGCTAAGTTAAAATATATTCTAATTGCCACATCTTACACCTATATGCTAAAACTTTTATGATATCACAAAATCCACCGCAATTAAATAAAGTAATTTAATTAATTGGAGCTATGCATCCTTTAAACTCTTCCATTGCAAAAATTGGCAATTAAAAGAAATCATGATACTATTGCTCTCACCGAGGTCATCATATATATATTTTAAAACCCCACTAGAAGTTGTAGGAGACATTCAGTAGTTGTTCATTTTCTTGTAGTTAATTTTGACGGATTCCTCTTTGAGGGTTAATGTTTCTCTTCAATATAATAGTCCTTTTTTTTTTTTTAAATGATGAATAACTCATCTTGAGAAGCCTTTTAAATTTTTATTATAGGTTCAAAACTTAGGAATACATGACCTCCTCTTGGAAAAGACATGAATCAAGTTAGTTAAACATAAAATTTACTAGAATTGGCTCAAGAAAATTAACTTCTTAAACGATCTATACTCGAGACAAGAGTAAGTTCTCTACCCAAACTTCAAGCGTTCTACCACTGAGTTAACCCTTTCCCTCCCATGTTAAGTGACTATTTTTAAACCTTTGGATGATTAACTTCTAATCCGTTGTCATTTGCCAACTAGATTTTTGTTAAAGGTCGTACTTTAATATGTCTACAAGGATATGTGAAATCTACTAAAAGATAAGTGGATATTACTGAAAAAAGATACATGTCATCGTCGCGCACAACCATTCTAAACAGCATTGCATTTTGAATCATTTTTCCTACGCTAATCATGCCAAAAGGTTATGGTACCTGTCATATCAAATATAGGAATTGGGCAATGAAAATTAATAATTCACATTTTTTTTTCCAACCCCATGGCCCATTCTAACGATTTATGGAGCTTGGGGGATATTGTTGTAGCTAGCGTATTTATTATAGTTAATAAAAAGGTGATAGTGGATTTAAAATTATTATTTAGTAAGAGGGTAAAACACAATTTAATATTTTTATATGAACGATTTTTTAATAAAATTAAATTAATTTTTTAAATTAAAAATACTTTTAAAATACACCCAATTTCAGCAAAAATTTCAAATAGCCCCCCGCTCATTTCTTAGTAAAACGGTTGTAGCGCTTTAAGTGCTTATTGAAAAGGGTGATATAAGTGCAAAAAAGAAAAGTTATGGGAGAGGTGCTCTCAAGATAATCCCAGAAAGTCTAATTCGTTAGACATGCATCCCACAACAAAATAAGAAAGATTAAGTTAATTAGATATAATATTCCTCTAATAATGTTTGACTAAAAGAAATGGAAGATAAATGAAAAAGAAGTTTGACCATCAAGAGAAAAGAATGTGTGATAACAGACTATTTTGACTTTGTCTTTCATGTTTTCAAATTGTTGTACTTTTGAGTTTTAAATTTATGTTTGCTGATATAATTATAATAAAATAATTTGAACAATTTACAACCACTAAATTCTACCTCAAACGTGATAATACTATGAGATGATTCTTACTCCCCTACAACCTTACAATATGATCTAAAACACCCGCCAAAATGGTTCCCTACGTATTCTTCTCTCTTCCAACATATAATCCATGCAAATTCTCCATTTTTTCCGGAAAAAAATTCAAAGGAAACTAATCTCATTTCCTTTCTAATTTTTCTCCTACCTACATACATAGATAGTCAATAGCTATTCAATAGAATTTTCATCTTCTAGTGGACCTCATCTTTCTCGTATATAAACCAGTCAACAATTCCATGTTTCATTGGTTCTTTGGCTTGATTTCAAAGACCCTTTATTTTTTCTTTTCTTGATTCTTTCTTCAAGGTGTGGTTTCACATTTCTGGGTTGGTTTTTTGTTCTTCAAGGGGGCACCTTTGGCTTGATCCAAGCTTTTGGCTTAGGGTGGTTTTGATATTATCTGATTGATAGATATTCATCTAACAATCAACATTTTCTAATCTATTATTATTATTATTATTATTATCATTATTATTATTATTATTATTATTATTATTATTATTATTATTATTATTATATACAAAAGTTAGAAATCGAAGCTAAGCCATTGTTGGTTTCTTGGTTGTGTTAGATTAAATTCTACTACATTAATGGAGTTGCTTTTTTTGTTTGCTGATGATTTGTGATCAGCAAAAGGCATAAGAAAGCGAAATATATATTCAATATTGGAAACTTTTGAGAGGAGTGTTTTATCTTTTTGCAGAAATTGGAAGATTTTGTTAGGCAAATTAAATAAATTACAATGAGTTGTTTCTCATGTTTCTCCTCACATCAAAAGAAAGCATATTCCAACAAAATAAGTAGAGAGATCAAAGAACCACCCCCTGCTGCTGCTGCTGCTGCTGCAACCACTAGCCAGCCAAGGGCTCAGCCAGAGTCTTATCAACAGCCTCGGCATGGTGAGTACATGTCCTTAATTTTTCATGCAATAATATAATGACGCCATGCACTAAGGGCGGATCTAAGATATTTGGTCGGGGCAAGGTGGTTTCTTATACGAAAACTAGTGGTATTGTCAAAGTTAAATCGTTTTTAAACAAAAAAACGTAAAGGTATATTAGTTGATCTTTTAAAGTATACTGTGGGATCTTTCATGACCTCAAGAATAGAATTGGCCCTACCCTGCACCAATGAGGTTTTTCCAGAATGGCATTGTGTTTTCTCTGCTTTTAAATCTCTTACCCTTCTTCCTAGGAGATGCTTATACAATGATAATTCCCATTCCATGACATAATTCATATTTCATTATAAGCTTTTATGTTTGTTAGCATTTTCTCCATTGTAATGAGGGCATATGCCCGATTTATCAATTTATCTGGTAAACTATTAGGGGCTAATGTAGCCCGTGCGGGATTCTTCATATTCTGGGTCGTAATCTGATTTAATCAAGGAAGGAATAGGCCAAGCTGATCCATTGATCATGAAATCGTAAACATATAACATCAGTGGATTGTGTAAAGAAATGTTATGCAAATTTACCATCACTAAGTATCAATGGTAGAAGAAAATTTGTCACATTGCCAATTTTTTTCCATGCAGAGGATCTAAGAAAGGTTGCATCTGAACCTGCAAACGACAAGGCTGCGAATAAAGATGGAGGCAAAAACAACATTGCAGCGCAGAATTTCACTTACCGGGAGCTAGCAACGGCAACAAAAAACTTCAGGCAGGAATGCCTTTTAGGGGAAGGTGGATTCGGCCGAGTTTACAAGGGCCGCCTTGAAAACACCGGCCAGGTAATCTAACATTTGGGAATTTATAACGCGCGTAGTTTTGATACTTTCATTGTCCTCAAGTTTCAGTAACTGTAGGTTTATTCGAAATTCAGATTATAGCTGTGAAGCAACTTGATCGCAATGGATTACAAGGAAACAAGGAATTTCTTGTAGAGGTTTTGATGCTGAGCCTGTTGGATCACCCAAATCTGGTAAATCTAATCGGATACTCTGCTGATGGAGATCAGAGACTTTTGGTATATGAGTATATGCCACTCGGATCTCTGGAAGACCATCTTTTTGGTACTGTATAGTTTTGCCTTTTAACCTTTCTCATTTTATAGGCATCATGCTTCTGCATAAGATTAAAAAGGTCCGTTGAGCGCCTCATGGCTATGCCATAATAGATCCGAACACTTGCCCTGGCTCGACTTTCAGATCATAAGTCAACATCACAACATAGCAAAAAACTATAAGACAATATACTTTGTGCAGAGATGTATTATAGATCAGAAAGATTCTGCTAAATTGGAAGCAATTGGAGGTAACAGATATGATTAACCAATAGACTCAGATTATTGAGTTTCAAAGAGCATTTTACCACACAATCTCAAGATTTGATGTTGATTTGGAAACGCAAATGGTAGATCATAGAATCATTACTCGTTCGCTCAATTGCTGGCTAGGCAACTATGTCTATATGTTTGTTAATATCTACTAGCCACAAGGCTTGCATTAGAATTGAAGTGAATATTTTCCATGTCCTATGCAGAAACATTTGAACTATTTTCAGACTTTTAGGTGCAAAGTTACTCATTTTATTTCTCTATCTATTCCTCCAGATCGTGCACCAAATCGACCCCCACTAGATTGGTCCAAAAGGATGAAAATTGCATTAAATGCTGCCAAAGGGTTAGAATATTTGCATGATACAGCCGACCCTCCTGTGATTTACCGCGATTTGAAATCCTCCAACATCTTGCTGGACAAGGACTACAATGCAAAACTCTCTGATTTTGGGTTAGCCAAGCTTGGACCAATTGGAGATCATTCACATGTATCCACAAGGGTAATGGGAACCTATGGTTATTGTGCTCCAGAATACCAGAGAACAGGAAAATTAACCGTTAAGTCAGATGTATATAGCTTTGGCGTTGTTTTATTGGAGTTAATTACAGGAAGGAGAGCCATTGACTCCTCAAATGGTGAAGAGCAAATATTGGTTACTTGGGTAAGTTAATCATCTCTTTTTCTTTTTCGCGTTTTAGGCCTACATTGGAGGGAACTTCATAACTCGTATATGATTCAGATCATTCATACCCCGTGTTATTCTGTAATGACCTCATAAACTGCTCGTGTTTTCTAAAATGTTCTGTTATGAACGCCTCAATCTTTAAGCTGTTTAACATTTGATCAGGCTGAACCCATGTTTAAAAACCCCAGTAGATTCTCAGAATTGGCTGATCCACTCCTTAAAGGAGACTTCCCTAAGAAAAGTTTGAATCAAGCAGTTGCTATAGCTGCAATGTGCCTTCAAGATGATGCATCAATCCGACCATTGATGAGCGATGTGGTCACTGCTCTTAGCTATCTTGGGCCAGACATAGCATTGGTTTCACCTATTGTATCCCCTACTCCCACCATTAAGCTCACAAGTGAAGATCATGATAAAGATGAAGTGACCGCACAAGAACGCCAGAGAGCGGTCGCAGAAGCCATGGAATGGGTTGCAAATTCAAGAAACAACACATGATCTATCTCTAGCCTCATATGGCTCTTCTGAGTGACATTCAACTATAAATCAATCGATGCGAGGCATTGAAGTTTTGGGGGGAGACGAAGCAAAGAATTCAAAAACCATTAATAGTATAGTTACAAGTGTATGGAAACTCTTCCATACATCAACCTGCCCGATCTGGCTCTCTACATGGACTGAGGCTCACTCCCATGCAGCCGGACAGGCCGGTGATGTATGGAAACTTTTTCCCTATCTGAAACTCTTCTATTCAGCCTTTGCAATCAGGATTTTAAACAAATTGTCATGTATCAAAAGTTTGCAGAAAGCAGTGAACAGCTAACCAGCCTATATACTTGGAAATTGTAAGATCATTATCTACTACATAAACTAATGTGCCTAACAGGTGCTACTATTTATTTATCAAGAACATAATTGATGTGTCAGTGTTACCCTATTTGGCTTCTGCTGTTCAACGAGAGTTGTTAGCTATTGGACACTCATTGTTCTCTGTCGAAAACTATAAATAAATATAATTAAATAAAATTTTCAAATGAGATAATTAATTAATATAATATTTAAGTGTCAACTAAATTTTTTTTCTGAATTAAAGGCTCGTCGCTATTTATTTCTATTTATTATTTTGGCGATGTGAATTTTTGTAAAAAAAGGAGCTGAAAGTAGCAAAAGAGACACAAAACGTTGTAATCTATCCAATAATTATATATGTGTAACGAATAACTAATTCCTAACAAAATGTAAAGAGAGAGAATGGAGTCGTGAATTCTCAAAAACAAATCTCGAGGTAATTTGAGAAATATAGATAATAAGTGTGGGGCAAACTACTTCAATTAATGTAAATCTTGAAGAATTCCAATGAAGATTAGTGGATTATGGTGTAGTGAGTGAAGATTGTAGCCACCATAGTACCGTCCTAAATCCATCAATCTTGTAATACCTTTTAACTAAATAATGAATAATAATTGTGGATTAAACACAATAATAACCCAAGTTACTTGTTATGTCAACTCTAACAGTTTTTCTACATTTCTCCCTACATGTAGGGGGTTTGAAACACTTTTCCTACATTTAGGGATCCCTTATTTGAGTTTCACTCCAACAGCTTCCCTATATTTAATTAATCTCTTAGTTTAGGAAATCCCTATTTCAGTTTCACTTCAACAGCTCCCCTATTGTAGAGACTCCCTATTTTTATTTTATTCAAATATTTTCTTCTTTTATTTCAATTAAACATATCATTAATTTTTTTTATTTATATATACATATTTATATTTCGGAGACCTTTTATTTTTAATTACCAACATAAATTTTTAAATATTATTTTTTATTGTTTGATTTAAAACTTTTCCAATAATTTTTAATTTTTTTATTCTATTTGTTACCGTTGGAGAGTTTAATTTTTAAAGTTTTATTTTTATTTTATTTTTTAATATTTTTTTGACAGTAAACAGTGTTTAGGGGATGGTGGTTTTTCTCCTATATGTAGAGAAGATGAAAATAAGTGTAGGAATCCCTACAATTTAAGAGATGGGGTAGGGGATCTATTGGAATGCAATTGCTTCAATCCCCTCCCTACATGTAGAGTAGGGACTCTCTTGGAGTTGGCCTTACTAGTCCAATAAAATTAACACTTATGCTTTTATAACACAGACTGTTTTTGAATGACGTAAGAACTCAATTACTAGATTATTAGTTTGAGTCTAATCATCAACTGATAAGAGTATAATGGTACTCTCCAAACATACATTAAATTAGTTTACAACAAAACTCCAAAACAATAAAAATTATCAAATCTATGAAGTACATGTTGAACTTCAAAATAATAAAAAGAAGTGTTGAATTTATGATCAATCAATTAATGGTAAAATTCCAAAATAATAAAAATTATCAAATCTACAAAGTAGATATTAAATTCCAAAATAATAAAAAAATATCGAATTTATGACGGTCTATAAAAGCGATTTGACCCACATCGGTCAACCATGGCCAAGGGGTCCAACACAGACTTTAATGTACAACTTTACTCGTGGTACTTCCAAACACGCGTTTACATAAATTCGACGTGCCTCACGTGCTTAAAGATTTCAAGATCCGCGTATTCTTTCTCGCTGACAAAGATCTACAAACTGCATTCAAGATTCATCCTAGGAAACCCGTTAGGCCCTTTTGATACCCTTCAAATCCATAAGGGAAGATTTTATTGAATCTTAAGAAAAGGTAATATATTATCACTTTCACTTGTTTTTCTTTACATCTTCATATATTTGTTAATGGATGCTAGATGTTATTGGCCTTATGTTAGTGAAACGAACATGAAACTCCTGCTGCTATACGCAGTACGGGGTAGTGTCGGCTCTTTTACAGGGTCTTACCTTACATTTTTGCAAGAAGGCTGGTTATGTTCATAATTTAAACTAAATTATAATGGGTTCTCACTAAAATCTGTCTCTATATAACTCAATACCTCATGAGTTATGATTCTTGATTGGTGTTTTTCTTGAATGAGTATGTTAAATTTATGTATCTTTTGTTTATTGTTTTTTTTTCCAGATATATTCACAAGATAATGAAGTATTAGGGATGATGGCAAGGCTTCTGTTTTAGTTATAGGTGGTGAGTGTAAAGAGAAATAATTTTAGTTAGTTTGGCTTGAAACTTGAGGTTGAGAGGAATGAAAGATCAAGTGTGGAGATGGGTTTTAGGTTTGGTGTATATAATTGCTGTTGCAGCTATATGGATTGTTGCTAGTTTCGTGGTTCAGTCAGTCGTAGATGCCGGTGTTTCACCCTTTCTTATAACATACATTTGCAATTCATTGTTTGTGGTACTTATTCCTGTAGTTGAAATCGGGCGGTATTTGGAGGATAAGTATGGGAGTCTTTTGTTTTGGAGAAAAGGGGAGGATAGTAGTTTGGAAAAGTTGGGAAATTCGGAGGAAGTGATTCTTCTCGGAGAGAATGATGCCGGTGGTCAAGATGGTAATTCGAGTCCAGCTGTGGTTATGAAACTAAGTGAATCGAATAGAAATGAAGGTAGAGGCATATTGGGGCAAGACATGATTGGTGGAGATACTGATTTGGAAATCGATGAAAAGGGGAGGTGGACGAGAACTAGAGTAGCGAAAGTCAGTCTGTTGATATGCCCATTTTGGTTTCTTGCGCAACTCACATTCAACCTTTCACTCAAGTATACAACTGTCACGGTAAGCATTCGGGTTTAAGTAACCTTTCACCCTTCCCTCTCCCAACTGTTGTATATTTTGCTGCGGTATTAAGTTCTCTTTTTGTTTGCCTACAGTCTAATACCATCTTAAGCAGTGCCTCCAGCCTGTTCACCTTTCTGGTGTCTCTTGTATTTTTGGGTGAGAAGTTCACTTGGGTGAAGCTGATTAGTGTTCTGCTTTGCATGGGAGGGACAGTAATTGTCAGTTTCGGTGACTCTGAAACTGGGTTGAGCGCTGTTGCATCAAACCCTGTTCTTGGAGACATTCTTGCTCTTCTATCAGCTGCTTTATATGCTGTATATATTACTCTCATTCGTAAAAAGCTCCCTGATGAGGATGATGCAAAACATGGTCATGTGAGTATGGCACAGTTTCTTGGATTTTTGGGTTTGTTCAACCTCTTAATATTCCTACCTATTATCCTCGTACTTAACTTTGCCAAGCTGGAGCCTTTTAGCATGCTTACCTGGAAGCAATTTGGTCTAATAGTTGGTAAAGGTATGTTAAGTAATCTTTCAGATTGTTTATTCTCCTTTTATGTTTACTCTCTCCCAGAGAATCACATATTGCGTATGTTATGAGAGTTAATGAGATGTCAATTGTTTTCGGCATTTATTACATCCATGTTAGGAAGCGAAAGCATCTGAAGCTAAAAAGTTGTTTTCATATTTTGTCTTTCGTCAAAGCTGTTGTTATGATCATATTGACAGGGACCTGCTCAAACCATTGCCCAAAATTGGCAAGATATCCTTATGCATATACTGTGTTTTAGATCAAAATTCAAGTGAATCTAATGCAATCTTCATGGGGGTGTTTTGCCATGGTTCATATTATGGAATTTTCTTCATCTCGTAAACTGTTGCCATACAGAGACAGCCTTCTCAGTAACTGGAACTCTCCAATCCCCTCCCCCCACTTGTGCAACCTCTTCTACCTAACCCCATCAGCATCTTTTATTCCACATTGCATATCCTCAGAGAGCCCCCGAAAGAAACCCCCAAACCCACATAGCTTTTCCATTAGACTGCCTTCATAAATCATGAGCCTCATAGAGGAATCACTTTGGTTACACCTAGGTTTCCCGCTGCCCGTGGAAGCCCCTTTGTCATCAGATGTTGACTTGCTAAAAATTGCAGATGTTGATAAATGATCTTAAACTCTTGAATATGGATACATGTGGCAGGGCAGAGGTGAAGTTACAGGTAATAACGAGCGACTTATGGAGCTGGATGGTAAAGAAAGCCCTGAGGGTTTTGGGGGGAAGAGAGGATGCAGAGGGAATGAATAAGAGGGAAGTTGGTAAACTGGCCATAGCCCAAGAGGCCATTTGAGAAAAGTCGAGGGCATTGTGTTGGCATAGGAAAGCAAACTATATAAAGCAGTATTTCTGTTGAAAGACAGGTGTTATGTGAAGAGGAAATCAGACAGGGAATAGTTCCTCTCAATAAGTTGTTATACAAACAGGATTCCTCCTTTAGGGCAGTGTTAAAAGGGGTCCGTTTTGCGCAACTAGGTAATAAGAAGGGGCGGTGGCTTTTGTTCTCAAATCTTGTTACTTTAAAGTTGTCTTCCGTTGCTGGAAGCACAAGTTAAATTAGCAAATGAAGCTTAGTCAATATTCATTATGTGCTCCTGAGCTACTATTGTTGCCTAATCATATATGTTTTCCCTTGAATCTGCTCCTGCTTATCCTCTTATCCTCATCGTTGTGAATTCTTCAGATTTAATCAGCTTTAGCATGCTCTGTCAGTATTAAAAGATGATGATTCTGTTCAGGTCTGCTGGATAATGTGCTGAGTGACTACTTATGGGCCAAGGCTGTTCTTCTTACAACCACAACAGTAGCAACAGCAGGACTTACGATTCAAGTACCATTAGCAGCAATTGTGGATTCACTGACTGGAAATGCACCTCATCTCTTAGATTATATCGGAGCAGCTGCTATTATGGTTGGTTTCGTAGGCATAAACATCCCATCAGGTATCTTTTCAAGATCTGAAGAAACTGGTGTTCGGTTAAAGAATGGAAATTCTACTCCAACCGATCAGGATGGCCTTTCATCCCGGTAAAAGAAAGCTCTGAATTCACGCGCCACCCCTTGTCTCCCGGTGCCTGTTAACTGTGGAGGCCACAGTTTTAAGTGTACCATATTGTAATAGTCTGTAAAATTAGATGAACTGCCCCACGTGTTACTAACATTCATTTGGGGAGACGTTAGGGAAGGCACCCCTCCCAACTGCAATGGAGGTCTCCAACGACGCTGTTGGGACGTGGAATTGTGTGGGCTGAACGGCGTGGTGCCCTCTTTATATAAGTTTTAAACTGTTGATTTTACCAGAAGATTTGTTGTTGACATCTAAGAGATACATCATAACAATAATAAAGAAGATAAATATTGATGCAATTATCTAATCTCAATACACACTTGTCGAAATTATTTCTTCAAAACTGCATCATCCTGTTGATGTTATCAGAACATCTAAATCCGCATTAATTAGAGATCTGACTTTGGCAACAAGCCAACCGTGAACAATTACTCGCTCCTCTAAAGAATTGCATCATCATTTTATCACTATTGATGAAGTCTGGTGACAAGCTAACTGAGAGCCATTACTCGCTCCTCGGACATCAAGCTAATTGAGTCCCTGTTATTGCAGAGATGGAAACACATGATCAAAGACGAGTTCCTTTCAGAGATCTCATTTCGAGCAAGTCTACATCGATAAATATATAAATATATGACGTACAAAAGAAAATCTAGAGGACCAGCCTAAACAGTTGAAAGTCCACATCTTTTTGCAGCTGCTACTAATATCATCGTGCAGCCACAACAGAGAAAAAATGTGATTACATAAATATAACCTTATCAATGTCAATGAATTCCATTCTAGCTCTGCGCAACATTGGTATTTCCATATCTCTGCATAACTCTCTTAGTTGCTAGTGCAGCAGCCTCACTTGCACGCAATGTCCCCGTTGCCATAATCGCAGCAAACTCTTGGGTAATCTCTTCTTGTACCTTGCCCCGGGCATCACCCAGAGGATCTCCTGCAACAACATTAGCAGATGACTTCTCTTGTGCACCTATAGGTTTGACAGCAGGGGGTATTGTGTCAGATTTTGACTTGAATTCTTCATTCTTGTGAGATTCTCCTTCCGACTTCAAGTTACTTGCACCATCCTTGTTCTTCGTTTCTGTCAATTTGCCATTGCTGCTGCCTGAGGTCGTATCTACATTGCTTACTGGCTGAGTAGCAGAAGTCACTGGAGTAGGCCTAAATTGAGGAGCTTGGGGAACAGCATTAGCTCTCAGCGTCGCCTCCAGTTGTTGTATCATAGGCACTGCACAAAAAACAAATGATAAATAAGCCACATTACGTGCTTAACCGTGAGCAATTTCTCTCAACAAATGGACAACCTTATGTGACAACATAGTACTAATTTGACAAGAATCAATAACAAATGGGGTTCTACTAGTTTTAAAGATGGATATCACAAGTTCGCCAATTATCTAATAAACAATCAACAAAAAAGAAATAGATTACATTTGTTTAAGCAAGCCCGCGGAGGAAAGGGGGCAACAAGTAGCAATAAATTATGAAGAACAAGATACACAAGAGTGCATCAATCAAGAACATTAAGAGAGCGATTAGGTATATTTGAAATATGAAACTTACTTATCAAAGCACCCATTGGACTACTCATAACTTCATTTGGGAGGTTTAATATATATTCTGGAATGCCTTTGCCAACCAAAAACTGAGCAACTTCATTACTAAAGTTGTTGCAATTGTGCGTTAGCAAGCTATAGGTTTCAGCTGTATAGCGTGGACTAATCTCTTGCAAATATGTTTCAAAAAGATCCTTAGGCACTTGTGTATCACCAAGATCGACAACTCGCATCGGTGTTCCATAAGGTGTCATACCAGCCGGGCAATGTTGTATGCCACCTCCAAAGTAGTATTCATTACCATAAACTACAATTCCTGTATGCCTGAAAGATTGAAAAATACAAAAAGGAAATAGAAAATGAGTAAAGGCAAAACAAATTCAAAACAAATATTATAACACGCACATATATTAAACAAGAGGTGCAGCAAGATGGCAAATTTTCCAACTCCAAAAAAAAGGAAAACATCTGATTAAAAAATAAAGATGGATCTCCATAACAGAAAAATAGATACAATTTTTCCATTCATCTTGGATGTCATCCACAGCAAAGATTTAAAGCACCAAGCAAGCATTATGAGTGATTTATAATATTGACCATATTATAGGCAGCAACTTTAGATTATATGCATTAAAGATTCAAGACCTGAAGTTATAACTACTCAACATTCACCAACCAAAGGAGTCACTGACGCATTCTCTGTTGTTACTTCTACAAGTCATATTCATGCAATGAAATTGATCTATTAAAATTTCAGCAACTATACCTATAAGCCTATTTTATTAAGGTTATACACAAATAAACTCTCGCAACACTGTTGTGGAGCAGTAAAACTAGGAAGAAAAGAAGAAAATCTAATCCCCTGACAACAATTTCTTTTTTCCCCTTTCCTCTCACTTAATATTGACAAGTCTGAGAAGCATCTTCTTTACACGTTGTAGAAGCCTCGCACAGTAAACATTGGCACTCTTAATTCTAATGCCCCTTGAGGAAAATTTGCCCAGTACTTTGTTAACGATGTGGTACAAAACTTAACTAGTTTGCACTTCCCATTATCATCAGAGGTTACATCTTATGTGAGAACAGACTCTGGCATCTTGGACCATAAAAATTACTTTGGAGATCGCCACTCTACTGCTATCACTCCCGAATCCTGATCCACCCACGATTTAATCCAGGTAACTTAATACGCTGAATATATGAATAGTGATCAATCTAGGTCCAAGTACAATATGTGTGATAAATCAAAAAGCTCTATTAGGATCTCATTAATTTCAATTAGATCCAGATTAAGTCAAAGTCTATGTCCAAGTACAATACATGTGATAAATCCAAAAGCTCTACTAGGATCTTATTAATTTCAGTTAGATCTAGATTAAGTCAAAGTCTAGGACCACCTCTCATAGCTGGATATAGTCACCCCTGAAAGATTTTCACTTGCAACAATATTTCTGCATCAACAGTCTTGCAATTTTTTAACTGCTTATTATTGATAAGCAAAACATCTTCCTTAATTACAAAAGTTCTATGCCTAATGACATGATGAATAATATGTTGTTTAATCCACAGCTGAGATGTAAAAGACTTGGTTCTAAGACCTAACTATCATATGCCTGGTGTAAATGAAACACTTACCATATGGCTTCAATGGCTTTTCCCAGAAATGTAGTGGACAGCTGACGAGCCAGACCCTGGCTCAAGTCATACACATTTAAGGTGACCTTGTGAGACTCCTGCCAGATTCAAAGTTTGTGAGTGAAAAAACATACAATTACTTCAACAACATAGCTAGCTTCAAAAGAAGAGAAACATGCCTCAGCCATCCCAACAATCCAAAATACAAATTTCAGTATCTAAGAGAGAGAGCTTTAACAGACAATGCTCTGGAACCGAAAGACACCTGCAAAACCATATATCAAAACCGTGAAACATTCATCCAAAGTGTGAGGCAAATAACTCAATTCAATTGTCCCCTTTAATGCATGCTATGCATACTATAAATCCAAAATAATTGTCTGTATTCCAGTTCAACAACTTAAAGAGGGATTCAAATTGTCCTTTTAAAAAATGCAATACATACAATAAATGCCAAACAATTGCATTTATTTCCCAGTTCAACAACCTAAAAACATGGAGAAGATTCTCAATCCTGACTAATTATCAAGTCAAATTCTAAATGATTGAGCTTTTTCACTTGCTTAATCTTCTACTCAACAATTAGGCTAAGAAAAAAACTTCAATGTAACTAATTATCAGCTACCAAAACCATCTCTTCATTCAAATACTAAAACAGCAAATCTCAATTCACCCAGCCTCAAATCTCAACAAGAAATCGAACAGTCCTATATACACACAATGTGAAATCCCAAATCCAAAAGAATAATGTCTTACAATTATAAAACGAAAACAACCTCTAATTTCACGCCATTATAGCATGGCAAAAGAAAATAGAATTTCTCCTTAATAACCAATTAATTAAGAGATCAGTTTACGAAATAGAGAATAATAATAACTCAATCATAATTTGACTTGAATAATCACAAATCTCAACATTATTCGTGTAAAAACGCTAGTCAATCAATCTAATACAGATAAATAAACAGAAAATTTAAAATATAATTATAAATTCACAATTTGACCTGAAATCTCATCATAATTCCTACAAAAATACTGATTAAATACACATTCTTGCAACGATCAATCTCATCAGATTATGCCAAACTAATTCTAAAAACTAAAAGAAAAAGTAAAGATTTGGTATAAAAACACAAAACTAAGTATATATACGCAGATCGTGAAAATCTACGTATAGCAAAAGCAGGAAAAATACGTAATGTAGACGATGTATACCGTATACGTACCGAAAAACCGAAGAATGAGAAGAGAATTTTGAACAAACGCGCAACGCGGAACACGAACGTCGTTTTGGCGTCAAAAAGCGGAGGCTACAAAATGGAGACAAGAGAGAAAGTTCAATGGGCTTTTATAGGTGAATAAGAAAGCCCGAGATTCTCAACGACGACCCAGAGGTTACCTTTATTCTCTATGGTCTTCTAGAATCTACCTACCAGTCATTTTTCGACACGTGTTTCGGGCTCTCTCTTTGGGACGAAGCGCGCGCGCAACTTCGCTTTTCTCACTTTGGTTTCTAGAATTACTATTTTGTACTTTCTTCTTTTTGGAATTTTTGTGGTGGGCTTTTGTGTTACCTTTACAACTTGGACATAAAGAAACGTGCGCCTGGGACGAGCTGGCTCATGGTACGGCATTCATAGGGACCAAAATTGTATAATTCGCGATTTCTATCTCACGATTTAGTTGAATACGACTCTGTTTGCTTAACTGTAAAATTTTACCTTTTAAATTATAAAATTTTTAACAGTAAAATTTGAATTTGAAGTGTTGTTAAATAAAAATTAATAACTGTTTAGTTTATATTAGGCAATATTGAGCTCTTAAAAAATTTAAGCCCAGTGTTAAATTTTAAAAAATATGAAGGTATATATTTTAAAAAAAAAAACAATTTTTCATATTATGTAAGAACAGCTTGACAAAAACTTAATGTACAAGTAATCTGACACAAAAAAAATGAATATATACAAGTAAATAAAAATATAGGAAAATTTGTGCAAATCATCCTTATTATTTTCTTAAACTTTTAAATTCTTTCTTATTATTTAAAATTGGGTGAAGTGCACCAGACCCCCTTATACTTTAGCGAAAGTGCACAACACCACCTTATAGTTCAAAAACTCCCTGAACTAGTCCCTATATTTTTTAAAAGTGCACAACACCCCCCTACAGTTATAAAATCTGTCATATTTAACGGATTTTGTAAAAAAGACGTAAATACCCTCATTTTTTTTTCATTTCTCTCTTTTGCCATTTCCTCTTTTGTTTAGGCCAAAAAAAAAAAAATGGTAATTTAGTCAATTCATATAATTATTTAATGAATAAATTAGTTAAAAATCAAAAAAAATCTCACTTAACGCATGTGAAATACACTCTCTGTTAAATTTAACGGATTTTTTAACGGTAGGGGGGGTGTTGTACACTTTTGAAAAACTACAAGGACTAACTCAGGGAGTTTTTAAACTATAGGGGGGTGTTGTGCACTTTCGCTAAAGTACAAGGGGGTCTTATGCACTTCACCCTTTAAAATTAATCAATTTAGCCTGTATTATTTTTAAAGATTTTAAAATTTATTCATATTGTTCACAATTAGTCAATTTAGTCCCTATTATTTTTCAAAAAAATAAAAAATAATTTAGTCGCTGCCTAAATTGGCTAAATTAATTTTTTTTAGGAACAATAGAGACTAAATTGATTAACTTTGAATAATATGAATAAATTTGAAATTTTGGGTAAATAGTAGGGACTATTTGTACATTTTTAAAAATATATATTTATGAATAGGATTTGAATTGTACACACAGTTATATGAATGATACGATTTATCAATTCAGTGCAATCCATTTCAATGTTACATATAGGTAGAGTAACATTTGAATTTGTATTCTATCTTTTCTCTCTTGTTTTTGAAATAAATACTTTAATTATAGTTAAGCTCAACCTACAGTTACTTTTTTTTTTTAAACAAAAAAGGAACAAGAAATACCCACCAAAATACTTACATTGCACGATCAAAAGTAGGTCTTTGATCAGAATAAAACCATGTTAATGCCAAACACCTCATCCGCGAAGATGAAGTTGATGAAAAAAAAAGGAGTGGTGGTTGTTTTTTTTAGAGTAAAATGAACCATACATCTCTGTGTTTTTTATAAAGTTGTATCATAAATTCTGTATTTTAAAAAGTCGTGTTATAAATCCTGTATTATGGAAAATATTGCATACACGTCCCAAACTCAAATTCTGTTTAACTCTGTTAGTTAGTCTTGTAAAAAGATAAAATTGTCCTCGTTTAAAGATAAATCCGTCAAAGGGAGTATTTGTAACTTTTTTGATATCAGAAGGGGGTATTTATCACTTTTTTAATATTAGAGGGAGGTATTTATAACATTTTTCATTTTGCAATATCAGAACCATGTGCTAGTCTACCTTCTAAGGAGATCTATAACCTTAAACTAATAAATATCATTTAATTAAAAGAATAAAAAATGTATAGCTTATATAACAGAACATTGATGTCCACCATAAAAAATATAAATCTTATGCTTGAAGTTCAAAGTCATATTGCAACTAGCAATAATCGTCCCTTCATTTGGAATCACGTTCTTCTACAAATAGATTAAAATCTTTAAATCAGTGCAAAATCAACTTCAAATCGAAGGAAAATCACTTTGAAATAGTTTTTCTCTCTAGGATTGTCAATTTTTTTTTTATTTTTTTATCTTTGAATGGGCAATTTACATCTTTATAAAAAAATATAGGGGCAATTAGAAACCTTATAAAAAATACAAGGGGCAATTTACAACCTTATCGAAAACACAAGGGGCCATTTACAACCTTATCGAAAACACAAGGGGCCATTTACAACCTTATCGAAAACACAAGGGGCAATTAGCAACTGATGTTAAAAAGGGTATTTTCGTCCTTCTTCATGTGTTTTAAAGCTTGATAAATGTCATTGCATTTCAAGCGTGTGTATTACACTCACGTTAAAATTAACAGAAAAATAGACGGCAGGGGGTTATATGCAACGTTTTCCATAACACAGAGTTTATAACGCGACTTTTTAAAACACAGGGTTTATGATGCAACTTTATAAAAATACAAGAGGGTATGTTGCATTTTACTCTTTTTTTATGGTTCTTTTGTTGGTTATAACTTTGTTATTAATGGCTTTTTTATAAGCCTAATATTAAAAATTCATGTGATGATATAATTTTAAAATTATTTTTAAATGTGACTGTTATGATTTAGGATATAACACCATTCACGATTCAAAAGATATGCTTTTTCAATATATGATACAATTCACAATTTTGAGAAGTATGAAAAGTAGTTTCCAAAAAGGTATGGCTTTTGGTCCTTGAATCATTCGGTCATATCGCAATAACATTTTTTAAAGTTTGAGTCGTTGATTTGTGTATTTCTTTGGTCAATATTGACATGGATATTGAAAAGATAAAATAACACTTTTTAGTCTTTATTGTTTCTAAAAAAATTTAAATTTATCTCTATTATTTAATTTTTTTTAATTTTGTCACTATTATTTTTCCAAAATTTTTAATTTCATCCCTATTATTTAAAATTTTTCAATTTTATCCTAATCATTTCTCCAAAATTTTTAATTTTGTTCATATTATTTCTTTAAAATTTTAAATTCGTCTCTATTATTCAAAACTAGTCAATTTTAGTCCTTAATAATAGAACTAAATTGATATTTTTTGATAAATAATATGGATTAATTTGATATTTTTTAAAAACAACAAGGACGAAATTGAAAACTTTTGAACAATAAAAAATGAAATTAAAACTTTTTAAAAATAATAAGGACTAAATATGACATTTTTCCTATTAAAAAATCTAATAGTGCTTTCTTGAATCACAAAAGTGCCTTAATTGAATCGTTTGATTGCCAAATTAAAGAAAAAAATTGCGTTGGACCGCTTATTGTAATTACATAAGCTTTTCCTTGAGAATAATGATGATCAATACAACATGTTAAAAACTAACACAAATAGTGAAAAAGAAGGAAAACACATAGAACACTGCTATAACATATGCAATATTTGCATTTAATTTTCGTTTTCTTCTTATTAAGTAAGCATTTTGATTTGTATTCAAAATTTTAATTGCTATTAGTATAAATATTGACTTGTAGAAAAAAGATCATGTACAAGATGATTTTATTACATTTTATCCCATTTGACGAGGGTTCCCGAGCTGATCCAAGCGAGCCGACCACTCCGAGTTGAGACCGGCTAATCCGCGCCCCATTAACAGCTTGTTCAGCTCAATGTCCAACCTAGACGACTGACCCGACCCCGTTAACCCCGACCTCAGTTCCAGCTGTTCCGATGGGACATAAAGCACTGATGGGACATAAAGCTGTATCGCATTAAATGCTGTCAGACCTGAACTTAGTATAAATAGAGCTCCACCCTCTTCATTTAAAGGGAGAGATCTCATTATTAAATGCTATCAGCTACTTACCAGCTCGGACATACTAATCATTCGCACGCTTGAGGGGAAAATTCGGGTCGTCACCCCGCCTTTTCCTTACTTTCCTTGTGCAGGTCCGATAGCCGACCACGACAGTGCAGCTCGGAGGCGGACCTGAGAAGTCCAGCTCGGCTAAAGCAGCTCCCGAATTCAACTGTGAGACTTTCAACCTCGACAGTTTGGCGCCATCTATGGGAACGACGAGTTCTTTTATAACTCTCTTCGCCACTCATTGAGAAACCATCATGGTACAAACGAGAAGTCACAACATACCGGTAGAGGATTCGCCCAACCTGGAAGGGGACCTCGAAACCGCACAGGCGCCCAGCCAAAACCTAACCCAAGCCGACGTTGGAACGAGCCAACGTATACACCTAGCCACTCAAACCAACCCCGCAGCGGAAGGAGACCCCAACTCCAGCCTGTCACCGGAGATAAGGATGATGTTGAGGATGTTCGAAGAACTTAAGAAGCAGGTAGCCCGGCTGGCTGAGGGCCCCCTGGCACCGCAAGAGGATGTGCCGCGCCCATCGCACCCCCAGTTCCACATCCCGGAGTCTAGGCGGAAACGGACGCAGGAAGAGGAGGGCTTCTTAGAGTCGATGCCGAGATTCGACGCGGCGAGAGGTAAAAGGGCGGCTCAAGCCGACCCTGAGCAGGCAAAGACCGCGGCTGCCATAGCTAAGGTCATCAACCAACTCGGTGTAAGCCCACTCTCTCCCGAGGTACTGGCCACGCCTCTGCCCACCGGCAACCGAATGCCCAACCTGGCCGTCTACAACGGAGATGGAGACCCAGCCAGCCACCTGCTCAATTTTGATCACCACATGAATCTGCACGACATGCCAGATCTCATGAAGGCAAAAACATTCCCGACCACCCTGGTTGGCAATGCCTTGGATTGGTTCCAAAAACTCCGTCCTGGATCAATTACAAGTTTTCACCAGCTGGCTGAGGCTTTCCTATCCCGCTTCGCGGGAAGCCGCCGCGCCACCCGCCATACTTCTACATTGTTGTTGGTGAAGCAACACAGAGGGGAAACTTTGAGGGCTTACACGGCTAGATTCAATGAAGAGTCCCTCCGAATTCCTAACTTGGAGGACTCCATGGCTCTGATGGCATACCAGAGCGGCCTAAGGTCGAGCCCCCTCACATCTTCCTTGGCAATCGACCCCGTGGATACTGTGTCCGAGCTGATGGTGCGAGCAGAAGGGTACATACACTCGGAGGAAATCCATCAGGCAAAAAGGGACGATGACAAGGAGAAGGAGGCTGGGAAGAAAGGAGAGGCCTCCCGAGCCCAACTTGGGGCCAAAGCCCAGAACGACCGAGGCAAGCAGCCACAGCAGCCGAAGCCGAACCCCCGGTTCACTATGTTCACTCCCCTTAACACCTCAAGGGAGCAGATCCTAATGGAGATCCAGCACCAGAACCACTTGCTTCCCGCTCAGAGAATGAAAGGCCGACCCGAGAAGCGCAATAGGACCAAGTATTGCCGCTACCACATGGACTACGGCCATACCACCGAGGAATGCAAAGACTTGAAACAGGAGATCGAGGCACTAATAGCCCGAGGCCACCTACGGAGGTATATAGATCCGCAGCCGACTCGGAATCCAGACCAAAGGGATAGGGAAAGAAGTCCGCCTAGGCGCCAGGCTGGGGGCGGACGCCTGGCCGTGATTGAAACTATAGCGGGAGGATTGGCGTCGAGAGGCGAGACCTCAGCAGGCAGAAAAGGTTATGTTCGTGCAGGGAGGGAGTATGGACCAGGGAGGGGACCGGCCCCGGAGATGCAAGAGCTCACCTTCTCTTCAGAAGACTTGGAGGGGGTAATATTGCCTCACGACGACCCCCTGGTGATCAGCGCTGAAATAGCCAACTTCACCGTCAAAAGGCTGATGATGGACACCGGGAGCTCGGCAGAAGTCTTATTCCTAAGCGCTTTTGAGCAGATGGGGTTGGATAGGAGCCGACTCAGACCGTTGAGGGGTACTTTAGCAGGTTTTACAGGGCAGTCCCACCGAGCCGAGGGAGTCATCAACCTCCCCTTAAAGCTGGAGGATGGGGATAAGTGGGTGTCAATGCAGGCCAACTTCATTGTAATGGATTGTAATTCAACTTACAACGGGATCTTGGGTCGGGTGGCACTTAATCACTTCAGGGCCATCCCCTCAACATACCACCAGGCCTTGAAGTTCCCGACCCCGGCCGGGGTAGCCACCATTCGCGGAGCCCAGCTCTCAGCGCGGGAATGTTATGAAAACTCACTTCGGCCCAAATATCAAATCGGCTAGGGACCAGATCTGCACGACGAAAAGAGAGATGCTAAGAGAGGAAGCCCGGCTGAGGACCTTTAGGAGGTGGGACTCTCCGATGAAACTAAGAGAGCCAAGATCGGGAGTGAACTATCTGCCAATCTCAAGAAAGGTATAAGCCAATTTCTCTTAAAGAATGAGCATGTATTTGCCTGGTCTGCTTCTGACATGACAGGAATTGACCCGAATGTGATTGAACATCATCTGAATGCCGACCCGAATCACTATCCGGCAAAACAAAAGCGCCGGCACTTTCATTATGATAAGCAACAAATCATAGCGGAAGAAGTGGACAAGTTGGTGGACGCCGGCCACATAAAGGAAATACAGTACCCAACCTGGCTATCCAACCTAGCGGAAGAAGTGGACAAGCAGATTCATGTCCAGGTCGGCTGACAAGTGCGCTCCCCTATTCAAAATATTGAGGAACCCTAAGAACTTTGAATGGACTGAGGAATGCCAAAACGCCTTCCAAGAGCTGAAAAGGTATATAGCCTCGCCACCTCTGTTATCCCGACCTGAGGTGGGGGAGGAGCTAGTAATATACTTGGCATGCTCGGGAACAGCAGTGGCGGCGGCGCTAGTCCTAGAAGAAGGAAAGGAATAGAAGCCGGTCTACTATGTTAGTAAAACCTTGCAGGGAGCCGAGGCGAGATACTCCTCCTTGGAAAAACTCGCCCTCGCGCTCATCACGGCGGCTAGAAAGTTGAAGCCATACTTCGATGCTCATCCGATTAAGGTCATGACTGATGCTCCGCTCAAATCCATCATGCACAAGCCAGAGGCGTCGGGCAGGTTACTGAAATGGGCAGTTGAGCTGAGTCAATTCGACATTACCTACCAGCCCAGGACAGCCATCAAAGCCCAAGCCATTGCTGACTTTGTTGTAGAATGCACTGGCCGAGCATAGCATGACCTAGAGGACGTGTGGAAGGTCCATGTGGATGGGGCCTCAGGGAAGTCTGGAAGCGGAGCTGGGGTGGTCATCCTCGACCCGAACCGGCATGAGCACCAGTATTCCCTCAAGTTCACCTTCCCGGCGTCCAACAATGAAGCAGAGTACGAAGCGGTGATTGCAGGGCTAAAAATTGCAGCTCAGCTCGGGGCACAAACAATCGACCTAAGCACCGACTCTCAGTTGGTCTCTAGTAAGATATCGGGGGAGTTCGAAGCCAAGGACAGTGCTATGCTAGCCTACCTCAACAGAGTCAAGGATTTGACCTCAACACTCAGAAGGTTCACGATACAGCAGATTCCCAGGGAAGAGAATATGAAGGCTGACGCCCTATCTAGGCTGGCCTTGGGCGAAAGCCGACCTGCCCTTGTCCACGTGGACGAAGTATCTGAACCTAGTATCAAGTTGGGAGTACAGGCGGTAGCCGAGCTCAATTTAAATCCAGATTGGACCAAACCAATCATGGACTACTTGGAAGAGGGTATGACCCCAGAGGACGAGAAAGCTGCTCGGAAACTCATGAAGCAGGCCTCAAGGTTTGTCATAATCGCCGGGCAGCTCTACAAAAGAGCCTACACCTGGCCTCTTTTGAAATGTGTTGGACCCGAAGAAGGAAACTATGTACTCCGGGAGATTCATGAAGGGGTGTGTAGAAACCACTTGGGGGATAAAGCTCTGGCTCGGAAGGCATTAAGGCACGGCTATTTCTGGCCAACCTTAGAACAAGATGCCAAAGAGTATGTAAAAAAGTGCGACACCTGCCAGAGGTTCGCCAACGTGCAACGGAAGCCTGCTGTGGACCTCACAGTGATGGTAAGCCCTTGGCCATTCTATCAGTGGGGTCTACACATCATCGGCCCCTTGCCGACCGGTGTCGGCCAAAAGAAGCACGCCTTCGTGGCCGTAGACTACTTCACTAAATGGCCCGAGGCTGAAGGTGTTGCCAGAATAACAGAAAAGGCAGCTTGGGATTTCGTATGGAAAAACATCATTTGCCGATTTGGGGTGCCAAAGGTCATCGTCACTGACCACGACAAGCAATTCGACAGTGCATACTTTCGAGGCAAATGTGCTGAGATTGGGATCGACCTCAGATTCTCGTCCGTTGCTCACCCTCAAAGTAATGGCCAAGTTGAAAGGACTAACCAAATCATTTTGCAGGGTCTGAAAACCAAGCTGGAGGAAGCAGAGGGCCAATGGGCATCAATTCTCCCAGAAGTGATGTGGGCTCAGCGGACCAACACCAGCTCGGCGACGGGAGAATCGCCCTTCGAACTGACCTTCGGCACTCAAGCAGTGCTGCCAGTGGAGATCGGGTCTCCGACCAGTAGAACCCTCCACCATGACCCAGAAATAAACGGAGCACGAATCCGTGAAGAGCTCGACCTCGCCGAAGAGCTCCGAGCTAAAGCTCAAATCAGAATGCTGGCCAGCAAAGCTGCAATGAAAATAGCCTTTTTCAAACAGGTCAAGCCTAAGCCTATTAAGGTCGGCGACCTTGTGCTCAGGAAGGCCATCTTTTTGCCCCGCTCCACAAACAAGCTTTCCCCGACCTGGGAGGGACCCTACGAAGTCATGAAAGAAGTCCGACCCGGGACCTTCTACCTTCGAGACAAGAACGGAAAACTGTTAAAAAATGCATGGCATTCAGAACATCTGAAGCGGTATTTTGTCTAAAAACGGCCCCGAGCCGAAACATTTTGTAAACGGCCCCGAGCCGTAATATTTTGTAAGCGGCCCCGAGCCAAAGTATTTTGTAAAGGCCCCGGGCCGAAACATTACTTGCACGAATTCAATGCAATGCAATTTTGTAAACTAGAGTGAATGCCCGACCTGGGGACAGACTCCGGCACGATGCCCGACTCGGGTCCAAGTGCTACAACTACAAAAAATTACTCCAACTCGGGTTAACGCAGTGGCCACGCGTAATCACGAAGTAAACCAGCTCGGACTAATTTCCAGCTCGGGTAAAATCAATAACAATTTGATTAAATTTTCCAGTTCGGATTGTGTTCCAACTCGGTGTTTTTCGGCTTTAGGTCGGCATATTTGTCAGCATTAAGTTGACCAATTTTGTAACGGACTGACGAGTTCGATTTGGTAACGATTATAAAGTTGCCTCGATTATTCCGGCTCGGATTAAGATGGTAGAATGCTTAACCACTTCTAGCTCGGTTCATTAAAACTTAAGTTTGAATGGTCCATTAAGATTGGTCCGATCCCACTTACTTGAGTAAAAATTTGCGACGATAAACATACGTGTACGAACTCAATTAAAACGCAAATAAGGCCAAAACAAGTATTTCATTAAAACTGAAAGAAAGTTACAAGAGCCCAGCTCGGGCGAGATTACAACAACCCTACTTGGGAAACACTGCAAAATCTATTTTTGCGCGGCGGCGGAGGTGGTAGCCTCAGCTTCATCCCCAACCTGGTCCAGGCCTTTCTGGACAAACTCAGTGACCTCCTTGGCCTGGGATATCAGGTCGGACGGAAGCTCGGGGATCTCCCAGAATTCTGGTGGCGGAACCTCCAAGATCTCGATGTAGTCGTTCTTGGAAGTTGGGAAGAAAGTCTTCGCTCTCTCCCGAGCCGCAACTTGACCTCGGAAGTAGAACTCCATTTCTGCGTACTTCGCCATGGCCCCGCCTTCCGTGGCCAACCAATCCACCGCCGCGTCGCTGGACTTGAAGGCCTCCAATGCCTTCTCCCCCTGGACGCCGACCCGCTCCACTAGATCTTTGAACTTAGCCTCGGCTTCCCGTTTTTCTCGCTTATAACGGTCGACGTCCTTGGCCGCGGCTTCGTGTCGATCCTTCTCCATGTCCAGTTCCTTCTTTAGGCGGTCGACCTCCGCCGAATCAATTTTCTGCCTCTGAGCGGCCTCCTCCCTCACGGTTTCAAGCTCGGCTCGGGCATCAACATATCGCTGCTCGAGCTCGACGCAGTGAGTCTGGGCCTTGATAAGGAAGCTTGGGGCGGAGAGGATGTGGGACTCGGCCTGATTCAGCAGAAAATAAAACAATCAGCCGAGCTAAAAATACAACTTTAACAGAAGATGGTTAAGGACTTACAGTGACTATGGCCGTCCTCAAATCCAGCGAGAGTTGCTCGGCGGGGACCGTCGCCAGCTTGGGGTCGCGATCCACCTTGGACGCCTCCATGAAGTGCTTGTCGGGAGGGCTCACCTCCGTGGCCTTGCCCTTCCCAGAGTGTTCGGGCCGAGGTCGCTTTCTGCTCTCAGGTCGGGAGGAAGAGCGCTCCGGGATCGCTAGGCCCGATCCCGATTTCTTCGGCAAAGGGGACCCCGAAGCCCCTTTTGAAGAGACCTCGGGGCCGACCTCTCGCCCTTGGCCGCTGGGGCGCTGCCTTTGACCTTGGCCAGTGCCGCCCAGTCCTGACCAAGCAGATGCATCGCCACTGACCTCACTCTTCCTCCGCACCTGGGCGTATGCGAGCTTCCTCATGTCCGCCATATCTGCAAAAACCAGGGCAAAGGGGTTAAAAATGAGTCGAAGACCCAACTAAAAAAGCTAAGCTAGTAAACGGGACGGGAGGTCGGACGCCAATCCTGCAAACTGACCCTCTTCCGAGCTAGACCCGTCATCTCCTCCCGGGTCGGAAATCAGATGGGATGATCCCTCGAGAGGTCGGGCTCCCGACCAAACAACTTGGAACCCCAGATTCGCTCCCATTTCAGCACGCTGTCAATGTCTATCAGCATCCCGGGCGCGGGCTTGAGCACTGCAACTTCTCTAAGCTCCTCCTTCGAGAGTTTAGGGTCATCGTTGGCGGTTTTCCTCAGGCTCGGGAGCCAGTCCAACCTACATCCGGGATTCACAGACGGCTCCACCCAATAATAGTCATTATGCCAGCCCTTGTTAGAGGAGTGCCACTTGGTGAATATGGAGTGGCCGACCCGAGCTGCGAAGTGGAACCACCCTGGCTGCTTCGGGTTGGGTTTGCACACGAAGAAATGCCTGAATCGGCGCAAGGTTGGCTCCACTCCCTTCTCCAAGCAGAACACGTAGAAGGCCACCATTATGGCCCAACCATTCGGTGACATCTAACCCGGGCTGAGCTCGAAATGGTTCAGAATTCCAATGATGAAGCCAGGGAGGGGGAGCTGGATGACGTCGAAGGCCAGATCGTATATGGTGTAGTGGTTGGCTGGGGGGTAACACGCCGATTCTTGCCGACCTGGAACCTTCAGCTTGTGATGTCGGTCAACTGACCAGTTCCTCAGCCTTGCGTTCGCCATCTGTACCGTAGAATGGCACTCGCGCTTGCAGCAGGCAAACAGCTGCTCGATCCTCTTCCCTCGAATTGAAGAAGCGCTGGCTGAAGTCGAGCTCCGAGGTCGAACAACACTGACTGGGACAGCCTCAATCGGCTCGGTGGCAGAAACCCCAGCTAAGAACTCTTGTGGTATCTCGATGCCCTCCAGTCGATTCAGCAGCTCCTCATCCTCCTCGTCATCGAATTCTCCCAGGTCGGCCAAAGGATCCTCAGATTCCTCTCGCACAAGTCTGACCCCAATAACTTGGCAGTCGTCGTCGCTCCCCTCGTGATTTGGTTTCCGAGTCGGCCCTGAGGACGAGCTGGTGCTCTCTCCGCCACGGTTCCTATTCGAGGTAGACGTCGAGCTCGGTGGACTTTCATCTCCATCATAAGACCTTACTTCCATAGCTTGAGAATCTTCCGATTCCGACCTCCCCATCCTGTCTATAGCAAATACAAATGTACAGGAATGACTAAAGGGAGTCGGGACGTACCTAATGCTCAACTGCGGAGTATGCTGGGTCCGAGCTGAATAATCCCGAGAAGATCCTTTCCGAGCTAGTTGTGTCTGATCACTCTAGTGTCCGACCTGAATTCCTTGGGAAATTGAAAGCGAAGTATGGAGCGAATCTCAGAGAATATGGCCCTATTTATAGGCATCACTGAAAGTCGCCTCGGGAAGCTCAAACGTCGCGTCTCGCCAGAACCGCCAGGTGACGTGGCAGCCATCCGTTGGGCATGCACCGCTGACGTGGCCATCCCTACTCTATCGGGGTTGGGCACCTACAGCTCGGGATTAACTTCTGTCTAGATCTCACCCTCTCGATCTCGAATTGGGGGGAGGAATTGACGAGGGTTCCCAAGCTGATCCAAGCGAGCCGACCACTCCGAGCTGAGACCGGCTAATCCGCGCCCCATTAACAGCTTGTTCAGCTCAATGTCCAACCTAGACGACTGACCCGACCCCGTTAACCCCGACCTCAGTTCCAGCTGTTCCGATGGGACATAAAGCACTGATGGGACATAAAGCTGCATCGCATTAAATGCTGTCAGACCCGAACTTAGTATAAATAGAGCTCCACCCTCTTCATTTAAAGGAGAGATCTCGTTATTAAATGCTATCAGCTACTTACCAGCTCGGACATACTAATCATTCGCACGCTTGAGGGGAAAATCCGGGTCGTCACCCCGCCTTTTCCTTACTTTCCTTGTGCAGGTCCGATAGCCGACCACGACAGTGCAGCTCGGAGGCGGACCTGAGAAGTCCAGCTCGGCTAAAGCAGCTCCCGAATTCAACTGTGAGACTTTCAACCTCGACACCATTCTCATGCGTTTTCTATGAGCTGTGGGTATTCACCATTTTTTATGTGAACCCAATGAGTTGGGACATTTATTTATATTTTATTTTATTTTATTTTATTTTTTTAATGCAAGTTGTTTCTTGACAAAAAGAAATTAAAGAAAAGCCTTATGGCGCTACTCTCTAATTTAGAAGTTAGATTTGACCCCAAAAAAAAAAAAAAAAAAAAATTTAGAAGTTAGATCAAGTGCCATGTTTAGAACTAGCACTATGGTTGACAAAAAAAAACCGCAAACCCCACTCACTCCCAAGTGTAGGTAACATTAGATTCCAATAATAGTCTTGGGAATCAAAACCCCCGTCTTCTCTTGATGCCACGTCAGCCTTTCACCAGCTCGATCACAGCGCGTTTCTATTCACACCGCTTCGCTTACGTGTATATAAGTTGCTCGACATTTTTACGTGTATCCCCCAAACCTAATTAAATATTTAACACCTCTCCCGAACCTATCACCGAACCAACATAGTACATATAGTAACCTCAGCCTCGGAAATTTTACGTGACAGCTTTGCAGCTATTTTTCGGCTCTCTCTTTCTTGAAGCTCTTCAAGTTGAGCTTCAGTGAGAATCTCCAATTTTACTTTTTTTTTTAAATTTTATTTTTCTGTATAAAGAACTTGAATTTTCTTACTTTATATATTATTAAAACTGACAATTTCAATTGAATAAAGATAAATTAATTGCACGATCACGATAGCGATCGCTTTAATAGTAATTTAAGTGTTTTGGACTTTGAGCGCGTACAAAAAAATGGCGAATTGCAATTTTGGTGAAAGTGTACGTACAGATTTAAGATTTGCGTACTAAAATTATTATTATTATTTTTGTTTTCAATTGATATTGGTGAAGAACTGATACTAAATAGTTTGAAATTTTGTGGATTTTGATGGTTTTAGTGTTGGTATTAGGGTTTATGACGTGGAGATCTTGCATGGATCGTCAATGCAGGGTTTGATCTGTTAAAATTTGGTAAAGTTTATTGATTTTTCTCTTTTGGAAACGTTTCGAATTTATGTGAATTTAATTATACATTATTGTGATTTTTGGTTAATTGTTGTCCATAATTGTGATTGTGTAGGATTGAATTGAAGGGTAGTGCGGTAGTAAATTGATCGCTTCTTCAATTTGAAGCCATGGCGCAGAGTAATTGGGAAGCAGATAAAATGTACACATTTATTTAATATAATTATCTTTCCGTATTTGTGTAATTTTTTTAATTTCTTTTTTCTTTTAATTGTTTTTAGCATGTTTGATTTTCATCCTTTCTCTTGCTTTGGTTGCTGCTTATTAAAAAAAAAAAAAGAAGCGTATCGAACAGGTTAGATTTGTTTCGAATTTTAAGTTACTCACTGAAACCCAGCAAGAAAAAGACGCTACCTATATAGGAATTCTAAGATAGGATAACAATAAAAAAGCGAACCGAACCGGTTAAATTTGTTTCGAATTTTAAGTTACTGTTAACGCTAAGCTAAGCTTAATTGGCATTGATGATAAAACTGTAAAAAAATATAATTAGAGTCGAGGATGGTAAAAGTGGTAATTTATATATTCTACTATAGTTGAAGTTAGAGAAGTCAATTGTTTAATCGATTCTTCTGTTTAAGTCACTGCAAATGCGAAACTGAGCTTAATCAAAATCGATGATAAAGCACTAAAAAGAGATTATCAGACTCGAGAAAGTTAAAAGGATAATTTATGTTTTCTACTATTATTAGAGGTTAGAAAAGGAAATCTGTTTTAGTTTTTTTGTGCAAGTTACTGAAATGCAAAGCTAAGCTTATTTGGAATTTCTGATAAAGCGCTAAAAAGAGATAATTAGACTCGTGAGCAGTAAAGAAGTTGGAAAAGTCAATTGTTTATTTGATTTTGTTTTAAGTTACTGAAAATGTGAAGCTAAGCTTCATTGGGATCAATGATAAATCCCTGAAAAGAGATGATTAGACTTGAGAACATTGAAAATGGTAATTTTTGTGTTCTACTATCAGTAGAGGTTAGAAGGGAAATATGTTTCGATTTTGCTGTTTAAGTTACTGGAAACGTGAAGCTCAGCTTAATTGGTACCCATGAAGAAAGCCTGAAAAGAATTGAAAATGGTAATTTATTACATGTAATTAGAAGTTAGAACACGTCATTGTTATTCCAAGTTAAGATGAAGGATGAAGTCATGTTTAAATTGTTCTGCGGAATCCTTTGTTCTTTAATTGAATGCAGTGATGACTTGTTGATAATCATTACCTTTTACTTTTTTCCTTTTTCGGACAGGCTTGACGTCTACATTCACGACTACTTGTTGAAAAGGAAATTGCATAATTCGGCGAAAGCTTTCATGACAGAAGGGAAGGTTGCGACAGACCCTGTAGGTAATGAAATAGGCTATATTCCTGATACAGCGGTGGCATTGTTCTAACCTGTACATTGGATTGGGTTACATTATCAGAAAGAAAGTTCCACCAGCAAAGCTAAATGGTTCATTTTCTGGTAGTCTGGTCTTCAGGGCAGAGCTAAGATTTTGTTAATAAGCTAGAGATGATCTGGGTATTGATTTTGTTTTAGTCTTGTAGCCATTGATGCACCAGGAGGTTTTCTTTTCGAATGGTGGTCTGTCTTCTGGGACATTTTCATTGCAAGAACAAATGAGAAACACTCTGAGGCAGCTGCAGCTTACATAGAGGTTACTTGGAACTTATGCAATCTCTATCTCCCTGGTTGCTGTTATATTTTTCTTTATTCAATATTTTGTGCATAGTGATGCTTGATTTGGACCTATTTTGCGGTGTTTGGTCAAGGAGTGTCTAAAAGGAGCTGTCTCTTTTACTTTTCTCTTAAAATTAGACACAACAAATGAAAACGAGGGAGCACCAACAGCAGCTACAAATGCAGCAGTTGCAACTGATGCAGCAGCGGAATGCTCAGTTACAACGAAGGGACCCCAATCATCCTCCCCTTGGTGGTCCTCTGAATGCTATGGACTCTGAAGGAATGATGGGGCAGCCATCTGCAACTGTGCTGGCCATGAAGATGTATGAAGAACGCATGAAACACCCAAATTCAATGGACTCAGAGACATCTCCTGCTCTTATTGATGCCACTAGGATGGCTCTTCTCAAGTCAGCAACCAATCATCAAGGGTATAACTAACGGAGAATTTGTCCATCTATTTAGGCTCCGTTTGTTTGCCGTAAAATAACTTGCTTGTGCAAAATATTTTCTGTGGAAAATGTTTTTCTAGAAAATAAATATTTTATAGGGCTCCGTTTGTTTGCCGTAAAATAACTTGTTGGCGAAAAATATTTTTCTGTAACATATTTTCTAGTGTTTGGATGTACCGTGAGTTCTGTAAAATGTTTTATTCTCTCAAAGGAAATGAAAACATTTTCCAGAATTTTGTACTAGCCTCAATTGTTGACCGAAAAATATTTTACAGTTGGCCAATTTTCCGGTGTTACCAAACACCGTAAAATTAGGCAAATGCAGTCGTAATTTTTGACCGGAAAACATTTTACAGTTGACCAATTTTCCGGTGTTACCAAACACCGTAAAATTAGGCAAAAGCAGTCGTAATTTTTGACCGGAAAACATTTTACAGTTGACCAATTTTCCTGTGTTACCAAACATTGTAAAATCCGGAAAATATTTTCCGGGAAAATATTTTACGGCAAACAAACGGAGCCTTACATTCAAACAAAATTTGTTTCAAGAATTTATCCATCTATCTGTATTCCAATAATTATTTTGAAACATGCATCGTGGGAGTAAGCCAATAGTTTCTTTTCTCTTCTGGTGGACACAGCCAGTTGGTGCAAGGCAGTTCTGGCAGCATGTCTGCAGCTTTGCAACAAATGCAAGGAAGGCCCCAACTGGCTACTGTAAGTTCCTGGACCTTTGCTTCTCCCTCTTCTTTTTTTCCCTGACCTTTAATAGGTATGATAAACTTTTAGTTCCTTTATGATGCGATTTTTATTACCCACATCTGTCTTTTCCACTCAAACTCTTAGGATACCTTCTCAATTTGCAGGACATGAAAGGGGAAGTGAACTTGGGTGCAGCTCAAAAGTCTTTGCCTATGGACCCTTCATCAATTTATGGGCAAGCAATTCTTCAATCGAAGTCTGGATTGGGTGGTGCAGGTAATATTGCTAAAAGTTTGAGAATAATTTATCTTAGCATTGCAGGAGTGGCAGAAGTAGTTAACTAATTTCAGTCTAGATCACACACTAAGGCAAATTTATTGAACATGGAAGCTGAGAAAAGTACGCTTAGCAAATCTAGTTATTAATGTACGCTTAGTATCTGTGGAGATTATTTATCATATTATTCACTAGTCATATATTTAATTATCATCAGTCTCATTGCCATTATATACTCATTTACTGAGTGCCCCAAAAAATGTAACAGCGAAGGGCCAATCCTTACTTGATCTTCAATTGCTTTTAACCAAATGACCATTTAATACATTCTAGAAGTTCTGCATTTGCTATTTGAAGTTAATTTTCTATTCTCTTTCCACATGAACGTAACATTAAGTAAAGGTACTTATGATGTATGTCTTGAGTGTAGTTTTAGTTCTTTTTCTTATTGACATTGATTTTACCACAGTTGCTATTTGTCATAAAAGCTGGTAATAGCTCATTCTTAATTTGATTCCTATAGCATATATAGTAAATGTGATTTCTTGTGTTGACACATTTTTCAAAGTGAACCTTCTTATGTACTTTTTCCTAAAAACTTTCATACACATTTAAAGCTTATGATATATTTTCCTAAATAGAAATGACTACTTGAAGAATTAAAATGTATAATTGGACTACTCTGAATTTTCTTAGGCATGATATACGGGTGATGAGTGCTTCATGTCAGGAAAAAGGGAGAAAAGAAAAAGAAGAGGAATTCGTCATTGAGTCTTGATATTGACAAGTGTCGCCAAAAAAATTGAATTTTTTTGAATTGATCAAAATGATATTAGATGCATATTTTGGGGGTGTTTAGGAAGTATTTCTCATAGTGCCATGTTAGTGAGATATGATTATTTGAATATATCCAACACAAGAAGTTGTAAATGCGGGGTCAAATTCGTGGGATCTTTTTTTTAGGTAGTCTTCATGATGTTCCGAAGTGAAAACCATATGGAGCATTCTTTGGTTGTCTTTCCTGTCCCAGGGGTGTTTTGACTTGAGATTGTATAAGCCTGATTAAGTAATTTTAGACAAAGTGTGAGCTACAAAAGTTTTTGTTGCTAATTTGAAATATTGGGTGAAAAATAGTTCTCCAGACTTTTGAAAATAAGTTATTTAATGTTTGTGAGGTTGTTTGATGAATTTCTCTTCCTCTTCTCAGGGTTGAACCAAGGTGTAACTGGTCTTCCCCTGAAGGGTTGGCCTTTAACAGTGAGTTTTCAATTGCCTTTTCCATCTTAATATACTTTTGAGATACTTTGTGATGTACAACAGCTTAACTGCTGGTATGCTATATAGGGAATTGACCAATTACGGCCAAGTTTAGGTTTACAAGTACAGAAGTCCAATATGCAGACCCAAAATCAGTTTCTTTTGGCATCACAACAGCAGCAGGTTCTAGCTCAAGCACAGGCACAAGGCAATTTAGGAAATTCACCAAGCTACAGTTTTGGTGGCTTACCAAGGGGTAATTTTAATGCGAAAGATGGCCAACCTCCAAGAAATGATGGGTCTATTTGCTCCCCAGTGCAATCAAATTCACCAAAGGTTAAGAACATTTCCTCTGAATTACTCATAGCATCTTTTCTTGGCTTGTAATTCATGCATCTGCACTTGTTGATTTGCACAATTTTATGTTGTTTCATATTTCAGCTTTCACTTCCTAACTTGTGGAATCTGTATACAAAGAATAATTCCATCATGGTTATAACATATTAAAAGTGAGAAGAAAAGGGGAGGGAGAGCGGGTAGGGGGGAGTAAATTTGTACATGACACCATGAGGCTATAAAGGAAGAGCCCTAGCCTAAAGCTGCGCGGGGTTAACTCATGAGAACTTAAGACTTGGTCTAGATGCTGCTGAGGGCTTGGCTACTTGCAACTAAATTTATCTTTCTTTAAATTTATATAGGAAACATGACAAAAGACTTGTCCATACGAGATTACTTGTGTGATCAGAGTCAGTTTTTGTCCAGCTTGAATTCAAGCTGTAGGCTGAATTAGAGATTGACAGTACACTTTGTTGAAAATATAATGAATCTGGTGTGATAATTGTGACACATTGCTTTCCTAGATCCTATCTAAAGGAGATAGAATCTTATTAGAGGATAAGGGACAAATTTCTCTGATGTGATGCACTTGTAAACATAGTCTTCTCTTATTTTCTTTCTCCCTTCAATTCTCCTCTTCAATGCTCAGTATCACAGAGGATATGTTCCTTTCTAAGTACACCAATGCTTGTTTTCGTAGAAAGAGGCTTGCATGCAGCTATCACTGCTGTCTTCGTTGCAAACTCAGTCCTTTTCTCTTTTCTGGTGTCCTTTGCATATTATGTCTTAGATCATTTTCGATTGACCCCAGGATAATTAGCATCTGAATCTATCACAACATTTCACTTTATCATAGATTTCAAGAAACAGGGATGTATAGACAAATTGGAATAAACTGGTGTTCCATATCTTTTGCATTTTAGAGGTGGTTTCAATATCCTTCACTTCCCAACATTTAAAGATTTGAAATATCAGAAGATTGGAAATAGAGAGGAACTAAATTGTACTTGTAATCTGGTTGCCTATATCAATGACCAACACCATTTGCTGATATTTATTTAGAGTAACCACTTTTTGCTGAATCTATTTAATAGTTCATGTCTGAGTATTTGCCGCTATCTAACAGATGAAGATGTCCCAGATGCAACAATCATCCTCTCAACAACAGGACCAATTGCAGCAGCAGCAACTGCAACAGCAACAGGTTTGTTCTTGCTTCTGCAAGCTGATATTATTTCTTATTTTCAGAAGGTTGTCTGGTAAAAGGAAGCACTTTAATTAGTCATTCTTTTACAATCACCTCTCTTCCTTGGTATCATGCACAGCATAGCAGAAAAAGAAAGCAGCACTCTTCATCTGGACCGGCCAACAGTACAGGTACAGGAAATACGGTAGGTCCCTCGCCAAGCTCGCCAGCATCAACTCATACACCTGGTGATGGAATGACTTCGGCTAGTAGCATGCAACATGTCAATAGTGTGTCAAAGAGCTTGATGATGTATGGTGCTGAAGGAACAGGTGGTATTGCCTCATCTACAAACCAGCTGGTAGGTCAATGATGGTTTTTATTTCTTATGTTCTTGCTGCTTAATCACATGTACCTATCTTCCCATCTATAATGTAATGATATCTGATATCACTCAAAATAATATTTGTTATTCTGTCTTTGAGGTCTGGCTAGATTGGGTGGTTTATGTCTTGAGTGTGTTGATGTTAATATTATTGTAGTAATATTGAGTTGGTCATTATGAATTTAACTCGTAAATGTTTTGGGTTGTTCTTTTGGGAGTTTTGTCATAGTCCTCAAACAATTATTGTTTTTTCTTAGCACAGGATGACTTAGAGAATTTTGGAGATGTTGGTTCTCTGGAAGATAACGTGGAATCATTCTTATCGCATGATGGAGGAGATGGAGGTATATACGGTTCATTAAAACAAAGTCTTACTGAGCACAAAACAGAGTCTTCTAAAGGTAAGTTATGATCCCCTAATATATCTATTGCTTGGCACTTATTATTTTAAAAGTAGTTTCATTCACACCAAAATATTTGTTTTCAGGTTTCTCCTTTGGTGAAGTTGGTTGTATACGAACAAGAAATAAAGTCACCTGCTGCCATTTTTCTTCAGATGGGAAGCTGCTTGCTAGTGCTGGACATGACAAGAAGGTATAGTGCAAGTGTTTCCATGGTGACTATATATAGATGTTAGGGTAAACATCATGTGGTATTCCAGTACTGATGCATGTTTTGAACCTCAATGTTATAGTTACAAGATTCTTATTCGTTTCATATTTAATGTCTGCATCTCTATGCGTGTCCTTCTATATAAGTCTAAGCTTCTGGGTGCAATTTTGCTTAATGGTTGATTGTTTCTTTCGTGTGTATTAGGCTGTTCTGTGGAACATGGATACTCTGCAAACAGAGACTACTCCAGAAGAACATCAGTACTTAATCACAGATATCCGATTCAGGCCTAATTCAACTCAGCTTGCTACTGCTTCTTTTGACAAGTCCGTGCGACTGTGGGATGCAGCTAATGTAATAATCTCCATACCCTTTTTCTTTTAAGATTCTCTCTGGAAAGTTGATTGACAGATATCAACATGCTAAAACTTTCCCATGATTATTCAATTCTCAAGCCTTGTTTGTACTTAAGTTGTGATGATATGAGCTAGGCAGTTTTTTTTTTCTGACTTTACATTTATGCCAGTATAAATCTGGAGAAAAAGCCAGCCTATATATACACTTCCTCATTTATGCAATTCCTTGTTTTTCTGCTAAATTTGCTTAACATTATTGTGGCAGCCAAGTTATTGCTTGCATACATATACAAGGCACTCTTCGCATGTTATGTCCCTGGATTTCCATCCTAAGAAGAACGATCTTTTCTGCTTCTGTGATAGTAACAACGAGATCCGCTATTGGAATATTAGTCCATTCTCGTGTGCTCGGATCTCCAAGGTTTGCCATTTGAAATGGATTTAACATGTTAACTATGTGTTGTATTTGCAATTGACTTTTGGAAAGTGATGGAGTAAAATTTGTTTTTCAATTATTTATGGCATGTTGTAGCAAGGGGGAAGCGCACAAGTTAGATTTCAACCAATAACTGGACGTCTACTGGCAGCAGCATCTGATAAAGTGGTTTCCATTTTTGATGTGGAAAACGATAGGCAAACACATTCATTACAGGTTTGTCTGCATTTGTAGTATTCTTCTAATGACTCTGAAATAGTTAAATTCTTGATGCCTTATCTCATCTTGGCATTTGATTCTGAATGTTGTGATTGATTGTTAAATATGTTCCTATTGGTAGGGACATTCGGGTGTGGTGAACTACCTCTGCTGGGATCTTAATGGAGATTATCTGGCTTCTGTCAGTGAGGATAGTGTAAAAGTTTGGTCATTGGCTTCTGGTGAGTGCATTCATGAGCTGAGCCCCAATGGTAATCAATTCCATTCCTGTGTGTTCCATCCACGTTATTCGGCTCTCTTGGTGATTGGTGGACTGCGGGTAATAACTTTTCTCCTTGGTGTTTCTGTTACTGCTTGTGGTTAGTAGATTAAATGATCGTCCTCTGATAAAGTGATCTGTATTTTAATCAGATTCTATGTTTTATCATCTGGGTTTTCGTTTCTAGTGTGGTTTAGTGGCGATGAGTTGCTTTCAACTTGTCAAAGTAGAAGATCCTTCATTGCCCTGTATCTAACCTTGTAATAGATTTCAACACCCCCGACCCTTTGTTGTACTTGATATATATATATATATATTCTGCTAAATTCTCATGTTGGTTAAAATGTTGAGAAATTGAGAAAGTCAGAGGCTCCTGGATGCATGTTGATAGGGGTTAACATTTAAGAATTCGTTTGGAGCTCGAGTCATGGCTGTTCCCTCCCCCCTCCCCCTTCTTTCCCCACCTCTTCCTCTTTTATTGGTAGGTAATTCTCTGTAATATTGGTGAGAATAAAGGGACAGGTGTGAAGGTTTAGGATGCTCGTGCATCTGTAGTCCTTGGTGCCCTGTGTTTCAGATAGTTCAAGTTATATTTACAGAGTGAAGTGAAATTTGCCTCACAACCTATTCTCCATATGAATATAGAATTGCATTTTGAGCTCCACCTGCGTTCAAAGGAAATATCTCAGGTTGCGCTTGCAAAATAGACGACTCCTTGGTTTCAATTGGGCATGTCAGGTGTAATTTTTTTCCATTTTGTTAGAGCATCTTAGTACAATAAATTAGATCTGACCTAGGCAAAAAAAAAAAAAAAAAATTTAGATCTGACCTAACCAAAAATAAATAAATTTAGATCTGGTTTTGAGATTCTTCAGATGTTTGGATCAGAGAAGCCGTTACATGATTTTTAATTATGTAAGATTCCTAGCCAGAATGGAAGCCCATTCCTCATGCGCTTGATAACATCTTTTCCCTTTTGTTTATTGACATTGTCGATGTCAAAGTTCTATATTGGTTTATATTCTAATTGCTAATATCGCTAACAATGTTGCTTTCGATTTGATATTTGTAGTCTTTGGAGCTGTGGAACATGGTCGAGAATAAAAGCATGACTGTCCCAGCACATGAGAGTATCGTTGCTGCCTTGGCACAGTCGCCCGTCACCGGAATGGTCGCCTCTGCAAGTCACGACAGTTCCGTTAAGTTATGGAAATAAGTGAAGCTTACTAGGTCAAAAATCACTTCATCGGAAGTTGGGAGCTTTCGTCAGCATGTTTGCGGTATGGTAGGATTGTTCTCTTTCTTTGGATGTATGAAATGCCAATTAGGATATAGTTGTTATTAGAAGCCAAGAGTTCTGTTGAGTTAGGCTACGGTGAGAGTTGATAAAGTTTGGTGACAAAGATCTTGCAAAATGACAAGAACGAACTGAAAATCACTCTTATTAGATGGCTGGCCAACATTGGACTCTGGAAATTACAATAAGAAAAATGGGAGTTGCAAATACTGTTGACACGAGTCTGTGTTCAGTTCAACATTATTATACGTTATGAGGGGATCCAAATCCCTTTGTGTAGTGCAAATTGGTACAAATTTAGTTCTTGTGCAACTCTATGACCCAATAATTGTATGCTGGACATATAGGTTTAAAAGAAGCAAATCCAGCTTCTTTTGCCAGAACTTCAAATTCTTTGTGTGTCTTCTCTTTTCCACCAGGATTAACTACCATCATGCCTATATCTGTGAAGAACCCAATAGTGGATATAACATCACTTTTGGGGTACTCCGGCAATATTGCGTCAACGATTATCACCTTGCCAGATTCTGGTAAAGCTTTCCAGCAATTCTTCAATAGCTTTAGGCAATGCTCATCGCTCCAGTCATGAAGTATCCACTACAGGGTCATACACAACAAATATCAAGTATGGCATTAAAAGCATTAGAAAATCCATTACATTAAGATCACTGGTTTAAATGCCAGTAGCTTTATTTGGATATTTGAGTTAGATACTCACCTTCATGAAGATGGCGTCTCCTTTCGGAACACTTTGAAACATGTCACCTGCAACATGCTCCACCCCTAGGACAAAAGAGCATTCGACACAACATTGTCAGCCTTACATAAACAAAATGGTTATGAACATGTGATAACTGTGGATATAATGATCTCAAGGTAATTATATTTTTTGCCGGATCTACAATTGCCAAGAGCTTTTTTGTTTGGGAAATTTGAACTTCTGGCATAATAAATTCCTCCAGCAATTAGAGCTAGAAAAGCTCGGGATGGAGCCATATGAATCAGAAGCCTCAAGTACGGTTCTAGTTCTCTAAAAAGGGAGTGGCTACCTACTGGAGTTTCGACCAGTCACTACCGGCTATGATTATGCAAAAGAGAAATTTTTGTTGATTTTAAATCGCTCGAGTAAACATAGTAATTCGCGAAAAGGGTGAGATGAAGAGGTATATAAATACCTTGGTAAGCAGGTGCATCTTTGATCACATGGGGCAAGTCAAAGTTAATACCCTTTATGTCCGGGTACTTGGAGACTATTAGAGCTAGTGATGCACCAAGTCCACCACCTACATCTACGATCTCTTTTGCTCCTTCAAATCCATTGTAGACTTCAAGAACTTTCTTCATGGCTATGGTAGTATGATTGTACATCCCTTTATTAAAGACCTCATTGAATCTACTATCTATGCTTGGATATTCAAATGCATTCATTCCATAGGCCCTCTCGAATGGTGCTCCTCCCTCAAGAATTGCATCTTTTAAGTGATACCTAGTTAAGAGTATATCCAATATCATTAGTGTTGGCATAACGTTACAAGAACATACACGTGAATCAAAATATATTTGCATACTTGACACAAAAAAAAAATAATAAATATGTCCACATATGTACCGATATATTAAAGGATGCTAAAATATTAAAAGAATCGCTAGATATCGTCTCTTTTTCGTCACTCATTTATCATCTTTTATGTAAATGCTAAATAGACGTGCCAAAGAAAATAAGAAAAATGCAAAAATGTTCTTAAGCTGGAATACCGCTAAACATACACATCACAAATAATAACTGAGTTATGAAAAGAAGGATGATATCTAACAATACTCGGTAATTAACTAATGAACTTAGTGAATCAAAGAGAGTTATACCAAGCTTGCATAAACACTTTGTCCAACTGAGTGATCAGTAGAGCAGAAATAGAAACACCATCACCATTTCGAACCAAAGCTTTGCTTACTGGTGCCAAGCTATACAATCTCTTGACATGTCCATCTTCATCAGTGGTGAGATTGCATAATACATAGGATTGGTTAGCCAAGAACCGCAGAATCCGATCAAGCATAACAGGCGCTTGAGGGTTTTTTGTATCAAGAAAAGATGCAATTTCAGAAGCAGAGAGTTGAGCATTTGGACCAGCCTTTGCCATGATCTCAAACAAGTCAAGTTCAAGAGCAGTTTTCAAAACCAAGCCAAGAGCTACACCGCTAGGCATTTGTGTGGCCCTCAAGAAGCTTTCCTCTTCTTCGGACATCTTCATTTGATCATGGTTCGAAGCCATTTTTTTTTTTTTTTGTAATATTTTGTTAGTGCTAAGAGAGGTTTCACTAGTCAAAGGATGATGAAGAGTGTGTGTTATTGGTGTGACTGTGTGCTATATACATTGTATTCACTACATTAATATATAGACTTTTAAACAACTTCGTCCGCACATCACGAAGTATATGTTATTTTTGTTTGACTTCAACGTTCCATGTATTTTTGAAAAATATACGTAACCCTATTTTATACTCTAACTGAACTAAGTAAAAACATTGTTGTAATATGTTTTTTTATTGTAACGGTTTTATTTAACTGCAAAGATTTTACCTAACAGTTGTAATATCTATGATTTTTATCGCTTTTTTTTTTCTTTCTAATTATTGCTTATGCAATTAATTTTTCCCAGCGATTTTCACCTTATACTTTAATGGCAATATTTTTTTTTTTAAAAACTTTTCCTTATTATTTATAAAAAGGTGTTGCAATAAAGAATTTGTAGCGAGATCAAAGTCTTGTGTAATAATTTTTAATCTTTTTATAATAATTTTAAATATTGCAATAGATAGAAAATTGTCACTTCATTTAAATTTCATTAATAAATCCTCCATAGCAACGCACGGAAATTTTATTAGAATAATTTCTCTTTCTCAAATTGAATGCAAATATACTCTTGGTACGGAGATGTCATCTAGAAGATAAATGTGCTTTTCTACTCTATCCTCACAAATATCAGACAAAAAAAAATTAAAAAAAGAAAAGAAAATCTCTACCTTCACGCGGACTACTTTTTCTTTGGTCAAATTTGGCAATTCAGCCAAGGAAAAGGCCTTTTTTTTTTTTTTTTTTCCGGTCATATACAAGGAAAAGTCTACAATAACTCTTTGTCAGGAGCTGACTTTTCTATCAAATCAATTTTTTTTTGTTCAGAATCAATCACTCTCACTTTAGCATAAATTAATTGAAAAACTGAAATTGGGATGAACAAAACTTATACTGCAACATCGTTGGTTCTGTGCTCTTGACCCTGCATTTGTCATTTTTAGCTGTGGAGGAGATAAGGTGGTCTTTGTCACCACCTGTTCAAGCTTGGGGCTCAGAGGGTCCGTTTCTTTGTTCGGAATGTTTAGACCATTTAGGTTTTGCAAATCTCAGGCCCATCCTCTATCCGGGTTGATGAGTCCCGTTGAACTCATCTTGGTGGTTTGTGTATGGTGTTTTCTTTGGGCTGTCAGATTGACAGTTTGCTCAGCGGACTTACAAGGGCATTTTTCAGCTGATGTTACTGTGACCATGAATGTTGCTTCTGATTTGATGGTTTGGTGTTGGCTCCCTTGGTCTCGGCCGGAACTTGGCTGTTGGCCACCACTATCTTTGTTTCCAGGATCTATTCTTGAGGTTTTACTTGTTGTTTGGGCCAATTTGTTTTGGACCTATCACGTTTGGATTGTTGTTTGGGCTTTGACCCAATATTTTGTTGTTTTTGTGTTATGGGCCTCGGTCCACTCCTTCTGTCCAGTCACTTTTGGACTTGGACTTTCTTGTATTCTTGATTAATCTTTGTATTGATCATTTCGACCAAAAAAAAAAAAAAAAAAAAAAAAAAAAAAAACAACTCCTTTGCAATTGATTTTTCGCAGATAATCATGATGGCCAAATATTAAATTGGATCGAGTACTTTCAAGTGATTTGAACGTTGTGTAGCCTCCAATGACCGAGTCCAGTTTGACCAAAAAAAAAAAAAAAATGACCGAGTCTAGTGTTGTACGTAGTTTATTATTATTTTTTTTTTTGAGTAATATTAGATGCTATTTTATTTTTATCATTTAAATACCACATTCGACGTATATGTATAATTGGCATGCCAACTTAGATGTTTTTTAAAATTTTTATCTCTTTTTTTAATTTGTCAACTAAATATATATATAAGAGGTGATATTTAGGTGATAAAAATAAGATGATATCTAATATTACTCTTTTTATTTTATTAGACTCCCTTGAAGTGAGTATTCGTCAATATTCAAGAAATTATTGATCATGATTTCATCACAAAAGGTGATATTGCCCAAAAATGTCTTTCGGTGAGTGGCTATGATATTAGTTAAATAATTTACCCTCGTATTAGATTGAGATCAAGGTTAATTACACAAGCAAGTCCAAATCAATCTCCCAAACAGAAAAGATTGCCCTATTAAGAGGGGGTGTTACCGTACACTTTTTATTTAATTTTCAACCTAATTTCATTCTTGATTCAAAACAAAACTTAATCCTCAGTGCTAGCTGAGGATATGTACGGTGCCTTTTGTTCCTTTAAAACCTTATTGGCCTTACGAGGGTCAACAACGATTACCCTACGAATTTGCTATCGCATATGGGAGTGTGCTTGATACTAACAAAACCCCCTTAAGAAGAATGAAAGTGCTAGACCAGTAGGAATGACTATTCATCAAAATTAACTGAATCAATTATATTGTAATCGACTCGCAAAAGAGAGAAATTTATTAGCCCAGTGATCAATCTTTTTTGTAATTTTATCAACAAGATTAATCTGACAGATAGAGTTGCGTATCTTACCAGGAATAAGAGGAATGCCTAGGTATTTAACAGGGAGTGACCCTTCTTTAAATCCCACAAGTTGAAGAATTTAGTTTCTAATGACATGGCATGCTTGCGATCGAATTATAGGATTGTTCTCTTTTGTTTGGATGTATGAAATGCCAATTGGGATATATATAGTTGTAATTAATTATAAGCTAAGAGTTCTGTTGAGTTAGAATATTGTGGGAGATGACAAAGTTGGTGACAAAGATCTTGCAAAATCACAAGAACGAATTAACAATCACTCTAATTATTAGATGGCTGGCCAACATTAATGGACTCTGGAAATTACAATAAGAAAAATGGAAGTTGAAAATACTATTGACACGAGTCTCCCCGTTTAGTTCACTATTATTATATGTTTTGGAGGGGATTCAAATCCCTTTATTTGTTGCAAAAAGGTACAAATTTAGTTCTTGTACAACTCTATGGCCCAATAATTATATACAGGACATATAGGTTTAAAAGAAGCAAATCCAGCTTCTTTTGTCAAAGCTTCAAATTCTTTGTGTGTCCTCTCTTTCCCACCAGGATTAGCTACCATCATAGCTATATCCATGAAGAACCCAATAGTTGATTTAACATCACCTTTTGGGTACTCCGGCAATATCGAATCGAAGACTATCACCTTGCCGGATTCTGGTAAAGCTTTCCAACAATTCTTCAATAGCTTTAGGCAATGCTCATCGCTCCAGTCATGAAGTATCCACTACATGGTCATACACAAACAAATATCAAGTATGGCATTAAAAGCATTAGAAAATCCATTACATTAGAATTAGACATTCACCTTCATGAAGATGACTTCTGCTTCTGGAACACTTTGAAACATGTCACCCGCAACATGTTCCACACCTAAGACAAAAGAGCATTCGGCACAATATATTGTCAGCCTTACATAAACAAAATGGTTATGACCATGTGATAATTGGAGATATAATAATCTCAGGGTAATTCTAATAGTTGCCGGATCAACAATTGCGAGAAATTTTTATGTGATTGTAAATCTCTCGTAGTTCACTAAGGGGGAGAGATATATATATACCTGAATAAACAGGTGCATCTTTGATCACATGGGGCAAGTCATAGTTGATACCCTTTAAGTTTGGGTACTTGGAGACTATAAGGGCTAGTGATGCACCAAGTCCACCACCAACATCTACCATCTCTCTTACTCCTTCAAATCCCTTGTAGACTTCAAGAACTTTCTTCATGACTATTGTAGTATGATTGTACATCCCTTTATTAAAGGCCTCATTGAATCTACTATCTATGCCTGGATATTCAAATGCATGCATTCCATAGACCCTGTTGAATGCTATTCCTCCCTCAAGAATTGCATCTTTTAAGTGATACCTAGTTAAGTACATCCCTACCATTAGTGTTGGCACAAGTATTACTTGAACAAAAATAGAAATTCGCATGCGATAAATGAAGGATTGGCGAGCGGGTTAGGTGCAATATTAAAATATACACTTTGTCTTATATTGAAAAATCAAAAAATTCAAAATCACCTAAAATAAGAAAATAAACTATTTCTCCTAGTACCAATTGGTTTTAGGATAGTGTCTGTCATAATTCTTAACATGGTATCAGAGTTAGGCTCTTAGTTCAATCTTATTTATAAATGTATGACTCATTTAAAATCAAATCCCCATCACCACGTGTTTATGTATGTTCAATCTTTCATGATGACCTATCTCGAATCCTCTCCTACTTGCACCATGACCTTCCCACTCGAGGGATTGGCTTATTGCTTTTCTATCCAATAAGAGTGGTTTCATTTCTGACAAAAAGAAAAAGAAGAGAAAAAAGAAGGATGATAGGCAATTAATTAAGAGTAATGCTAAAGACTTACTTTTTTTTCATCACCTAATTATCTCCTAATTGACATGCTTAGTTGTTATGCCAACTAGATATATAAATTTATTATGTTTCTCTCTCTTCATTTATTAACATTATTTAATTTATATTTCTTTTTTAATAATTTTTCTCTCTCCTTGATTTTTCCTATTTTTCTCTCTTAATTAAAGTTTTCTCCTTTTTTTAGTTTTCACTTCTGATAACTATACAATTTTTCACTTGCCTTATCATGATCATAGACTAGAACCAAAAAAAAAAGAATAATTCTACATTGCACATAAAAAATAAACAAAAATATAATCAAGTTAGTATGTTTAATATGCTTTTAGTTCTAAAGAGAATTGCATAAAATAAAAATATGAAAAATATGATTGGGATTGGAGAAAATAAGTTAACTAAGTCAAAGGCCGGAAGCTTGAAAATGATCTAATATTTCGTCAGAAAAGATAAGTCTAATCTCGGGTTTTAGGAGGGATCCAACATATTATTTAAAAAAAAAAGGAAAAAAAGAATTTATTGGCACATTAATTGAAGTGACATTTAGTCAGCCATGAAGTGAAAGATCTAAACGTAATATTTACATAATTAATATTTGTGGCCACTGTATCAAAAAGAGAAAGAAGGAAATGACAAAAGTCATCCCTGCATAATTTTGGAGTACAATAGCCAATTGTGTGATTTTTAAGAGGAAAACATTAATTAAGGAGAGAAAATTGAAAAAATGAAGAGAGATAAAAATTAATAATAGAAAATAAAGAAGTTAAATAAAGTTAATAACTGAAAAGAGAAAAATAAAATAAATTTATCTAATTATCATGACAACTAAGCATATTAATTACAAAGTAATAATTAAATGTTAAAAAAAAAGTGATATTTAACATTACTCATTAATTAATGAAGTTCGTGAATCAAAGAAAGTTATACCACGTTTCCATAAACACTTTGTCCAGCTGAACGGCCACAAAAGGAGAAAGAGAAACACCATCATCATTTCGAAGAAAAGCTTTACATACTGGTGCCAAGCTATACAATCTCTTGAAATGTCCATCTTCATCAGTGGTGAGATTGCATATTACATAGGATTGGCCAGCCAGGAACCTCAGAATTCGATCCAGCATAACAGGGGCTTGAGGGTTTTTTGTATCAAGAAAAGATGAAATTTCAGAAGCAGATAGTTGAGCATTTGGACCAGCCTTTGCCATGATCTCAAACAAGTCAAGTTCAAAGGCAGTTTTCATAACCATGCCAAGAACTACACCGCTAGGCATCTGCATGGCCCTCAAGAAGCTTTCCTCTTCATCAGACATTTTCATTTGATCTTGGTTCGAAGCCATTTTTGCAATCTTTTTCACCAGTCAAAGATGATGAAGAGGTGTATTATAAATGGTGAAAAGTTGTAGATTTATGTATACATTAATGCTCTACTATGCATCTAAGCATTTGAAGCCATTGTTAGAATAAAAAACTTCCGTCGGCGCTGGAGGAAGATGTTAAGCAATTCCATATAATAAGAATTTCTGCAGCAAGTACGTCACTCTATTTTATTTTTGTTTGACTCTTACGTGTCAAGTACTTATCTACCTAATTAGCTGCCTAATTTTGAAAGAAACCCTTTTCTGTATGAGAAACATTACAGTCCAACGTTTTAACTACTTTACAACGCTTCAATTCAACGAGTAAAAATTTATAAAATAATAAACTACAACATCTACCTTCTGATAAAGTATCTACAATGGTCAATGAAGTCAGCTCAAGAAAACTTTTATAAGGTGACAGCTCAGTTGGTTAGACTAGAAGTTAGTTAATTAGACATTAATTAGATCCAGGTGTATTAATTAATTAAATTACTATAAATAAATTTTGATGTACTGCATTATCCTTTACGCAATAATATGAATCAGATATTTTCTCTCTGCTTCTAAATCTTCTCACTTTCACAAATATTAGTTTTTTCTTTGGTCAAAACTGGCGTTCAACCAAGGAAAAGGCAACGACTACTCTGTCAGGAACTTCTTTTTTTTTTTTTTTTTCTTTTCTAAATCAATTTGTCTCGAACTTGGCTTCTCTATCAATTATTTTTTTTGGAAGGTTCTATCAACCACTCCCACTTTGCAATATCTAATGTTCATTTGGTGGGAGGGCAACTTCTATAGTTTTGGGCAACTCTTTTGCAATTGATTTTGCCTTCCTTCATGGACTTTAGTTGCATCATGATGACCAATTTTTAACTTGGATATTTGCAATTGGTTTTGACCTTGTGTAGCCTTCAGTGACGACTGGTCCAATATGATATTTTATTTTTGTTCTTTTTATTTTATTAGATTTATAGGAATAGAGAGGAGGACTGATATTTTGATTTTTCATGAAAAGGTAAAAGGTTATATATGCTAAGGCCATCTCTTACAATCTTTTTAATTTTTTATCTACAATAAGGAGCCAATTAAATTGGTGGTTCCTTTTTATAGAGACCTCTATTTCCATTAAACTCAAAATAAATTCTTTATCTAAGACTTAGATTATCTTCTTTACTAATTCTCTTATTTATTTAATAAAGTGTGTTATGGACCTTCATATTTGGTTCTTTAAAATCTCAACATTTCATTTTAAATTTATTTTGACTGCCTTTGTCAATAACAGCTATCTTGAAGATACTTATGAAAATATGATAAGGACGATATTTTGAGGATTTATGATGAAACAAAACAGAAAACATATCTATTTTCGTGAAAACTATTGATATATGGATATCTATCTAATACCAAGAAAAATGATTTTGTGGAATCAATACTCAATCAATAATTCAAAGAAATATTATTTTTCTACATATAGTTATCATGCACAGTGATTTAATTAGATGTTTGAAACTCAATTTTAGATGTTTCGAACACAATTATTATAATATTATTTTAAGAATCTAGTTGGAGAGACATAACTAAGTACGTAATTCATAATTGACCTTTGTTTAAAATGCATATTTATATTCATAATTTATTATAGTTCATTTTATTTTATTTTATGAAATTATGTGCTTTAAAGTAAACTTAGTTAATGTCGTTGACTCTTTAAAAAAAATATAAAAAACCTGTGGGTAATCTGCATTTTCCATATGGATTCTGGGATGAAGCGAGAGTAGGGGATGGGGGTGAAAGAAGTGGGGACAGGAAGGGTGTTGGGATGATCTTTTAGGTGGTAGGGTGAAATGTGAGTGGAGGTTTTGCCGCCTCAAATCAATCCTATTATCATATCTGCTACCAGTACTATATTACGTCGCATATTATTATTCCAGATACAAAAAGAAAAAGAAACCTTTGAAATTTATTATTCAGCAAACATGGACTTATAACTTGTTCAATTACTGCAAACTTTCTACATTTGACACAAAATTTACAAAATCCCAAACAATCGCGAGTGATATTACTTAATCAAAATTTGCTAACGCAACAAGCATGACATGTAAGATCATTTTGAGCTCGTATACAACGCAATGACCCAATAGTTGTATGCGCGACAAATTGGTTTCAAAGCAACAAATCCAGCTTCTTTTGCCATGGCTTCAAGCTCCGATCCTGTGTCGCCAAGGGTGTAAGGGACATGATAACTTGACGGAAAATTATTAGCTCCACACGAAATTTGTGAATAAGTGGTTGTCTGATAATGAGTAAGGAATATCTGTCTTTTTGCTATACAGGATTTGTGTCCTCTCCTTTCCACCGGGATTTAAAGAAGCGTCAATCCCAATCTAAGAGGAATGCCCAGGTATTTAACAGGGATTGACGCTTCTTTAAATCCCAGAAGTTGAAGAATTTAGTTTCTAAGGACATAGCATGCTTGCGTATGGTAGGATTGTTCTCTTTTGTTTGGATGTATGAAATGCCAATTAGGATATAATATTGTGAGTGATGACAATTTGACAAAGTTGGTGACAAAGATCTTGCAAAATCACAAGAACAAACAATCACTCTTGCAAGATGGCTGGCCAACATTGGAATCTGGAAATTACAATAAGAAAAATGGAAGTTACAAATACTGTCAACATGAGTCTGCGTTCAATTCACCATTATTATACGTTATGCGGGGATCTAAATTCCTTCGTTTAGTACAAATTGGGAACAAATTTAGTTCTTGTGCAACTCTATGACCCAATAATTGTATGCTGGACATATAGGTTTAAAAGAAGCAAATCCAGCTTCTTTTGTCAGAGCTTCAAATTCTTTGTGTGTCCTCTCTTTGCCACCATGATTATGTACCATCATACCTATATCTGTGAAAAACCCAATAGTGGATATAACATCACTTTTGGGGTACTCCGGTAATATCGCGTCGACGATTATCACCTTGCCAGATTCTGGTAAAGCTTTCCAACAATTCTTCAATAGCTTTAGGCAATGCTCATCGCTCCAGTTAAGCATCCACTACATAGTCATACACAACAAATATCAAGTAAGGCAATAAAAGCATTAGATAATTTACTACATTAAAAAGAGGGGTTCAAATGCCAGTTACTTTATTTGGATATTGGAGTTAGATATTCACCTTCATGAAGATGACTCCTCCTTCTGGAACACTTTGAAACATATCACCTGCAACATGCTCCACCCCTAAGACAAAAGGTGCATGTTTGATCACATAGGGCAAGTCATAGTTGATACCCTTTAAGTTTGGATACTTTGAGATTATAAGGGCTAGTGATGCACCAAGTCCACCACCTACATCTACCATCTCTTTTACTCCTTCAAATCCCTTGTAGACTTCAAGAACTTTCTTCATGACTATTGTAGTATGATTGTACATCCCTTTATTAAAGGCCTCACTGAATCTACTATCTATGCCTTGATATTCAAATGCATGCATTCCATACACCCTGTCGAATGGTATTCCTCCCTCAAGAATTGCATCTTTTAAGTGATACCTAGTTAAGAGTACATCCCCACCATCAGTGTTGGCACAAGTATTACATGAAACAAAAATTTAAATTCGCATGCATGATAATATTCAGATATATCAATAAATGAAGGATTGGCGAGCGAGTTAGGTGCAATTAGTGACGGAACCGAGCATCCGGCGTCAGGAGTGCACTACAGTAGTGGCGTTGATAACAAGGGTTTAGGGACACTCATTTATACATAAATTAAATTATGAGATAAAATTAGATAGAAATTTTCTTGGTGAAAAAAGTAAAGTAAAACAAAATAAAGTTAGTGATAACAAATTATCACAATAATTGATAAAAGATAAAGGTTAACACAAATTCATAATTGAGTTTTACAAATATGTATTAACAAATATTTGTCTCGACAAAAAAAAAAAAAAAAAAAAAACCTCAAGCGGCCTTGAGAGAAGGCTGGAGATGTATGGACTTTGGAGAGAAATGAAAGCGTAAAGTAACTTTTTGGGAATTTGTCCATTTGTGGTTGGTGGAATATTTGATATGCATGTACTTTTTTTGTTTTGTTAATGTCAATTAGTCAATTACCAAGATACCCCTCACTTAACACACTCTGGCATATATGTCCCTCCGCCTATGGGTGCATTGTTAAAATATACACCTATCCTATATCGAAAAATTATAAAAACTTAGGCTACTCCTCATAGTACCAATTGGTTTTAGGATGAAACCTTATGAATCTTACATATTATCAGAGTTGGACTCTTGATCTAATGTTATTCATCCACGTGTGTTCATTCTTTCACATGTATTAGTCTACAACGTGTGTTCAATTTTTCACACATGATCCATCTCAAATCAGATCACACGTGACCTTCCCCACCTGTTTGCACCATGGCCTGCCCCCTCAGAGGGATTAGCTGATTGTTTTTTTAAGAAAATTCTTAAGTTAGTCTGGACTAATATCAGTTTGTAAGAGAGAGTGTGAGACTCACGTATATGTAGGTCCTACCCTATGTGAGAGGATTGATGTTAGTTCGGAGTGATTGAAAAGTTTCCCGCTTTTCTATTCAATAAGAGTGGCATCATTTCTGACAAAAAAGAAAAAAGAAAAAAAAGGAAGGATGCTAGGCAATTAATTAATGAACTTAGTGAATCAAAGAAAGTTATACCAAGGTTCCATAAACACTTTGTCCAACTGAACCGCCAGTAGAGGAGAAAGTGAAACACCATCATCATTTCGAAGAAAAGCTTTGCATACTGGTGCCAAGCTATACAATCTCTTGACATGTCCATCTTCATCAGTGGTGAGATTGCAAATTACATAGGATTGGCTAGCCAGAAATCGCAGAATTTGATCAAGCATAACAGGGGCTTGAGGGTTTTTTGTAGGAAGAAAAGATGCAATTTCAGAAGCAGATAGTTGAGCATTTGGACCAGCTTTTGCCATGACTTCAAACAAGTCGAGTTCAAAAGCAGTTTTCAAAACCAGGGCAAGAACTGCACCGCTAGGCACCCGCATGGCCCTCAAGAAGCTTTCCTCTTCATCAGACATTTTCATTTGATCTTGGTTCGAAGCCGTATTTGCCATCTTTCACCAGCCAAAGATGATGAAGATCAGGTATATTATTATTGGTGAAAAGTTGTATGTGACTGTGTGGGAACTACCTTGTATTTACTACATTTATATATACATTAATGCTCTACTATGCATCTAAGCCATTGTTAGAAATAAAACACTTCAGCCTCTGGAGGAAGATGTTTATTAATTCCATATAATAAGAATTTATTTTGGCTGCCTTTGTGAATGATACCCAGCTATCTCGAAGATACTTTTGTAAAATATAATTAAGTACGATATTTTAAGGATTTATGATGTAACAAAATAAATATATATATATTTTCTAGAATAGTGTTATGAAAACTACTGATATGTGGATATTTAATAATAATAATAAAATGATTTTGTGGAATTAATGCTCAATCAATAATACAAAAAATATTCGTTTTCCACATATAGTTCTGATGTGCAATGGTTTAATTAGATATTTGAAAGTCAATTTTAGATGTTTCGCACATAATTATTCTACTAATATTTATAGAATCTAGCTGGAGAGACACAATTACGTACGTAATTCATATTTGACCTTTGTTTAAATGCATATTTATATTCTTAATTTATTATGGTTTTCCTTTTTTGTTACAAAACTATGTGCTTTAAAATACACTTAATTAGTGTTGTTCACTCTTTAAAAAATTATAAAAGAACCCGTGGATAATTCGTATTTTCCACGGGGATTATAGGATAGGGTGAGGGCAGAGGATAGGGGTGAAAGAAGTGGAGGCAGGATGGGCATTCAAATGATTTTTTAGGTGTTAGGGCGGGATGTGATTATAGATTTTACCGTCTCAAATCCATCCAATTGTCATCTCTGTAGCTACTAGCACCATATTACGTCACATATTATTATTCGAGCTACAAAAAGAAAAAGAAACCTTTGAAATTCATTGTCCAGCAAAAAGAGACGTATAATTTGTTCAGAGAAAAATTTCACAAATAGTCCCTGTTGGTTTTTCGAAGATGGGGGAGAAATGTAAATATCTCATTGATTATGTTTGATTAGAAAATAATATCTCTAATCTCCTTTAGATCTCATAATTTTTTTATATATGGATACTCATGATTCATGAATGTGAATTAATTGGAGTTCTAATGCTCTCTTGATTTTCTCTGGAGTCCTATGGCCTATAGATTTTAAGCTTTGGCTCAAATTACAATTGTAACATACATCTCATATTTATAGTTAAAATTGATTCTTAGAATTTTCTAGCTTCATAATCAGAACTTGATTTTGAATTAGTTGGCTTCCATTGTTGATTCAAACTTATCTGCTTAATTTTGAATTTTTCACATCTTCTAAAATTGTGTAATATGAACTTTTCTCTTGATCTTGAATATTCTCCTAATCTGAAATTTTCTGTAATTTTAGACTTTTCATAGCTCCAAATTTTTCTGGCGTTTTCTAGCTTGATTTCCAACCGTCCATATTAGCCGGCTTACCAAGACAACAACAAATAAATGAAGAAAAAATACAACAAAAGTAAGACAGTCTCGCCGGCTGGCTTAGCCGGCAGAAACAGGAACAAAAAACAAGGGGCCTGTTCCAGCCGGCTGGAACAGTGAAGATGACTTCAAGGTGGCATTGATTCATCCAAATCTTCATCTTCATCCTCAAAGCAGCTCAAAAAATTCAACTTCTTCAAGCAGCATCAAAAGCCAAAAAAAGAGCTTCGGAGGACTCCAATCTCTCCAAACTTCAACAAGAGCAACCAAGAGCCTTCAAAGTTGCAAGCAAATGGCAAGCCAACAAATTGCAAGAAGTGTTCAACAACACAAATCATCAAAAAGGGGAAGGGACGGGTTGTCCAAAAGGAACAACACAAGGAGAAGGAGTTTGGCCATGGCCAAATAGAGAGGGGAAAGTGCAGGAGCGGAACCAATAATTTGATCTTGGGTGTCAAAATTCTATTATGAAGATTGATGATAAATAAATGTAAAATTTAGGGGGCTCTAGTATTTTTTAAAAAAAAATTCATATGTTCTTTTTTTTATTTTTTATTTTTTTTAAAGTTGGGGTGGGAGGGAGAGGGGGGCCTCTAAATGGCCTAGTTCCCCACTGGAAAGTGGAGAGAGGAAACTAGAAGGGAAGGAAAACTATAATTGTTAGATGTCTATAAAATAATGAAACTATTCAATTTGCGGTTTTCAATTAATATAATTTATATATGAAATTTTGGCTATACAAGTTCTATACAAGTATTTCCTAATTTAATGAGATAGTATGAGCAAATTGAACAGTGAAATCATCCAATGATCTCAAATTCTTTTTCATTTGATCCACACACAAAAAGAGGAGATAAAAGTATTGAATAACTAATTTTTGATTTATCAATAAAATAACTTAATTTATGAGGATAGATGGGCAAATGAAGAGATCGAAATCAGTAATCGACAATGATCTATGCAGGTTTTTATTAAACATTTGGAAGGACATAATCAAAAGGATGAGTTATTCATATCTGAAAATTAGCATTAAACACATACCTTCATGAAAATAACCTCTCCTTTTGGAACACTTTCAGACATATCTTCAACAAACACCAAACAACGTAAAATCATTCAAACACCACACAATCAACTTCCACTACAAGAAATTTTACGTTCGGAGACAACACATTTCCGTCTTCGTTCCGTCAGACGGAACGGAGACGAAAATCGGGTGTCACCTTTCAACCCGTCTTTTTTTTTTAATTTCGTATCCGTTTCGTCTCAAATGAAGACGAAAAGATATTTTGTCACTTTTCTGTCTCGAATAAAGACGAAAAGATATTTCATCACATTTCTGTCTCGCTCACATTTCGTCTCCATTTCGTCTCCAATTCGTCTCTTTTCCTTCTCCCTCACATTTCGTCTCCGTTTCGTCTCCCTTACATTTCGTCTTATTTCCGTCTCCCTATAATTTCGTCTCATTTCTGTCTCCGTTCACATTTCGTCTCCGTTCCGACTCCCTCATATTTTGTCTCTTTTCCGTCACATTTTTTAAATTTCTTTTAAAAAAATAATTTTAAAAAAAATTAATAAATTCAGATTATGTCAAAATTACTATAAAAATTTGAAATTTTTTACCATAAAAATTATACTAATTATATATATATATTTACCTAAATCTATTACTTATACATCTATATATACAAATATGAAAGAAAAACAAAAAGAAATCTGATTTTTTTTTAAAAACTCTAAACTCATGATAAAATTACAAAAAAAAATCATACATTTACCTAAATCTATCACTTATACACACACACACACATATATGTGTACATATGAAAGGAAAAAAAAACTAAATAAAGCTGAATTTTTTTAAAAAAAATCTTAAAATCATGAAAAAACTATCAAAACTATATATATTTACGTAAATCTATTAGTTATACATACATATATATGACATATATACATAGTACATATATAATCCAAACAACGTGGTAGTATAAAAATAAAATCTAAAATCATTGGGTCAAGAACACTATATACATATATTTGTCATTATATACAAAACTTATATATAATGAACTAAACCAAAATAAATTCGAAAATTAAAATAAAAGTGAATAAAGGAATTACCTTAAAATGAGGTAAACGAATAGTTAGTTCACACTTGAAAATATGAGTTAAGAGAAAGGGGAGGGGGGGTTATGCTCAATTTTTTTTTTTTTTTTAATTTTCCCCCAAAATTCATTTGGGGGAAAATGAAAAAATGGTTCAAGTGGCTGGAATTTTCCAGCCACTTGAACCGTAAAAGGACTTGGCACAATTTTTTTTTTTTTTTTTTGTATTTCCCCCCAAAATATTTTGGGGAGAATTTTTTAATCGGTCAGCCACTTGAACCACCGTCTACCAAAAGGAGACGGATCCAATGGGTCTGTCTTCTTTTTTTGGAGTTAGACCAATGGTTCGCCTTTTTTTTTCGGAGACTGACCCATTGGTCCGTCTCCTTTTTCGGAGACCGACCCCATTGGGTCCATCTCCCTTTTTTGGAGACGAACCATTGGGTCCGTCTCCTTTTTCGGAGATGGACCAATGGGTCCGTCTCCTTTTGGTTTTAGGATTTTTTATTTATTTAATTAGTATTAATTTATTTACTATTTAATTAATAATTTAATTACAAGTTTAGAGTAAAATATTAATAATACCTTAATTATTTTGAATTTTAGATTAAAATAAAGTATTTAATTTATGGGGATTTTTTTGAAAAAGAAAATATTGAGCTACTTTAAAAAAATTTATGGAAGAATTAAATTAATAAAGATAATTAGTTATTTATTATTATTAATTTATTTACTATGTAATTACAAGTTTATAGTAAATTGTTAAGCAAAATTTAATAATTAATTATTTTTTGTCTCCATTTCGTCTCTGCTAAGAGACGAATTAGAGATGACATTCATATTCCGTCTCCAAATTATCTCCATTGGGAGACGATTTTGAGACGACATACCAATTTCGTCTCCAAACTGTCTCAAATTGGTCACTATTCATGTAACGAAAGTTTCGTCACTTTTTTGGCGATGAAAAAGAAACGGACCGTCACATTTCACAGTTTTTCTTGTAGTGTTCATAATAGGGAGCTAAATTGGTGGCTCCGTTTTTTAGAGACCGCTATTTCTATTAAACTCGAACAACATTTTTTATTTAAGACTTGAATCTTCTTCTTTACTAATTCTTTAATAAAATAAAGTATATTATGGACCTTCATATTTGGTTCTTTAAAATCTCAACATTTCATTTTGAGTTTATTTTGACTGCCCTTGTCAATGATACCCAGCAATCTTGATGATACTTTTGAAAAATATAATTAAGGATGATATTTTGAGGATTTATGATGTAACAAAATGGAAAACATATCTATTTTCAAGAATAGAGTTGTGAAAACTACTGATATGTGGATATCTAATAACAAGAAAAATAATTTTGTAGAATCAGTACTCTCATGCGCAGTGGTTTAATTAGATGTTTGAAACTCAATTTGTTATAGTTTTCCTTTTTTTTTTTTTTTCGTTCTGAAATTATATGTTTCAAAGTAAACTTAGTTAATGTCATCTACTATTTAAAAAAATTATAAAAATTCCGTGGGTAATCCACAACTTCCACAGGAATTCTGGGATGAGGCGAGGGCAGGGGATGAGAGTGAAAGAAGTGGGGGCATGATGGGTATTAGGATGATCATTTAGATGATAGGGCAAGACGTGAGTATAGGTTTTGCCACCTCAAATCCATTTTATTGTCATCTCTCCTAGCTACCAACATCATATTATGTCACATATTATTATTCCAGATACAGAAAGAAAAAGAAACCTTTGAGATTCATTATTCAGCAAATAGGGATTAATAATTTTTGTTCGGTTACTGCAAACTTTCTATATTCCACATAGAACTTACGAAATCCCAAAGAACAGAGTGATATTACTTAATTAAAATTTGCTAACGCAACAAGCATGACATGTAAGATCATTTTCAGCTCTTATACAACTCAATGACGACCCAATAGTTGTATGCGCGACAAATTGGTTTCAAAGCAACAAATCCTGCTTCTTTTGGCATGGCTTCAAGCTCCTTTTGTGTCCTCTCCTTCCCACCGGGGTTGAAAGTCATCATAAACATGTCAAACGATCGAGAAGCCAATGTTGGACAAACGATCATTCTCTGGATATTCAGGCATTATTGTTTCAACCACTATCACTTTACCAGATTCTGGTAAAGCTTTCCAGTAATTCTTCAATAGCTTCAAACAATGATCATCTCTCCAATCATGAAGAATCCACTGCATTTTCATGCTCCAACGTTGAAGTGACCAGTAAATAAATAATATGATTTAAGTTTTGATTGAAGGAAAATTGCAAAAATTATCCTTTTGTTTCTCTAAAATTTCAAATTAATCTATATTGTTTAAAATTAGTCAATTTAAATCTTATTATTTTTCAAAAATTTCAAATTCGTCCATGGTGTTCAAAGTTACCCCATTTAGTTCCTATTAATTTCAATTTAGTCACAATTCACTGAGGACAAATTTTGAATTTTATATGAAAATAATAGTGACTAAATTTTTTTTTTTTTGGAATCAATAAGAATTTTTTTTTTGGTCAAATGAAAAACATATTAAATAGCGAAACAACATACAAAGATGTCATCCTACACCAGTAGGATGAAGATCCAAGTTAAGGAGGTACAATAAGTGAGTAGAGATATTAGCAACCCAATCTAAAGGCAAATGATTCTTAAGTTTACATTTCACAACCCAATCGCATGGTTGATTCGCGGTCCTCCTAATGTATTGAAACTTCACATGTGAAATATTTGCCACAATCTTTTGAATATTCTTAATGATGGGCCTTGAATGCCAGTTGCAGGTAAGAGCTGGGAATTCGATTGGTTTGAGTACCACTTTTGTATCAATAAGAATTAAATTGACTAATTTTAAACAATATTGATGAATTTAATTTAAAAAAAAAAATAAAGTACAACCAAATTCTCAAAATTATGATCCCATCAATGTAGTTGTATTCTTATATTGAAGAATATTGTACTTTAGATAAATTTGAAATAAATAAGAATATTTTATATGTTGTTCATCATATGAGTCAAGTTCAAACTCCAAAAGTATAATAGTATAGTCATTATCAAGGGAATTGATGTTTATATATGTACTTTAGATACAAGTATATTGGTTAGTTAAACAGAAAAATGGCAAATATAGTGTTGGGTACAGTACAACTATAAAGAATGTGAAGAGAGATAATTATTCAACTACTAGTGTAGGTATTATATATCTAACATTTCAGTTGGTTTAGCTTCTGAGCTTTCTTGTATTCTTCTTATCTGTATTTATCTTTAACACGTCCTTAAGCACACGTGTGGATGACATTCGTGTTTTTTTTTTTTTTTCCAGTTTGGCATGTAGATAATTTTGATAATTTTTAAAATGGACAGTAGAGAGACTTGAACCCAAATAATTTAAATACATGCTATTGATATGTGGACGTCGTTCAGAAGTAGCTCTACAGACATTCGGAGCTAGTAAATCATGCAAATAAGTCTAGTAGTAGAGATTAATCAAACTGAAATTGTTGCTAAGTTTTTAGACAGACGTATCAAATTTAGAAATGAAAAATGTATTCTTCAACCGAAGATAATGGAATTATTTTTGGCATTTAGAATTGAGATCGGTTATTTCATGTATAATTTATAAACAAGTAAAATTCTACTAATAGACCCTCCATTAAGAAATTATTGTAACAATATATAGACGAGCATGTTTTATATCATTTCTTGATTTCTTCCTATAAACCTCTATACACGATAGATGTTTTATACGATTTTTTCTTATTTTTAATATATGAATTTTTATTTTATGATAAGTAAAAAAGATATAAAATTAAGAAACCATGCGACAAGCAAGATGTCATCACCCCACCGTCACCAGGGGCGATGGCATTGTGACAGACTTTAGAAGTCCATTGCCCAACCGTCACAACGGGTGACAGCATAACGACGCCATGTCGATATTTTATTTTTTAACTAATTAAGGGGTTTGTTGCGAATTGGTGACAGAATAAGGCTAAACACACATAATTTAATTTTTTTAAAAAAAATTATTTTATATTTTTTAAAGTAGGTATCTACATTTGTCGCTATTCCTTTTCCAATATGAGATGAAATAACTACAAAATTCGATATTTTTTTAAAATTTTGATGTATATATATATATGTATTAAAGTAATTAAAGGTTTTGTCACGACTCCATAGCCAATTGGAGACGGAATTGAGACAATAATTTGTAATTTATTTTTTAAGTAATTAAAGATATCGTCGAGATAGCGACAAAATGTTTTAATATTTTTTTTTCAAATTTTTATAGTTGTTTTGTTGAAGTAATTAAAGTTTTAGTTGTCATTCCGTCGCCAATTGGCCATGAAATGGTGATAGAAAGTTAATTTTTATTTGATAAATTTATTTTTTAGAATAATTTGTCGTTATATAGTCGCCTTTTTAAGGTGCAAAAATTTGGCGCCTAAGGTAGCGATGGAGGGGCGACGAACTCACATTAGCGGAATTGGAGATCATAAATCATTCCAAATGGCTATTGAAATTATTTCCGATCTCCAATTCCGCCGGCCGAGTCCTGACTTCTTGTAGTGATTAGTGAAATAATTTACCCTTGTATATATATATTAGATTAGTGCTATTCTAATATGTGAACAAGAAAGACTAGCGGAAAGAAACCTGCCCTCTCATTTTCATTTAGATCATGGTTGTCCCTTCATTTGGTAAACACGCGTTTTAAGAATTATGTTGTGAAAATTCATGATTTTTTTGCTAAATTATCAAGACAATAAATTCATTAAGGAAAAAAAGTTACATCATCGTCCAAGGAATGTTCCAGGAGAAAAAAAAACATAAAATATCCTCAGTGGGGGTCAAAATCAACTCCAAATCAATATATATCCCCAGCAAGAAAGATTGACCTATTAAGAGGGTGCTATTGTACACTTTAAAAAAAAAAAAAATTTCAACCTAATATCGGTCTTTATTCAAAATAAAATTTGTTCCTTTAAAACAATAAGTTGTAAATAGAAGAGCAAAAGAGGAGCTAGATAATATAAGCCTACAAGTTGCTATATACCTTTGCAAGTGGAAGTAATTCAAGGACTTGATCTCTGTTTGCTTCAAACTAAATTTTTAGATTGTGAGAGATGACAAAGTTGGTGACAAAGATCTTGCAAAATTACAAGAACTACGTTTATTAGATGGCTGGTTAACATAGGACTCTGGAAATTACAAGAAGAAAATGGAAGTTGCAAATACTGTCGACATGAGTCTGCGTTCAGTTCGCCATTATTATACGTTGTGAGGGGATCTAAATCCCTTCGTTTAGTGCAAATTGGGAACAAATTTATTTCTTGTGCAACTCTATGACCCAATAATTGTATGCTGGACATATAGGTTTAAAAGAAGCAAATCCAGCTTCTTTTGCCAGAGCTTCAAATTCTTTGTGCGTCCTCTCTTTGCCACCATGATTATGTACCATCATAGCTATATCTGTGAATAATCCAATCGTGGATATAACATCACTTTTGGGGTACTCCGGCAATATCGCGTCGACGATTATCACCTTGCCAGATTCTGGTAAAGTTTTCCAACAATTCTTCAATAGCTTTAGACAATGCTCATTGCTCCAGACATGAAGTATCCACTACATGGTTATACACAACAAATTATCAAGTATGGCATTAAAAGCATTAGATAATTTATTACATTAAAAACAGGGGTTTAAATGCCAGTTACTTTATTTGGATATTGGAATTAGATATTCACCTTCATGAAGATGACTTCTGCTTCTGGAACACTTTGAAACATATCACCTGCAACATGCTCGATCCCTAAGACAACAGAGCATTCGACACAATATTGTCAGCCTTACATAAACAAAATGGTTATGACCATGTGATAATTGGGGATATAATGATCTCAGGGTAATCATTATATCGTAGATCTCTCGAATAAACGCAATAATTCACAAAGGGAGAGAGATACAAGGTATATATACCTGGGTAAACAGGTGCATCTTTGATCACATAGGGCAAGTCATAGTTGATACCCTTTAAGTTTGGGTACTTGGAGAGTATAAGGGCTAGTGATGCACCAAGTCCACCACCAACATCTACCATCACTTTTACTCCTTCAAATCCCTTGTAGACTTCAAGAATTTTCTTCATGACTATTGTAGTATGATTGTACATCCCTTTATTAAAGGCCTCATTGAATCTACTATCTATGCCTTGATATTTAAATACATGCATTCCATAGACTCTATCGAATGGTATTCCTCCCTCAAGAATTGCATCTTTTAAGTGATACCTGGTTAAGAGTACATCCCCACCATTAGTGTTGGCAAAAGTATTACATGAACAAAAATAAAAATTCGCATGCATGATAATATTCAGATATATCAATAGATGAAGGATTGGCGAAGGGGTTAGGTGCCATCAATGGCAGAACTAGATACCTGGAATTAGGAGTGCACTACAGTGGCAAAATTAATAGCAGGAGTTTAGGGGGCACTAATTTATGTATAAATTAAAGGGTAAATAACACCGTAACTTCCTATGGTTTGCTTAAAGTGCACAACACCCCCCGTGGTTTTAAAAATGCACCGGAACCCCTTATAATTTGAAAAACGTAGCTCCATAGCCCCTTCAGTCAATAAATCTGTTAGCTTTGACAACATGTAAGGTACCTGTGTGGCTCATGCAAGTTTTGTTGTTTTTAAACAATTTTGTCAATAAATTATGTGTGCCAATTGACCAAAAAACCCTTTTCAAAAAAAAAAAAAGAGCACAGTTTTCTATCATCATTGTCCCCACCCACCTTCCCCCCATCACCCCACCCCGCCCCTGGCTAAACCACCCCCCACCCCCACCCTCTACCCCCCAACCCCGTTGGATACCCCACCCCACCGCCAAACCCCATCAGATGTACACATATGTATTATATATACATAAATAGATATGTATATACATATTTGTTTCTTTTTTTTTGGTTTGGTGTATATATATATATATATTTCTCTCTTTTTGGTTTTTCTGGTATTGTGTGTACATATATGTTATATATTGTTTTTCTTTTTTTATTTGTTTTTCTAGTGTGGTGGTGTATAGATATATTATATATTTTTTGGTCCAATATATATGTTTATAGATAAATAAACAAAAGGAAAAAAGAGAAAAGAAAAGGAATTGTGGGAATTTACGTCATTTAGTATTTTCTGTTAAAAAACCTAACGGAAAAGAGATGAAGATGGCACGTGTGTCACTTTTTCAAACCACAGGGGGTTCCAGTGCACTTTTAAAAGTATAGGGAAGTGTTGTGCACTTTAGACAAAGCATAGGGGGCTACGATGTTATTTACCCTAAATTAAATTATGGGTTGAAATTAGATATAAATTTTTTTGGTGATAAAGTAAAGTAAAAAAAAAAATTTAATAATAACAAATTATCGCAATAATTGATAAAAGAAAAAACTTAAGACAAATTCATAATTGAATTTTACAAATATGTGTTAACAAATATTTGTCTCCACAAAAAAAAAATACCTCAAGCAGCTGCAACTTGAGAGGAAGGCTGGAGGTGTATGGATTTTGGAGAGAAATAGAAGCATAAAGTAACTTTTTGGGGATTAGTCAATTAACCAGTATACCCCTCACTTAACACCCTTGGAATATATGTCCCTTCGCCTATGGGTGCACTGTTAAAATATATATACACTTATCTTATATTAAAAATTATAAAATCTATGATCACTTTGTAAGAATCTAAAGTACTCCTTCTAGTACTAATTAGTTTTAGGATGAAACTCTATGATTCTTAACATGATATCAGAGTTGAACTTTTAGTCCAATTTTATTCATTCACGTGTGAGGGCTATGTATGTTCAATATTTCACATATATTATTAATTCATAACGTATATTTAATTTTAAACATGTAATTCATCTCAAATCAAACCACACGTGAACTTCACCACCTTTTTGCACCATGGCCTGACCCCTCAGAGGGATTGGCTGATTGATTTTCTATTCAATAAGAGTGGTGTCATTTCTAACCCAAAAAAAAGAAAAAGAAAACAGGAAGGATGCTAGGCAATTAATTAATGAACTTAGTGAATCAAAGAAAGTTATACCAAGGTTCCAAAAACACTTTGTCCATCTGAACCGCCAGTAGAGGAGAAAGAGAAACACCATCATCATTTCGAAGAAAAGCTTTGCATACTGGTGCCGAGCTATACAATCTCTTGACATGTCCATCTTCATCAGTGGTGAGGTTGCATATTACATAGGATTGGCTAGCCAGGAACCGCAGAATTCGATCAAGCATAACAGGGGCTTGAGGGTTTTTTGTAGGAAGAAAAGATGCAATTTCAGAAGCAGATTGTTGAGCATTTGGACCAGCTTTTGCCATGACTTCAAACAAGTCGAGTTCAAAAGCAGTTTTCAAAACCAGGGCAAGAACTGCACCGCTAGGCACCCGCATGGCCCTCAAGAAGCTTTCCTCTTCATCGGACATTTTCATTTGATCTTGGTTCGAAGCCATATTTGCCATCTTTCACCAGCCAAAGATGATGAAGATCAGGTATATTATTATTGGTGAAAGTTGTATGTGACTGTGTGGGAACTACCTTGTATTTACTACATTTATATATACATTAATGCGATGTCTACTAAGCGAAAGCATCTGACGAAGATAGTGTGGTGTTGTTTGGGAAACAGACGCAAAAACAACGAGGTGTCTAGACAACTAGTATATATGGTATATCTATCCTGGAATGTGCGTAGGAAAAAACAACGTTGATTTTAATCAAAAAAAAAAAAAAAAACAACGTTGATTTTTGTCTTTTTTTTGTCATGATTTTGTGAGTTGGGATCCAACCATTTGAAAAACGCGGGCACGCCTTTTGGGTAGCAAATTTCGCACTCATTCAAGAATTGGGCAGCTGCCCTATCTTTCTTTTTTATAATTTTTTTTTTATTTTTTTAATTTTAATTCAGGAAAAATCTAATACCGTATAACGTAATTAACGAGACTCAAATTCGTAACCTTTCATATATATAACGAGTTACATATATACCATTAGACCCAGCTCTAGTGGCCAATTGGTTTCGACTTTGTGTAGCCTTCAGTGATCGAGTCCAATATGGTACTTTATTTTTGCCTTTTTTATTTTATTAGATTTATAGGGATAGAGTGGAGGACTGATTTTTGGACTTTTCATGATAAGGTAAAAGGTTATGCTAAGGCCATCTCCTACAATTTTTTTATTTTTATTTTTTTGTAATAGGGAGCCAAATTGATAGTTTCTTTTTTTAGAGACCTCTATTTCCATTAAACACGAAGGACATTCTTTAGTTAAGATTTGGTTCATCTCAGAAGAAAGTAATGTGAAACAATATAATTCATTGATGATACAATTTGTGTTTCTACATTGTAGTTTATATAGGCCTAAAAAGAGTAGACAACATTCTCTAATTTATGGAGCAAATTGCTTCTTACAACAAACCTAAATTCATGGAGCAAATTTCTCCTTACAACAAGCCTAAAATTATGAAATTAAAGTAATATAATATTTCAATACTCCCCCTCAAGCTGGGGTGAAGATATCAATGAGTCTGAGCTTGACAAGAGCTGATTGGAGAAGTGACGGTCCAATTGACTTAGTGAACATATCAGCAGCTTGCTCGGATGATGTAACAAAACAAGGTGTGATCACCCCTGAGCGAACTTTCTCTTGAATGAAATGAATATCAACCTCGATGTGTTTTGTCCTCTCATGAAGGCTGAGTTATAGGACAACATAATGGCAGATTTATTATCACAGAACAAGGTAGACGAGTCCATTACCGAAAACCCCAACTCAGTTAGAAGATAACGTAACCAAAGAAGTTCACATGTTCCTTGGGCCATAGCACGCTACTCAACTTCAGCAGAAGATCGCGAGACAACTGCTTGCTTTTTACTTTTCCATGAGATAAGGTGATTGCCACGAAAAGTACACATCCCCGAGGTATCAGTCTTTGACCCTGCATAATCAGCATCAGTGTAACAAGACAAGCCCTCTTGTACACCCGTTGCATAGAAGAGACCAAGACCAGGAGAAGATTTAAGACACCTAATGATATGATAAACAGCATCTAGATGAGAGGTACGAGGTGCATGCATGAATTGACTTACCATACTCACTGCATAGGTAAGGTCAGGCCTTGTGTTAGTCAAGTAGATAAGCCGACCCACAAGTCTTTGATATATTGATGGCTCAACTAACAATTCCCCTTATTTTGCTGTCAATTTAAGATTAGGGTCCATAGGAGTGGAGGCAGGTCGACAACCTAGCATACCCGTATCTTGAAGAAGATCCAATACATACTTTCTTTGTGATAAAGATATACCCTGACAATTTCGAGCTACCTCAATACCAATGAAGTATCGGAGCATACCCAAATCCTTAATGTCAAAGATTGTCCCAAGGTCTTGCTTCACTTGGACAATTTCCTAAGTGTCATCTTCAATAATGATAATATCGTCCACATAAACTGAGATAATGATGCATCTACCCTGAGGATGACGTCGAACAAAGTATGTATGATCTGAATGACACCGAATAAATCCCATAGAAAGGACCACCTCACTAAAATGATTGAACCAAGCTCGAGGGGATTGTTTAAGCCCATAGAGAGATTTACGAAGGCGACAAACTTTCCCAGAATACTCCCCCTGAGCCCGAAAACCTGGTGAAGGATCCATGTAAATAGTCTCATAAAGATCACCTTTAAGAAAGGCATTCTTGACATCCAATTGATGAAGAGGCCAAGTATGAGAAGCGGCCAAGGAGACAAGGAGTCGAACAGTAGTTAATTTGGCAACAGGAGCAAATGTGGCACCAAAGTCCTTGCCTGGTACTTGAGTAAACCCTTTAGCGACAAGACGTGCCTTATACCGATCAATGGTGCCGTCAGCAAGATATTTCACACTAAACACCCACTTGCACCCAACTGTCCGTTCATCAACTGGAAGATCATCCAATTCCCACGTCTGATTCTGTTGCAGGGCATCCATCTCTGTTTTCATAGCAGCCACCCATAAAGGATTCTGGAGAGCCTCATGGACGGAGCGAGGAATAGAGACTAAATCAACTTGACTAAGGAAAGATTTATACTAATCGGAGAGACCCTGAAATGACACAAACTTGGCAATAAGATGATTAGTACTACATGAAGGTAAATAACGGGAAGGAGGACGCCGTTCATGAGTGGGGTAACGAGAAGGTATAGGTTCAGGGACCAAGGGAGAATGAGGGTTACCTGAATTCGGAGAAGAATCTGGCAGTGGAGTTGGAGCACGAGGACGCCGAGAGTGAACTTGTAATGGAACTGGAGAGGAGCCGGATGAGAGAGTATTATTGGAGCTAGATGGTAGTTCAGTAGTAGGCTAAGATGTGTCAAGAATAGGAACTGGACGAGGCAAAGGAGGGTCCTCTACAGAAAGTACCTCAGGAAGTTGCTCTAAGGAAGAAGCAGAGAAGACATGAACAGTAAGCATATTTTTTTTTTTTGGTGTGTGTATATTGTTGGCTCTGATACCAAGAAGAAAGTAATGTGAAACAATATAATTCATTGATAATACAATTTGTGTTTCTACATTGTGGTTTATATAGGCCTAAAAGGGGTAGACAACATTCCCTAATTTATGGAGCAAATTGCTCCTTACAATAAGCCTAAATTCATGGAGCAAATTGTTCCTTACAACAAGCCTAAAATTATGGAATTAAAGTAATATAATATTTGAACAATCTCTTTTACTATTTTTCTCATTTATTAGATAAAATGTATTATGGGATTTTATATTTTGTTCTTTAAAATCTCAACATTTTATTTTAAATTTATTTTGGCGGCCTTTGTCAATGATACCTAGTTATCTTGGAGAAACTTTTGAAAAATATAATTAAGGACAATATTTTAAGGATTTATGATGTAACAAAATAAAATGTATATGTATCTATTTTCTAGAATAGTGTTGTGAAAACTATTGATATGTGGACATCTAATAACAAGAAAAATGATTTTGTGGAATCAATACTCAATCAATAATACAAAAAAAAATATTCGTTTTCCATATATAGTTATCATGTGCAGTGGTTTAAGTAGATATTTGGAACTAAATTTAATATAGTTTTCCTTTTTTTTCGTTTTGAAATTATGTGTTTCAAAGTAAACTTAGTTAATGTCATCTACTATTTAAAAAAATTATAAAAAACCCATGGGTAATCCACAACTTCCACAGGAATTCTGGGATGAGGCGAGGGCAGGGGATGAGGGTGAAAGAAGTGGAGGCATAATGGGTATTAGGATGATCATTTAAATGATAGGGCAGGATGTAAGTATAGGTTTTGCCACCTCAAATCCATTCTATTGTCATCTCTGCTAGCTACCAACATCATATTATGTCACATATTATTATTCCAGATACAGAAAGAAAAAGAAACCTTTGAGATTCATTATTCAACAAATAGGGATTTATAATTTTTGTTCGATTACTGCAAAGTTTCTATATTCCACATAGAACTTATGAAATCCCAAAGAACATAGTGATATTACTTAATTAAAATTTGCTAACGCAATAAGCATGACATGTAAGATCATTTTCAGCTCTTATACAACTCAATGACCCAATAGTTGTATGCGCGACAAATTGGTTTCAAAGCAACAAATCCTGCTTGTTTTGCCATGGCTTCAAGCTCCTTTTGTGTCCTCTCCTTCCCACCGGGGTTGAAAGTCATCATAAACATGTCAAAAGAGAAGCCAATGTTGGACAAATGATCATTCTCGGGATATTCAGGCACTATTGCTTCAACCACTATCACTTTACCAGATTCTGGTAAAGCTTTCCAGCAATTCTTCAATAGCTTCAAACAATGATCATCACTCCAATCATGAAGAATCCACTGCATTTTCATGCTCCAACGTTGAAAATTGATCGATAAATTTGAAAACATCATTTATTGAGCAAGTATCTTATGTTTAATACAACTAAGGGCATCTAAAACTCATATGCATGTGTAGATTTACCATTACAATAGGTGTCAAGTGGAAGTGCAGTGATGTATGCAGCTGAGACTTGAACCTTATTCCTACATGACTTGATCAATTCGATCAAACACTTGTCATCTATTTTCATTATTCAAATATTTGACAACATAAAAAAACAATTGTCAATTCTTTGACAATATGAAAAAAATCAAAAGTTTTGCCCTCCCTCTATCTATCCAAGGAATGGAATGGCAGAGGCCTTTGGTGTCCCCACCCGTTAAAAATTAGGGCCTCACATTCAATAGCCAATATATTTTTCAGTGTAATAATTTTGACTTGGATCCTCTTTCCTTACTAGCTCGCATAACTATATATCTCCTTATATACTATCAATGAATAATTCTTAGATGTCTATAAAATAATGAAACTATCCGAATTTGTCATTTTCAATTAAGATAATTTATGTACAAAGTTTTCGCTATACACGTTCTATACTAATATTTCCTAATTTATGAGTTAGGGATATCTATATTAATGAAATAGTATAGCATTAAACACATACCTTCATGAAAATAACCTCTCCTTTTGGAACACTTTCAAACATATCTCCTTCAACATGCTCCACACCTAATAACGTAAAATCATTCATCACCACACACAATCGACTTCACAAAAATGTAATGATATGGTAAATGTGAAAAAAGGTGAGATAACATAAGTGAAGAATTTAAGTACATAATACGGATCTTCATAAACTGAATAAAATTTAATACTAACCTCGTAATATGCGGAAGAGTTTGTAGGAATTAACCACGTTTGTTCCACCGTTAAACAGTAGCGAATCGAAGTTCAAAGTACGAATTTGACTTTGAACTATATGTTCACAACTTAAGAGTCTGATGTTTACACGTAGTAAACATGGTGAATTTAAGGGAGATTGAGAGAGAGAAAATTATAGAAAGACAAAAGACTTTTCTTCTATTGTCAGAGAACTAACGTACGTTCTCCTATATTTTTCATTTTTGGCTATAGTGGGAAGTTATTTACATAACTTCTCACAACTCCCTTTTGACCCATACTAAATGGGTTAGGTCGGGTCAACCCACATTGGGTGACCCAACCCTAATATCCAACATCTCCTACTCGCACAAGATGGGTAGACCTATATCCACTACTATCTTTCTCTACGACCTTGTCGGGAACCACCATCAAATTCATATGGGCAAATAAATCGTGCGACCCGCGAGCACACAACAAGTGAAAGCTCAGACCATGCACCTGTTAAGGATGACATGGGAGCTACGGTCTTCAACGGAAGAAAAAATCTCGCTGTACCCTAGACCAATTTTAAGTTCACATCAGTCAACACATACCTTATCCCTTGTAGGCTATGTTTGACCTTTAAATCTCAAACATGTATTCATAGTTATGTTCAATCACAAAGATTGTTCAATCACAAAGATTGTATAACTGGTCGACCAATGAACACATGTAGCGCTAGATGCAAACAGTCTTCCATTCGCTCAATATCCTTCTAAATCAAGTCAACTGCTTTCCCGGACATGTCCTATATGATTGAATCTAACGTGATCTTTAGGCAACATACCAAAGTAGCTAACATTGAACTTGACCTATTAGAATATGAGCGTAGGTCACTAAGGGTATCCTAAAGAAGCATTTATTGCTTCAAGGACTCACACAGTGGTGAAGTAGGGATTCATTCACTCATTTCCTTTTACGGTCGCAAAGCACACATAGTATGAAACATGTGTTACGGTGTGACTTCCCTTAAAAAGGGGCGTATGTCTTTACCTAAATCAAACACCGTACAGATCTTGATCTAGTTATCACTCAGAAACTAACCTGAATCCTCGAACTTAATACACCTAGTAATCGAGGTTTCACGTCTGGCTATAAACAAGTTATATGGACCGTGGGAATCCATATCGACCTCATGTCAGTTTTTTATTATAACATATACAAATAAGAGGTCTCATTTTAATATTGTCATAGGAACCAATTCTAAACCAATACTTAAGGCGACGTATCTTATATGAGTATAGTATTTCCCGACGAATACTAACCAACTCATATCATCTCATCTCTGCACGCTCCCACTGCGCCAGAGGCAATTGCTCGTGTGAGAGAGCCAATCTCATCAACTTGTCAACATACTTTTCGATGTCAATATGTGCTAGCATACTCATACTCGATTTCTTCTAAGCTTATCACAAAGATAAGGCACCAAGCAAACACATGAAGAAAATTTTGTTCACTATGAACTGGCATCAAACACTCACCAGTATGAGTATATTAGTAATTGCGCATTACCTTACTAGACATCAATATCAAAGCCTACGCAACGCTAGAGATTCTACTGCAACAAATGCATATCTCTGGAGATGGGCTTATAAAGGAGGTCACTGTCATCTTATGCGTAGGTGAGTGATCCACAGTCGCTTCCTTTTATGACACAAAGTCATACTTAACATCTATGTACCAGATCTTGTCATGAAATTTAGGATCCTTAGCATAGTCGACGGATAATTAGTGGACACAATAGATCGTCATTGCCTGTCTAGCGACTGACTTATCTCAAGTCCATCATAATCTCTCGAGCCATACTGCCTTTTGCATAGTTACTAAGTATGCCACATAGCTCAATTTCAGAGTTCCACAATACTATGCATTTTTGCTTCTTGCTACTCCACGAATTAGTGCCAATAATCAGCAAGAAAGCATGTACGAAGAGGTATCTTATCGCTCATTTGGGTCACCACCCAAGTTAACGTATATGGATATCTTCCCACAAAGATCAACACTTCAACGACATAGGCAAAACTAAATTGCCCTTTAATACCTCACGATCCTTTTGACAATGATGCAATGAACTTATCAAAGCTTTGATTGATATCTCATGACAAGATCAAATATCTAACAACGTATACACCACAATATATACTAGGTCTCTATGGTGCTTGAATAGGAAACATTTTTATATCATCAATCTATTCTGGCATTTAGGGATATAATCATTTAGCTTAGGCTTTCACCTCTAACTACAAGAGTATATAAAGGTTTGTAGACTTATACGTAGAGTCATTCAAGAACATTCTTGATTCATGACTCTTGCTACACAACAAGAATCTTTAGATTGACCCCTCTGGATCTTGACTCTAAACATATAAACTACTCTACCATTATCCTTCATCCATAAAGTTGAGGACAACCACTTACTAATAGTGATTATATACTATTTGTCATTTCTGACCAACAATATGTCATCCATCTATAGAGATAGAATCACATATCTACTCCCAAATCAAGTGACATGTACAAAATATCTTCTTGAACTATTTGACGATCATACAAAATGAATTCTTCATGCATTTCTCCACAAAGAAATGTCATCTTATCATCCACCTGATATAAGTTAAGGTTCAACTAAATGACATGGCCAGAAATCGGTGAATAGATGCAATCCTAACAACGAAAGAAGGTTTGCTCATAAGCGTTACCCTCTAATTGGATTACAACTTTTAGCCCCTAGCGAGCTTAATATCTCATATTGAACACAATCTTTTTTTTATTTATTTTTATTTTTTTTAAATTTCTTTCATCCAACTTCTCACCATCATCTTAACTAGTAATCTTATGAAAAACTTATTTTCACAATCGCCCGACAATGAAACAAATTCACATTGATCACGAAACAAGTTCTAGTTGACCATACCGATATTACTGTTGCAAGTGAACATGATCCACAAATCGGTTAATGAAGCGAACTCACATTGATCGTGAAATAAAGTCATATATGAAACCAATTCATAGTGCTATATGAAACAAATTCATAGTGATCAACCGGTGTTTATCTCCCACTTGGATCAGTGAACAGAAATAAGTTCTCCAGTCCTACAGAAAGATTGCGAGAAATAGGACCATTAGGAGTCTTCAATTCCAATAATTGAGTCTCCCACTAGGAAATTCTTTGTCCAAGAAAGTTGAGTTTAGACACACTCCTACTATTTGTTCATCAATGAACATTCCCTTTTGAAGCGTTCAATGTACCAAATGAAAATGTTTCATTTCCTTTCGGTTTCAGTTTCTCATGCTTATGAGAAATATTATAAATAAAGTAGCCAACTCCCAGAGTCATAAGTCATTGTGGACTGGTTCGCTATTCATCCACGACTTATAGGGTCTTGAAGTGTCTAATTATAAGGGCACTTGGTTAAATATATGTATTAGAATTGCATATTCTCAACACAAAATTGAGAAATTCATATGACACATCATATACATAACCATATCCAATGAGGTTTTATTCATTTTTTTATAACATCTCATAGTTGCAAAGTTCTAGGAATAGTTAGCTCTCGTGCTATACCTCTTTCATTACAAGACTTTGAACTAATTAAATAGATATACTTGACCACAGTCAGTTATCTATTTCATTTTCTGTCTCATGGATTCTCACAAGTTTAAAATTACTTACAAAATAAATAAAAGCTTTGGACTTGTGAGAAAACAGAAAGGACAAGCTCACAATTAATGAAATCGTTAGTAATAAATATTAGGCCTTTTGCCATGCCCTAACATTCTTTGAACCAAGAAATTTCGGGATGAATTAATTGCAATGGAAAACTAGCTCGCAAGCTTACATATTTATTATGGTGTTATTGGCTAGGCAAATTTCACATAGAGGCAGGTAGAATTGCGCTAATCACAGTCTCAAAAGACATTTTCTTGTGAGTCTGTTCATTATATTTCGCTCTAGTATGTCTAGCTTGCTATGCTACAAATCTCAAATATATAGCATAAATAACACAACGGCTTTGATGTTCAGCGCATAGAACAAGGAAACCATGCACAATGTAGCCAGATTTATGATGAGTTGTTCCTAACAATTCAACTGAGTACTTATAAAGTATAAGACCTAATCATAAAGAGATTTGAATGCACATACCAAATTGACTTGAAAAACCAGAGCTTCTAGCACATTGTGGAAAAATATAGAGTCTGACCATCACATAATGGTATTTATCAAGTGTCAATGCCCTTGACTTAACTCTTGAGTTATTACAAAAATAACCATATTTTGATCTAAAATCAAATGGTATCCCACAAAAGCTCCTACATTTTTAGTCATGAGGACAAACGTTTGATCTTCAGCTTAGCGCGATCCCAAGCTTAGTGATCCTTTTGTGACAATTGTAGCACATAGCTATCACAATGTTAAATTGCAATTGCCACATATACGTCTGTCCTCTGTGGTTTTCTTAGTGGTATTGCCCTTTTTTACTTGGACCCATATGATCATTGCTTATTGGTCTTGGCTACATAAGCTTGACCAGCAGCCCTTCTGGCTAAAAGACATTCTACACCACCTCCAATTGACGCTTAACGTTTGGAATGTGTTAACATTTCCTTTTCGTGTCAAGATAACAATCATGTGCACTTAGCTCAGATAGTAAGGATATGATAACAACATACGTTTGTTGACCAACAATGAAAATGTGGCCAATTGCCTTCAATTCTCAAATTATGTTCGACATCTCAGAAATGCTATCACTCAGTAGCATTGAGACTTTTGCGGCATGTGTCGAACTCAATATTAGCTGACTCAGCTTAGAAATAAAAATTCCCCTGAACTTCTCTTTCAAGCTTTCAAACATTCCCTTAGTATTAGGTTAAACTTCGTAGGTAGCAAATGAGATATAATGCACGGTGCTCTGCAACGCGATGCGAGCATTAACATTTTTCAGCCTGATAGGCCTATTACCTCCGATGCTGAGTGGTGTTACCACCCTAATAGTGCAACACAACATAACTCAGTGTTTCAAGCACCTATTTGTTGCACAAAGATATTCTGAACTTGATGATGCCACATTTGCAATCATCACCATTCATTTTTCCTACAACAATGATATTTTGCAGTTATCATAAAGAACCACAACATAGACATCCTTGATGTTTGGTACTAGCACATTTAGATGTTTAATTCTACTTGAACAAGTTTTTAAATGTAATAAAGTGACATAAGATATAGTACCAACAGATTGTAGAACAACCTGCCAAATTCTATATTCAAATGTCACAATTATCACAATGTAATCCTATTCGAGTAGAAACATTAGTTCTGTATATGAATTACATAAATTCACATGTGTAGGAACTAATAGTTCTAGATTAGAATCACACTAATCCCAATCTTAGAACTCCCACTCAGATAAAGAATTAATAAACTAATTATTAACATATGCAACATAGACTTATGATAACAACATGAATTAGAAAAATGTTTAACATATAAACAACTAACAGTGTTAGGTAAAAAGAACTACTCCTCAATGTTCTCCTTTCTTTTATAATTGTTGTGGTCAACCAGAGTTGACACATTCAATTCTTTTAACACATATAGACCATGACAATTAGGCATGTAGAAGTTGTCTCAAACTTATCGAGACCCAAAAGACACAAATTTGGTTCTACGCGTATTAGGAGGAAATGAGAGTACATTTAACACTACACATGAAATCACGTATGACTATCACATTCTCATAAAAAAAAAGAGGTTATCCCATAAAACATTTAATATTACACATAATCATTAAATGTAAAATGATCTATAGGATAATTATTTTGGGCTTACAACAATGTGTGTTCATATGGTCAGTAGTGTTGGAAGTATTTAGCGCAGTTTGTTTAACTCGCTCAATCCTCGAATGACCACTAAAGTCCTCGGGAAAATAAACAACTTTAGTACATAATGGTCCAATCAAGAAATTTCAAAAATTAATAGTGCACATAACATCTATTAATATTGTACACAACAAGTTGTATGATGAAATGACATAAATTTCATACTATGAAATGAAATTACAAAAAAATTCATATCACTTGTTGCAAAGATTCCAACGTAATTACACAAATTTCAGAATTTTAAATGAAATTACAAAAATTCATGCCCTTAATCGCAAATATTACAAGGAAATTACACAAATTTTAGGCATTTATATGAAATTACAAAAATTTCATGCCTATATTGTAATAATTACAATTGAATCACAAAGAAATTTGGGCAATTAAATGAAAACACTCTTGATTTCATGTCTAAATTAAAATTAAATTTAAATTATGTACTTACTCTGCGAGAAATAGGAGCCTAAAACACAACTATCACAAAGATAATGGCCCTAATTGAGAACATTAAGGTCAAAAATGACATTATTACAAAGATAATAGGCCAAAAGAAGAGCATGAGGTATAAAACTAAATTACCGCTAAGGTAATAGGCCATACCAAAAATAATACATAGTTATGGGGTAAAACTATAAATAATATAAAGTTTTGGGGTCAAACAGTAAATAATGCAAAGTTATGGGGTCAAATCGTAAATAATGTAAAGCTATGGGGTAAACCGTAAATAATACAAAGTTATGTGGCAAACCATAAATAACACAAAGTTATGGGTCAAACAGTAAATAATATAAAGTTATGAGGTCAAACCATAAATAATATAAAGATATGAGGTCAAACCATAAATAATACAAAGTTATAGGATCAAACCATAAATAACACAAAATTATGTATTTATTTATTTATGTTTTATTAAAAAAAAATGCAAAGCCGAGCCGAGTCGTCACTGAGTTGAGCCGAGCCGTCCAAGAGCCGAGCCATCAAGCCGAGCCGCTAATTAAGCCACCAGCCAAGCCATTAGTCGAGCCATCAAGCCGAGTCAGGAGCCGACTGCCACATGTGGCTACTGAGGTAGGCTTGCTGAATAAAATAATTAATTAAAAACTAATTTTAATTAATTTTTTTTTTTTTTTAAACATATGTAGGGTGCCACGTGGCCAAACCATAATGTGCCACGTGGCCTAAGAACCAAATTCACGTGATTCAATGTCACAATTGAATCACGTCTGACAGACGTAAAAATTCCATCCTTTTTCCTTTGTTTTTTTTTTGTTTAAACTCTCAGCCATTAAAAGACGTGGCTGCATGGCAACCCACAATTGGGCCACATGGCCACCATATCCAGACATGTTCTGCAATTTTACACGCTTTTCAACGTACATGCACTACACTAAGAACATGCACTAGTCCAATATTTTCAGATTTACATAAAATCTTAAATGATTCATAACTTTCTCGTTTTAAAGCCAAATTTATCGTATTACATGTCTACGCAAAGCTTTCAACGAGCCCGTTCTAATAGTACCAAATACACAATTTTTGGAGCATGATACAAACATGAAAAAAGACTAAAACAGTGACGAAAAAACGCAGAAAAAATGTTTTAATCAATTTGACAATCAAACTTTAAAAATTCGTAATAAATTCATTACTTAACGAAAAATTACGAAATTTGCATTGTTAGAATCCTTGCAACGAGCAATTTCTACCAGTACCAAAAATACACATACTTATGATACTTCACAAAAACGTAAATTAACAATTATTACGTTAAAAATCGCTCAAAAACATGCATATACACATATATACTGCAGAGATCAAATATCTACGGAGAACCAACGATTTGGCTCTGATACCAATGAAGAATTTAAGTACATAATACGGATCTTCATAAACCGAATAAAATTTAATACTAACCTCGTAATATGCGGAAGAGTTTGTAAGAATTAACCACATTTGTTCCACTGTTAAACAGCCGCGAATCGAAGTTCAAAGTACGAATTTGATTTTGAACTATATGTTCACAACTTAAGAGCCTGATGTTTACACATAGTAAACATGGTGAATTTAAGGGAGATTGAGAGAGAGAAAATTATAGAAAGACAAAAGACTTTTCTTCTATTTTCAGAGAACTAACGTACGTTCTCCTATATTTTTTTATTTTTGGATATAGTGGAAAGTTATTTACATAACTTCCCACAACTCCCTTTTGACCCATACTAAATGGGTCGGGTCGGGTCGGATCTGGTCAGGTTGGGTCGGGTCAATCCACATTGGACGACCCAACCCTAATATCCAACATGGACTTGACTTTCTTATTAATTCTACGAATTGGATCAAAAATAATTCTTGAATAAGGAATTCAACTGCAGGGATGTATTATATGTTCGGCCTCATGAAGTTAAAGAATTTGAAAACAGAAAGACAAATATAGAAATGTGTATAAAGTCTTTTGTGTACCTGGACAAGTAGATGCATCCTTGATTACATGAGGCAAATCAAAGTTGATTCCTCGTATGTTCGGGTACTTGGATACTATACATGCTAGTGATGCACCAAGTCCTCCACCCACATCCACAACCTCATTTACTCCTTCAAAGCCATTGTAGACTTCAAGAATTTTTTTCAAGGTTATTTTAGTATGATTGTACATTGCTTTATTGAAAACCTCGTTAAATCTACTGTCCTTCCCTGGATATTCAAATGCATGTATCCCATAAGCCCTGTCGAATGGTACTCCCCCCTCAAGAACCGCATCTTTCAAATGATACCTAAGAATGAATAGATTCTAGCATTAGCATCAGCAATTCCAAAATTAGAGGTCCGTATTAGGATATTTGGACATGATACGAGTGTAATTTAATAAAAAAATTTGGACAAAAATGCACTTATATATAAATCATGGATGATAGGTAAACAAATAGTAATTAACACAATAGATCAAAGAAATGCATACCAAGTCTCCATGAATATTTTGTCGAATTGAAGGAACAGAAAAGGAGCCAAAGAAACACCATCTTGATTGCGAATATAGTTTTTGCAGATAGGGGCCAAGCTATACAATCTCTTGCTATGTCCATCTTCATCAGAAACAAGTGTGCAGTGGAGGAATGAGTAGCTAGCAAGGAAGCGCAGTATCCTATCAAGCATAACTGGGGCTTGGGGGTTTTTTGTTTGAAGAGAGGATGCAATATCAGAAGCAGAAAGTTTTGCATCTGGACCAGCATTTGCCATCACCTCAAACAAGTCAAGCTCAATAGCAGCCCTCAAGACCATGCAAAGAACAGCACTGCCAGGCAAATGCATTGCATTCAAGAAATTCTCCTCTTCATTTGAGATTTGGATTTGATCTTGGCTTGATCCCATTTTCGGAAACCTGACGATAGAAAGCTCGACAAGAGAGTACAATTTTCACAAGTCAACGATGATCGATCAACAACTTCTAGTTTGGTGATAAGGTTTATGGTGTCTGTCGCTGAGTTAATTTAAGGAAAATTATTCTATGCGGAAGGTCAATGTTGACGTGACAAGCTAATAATCCGTTGTGCGACATGTGGCATGTAATAATGAAGGTCTTATCATGATTTGGAACAAAGGAGACGTATAAAGCCTTCATTTTGTGATGTTTGAAATTCATGCATTTAAAAAGAATAGATGACAAATGACCAAAATGGACAAGCAAGTCACAACAGAAACTTTGCCAAATTAAACATTTTTTTCCTCAAACCTGTCCCTACTTGTTGTAGGCTTAATTTATATATTTATTTTGCAAAAACGTGTTCCCACGTGTGTTTTGATGAACTTTTTTATTGAATAGTCTTACATCTATGCACACAATATTGTTGTTTGTGCGTGCTATTACAGTAATAATCTCTTCTTAAATAATAAGAATTTCGAGTCACGACTTAGGACCATTGTTAAAAATTAAAAAAATTTGATAAAATTATAAGATAATACATTAAAAATATTTTCGTTATTTTTTTTTACTCAAATATTTTAAAAATTATTAATTAACTAAAAATTACATAATAAATTGATTATGTAAAAGGCAAAAAGGTGACCAAAACCTACAAGAATTAGGATACAACATTATGGAAACTAGTTTTTAATCCTAAACCTACAAGGATTTTGATTACGAGATTAGAGAAACTTATTATAATTTTATTATATTAGTTTTTAGCTTATATTCTCGTTAGACTCTTTTACATTTATTTTCAAATTGTCCTGATGAGTCATTTTTTCAAAATTAAATTGTAAATATAATATATTCACTATTAAGCCAAAAAAAAATTAGAAATATGTTATGGTAAAGGTCATTTGATTTCATCAAATACTCTTTAAGTGGGTGCAATGACAGTGAGGCGGAAATAAGAGAATATTTGTTAGACCAATTACAACTCATTCCCTAGACACCCATTTACCACACATATAGGGATATTGTTAGAGATATTCATTTCTAACATCAACCTTACAACCATCTTTACATGTAGATGTCCTTACATTCATCTTTCAACATCTCTATATGCAAAGATGTCAAAAGAATCCCTACAAGTATCCCTAGACCCAACTAGGGAATTAAATGATTATGTTTAATTAAAAATCAACATAAACAATTAAGAAATGTAAATAAAAAGTTTAATTATAAAGATTTTAATTAAAAAATGGAGAGATTTTGGAGTAAAACAAAAATAAAAAATCTCTAAAATAGAGTAGCTGTTAGAGCGAAACTTATATAAGAACTCCCTGAATTAAGATATAGGAAAGCTGTTAGAGTAAAATTCAAATAGAGAATCCCCAAATATAGATAAATGGATAAAAATTTTCTACATATAGGGAGAAAAAAATAGAGAAGTTGTTGGAATTGACCTTAGGCTAACTCCAATAGTTTTTCTATCTTTCTCCCTGACCTTAGACTAACTTCAATAGTTTCTCTATCTTTCTCCTTACGTGTAAATGATTTGCAGCACTTTTCCTACATATAAGGACTCCCTAATTCTTATTGTTTTTTTTCTCCCCAAATTCTCTCATTTTATTTTATTAAATATATCATTTAATTTTCTGTTTTCTTGAAATATGATATTTTTTGCGGAAAACATTATATTTTTAAGAACCTGTTTCACTGTATAGTCCTGATGATATATAAGTGTTGATATATTACTTATTCAAGTAACAAGCTAATATAATAATGTGATCATTATAATATAGATAGTACCACTCAGTTTTCCCCTAATTTGTCTTACTCATTTAGCACGTGCTATATGTATGCTTATTTGATATGGCAATTGAAGATGAACTAATTATCAAATACTAGGCATACATACAAATTCAAATTTTGAAGGCATTGCCCAGTGATGAATACTATTATCGATTGATATATTGAAATGTGTTTGAGAACTAATTGACATTAGTGACTCTATTACGATTGTCGTTCTTTGTATGACGGAATTATCTCAAAAATCCTATTCCCAATTTAATCCAGTTCCATCTTACACGAGCTTAACACATTTTTCTGTATTTCATAATGAACTTAATACTCAAATGACTAATATCACCCCATCAAAAATTTGCATTTTACAATAATAATAATTATCATATTTTATATAAACTTTTATTATTATTATTTATAAATCTAGTATTATTATTACTACTATTATTATTTATCATGCTTATGTTATTCTAAATGTTAGTAATACAATAATAAAAGGTTAATGAAATCATGTTATAAAAGTCATAAATGTTATATTAGTCTTCCATACTAACACAAGAAACATGGGTTGTTAACAACTATTTTTGTATTCTTTTATTTATTTTGTGAGCACGTCAAACACATCATTTTCATTCTCATGTTAATTCCATTCTCAGTCATAATTTCCTTCCTAATTACGATTTTGGCATCATATGGGGAACTCGTTAAAAAGTTAAAAACTATGTGCATAAATATATTAGTATTATTATATTTCTTTTTTGAAATTGACGTTGTCTTTTTAAAATATAACTTGAACTATTATTTTTAATCCCGAAAAAAATATATAATTTGAAGTTTGTGGTAGAGGATAAAGTAATGGGATAGAAGATGAAGAGGAGTGAATAGTGAATAGTGAATAGTGGATGAGTGGAAGTCTGGAAGATGAAGAGAAGTGAATAGTGGGGATAGTGGAGGCGTCTCAGGAGTTGGAGAGAAGAAAAATAAGACTTTGCATTGAAAATAAAACCAAGGTTATGTATGTAATTTGACGTAGGGTTATTTTAGTAATTGCAAAGAAAAGGTTAAAAAAAACATTTCAATTCACGTCCAAAAGCTGTATACTTTTAGGGTTAAATTAGTAATTAAATAACAATTAATAAAGTTTTTGTTTAACAAATGACTGATGTGACATGTAGAGAAAGAAAAAGTGGTCCGCACAGAAGAAAGACTCTTAATTTAATCGATAGTCAGGAATCTTTGCAACGCAGTTGGCTCCACTATAAAGTTTGGCAATTTTTTTTCCTCCTTCTTTTATAGGAGGTCTAGTCGATAACTATATTACACTGACGACTCGTGGGGTCATATCTCTTTTCTGATCCATCTCCAACAGGATGTGCAAGATTATAACCACACAATCTAAGTGAATTTTCTTAAAGGCTGATTCAGACTATAATTTGTTAGTTAATTCGAACACTTATTTACTTCACGCTAGAAATATATCAACTTAATATAAAGTTTGGCATTTTTTCCCTTCACCGTGAGTGGGTCTTTGCCAACTTAATGTCTCGAACTTTTCAAAGCTCACAAGAGGACACATGTGCATGCATTGATAAGACGTAGATAAATTACTGTACCACGAGGTGTAAATGTCAACATATTATAACTATGACGTGCTCTCCGGTTCAACCAAATTCGCAAAATCATGATCACACCAGAGCCATCTTAAATAATTTGGAGACTTTAGACGATCATCTAAATAGAGACCTTAATAATTAAATTTTTTTTCAATAAAAAAATTTTAAATTTTCTACTAAAATAATTACTACAAATAAAAAAAAAAACTAAAATTAGAATTATAAAATAGCATAATATTACAAGTTAACAAAAAATACCAAAATTAGAATTATAAAATAGCATAATATTACAAATTAACAAAAAGAAAGACTTATATAAAACTTATTTTTCTTACATTTTGGCCCCAATTAAAGAACACTAATTTAGAATAGACCTTTATCTTTAAAAAAAAAATAATTTATTTAAATTGGAGCTCCTAAACTAAGAAAACTTTGGACACAAATCCAAACAACTCATAATTTGGGCCGACCCTGAATCACACCGACGTAGTTGTCTTCTCTAAAAAATGTATTTTATTGAGGAATCTTGTACTTTAGATCACACTAAAATGAATAACTATATTTTAATGTTTTCATCATTGGAGACAAGTACAAACTCCAAAATATAATAGTAAAGTCATAATAAAGGGAAGTGGAAGTGATATTTACTTTAGATACAAGTACATTGGTTAGTTAAACGAAAATAAGAAATTGTATATATAAGTAAGAATCGTAATAGGGAAGGATTTTACTGGTCATCACCCTAAATGGAGAAGGAATGGGGTGATAAAAAGAGAATGAATTAAATTTAAGAGTTTGATGAAATATTCAAATAGTAACTTTTTGTGATTACTTGTTTTAGATACTTGAAACTCTATGGTAATTATATATTTCTTTGCTCTTTTATCGGAGATATAAAACTTACTATGTGATTCATACTTGATTTTTATTTAACACTTTCATTTATTATAGTTTTCATTTGTTTTATGAAGATATGTACTTTAAATTAAATTTAATATCACATTGTTTAAAAGTATAACAAAATACCTTTGGGTAATCCCCATTGTCCACATAATTAAATTCGGTGTAGGGATGGGGTGGGAGCATTAGGGTGACCTTTTATGTGTTGAAACAGGACGTGGGATATATAAGTCTCTCTGTGTCAAACCCACTTCATTGCCATCCTGTGGATAAATATATATTTGTATTATAAGTAAACTCATAATAGCTTCTTATTGAGATTATGAGGAATTGGATACCTATATTTTATATCATTCATATTCCCTAGAGAGTAGAATTTCAGAATGAGATATAATTTCTTAGCATAGCTAGATCTGGGTTACCACGTTTCCTAAAATACCAAAATTTTCCCACCACCACTTAAGGATTGGCAAAAACATAAAGAACATAATTTTGAAAAATATCGTTTTGTATGTACATAATTTGTATGTTGAATGTTTATTTGCAATTAATTAGTAAAATTATATATATATTATTGATGTATTCATATTTTCAGGCTTATTTTTTTGTTTTTTAGAATTAATTATGCACATTAATTATAATGTTTGATCACTTTAGTTGTATTTTTGTGCATGTAGAAATTGAATGATGAAAAAGTATTTGAGACTGAATTGAAAGAAATTTGATGAAAAAGAAGTTAACAAAGAATTATTTGTGAAAAAGATAAAGCATGGTAAAAGAAATTATAAAGAGAAAAAAAAGAAAAAAAGAGAAAAGTTGACCAAGGCTTAAAAGCCTTGGCCGTATCACCAAGTCCAATTGTAAAAATGATTAAAAAAAGTCAGTTGGCTAAAGTTTTTGGTCATGTGACTACAGAGGGCAATTAGTCAAAGGCCTAAGGCCACGTAGATACAGCCTGTTTCAGTACTAGGGCGGTGAACTTTTATTATAAATAGAGCTGCGGCGTAATAGGAAAGAGGTAGAGCTGCGGCGTAATAGGAAAGAGGTAGAGCTGCGGCGCAGAGGAGAGAAAAGGAAAAAAAATAGAGAGCAACTAGCGAGCAGCGAAGGAGAAAAAAAAACTTTGACGACGAGAAAAAAATAGCAGCAAGTTTGGTTTATTTCTTTTCGTAAATTCTTCTTTAATTTTCAGTTGGGATTCAGATTAAATTATTATTTTTAACAGATTCAAATTAATTTATGGAGAAGTTTAATTTACTTTCTTTTTATAATTTTGATTCAGTTTTGTTGAACATGAACAATTAATTCATTGTTTAGGGTAGAATTACTATGCAATAATTTAATTTTATGGTCTTGAACTTGGTTGAATTATTTTGATGCTAGTCCTATATATTTGATTTACATGCTTTATTATTTATCCTATTAATTAATTATGCTTGTAGCTAGTAATTAATAGGAATTCATATAGTAGATCAAATATATAAATTGGGCGTTGTCGTAAAAACTATAGGTTGTACCATAGTTGTTCACAGTTAATTAATTAACTCGTGAGTCTAGGATTTTAGGACAAATCTATACTCCGACTAGATAAAGGACTTAGAGATAGCGTTGCACCTCTAAACTAGGTCTAACCCGTTAATTAGTTAATTTTATGTGATTATTTAATTAATTAGGCTTGTAGTCTAATTTTGCATCAAAATGAAAATCCTAAGTTCGAGCCTAGAATTCAACTTTGCATAAAAATCCGATTCCTAAACCTTTCCCAATAGTGATCAAACCTCACTTTTAGCTCTCCCATTTAATTTTAATTTTCGCATTTAATTTCACTTTTACTTTATTTTTAGTTAACTTTTATTCAAATCACACAATTTACAATTTAATTTAGTTTAATTACTTAGGCACTTTACTTACACTTTTCTACAAACTTTCAAATAGCCTCCCTGTGGATTCGACCTCGCACTAGCACACTACGCTACAATTACTCGTGCACTTGCGAGTTAAAACTCGACTTAGAATTGACCTTAATTTTATCCTAAGCTAAGCACCCATAAAGTTTTTGGCGCCGTTGCTGGGGAGGCACGGTATTGTTTTTGGATTAGTGTAGTAATTTGTTTAAGTGTTTGTTTTATCTATTCTTTATCTTATTTTATTTTATTTCTTTTTTTGTCTTTATTATTATTATTATTTATTTTTTTTATTTTATTTTTATTATTTGAAAAAAAAACTTCAGAAAAAATATAAGGGAAATTTTGTTGATTGGAATATGACTTATTTTGATGTGAATGCTTTTCTTAATCTATCTAGCAAGTCACCCAATCATTGGCCTTTTAAGGATATAACCTCATCTCTTATCCCAAATACATGTGAAATTTGTGTTTTATGTTCTCAATTTGGGCATGCCATTATTAATTATCCTCAATATTCCGAGTTCTTTCATAGTAATGTAACTACCACTCAGGGTTATTTTTCAAAAAATGGTTTGTACTCTAATGCATATAACCATGAGTGGCAGAATCATCAAAATTCATTTTGGGATCAAAGCAATTCATCTTTTCTGCCTCATAGTTTTCAAAATCAGAATAATGTATCTTGATTCCCCAACCTCGAACCTTCTGAGTTTTGTCAAGACTTTGAATGCAATTCTTTCAATCAAAATATTTGGCATCCTAACTCGACTAAACTTACTTCTCCTGAATCAGATTTCGATAACAAGATCAGTCAACTTGTCAAGCTCGTAGAATCCAACCATCAATCCTTAGATAATGTACAAGACCAAATTGGTCAACTAGCTGAGAGCATAAATAGTTGGACTGATGATGAGCACTCTATTCAACCTGTGACAAACCAATTTGATCAAGATAGTTTTGTTAGTGGTGAAACTTTGTGTGACCATGACATAGGTTTGGTAGAAACTAGGGGACATGAGGAGAGTGAAAAAATGCGAGAGAATGATAGTGAGAATGAGAGAGAGAATGAGGTAGAAAAGGTCATTTGCTGTTTCGAGGGAGAAGACGAGCTTCATGATTCTACGACTCAATTTGACTTAGCTCCTATACTAGAGAAGTTGGTTGTCTCCAATTATCTCATGCCTTGTTTTGACTTTGTTAAGCATTCTGAGTTTGATGTACCTTCTCCTTCAATCCCTGAGCCCCGATCATGTTTGGAGGATGAGCTTGATGCCATAATGGCTCAATTTGACTCTTCTACCTTTTTAAGAAAGTTGGGTGCACACAACTCCTTAGATCCTGCTTGTTATTTAGATTAGTCTTTTGAGCCAACTTCTTTTTCCCCTTGTATTCCTTGTCCTGAACCACCTATGGATGATGTTTCCCCTGTTTTAGAGCTCATACCCGAGCATGCACATTTAGGACCATACCACACTTCTCATGTCATTAGAGCGTATAATATTTCACCAGTAAATGAGGAGCGTGGGTTGATAGTCCTTGATCATCAAAAGAGGGCCATTGGCTGGTTAATAAAGGAAGAAGAAAATCTTTCCTCCAAAGAAGAAGATTTAGGGCTCGATTCAAAGTTGAACGCAATGATGTATAGGGAGGGGACTATATTGTTTAACCCTACTAGCAGAGACCCCCTTCCTTATAGTTTTTGGGTTGACTCTTTGCAAGTAGAGTTCGATTTTAGTGGATTCCATGAGGTCACTAGCAAATTAGAGCATAAGCACACACACATAATCTTGGGATGGGAGTTCTCACCTCATCAAGGTGAGCTTGAGAAGGATCGCTTCATGCCCCTTATGAAACAATATTTGTGGAAGGGTCGTCTATATTATGTTATGAAATCATCATTCGGTTATTTGTTCCGAAGGAGTTTAAGAGAATTTTGCTCTAACATTGGCGCCGGGCTGAGGGCGTTAAACTCAGCGCTACTAAAAGGCACCCTAGACGTAGTTATTATGATTTCCTTTTTATGTCATTTTATCTCTTGTTTTGCTTTACCATTATATTTATGTTTCCAGGTTATTTTTTTTAGTCGCTAGGAATAATTACTTTATTTTACTTTCTTTAATTCTGTTTCCCAACTTTTCAGTTGGACCTCCACTGGGTTATAGTGGGCTTTACCATTTTCTCGAAAGTGGATTATCTTGTGTAATAGAAATCTTGGGGTTAATTAGGATGGATACTATGAAAGTAAAATCACTGGCCGAAAGCGTAATGCCTAGCCTTCCCTCTTAAGTATAGGAAGATGTCTGGGGTTTGAGTACGTTGGTGGTTTGAAATTAATGGCCTCTCCTCCGCATTTTTAATGTACTTAGTTAACTCTATTTCTGAAGTTTCACAAGATTTGTCTTACTGGTTGACATTAGATGGATCCAGGTATTTGCATTCTATCTCTCTTTATTTCAATTATTTCATTGTGCTTATTTATTTTTAGTGAGTCGGCTTTAGTACTTCCCGGAGTTCGGAGCCTTTGTATGGGGATGTAAATAGGGTCAGCCAACAAAAAAATATATAAAAAAAAAAGAAAAAGTAAAAAAAAATATTTTTATTATTTTATTGTATTTTCTCATTTTATCTTGTCTTATCCTCTGTTGTTTTGCTCTTGAGCTTAATTACAAATTGTAGATGTGAAGGGTTACCTTTCTTTTCATTATCGATCACTTCAGGTATGTCCATCTACTCCCTCTATTTCTCTTAATTGTTTTCTATTCATGCACTTTCACTATTAGGTTCTCATTATATGTTTTTTTTTCCCCTTCGCATACCCCTAGCATGTTTTAATTCTATTTGCTTGAGGACAAGCAAACTTTAGGTTTGGGGGTGTGAGTGTTTAATTGTGTCTATTGTTGTTTTGGGAAAAACTTGAACAAAATGTGAAAAAAAAAAAATTTGAAAATGTTTTTCGATCTTTTTGTTTATTTGTGGATTTGTTGTGGATTTTCTGGTAATTGAGGAGTTGTGATGATGTATTGATTAGCTCTTATGAAGTGATTGAGGAGAGAGGTTCTTGATTTTATGAGATGGTCTTGAATTGAACTTTTAGGATTAATTTTGATGAAGCCGAGGCGTAGGGGACTATGAGATTATGCCTAGGCTGTTGTGGTCCCATGGCTTGGTTGTGAGATGATATGATATAATGTGGTTGTGATATGAGTGCCCTTGCTTGAGTTGTCTTGCTTGTGTGCCTAAGTCGTTGTAGTAAAAAAACAAAAAAACGAAAAAAAAGAGAAAAAAAGAAAAGAAAATTGAAGAGAAAAAAAATTATTCACTTCTATCTCTTAGCACCACTATCCTTATATTCATTGTTTATTTTTAGGGATATGTGCTTAAGGTGTACGGTGTTTCGGTGTTCAACACTTTGAGCAAGTAAGGTACGCATGGGGCCTTTCAAAGCCTATCAACCTAAGCCTTAAGTGGCTGGGATTGATGACCTCGAAAGCTCGTTACATGGGGTGTTGAGTTGACCGTTTGGGACCAAGCACCAAATAAAAAGAGATGAAATATGTTTACTTTTATGTTTTAGGATGAATAAAAGGGTGTAAGGCATTTTTCGAGGATTATAAAGGCAATGGGGGTGCGAGTATTACGATCTAGTTGTATTGAGTTGTCTTGTTACTTTGTTACGTGGAGACTTAATAGTGTTTAGTGCAATCTTGTAGTAAACATGTTTTGCATTTAAAGAGAGAGATCCGAATGAGTCCGCTGAACTACTATACCATAGGATCAATTGTTCCCCGAACCTTGTCCTTTTGTTAGAGTTGATTGATTCGTTAAAGCAACGTCTTGAAAACTTGAAAATTTGCTTAGATCCTAGTCTTGCTTGAGGACAAGCAAGAGGTAGGTTTGGAGGTGTTGATGTATTCATATTTTCAGGCTTATTTCTTTGTTTTTTAGAATTAATTACGCACATTAATTATAATGTTTGATCATTTTAGTTGTATTTTTGTGCATGTAGGAATTGAATGATGAAAAAGTATTTGGGGCTGAATTGAAAGAAATTTGATGAAAAAGAAGTTAATAAAGAATTATTTGTGAAAAAGATAAAGCATGGTAAAAGAAATTTTAAAGAGAAAAAAAAGAAAAAAAAAGAAAAGTTGACCAAGGCTTAAAAGCCTTGGCCGTATCACCAAGTCCAATTGTAAAAATGATTAAAAAAAGTCAGTTGGCTAAAGTTTTTGGTCATGTGACTACAGAGGGCAATTAGTCAAAGGCCTAAGACCACGTAGATACAGCCCGTTTCAGTACTAGGGCGGTGAACTTTTATTATAAAAAGAGCTGCGGCGTAATAGGAAAGAGGTAGAGCTGCGGCGCAGATGAGAGAAAAGGAAAAAAACAGAGAGCAACTAGCGAGCAACGAAGGAGAAAAAAAAACTTTGACGACGAGAAAAAAAACAGCAGCAAGTTTGGTTTATTTCTTTTCGTAAATTCTTCTCTAATTTTCAGTTGGGATTCAGATTAAATTATTATTTTCAACAGATTCAAATCAATTTATGGAGAAGTTTAATTTACTTTTTTTTTATAATTTTGATTCCGTTTTGTTGAACATAAACAATTAATTCATTGTTTAGGGTAGGATTACTATGCAATAATTTAATTTTATAGTCTTGAACTTGGTTGAACTATTTTGATGCTAGTCCTATATATTTGATTTACATGCTTTATTATTTATCCTATTAATTAATTATGCTTGTAGCTAGTAATTAATAGGAATTCATATAGTAGATCAAATATATAAATTGGGCGTTGTCGTAAAAACTATAGGTTGTACCATAGTTGTTCACACTTAATTAATTAACTCGTGAGTCTAGGATTTTAGGACAATTCTATACTCTGACTAGATAAAAGACTTGGAGATAGCGTTGCACCTCTAAACTAGGTCTAACCCGTTAATTAGTTAACTTTATGTGATTATTTAATTAATTAGGCTTGTAGTCTAATTTTGCATCAAAATAAAAAATCCTAAGTTCGAGCCTAGAATTCAACTTTGCATAGAAATCTGATCCCTAAACCTTTCCCAATAGTGATCAAACCTCACTTTTAGCTCTCCCATTTAATTTTAATTTTCGCATTTAATTTCACTTTTACTTTATTTTTAGTTAACTTTTATTCAAATCACACAATTTACAATTTAATTTAGTTTAATTACTTAGGCATTTTACTTACACTTTTCTACAAACTTTCAAATAGCCTCCCTGTGGATTCGACCTCGCACTAGCACACTACGCTACAATTACTTGTGCACTTGCGAGTTAAAACTCGACTTAGAATTGACCTTAATTTTATCATAAGCTAAGCACCCATCAATTATCACAAATTAGAATTTAAAATTCTAGATTACAAAATAAAATTACAAATAAATAATAAATTAGGTAAGAAAATTTACATGTTATAGGCTGAAAGTTTTACAAAATAAATACATATGAAATACCAGAAAATACAAGAAATCTGATGAATACTAAAATTTCGACACCAAGGAGGACCAGAATGCTTGAGAACATGAGAAAATACTATAGAATAGCAAAAAAGATAGGTTGGATTAAGAGATTGAGGCTTGAATTTGATTCAATTTTATTAAATTTTTTATCACTGGGCAAGTCTCCTAGAGTACAAGTATCTTCTTTTTGCAATAGCAATATTTCAAATTAGAAGACACCGGGAACTGAATAAATTAGAACTCTGTCTCTTTGATTATGCAGACTGTACATGCATGTATGCTTTTGAAAAACTCAATTTTTCATGTCAAAATGAACCGGGGCCTATTTATAAAAAAAAATAAATATGTAATGGTTAATGGCCAGTTAATAGCTAGAACTAATTCTGAACAACAACACTTATTGCTGAAAAACAAAACAGATGTAACTGACTACTTATTAATTTTTTACACTTAGTTTTAATTAGAATACATCTTATAATCAATTCTAAATATATTTATGAATTCCAAAATTAATTATAAAATAAATTCTAAAAAATGTTACATACAAAATAAAACCACGGTCAAACCCACACCATGAACACCAACCAAATCGAGTAAAGCTAAGCTAGATAGGGCACACAATTGGCTTTATTTGTTCTTATGTGAGACATAACACTACAAAAAAAATTGAATTCTGCGACGGACGGTTCCCTTCACCATGCCGTCGCCAAATTCGACTTTGCGACGGCACGGTAAGGGGAAACATCTGTTAGATACAAAGTGGCGCCAAAATCCTCCCAGTTACCAAGCCGTCGCTGTATTGCGACGGCTCGTCACCAGACCGTCACCAATGATTGTCGTCACTGAGCTCTCGCCAATGTTTCCCCTCACTAAGCGCTCGCCAATTTATCCCATCACCACGTCGTCACAAAAATTTTCTATCACCATGCCGTCACAAAAAATTCCCGTCACCATGCCATCACTAATATTTCCCATCACCGTGTCCTCGCCAACTTCACCCGTCCCTATGCCGTCACCAAAGCAGCCGCCACCAAGCCCTCACCAAAACTGCATGCAACAGTTTATCTTCTCTCTTCCCAAAACCCCCTCCTCTCTCTGCATACGTATATTGTTAATTATTATCCCTACTTTGCCTCACATGTCACAATTCTTTATAATAAAAACAAATCGATTACAAAAATGGATATAATGCAAAAGTAGATCATCTTTGAATGATATATGTACAACTAACCCATTTATAAAAATTAGAAATAGTATTTCGAGCATCTCAAAAAAGAAATTGATCAGCTCTAGACTTTTTAGGAGCAAACAAATGAACTAACCAACAATATAGTAGTAGGAGGAAATAAAAATTTAAGACAACTATAATTGATTTTGTTGACACAATTCGCCATACTTGGTATCAGAAACGCCGCCTATGGTGTGATAATATCATGGAATGCTGTATGAAGCAGAAGCTGACAAAACTCATGTTTCAAATTAAATCTGGTATACCGAGGCTAATTTTTCACTTAACTAATGCTGGCAATATTTTAGTATCAACAAGAATCATATACAAGACATTTTTGACACATGAAAGGGTTCTAAATCCAAAATACATTCATAATCCCAACATAAAAAGTTCCAAATTCAAAAGTGGCAGCTCCTCCCATCTTTAGTCTTCACCTCCACATCATTGACTAGATTCCTATTCCATTAGCAAAAAAGAACAAGTATTGATTATCACAATTAATAAACAATATTTCAATAATTACATCAACCAAAAAAGCCAAAAAAAATTACCATCAAGGTTATTGAAGCTTTATCTTTTTCAGGTGTTGCAGATAAAGACCAGAAATTCAATTTCAATTTCAATTTCACTTTCACTTTCCCTCTTTCAAAACTCGTCTACAAAACACCGTGTTATAATCTTGGTGACCAATATGCTTGCAAAAACTCCAATAATGAATACATAACAATAGAGGCATATTCAGAACCAAAGAAAGTCAAAAGGTACTGCTTCTTAATTATGCCTTTTAAACTACATTATTTCTTATACAAAGAGTCATTATTCCTGACAGAATGGTGTAATTTTCATTTTTATACATCATTCTCACCAGCCTTTTAAACTACATTATACAAGCTTTGCACCTCCTTGCTGCATTGGTAACAAGAAATTTGTAAACTTACCAAAACTAGATAACTAATCAAATAAGTTTAGTTTCGATTTAGATATGAAGAACATATAAAAATATCCTTGGTAAATATTGCAAACTCAAAGCGTTCTTTCAGATATGAAGAACATATAAAAAATATGACAGCTTCATGACCTCAGAGCCATCCCACTACCATTAGATTGCTGATTCAACTCTATACCCTCCTCCCATCCCAACTCCACAAACAAACACATATAACAGTAGCTCAGTTCAACTACTAGTATGAATATAAGAGGCAAACTAGACAATGCAATTTACCAAAAGTAAATCTCAACCAAGTAATGTATCAAATTAAAATTCCCCAAAAGATTGGGGAAAATCACTACAAAAGATTAGAAAATTATTCAAAAAAACAAGAAAGTTGATACAAAAGATACGAATATTATTCAAACATTGATTCATAGTAGGGAGAAGGATAGAGGAAGAGCAAGTGTACAGAACACTTACTTTGTCATTGACATTAACACCTTTAAGCCTCTGTGTGTAAATATATTGTCCCACGAAAATTATATATTGTCGAGAACCAATCTAATACAAGAATAACATAAAAAAAGGAAAAAGAAAATTATGAAATAATGACAATGGAAAAGTAACTTATTCAAATCATCAAATGAACAACATCAAAGAAATCTCATGGAAGAGGTATATAGCATATACAAGCAGCAGCTAAAAACGAGCATGAAAAATGGATAAGGATCTTCTTACAAGATCGTAAAGTTATGAGATGAATAAGGTGATGATCTTGATGATGCAGTGATCAAGAAGATGAAATAATCGAGACCATTGATTGTACATAGTAAATAAGCCACTTTCACTGCATCTCCACTCTTTCCCCTAAAAAACAACTCTAGTAAACACTTCAAAGTAACAATCTTTTTATATAAACAAATTCAATTTAACGTATGCATTTGTACATGGCACGACCCCTGCCCAGAAACTCTAGCCTATGTCACTCATTCTTGCAGGTTGACGAGCGATGTTTCACTGTTGTTACAGATGTGAAAGGCCAAGCTCGCGTGTTTCTGGAATTGTTACTAGCCAAAGCTAATGCCTACTTGGAATACATCCATGAACAACGTGATGAAACTAAAGACGACCCTATAATGTTGAATTCAACAAAACAAATTGGAACCAGCTAACCTTATTACTTAGCTCTTGATTAGCCTAGAAGATGGATTGAAACTTACAATTATACCACAAGATTTATAACTTTAAGATATCAAGCAATAACACTTATCTCTAACCACATTTTGCAATATTAAGCATTGGGTTTAGGGACACAATTTAAAAATATTCTCAGAGATCAAAGCCTTTTAGTTTTTCCCAGTTGCGAGCAATTAAAGAGATAGAATTTAAGTTAGATAAGCAATCTACTGCTATAACAAAGAGATTCCTCTATCCAATTTCTTATTCAGAAGTTAAAGAAAGTTAGATAAGCAATCTAATGCGTAAATAAAACAAGAAGTTACTGCTAAACAGGAAAATTACCTACCAGTAACAATGTTAATATCTACTATAAACCATTCTTATGTAGATAGTACGAACAGATAGTCTTTAACTAGTATCATTAGCTTTGCTCAAGTTCCTACTTTCTAATTATTCAGTTCATTGCACTAGAACACAACCGGGTTAAGCTTAACCTTTCCCTTAAGCACAAACATTCACTTACTAGACAAGTTAGCTAAGCTAGATAGTCACTTAAAGGAATTCAACAATTAGCAATAATGTAGTCTTTAACTACTTATAAATTGCAGGCCAGTAACAACACTAGTTAATACTATGTAATCATAATCATCATTCTTAAGTAGTTGTAGGTCATTCTTTAACTAGAACCAGCTAACCTTATTAAAGTGTTTACCTCAAGCTAACTACTTTATTAAGCAAAATACACAGCCAATTAAGATCTACAGGCTATATTTAGCAAATAACACACTAACATCTATAGTCTCGAATTCTAACCAAGTTAACCAATCAATTCTACTAGTTCAACACACAATAATAATAAAAAAAAAATTTTGAACACAAGGCTAATTAGGGTGCACAACTCTTTATAATAGTCACCAAGTAACTAGGAATAAGGGGTGAAAAAGAAATAGCTGTCCGACAGCTCACAACTGCCGATAATGGCTGTTTAGCTCCGGCACAGGGACTGCCGGGGCTGGGCATTCACTAAACCGAACACCCCACACCCCAAATCCTCATTTTTCAGCCTATTAATACCTAGTGATGTATGTATAGCATAAAATTTTCGGCTTATATTTCAACCGAGTCTTAAAACGTTCCACGTAGAAGATTGTATAGTTCTTCTAGACATTTTAGCAAACACAAGTGCTCCAATAGATTTCAACAAAGTGATTGTTGGATAACTTTAATCTATAAACTAATTAAGCAATTCAAGCACTCTAATTCACAAGGATCATATACCTACATCCTTACCACTACAAATAATCATGAGCAAATAATTTAAAATACATAGGACCGAGTCTCCCTCACCTCAACCCAGCTGGAAAAAGCACTCCAAAATTAGGGCTTGCACCAAAACAGCCTACTTCCTACCTCTTGAGCTTGCTATCGGGTAGAAGGTGAGGAGGTCTCAAGCTATATCTCTTTTTTTTTCCCTCATTTCTCTCTCTCGCTGCGGCTGCTTTATTCCCTTCTCTTGGTATATTATTTTTTTCCTTCTTTCCCTGATGCCCTCTCTGCTCGACGGTGGAGGAGTAATGAGAAGTGGAAGGTTGGTTTAAGTAATATTTTGAGTGTTTGGTGAATTCATTTTTTTTAAAAAAATTGAAAGTATGAGGGCAGTATCTTTCAATTTAATTGGAATTTTTTTTTTAAAAAAAATTGAAAGTATTAGAATTTTGGAGAAGGGAGGCGTCCCCGTCTCCAAATTGGAGACGGGAATAGTTTGCTGTCTCCAAAATTGGAGACGGAAGACGTTCCTATCTCCAATTTTGGAGATGGGAGCACATCCCGTCTCCAAAATTGGAGACGACATATTTCACCGTCTCTAAAATTGGAGATGAGAACGTCTCCCGTCTCCAATTTTGGAGATGGGAGGCGCTCCCGTCTCTAAAATTGGAGATGGTGAACTATTCCCGTCTTTAAATGGAGACGGCAAACTATTCCCGTCTCTAAATTTGGAGACGGGAACGCCTCCCGTCTTCAATTTTGGAGACGGTGAATTATGCCGTCACTAACAGTGACGGTTTGGTGATGATTTTTTTCATCTCATATTATGTCGTCACTGTCCTGTCACAAAATTGGCGTCAACATTTCCCTTCACCAAGCCGTCACCATATTGGTGACGGGATGGCGACGGCCCGTAACAAAATTCAATTTTTTTTGTAGTGTAACCACTCTGTTGTGAATTCACAGGACATGGGCGGCAATGAAGTAGCATATAGTATTGTAGCAGGGCCAAGCCTTGATAATAAAGCCCAAACAAAGAGAAGCAGTTTCCGTAACCACACAAGGCCCATTCACTTGGAAGAGTATGCGGACTGTTAGTTATGAGTAAGGATATGCTTTGAGCTGAGTGGATTATATAAGAATTGGCTAGGCATTAGCATAGGCAAGAAAATATTGTTATTTTGTCATTTATTTCAATACGTTTTCTTCTTCTTCTTCTTGTAGCTTCTAGTTGATTAATGAAAGTTTCTTAAAAGCTCTTCTGAGCTTCTGTTTCCACAAGTTACTTGCCTTGTTCTCTTATAAATCCAAAGAGGTCATAACTTTGGTGCTTTCATTGACTCCATGGCCGAAGGTACTAAGCTCTACGCCATGGATTATTGGTCTCTGCAGTTCTATCCGCAATATGATGGATCCTACTTTTACCTTCCACCGTCCCCACAATACGATCCCTATTCTCCTCCGGTCTACTCACAACCACAGTTTCCTGGCTATTATTATCCAGAATCAATGTACTCGCGTGCTCAACCATACCAACAAGTGTGTGAACTCTATTATCCTCCGGTCTACTCACTATCGCAGTTTTATGCCCCATGTTATCTGGAAATGATGTCCTCTATTGCTGGAATCGCAAACGGAATGGCTTAGGATGTGTCGTCAAATTACATTGCTCCAACAGTGGTAGCTCTGCATGTTCCGCCTATCACATCATTGAGCTCTCCTATTCTAGATTTTGGTGAGGTCCCTAACCTTCATTTGAGTACCAATTTGATAAATGTCGTTAAACTCGACCTCCATATCGATGGCTCGGACACCAAAAATGAAGAAACTGAGGAAGAATCTTTGAACTCATCTCAAGATGGTAAAGAGTCAACCGATTCATGTGAAAAGCTCAATTTTAGTGATTCCAAAGGGCAGAATGTTGCTTGTGAGAATGGCGAACATATACCTATTGCAGGAGAGGATATTGAAGTCAATAATCAAGCGTTCGAAAACTTTGAGGTAGCCAGTGAGATCAGCACAAGTATAGATGCATCTCATCTCGATGCTAATAGCAGTGAACAGAGCTGGATGCTAAGTTCCGTGTCTGACTTAAGTGTGGCTTGTGTAACCAGTGACTTTGCAATGCAAAATGTGTTACTTCAGATGGGTTTCGAATTTGATGTGATTTTGTTGGTTGGGTTGCTTGATTTTAATGGCAAGGAGGGGAACTTGGGATGTACGAGGAAGGTGTTTGATTAAATGACTAAGAGAAGTTCAGTGTATTTCAAAGGTTATATGGTAAAGGCGAAGGGGTTCGTAAATCCTCCTTGGTAGATTCCGTGGAGTGTGTATTTGACGGGGTATTTCTTGAGGGGAATGGAGAATGAAGCAATGGATTGTTATGAAGAAGCTGTAGGTGAGAATTTGAGTGTTAAGATGAGTGTTGTCGCGTTTAACTCAGTTTTGGATGCTTTGAAATTCTTTGATATGATGCAAAACAAGCTGAGAATGGATGACGATAGCTACAAATTTATTATGAATGCATTGCTTGATGTCGGGAAGCCTGATGAGGTGCTTGGAATCATTGGTAGGATGTTGAGGGAAGATCCAAGTGATTTCATGGATGAGCTGCAAGAGTTTGTGAAAAAAGTACTGAGGCTTTATGACAAAGAGAGTATCGTCGATCATCTTACCTCGGAGCTAGAGCAGATAGAAGTCGTCTTCATCTTCCACATGCCTAGAGCCGATAAGACTTCTCCAGCCGAGGAAATCTATAATGATCTCAATGTTATTGATCGCCTTCATGTTTGTGGGCAGTGTGTGATTTCACAATCGTATGAAAAAGATAAAAAGAAGATTCTGCTTGATATTCGAAGTAGTCTTATGAAAGGACAAAAAGAATATAAATTAGAGGTTGTAGTATATGAAATAAGTGACAGAGAATTAGCTGAGGAATTATACAACTCTCTATCCGGCTTCAGGTGTCCCATTGTCATGGAAGATATGCGGGATATTCAAGCACTGGATGTATTGAGAGCAATTCTTCAGAAAAGCAGCAGAGGGAAAATTTTTTTGTTGATTACTCGATTTGCGGAGGTGGCTTTCCAGGTTTCCTTTACAAATCTTTCTACCATTTTGGAGAACCTCTGTTTCCTGAGAGCATTTCTTGAGGATCCTCCACAGCAACTTGTTACGAATGGGTTATTGGCAAATCTTGAATCCATGGCCAATGAAGCTGCATCAATCGTCCCCTCATTTGATGTCGAGAAAATGGATAACGACATGGCCCAGGAAATGAAAGGCAGGCTTGGTAGTTTGGAGTACAAGATTGAGCAAGTCAAGAAAGAGGGCAAGGAGTTGTATGATCAAATTCAGAAGCTACCAAGATCCAACTTCCCATCTACTAAGAACGTTGATTTTATTGACTATGTGGAGGAAAATCTAAGGGAGCTCCTGAAACACAAGGCTGTTTTAGTTGGTCTCTTGAAGCATCAAATTGCAACAGTTGCAGAGATGCTACCTTCCCTGAAAGATCACCGTGTCATGGACATCGAAGAGCTTGACAAAGATTAGGAATTGTCATGCACAGAAATAGAAGAGTTACACAAGAGGAATGAAAATGTTATTGAAAAGTTTCGGATTGCTGTATAGAGTTGCGAGGAAGCAGAAGCTCAAGTTAAGCAGCTCAAGAAACAGGTAGCTGCTCTCGGAGAATGAGTGTCTTTGGAAGCCAAAACTGCTAAGCAGAAAGGAAGCTGCATTGCGGCAGAGAGAGGCTGCACTTAAAGAGGTGGATAAGCATCGAATTGAGCGCGAATTTAATGTTGGGGATTGGGTATTAGTCCATTTGCAGCCTTACAGACATATTTCTATTCGTTAAAAAGGCAATAACAAGCTTAGCAGAATTTTTTTTGGCCCTTTTGAAGTAACAATTAAGATTGGCCCGATTGCTTATCGTTTGGTGTTGCCACCAGATGCTAAAATTCATCATGTATTCCATGTGTCTCTCTTGAAGAAAGCTGTAGGAAGTACTGGGATTTCACCAAATTTAATTGTTCTACCACCACATTCCAAGATGCCGTTACTACAGCCAGCCGAAATTTTAAGCCAACGGGAGATTATAAAGCAAGGAACTAACGTTCCTCAAGTCTTGGTCAAATGGAAGTGTTTTCCTCAGGAGGAAGCCTCGTGGTTAGACCTGCAAGATTTCACAGCTACCTATCCTCACTTTACTTTGAACCTTGTGGAGAAGGTTCTTTCGGAAGGGGAAGAAATTGTTATGAATTCACAGGACGTAGGCGGCAATGAAGTAGCGGCAATGAAGTAGCATATAGTATTGTAGCAGGGCCAAGCCTTGATAACAAAGCCCAAACAAAGAGAAGCAGTTTCCGTAAACGCACAAGGCCCATTCACTTGGAGGAGTACGTGGACTGTTAGTTGCGAGTGAGGATATGCTTTGAGCTGAGTGGATTATATAAGAATTGGCTAGGCATTAGCATAGGCAAAAAATATTGTTATTTTGTCATTTACTTCAGTACGTTTTCTTCTTTCTCTTCTTGTAGCTCCCAGTTGATTAATTAAAGTTTCTTAAAAGCTCTTCTGAGCTTCTATTTCCACAAGTTACTTGCCTTGTTCTCCTATAAATCCAAAGAGGTCATAACACACTCCCTGATCAATTCTTAATTTTTCCAAGTTAAATTTTCAAATTTATTATTAAATTTCTCTTTCATTACTCATTTAGTTTTAACGCGTAAATTTGCTATGCTCGTCTTTTGACAAAGATAACAAATACACACCAGGTCCTTCCCACTTAAAAGCATAGGAGACACTTAAGGTTATGTCAAATAATACACATTCACTTAGGTTAAAACCTAAATTCTAACGAATAAAGCCATTAAATCAGATTATGAAATTTTAGTTTTATTAAACATTTGAAAGATCAGGGGAGAGCAATCAAGTCGGACTATAAAAAGAAAAGGTCGGATTATAAAATTTAAATATTATTACAAGCCTTGGATAAGTTGGAGCTCAGAACCTAAGAAAGATGCGTAAAATAAACAAATACAAGAGAAATCGAAAATGGGTCTGTTAGAATATATACTTATTTCATATAGGAAAATCAGAAACTTCAAAACTACCTTATAAGATCTTGGACTACTCCACCTGACACCAATTGATTTAGGTTGGAATCCTATGATTCTTAATAAGGTATCAGAGCTATACCCATAGTCTAATCTAATTCATCTTTCGCGTGTGTCATATGTGTGACCTTTCTCAAATTATATCACACGTGTGTTCAACCTATTTCAAAATCAGGTCACACTTGTATTCAAGTGTTTAGCCTTCCATGTTTCTTCATACACCACATAGAATCTCAAAATTAGGTCATACTTGTATTCAAGCGTTTAGTCTTCCATGTATGTTCATCCACCACATACAAATTTTATGACCACCTTATAAAATTTATTTCATAACCACCTTATAAGATTCTAAGTAAATATAATTTCATTCATCACATAAAAACTTCATGACCACCTTACTCTACCTGACACCACTCCTGACACCAATGATTCTTAACAGGGTCACATTCGTAGTTGGTCAACACTTATTCTTTTATTCTCCTTTGTTTAAAGGTTAACTACTCTCTCACGTCTAGAGAAGTTAATTAGTTGTCACTCTTACAAACAATATTTTGTGCACTAATGGAAGCGTCCAGCCATATGGATTAATAAATATAATCAAAGCAGGCCAATGAATGTAAAGTGTAACCATTACAAGTTATTGAATTTTCTATCGTCTTAATGTGATCTCAAGTTAGACAGAAAAAGAAAAGCAAAGTGGTGATTCGATGTGAAAAATTATATCACCAAAAAATATATACATCTTTTTTTTTTTTTTCAGTTTTAGTCTTTTATCCACGTGAGAATTTATCCTAGAAACAGAATTTTACCACTTTAAGTCTATTTGACATAACTGTAAAATTTTAACTGTTAAATTGTAGAATTTTTAATAGTAAAACTTTAATTAGAAGTACTATTGAATAAAATTATTATGCAATTGGCTTAGACTCAGCTTAGTTCCACAAGTAATAATCACTTACGTTTGTTTTAAATGTTAAAAATTATGAACTACGTGAAACCAACGGGCTAGTAAGTAAGCTCCGTGAGCCGAAAAGTTAAGATGCCAAAACTTTTGAAATGAGATGGAGTGCTTAGGATTATCATCATTGAACTAAGAAGAAATTAAAAATTTAAGTGAGCTAGCGATTAGGACTGGGAATATTTGGTGTGCAGATGGAATCAGGCATGCATAAATCATGTAACTCATTTAGTCCCAGAAAGATAAAAGCACTTCTTATTTTTGTGCGTCTAGAATAGGTTTTATTCAAAAGGTGAAACATTCCTGCCCTATTATTTATGTCCCTGTTCAATACAATTATCCACTTTGACTTATGATGCCATCAGTTGAGGATGAAATAACAAGGAATGAATTTTTTTATTTTTTTTGGGTTGATAAGAGGTTTAACACTTAGTTAGAGGTTGTTTATGATTCGGGAAAATGTTTTTCCTTATTTGTCCTTCTCAAGCTTAGTCTGCAAAAATACAAGAGGTTGTTATGCAAGTAATGCTTCCTTAAAGACTGATCCAAGCCAAAGTTAGTTAATAAATCAATACATTTATTCACCTCTCGATAAATATGATGTACCTGAAAACTCGTAAGCTGTTGGAGAATAATCCGACATTCTTCCACACACTGTTTCCAAGAGCTGTTATTAGAGGTATTTTTCTGGAGCATGTGGACAAACACTTAGGAGTCTGTTTCGATTTCAATATTTGTGGCTCTCATTTGTACTAACTTCTTCATACCCATCCACATAGCAAAAAAAATTTCATTGATACTAAAGGCAATACCATATTACAAGTGAAGCCTAACACCCAATCCCAACAAGGAATGAATTTAAAATATAAATGTAAAGATGGTGACATTACTTAGATTAGTATACTTTTCTTAATCTATTAAGGGTGAAGTGCACTAAATCCCCTGGCCTTTCGTATAACGCATCGGTGCCCCCTATGTTTCAAAAACTAGTATAAGTGGTCCATGTGTTTTAGTAAAAGTGCACACGTGTACCCTCCGTCCCTTTTTCCATTAAAAAAAAAAAGATAACATAATTTACAAAAAGACGTAAATGCCCTTAATTTTTTTTCATTTCTCTTTTTTGTCATTTTATCTTTTATTTAAACTATATATATATATATATGCATACACATAATATAGAAAAAAATGTATTTACAGGGGTGGGGGTGATGGGCTGAGGGGGTATTAGGGCTGACGGGGTTGGGGTAGGGCTGACAGGTTAAGGGATGGGGGTTGCTTATGGGGTTGGGTGGGCGTAGGGGATGGGTGACGAGTTAGGTAGGGGTGGGGGTAGGGGTGAGGGTGATGGGTGGGCAGGCGTGGAGGGTAGTTGACGGGCTGGGTGGGTGGGGGTAACGGGTTGGTGGGGTGGGGTGGGGTGGGGTGGGGTGGGATGGGGTAGAGGGTTGGGGGGAGTGGGTGACGGGCTAGGTGGTGTAGGTGAGGGGGCTGGTGGGGTGGGGTGGGGTGGGGTTGGGGGGGGGGGGGGGAGATGACTATTTTCCTTTTCTTTTTTGTTTTTCTTTACTTTTTTGTGAGTTTTATGTTTTTATTTATTTTTTAAAAGGGCATTTATATCCAAAATTTTAATTATTTTGCTCACATGTACATAAAGACATTTGCTCGTTTGCATCTGAAGTACGTGTGTTTCAATCTCCGTCAAAACTAAAGATTTTTCGGACGGCGAGGGGGGTCTTGTGCACTTTTATAAAAATACAAAGACTACTTATGCTAGTTTTTGAAACACAGGGGGCACCAATACACTTATGTCAAACCCGAAGGGGGTCTGGTACACTTCACCCATCTATTAATAAAGGTAAAAATGAGGACTTCAAGGGGCCACCCCAATGGTAAGCAAGAATGCGAATAATTATAGACACGAATTTGAGTCCTCTTAACTGTCACTGGAGATTATACTTTTAACTGACCCGGTGCATGCCTTGGGTCAGGCTGATTAACTGTCAGGTTTGATTCATATCCAGTCGTTAGGTCAGGTAGAGGGATACCGACATGTCCACCGTTGGGTTCAATGCTCTCAGGTAGTGTCAATCCAATTTACGTATTGCGAGTTATTTTAGGTGGAGATGTATCCTAGGTTAACAAAAAAAGGGAGTAAAAATGGGTCACATATCCTAGTGAAATTAAGAGGTAACTCGCTTGCTCATACAAAGTAAAAATTCCGGCATTCGACAAAAAAATCTAAAAAATAAAAAGTTTCCTCTAGCTACCTTATCCGTCTTGTGCACGTTGATTTGTCCCACATTAACCAATAAAAGAAAAAAATCACTTGTTGGCCTTTCAAAACTTTCGACAGCCATCTCAGAATTGTCTATTTTATAGGAATAACTTGCCTTGAACTCTTGCGAGTGCTAGTCAAGTCGACTAAATACTAAAATGGACTGAACTAAGATTGGACCATTTAACCCACTAAAGTCTGTATCATCACTATGTATAAAAGATTTATATTTCTTTTCTTTTATATATGAGTCCCTATTTTCAAGATGTTGATTCATTAATGGGATTTGAGTAAAAAGTCTTCTAGCATCCATTACTACTGTTTCTGAAATTTCAATTGGTGAGCGTTAAATGTTTATATATTACCTAATTTCATTGTCCGGTTGGTCCAACTCATCCATGTCAGACTCATGAACAATCAACAACTCTAATTTTAAATAGATCGTCAAGTTAGAACTGTTAAGTACTTCACATTTTTTATGTCTTGAAAATAGAGTCAGATAATTAATGGCAGATGTAAAAGTTCCAAATGTCACTACTCCACAACCTAATCAGACTATTACATTATTCTCATTTTCCCTCGATGTAAATATTTTATAGCTACTCATGGATTTCTCACTAAAAGCCGATAGTTTGGGAACTAGCCAAGATGCAATATGTTGCTAATTTGCTTTCCAAAACAAACACTTTCACCCATAAGCCCAACACATACATGGACTTGGAGAGGAAAATTTTTTAACTATTGCTCTTGATCAAGTTTTGAGAGAGTTCTAGTTGTTTTTGTTTTCTACATTGAATTTTTAATGAATCAGGTAATGATAACAGTTCAAACCTTTTGAATTTTAAATTGCAACGACTTCTGTTGAGCAAGTCTATCTTAATTAATCGTCTTTGTTGTAATGTCTCTGTTTACTGTAATTATAAATAGGAACCTCATGTACTGAATACTTTAAGTGAAATACAACACAGCATATTACAAACTTTGCATTGCTTGATACTCTTCAGGTAAAAGCTAGGTTTCGTCAACACAAGGCAGGGCCTAAACAATCCATTCACTTTGCTGCGTATGGCTCAACGAATAGTTTTTGGTAGAGTCTACCATGTGCCACACCTAGTTGCCTCTGGCAGATTCGGTCACGCCTAGCTGAACGACCGTCTTTGGCCAAATCGATCACCTTCGACTGATTTTTTCACTTCTAGTCGAATTGACCACCTCTGGCGAAGTTGGTAGCCTTCGGCAAATTCAGCCACACCTAGTCGAATTAATTGTAGTTGGTGTAAAATAAAAAACCAAAAGAAGTATGAAGTCTATATATTATTCAACAAGTAGGCAGTACTTTCAGTGTTTGTTTACATAAAATTTTCAACATTCAATTGAGACAATTTATAAAATCACAAAGAACATAGTGATATTTATTATTAGTGGCATAAAGCCAACAATATTCATTCACTAAAATTTGCTAATGCACATGTAAGGTCATGTCAGTCCTTATACAATTCAATGACCCAATAGTTGTATCTTGTATGCTCGACAAACTGGTTTCATAGTAATAAATCCAGCTTCTTTTGCCAAGTCTTCAAACTCCTTTTGTGTCCTCTCCTTCCCATTAGAGCTAAACATCATCATAAACATGTCAGAGCGGAAGCCAATGTTAGACAAACAATCGTTCTCAGGATATTCGGCCACCATTGCTTCAATCACTATCACCTTTCCAGATTTTGCTAAAGCTTTCCAACAGTTCTTCAATAGCTTTAGGCAGTGATCATCATTCCAATCATGAAGAATCCACTACATTGTCATGCTCGAAGAACATTAAAAAATGGCAAGTAAATATGTCCAACTTGAGTTTTATTCATATATAATATATTGAGCAAATATCTTACATTACTACAACTAAAGCATATCTCCTTCACAATAGGATTACAATATTCATGTTAAATTACCGCATCATCTAAAAGTTTAAATTATTTGAGATTTATTATTTTATTTATTATCTTCAACATTCCCATAAGTGTAGGCGAAGTTAGTTTTTAGCCTTACACTTTAATAATTTTAATATTTTTTAATGGGTAACAGTGAGTTTTAAATTCAGGACTTTTTGGTATCTAAGCTTTAATACCCTATTAAACTAACACATCATCTAAAAGTTTAAATTATTAGAGAGGAATTTATTATTTTATTTATTATCTTCAATAATACATAATAATTGTTATAAATATACTTGGGGTTTAGTTGTCTTTGTTTATACTCAGATCATTATTTCTCTCTATTTACAGTTTATTTATGAGTTATAGATATATCTGAAGAATGATGAAACAATTGCATCAATTGCAAAGCTTGATATATACTATTTTTCTTCTTCTGTGGTTTACAGTACCAGCCTACTGAACATGTTGCACATTCTAAGTTAGTATATATTTCCTTGTTTAACATTTACGTTTAGAAATAGCATAAGCAAATTTAATAGCAAAATCATCTAATAGTCTCAAATTCTTGTACATTTGATCAACGCAAAAGGAGATAAAACACTACAAAATTATGTAACTTGATGATTTTGATTTATGATATAATAAGGGTAAATTTATTCATGACGAATACGTTAGTAAATAAATGAAGAAATTCAGATCAATAATGGGCATGGTATATGCTAACTATTATGATTTTAATAATCACGCTATTCGATCTTAAAATCAAGTGATATTAAGAGGAATAGTCCACAAACTTATATGGTAGTCTTAAAATTTATGATGTTTTTTATGTGGGAGCAACCTATGCTATTCTAACATATGAAACACTTGGAAGGATATAATCAGGGCATGACTTATTTATATCTTAGAATTGGCATTAAATAGTTAGCTTCATGAGGATAACCTCTCCTTTTGGAACGCTTTCAAACATATTTCCTTGAGCCTGCTCCACACCTGACAGCATAAAACCATTCAACACTCCACAAACAATTTTACAAAAAATAAGAGAAGAACTTTTTGGTCCCTGAGGTTTACCAAAAATACCTAACTGTTCCTTGAGGTTTTGAAATATCCAAAAAAGTCCCTGACGTTGCAGACCGTCAGTTAGATTTAACACCATGAAGTGTATAAACGTCATTTTGTCTATATTAAAAATAAAAGGTTAGAACTGAAACGACTCATATTACACACAAAAACACTATCAGACACACACTAAACACACTATCGCACACACACGCGAACAAGGTTGCTTCGGTTCCACGGAAAAGCAAAGTGCGCCGCCGGTTGCTTTGAGGTTAATACAAGGTTATTTTCTTTTCTTTTTTGTTTTGATCACCATGTATGATTTTAAAGCTATGGTTTAGGACTTTAGCAATTAGGGTTTTCGTGTATTTTTTTTTATTAATTGATAAATTGAGCCCTAGAATATATATATTGAGGAGTGTGTGTGTGTGTATATATATATATATTATTTTTTGCATCACCACAAATAAGAGAAGAATTTTTGCACCAGTTGATTCTTTTGCATAAATTATATGATACTATCAATCCAAAATGGCCATATACTTACCGGTCAATTTAGTTTGAAGTACATTTCTAATGTGGCAAAAGCTTATGAAGGAACATTGTTTGCTTTGTTGGGTATCGGCGCAGCGGAATGGTCGGGGACAAGCAGTATCACGCAGCTAAAATATGAATGAGAACAGAGAAAGTAGAGACACAAGATTTACGTGGAAAACCCTCAAACAAATCGAGGGAAAAACCACGGGAAAATAATGGAGGATTTCACTATGATGTGGAGTATTTTACAATAACCTTCTCGCTAATATAAGGAGAGAACAATATCACTCTCTCAAATAATAGGAGAAACTAACTCTCACTCACAAATATAGAACAACAAAAGAGGAAGAAAAATACTCAAGAGAAAGCTTATGTTTTCTCTCTAACTTGGGATGTTTTGGTGATGCTCAAATGGTGAAAAATGAACCTCTATTTATAGGCTCATCTTGCACCAAAAGTCTTCCCACATGTAGTGTGAAATCAACCCAAAATTGTGTGTGCCTAACTTTGCAACCAAAGATTTTTCTTCATTTCCCATTGCCTTTTGTTTTCTTTTGACCAAAGGCTCAAAGTGAGCTTTAACCAACTCACATTCTCCCACTTAAAGCCCACTTTGGATGATCTTCAAATCTCTCCATACTTGTCAATTCCATGTTGCTTACGTCTTTGCTAGGCCAAAGAAGGATCTACTCCAAACAAACTTATCAACGTTGATTGGCTTTGTCATGACATCTGCTAGGTTCTCGTTGGTGTGAATCTTCTGCATATCCACACTCCCTTCCTCCACTACTTCTCGAACAAAGTGATATTGAACACCTATGTGTTTCGTCCTGGAATGAAATGCTGGATTCCTTGCAATGTGCAAGGCACTCTGACTGTCACAAAACAAGGGAATTTTCTCTTGTTTGTGCCCGAGCTCCTCCATTAACCGTTTAATCCAGATTGCTTCTTTACAAGCTTGTGTAGCTGCCATATATTCAGCCTCTGTTGTAGATAGGGCCACAACAGTCTGTAATTTAGATATCCAGCTTACCACGCCGCCTGCAACTGTAAACACATAGCCTGTAGTGGACTTCCGTTTATCGGAATCACCTGCAAAATCCGAATCAACAAAACCCTTGACAGTAAATTCTGATCCTTCAAAACATAATGCAACATTTGAGGTCCCTTTGATGTATCTTAGGATCCTCTTAACAACATTCCAATGCTCTTTACCAGGATTCGCCATGAACCGACTGACCGCACCAACTGCTTGAGCAATATCTGGTCTCGTACATATCATAGCGAACATGAGACTTCCCACTGCTGATGCATACGGTACTCGAGACATTTCTATCCTCTCCGCTTCAGTGCTAGGACACATACTTGAGGATAATTTGTAATTGACAGGAAGCGGGGTCGAGATCTCCTTACAATCTTGCATATTGAAGCGCCGCAAGATTTTCTTCAAGTAATTCTTCTGAGAAATCCATACCTTCCTGCCTTTTCTGTCTCGGTGAATTTGCATCCCTAAAATCTTGTTTGCTGGTCCCAAATCCTTCATATCAAACTCCCCAGCCAACTGTGCCTTCAGTTCTTGGACCCGATCTTTACTGGGACCTGCTACCAGCATGTCGTCCACGTACAACAGCAGAATGATAAAATCATTATCGCCAAACCTCTTGTAGTATGTACAATGGTCTGAATTGAGTCTGTTGTACCCAAGGCTAATCACGAAGGAATCAAATCTCTTGTACCAACACCTTGGCGCCTGCTTTAAACCGTACAGAGATTTGGTCAACCTGCAAACCAAGTTTTCTTTTTCTTTCTCAACAAAACCTTCTGGTTGAAGCATGTAAATCTCTTCTTCAAGCTCTCCATGAAGAAAAGCTGTCTTTACATCTAATTGTTCTAGATGTAAGTCTAACACATCACACATGGCCAAGACTACTCTGATAGTTATAAGTCTTACCACAGGAGAAAATATCTCATTGAAGTCAATTCCTTCTTTCTGAGCATATCTTTTCACCACCAGTCTTGCACGATATCGCTCCACTTGGTCATTACCATCTCGCTTGATCTTGTAGACCCATTTATTACCAATGGCTTTCCGTCCAGGTGGTAGTGGAACAAGCTCCCACGTCTTGTTTTTATGTAGAGCTTCAATTTCTTCCTGCATTGCTGTCATCCATAGGGCAACATCGGGGCTTTTTATAGCCTCGTGAAAGGTAGATGGTTCTCCATCCTCCGTTAGAAGACAGTATGCAGCATTGCTCGCCATGACAAAATCTGAATGCCAAGTTGGTCTTGTTGTCTGACGCAATGAACGTCGGACTTCTATAACCTCAGCATCATCTGGTTCTTGTTCCTCGTGCTCCGGTGCAGCTTCAGAAGAAGCATCTCCTTGTTCTGACTTATCTTCAATTTGTATTGTAGTAGTCTCCTTTGAAGTGTTGCTGTCGTCTTCACTTTGCAGTTTATCTTCTGCAAATATCACATCTCTGCTGATGACAACCTTGTGGGCAGTGGAATCCCACAGGCGATACCCCTTAACACCATCAGCATTTCCCAAGAATACACATTTCCTAGATTTTGGATCCAGCTTTGTTCTTTCTTGGGAACCGTACATCACATATGCCGGACACCCAAATATGTGCAAGGTAGAATAATCTGTGGGTTTTCCGGTCCACATTTCCATTGGTGTCTTCAACCCAATTGCAGTTGACGGTGACCGGTTTATCACGTAACAGGCCGTTCTAGCTGCTTCTGCCCAAAATGATTTGGCTAGACCTACAGTTTCCAACATAGCTCTCATTCTTTCAAGAAGAGTTCTGTTCATCCGCTCTGCTACACCATTTTGCTGAGGTGTATGTGCAACAGTAAATTGCCTCTGAATACCCTCTTGCTTGCAAAATGCCAAGAAGCTCCCGTCAATATATTCTCCTCCGTTGTCCGTCCTCAAACACTTGATCCTTTTCTCGGATTCAAGTTCCACCAGCGCTTTGAAAGTTTTGAATATTGGAAACACATCTGACTTGTTCTTGATTGGATACACCCATAGTCTCCTGGAGTAATCATCAATAAATGATACAAAGTATTTGGCTCCTCCTAGGGACAAAACCGGTGATTCCCAAACGTCTGAATGGATCAAGTCTAGAATGTGTTTGCTTCTAGCAGTAGATCTCCCAAATTTCAATCTATGCTGCTTACTGGTAACACAGTGCTCACAGAAAGGTAAGTTTACCGTCTTGAGCCCGGGTAGGAGATTACGTTCAGCGAGAATCTTCAAGCCTCGTTCTGTCATGTGGCCCAATCTGCGATGCCACATTATAGTTGATTCTTCTTGACTGGCTGATGCAACTGATACATCTGCCTCCTGCAACGTATCTCCCAAAAGCATGTATAGATTTACCCCAATCTTTTCTGCCTTGATCACCACAAGCGCTCCTTTGACGACCTTCATGATCCCATCCTCGATATGGGTCTTGCAGCCAAGGCCATCCAATTGTCCAATGGACAATAGGTTCTTCTTCAAGCCCTTCACGTGTCGTACCCCTTGAATGGTGCGAATGGTACCATCATACATTTTAATTTTGACGGTACCGATACCAGCAATCTCCAAGGCATGATCATTACCCATGTACACAGATCCTCCAGAGACAGGTTCATAGTTGTGAAACCATTCTCTACGAGAGGTCATATGCCATGTTGCTCCCGAATCCATTATCCAAGCATCAGTGAGCTCCTTTCTGCCTTTTGATACAGTTGCTACTTCGCTGTATAAAATATCTCCATCATCTGGTGCAGTCGCCACACATCCCTGAGAATTTGTCACCTCGGGACTCTTTTTGTTGCTCCAACAATCCTTCTTGAAGTGCCCTTTCTTGCCACAGTTGTAGCATTTGATATTCTTTCTACTCTTTGATTTTGATCTACCTTGGTTGTTGCTCCCACTAGAGCCACGTTCCGTTGATCTACCTCTCACCATTGATAATGCCTCTGCTTGTTGTAAACTTTCGATTCTGTCTTCCTTACTTTTGCGCCTAGATTCCTCTTCCAGAACAGCGGCTGCAACATCATCAAAAATAACAAAATCTGAAAGAACATTGTTAGTGTAACTAATGATGAGTTGATCATACGAATCCGGTATACTTTGAAGTAGAATTTCTGCACGTTCAAGCTCCGCTATTTTATGCCCAATTGCAGTCAATTGAGAGAATAACGTATTTAAGGTATTGATGTGATCTGTCACCGATGTGGACTCACTCATCCGAAGGGTGTAGAGTCTTCTCTTCAAGAAAATCTTGTTGTGAAGTGACTTGACCTCATACAGTTTGGTCAGCGCATCCCAAATTTCTTTTGCTGACTTCTTTTCCTCAACGCTTGACAATACCGAATCTGCCAATGCCAGGTGCAGATTAGCCATAGCGTTGTCATCCATCTCTTTCCACTTGTCGTCCATCACCTCCGCTGGTCTATCTCCAATTGCTGCCAAGCAATTCTCCTTTCTCAAGATTGCCTTCATCTTCAATTTCCATAGGGAAAAATTTTTCCCGTTGAACTTCTCAATTTCAAATTTTGCCGCCATAGCATTAACAATGATCTGCTTCGTAAGTTGAACCGGCTCCCACTATTTCACTATGAATAGTACTATTTACATGAATAGTACCGTATACGTGAATAGTACTAAAACCGTATACAAAAATAGTGTCGATACCGTATAGGTGAATAGTACTATACCGTATGCGTGAATAGTAATCGTGAACAGTAACCCTGTATGTATACCAGTGACCCGTAACCAGTGGCTCTGATACCACTGTTGGGTATCGGCGCAGCGGAATGGTCGGGGACAAGCAGTATCACGCAGCTAAAATATGAATGAGAACAGAGAAAGTAGAGACACAAGATTTACGTGGAAAACCCTCAAACAAATCGAGGGAAAAACCACGGGCAAATAATGGAGGATTTCACTATGATGTGGAGTATTTTACAATAACCTTCTCGCTAATATAAGGAGAGAACAATATCACTCTCTCAAATAATAGGAGAAACTAACTCTCACTCACAAATATAGAACAACAAAAGAGGAAGAAAAATACTCAAGAGAAAGCTTATGTTTTCTCTCTAACTTGGGATGTTTTGGTGATGCTCAAATGGTGAAAAATGAACCTCTATTTATAGGCTCATCTTGCACCAAAAGTCTTCCCACATGTAGTGTGAAATCAACCCAAAATTGTGTGTGCCTAACTTTGCAACCAAAGATTTTTCTTCATTTCCCATTGCCTTTTGTTTTCTTTTGACCAAAGGCTCAAAGTGAGCTTTAACCAACTCACATGCTTTACTATTTAGCCATGAAGAAAGAATTGTCGAGTCATTGAACAACTAGAACAAAATGGCCCATAATGAAAAACCAATGATCCATGCAGAATATGGAAGCAAACCGCGCTAGCTGAACTCATAGGTTGGGTGGAGCTTGAAATTTGCAGCCTTTTACCCCTTTATGTTATGACCCATAATGAAAAATGTAGATTGGACTATAATGATTGATGGTAGTAGTAGGAGGCCTTGTAGAAGAAACTAATATAAGAATTATGACGGTGTTGTTGCGATTGTGGTACATGATGTTGGCAAGTTTTCTGTTGACTTAACTAGAACTATATTTCTAAGGGACTATATGTTTTACAAGATGAGTTGTAAAGGAGCTGGATTTAGAATAAGGCATGCTTTAAGACTAGAAGAAAGTCTAAATCCTGAGGATGAGAGGTTTGGTATTATGAAGTTTCGAGTTGTTAGGCAAAAACAAGGTAGAAAAACGTTGAACGAAAGAAAGCAAGACAAAAACTATATTTCCATGGCAAGATACTGAAGAAGATTACTCTCTCTAGCTAGTTTTACTAAGCCTTCTTAGAGATAATACTGTATAGTACAATATAAAAAATGTAGTGCTTTTTGTTGTCAATCATCACTTTAAGGTAGAACCTTCTGATTTTATATTACCTAACTTTTAGTTGTAGAACCTTTTGATTTTATTGATTCATTGTTGTTTTGAAATTTTTATTAAAGGTAATTTACTATATAGCTATGGATCCACTAGCTTTTCTTAGGTGTATTATACACCCTACCAGGCCTAGACTTGTAAGTTTTCCTGATTTTATCTCATATCAATTACAAGTTCTATAAAATTTGGACTTTCCTTTTGTTTGCTGAACTGAATTTGCATGTTATAAAGTATGCCGATAAAGTTTTTTTTTAAATACTGCTACCACTTGATGCCAACATACCCGTTGGACTGTGCCGGTATGTCAAAAAGGGTGACGTTGGAGAAGATGGATGATTGTTACTACTTTGCAGGCGATTGGCTAGACTTTGGGCATTCTATTTCTTTTAAAACTGGGGAGTTTCTAGTGTTTATGTTGAAAGACGCGGAAACTTTTACAGTTGAGATCTTTGGTATCAATGCATGGAAAGAGGTATTAATGGTAATTAGTGATATAACTATTAGTTCTATATTTTGTATTGACCATTAATTTGCATTTGTTACTAATCAAAATTTTGCTAATTATATTTTTACTGATGAAAGGATATTTGAGCCCATTCATATTGAGAGTTATGAAAGCGAGAAGGTGGATTATGAGGAAATTGAAGAAATCAGTGTTGAGCATGTAGCACTGGAGCATTCTTTTTTGGAGGTACTAGTAAATAATAAAAGACCTTACCTGGTAATTCTTCTTTATTCTTGCTCGTAAAATTTTTTATAAACAAATCACAAAACACGATTACATGCTAATTTCATATCTTGATGTTGTAGCCGCTTGAAAAGACCTTTACTGAAGGGATTGAAATATTTGTCGCTAGTGAGATGATAGTGATAGATTGTCATGAGAATGAATACGGCGATAGGTTGGGACCTATTTCGCCTCCTGCCCGACGCAATGCACATCACGTTGAAGTAGGAGATAGGCTTGTATTTGAATAAATAGGTGGAGGAAAATTTAGCATGCGGTTAGTTAAGATAGGTGGTACGTAGCAGTCGTGGAAGAACATAAATATGACTTTTTATTTTGTTTTATTTTTTCGGTATCTTATGCATTTTTTTGTGATAAATTTTAGAATTGGGTTATTATACTTGTTGGTTTTTTATCTAATGTGAATGCAAAAACGCAGCAAAAATTCATGCAAAGTGAAGCGCAATTTCGACTTTTCAGCAAAGTCAATAGTTTGATAGTTAAATGTAACTGACGATCTGCAATAGTAAGGACCTTTTTGGGTATTTTAAAAACTCCAGGGACCAGTTGGGCATTTATACAAAACATCAGGAACCAAAAAAAAATTCTCTCAAAAAAAAATGTGATGGTATAGTTGATGTAAAAAAAGGTAAGATAAAATGGCTAATATTTTAACTTTCATGTTGCCTAAAAATCTTTTCAAAGGGCATTTTGTTGAGAATTAACAAATTTCTCAATATCGCTGCAAGCTTAGGCAGTGTAGGTAAATATGAGTAATACTTTATGTTACTCTTTCACATCTCCTTTGTATGGTAAGAATTTATATATTAAATATTAAATTTTCATGTATATAATAAAACACTACAAGAAAAATCAGTTTCGGCGACGGATCGTCACCGTGCCCTCACTTTTCGGCGAGGGAGGCCGTTCCCTCGCCGTTTCGGCGAGGGATAGCGCCTTCCTTTGCCGATTCAGCAAGGGTCAGCGCCTTCCCTCGCCGATTCGGCCAGGGACATGTCCTTCCCTCGTCGATTCGGCCAGGGACATGTCCTTCCCTCGCCGATTCGGCGAAGGACTGGTCCTTCCCTTGCCATTTCGGCGAGGGACATATCATTCCTTCGCCGTTTCGGCGAGGGACATATCATTCTCTCACCGATTCGGCAAGGGACTGGTCTTTCCCTCACCGTTTTGGTGAGGGACAGGCCCTTCCCTCGCTGATTATCCAAGTAAAAATAAATTAATTAAACAAGTAAAAAAGTTAAGATATTAATAAACAAAACAAAAGTAAAAAAACAAAATAATAGCTAATTATTATACTAATTATGTTATTAATATGTAAAAACAAATTAATACGTAAAAAAATATGATGATAATAAAAAAAGTGAAAAAAAACAAAGTCATATTTAATTAATATAATATGAATGATGAAAAAAATGTCAAACAAATTAATTATCAAAATAAAATAGAAAAAATAATTAAAAAAAAAAAGAAATAGGAGACGGACCCAAATATAATCCAATGGGCCTCCCATTGGTTTCTGGGCGGCGGCCCAATCTCACACTGGGCCATCGCCCAGAATTAGATCGTGCCTCACCTGATCTGAAATTTCAAAAAAAAACAAACACATATAACCCCCGACCCCCGACCCCCCCCCCCTCCCTCCCACACCCGCATCCCCTACCCCCTCATCCCACCTTACCGCCTCCCCTATCCCCTAACCCTCCATACCCGTGTACCCCACCCCCTTCCCAATGTGGCAAACCCATCCATCCCCTACCCCACAGCGCCCCCACCCCTCACTCCCCGTCCCTCACCCCACCCCGTGACCCCTACATACATATATAAAACATATATATATATATATATATATATATATATATATATATATATATATATATATATATATTGTATTATATGTTTTGTATTTGTTTTTGGTTATTTTTGAACTTTTTCGTTTTTTTATTTTTTTGCTTTTTTCTGTTTGTTATTTTTGGTTATAATTTTTAATTATTATTATTAATTTTCTCTTTTTTGGTTAAAATTTTAATTATTGGTTTGATTTTTTAGGTTCTCGTTAAAAAAAGTTGGATTTTTTTAGATTTATAGTTACAAAATACTCGATCCTCGCTGATTCTCTTCCGTTGACGTAGAAGATTCGATCGTCACTAATTCTCTACCGTCGGATTCAAATCTATCATCTAGTGAGTAATTGATTAAATAATTATTCATTTATTTTTCTACTAAAATAGGATTTTTTGATCTTTTATTCATTGTGGATTGAGATGTATAGATACACGTATATGTAAAAATGTTTGATTTGATTTTCGTGAAAAAACTATGTTTTTTTATCCTTTGAGAGTCAACAGATTTTGCATGAAAGCTAAAATTGCAGTGAACTATGTTAAAGATTAAAAAAACATAGATTTTAAAATCCATATTAATGATTTATGATTCTCTTGTATAATTTACTTTTTTTTGGGTAGTTTAGATGTTGAATTATGTGTTGGTAGTATGTTTATGCTGCAATTACTAGCTTATGAGCTCAAAAAAAGTTTGAACTTTCTTTGTTATTATTCTTTTGGGGTATTTTAGAACTTGGGTTTTTTTGTGGGAGCTCCATGCATCGGGTTGCCTCATTATGCTTATGCTTTAGATAATTGTTCATAAGCTCAAAAGGATTTGAACATTCTGTGTTATTGAGATTTTTCTTATAGTATTCTTTTGGAGTATTTTAGAAGTTGAAAATTTTGTGGAGCTATGTGCACTGGGATGCCGAATATGTTTATGTTTATGCTTCATTTGGTTGTTCATAAGCTCAAAAAGATTATTGAGATTTCTCTTATATCATTCTTTTGGGTTATTATACTAGTTGAAAGTTAATTGTTCATAAGCTCAAAAGATTTGAACTTTATAAGTTATTTTCTCTTGTATTATTTCTTCTTGGTATTTTAGAAGTTGAGTATTTGTGGGTATTATGTTTATGCTTCAATTAATCACTCGTTAGCCAAAAAAGATTTAAACTTTTTGAGTCAATTGAGATTTTCCTTTAAAGTATTCTTTTGGGGGATTTTAGAAGTTGATTTATTTGTGGGTTATATAATGATTACGTTTCAATTAGTTGTTCATGAGCTCGGTAGAGTTGAACTTTTTAAGTTATTGGAATTTCTGTTGTACTATTCTTTCGGGGGTATTTTAGAAGTTGATTTATTTGTGGGTTATATAATGATTACGTTTCAATTAGTTGTTCATGAGCTCGATAGAGTTGAACTTTTTAAGTTATTGGAATTTCTGTTGTACTATTCTTTCGGGGGTATTTTAGAAGTTGAAGTTTGGCGGTGTTATGTTTATGCTTCAATTAGTTGTTCATAAGCTAAAAAAATTTGAATCACTCCAACAAAGGTACTTCATTGATTGGATAATGGTTCTAATATTATCTAATAAGATAGATAGGGACCAGTTATGTTTTACTTCTTTATCTTATCTAACAGATTTTATATGTTAAAGATTAAAGATCAAAATAGCTTATCAAGTCTTGATCTTTTTCAGATAGCAGTAACACTTTTGCCTAACTTACCATTAATTGGGTAGCTTTTACTATTAGTTTAAAGTTTACTAATCTATTAGTTTGTTTGTTTTTGGTCAAGCTTCTCAAAGATTTATTAGTTTATATGAACTGACTTTTACTGATCTTCACTGGGTAGCTTTTACTATTCCAATAAAGTTTTAAACTGTTATACTAGATTTATTAACCAAGTTGATGATAGAACCGTGTTATGTAATGGAAGAATGTATTCTGCATGTATTCACAATTGCACTATTCATTTATTTAATCAGTTCATTTTTTTTTTACTACTAATTAAAACTTTTGAAAGAAAAGTCAGATTGTTATTATAGTAAAGCTACACTGAGAAAGCCAGACCCCTGTTTGATATTGGAAAATTGAAACCATTTTATTTTACCCATCAAGAGGTTTAGGCCAAAAAATTAACTTGAGATGCTCAAATTTGAGATCATTGTTTTTGTTGAGTATATATATGTTGATAGACTTTTTACATATAAAACCCAATTCATTTGATCTTTGATTTCCTAGTTGAATGCATTTAAAGTTAAGTTGTTAGTTAGTTAATTTGGGAGTTAATGTTGTGCTTTCTTCATAAGGTTGTACTAGCTATTGTAAGTAAGTTAACACATGAATTAGAAGTTCATTAAAGTAGAATTGAAAAAGTTCATGTCCAAGTTAATTTTGAGTAATAGTTTGAGTAACTCCATGATCATGAGTTAATTTTAGTTAAACTATATGCTTGGGATTCATATAGATGTGGATGTTTGTGGGTTGAGTATATATATGTTGATAGACTCTTAATATATACATATATATATATATATATATATATATATTTTTTTTTTTTTGGTCACAATAGACTCTTAATATATAAAACTCAATTTATTTGATCTTGATTTAGAAAATTATTGTTTTATACAGGTTGTTCCGTTTCGAAGAAGATTTATCAATGACAAGAGTTTTTGGAGATTCAAAGTACGTGAATAGTTTCGGATAAAATTCAAATGCATAGGGTTAAGTTAGATTTGGGGGATAGTTATTTTGTAATTATATATGTAATTATAAAATTTTGCAATCATATATGTAATTAAAACATTTTGTAATCATATATGTAATTAAAATATTTTGTAATATTAATTTTACATTGAATTTTGATTGTCAAATTTTAATTAATTTAATTTTTATATGAAATTCATATTTATAAATTTTACTATTTAAATTTTTTACTCTAATTATAAAGAGTATCTAAAAATAATTATTTAAAATTTACGAGGACTCGGCGAGGGCATGGCAAGGGACGATTTAGCGAGGTCTCGGCGAGGGAGGCATTTGGTGAGGGTACGATGAGGGACGCATTAGGCGAAAGCTCGGCGAGGGACACATTCGATGAGGGCTCGATGAGGGACACATTCAGCGAGGGCTCGGTGAGGGACGCATTCGGTGAGGGCTTAACGAGGGACGCATTTGGCGAGGGCTCAGCGAGGGACGCATTCGGCGAGGGCTTGTTGCCCTCACACAGTCGTTGCCAAAATGGTGCCTCGCCGACCCCTCGCCAAATGGCATGGGGTCGGCGAGGAACCCCAATTCACTAACGAAGCTTTCAGCGAGGGACAATTTCCCTCACCGGGCCCTCGCCGAGACTCTTTCGGCGAGGGCCAAGCGAGAGGAATTGTCCCTCGCCGAATAGTATTTTTGTTGTAGTGAAAATTTTTATTATATAAAAAAGGATGATGGGATAAAGGAATGATATATAGTATTACTCATTAACCTCCGACACATACCTGATACCACTAGACACCCATTTCCCTCTATCATAAAATAGGAGATTGTCAACGCATTTATCATGTATTTTATTAGTTTATGAAATAATCTACTCCTTGTGAAGTTAAATGATTGAAAAGAAATTTTTGTCAACATAAAACCAAAGACGATCAAAATATTTCCCTGGACATCTTGATGCTGGAATTACCAGGATGTCCCTCAGCCAATCACTTCCTTTCCACGAACTAGATCTTTCTGGGGCTATTGCAAATTTACTTGCAAGTAAGCCTATTGAACCTAGAGAGATTTCTTTGGATTTGCTAACATCCCTTCTTACCTGATATTTTTTTTTTTTTTTTTGTTTCTTCTTCTTGGACTTAGCATAAGTTTCAACGATTATTTTTAGGAAAAATACCCAATTTGGTCCCTTATTTTTAGAGTTTGTCATAGTTTAGTCCTTATCTTTCAAAATGTACCCTTTTAGTATTGTATTTTTACTAATTGTCCCAACTTAGTTCTTATCTTTATCATTATGGTCCATGTTAATCTCCACAATTTTGAAGATAATGACTAAATTAGAATAAATAGTAAAGATATAGGTCTAAAAGGATACATTTTAAAAGATAAGGACTAACACTACAAGAAAAATGGGTTTCGGCGACGACCCTCTATTTTCGGCGAGGGCTAGGCAAGGGAGGACGTTCTCTCGCCATTTCGGCAAGGGATAGGGCAGTGGCTGGCAGAAATGGCCAGGGACTGGCCTTGCCCTCGCTGATTCGGCAAGGGATTGGGGCATCTCTCGCCATTTGAAATGGTGTCCGCGTGTGTATTTCAAGGCAAAGGGCGGCCTTATTTGACATTTTGTTATTTACAAAAAGAAATAGAACTGGGGGTCTTTTCAATTCTTTATTTTATTAAGTGCGACCAAATTCGATTTCAAAGTCTTATAAATAAAACCTAATATAACCAAAAAACAATTAACGAGCTTAAGAAAAAAAAACTATTTTAATTAGCTCGTCCAACTGTTTCCATATGAAAAAGTCCTATTTAATACAATTTTTCACGCCTGTGTCCACGTGTCTTATTAGTTACTTTTATAGGTCCTATTTTTCGTTGTTTTAAGAAATTTTTAGATTCTAAAATTAAAAATATAACTAAATTATTTAAATTAAAAATATAACTAAATTAAAAAATTAAGAACAATATTTCAGTAAAATATAAAAAGGAATTATTTAAATTAAATAATTATACATAAAGTCACTTTTAATGTGTCTTAAAAGGTTCGGAATTGGCGTCTACATATCTAAGTCGTCCGCAATTCAGCTTCAGTTATAAAACTAATTTACTCATCATTACTTAAAAAACATAATATATTTACTATAAATAAAAACTAAACTAATAAAATAAAACAAATAAAGTAAACTAAAAAACATAAACTAAATAAACTAAAACTAAAAGACTAAAAACTAAAAATTAAACTAAAAAACTAAAATAAAATAAAAAACTAAAAACTAAATAAATAAACTAAACCTAAATAAACAAAATAAACTAAACTAAATATAGAAACCTAAAAGTAAATAAACTTAAACCAAAACCAAACCGAAAACCATCGTTTTCTCTCTCTGGCTCCCTTGAAATCCAAAGTAACAAAAAACCCTAGCCTCCACCATGGACGCGCTGCTGCTGCCTGACCAGCTGCCTGACGGCTTCCCGCCGTTAGGCGCTGGTTAGCGAAGTCCCTTGACGGCACAGCACCACCCTAGTGATGTGCCGTCGCACCCATCGGCGCTGCAGCCCCACACTGCAGCGCCTTAAAATGCCTCGGTGTAGTACCCAAGTGGTGTTGCGCCGCCTACGCATCAGCCTCACGCTGGTACGCAGGTTGATAGGGTACAGCAGCCCTATGCTGCTGCACCCAAAAACTACGTGATGCAGTAGTGCTGCGCAATGCGAGGGGCTGCAAGGCCCTGCTGCAGCACCACACGAGAGGCGACAGGGGCCACCTGTCGTGTCCTCTCAGGCGCGGCAGTCAACCCCAGCTGTGCCTCTTGCTTTTTAGCCGTCGTCGTCATCAAATCTGCCCATTCCAGCCCCTTTGCCGCCTCTGCAGGTTGTTGATTAGCCGCAGGTTGTCAAATCAACGTCTCCACGTGCTTGGGGTAAGAGTTTTGCTTCTGTTTTTCATTCAGAAAAACCCCTTTTGATTCTTGTTTCGCGTGGCCCTAAAACGTACATGAACAAGCCTGCTTTTAGTATTCAAAATTTATGTTGTGATATCTCTCATTTTGTGGCCCATGGTATGTGTGGTCCTACACCTTCTTAGCGTAGAAGAATACGCCATAGCAAAAAGTTGGAGTGAGATTATAGGGAGCAGGGGCAGCTTGTTGAAAGTAGTGATATAGCTTCTTGCTTTTTATGATGAGTTGACTTTGATCATGAAGTTAGAATGTGCTGAATTATATTGTTGAAGTTGATTGTATGCTCGAAAAAGTTGTTATCTTGACCCAATTGCTTGATTTTAATTCTGTAAATACCTTGATAAACTTGGTTATTTGGCGAAACTTAGTATATTTCGGACTTCATTAATTTGATTTTTTTACTTTTCTCTTTAGAAATAAAATTAAAATTTAGATGGGATAGTAGCTGTTAGGATTTTGGACTTGAAATGTTGATTGCTTCAATTATGGCATTCACCTTAGCTGATTTTATGATGGTGTGAGTTAGGGTCATCTTTTAAGCTTTGTTAAGTAAAAGAGGTGGTGGCGCGGCGGAGATGAGAAGATGTATAATTGAATGCAAAAGAGCAGTCCCATATAGACCAAGCAAGAGAACAGTGGTTCGTAACCTGGCTGGGCAATCTGGATGGTATGTTGTCATTTTCCTCCACATGCAACCTACACGTATGTGTAGATGCGTATGTAATTTGTTGTTTCGTTTCAAATCTTGTAGCTTTAGTGTTTATTTAGATGATCATCTTTGAAATTACTGAAATTAGCATATAATACGATAGTCCATAAGCAATCCATAACATGATATTCTGAAAAGTAGATTCAGTTTTCAATATATATGTACTTATTCAATTAAATGTTTGAGCATTTTAAGAAAAAATATAATTTGTTATTTGCTTTTTTCTTTTTAATTCCATATTGTATAATAAAAGATTATAAGAAATCCACTTTGCACTTTGCAGTAATAATCAATATCTTAAATTTGTTTTTAATATTTAGAACTGTATATCAATAATATTTCTGTTAAGTTGTTGCCAGATGCATTCAAGGGAATGAAGCAGATTGGAGTAATTGGTTCGAGTTCATAGGTAAGTTTTCCGTTGATTAATTACTTACGTTTTTTAGTTGCTATTTCTTTGCTTATTTTGGTGATAGTGCGTTCAATGTTTTTGTGGCATACAACTTTGGTTCTTTCTATAATAGTACACAAATATAGAGTACTGCTAGTTCAATTTTTTTGCATTATTTATGTATTGTTGTGTAATCTCATTTTATTTGATCTTTATTCAGAAAATTATTGTTTAATACAGGTTGTTCCGCTTTGGAGAAGATTCATCAATAACAAGAGTTTCTGGAGATTCAAAGTTCATGAATAGTTACGGAGAAAATTCAAATGCATAGGGTTAAGTTAGATTTGGGGGATAGCTATTTTGTAATTATATATGTAATTAAAACATTTTGTAATCGTATATATAATTAAAATAATAAAGTAATATTAATTTTAAATTGAATTTTGATTGTCAAATTTTAATTAATTTAATTTTTATATGAAAGTCATATGTATAAATTTTACCATTTAAATTTTGTATTCTAATTATAAAGAGTTTTTTAAAATAATTATTTAAATTTTACGAGGACTTGAAAAGGGAGAATTTTGCGAAGGCACGGTGAGGGACGCATTCGGCGAGAGCACTGTGAGGGACGCATTTGACGAGGGCTCGGCGAGGGACGCATTCGAGAAGGGTTCGGCATGGGACGCATTCAGCGTGGGCTTATGGCTCTCGCACAGGCGTCGCCAAAATGGTCCTTCGCCGAACCCACGCCATTTGGCGTGAATAGTTTCAGAAAAAATTCAAATGCATAGGATTAAGTTAGATTTGGGAGATAATTATTTTGTAATTATATATATAATTAAAATATTTTGTAATCATATATATAATTAAAATAATAAAGTAACATTAATTTTAAATTAAATTTTGATTGGTAAATTTTAATTAATTTAATTTTTATATGAAAGTCATATGCACCAAGTCCTCCACCCACATTGACCACCTCGTTTACTCCCTCAAAGCCATTGTAGACTTCAAGTATTTTCTTCATAGTTATTTTAGTATGATCGTACATTGCTTTGTTGAAAACCTCATTAAATCTATTGTCCTTCCCTAGGTATTCAAAAACATGTAACTCGTGTGCGCTATTGAATGGTATTCCCCCCTCAAGAACCGCATCCGCTAAGTGATACCAAAGGAAGAATAAAAACTTAGCCGTGGCAATTAATATCGCAGTAATATTATATATCACTCTCCATCTTATCATCATTTCCTATATAATATATTTTTATCATATATACAAAATATTTAATATTTAATACATAAATTTTTAACATAGAAAGAGGGATGAAGGGATAAAATAAAACATTAATTAAATATAAATCATTGATGAAAGACAACCAAAATAGTAAAATGCAAAATAGACCATAGAAATATGCATACCATGTCTGTATGTACACTTTGTCGAACTGAAGGGACAATAAAGGAGACAAAGAAACACCATCTTGATTGCGAATATAATTTCTGGATATAGGGGCCAAGCTATACAATCTCTTGCTATGTCCATCTTCATCAGAAACAAGTGTGCAGTGGAGGAATGAGTTGCTAGTAAGGAAGCGCAGTATCCTACCATGCAAAGAACAGCACTGCCAGGTGAATGCATTGCTTTCAAGAAATTATCTTCTTCATTTGAGATTTGGATTTGATCTTGACTTGATCCCATTTTCGAAAATTACTTGATGATGCCAGAAATTCACAAGTCAACGATGATGGATCACCAAATTACCAAAATTATGATCTCATCAATGGTAGTTGTATTCCTATATTGAAGAATCTTGTACTTTCACAACAAAAAAAATAGAATTTTGCGAGAGACGTTCCTTTCACCGTGTCGTCGCTAATTTAGAATTTATGACAGCACGGTGAAGGGAATTGTCCGTTAGACACGAGGTTATCGCCAAAATCGTTTCCCTCACCAAACCGTCATTGTTTTGGCGACAGCTTGAAAACTATCTCCATCCCGTCTCCAAATCCACCCTCACCAACTCCTCACCATCTTTTCCCGTCTCCAGGCCGTCACTACAGTTTGCCGTCACCGACCCCTCGTCAATTAGAGCTGTCCCAAAACTATCACTAAATTTCCCATCGCCAAGCCCTCGCTAACGTTTCTCTCACCCGGCTGTTACCAATGATTGTTGTCACCAAGCACTCGCCAACTTAACCCCTCACCAAACTGTCACAAAAATTGTCGTCGCCAAGCCATCGCCAACCTTTCCCCTCACCAATCCGTCACTAACCCTTCCCTTCATCAAGCCCTCACTAACTTAATCATTCCATCTAATTAAACTGTCATAATTCCTTCAAAAAATTTTGAATATCATCCCAAATTGAACATATTTGATATATGAAATTCATTTCAAATAAAGTCGCAAATACGATATGCTATATCTATTTAAAATATAGCCGGCTATTTAAAACTGTAATAAAAAGAAATGTCCTGTATATGGTAGTGTATTAAACATCAAACTACAGGGTTAACATTATAACAAATTATTCTCCATCTTCATCACTATGTGAAGATGAAGAATGTTGCTCTTTAGGTTGACCACATACTTTTGCGTAGAAAACTTCTAACACTTCGTTCTGCTTCTTTATTTGTTGCTAAAGTTGAATGATCAACTCGTCCTGACTCTCGATCCGCTGGTGATGACTTTGTACAGTATTATTCAAAGTCACTGTGGCTCTCGTAACGGCGCCATTCAGTTATTCATCTGTGATGACACGCCAAGGCTGGGTTGCAGTGTTTATGACAGACTCAACTGAAACCTGAGAACCTACCCCATATATCCGACCTTTGCGTGGTAATCCGACAGCCTGTAAAAATATTGCATTCTCATCCACAGGCATGGGGTTTGAGTCTGATTCAGATGCATTCCTAGCCGTTTGAAACATTTCGTCGTAACGAGCCTACGAAGTCATTAGTAACAAGTTAGTATTACAAAACTGATTTGTTGCACAACCAAATATTTCTCAGCTACACAAACTTAATATTGAAACACACAATATTCAGGTACTATATTTGTCTTTAATGCATTTACTCGTCAATAAAAAAAGGGTCAAAGTCTCCTCTGTATTTCGCACTTTTCTCAATAACCTGTTTGTGAATAAAGCCAACCTAATACACTGTATCCAAACTCATATAGTACCACATTTAACCTCAACATATTAATCATGTTCTACTACCACCCTAATGAGACATCTCTAAATACATGAGACAACACAACATCGGTAAAACAAGTAACCATGTTCCATTTGTGAAATGTCTGTTCACCGTGTAGCTACATTCATCCTCACACATCACTAAGTATGTTTTCCCTTTGGAATAATAGCTTTAACAATTACAAATACTTTGCAAAAACAACAAACCTTTTTTGCAACACTGTGAATCCCAACTTATCTTCAACATAAACCCTATGCATTGCTACCTCTTCCAGAAATATTATGAATAATACATATCATAGTCTGCTCGGCCTGAGAGTCTGTGTACGGTCCGTCAGCCCCCTTGCGATGAGTTTTCTTGAAAACCTCCGCATAAGTCACTATCCTCCCTAGTTCTTTTTCCTACAATAGCAATTCAGCAAATCAACCTACATATAATTGTGTATTTTGGCGAATTTTTATTCGTACACTAAATTTACATACGTAACCAAGATTGTATTACTAAATGAATACCATTCTTCTAGCTGCCTCATGGGTTGGGATTGAACCCAAATGGTGAGTAGAAGGATTGGCCTTTCGATTGTCTGAATTTCTCTTTGAAATTTTCTGTCATTCTGGCCTTTGTCATAGCTCCAGCATTTGGTTCCATATGTCAAGTGGTATGAAATCTGGCTTTTTCGTTCTTGTTCGTCCTTTGTTTGTCAAATCTGAAATTCGGCGTCATGCAGTAGATTCAAAGTTGTGCCAAACTTGAGCTTCATCAATTGGAAGCCACTTGTACTCCCTCTGAAAACGTTAATATTATCATCCATATAATTCAACAATTACAATGATAATTGTACAATAGTTTCAACTCATATATATTGCTTTTGTATTTCATACCTTGAAATATTCGATCCATAATTTTCTTGTATCACTTGGGACCTGTCTATATGTCAACCACGGCTCTACATACCTGGCACGTAGAGCTCTTGTAACACCTTTGACGGTGTTATATGGATCCCATCTATACAACATAACATAATTCAAACATGTATAATAGGGTAAAAAAAAAAAGAATATTTAAACTTCAAATTTGAACTAGTACATACCCATTTCTTACGACCTTCACATAGCGTCGCTTGTCATTTTTTCATACCGTAAAGTCGGCTAGAGATTGGAATCCATAAAATTGCCAATCTTCGATACCTGCAGCCCGTCTTTCAGCCGCGTGCGAGGACTTAGGCATATTAGAAAATTGCGCACCACCGGGCATTGAAGAGCCATCACCATCTAAACATAAATCCTCTAACTTCTGTGGCAATCCAGCTGATGAACAGTGTTGTGCATTATGATTGGTGGACGTGGCCTGTACATATGGCTGCTCTTGTTGGGTCTGTGTATCGTCTGGGAATCGATGTTGCATTCCCACTGATAAATTAGATGAACCACGCCCAACTACCACAGGGACATTGCCAGCACCATGGTCAGCAGCAGTATGTGCACTTGTAGATCCACGACCACTCACAAGATGTGCACGTATAGATCCACGACCACCCAATGGCATAGCGTCATTGGGTCCAGCCGGAGTGAAACGCTGCGTCTCGGGCACCATGCCCGGTGTATGAGTCGAAGATGTCCTCTTTCCTAACAAACTGCTCTGCTTCAGTTATTTTTTCCCCTTGTGAGTTGGATCTTCACCGTTTCCCATTGTCTGTTTTGACACAATAGAATTAGAATATATAAATAATATATATTGACTGAAAAAATATAATTATGTAACATAACATACCATAACTGTCATAGATCTATGTATAACACTTGGAATCACTGATTGATCAATTGAAATAAAACCATGAAAAAATATTTTTTTCTAACCTATGTTTTTTTCAAAAATCATCATTTCCCTCATTGTCACCATCATGATTGTGGAACGTTGAATATTCCTCCTCTTCTTCCTCATCCTTATCATCATCGTCATTGTTATCATCGTCGTTTTCATCATCATGTGGGTCATAATCATCATCATCATCGTTGACATCATCATCATCACCATCATCATTTGTTTCATGCTCATCTTCTTCGTCATCTACATATTCTTCTACGTCTCCATGTTCGTCATTAAGATCTTCTCTTGGAGTTTCAGTGTATACATCCGAATAATTAATATGTGAATTAGAATCAATATCATTTGGTTCCACTGTGGCCACATTTATGTGATCCGATTAAAAACTTGTGTTATCATCCACATCTATCTCCTGCCTGTCTATGTCATAGAAATGTCTTGGACGGATTTTAACGACGGCCACCCAATCCACTCGTTCTCTCTTGGCCCCTGGATATACACAATAGTACACTTGTTGGGCTTGACCTGCCAAGACAAACGGTTCATACTTGGGATATCTTTTTTTCATGTTCACCTCAACCAATCCGGTCCTGTGATTCGACTTCACACCTCTATCATTTGTGGTATCATACCAATCGCACTTAAAAAGAACAAGTCTTGTATGTTGCAACGTTGGATTAGGATATTCAAGTTCAATAATGTCTTTCAATACCCTATAGTACCCTATTTCCCTAGTTGTACCATCGTCTGTACCTCTTACGAAAACTCAACTATTGTTCGTGAATTTTGAAGACCCATATTCGAACGTAGAGAACCTATATCCGTTTACCATGTATCTACACCATCTGCAGGCCTTTTTGTGTGGCCATTTGGAGATATATTTCACACGATCGTCTACGTCATACCTATCTCTTAACTGTAATACGACTACATTTGGTTAATACTCAACTGGTAGTGCCCTTAATGAATAGGCAGAAATTGCATATGTACTGACCTGGCCATATAACCATCTCGGGAAAGATCTGCCAATATGCGACTATCTATCTCTTTGGTTAATAGGGTCGTATTGTTATTCCAAGTCTTCCTCAAACAATCTGCAACAATTCGTAAAGCTTCTCATTAAAAAAAAGTGTAATAATCCCAACGGAGGAAATTGCATACCAAATCATTGCAAACATACCTTATATATAGCTGCACCTCTAGGCAATTCATGAGTACATATAAGTGTGCCAACAAGAGATTATACTCTGATAGTGAGATCTCTGCATCCGCCCCAATTGGACAACCCGGACAAGTAAATATAGATAAGTAACCCTCAGGATAATCTACCTTGTTATACTGGTTGTTTCGACCTAACCTTCTACTTTTAGTTGACACGTGTTGTTCAAAATAATATGAACAGAAAGTTGATGTCTCTAGGACGTGATAAGCTTCACAAATAGATCCTTCAACACGTGCTTAATTCTTAACTATCCTCTATAGCCTTGCAAAAACCTCTCGAAATGATACATCCACATATATTAAACAGGTCCACAGCATATCGCTTCATAAACCAAATGGACGGGTAAATGCTCCATTGAGTCAAAAAATACAGGAGTCAACATCTTCTCCAGTTTACACAGCGTCATGACAATATTATCTTGCATCATTTCCAAATTGGTTCTTTGCAGAGTTGAACAACATAGATTGCTAAAAAATAAACTTAGTTCAACAAATGTCTCTGAAGCCTGTTTCGGCATAAGCTTGAGCAATGCAATGGGAAGTAGTCTCTCCATAAAGATATGACAATCGTGGCTCTTCATGTGTGACATTTTCAAATCCTTTATATCGACACAATTTGATAAATTAGAAGCATAACCATCGAAAAATTTTATGCCTTCAACCCATTGTAGGAGCACTTTTCTCTTTTCTCTATGGAGGGTGTATACACCGAACTTGTTCGTATTGTCTTCGAATAATTCTGGACGATTACAAAAAGTGGACATGTATTTCCGAGCTTGAAGGTTGTCTTTAGTTTTACCCTTAACATCCATGATAGTATTGAAGACATTGTCGAAAATATTTTTCTCAATATGCATCACGTCTAAGTTGTGACGAACAAGGTGCGTCTTCTAGTATGGCAATTCCCAAAAAATACTTCTTTTCGTCCAATTATGATCTATACCAAACCCATCTAGCTTCTTGCAAGATCTCTCTTGGATTGTTGGGAAATTTTTTACCCATTTCCAAATTTGTTACCCAGATAATCGTGGTGGAGGCGTAGATATCTCGTGCCTATCCTTGATAAAAAAAATTTATGTCACGTCTTAATGCACTATTCTGTCGTAAAAATTGACGATGATAGTTGAAGAATGAAGGCTTCTTCCCTACTAGTAAGCAAAAAGCTCTTGACTTTTCCATGCAAATAAGACACGATAACCTCACATGTGTGCTCCATTCCAACAACATACCATAAGTCGGGAAGTCATTTATTGTCCACATCAAGACTGCCCTCAAACAAAAATTAGTCTTCACAGCAATATCATAACATAATGTTCCTTCAGACTATAAAGTTATCAATTCATCGATCAGGGGCTCTAGGTAGACATCAATATTCTTACCGGGATTCTTGGGACCAGGAATGAGAAATGTCAAAAACATTACAGGATCCTTCATGCACATTCATTGTGGAAGGTTATATGGGGTAATTATCACTGGCCAGCAAAAATAAGGTTGCGCATTTGAACTGTATGGGTTAAAACCATCTGAACAAAGGCCTAGCCAAATATTTCTTGGTTCTGAAGCGAATTCTGGATACACGCAATCGAAATATTTCCAAGATTCGACATCTGATGGATGACAAATATTTGTATCCTCCACATTGTGATATTTGTGTCGCGTCATGTGTCTTGCTGTAGCATTTGACATGTACAATCTTTTCAACCTTGGTGTTAGAGGAAAATATCTTAGCTGTTTGTGGGAAATAGGCTTGCCCCATTTTTTACCACCAGCTATATCCTTGAAACGTGCGTGGCCACAGCGCGGACAATTTTTCATGAGTCTCCGATCCTTGTAAAATAAGGTGCATCCATTTACGCAAACATCAATCTTCTGATATCCCAACCCTAATGGCTTGATTAGTTTCTTAAATCTATAAAGGTTTTCAGGCAAGTTATGATTCTCGGGCAACACTTCCATCAATTCTTCTATGAACTTGTTAAATAGGGAGTAGCTAGTATTATGCTCGGACTTCATATTCATGTATCGAGCCATGGCTGACAATTGAATAAGTTTTGCACAACCATTAAATAATGGCCTATCAGCGGCATTCAACAACTCAAAAAATTCATGTGCTTACATGTTGGGTTCTTCATTAACCTCAACATTGTGATCGTTGGTCAACTGCGGACCGACAACGTCACAAACCAATGTTCTGTAATTATTTGTTTCACCAACAAATTGCCCTTGATCGTACGTGAAAGTTTGTGCACTTGGATCATAATTATTGTACATGTGTTCCCCTTGTGCAATCCATTGATAGTAAAAATACATAAAACCCTTCTGATACAGATGATTAACCATATTTTCTGATGTTTGAAATTTTAAGTTCTGGCATCTTACACATGGACATCTTATTTTGTTGCCATTCATTTAATAATGTTGGTTGCTTGCGAAAGACACAAAATCCGAAACACCTTTGATAAAGGCCTCATTGAGATTACCATCAATCCATTTTTGATACATCCATTCACGATTTGACTCCATGAATAATCCTCTGAGCAATTTGATAACTGTTATTGCACTTTACAAATTACGTAATAGGTTATTAATAGAGATCTAATACATTCTATGAGTAGGCATTAGCATGCAAAAAACTTCACAACATGACAAATATATACAATAAAATCACCCAACATTCAACATATTATTCAACGCATAACAAGTTCATCATACTATTTTGTAACTTAAAATTGATAAAAAAGATAACATTTAAATTAAAGTTGAGAGATATTATTCAAATTGATAGAAAACATGAACCTTTTTATACGAATATAACAAGTTCAATTTGAAATTTCTGAAAATACAGAAAAATTTATCATATTAGCAAACATCCTGTCTCCAAATATAGAAACAAAAAATATATGAATAAAATCTGCAAGTCGAAATATTGGATGTCATGCCCCAAACCAAACCCCAATATAGAGGTAAAGTTCGGACGTGACAAACGGACAGAGTCTCCTCTGTAGCGTAAATAATCCAATACCTATACTCAAAAGATTTCCACATCAACAGTAATATACAATACTCAATGACATTCACTTAGTTGAATTGATAGCATAATGAACTATGCAAATTCGCCACAATACAATCTGAAAGGTTACGCAACATAAATTTGTGACAACTCAAGTTTTATTTAATATTAGAAAAATACAAGTATTTTATAGTTTACAATTATCCGAATTTTATACCAACAACCACAAAAGTTTGTAAACTATATAAAAGAATTATAAATGTTTTGCAAAATATAATACTTTAAAACAATTAATTATAACCAAAAAATAAGTAATTAAACTGGAAAATAAAAAAATAACCTAAATATTAGAACAACAAAATTTTTATTTCAACAATAACACAATCTAAAAAAAAATACATGATAACCACACAAAAAAAATCAAAAATTTTTTTTAAAAAAACCTAATAAATCCGAAGAAAAAACCTACATTCATATAAATTTATAGTTTAACAATAACACAATCTAAAAAAAATACATGATAACCACAAAAAAATAATTTGGAGAATAATCCGAAAATAAATAAATAAAACCTATTAAATCCAAAAAAAAAACTATATTCATATAAATTTATAGTTTAACAATAACAAAATAAAAAAAAAATACATGATAACCACAAAAAAATTAAAAAAAATAAAAATCCAATTTTTTTATAAAAAAAAACCTAATAAATCTGAAAATTAAAAAAAAAAACCTACATTAATATAAATTTATAGTTAAACAATAACACAATCTAAAAAAACATACATGATAACCACAAAAAAAAAAATTATAAAAATCCGAAAATAACAAAAAAACCCAAATAAATCCGAAAATAAAAGAAAAAAACATACATTCATATATCTTGGTTATGTATATTTTACATATTCATAACAACCACAAATTTCATAATCTATACACATATTATGCATAGGTATACATACATATACATATATATGTAAAATACATTCATTTACATAAATATACATACATTTACATAAATATTTATGTATAGATTCATGGGGGAGGTGGAGTTTGCACAGATCTATACATACATATACATACATATACATACATTTACATAAATTTACATATACATATATATATATAAATCACATATATAAAAAGAAAAAGAAAAACACTATTACCTCAAAATAATTGGTGGGAAGAGGTCTATAGAGGGGTGGGAAGGTGGGGGGTAGGGTTGTTTTTCGCCAAAAGGGTGGGGGGTTATTGCTAAAATGAAATTAACAGAGGGCTGTTCGTCAACCCGCTGTTAATTTTAATTGGGCGACGGCCCGGTGTGAAACCGGGCCGTAGCCCAATTAATAGAGGCCCACATCGTGGGCCTCTTGGAGACGGGCTACCAGCTGGTCTCCAAATTTATTGGAGACGGGCAATCAGCCTGTCTACGGGAAAGTAGCCCGTCTCCAGTCAGCCTCTTAGAGACGGGGCCTTTCCCGTCTCCATTGGAGATGGGGAACAGGCCCCGTCTCCATTTTGGAGATGGGAAACAAGTCCCGTCTCCAAATACAGAGACTGACTGAATTTTTTTTTTTAAAATTGAAAATAAAAAAGTAAAATTTAATCAACATAAATGCGTAAAAAAATTTAATAAATGGGCAGGGTGTATAAATGGAATGTATTGTTTTATTAAAAAAATAAGACATATAATTGTTGAAAAATTATAAATTTTTCTACATAAAAAAAATGTATGCACGGTGAAGAAGAGTTAATTTACTTCCTATTACATATATTAAACTTTAAACATTAATATACTGCATTTTGTGTATGTCGTGATTGAGTAACTCCACAGCGCTTTACCTACTAAATTGTATGTCGTGGTTTTTTGGATTTCATAATCGATTTGACAAATCGATGTAGTTATCGTAGTAAAACTCTCGCACATATAGAGAAATTAATGATTTTACCATGGAAATTAATGTTAGTGAAAACGAACCACAATTCATAATTTGCTGAAAATAATACCATAAGAGTCAATATATATGGCGACCAGTTGCCAAAAAGTTTTCTTATTGGCTATTCATAGTAGCCAATAATTTGCAACTTTACTATTCACAGGTACGAAGAGTCACATGTAGATGGAGCCAATAATTTGGGGAAGAGCCCTCACCAAGCCCTTACCAAATTGTTAACCACTTTTACTTCTATATAAAGAAATCACCGTGCTCTTGTTGGGTCTTCCATCTTTCCCAGACAGCTTAAATTTAGTGCATCCGCATTACTTATCAACGATGAGTAAGGAGATTTAAGGTCAGTGGGTTACCATTAAAAAGGAAGACCACACAACGAAATGTGAAAAATCGAAGGCAAGCAGCAGCAGAGTTGCAGGTCGATTTGATCTAAACGAACCACCAAAGGAAGAGGGTTACATTTCTAGAGCTCAACACCAACAAAGGAATGTGGATCAAATATATCGCATCCTTTTGCCGAAGTTGTTCGAGTGAAAATTATGTAAAAAACTAGTAGTTAAGGTTAATAAAATGTAATTCCACAATTTGGATTTGTGTGTGTATCTTATTAATCGGTTCTTTTGTATGGTGATAACTCAAGTTAACCGTCCGATAATGTAAGCACACATTATCTTATGTACTATACATGAAATAAAATCATGTAGTTTGCACCACATATTATCAAATTTATCTCATATTGTAGTTAATATCTATGTAGAACATAGTATTTTATTACTAACTCACGTCGTTTATCAGTATTTCACGTTAACAATCCATGAGTGAACTAGTACTGATTCGGAAAAAATATGGTTACACATCGATGTCCCTCAGTGTTTGGAGGCATCAATAATTTATAAAAAAAAATCAAAGACTGTAATTGAGCTGGATCATTGTTTATGGTGACGGCATGGCGACGGACTGTCATCGTACAGTCACTGTCCCGTCTCCACATACCGGAGTCGGATAAACTTGTCACCGAGCCGTCACCAAATTCGTGACAGTCGTAGATTGACCATCATCGAATTGGAGACAGGCACCAAAGTCGTCTCTATCTGTGACGGCTTGGTGACGGGTGTTTTTGTCTGACACTGGCCCGCCACTGTCCCGTCACAAAAATATCGTCAACATTTTCCTTCACCGTGCCATTGCCAAAATGGTGACAGTTTGGCGACGGCCCGTCGCATAATCCAGCTTTTTTTGTAATGTTTAAATAATTTGAAATAAATAAACAATATTTTATATGTTATTCATCATATGAGACAAGTCCAAACTCCAAAAGTGTAATAGTAAAGTCATAATCAAGGGAATTGATGTTTATATGTACTTTAGATACAAGTATATTGGTTAATTTAAACAGAAATAAGAAATTGTACATATAAGTAGGGATAGGAATGGGATGGATTATGCTGCTGCTATCTCCAAATGGGGAGAGAATAAGGTGAAAAATGAAAAATGAGGTGGTGGGTCGGGATTACCGCATCCCCCGCCAGGTATTACTATACCCCCACATGCATACAAGTTATTTTTATTCTTTTTGTTACTAAAATATATGTAGTAAAGTCAAGATAATAAATATATAAAAGCCTTCAAAATGATATTCGACAAAGTTCAATTAGAAGTTTAGATGAAGAGAACGATGACTCAAAAGAAATTTATAATTATTCTTCTAATAAAAAAACTACAAGTCATTACTTAGTTTTACGACCATTACATGAATACCTTCTACTCATTGTTTGTCATGGTGAGTCTAAAGAGATATGTTAGTAGTTTTTAGCCGTAGTTTAAGATAGTTTTAAAAATTCAATTAAGGTTGACATCTTGAAGATTTATGATTTGTAAAAATAGAAAATATATCAATATTCAAGAGTAGATTGCAATTACTACTAATATGTGAACAACCAATAAAAATGATTTTATAGTTATTGATTTGCATCTAATAACACAAAAAAAATATGTATATTATTTATCCACATGTAGTTCTGATACATAATGGCTTTGGTCGAAACTTGTTTTAGATGTTTGAAACTCCATTGTGATAATGTTGTTTTTGCCATCTAGTTACAGGCATACACTCAATATGTAATTCATATTTTACTTTTATTTAACAACTATATGTATACTCATTATTTATTATAATTTTCAATCTATGATGGAAGTTGTGTACTTTGAATTAAACTTAATGTTGCATGATTTAAAATAATAAGAAAAAACTTGTAGATAATACTCATTCTCCAAATGGGGTTAGGGATGGAGTAGGAGTGAGGGATGGGGATGAAGGACTTCAAAGCGGAGGGGTGCTAGAGTGACTTTTCCTAGGTGAAATTCAATGGATCATAATATTTCACATTTATATGGGTAAAGTGCACAGGACCCCCTATACTTTTAAAAAAATGCATACTATCTCCCTTTGCTTTTAAAACTAGCAAACACATTCCCTGTAGTTTTTTAAACATAACACCATTGCCCCCTCCATCAGTAAAATGTTTATATTTAACAACAAGTTGTGGAACACACACCTACTTTGTAATTGTGCCTGATGTTTTTTTACTTTTGGTAATAAAATATGTTAGTTCAATTACCAAAATACCCTCTCCTTGATTTATAAAACTTATTACAACACAAAATAGATACATCTCAATTACCAATATTTTCCTTTACTCTTTTTTTTCCTTTATTGTCATGATGGAGGATGAGTAAATGGTTCTTTTTTTTTTTACGATCTATTTGTTATTTCATAGTTTAAAAAATTAATCGGACTTGGTTTGGTCAAATGTAAATCTTATTAGTCCTCATAGAGCAAAGGATGGAGTAATCTTCATCCATTTCGAAATCGGAACATAGTGACAATTCATTCTTTCTTTTTTAATTCGAAACACGAATAAAAGTCATACTCATTTAAGAGTGATTTGTTTCTCTCCACTTGCGTTATTAGTTGTGTCTCCAAATAATAATAAAAGTATGAAGCTAAAGGACGAAATTGATTTTCACATTATATATTGGACCAAACATTGTTATGGATGACAAGTTACATCAAGTTGGAAATAAAGATAACCCATCATTGTCCACTGCTTGCTCATTTCTTCCATTATAGTGTTAAGCTAGAATACAAAGAATTAGAAGCCTGCAAGTGATCCCAAAGTAACTAGCGCATACAGTACTTCATAAATATATTTACTATAAATTTAGTAAAACGTAGCAAATATTTCAGAAACTCACAAGGTCAATCCTTTAGGCATGAAAGATTGGGCTTGATTAAATTGATTGGTAGAGTAAACTTAGGGGTTTCTCTTTTTTTTTTTTCAATCAGGTAAAATCAAAGATGGTAAAAAAAGTTTAAAATATATGATAATATTTTTATTAGATAAAAAACAAAATACATAAAAGTCAATATAAGGGCATTTAACCGTTCAAAAGAAAAAAAAAACATAAGGGCATTTAAGTTATTTTACGCAATCCATTAAATAAGTTGACGGAAAATTAGCGAGGGGGCATGTGTGCTATGTTTCAAAAACCATAAGGGAGGAGTTTGCTAGTTTTAAAAGCATAAGGGGTAATATGCACTTTTTTAAAAGTATAGGGAGTCTCTGTGCACTTCACCCTATTTATAATATAAAAAAACTGTAGTGGAGAAGATCCAATCCCAACAAAATATATATGCATTTGTTTTAGTCCTTATCCATGTGAACATTTCATGAAACTTGTTTTTCCAAAATGTACCAAATCTTAAGATATGAAGTAAATTTTCATCTGGCCCTCTTTCTTTTCCTCTTTTTGTTCCTTCTTGAGCCTAGTTCATCTTTTATTCATACAATTCACACATCTTATTCCTCATACAAGACAAGCTCAAACTCCGAAGAATAATATGTAATTGAAAATCTTGGGCATTGATATGATCAGTAAATAATTTAGATAAAGTATATTTTAATTTTAGTTAAATGGAAATAAAAGAATGTGCGCATATGCGCATGTCTAGATATTTCAAATACAATGGGTCAGTTAAAAAGAAAAAAATAAAGAAATCGAATATGACACCCTTTTTTTTTTTAAGTAAGGATAATGCCAAAAGCTAAATATTAATTACTCTTGAGGTAGACTTGTTAGAAAATTTTATGAAATGTGGGCTTACATTAATTAATTATTTTGGTTTTCATAAAACAGGTTGATGAATAATCCTTGAGTGGTAAGCCCTTACGTGATCATGCAGTTATTAGGCTTAGCATCTTAGTTATTAAAAGTCTAGTTGGGCAGTTAAGTGTAGGCTATTTATTTTACTAAAACCCATAATGAGAGGGCCCAATAGAACTCCTATTTAAGCTATGTCTTCTCTCTAACCCTAACATGCATGGAAAAGAATCTTACATATTTCGTAGTGTTATCCCGAACTAATCCCATTGAAAACTGCCAGAAAGCAAGGGGATAGGGAGGAAGACATAGTATGCGTTGTACTGCACAACATTTCGTCAAATCCATGGAGTAAAAAGTATGTCTATTTGTCTTTTATATTTGATGTTCTAAATTCATATATAAATCCTGAAAATGTTGTTATGTTGTGAATCATTATTATGTCATGAATAAATTTTACAGGACTCGCTCACTCTATCCTTCTCCACAAGTACAAAAAGTTGATGGGGAAGTTGTGTTATGACAACCCAAATTCTGACGGAGCTCATAGTTGATAAGTCAGTCTATACATTTATTTATTTTTTGGAAAAAAAAAAAAAAAAAGATTATAGTATTCATGACGTGAGAAAATATCTCTATAATTTTTTTAAAAAGGTATGAGGAAACTGTCACGTACCACAAGACCGATGATCAATTGAACCACAACTTGAGAATCGGACCAATATGTAGAGATATTGGATGTCCATGCTTTCCGCTCTTCACAACCGTACCCTTCCCAAAGCTTAAACTACTCTCTCCCGCGTCTAGAGAACTTAAATAGTGGGGTATCACTCTTCCGAACAATTTTTTGTTGACTGATGGAGTCGACCAACAACATGGATTCCAAAATATAATTAAAGCAGGCCAATGAATGTAGAGTGTAACCATTACAAGTTGTCGAATTTTCTAAGTCTTAATGTGATCTCAAGTTAGCGAGAAAAAGAAAAGCAAAGTGGTCCAACTACACCACATGATCCACCAAAGGAGAAATTGCGCAAATAATTCATATTATTTCTAAAAAAATTTAAATTTATCGTTATTGTTTAAAATTAATTAATTTAGTCTCTACTATTTTTTTTTAAAAATATCAATTCGTCCATATTATTTTTATATAAAATTCAAATTAATTTTCAATGTTTAAGTGAGCTTTCTTTGTGAGTAGAGTGTATGAGATTACACTCATTTTCATCACATGTATTTTGAATGTTTAGTTGACCTACTAAACGAAGATAAGAGAAAAAAAAAAAAAACTTTGTTATATTGATGAAATCAATCAATTGTTTTGAACTCGCTCATAATATTATGAGAAAATAAGTATTAAGAGAGAATCCAAGTACAATGGGATCGTCCAGCTAGCCATATGGGTTCCAACATATAATCAAAGCAATGATAAAAAGAGTATAACCGTGACAAGTTTGCCACGGTGGTCGTGATGAAATTGAAAATTAGGGCTTATACATATGTATGTATGTATATGTATTGGATCAATAAGTGAATGGTATGAAATAGAGGTTAGACTGGGAGAGATAGAGAAAGAAGGAGTTGATCAAGTAATCAATCATTCCATTAATGGTGTGGGGAGGAGGAGGTGGTGATAGTCGTGGTAAGGAGGAAGGGAGGAAAGAAAAAGAAGAAGGAAGAGAAAAAGGGAAATTTTAAAAAAAGAAAGAAAAATAAACTAGTTTGTGATTATCTATTTCAACAAATTATGTTTTAGCCCTTCTCCCTTAAATTTTTCTAACAAGAGCTAACCAATGTACTACATTCATGTTATTTTCAATGCTTAATGGTCATTTTAAAATTAAGAAAATTTCAATGGTCATTTTAAAACTAAATATAGGCTACAAGAATTCAATAATTTACTAAGAAAGAGATTCTTTAGTTGTACAAGTAGTCACTTACTTTTTGTTTTTCTATTTTAAATATTGCTTTCAATTTTCTATTTTAATGACGAGAATTAATCTCGTTATTTTTTGCACTCACAACGTAAAACATACCACTAAGCCTTTAGTGGTATTTAGTGTCAATCTTCCCAACATTTCTTTGTGTACTGAAATCGTCCAGCCATATATAATCCATAATATAATCAAAGCAGGCCAATGAATGTGAAGTATAGGATAACAAGTTATCGAATTTTTCTATCTTGTTAATGTGATCTCAAAGGGAGTTAAGCGGTTAACATAAAACATGAGAGGAGTTAATAGTTACTTTGTTGACAAACAACTTGCAAAATCCTTAATAAGCAAAAAGAATTAGAAAAAATAAAACTAAAAAAAGAATCGCAAAGTCACAACACAGGTATACCATGGCGAATTCTTCAAAAAAAAATTGTATCTTACACAATGAAATCTGATAAGTGAGATTTCGATAATAATATTTATAATTACTTGATTTATTATTTAAAGCAGTTTGGAGATTGAGATATCTGAAAACAGTATTTTTTATTATTATTATTTCTACAACAGTCACTCTTATTATTTACTAAAAAAAAAAGAAAAAGAAAAAACAATCACTTTTATTAGATGGAAAACATTGGACAGTACTGGAAATCACAATAAAGAAAACTGAAATTTTTCAAAGACTATGAACATGACTTTTTTCGTATGGTAAAAAATCAGTTCTTGTACAACTCCATGACCCAGTAATGATATACGGGACAAATAGGTTTAAAAACAGCAAATCCAGCTTCTTTTGCCAGGGTTTCAAATTCTTTCTTTGTCCTCTCTTTCCCACCAGGATTCACTACCATCATACGTAAATCGAAGAATAACCCAATACTGGATACAGCATCACTCTCGGGGTACTCCGGTAATATTGCATCAATGATTATCAACTTGCCAGATTCTGGTAAAGCTTTCCAACAATTCTTCAGTAGCTTTATGCAAAGATCATCACTCCAATCATGAAGAATCCACTACAAGAACATACAAACAAACGTTGAAAACAATAAATAAATATAATAGTACAGAGTTCGGCCGCCTGAAATTAATTAAGATATCATGATTTATTAATCTGTTTGTAGATAATGTAATTGAAGAGTATCAATTATTATTCGTTGATTAAACAGATTTTAATATGCCAATTGTTTTTTGTATGGATATGCTGGAATTAGATATACTAACCTTCATGAAGATGACTTCTGCTGTTGGAACACTTTGAAACATATCACCTGCAACAAGCTCCACACCTAACACAAAAAAGCATTCAACACTTTCTTGTCAATCTTACATAAACACAATGGCAATAACTATCTGATAATTTGGGAAAATAATAATCTCAAGGTAATTATCTCGAGGCGAGTCGACATTTTGAATCACACGACGACATTGATTAGTCTATATCGCTATTTTTTGTGTACTAATCTAGACCGTTCAATCCGATTGAAAAGGGCACTTGAGTTAGATTAATTTGGATTTCCAACTCTAAAAGAGAGGAAGAAAAAAAAAAAAAAAATTGTATGTACCTGGATAAACAGGTGCATCTTTGATTACATGGGGCAAATCAAAGTTAATACCCTTTATGTTCGGGTGCTTAGAGAGTATACGGGATAGTGATGCACCAAGTCCACCACCAACATCCACCATCTCTTTTACTCCTTCAAATCCATTGTAGGCTTCAAGAACTTTCTTCATGACTATAGAAGTATGATTGTACATCCCTTTATTAAAGGCCTCATTTAATCTACTATCTTTGCCTACATATTCAAATGCGTGCATCCCATAGGCCCTGTCGAATGCCATTCCTCCCTCAAGAATTGTATCTTTCAAGTGATACCTAGTATAGAAAACACCCATACAATTAGTGTTGGCATAAATAACACAATAACATTATCAGGGATAGCAATTACGAAAAAGTTATGATACAATTATTCGATTTTCACATTCAATAGCCTAAATCCTCTCATCGTCACTGTAACACGATAATTTCTTGATCTGCCCTTGCTTTACCACCATTATTTCTTTAATAATGTTATTATGTTATTAGAGGATCAGAAATTCTTATTGTAACTAGGGAAATATGTCTACATGTATACAAATTTATTGAAGGATGATAGGCAATTAATATATGAATTAGTTAACGGATCAAAGAAAGTTATACCAAGGCTCCATAGCCACTTTGTCCATCTGAAGGGCCAAAAGAGGAGAAAGAGAAACGCCATCCTGATTGCGAACGTAAGCTTTGCAAACTGGTGCCAAGCTATATAATCTCTTGACATGTCCATCTTCATCAGTGGTGAGATTGCATATTATATAGGATTGGCTAGCCAGGAATCGCAGAATTCGATCAAGTATCACAGGCGCTTCAGGGTTTTTCGTAGCGAGCAAGAATGCAATTTCATCTGCAGAGAGTTGAGCATTTGGACCAGCTTTTGCCATGAGCTCGAATAAGTCAAGTTCAATAGCGGTTCTCAAGACCATGCAAAGAACTACACCAGTTGGTGTCTGCATGGCCTTCAAGAAATTTTCCTCTTCATCACTCATTCTCATTTGGTATTTGATTGAAGCCATGGGCAATATAGAGAGGTTTCACCTGTGGAAGATGATGAAGAGGCTGTTTTAATTCATGGAAAGCTGTATGTGACTGTATTAGGTACCATGTATCGACTATATTTATAATGACAATTCTCTACGATGCATCTAACGAGTTGAAGCTATTATTGACAACCTCGTCTACCTACGTGTAGGTGGGATTCGTTTTTTAGTCTTACACGCATGAATAGTTTTATTTGTTTATTAATGACCACTCCATCTATGTGCAGCCGTGCAGGTGGGATTCTTTATTGAGCATTACATTCAAACAATTTCAATCTTTTTAATTGAATGGCAGTACGATCTGAAACCAAGACCTTTAATAAATTGGGTTATAATGTCATATTAACAATCAACTCATTTAAAAATTTAAGCTGTTAAAAATAAAGTATTATACATATAAATATGTATTCAACAATAAGGCATTAACAAAATAGAAAAACTTAAGTCTTCGGAGGAAGATGTCAATTTATTCCATCCAATAAGGAGTTTTGCAGTTATTAGTCCTTATCAATGAGGATTCTGGATATCCCACTTTTGTTTGGCGATTTCGTTTCACGATGTCCTTAAACCTAAGCTGTCTATTTCTAATAGAATAACAACACTTTTTTTTTTTAATTCAGGGGGGCTTAAGGTCATATAACGTAACTAGCAAGATTTAAACTCGTAATTTTTTGCATGTACAGCTAATAATATTATTATTGGACCAAAACCCTATTGAAAGAGTCATTTGTAATTTTTCTAGTTAGTTGGTAGCTGGTTGTTGAATGTTAATAATATCTTGAAGCATGAGTCTTGTATTTCTAAGAGTTGAAAGTACTAAGTATTTTCCCTAGAAGGGTCTCTTAAGTATTATAAATATAATGGTCGTAAATATAATGAAGTAAGCCAAAAAGTTAAAGAAAATTCGTGCAGGAGCAGCAGCTCTGCATTTTCATTCTAAATCAAAATTCTCCTTTGTTCCTTTACACAAAAATTGCATATTACCTTCTCCTATATCACTCAAGTACAGTTTAAACTTTTAAATGAGATGATAATTTAACATAGTTTCAGAGTTTAAGTGTCAAAAGGTCATGGGTTCAAAACTTACTACCACCCATTTGAAAATATTAAAACTGTCCAAATGAAAAGTTCAAAAACTAACTCTGTCTGCACTTGTAAAGATTCAAAAATTAACTACATCTGCACTTAGAGAACACTGATTTTATTTTGAGAACATGGATCCTTCATACCCACATAATGAAATTCTATTGGAATACTTTCTCTCTCTAAAAATGAATATTATTATACTTGGGCCATTTCAATGTACGGAAATGCTATTTCAACGCTGATATTGGTTTACACGATTCTTAAAAAATTGATTCTTTATTCTACTCTCCGAATACTAATGTGTTTCTTTGGTCAAGTTGGCCTTCAGCCAAGAAAGAAACGTTTTGTGCAAGAGTCTATTACATTTGGCAGAAAAGAAATGAAAGAATACATGATACTAGTATATGTTTGGAGGATCAGATTATGGAGAAGATTTTTCTTAATATTAGAGAAAATATAGCGTGATAAAGTAAGTTTGCTAATCGCGCACAGAATAGAACCCTCTGTTTTGTTTGACATATTATAGATAGATTGATGTAAAGATCTCATTGTTTATTTTGATATTTTTTACTGTTAAATTAAATGATTACTTACTTAACCAAAAAAAAAAAAACTCAACAAGCAAACTCTTTGCCAGGAACCTACTTAGACTACAATATTTCATGGGCTTTTTTTTATTTTTATAATTGAGATCAAAATTGTAGTTCTAATTCAAAAATTTTGATTACAAGAAATAGTTATCCGATAATTCTATTCAACTCTTGGAAATGGATTTTCTTTTACAATAGAAGTCAAATGTGTGATTTAAATTCAAAATTTTTAATTATAACAAATTAATATTCGACCATTCCACCATTCTTGAGTGTATATTCAATGGTTATTCGGTGGACGGGAAACTTGTATCTTTTGGGGTCAACTGTTTTGCAATTGATAGTGCGTTTCTTGCTGCAAGCACAGTGACAACATCATGGCCAAATTGTAATTGGAATAAGTACGTTGGTCGGTAGGTGAGTGCATAAGTTTCTTTCAGAGTCGTTCAGACATCAACGAGTTCGTGCGATATTGTAGTGGGATGGGGCGAGGGATTCATATGTTGACTTTGGACCCGTTGACTTTTGAAAGATTTCAAGTTCAAGAACTTCATCTTGTATGTGATACTTAATTTTTTTTTACCGGTACAATATGAACTCAATATAATCCTGCCCAAGATAAAATTTTACGCACACATAAAGAATAGGAAAAAGCAAAAGAAAAATTCAATTGTGGCTCTTAAATCAAGTTTTGAGAGAGTTTGTTGTTATGGACTCTCCTCCTCTAATTTTTTTATTTATTTATTTAGGAAAGCCTTAAAATTATACAACGTAACTTGCGAGATTTAAACTCGCAATCTCTCATATATATCGCGAGTAATTTTATCATTGGATCAAAGCCCTAATGGACCTCTAAGTTATTTTTACCCAAGGATAAGGACACTTATAACTTGAATAGAATAATTTGTATATTGTAGAACTTAGATGACAACATTTTTTGTAAAAATCATGTAACTATGGGGGTAGCCAAACAGTTGTACTAAAATTTTAAACTTAATATATATATATACACACTCATAATTTTTGTTAATACAAACCTTCTTTTCCGAGAGAAAATTTATAAATCACAAAGATATTACTTTACTAAAATTTTCTATGTAAGGTCATGTCAGCTCTTGGACCCAAAAAAAAAAAGTCCCTCTAATTTTTAATCGGCTTAAAGTAATAAATTCATGAGCTTCGTTTGCCAAGGCTACAAGCTTCTTTTGAGTCGTCTTCTTCTCACTGAGGTTGAAAAGTCAGGATAACAATGTCAATGAGAAGCTAATAATTTATTGTCGGAATATTTGGACAGTATTACTTGAATCACTATCACTTTACCAAATGATGGTGAAGCTTTTAAACAACTATTTTTAGAATACTTGGGCATTGTTACTTCAATCACTATCACCTTACCAAACGATGGTGAAGCTTTCCAACAATTCTTCAACAGCGTTGCCTCGAGAGGTATGATCCAGGTATAGTAGGGTGAAATAATTTTTACAAGATTGTGGATTTGACACTCTTCATTGTTTTGAAATTTTACTTTTGATTGACTTGATGTATGTGTGGAGGCACATCACTGCATCGAAAGTTTATTAATTGGTGATTAAATTTTACTGAATAATTCAATAATCGAACTCTACTACCCGTTAATTTTTCACGTCATACAAAAAAAAATTCTTCAACAGCTTTAGCCTGTAATCGTCACTCCAATCATGAAGAATTTACTACATCGTCATGCTTCAATGTTGAAAAGTGACAATTAGCAATAAGTTTTGATCACGAATAATTGGTCAAGACAAGTTATCAAATTCTATATCGTCTTAATGTGATCTCAAGTAAGCTAGCCAAAAAAAAACAAAGGTACCTTGACGTGATACACTACTACACCACATGAGGCCAGCAAAATATATATACTACATCTTTTTTTTAGTTTATACCTCATCGATGTGAACATTTCAAAAACCTTAAGAAAACATACCTAACTTTAAAAATAAAATAAAAATAAAAAAGTAAACTTTCAGCAGAAAGGATTTCAAGAAGCTCCAGGGATGTATTTTAATGCCATTAGTGTATATAGTGGCTGCAGCATCAATAGCTTCTCTTTTTTTTTTTTTTGATTCAAAAGGAGGGTTAAGATTATATATATATACAGATATAGCTAGCGAGATTCGAGCTTCTAACCTCTCGCAAACACTATGAGTATCATGTCTCTAGACCAAAAGGTTTTTGATAGCTTCAATAGCTTCTCTGACTCTATATCAAAAGTTAATGGAAAATGTTTGGGTTTGGCCAAACGACTCTTTATAATGTTGGAATTCATATGATGTAGATCCTACCATATTTGTGAGAGTCGTCGGATTCAATAACATTCCTTTAGTGGAAAACAGCTGACAAACCCCCCTTAGACCAACTCCAACAACTTCTCTATATATTTTTTATTCTACATATAGAGTATTTGGACTATTTCTCTACATATTTCACTCAAACATCTTCCCTACATTTAGTAAATTCCTAATTTCAAGAAATCTCTATTTTAGTTTCACTCCAACAACTACCATATTTTAAAAACTCTGTACTTTTGTTTACTCTACATGTGGAGATGTAGATATAAGTTTAGGGATTTGTTAGGCCAACTCTAATAGCTTTCTTATTTCTTTCCCTACATATAAAGATTTTGACTCATTTCTCTATATCTAAGGATTCTCTATTTCAGTTTCACTCCACCAGCTTCCCTACATTTAATCAATCTCTTATTTCCGGAAATCTCTATTTTTGTTTTACTCAATCAGCTTCCCTACATTTAATCAGTCTTTTTTTTTTTTGCCAGATAAATTTAGGGAATGTGTAAAGCATGGATTGAGCATCTCTACATATGAAGATATGGAGATGCTGAACATTAGTTGTAGGGATTCTCTACAAAGTAGGAAATTCCTAGAGAAGTTGTTGGAGACAAAAGTCTCTAAGATCTTCCCTACATGTAGAGATTTTAAACTTTTATTGGAGAATGCCTTATTGCATCTCCACATGTAGAGATGGTATGATTTGGATGTAAAGATTCTCTACATGTAGGGATAAGTGTAAGAAAATTGTTGGAGACCAAAATCTCCAATATCATCCCTACATGTAGAGAATATAGTGATTTAGGACACCTATTAGATATAGCCTTAAAAGCTTGAGCCTCAGTCTAATTGGGTATATTTAGGCTCACAAGATGGGATCATACCTACAAGGTGATGCAAAGCTCATTCTCAAAGCAATCATCGTGCAAAGTGATGCAGAGCTCATTCTGAAAACAATCAATTATCCTGACCTTGCAATCAGTTGGAATGCAAGGTGTATTGTGGAGGATATCAGAAAGATTGTGGCAGGATTCCCGACTCTTCGGTTCCAATGCATTACGAGAACAGCAAATCAGTGTTGTGATTGGGTTGTTAAAAGCAAATTTCGCAATGAGTTGCCTTTAGATTGGGTGTCCAACCCCCCTCCCCTGCTGTTGTATCTATTATCTCTTGATCTATACCCAACAGGAATTGGGTAACTTGTGTATTTTTTATTTCAATTAATGATATTTTCATTTGATCAAAAAAAAAAAAAAAATGGGATCATACCTGCACCAATTATGTTACTCACTGTTTCTCAAGAAGATAAAAACACCTTTTGTTTTTGTTCTTACAAAATAAATAAGGATTCTCTCATAATTTTATAATATTACAAGTAAAATTTAATGGGTGTGAATTATTTACATTATTTTATCATAACTATATCAATAATTTATCTCCATTTAATTTACTTATAATATTATAACGTTATGAACATACCCCTCAAAAAGTAAAATGCGTTCATGTGTATTATGTTCTATTTTGGGCCCTTCTATTTTATACACTTACCTACTTCGATTTATGATGCAACCTATGGCGGGATGAATAACGAGGAAGGAATTTGGAATAAATACTTACATTCTATTATTGTTACTTTTTTAATGGACTTAAATATTCATATATAATTTCATCCAAAAAAAAAAAATTCATATCATAACTAATATCAATGTCCACTTGACCCAGCCCACCCTTGTCAGGTTCATGGACGGCCAACAACTCTAACTGGACTATGTACTTTTTTCTTTTTTTTTGGCTCCGTTTGTTTGTTGTAAAATATTTTATTTGAAAAATATTTTTTTATTTTTTAATATTTGATTACACTAAAAAATTACTTAATCGAAAAATATTTTTTTATAACAGAACAATGTTTAGTTAAAATTAGTGGAAAATATTTTCATGCCCTTTTAGATAATAAAATATTTTTTACTCTTTCTACCTCACCTTCACCCATCCCAACCCAACCCCCGACCCTACCCCTACTCACATCACATTTTTAATTAATTATTAATAAATAAAAAAATAATTAATTTAATAATAAAAATTAATTAAATAAATAATAATAAAAATATTTAATTATTTTAATTTAATGACTAGTAAATTAGAAAATATATGATTAATAAAATTATATTTAATATTAATTAATAGTAATTAATTAACTAAATAATTAATTATTTGATTAATTTAAGTTTTTAATTCATTTAATAGCTATTTAACTAATTAATTATTTGATTAATTTAAGTTTTTTGTTCATTTAATAACTATTAATTAATTATTTATCTAATTTATAAAATTAATAATAATTAATTAAAAATTAATTAATCTAATAATAAGATTAATTAGATTAATTAAATAATAAAAAATATTTATTTCATTTAAAAATTAATTAATTTTAATTTAATGACTGCTAAATTATTAAATTAATAAAAAAATTATGTTTAATATTAACTAATAAAAAATAATTAACTATCTAATTAAATTGATATTTTTTATTTATTTATTAAATGCCAATTAATTATTCATCTAATTTTATAAATTAATATTAATTAATTAAATTATAAAATTATTAATTAATAATTTATTTATTATGTATTAGTTAAAAATTTATTGATTAATTATTTTTAAATTAATTAATAAATTAATAGTTTTAATTAATTAATTATTTAATTAATAATGATTAAGTATATTAATTTTTAAAAAATTAATAGTTTTAATTAATTTTTCACTATTACAGCCAAACACCAAAAAATGGTTTCCAATAAAACAACCAAACACCATAAAGTATTTTGTTTTTCAAAAAAATATTTTCCTTTGAAAATATCTTCTACTAGTAAATTATTTTACAACAAATAAACAGCGCCTTAACAAGTAATGTAAAATTATTTTTTTAAAAAGAAAAAGGGATTGTACTGGCGGATCGTGTACTTAATTGGCAATTACTTTACATTTTTTACTTTTTGAGGAAAAATATTCAAACCGCTGCCACCGTACAAAATAGTTGTCAGTACTACTGCTATAGCATGTAAATGTTGTTGTCTTTATGGCTCCGTTTGTTTGCCGTAAAATAATTTATTTGTGTAAAATATTTTTCGTGAAAAGTATTTTTTTAGAAAATAAAATATTTTACATGGTTCTGTTTGTTTGCCGTAAAATAACTTATTGATGTAAAATATTTTACTGGAAAATAAAATACTGAAAAATATTTTCTGGTATTTGGATGTACCGTAAGTTCGGTAAAATATTTTCTTATCCCAAAGGACATGAAAACATTTTATATAATTTTGTACTAGCCTCAATTGTTGACCGGAAAATATTTTATTGTTGACCAATTTTTCGGTGTTACCAAACATCGTAAAATTAAGAAAAAGCAGCCGCAATTTTTGACTGGAAAATATTTTACGGTTGACCAATTTTCTAATGTTACCAAACACCATAAAATTCAAAAAATATTTTTCGGTAAAATATTTTACAGCAAACAAACGGAGCCTATATATTGCTACTACTGCCATATATAAATGTTATTAAAGTAGTTGTCATTTTCAAAACTAGTCCCCTCTTGATAATATACTGAGAAGCGCGCAAGCAAACTAATATATTATTGTTATGTATAGCAATTGTTAGTGGCTTTGAGCCGAAAAAGCAAAAAAAAAAAATGGATCATTGATAGTAGATGTGTTGGAGCAAAGACTATTTGCTATCTTATTTTTTCACCCAATTTAAAATTTTCTGAAATATTCATGGATTTCTCACCAGTAACCGATGGTATGCGAAGTAGGCAAGATGTGACTATGTTGCTAACTTGCTTTTCAAAAACAAACAACTCTCGTTCAATTATTTGTAGAAATTGGAAAATAAAGGATAATGTATAGGTTTCTGGTTTTGGTTTTGTAAAGATGTTGTAAATCTGTTTTTGGATTGTTGAACTTAATGAAAATACTTGTTTACTTTTAGCAAAAAAAACTATCGTGTAATTGAATAGTAAAAACTATCCTATATCAATTTTTTGCAAGAGTTTGAATTTTTTGTAATTGAATCTACTTTATTTTTTTCTTTCAATCGAGTAATTGAATAGTAAAATTTCAACATGTCTTTCTAATAGTTGCTCGTTTTTTTAATTTAATCTCTAATTTAAAATAATTGCACAATTAATTCTAAATATTATTAAAAAGTGACTCAATTGGTCCCTCCGTCAAATTGCCATTTAAAGTGGGTTTAAAATGGATCACATGACTTCCTTTTTGAAAGGTATATTAGTCATTTACCATGTACATTAGGTTGGTTTGATTGATGTGATATTTTTTCACTGCAATTAATATGATTGTTTGTCCAACAAGCAACAATTATATATTTGAAAACTCGATAATACCTTCAAGATATTTAAAAGTCCAACATTACTCAATATAAATTAAACAGTTAACGGATTTTGTTCACCAATATTTCTAATAAAAGCTCTACAACTCAAAAGATAAACTTTCACAGTTAGGCTAAACAGAGCCTATGCTAATGTTTGTGAAACACTAGCAAGCCTTAACTAGTATATATGACCATACTTTGGGTGATTTTGTTTGGTGGTTGAGAAAAAATCAGAAGTGGTTTTTTTTTTTTTTTTTTGTTGAATTTAAGGGAGGCCTAAGGTCGTATAAGGTAACTGACGAGATTCAAACTCGCAGCATCGCGCATATATAGCAAGTTACATTCCACTATACTAAAGCCCTAGTGGCAAAAGTGATTTTTTTTTTAATTTAATGAACGTCTAAGGCCGTACAAATTAGCCCAGTTTAGTTAGTACAGATTGGGCCTGACTGCTTGGCCCGGTTTGCTAATCTATTGTGGGCTTCGTTTCAACGTCATAATATCCTGTTTTGTTGGGCGCTGTTGACTTGAGCCAATGTACTAAAAATGATATTTTCTGACCCCCAAAAAAAAAAAACTCTAAATTTTCAAATAAAAGAAAAAAAAATTATTATTTCCAAAATATAGAGCTTACATTGAAGGACTTGAAACAAAAAAAAAAAAAAAGTATTCTCGGTGATAATTACTAATTGCTGCAAAATTCGTTAATTATATGGATAAACAAACATTACATGCAAAGTAGACAATTGTAAATATAAATGTAACCAATACAAAGCATGTGCATTGTTATATAACACATGATTTTTGCGTGAATTAATTAGCCAACTTTGACTTAAATCAATCATAGGGCCCTTGTGAAATTTTTCAAATTCCATTTCAACTCCAACTCTTGACTGAGAAATATAAAAGGGAGATGTTTTCTTAAAGATAAGTTATTCAGGAATTTATACTTAACGGCTTTTGCCTCCTTTAAAACTAAAAAGAAAAAAGAAAAAGCGATTAGTAGATCATTAAACAAAGCGATTGGATCATGAGGCAGTCAAGGAAAGGGTTTCTCCCATTGGACTGATTTCTTGTGTTCTTTTGAACCTTTGTCTATTAAGAAAATCAATTTTTCCATTTATTGGAATACAATCAAGGGCATAAACAAAGTTACACAAGTAAATCATTGCACTTTACATGAGGCAGTCAAGTAAATATAATTACGGAGTAAGTTGTATTCTCTAGTCGTACTATTTTGCTTCGTGTTAGTAAATTTTTTTTAACCAGAAAATGGGAAGAGAAAGAATTTAAAGATAAGTGAAATTCTTGAGGGAGCGTTATGATCTTGCACGTATTTGGATTTTTTTCATAATAGGAGATTTAATAATAACAAACGGGCAACATAATTATAATTATTAATTCATTATCATTAGGGTCAACTGCACCAAACTCTTATATGGTTAGTTGAAAGTGTATCGTTGCTTCCTGTGTTTTAAAAACTAGTATAAGGCTATCCTCAATGGAGTCTCTAAAATACAAAACTTTCCTAATTTGGGTATTTTTAGAGACCCCAATCTCTAAAATCAATACTATTCATGATAAAAGTACGTGGGGTCCACCACTTTTAGCTTAAAAGATGCCAATATAAAGACCCAGTTTCTATTTTTTTCAACAAATTTGTGAAAAAAAATAAAAATTGGGTCTCTATTTTGGCATCTTTTAAGTCAAAAGTGGTGGACCCCACGTACTTTTGCCATGAATAGTATTATTCTTAGAGACTGAAGTCTCTAAAAACACCTAAATTAGGAAAGTTTTGCATTTAAAGACTCCATTGAAGATGCCCTAAGTAGTCCCTGTGTTTAGGTAAAAGTGTACACGTGCCCTCTCCGTCCCATTTCCGTCAAAAGAGTTAACAAAATTTACAAAAAGACGTAAATGCCTTTAATTTTTTTTCATTTCTCTCTTTTGTTGTTTAAACTAAAAATAAATAAAAGAAAAGAAATATATATATATATATATATATATACATATATGTATGTGTGTATGTATTTACAAGGGTAGGGGTGACGATGTTTTCACCGGACATTTGCACCTTTTTATGCTTTGCAACAATAATGTTAATTAAATTAATGTACTGGATGACCCAAATAACATCAGCCCTAAAGCTATTTTGAGTCCTCGTGAGCTGATGGTGAGGTGCAGTCATGAGCTTGAGCTGATGTTGAGTTGAGGTCGTGCGTTATCAGTCGCCGTCGTGAGCTTGCTGCCATCGTGAGGTTGAGATGTTACCGTCTTCTCACATCAGCTTTACCGTCGTAAGCTTGCTGCCATTGTTGCCGTCGTGAACTTGCAGCGATCACAGAACAAGCTTGTTGGTTCATTTCCTGTTGTTATCTGTGAGAATAAATTTCTTATAGATCTAAGCCTACATACTAATTTCTTCAATGGTTATATACCCGATGACTCCATTAATAAATGCATTAAACTTGAAAGGTTTCAGGTTCACAATAATATGTTAGCTAGGTAGAAATTTTCCACATCATGGTTATGTTCATTGCCTAAACTTAAGCTCATCAGAGTTGAGAACAATAAATTTTCCTGTGAAATACCTGATTCGATATCGCAGGCTGTTGACGGGAAGATGAAGTTTTCTTGTGTGTTTTTTTTTTTTTTAAGGGCATTTATGTCCAAAAATTTAATTATTTTGCTTACATGTACATTAAAACATCCGTCTATTTGCATTTGAAGCACGTGCGGTTCAATCTCCGTCAGAATTAACGATTTTTTAGACGGCAGAGAGGTCCTATGCACTTTTACCAAAATATAGGACTACTTATACTAATTTTTAAAATATAAACGACAACGATACACTTTAACCTAACCACCGAAGGGTCTGGTGCAATTTACCCCTATCATTTAATAACATTTGTGAAGATATAAATCCGACCTTGCACTTTATTCACCTGCAAAAAAGGAGGTTGCACTTTCATAGGACTGATTGGATAAAAATGGCTCTCATATGTGCATGAAGTATATTATAATTATCAATTTATTATTATTAAATAACATTATGTGCAAATATAAATCTGACCTTTCATTTTATTAACCTGCGTAAAATGGGTTGCATGCACTTTCATAAGACTGATCGGATAAAAATGAGTCATATATGTGAAATCGACTCTACGAATATTTGAAACTTACCCCACTCAATTGTTCATCCGACCAATCGATCGAAACTTTTTTTTTTCCCATAAAACCGGGAGGACGTCACAGTAAATCAGAAGATGGTTTGATTACGAAATGGATCATCTTCATTGATTAGATCTGTTTTAATTCAAACCTGATACATGTTACTTTAGACTTACTTATACATTTTATTTTTTTCTCATCTCAGACTCACTCAAAATGACATATATCAGATCGAGTTTAAAACATATTAAATTAATAATCAAAATTATTTATCATCTTAACACGAGAGAACGAAAACTATGAGAGGATCCATTGCCGATTAAATATAGGGTGGAGATAAGAGCAAAGTCATCATTGGCTGAGTAATTGCACGTTGGCATTTGTGCGGTGAATTTACTGACCTCTGTTCACCTATCCCTAGAGGTATTATTATTTTCGAGGTGAAGTAGTAAAAGTGGACTGTGAATTTCGTGTCACTCTCACTCATTTATGTTAGTTTAGTAAAAGCATGTGATTTACTGGGACGGTAGGGGGGCAAAGGCTTGGATTTCAGGACTAGGGTTTTCAATAGATTCCCTCACATATTTTGACGAAAATAATTTGGGAAATGGTGTCAATGTCTCTGCATCAGCATGCTGCTATGGTATCAAGTGTAGTGTAGATCCAAGATTTAAGAATAAGTTGATGGACGTAGTACGGCAGAATTTCCCTTTATCTAATCTACTAGAAATGGGGTTTGATCCAATAACAATTATATGACTTGGTTAATTTTGTATTTTTCAAATCATTAAGTTTTGAGAATATACTTTTGGAGTAAATGAGTCATTTGAACGTGAAATAAGGAATAAGTTCTACAACAAGAATTATATTTGGTAAACGATCATCTTACCTTCTAATATACAAATGGACTCACAGGTTGAATGACTCACTTTTTATTTTACAACCAAATGATCGTATTTTATTGAATTAAATTTTTTTTCTTACTTTTCTCATGAGTGACAATTAATATTTTTTATGGTGAAGGGCATAAATTTTCTTTTAAAAGTTTTGGCGACAACCCAACAAATTTACACGTCATCTAAAGGGCAAGTTGATCCTGATTTAGATGTTATAAGGGAGATATTTGTTATCGATTATTTGACCAAATGATGATGAAGTGATAGTTGATAAAAATAAACTAAAAATAGATTATTCAAGTTTTGTCATCATTATTTTATTACTATTGAATTAAACAATCAATAGTCTAAATTTTCATCATAATTTTGTAAGGAAATATGTGCTATGAAAAGATCCAAATTCAAAGTGATCCATAACCCACCTTATAAGGTAGGGTTTAAGTAGGGTAAAACAATAACAAATTAAATTGGTACAAGATCAAGTATCTTGTTGATAACAGATAACAATACTTTTGAATTTCAAATGTTTGTATTGGTGATTGGCTGTAATCTCACTTATTAGAGTCCTATTAGGATACCTTATGTATTCTGTTAGCATACACGACTAGTACTCTTTGTAGTCTATAAATACTGTATACTCACTCATTATTGGATATACAAAACAATACATTTTGTACTCATTTACATTCACATGGAATCAGCAGTCAATACGACTCACGTCCTTTGAGTGTGGTCCTCGGCTTTCGTTGTTTCTCTACTCCATGGCTGATACATCCACTCCTTTTTCTCTTCCCTCCTTTAATGTCAAAGAATTTGTCACTGTCCTTTTAGATCACTCCAACTACCTAACGTGGAAGTCTCAAATGCTCAACTTCTTTACTTTTAACAAATTACTTGGCTATGTTGATGGCAGCCTCACTTCACCAAAACCTCCTGCCACTTCGTCCGCCATCACCTCAACTACTACTCCTGCTGCGTCATCCAAAGCACTTGAAGATTGGAAATGTTATGACAGTTATGTCATGGCCTGTCTAACTGCCACTCTTTCTGAATCACTGGTTTATCAAGCCACTGAACATGACTCGGCTCGCTCACTTTGGGTTTCCCTTGAAGAATCATTCCTTCAATAGTCCATGGCGCGTAAGTCCCTGTTGCGTGCCCAACTTCTGTATCTCAAAAAGGCCAACCAGTCTATTACTGACTATCTTCAGTCTCTTCAATCTCTTGCTTCTGCGTTGGCAGCTATTGGGGATCCACTGTCAAGCTCAGATCTCGTGTTAGCAACACTTAATGGACTTCCACAGGAATATCGTTCTTTTGTTACATCAATTGAAAACTTGGCTACTCCGCCATCCTTTAATCAACTCAGGGCTAAGCTGTTGACTTTTGAGCAGCGTGTCCTCCTTGACGATTCGCTGCCTTATTCTTCCGCAAACACTGGTTCCATTACCACTACAGCCCTAACTGCTTAATCTACACATAACTCTCAGAATGCTTTGGTTGCCACTTCCATCGACAAGCACTCTTGGAACTCTTCTATGTCTGACAGGTCCAATTCATCCAATACTTCCAAAGTTAAATGTCAGATTTGCTACAAGTTTGGTCATGCTGCTTCCAAATGCCGCTATCGCTACTCACAGTCCAGAAACAGTTCCAACTCTAGTCAATTTGCTGGGTATCATCAGAAAGTTCATTCCGTCTCCTCTGCTTGTCCTGACAATGCTGTTCAGCCATGGATTCCTGATTCTGGCGCGTTTTCTCACATGACGTCGGACCCTTCATTGATTCAGCATATGCAGCCTTACAATGGTTCAGATCAGGTGGTTGTTGGGGATGGTAAGGCTTTAACTATTTCACACATTGGCTCATCCCGTTGTTTTGATTCCACATGTTCTTTTCATTTAAAAAATATTTTGCGTGTGCCTCATCTTACTCACAATTTACTTTCCGTCTCGCAATTTACCATTGATAATGATGTCTCACTTGAGTTCTTCCCCTCTGGTTGTATTGTTAAGGATCTTTAAACAGGGACGCCTTTACTTCGGGGCCACGTTAGATCGGGTCTCTACACTCTTCCGCTGCCATTGGTGCCTCCTTCTGCTTCACCCACTACTCTCTCTGCTTCCACTACATCTGCTTCTCTTTGGCATCGGCGTCTAGGTCATGCTTCCCAGTCCGTTCTTTCGGTGTTGTGTTCTCAAGATCGACTTCAGCTTTCTGGTTTTTTGCGTCATAATAAACCTTGTACTGCTTGTAGGATGGGGAAAAGTCATAAAGTTCCCTTTTCTCTTTCTAATCGTCAGTCTAGTCTTTTGTTAGAACTTGTCCATTGTGACGTCTGGGGCCCTGCTCCGGTCACTTCGTTTTCAGGGTATCATTTTTTTTGTAATCTTTGTTGACGACTGTAGTCGGTTCACATGGCTTTATCCCTTACGAAATAAAAGTGACTGTGTTGAAGCATTTGATCATTTTAAATGACTTTCTGAGAATTTTTTCAATACACGTATTAATTTTTTTCAATGTGATGGTGCCAAAGAACTTACTCAAGCTGGTATTCAATACCGTATCTCCTGTCCCCACACTCCAGAACAAAATGGTTTGTCATAACGTAAAATTAGACATATCACTGAAACTGGCACTACCTTGATGTTTCAATCTTCTGTCCCTAAACAGTTTTGGTTAGAGGCGTTTCTTACTGCAGTCCATTTAATCAATCGCTTACCAACTCCCACTTTGTCAAATTTTTCTCCCTTTGAAAAAATAAATGGCAGTGTCCCCGATTATTCTACTCTGCGGACTTTTGGTTGTCTTTGTTTTCCTCACTTAGGAGCCACCAGAAGTGATAAGTTGAGTCCTAAATCAACTCCTTGTGTCTTTATTGGTTATCATGAAAACTATAAAGGGTATAGGTGTTACGATTTAGCTACTGGGAAGGTTTTTCTTTCGCATCATGTTATGTTCGATGAACATCTTTTTCCCTTTGCGCAATCTGGTAGTTCTCATCTTCATACTCAACCTCGTGTCTCATCTTCTATCAATCATACTATTTCCTTAGCTGACAACTCTGTGCTTCACAAGCCTTTTACTGTTGGACCATTGAATGGACCATGTGGTCCCTTGAATACACTTAGCACTAATTATTGTCCAACTCCCAATGCACAATTCTCTTTAATCTCACATCCTCCTAGCTCGCTGTCAACTGCTACTCCTCACACGGCATCTCCTTCAAATATTGCCTCTATTTCACCAACTCTTCCTAGTGACAGCTCGGATCCTGCGCCTCACTCTCCTCCTGTGCTACCACATTGTACGTTTCCTACACCTCCCACGGGTCCCGCTGCTACTCTCTCTCATTCTTTCTTGCCTGATGGTGTCAACTCAGCCAGTATTTTGCCTAACTCTAGTCAACCCTCTACACATGCCTCTACTGTTCCCACGTCACCATCCCACAACCACTCCTCACCACCCTCAGCTCCACACCCGCCCATAGATTCCCATATTTCCTTGTCGTTGGTGTCTGCCTCCACGTCAACTTCATCTGGCTCCACCCACCACATGGTCACGCGATCCCGTGATAACACTAGGCCTGTCAAGTCCTATTCGGACTACGTTGCTCTCCAGTCTACTACAACTTCCATCTCTGCTTCTGAGTCCCTCATATTTGAACCCAACACCTATACTCAAGCTTCCAAATTTCCTCACTGGCGCAAGGCCATGGATGCTGAGTATAATGCTCTCATTAATAATGGTACGTGGCTTCTTGTTCCTCTTCCCCCAAATGCTAATGTTATCGGGTGTAAATGGGTGTTTCGGGTCAAAAGAAAGTCTGATGGCTCTATTGAAAGACACAAAGCTCGTCTAGTAGCGAAAGGTTATAATCAGGAGGAAGGGGTTGATTACTCTGAAACTTTTAGCCCTGTCGTTAAACCCACTACGATTCGAGTTGTACTCTCCCTTGCTTTTTCGCATAAATGGCATATTCTCCAAATTGACGTTAATAATGCTTTTCTGCATGGTCTCTTAAATGAAGATGTCTACATGACTCAACCTCCAGGTTTCACTCATCCATCTTATCCTCATCATGTTTGTAAGCTCAAGAAGGCCTTGTATGGTTTGAAACAAGCCCCTCGAGCATGGTTCTCTCGGCTGAGTTCGTGTCTTTGTTCTCTTGGTTTTGTTGCGTCGCGGTCTGATTCCTCGCTTTTTATAAGTCATTGTGCCACCCATGTGCTGTATGTTTTGATCTACGTCGATGATATATTGATCACTGGTAGTGATGCTAGTGCTGTTACTTCTCTCATTTCTCTTCTGCATAGACAGTTTGCACTCAAAGATCTTGGTCAACTCTCTTTTTTCTTAGGCGTTGAGGTTCATCATACTCCTGGTGGTCTTGTTCTTACCCAGACTCGTTACATTTCTGATTTACTTAAACGGGCTAACCTTGACGATGCTAAGCCAATCTTCTCACATATCGCTACTAATCATAATCTTTCCCTTTACCCTGGTGATCCGTTTCACAATCCCACTTTGTATCGTAGTATTGTAGGTGCACTTCAATATCTCACCATCACACGCCCTGACATTGCCTTTGCTGTGAACAAAGTCTGCCAGTTTATGCATTCCCCAACTGATCCACATTGGTCTGCCGTTAAGCGCATTTTGCGATATTTGAAGGGTACTATGTCATACGGGTTGACAATCTGGAGGTCTTCAGACCAGGTTTTATATGCTTACTCGGATTCGGATTGGGCTGGTTGTCCGGATGATCGTCGCAGCACACATGGGTACTACATTTTTCTAGGACCAAACTTGATTTCTTGGTCTGCGAAGAAGCAAACGACCACTGCTCGGTCTAGCACTGAAGCGGAATATCGAGCCATTGCCTTTGCAACTGCTGAATTGTGTTGGCTTCAGTCTTTACTTCGTGAACTTCATGTTGCCACCTCCTTACCACCCACTTTATGGTGCGACAATATTGGAGCTACATACTTGACCGCTAATCCTCTTTTTCATGCCAGGACTAAACATATAGAGATTGATGTGCACTTTGTGCGAGAGAAGGTGGCTTCCGGAGCTTTGCATATTCGGTTTATCTCTACCGTGGATCAAATAGCCGACATAATGACAAAATGGCTCTCTATTACACGTTTTTCTCTGCTTCGGTCCAAGCTCACCATCTCCGACTCGGCTTCGCTTGAGGGGGCATGATAACAGATAACAATACTTTTGAATTTCAAATGTTTGTATTGGTGATTGGCTGTAATCTCACTTATTAGAGTCCTATTAGGATACCTTATGTATTCTGTTAGCATACACGACTAGTACTCTTTGTAGTCTATAAATACTGTATACTCGCTCATTATTGGATATATAAAACAATACATTTTGTACTCATTTACATTCACACTTGTCTCCGTAGAGAATAGACACTTAGTTTTGAGAATTTGTTCAAATGTTGAACCGAAAACTAATTATAAATGACAATTAATTTTAAATCAAAACAAGGTTTAAACATTTTTAATTTTCGATTAATCCAAGCTTCCAATGTGAAAAATGAGTCATACTCCAATTTTTTACCACTTTACCTTATGTCATATCATTTTATCTATAACAAATTTATCCACTTAGATAGAGATTTTAAGGGGAAAAAAAAAGGAGCATTTTTCTTGGATTTACAATATTGTATATTTTTATATAACTAATAACTTTGTTGGTTTGCTCGATGATTTAGCACAAGTTTACATGTCATACAAAGATGGTACTCAAAATAGTCTCGCTAGTTATTACCTTATTTTAGTATTCATTTTTCACATCTTATGTATATCTTAACGGGCATATTAAGATATTTAATATTTTTTTCTCTTATTTTTTTAGTATGTCAACTAAATATTTATATAAAAATGATCAATAGAAGATAAAAATAGAGTAATATCTAGAATTTTTCAACTCAGGAATTAGATTTTAGTAGCTTAAAATCAAAGACTAACTACTAAAACCTATGAGATGACCTCAGGGTCATGGTCTAATGATAGTGGGAGTGAAATTATTTATATGAAGTCACAAGTTCGACATTCTCTACTGTTCTAGAGTTTCGCTTTTAACTGACTTGATACATATGTAGAAACGTATCGCTATACCCAAAATTTTATTAGTTGGCAGTTAAGTTTTACCAAAATAACTCGATAATTGAGTTCTATTAATTAAATTTTCATGTCATTCGAAAAATAACCAATGAGATGACAAAGTTTTGGCGGGAAACTTTTGCGACAGAGAGGATACTTTTTCTTAGGGGTAAGCATAAAAGGACTAAAATATTCTTTTAGCAAAGGGTGCAACAATTTGACGATGATGTAGTCAGGCATTGGCCTATGTGTTTAAACGAAGAGAACGAAACTTCAAAATGCAGGCTAAAGCCCGAAATTAGGGAAAAAGATAGTGTGAGTAGCTGAAGTATTGTTTCGCAAAGGACAAGTGTGAATTTAAACCATTTTGAGCATTCCAAGAAACTTAGAAGCAGAGAGTGTGGCAATGATTAAGTTTCTGTGAATACAAAAATCCAAGCCAACCCTTCTGTCAAACCTGCTACACCTGATTGTACTGGAAATTTTGTACTAATCTACTACGTTATTGACTAGTTGTGTGCGTACGCATATGGACGATGCATACGCCCCCCTCTTATTCCACACTTCAGAGTAAAAAAATACTAATCCCAAGAGTTAATTTAGTAGTAAAACGTGTTAAACGTGAATAAAGTCTTTAAGCTTTAAGTTTAAATTAATTAAAATGTTATATTTTAAGATTTAAAAGATGACCACTCTAGTGTCTAATTAAACCGGACCTCACTTACCTCTCCCAGATGGATCATGTTGTGGAGCTTGAACAATGGAGTGAGCCTGAAATACTTACTAGGGATGTTCCTCTTTCTACGTACTTGGATATTGTTACAAAGTAATCAAATGTTAACTCTAGGAGTTAATCTCGTGGTGAAATGTTTTGAATGGATATGAAACCTTTATTTATTGAGTTTAAATCAGTTAAAATACTATTTTTTTAAGTTAATTTTAAATTAAGACTTTTGCCCGACAAAACTGAACAATACTTCCTTCAAACTAAATCATACCCCAAAGTTTGAAATGTAGAGCGAGTCTGATATACTTACTCAGAATCTTTCCCATCACAAAAAAAATGGAAATCAAATGCTACTAATGACCGAAAAATTGCTATTATTCTATTATGTGGCCGTCAAATATAATCCCATCTTGCATCTCTCTGAAAACGAAAGAGAAAAAGAAGCTTTGCTGAAGCTCATGTTCGTCCCCGTAGCCATGGCTCTGCAAAGTACGGTACATTAGAAACTTAAGGTATTCACATGTATGTAAGTCGGGACTTGAATATATTCTCTTGTAATATTATAATTTAAGTAAATTTAGACCATTTATTTGATCTAACGATAACGAAAGTATTCTTTATTTCATTAAATGTTTAACCAGATAATTAACAGTTTAAACTTCTACCAAAACATTTAAAAATTATTAATATTTTCTTATGAAATGATTCAAATCTACTAGAACGCTGGTTATAACTAATCTCAATACCAATGACATCATTACACTTTAATCAATCTCCAAAAAAAGGCTTTAATGACAAATATTTGCCTCCCAACGGCACTGATCATATAGGGTCAACCTTATTTTATTATTAAAAGCAGTTGAAGTTATGATGGCATTTTAGCCAAAGAGTAGTGAAACTTTGACTCTGTTACAAATGTCAATACACCTTTCTAATTGGGAAACCTTTGTTCAACTTTCCACACCAACTAAATCTAATGGTCTGGGGGAATCCAATGAAATCGAAAATCGACCAATGTGGAAATCTCAATAAATAGAATCTTTGAGAAAGCTCGTGACCATCGTGCAAAGTGTATTTATGAATGCAGGTCGTGGATGCCTGAAGTTTGAACTTTTTTTCAAGTATTGACTATAATAAATGAGAAATTCTTTAATCCGGTAGTATCATTAAATGAATTAGTTTTTAGAATTTGAAACCCACTTATAATGTGAGAGTCGTTTATCAAGTAATATTGGATTAAAATTCGATCCTTAATAAGTGGAAACTTCTTGTTATCTTTAATTGTCAAAACTAGCACCTTACCATGCTATTGCAAAAATTTTCAACGTTGGCCTATCAAAGTAAGGAAGAAAAGAGACAAACGTCAAGGGAACAATTAAAGCTTGACCAAAAAAAAAAAAAAGGGAGCAATAAAAGGGTTATAATGTTGGTTGGATTTATCAATTTGATATTCTTGAAACTTTGCAATAAAGTATTTATATAAAAAGTTCTATCATGTTTACTAATGAAGCACTTATATGATGCAAATAAAAATAATTTAAACTATTGAGTATAGATTAAATATTTGTATTATTACTTCACTATCATTGATCATTGATATATATATATATATTTTTTTTTGGCTGGGCCAACAAGAGAAAATTTCATTCCACTATCGAAAAAACAAATTTGTATTATATTTACGTCATGCGTTTACCACTTGTGGAATGAACGTAATGCAAGAATTTTCAGGAATGAATTCACAAATGAAAATCAACTTACCACAGTCCACAAGGATCAAGAATCAAGTCCGATGGAAGATTTTATCGTCCCGAAATTCTTATGATAATGGAATAAATATAGAGTTTATCAAACTGTGGAACCTTAATGAGTAATTTTAATTCTTTCAAGGTTTTTGCATTATATTTGTACTATCATTGATATTTCTCGTAACATTATAACCGTAATGCATATATCAAAAGAATTTTAAGAGCTTATACCATGCAATTGCACTCAATTAATGACATTGTGGCAGCTGTACAAAACAAGACGGAAAAGAAACATATTGCAGAAGGGTATAATATAGATCTCCTCTTACATGCATTATCAACACATTCTTCAAACATCGCGAGTGTAAATTCGAAGCAAAATGTTACTCTTCTTATGAAAATGTTTCGAGAACTTTAATGAATGTCATGCAATAGTAGATGACTTATTAAACCGACATGGGGCAACATGGTTCGCCAAAAATAACATAAACAATTACACGTGCATTTGACTTTTGTCCTCGGTGAGGGATGTAAATATAACGATGGCATTAAAGTTTGAAGACTTAGCATCCTTGGATTCACTTGTCTTAGGTGATGTAGTACTCATACCATAGAGTTGATAAGTACGAATAGAGAAACCTCAAACTCACACTCGAGGACCCATCTCAACCACTTCACTTCAAGGGGTAGTTGAAAGCTCACTGTCGAAGGAATAAGAATCCGATGTATTGATTGGGATAAATGAACGAGAAATTCTAGAGATTACATGTGATAAATAACTTGACATTTTACTATAATTAATTAGTATTAAATAAAGTAGTGTATAATGTTATATACTGATCTTGACAATTATTTTGATTTATTCATGTGGAATAATAGATTCTCCGATACCCTCTTTTCACGTGTCACCTATGATTTAATTATTGAAGATATATACTGGCATGGTAATAATGGCGTGGTAAGAGATATTTCATTAACAAAAAGGTCAAATGTATTTTGTTGACATTTCATAAATTTTCAAGTTGAGTATTTGAGTATTAAAAAATAAAAAATTCAAAAAAGTTAATATCTTCATGACTTATGACATGAATCTCACTATAGTCTTGGTAAAATCAGAATAGAAATATATATTTGTATAGTTAGATAATGTGAACACAAAAAAAAATTAAAAAAATGGTAGTTTAATAGAATTTTTGTGTATTTATTGATTCTCTCACATAGCAAAAATGACTAATTTTATTAATTTTTTAACCAAAAAATTAACGAATCACTAGAAAAAAGGGTGTAATACTCATATATTAAAATATCTGGGATCTAAGTAACACTAATCAAAAGTGAAAGAGGTGTCAAACAAAATTATCCAAACAAGTTATGGTAATTTTATTGAGAAATCGTTGTAATCCATATAATAATATTTGTAAGGGTTACTTGGGAGGCATTAATAGTGACTAAAACCAACTCTAGGTGTACAAGCACACCCTAAGCACAAGTTAGCTCCGCCAATAAATATGGGCTATCAAATTTGAATTTGATCAGTTTGAAAAAGGTAGTTAAAATAATTTTAAAATGAATTGTTCAAACTTAAAAAGACCAAATCTCGTGGCTCATATTACACCTCATCTAGTAGAGAAGATAATAAGTAGATGAGTGAATCCAAGTTTGAGTAAAGCAAACCTTATCAATATCAAATAAAAACTTGAACTAGCTGAAATAGTTTAACATAAGACAAAAAAGAAAGGCCATCGTCAAAATATTATGAAATGAAAGGATATTCTTAACTTTGGCTTCATGAGAGAAAACTCGCCGGTGAAAAAGCCACAAAACCAAAAATTAATTTTGTTTAATTTGCAATGTTGAATACTAATTTGCATAATATTTTTTTGTTAAGTAAGCAAGTATTTATTAATTTAAATAAGTAATTTACTTCAACTCATTACAAAATCCTGATCCAAAAACTATTCAAGTATGTGACCAAGCCTCCACCTATTACAAATCTCTACATCAGTACTATTTCTTTTAAACTTTCAACCAACACTAAGTTTCAACATAATTTTTTAGAGTTATTGGTATGACCATTTCATAAATGATTAATTGCCAACTGTAGAAATTGCACCTATATACATTATTTATTTATTTATTTATTTGATTCAAGGGAGGCCTACGACTATACAACATATATTACAGATGTAGTCAGCGAGACTCAAGCTTACAACTTCCACAAGCACTGCGAGTAACATACCATTGGACCAAAGCCTAGGTGATACCTATATACGTTATTTGGGCAAAGATAATTAAAAGATTTCTTGAACACATACCAACTCTAGAAAACATGTCAAAAAATGTGAAAAGGTAAATTACATTTTGTTTCCTTACTCTATCACTCTATTGCAACCAAGCCCTTCAGATAACAATTACCAATCTCAATCTTTTAGTTTTTAATGCTTACAATTGAATGTTTTCTTACATTTTGAAAGAAGGTGAACTATAATTTCCCTAAAATATAATATGGGGAAAGGGGAGAGACACACAAAACTATCACGCTCTTTTAAGGGAACAAAAGTGAGGACAAATTTTAAAGAATGCATATATTTACATTCTCACATAATCTATTTGGTGTAACATATATTTAAATACATACTCACATAATCTATTTGGTGCAATAGACATTATAAATAAATATTTAATACTTATTATCCTTAATCTTTTCTCTCTTTTAACACAATTAAGAGTACAAAGATATCACTATTTGCCTATCTTTCCCCCACTAATCTCAAAAGAAATAGTAACAAAAAAAGAAAAAAAAGAAAAACAATTTGTTCTCAGAAAAGGTCATAGTCCAAGGAAACTATATTTCATACATGCATATTATTAAAATTTAGTACATGCCACATAGTTTTAACCAGTTAATCTTGCATTCTAATTTCAATAACTTTGGAAAATTGAAATGATAATAGCTACTTAAAAAAGGTTGAGTGAGTAAATTAAGATATTTGTAAAAGTAGAGAGATAAAAGTGAAATTACTTTTTCTTTAGAGGTGGAAATCAGAAAACAGTAAATTGTAATGTTCCTTTATAACCCCAACCCTAGATTATCCAAAACCCCCTTTCACTTTAATTAAAAAGCCTCTCCCTCTTTCTCATTTCCCTCCCCTCCCTCATATGAAACCTCTCTAGTCAAACACACACACACACACACACACACACAACACACAGTGAACGCACACAAAAACACCATGGGAAAGTACATAAGGAAAGCTAAAGTCACGGGCGACGTGGCGGTGATGGAAGTCTCACAGTCAACCACCCTCGGCGTCCGTACACGTGCCAAAACCCTAGCCCTCCAACGCCAACAATCTTCTGCCGCGGCGGCTTCAAAGCCCGACTCTTGTTATCTCGAGCTCCGATCACGGCGGCTCGAAAAGCCCCCGCTCCTCGCCGAGCCCAAGAAACAGGCCCAAAAGGCGAAGCAGAGTTGCTACCTTGAAGGCCAAAAGTCTTATGGAAATTCTAAGACCAGAACTGGGTCGAGGGCTTTGAATTCGGGCTCTGTTGGGTCGGGCTCAATTTCCCGGCCTGTTGAAGAAGAGGAGCGGTTTGAAGTGGCAGATAGGGTGGATCATGATGGGCTTCATTTGGGCCTTGAAGTTGAAGCCTCTTTTGGAGAGAACAATTTGGATTATGAACCAAGGGAAAGGTATAATTTTTTTTTTCTTTTCTTTTAATCCTGCTTATACTAGACCCAAATGCCAAATTGTCTCTGACTTTTTTTCAAACTCGCTCATAGGGGGAGTTTCATGTACTTGGCTTTTCCTCAATATTTTTCATTGAAGGGTATTTTAATTGGGTATGTGAATGTATTGTTTTGTGTTAATATATGTATATATTTGTTTGCATGCATGTAAATTTAATATACACATAAATGTATATAGATACTTTAATTTCTTTTTCCTGCCTTTGTATATTTATTTTAATTTAGTGACTTATTAGCTTATTTATTTGGAAAAAAATCGATCTTTTTCTTTAAAAAGGATTTCTTTAAGTTAAAATGCTGCAATCGGAAGTAATGTTTACTTTTTCACCTTTTTCGTCTCTACTTTTTGGGATTTATATATATTATTACTTGTTATTTTTTTTTAAAATGATATTATTTTTTATATATATATGTTTTCTGCTTTCTGTTTGCAAAAAAGTCCTTCTTTGGGGGCTTTAACATTCACATTTAGGGGAAAAAAGGTTTCCTTTTGTTTTCATTTTTGGTCTTGCTCTTGTTGTTACCACTTCTTTGTTCTCAAAGTGTGGCTCTGTGTACGAAGTCTGTCCGGTGAAGTGTCGGAACAAGTGTATTGTATGCAATCTTACTTTCATTTCCTCTTTTTCCTTCTCCTCTTTCTGAAAGAAAAAAGATTGCTTATTTAGATTATCTTTTTACATATGTACAAACCATCTCATTCATGATGCTTAGCCTGTTTTGTTCACCTTTAGGTTATTTTAGGCCCATTTTCTATTTAACTTTTACAATGAACAATATAGAAAATCCATTTTTTGGACTCATTTTCGGTGACCCAACTTGTTCTTCTGTCTGGCCCTCATGTACAATTGTCTACATGTTTGTTGGAACTCTATATGAATACTGTCTCTGTTGCTTACTGTTTCATGGTTAACTAAGATCTCTGTTCCTTTGTTTCTGAACTGGTCTATTTAATGAAAAAGGTATTCATTTCTCATGTTTGTGTTTTAAAACCTCTAGTAAGTTTTTGTGCAGAGTGTCATTGGTGTGTCAGAGATAGAAACAGTGTAAAATTGCTTTCAATGCTTGAGACATTTGTGGCTTTTTAGATGAAAATGGACCATCTTTCTTCTTCATTAGTTGGTAGCCCCACATAGTTGCTTATGGTCCAAACCCTTCTCTTTCTATACCCAGGCCTGGTTCTAGCCCATTTATTTTCTTTTCATTGTTACAGTAAATGGAAATGAGAGAAGTAAAACAATTATTTAGTCGAAAAATTCATCATGAGGTTGATGTGTTTGCTATTGTGATGTGCAATTGTCAAATATTATTTTACACAAATCAGCTCCGGATTAAGTTTGGTCATGAATGTTTTCCTTGTAATTATACACCAAACAAGTGATCTTGCCAGAAAACTTGCTTTGCTTTCATGACCAAAGTTAGTTTAAGTGACATGGTAACCGGTGATTAGTGGTTTATGTATTTCTTGTAATGGTCTATTCATGAAACATTGTTCCGGGCTACTGTGGCAGCATTCAATTTTAGGCCTGATTTGTGTTTGTGATGATATATCTTATTCATGGGGTCATAGGTCAGACTGATAGAGTATGTGGGATACTCTTGCTTGGGACTATTTTTGAGTAACATGGAGGACCACATATCCTCTTCCTCACGTTTGCTGCCACTTACCTGGAGAAGCCTAATCTAGGCTCTGTTCTTTCCTTTTTCTTTTCAATTTTTCCTTTCTCCTATTAGGGTGGTATTTTGAGAATTATTGGTGGCTTTTTATTAATTTAATTAAGTGGGACATGCATTAACTCGACACAGCTTCTGTCAATGCATATTTTTCCCACCTGGGATTATTGTATTTTCTTGTGCTGGAAAGTTATTGTCACATGTTAGTGTGTTGTTAATTTACCCTCATTCTCAGCAGGAGCACCAGAGAAAGCACACCCTGTAGCTTTATAAGGGATGTAGACACCTCAACTCCTGGTTCTTCTACGAGGCGTCAAATTTCAGATGCAACTAATCAAAGACCTCGAAGTGGCATTCTCAGAAATATACCTTCAACACATGAGATGGAAGAGTTTTTTGCCCATGTGGAGCAGCAGCAAGAGCTCTTGTTTATTGAGAAGTATGGTGCTTCATATTTTGCATCTTTCAGTAGTGTTTTTAAGTAGTATAACATGCAATTGCTATGTAATTGGACTATGGTATATATACTTGGGTAATTACTCATTCTTTTCTCTATGGTATACACTGCAGGTATAACTTCAATTTTACGACTGAGCTGCCGCTTCCAGGCCGATATGAATGGGTGAAGGTCGATCATTAAGCACGCAATGGATCCGTAGTCAGTCAAATGAAATCCAAGCACAACTAGTGTTAATGCTGATTTCTGCTTCGTTGCAATGTCTCAATTCACTAAGTCATTAGGAGTTAGTCTGAATGAAGCAGCCGCGCATAGCTGCTGGAATTTTCATATCTACCACCTCTTAGTATTGTAAAAAAGTAGGGCTTTGACTGTGTAATTTGATGATCCATGGCATAACAGGGATGATGAATTACACACTAACCATTTCGTAGTAGAAGTGACAGAAATTGTAGCATTTGCTTTCAGTAGTTTTCATCTTTGTAGGTTGTGAAAGGTGCCATTTTAGTGTATGAAAATTTCTTCTCCATGTTTAATTTGCTTACTAAGTTCTGTTCTGCAAGTTGTGGGAATAGACATAATCGACTATGGGTAGTTGTAGCAAGAAATCTTATTATCTTTTTTCCATTATGTTCACCTGTGCACTACGCTTGGATCACGAGGAAGCGATTGGTTAGGGAGGGGTTAAAGAATCGCTCTCTTTCTTCGATTTTTGGGAATTAATAAAGGGAAGGATATGGGGCGTTGGCCTACTCCCTTATAGCATAATTTTATATTTTCTAAATTTGGGGTTAAAGGGCAAAGAATTTTAACATTTTCCGTAATTTTTGTTATGCCCTTATCTTTTTCTTCTTTATTTTTTTGTTATTATTTTTTTTTTTTTGGCTTTTTGGTTCACTAAAGAGTGAATATGTCAACTTGTGTATATAATTTAATTCTTTAATTTCTTTTCCAATCTAGACAAAGAAAATACGGAATCTTTTATGATAATTTTCTTTGTAACACATCCAAACAACATTTAATTCCCTCATTTTCTACACGAAAACTTAAGTGATTAACATTTTGGGGTACGAAAGGCATTTAGTTCAATCCAAAGTACAGAATTAAGTATCCAAGGTGCATAAGTATTTATTGGAAAACTTCTGACAGATGGGTCAGATTTGTATCTCGCTTTCGGCCATTCAATCATCTCACAAACATATAGGTCAAGAAAATTCTGATTTTCTGCAAATTCTCAGGGACATTAGCAGGTAATAGCCTAATTGCATTTGGCCCGTGATTGTTGTCCGTGAAGCCTACCGTACTTGAAAGACAAGAGACTATTGAAGATGCATTGCTGCATTAAGTTTTCAGAGATCTATTTTCAGCCTGGTTCCTCTTTTAGATTTGGCATTTTCTTCCGGGGCTGTTTAACGGTAACTAATACTAGTAATACAATTTTCTAATAACAAGGCCGGAAGTTCATCATATCAATATAACCGACTTCACCCGCTAAAATATAACTTAGTTTGATTTAGGACAATCTGGGCCTTGTTGTTTGCTGTCAAATTCGTGTTTGGCCTATGATAGATTAAGAAAACTTTTCAAGTGAGACTCATACGTGAGAGACTAATGGATTAGTCTAAGATTTTTTAGATAGATTATGAATGCTTATGGCTCTGCAGCCTGCAACGCTGCACGTTTAACCTTTTTTAATATTTGAGATGTAATAACCAATCAATGACTAGGGTTGGTTGAGTGGCTTATTAGAATTGTTCACAATATTTCGTGGTTTTTAAATTCTGAATCCTGTCAGAACCTTCATCAGTGGCTATGGAGGTTTGTGGATTTTCCATTATTGTATTTTTGTCCTTTTTTTTCTTTCTGAAATTTTGGTGGCAAAGCTGCTGAGTAGAATCAAGTGGGCATTTATTAAGGACACGTACATGAAGGCCAAAATTTCTGCGTTTTTGGGACATTGTAGGCCCACACAACTTTCTCTCAAGAGACAGATTTCATGACGCTTACTTCTCTCGTGTAGTTCGTATTTGTGATACTGATTTCAATTTCAACTTCTTGTGGTGGTTGTGCTTGTCACGTCTTGCCCAACACGCTGGGTAACTCGTCTATAAGTAATAGGTAGTTCTTCCGGATTTTGAATAACGTTACGAGAATGATTCAAATGATAAAAAATTATTTAAGTAGTTATAACAAAATGATTTTGTGAGTTACCACTAATGAAACTCCGTAACAATGTTACAATGTAATGAAATAATTTAGATCCAATTTTTGCGATCTCTTCGTATAAGACCTTTCTAAACTCATTCCGTATAATATCATAGTAAAAATTTGAGCAACTTCGTTCCGTATCTTATAGTATAACCTTCACACATCCGTGTACTAGCAATTGAAATAGTATTCTGCAACAGGTATGTATCCAATTGTAGAAGTAGAAAAATTCTTCCGTCCAGTTATAAAATTGTACGACTGTAAGGAGTGGACACCACATAAGTGTGGGGGCAACCCCATATTAGTGCCGCACAAATTCGGCTGGCGAATTGGAAACCAACCCCTAATCCTGTAGCCGTATAACATGTGACAATTGAGAAATGATAGAGGTGAAAAAGGTGAACTTGAGAATATGCTCTACGAACGGTTCCTGTTGCTCATGAAGACATATCAATGGCCATCCGCGTGGTACTCTTTTGGCTCATGTATGTGCATCCTTGCTTTCTGTGTAACATCTTAGGGATTCCTTGGTTGGCAGAAGCATTTTGACACGCTACGGGCTCAAAATTCCGAGTTCTCAAAGAGCGAGACTAGTATTGCAAGTTTTAAAATTAATTATCTTGGATCTAATGTTATGCGCCAAAATGGTTAACCTGAATAAACTATTAACCCACAACTCAACCTTATATATTAATCACCAAATTTCTATTCCATCAATCATGCTGGACATGTATCTATCAATACATGGATAGATAGATCGACCGGTAAATTTACACTTATGTGGATTGAATTTCACTTGTCTACAGTTCAATTGTTCGGAGTAGAAATTTTGTATAAATGTATCACCATGCTAGTAAATATTTTGATTTAAGTTTATATATATCTCGGACCTATGAATGGAGATATTCCGGATGTGAAACTTTTGGGGAATCATACTTTCCAACTTAACTTTTGGGGAATCATACTTTCCAACTTTGGTATATACTCTAATATTCAATGTTCTTATCACCAAAGACTCATTCATAAACCATTCACATGCTTAGAACTTTGGCCATTTCACACTTCTTCCAAGAAAATGTGGTGACAGGAAAATTTCCATGATATTACCATATCTCATGCTTAGCATTCTGAGAAAATATATGTACAACCTCCCATAGGTAATTTCTCAAGGGGTACAAAAGGATTAGGGATGGCAGCCGATTAGATATCCGCAAAGAATAGAGTATTATAACCCGAATTCAGTTAATATAACTTATTATTAAAATCAAGTCGGATATTTATCGGATTTCAAAACTGCTTATCAAAATCGAATTCAATAAGAATTAAAAAAAACTCGCGGATATTCAAATCTGAACCGTTTAATAAAAATAATAATTAAACAATAAAACAACCTATCTAATGTTTAAAAATTAAAACTAAAATAAATATACAATTAAACTAGAAAAATTAATTAAATAATAAAACAACCTCTTTCTTTTGCAATGAACTGGAATTTAAAAGTATTATGGGTTGGAACTCTTGGGATCTGAATCTTTGGGTTGAGAAGAATCTAGAAAATTTTGGTGTTAAGAAGAAGTTGAACTTGAAAGTGGAAAATTAGAAAGTGTATCGCATCCATCTTGACTTTCAAATTCAATATTAATATCCATTTGTGATGACATTTTTGTATAAAAACCAATCTACAATAACACAACAAATTCAGAATTAGCATTCAAAATGCAAGTTTATGAACAAATATTAGATCCTGCAACAAATTCAGAATTAGCATTCAAACTAATATACTACTGTTTCAAAAGCCTAAGAGGAAGTGAACTTATAATTCAAAACGTTTCGTGTGAATTCCCCAATGGTGAATTCAAAACTTGTGGGACCCTATCTATTCAATCTCTTGAGCCCCGAAGAAAACCCCCCTCCCCTTCGGACTCCATATCTCTTTTGAATTTACAGCATTCCTTTCTATTGCGTCTAAAATCTCTATGAGAAAAAAATGGAGGATGGATACGAAAGAAAACAGACCTGTTGAAATATTTGGTTCATTGACCATCTAACTTATGATCAAAGGAATCTTCAGACTTTATGCAATAGCCTTGCTTCGCTTCAGACATTTCAACTTCATATGCACTAGTATTAGAAGATGTTCCATTTTCCATTTTCATCTGTCTGAGTTTTTCCAGCCATACGGCATGCAGCTCATACCTGATCACAAACAGGAGAGAATATCATTTTATTTCCAGTGAGAGTGGCAGGTTACAACTGCTGGTTTCAAATCGAAGAGGCTCATAATTAACAAATGTTAAGAGAAACTATTAAATCTTTTAGGGGGGGTAAAACTTCAATGTTACATGTGCTATCCAGTGCTATTTTAGAGCTGGAGCATACAGAGCACCCCTATCACATAATATGATAATAATATCAGAGTAACAGGTCATAGTCCAGATGGACCGCATGAAAACCAACTCGATAGGCCCTCTTTATCCACATGCGGCCTTTTCAAGAAATTTCATGTAAAATTCTCAGCTCACTCATATATTTTTCAGAAGATATTTTTGGTCATATGATAAAGTAAGGCCTCCAGAAATTAAGATGAGCAACCAAAATGAGAACCGCGCTGTATAACTTTGTGTAACTGTCCTTGTGCACATGTTAGACGACCTATTTTAAGGGATTGGGTGAGATTTTTGACACATTTAACAAGCTTAAATAGCTCTTGACTAAGCAGGTTAATCTGCAAGGATCTGGCAACCATAAATAAATTTGTGAAGTAAAGGTAGGATTTTAGACAGATACAATGATGTTAATGAACAAGTACTGACCAACCCAACCGACCAATGCATAACCCAAGCCCTGATTTCTTTCAGTAAAAAAGCACACCCTGGTCCAAGGAACGAATAGCAAATTAAAGTTAACAAATTGTCAGCCTGTCACTTTTCTCTATTCTACCTTTGTCCCATGAAGCAATCTTTCCCCTCCATTTTTATCCCTCCTTTCATTTTCTTTTTTGGGTTGGGGGTGAGTTGCCTACCAGACATATCAGTTCAGCACAAGAGCACAGTAACAGTGAGACCTCATGGTGAAAGATCCTGTCAAATTCTGAAACTTACTAGGATAAAGGTTTGCTTATTAATCTATCTAATGAATTTCTGTCACCCCCACTGGCCATTGAGTGAGAACATGAAGCATGTTTGCGCTTCTCAGATTCAGACTCTAATTGCATATTCATCTCAGTTAGGATAGATAGAACTCTTCCATTCATAATAGTTGATAACTAAACACTTTCTTTAGTTCAGTAATAAACCCACTCTACTGGATTTCGATTTCAGTCACTTAATTTCTCATCACAATTTTCAAAAGAAAAATAATTGGTTATATGAAGATGTTAAAAATGAGCATAGAAACGATAATTAATATTTTACCAACACAGTCATATTAGCGTTTTGGAAAAATGTGCCTATAGAGGCATAAATTTGTTGGAAATTAGGAACCAAACACGTGCATTCTGTGTGCGTTTGTCTCTCTTTATATGTAGATAACAAAAAAGAAAAGTAAAAGATCTACACTTTGAGCTTTTACCACATCAATCTCGTTATAAGTATGAGATACTCTTTCTCTTTCCTTTTTTTTTTCCTTTCTTTTTTCTTCTTCTTCTTTTTGTTTGAATAGGAAGGAGTCCATAATCTTCTGTTTACATAATTTTCTCACTGAAGAGATTGCACATACTTCGGATGGGCTAGGCTTCTATTCACCAATACTAGAAACACATATCAGTTTAAAAATGTTGCAGCGTTGATCCTGTCTTTAAGTTTTTGTTAACATTGTAAACCAAATTGACTCTATACAATCTGATTGATAGGTCATTCATTCCTTCATAGAACACATTAAAGCCCGAAATTGACAATGCCTCCTGTTCTTATAAGGTTAGAAAACCAGAATATCATTATGTGAAAGGTATTGTACAGGATCAAATTCAAAATCAAACATTTTGAAAATAAAGAACAAAGGCTAAGAGGACTTACTCAGCCACATAGCTCTTAACAAGAGCAAAATATATTCTCCAAAACTTTTGCTCCTTCATATAGCGAGGGCATAACCGAAACCTAAGTTGTGAAAGTTCCTGGAGAAGCAGATAAAGAACATAGTTGATAAGAAAGTAGGCCCCAAAAAGGTGGCGTTCCGGTACTTTTTGAGTTTTTAGACAATAGATAAGAGTAGGACCCAAAATAATGATAATTTATGTACTTTTTAATATTAAAAAAAATAATAAACTTTTAATTTTGGAAATGCAAACATTCATTATGAACATCCAAAAAACCGAAAGGTGGACATTTAGTTAAGGACGGTGAAGAAAGTGTTCAAAAATTCAAAGATTTTGTAATGGTGCCACTTAAACCCGAGTTATCATATAACACATTCGATTTCCAACTCTTTCCTGAGCTTCTCTTGTAAGTCAAGAGCAGACATTCATTTGGGAGAAGGGAGTACATTTGATCGTTTCACGAGTAACTTAGCTCACCAATTAAGAAATCTCAAGCAAACAGTAAGGGATAAAGAAAAGTTCACATCCAATTAGTATCTCATTCCAATCAATTAATTACAATAAATCGAAATGTACAATCATTTAGGACTATGATGCTCAATTTTCAACTTCCAAAGCCTAAATATTCACAAAACAAATTACCCAAGAGTTCTCACAGTGAAGTAAAAAATCTGCAGTATATGCATCGCAAACATTGAAGCCCCTAAAATAGGCATTAGAAGTGTCGGAGTCAATGATAACAAAAGGTGTTGATTTCAAGTCTCGCTACTAGCATTACTTTACTACGTGCAAGGCTCAAGTCTTGCTCGCACATAAGGGGCGAGTTGGAGGCAATGAATCAATAAAGTAAAAACAAGCTTAAGTTTTTAAATGGAACGATCACATTGAAAAAACGTTGGGTTACTAGTATATAAGATTGAGTTATGGATTTGATAACTAGTTTCTCAGGGCCATTGACATCAGGCGAAAGCATACGATACTAGTCTCACCTTGTAAGCCCGAGCCCGAGCCCGAGCCCGAGCCCGAGCCCGAGCCCGAGCCCGAGCCCGAGCCCGAGCCCGAGATTTTGGGTCTATGGCGTGACACAAACAATCACTATTACTAAAATTTCTTTTCCTTTCCCCTTTTTTGGCAATAACACTACACAAAACAAGAGAAGAAACTTCGAAATATGACCATTACAAGCAATAAGAAAAGTGAAAACAAAAAAAAAAACCAAAAAAAAAGTATATAAAAAGAAAAGGGACCTTGGCTTTGGTAAGAACAAGGCTACCATGTCGCTCTTGCCAATCAGATAAATCTTCCCTCACGTTTCCACCAGTTTGTTGACCACCATTATCAACTTCCCCCTCATCTGCACAAAGAAAAATAAATAAATAAACACAAAGGGATAAATAATTCGACTCATTCACATCCCGACTATGAATGTTTGGAATCCACGTTGTTTTTGCTAATTCAAATTGAAGGTGATAAAAAATGGGTCTATTTCTGGCATCATATTCATAATTAGCGCATTCATCCAGTTACAGAACTTGTTATCCAGAACTAGCATAATATCGTCACTATCATCAATATCGATACCATTACTAAAATAACCTTTAGGCTTGTTAATCAGAACTTGTTCAAAAATAACGTAATGAAAGCAACGTAGGAGTAAGATAGTTTAATGCACGAAATTCCTCGTAATTGGGGTTCGGGAAGAGCCGGACCCACTTTGGTAAAAATTAAATTACCTGGAAGAAGGAAATTTCGGAATGTGTCAAGAGTGAAGGAATTGACAAATTCAACCAATTGAGGAGTGATTCCATAGATTGTCTCCTCCTCTTCTTGTGAACAAGTCTGATTGTTTTTGTTTTGGGTTTTGGTGGACGAGGGCAAAGATGTCTTTATACGTCGGAACCATGAGTAGACATCCATGTGAAATCTGCGTTCGATTTAGTCGCGAGTTGTTGCATATGCTACGCTACGCCTCTTTCGTGAGTTCTTGTTGTGTTGTTGGCAGTCGGTAGTTCAATCGAAGTGGATCACTAGCCATGGGCTTGTTTGTAGTAAAGCCCCAATTACAAATTTTTTATGTAAAATTTAATTGGCCCAATTCATAACGCCCACTACCAATATTAAAAAGTTTGATATGGATGAACGAGAAAAGAACCATGTTAGATCTTATGATATTATAATTATTTAATAACTCTTATGATATATAAAATTGTAACGAAGAACATTGGGTAATAATTATGTGTTTTGTTGAAATTGCATTATAGATACTATAATACAGTAATTATTTAATAACTCTGTGTTTTTTGTAAGACGATTAATAATAAGTGAGCCATCACATTCTATAAATAATAAGTGGTTATTAAATTATTATGATACTAAAATATTTAATGTACAATCGCAGAAAAACACTAATACTTCTTTTGCACTTTACAATACTGCATAAATAACATTTCATCACGATTGTGTGGTGGCTGAAAACTTAGCATTGATGAGTACGCAAAGAGGAACCTGTATTTGGCAACTGTTGGGGGATTTATTAGAAACCACAAAGGACGATGGATAGCGGGGTTCACTTATAACTTGGTATGGCAACTAATACAATGACTGAAATTGTTGGGCTTTGGTGTGGACTTTGACGAGCTAAAATCCTCAATTAGTGTCCACCATATTTTTCACAAGGCACATCAGTGTGTTAATTAGTTAACCAATTTTAATTTGAAATAATTGTATAGATGAAACTCCCATAGCTATGCATACTCTTTTGGAGAAGGATACAAGAGGTATTACATTTTTTCAAGTGGTTTATTGTCAGCCAAGCTCAACGGGATGATCACTCGCTAATATACACCGATTAGACTTACTTTTTCAAACTAAAAAGAAAAAGAAAAAAAATCTCCATCACAGTTCTACTACAACTAGCGTTAGGAGTTAGTCTTTGGTCCATCATTTGGCAGAATTGCCTAATGAATGTGGTCCGTTGATTAGTGATGAAGATTCTAAGCCGTTGATGATAGCTTTAATTTAAAAAAAAAAGGCTTCTTATCTGCTGTAATGACCAAGATACCCTCCAATTAGACGCGGGCCCCACATGACAAACCAAAATATTATATGTATTGCGGATGAATGTAAAATGTCTATTTTCACCTTTTGGTGTTTAGAATGACTATTATACCTTTAACATTAACATCAATTATATACATAAAACCACTATTATAACCTTTATTCAAAATTTCTCCAACACATTGCCGTCGTTTTTGCTCTCCGACCACTGTTCATTTCCTTCCAACTTAACTTTGCTTCGACAGCGATTTTTCTCCGGCGAAGACGTGGCTTCTTCTTTACAGTTAGTCAACTTCTTCGGCAACATATTTCGGATCCTCGTTGACGGTGACACATTTTTAAATATGCAATTTTTTATTTACTTTTCTTATTTTGCTAAGATTCTTTCTTTTTATTTATCTTATTTTGCTATGTTTTTTTGTTTTATTTTTATAATTTGCTATGTTTTTCTCATTTTATCTATCTTTTTATGCTCTGTTATTGGGTATGTTAATATTGTTATTTTATTTGCCCTTGATAACATAGTATACATGTGTTGTTGGTTAGTTAAACTCTTGATTATTTCCTTTAACATTTAGTAATTTTTTTTTATGTGTATTTGTTGCTTCATTGTAGTTATGCGTTTCCCTCTTGGTGTTGCTGTGTATGCGGTTTTGCATTGTTGAGTTTGTATGGTATGGAGTATTAATATGTCTTGCCAGTATCTTGCAATGTATATGCGCGTGCATATGATCTGTTTGTGTTTATTAATGTGCGAACACAAACTGTTTCTCTTGCTTTGGAATGCAATGTGCTGTAAGATTCTTCCTACGCACGATGAAAGGGAAAGATTTAGGTGAAGATAAGGGAACTGGAAAGAGTAGCAATAAAAGGAAAAAAGCAGCATCAACTGAAGAAAAATTGAAACGGCCTACATCCGCACATATATATTTTAAATAAGTGTATTACGCAGTGTTTTGTTTGTAGTATTTATGTACTTGTCTTACTTACAATATATAATTATAGGAATTCGAGAATTGAGCAAATATTGGCATCCGACCCAACAACTACCGTGACCCCGGAAGTGACAACACAGTTTATCAAAGAATGGAAGGCTCTCCCAGAGGAGGAAAATGAAGTGTTTAAAGTGAAGGGAAGGAAAAGCTCTGATGCTTACCACAAGAAAAAGAAGAGGCTTGAAAGGATGCACCGGGAAAAGACTTCATTGCAGAATGATAGCATGCAGACCCGACTATCTTTGTCTAAGATAGTGGAGTTGAATGAAAATCTCACCCAAGAACAAAAATAAGCAGTAAAGAGCATTAGATTTGGCGAACTTCTTCACTTTAAGTGCACATGCATGAAACACCAATTTTGTTGCTGGATTGTTGATAAATTTGATCCTATGACAATGACATTAAATGTTCATAGAAATGTGATAACTGTGACAGCAACCGCTATGGAATGCATACTCGGCCTGCCTAATAGAGGAATACAAGTGCCGACATACGGTAATAATAGTAATATAGTAGATATTGCGACGTTGTTCAATGTGGAAGAGTTTGTGATTCCTTTAAGAGAATTATCTGCTCAAATCCATAATTGCAAGAGTGCTGGGCGTGAGTTCAAGGTCTTTTACTGTATCTACATTATAGGATACTTCTTGTGTCCTACAGTAAGTTATTCGGTTAAAGTAGAACTGTTACATGCCGTGAAGGATACTGGAGCAATCGAAGGCTATAATTGGGCGCAATTTTTGCTCGATTCTTTGGCAAATGGTGTCCATCATTGGCAAGAGAAAAAGAAAAAGTACGTGAGTGGTTGTTTGTTCTTTTTGATGGTAAGCCAAATTTGTTATTTGCAAAGTCTATTGTTCACATATCATTTAAGATTGTCTTCAGTAATGTTCGGCTGCTTGTGCAAATCTTATTTTTAGAGCACGTCAACCCTCGAGAACAGCTACACTCTGCTCATGATTTAAGGCCTTGCATCAAGTATTGGACTGACAAGCTTGTCAGTGAGAGAATGCAACGATTCCATAAATGGAGGATACACCGACCCGAATGGTTGCATTATTTTTTAGAGTATAGAGCAACCTAGTGAAGAGAGACCGGTTGGGGTTGCCAATATTGGGAGAGACGTTGATGATATTAAACGCACTCTGAATAACCTAGAAAGGAAATATGAAGAGATGAGTACTGAAGTCAAGGAAAATTCACGCGGTATCAATGAATTAAAATCACTGTTCAAGCAGCTCCTAGAGATATTGGGGCAAAGTAATACAAAGAGAAATGGACATGGTGTAGATAAAGGGGTACAAGAAGAAAATAGAAGTGAAGGAAGACGTAGAGATGCTGCCAAGGGTATGGAAATTGTAGTTTGGGGAGATTGAGGATAGCGAACTCGTGGCAATGTAGAGTCTGGATATGAACAAAAAAGGATTATGAAGAAATTGTTGAGTCTTGCAATGAAGAGAGTGTTGTTAACAAGCGGGTAAAAAAGATAGCCAAGAAAAAGGGCAATAAGCGGCAGAAGAAATCTGCACGTGTAATTGTTAATGATATGTCTAGCGGCAATGATGCGGATGTGGCTTCGGATGTAGGGGTAATGATTACCAGAGAACTAGCGAGAGCAATGGTGATATCTAATGAAGTGTTGTGTGATTATTTGTTTTCTACAAAAAGAGATACAAAGTGAGTAAGGTTGTTGAGTTTCTTCTACGCATTTATTGCGCAAAGTTGGGGTGAGATTCTTTACTCTAATTTTGTAAGCTGTGTTGCAGGGAAATAGTAGTGGCCAATGAGTTGTATTCTTTTAGGAGGCATGACATACGGGAGCTGTTGCCATGTCGTAATATTTCAGGAGCCGTAAGTGTAAAATTGTAGCTGTTTTAAGCCGTATACTTTTCATTTGAAGATTGAATATTATTTTTTGTTAATTCAGGTAATTGACACATTCGCATGACAATTGACTAAGACTTGGAGAGCAAGGGATCCGAAAATGAGCAGATGGTATATGCCTACTCTCTTTTCGGTAAGCTTGGCATATTTGGTACATACAATACACATATAAATGTATCGGGTAAATCTCTATGTTAAGTAAAATTTGCATCTGCAGCAACAGATACTTGATAAACGTAAGTTGAGCAAGAAAGCATGTGAAAACAATTATTGGGGTCCTAAAAGATTTACTGGAAAATTGGCAGAATGTAAGGAGGTAAGTATGTACCTTTATTGTTTCATTATAGTCATTGCTCATGTGAACATTGAAGTTCTTTATGTGATGTTGTAGGTATTTATTCCTCTTAATCATGAGGAAGAACACTGGCTGTTGTGCATTATTGACTTTGATAGTTATTCAGTGAAAATTTGCAACACCCATAACATAGCCAAGTCAAGGAGAAAAGTAAGCAGTCGAGTAAAAGAGCTGGTACATGGCATTCTTTAGCTTCTTATTGTCCAAAAATCCTATTTTATATAGTTTATCATTGTGTTAATTGACTTTCTTCCAATGACAGCTTCGTTACATGGATGGGTTGTTGAAGGACATAGAAGGCGTAACATATAGAAAGATGAAGAGTTTGAATGATTTCAAAACAACCTATCCTACATGGGTGCTGACACAAAATAACGGTTTTGATTGTGGTGTGTACGTATGTTTGATGATGGAGACTCCGGGTTATGACTATGGGTTCAATGATGAGGGATCAGTCGAGCAGCACAAACAATTGGAGTTCAAATTATGGCGTCATGCATCCAACACTCGAAATCCTCTTAATGACTAGGGTTGTTCAAATTTGAAGTCGTATTATCTCTTATCTCGGTGGCAATTTATATGGTTACAAAAGAGTTTAGGTAAATGAGAATGAAATATTTGGGAAAAGGGTGAAGATATATAAAACATGAAAATGTGATATGATTTAAGAAAGAAGCTAATGAAGGTTTCTCTTCTTTGTAATTTTGTGATGTGATTAAATTCCTGTTTGTTAAGTTCGTTGCATAATTGTGACAAATGGAATTTTGGTTGTTAAGAAAGAAGCTAATGAATGTTACAAGAATAATATCTTCTACAATTAGCATTAGTTATGGGTTTAAAAATAAATTCTTGAAAATACTCCAATGACCATCTTTTAAAAACCATAAACATAAAAAATTGATATCAAGTGAGCAATTCAAGTATCTTTATTACATTTATGGACACCTATATAATCACCATTATATAGAAAAAATGATATTGTTTTATAACTTTATATAAGTATATAAGTGAAAGAAGTCCAGAATTCCTGTTGATTTATTATTGGTGCACCATAAAGAAAATTTATTTTTTGAAAATATGATTGTTAAATCAAATTAGTTTAAAACACAGTAGTGAATTGTGACCAAAATAACAATTTATTTTAACAAATAAGTCCTAACTTCATATTGTTTCAAGTATAGCCATAATTTTATATTTGAAATGAAGAAGTAAAAAAAATAGTAAATTTTATATATTATATTAGATTATAGTATCGTGCCATACTTAATACTCATCAACCGGAAAGAAATAACATTTAGCCAAAAACGTACATGTTGCACCATGAAGTTCAACAAAAAACCAAAAGAACAAACAAAAATGAATCATAGTTCATGAAGCATATAACGCCCTACATCAAGAACACCACAGAACTAATCAGCATCACAGAGGCAATTTCATGCTGGGTACTGGTTGATCAAGTTCGACCAATGTCTCCACATATCGAATACAAACTGTTTATGTTTATCTATCGACTCCGTTAGCAAGAATGAGTCCACATTGCCAGGGTTTTCCATCATTAGGCATACGTATAGGCCACCATCGTATATACTTGCTTGAGTTGGAACCCAATCAGGTCTACGCACTGAAAAAGTGGTGATCTTCCTCATGCCACTGTATGCAGCGGAATCAGTGGCCTCGAATAAGTCGTCCAAGTATTTAACCTACAAACAAATACCAGGCAAGTAAAATTAAAATTAGGACATTTAAAGTGACCCGTATAAATTTGATGACGAGTTGATTACCAGTGTGTTCAGTTGGTGAATCACAGTCCCATGACCACCAATCATAGCAGTGTCGCACAACAATATATCACTAGTGGTGAAGTCGATTACACACAAGTACTAGTGTTCATTCATGATACTGATGGGTAAAAACATCTGCATAATATTTAGGGAGTTAGTTCCCAATTAACCAAACCTTTAACTATCAAACTAATGCTCATTAATATCTGCAATGCACTTCAGAATTTTTTATAAAAAAAACAAACAATTAGATGGTTAATTACTTTTTTGCAATCCCCTAATGTGCCCGTGAAGCCAGATATACAGTTAGGAATTGTGTCCTAAAGTCAGTCATCGAGTATAGCTGAAAAATTAATTTGTTTGTGGATTATTGTTCTATTAATAATATTTGGCCATTACATCATATCGTCCATCTTTTTTTACCTTTGATTGATCATGATGTAGTCCTTAGAATGACTTTATGGAATTATATGAATGAGGGTTGATTTTGGTCATTCTTAAACTTTGTTTGTAATCGAATGATGAAATTGGTATTGGGACGTCAATTTCATCGAGTATAGGTTATTGTTTGTTGGATTGGTTGGTTATCCTCATGACCAATGGTTGTTGGGACACCGGTGCGATAAATAGGTGACATGTGGAGACATGTTCACTGAACATGACTCTCTCTACGAGCGTCCTATGGTATGTACCCTACTGTCTAAGGATAGCTCATGGTACATGTGGTAGACATGTTCCCTCTGACCTGAGATTGCCATGGAGACTTACGGATTACTCCTCATGCTTAGGTGCCGGACTATCCAGATTTCTAATCTGGTAACGGAAGGTTACTGGGTATGGGCAAGTGCCGGAGAATTCAATGTGTGAGTCAAGATGGGATTGACCGCTCCGGGTATTTGGAGAATGGTGTTTCGCTTAATTTTAATTCAGAAAGTCTTTGGCCAAAGCACATCTCGTGATGAGTCACGAGGGTAAGTCATGATGTGTCATGACAAGATTGAAATTTGACATGAAGTAACTAATTAGGGATTTGACAGTTAACCATGTCCCTAGGGTTATTTCAGAACATCGAGGGTCATAGGGAATTCACCATTGTACCGAGGTTTGTTGAATGTTGCCTTGCACCTATTCAGCTTATTCGGTCATCGGGAACCATTGCTAGATGGTATCTTCGATTAGTGTAAGGATAGTCTTTATGCTACCGACTTAAGTTTGAACCTATGGAGTCACGCAAAAGAATAAGTGATTTAATTGGATAGACGACCTAATCATAATCAATATTTAATTGAGAATTAAATATTATCTAATTATTATTATTAGGTCGTAGATTTAATTATTTGACAATTTCTAGCTAGCAGTAGATTTATGATTCATCAATTAAATCTAAGGCTGATTGATTTAAATTAAATAGTGATTTAATTTGAATCGTTGTGGGCTTTATGGAAACCCGCATTAAAAGATTGGGTTTTTTTTTTAACTATTTTGGGAGTTGGCCTTTTGAAGAGCCTAGCCCACATGGTCTTTATAAGAAGGGCCATGTAGGGTTTTCAAAATATGATTGACATATATCATTTTTTTGAAAAACGTAGGAACAATAAGAAACAAATAAAAAAACCCTTTTCTCTGAAAAATTATAGCCTCCTCCTCTTTAATCCTTGTTTGTGTGCGAAGTAGGAGGAGCTAGATGCTTCCGTTGGGCAATTCCATAACACTACCACGACTCGTTCGAAGAGGTAATCCTAATTCTCTGATTTAAAATTGCCAATTATTATGTATAACGAGTTGATCCTGGTGGAATTCCAAGAGATAGTCTCACGGATTTCTATACCCCAATAGCGTCGGATACATTATGCAACCCCCATCGACTTTCCATCATTTCCAACCAAGATATGCTGCTGCAATACAGAAGAAATAATGTGTTGGCAATACAACTATCTTTTAGGTTCCAAATGTTACCGTAGTATTAAAAATTGTCACTTCCATCTTTCAAAACTTACCAAAAATTTTGCAGGAAGATACCAATTCGGCATTGCAATGTCATTGATCTGTGCATCCCTGGTCATCTTCACTGTGAAGCAGTCTATAATCTATTGATGGAAGCAAAGAATCATAACACGTATCTCTTTCAAAATATACATTATGTTACATTCTTAAAGACTCACGCAAGAGCGTATTTCAGTGTCCGGCATGAGGCAACGCATATTTTCACGTCTTATGTAGTAATCCCCCATGTGAACAACCGTTTCCCTACAACATACACGTTACTGAGATTAATATTATAAAGTATATTGAAACTTTAAAGAACATATAAAAATACAAACAACAGAGAAACCTAGAGTCCCTTTCAGTTGAAAACAAAAAATCTTCGAGTAATTCATTGTCTACGAGCATGTTGCAATCTATAGTTAGTGTCCGGTGTGATGGGAAAGTGTTAATGGTATCGCTACTCAACACCACTACGCTCGACTTTTTCAGCTTAGATGTGTTGCAACCTAGCTTGTGAGATGCAAGGAATCTCTTTGAACATGACGGTGCAGTCAGGCGTACACAATGTTGGTTCTTGAATTCTGGAGAGTTTATGGATGCACTACCCTGCGAATGCACGGTATCAATCTATTTGTGACGTAAATCGCGGCATACATCTTCACCAACATCGTCCTCAATCTCTATTTCCACGCCAACATCTCCCACCCCAAAATGACCTTCTGTTCCTCCCGCTTCATTAGGCGGATTGACATTCATGTGGGAGTTTTCACGGCCTACCAATTGTTTCAACATCATTGATATGTCATTCTAAGTTGTTTGTCCAGTATGCATTTTTGATTTCAGTTGGAGCATTTCTGCTTTCAAGTACTCAATATCTGCTTTCATCCGAACCATTTCTTTCTCCATGCACTTCAGAATGAAAAAAAATGTTACTAATACCTTTATATAGCCGGAAATCAATTATAAAACCATAACTAAATCATACCTTGCCTCGTGAATATGGTGTATTGTCAAAACTGGATGCAGCTCTTACCCTCCGCAGGCGGTAGTTCATCCTAAAATGGGAAATTGTCACAAATAAATCATATACTACGATCACAGGTAAATGAAATAAAGGAGCTGACTGGTAAGTTACACAAACGAAGCAATGAAACATGCACACAATTACAAGGTTAAAAAAAATGCTATAGATATATGAGTTAAATTAAAAGAAAATTAAATATTAAATACTCACATTTTCTCAATTTGCCTCATTCTCTCCACTTGAGCTCGATCTGTGTTGTGTTCTTCGATGTATGAGAGTTAGAGGGAACAGAGAATAAGAGAAGGGTGAGAGAGGGTGAGAGAGGGTGAAAGAGGTGGGAATGCTTGAATATTCAAAGGGGTTCCCATATTCGAAGTTAGATAAAAGGGAAAAAGTCAAATTAGTCCCTGAACTTTGCACAAAATATTATTTTCTTCCGGAGTTTATGGAAAATATTCGCTTCTCATCTAGGAAAAAATACAAGTTTCACCAGTTTTAAATAATATTCTTTTTCCTTTTTATTTTTTTGGCTAAAAGCACGGATTTTATTTAAAGATCACAAAAATATGTACAGTAAGTATTTCCCCAAACACTTTGGGAATTTTAGAGTTTCAATTTGAAAATTTTGTTACGCTTTGTACGTAAGTACTTGCGTGTATGGAATAATGAGTTCGTGCGTGACACTATTAAAGTTGAATTATGTATTTTGTTAAGGTCAAACATTTGACCATTAAAAAAAATGCTAATGGTATAGCAAAGGAAGGACTAAATTGGATATTTTCTAGGGCATTCAATTTTAGACAGGATTAATAGAAGCGAAAAGGAGAGAGAGAGGGATAGAGTGAATTTTTGGGCAGGATTTATGGAAGCGTGTGTAGCCGAGCTAGCAAAAAAAAAAATGGAAGCGTGTGTAGATTGCAAAAGGTGTCATAGATGATGTGATGGCTGTGGATTGTGAAAATATTTACTTTTTCGATTACTGCAAACAATTGAATACGCATATGATGTGGCGCAATTCTGTTGGTTCGTCAGACGTCATAGTGTTGACAATTGCAGCTATCTTGAAGGAATTAGGTGTACTTTTTGTCTGAGATTTTGTATTTTTTGCATCTTGGTACACGCTTAAAATAAAAAGGTTCAATTTGGACATTATGACCCTTTCCATTGGGATTCTGGGCATGTGTTTGGATTCCAACAGAGTTAATGACCTGACAAATTCAATTATGTGTCTATTTCAATTTTTTTTTAAAATTTTCATTTGCGTATTAAATTTAAAAATTACCATTACTTACCTCACACAGGAATAGCTATTGTATGAAATTAAATAAAATTATATATATTTTTATTTATATATCCAAAAAATGACATGGCCAGAACCCCTTGCATGACCTAATGATGTGCGTAATTCTATTCACGCGAAAAAAAAATTAATTTTTTTTTCTTTTGTCCACAAATTACACTATTTCAATAGAATATGAAAGGTGAACATTAATTGACATCGAATACGAAAAGGTATTATCAAAAAAATTAAATTAAATAACATTATATATTCAAATGACGTGGCATAATTACATGCATTTGTTGATGATGTGGCAAAATCCTGTTCGTCTGCGTGGGAAAATATATGATTAATGGAAAAATATATGATTAATGGAAAAATATGAAGAGTCACCATCATATTTTATATATATCTCTCTTAAACACAATTATATATTCATTATCTTTCAATAGTTAGAGTAATATAAAAATTAATTTCTTATAATATATTAAATCTATAATGTCTGCAAACTCTGTTGCTACCGCCGGCGAGGCTATTTCGGAAGAGGTTCAAACATTTTTCACGACTCACATTATTGTGAGCGTTATAGGGCGGTACGGTGATGGGGAGAGAGTTTGGTTTAGGATTAGGCATACGGCTAAGCTGCGCAAAATGATAGAGAAATACTGTTGGAAGCAAGATGTAGATAGGCATGCTGTGACATTTTTGTTCAATGGTGAACGCATAACAGAAAACCAAACACCAAATGAAGTTGGAATGGAGGCCTGGGACGAGGTTGATGCCATGATTCCATTGTTTGGTGGTAGATTTTCTGGTATATTGAACTTATCTTTTTTGGTATTATTATTATTGGCATCTGTTTTTTGCGGTTGTGCTAACACATACAAAATCATTAATGATGTGCAGGTATGCATTAATGCAGATGAAGAAATGACGTGATGGGCAACACTGTGCCGATGGCTATTTGAGGGCACTGTATTGTCCTATCATATTTTGAAGATGATATGTTTTTGAACTATTATAATTTAATATAATATATGATATATGTTATATATGTCATATATGAAATTAAAAAAAATATTGTGAGGTTTATATAATATAATATATCATATAATAAAATGATATTTAAATATCTATTGTTTGTCTCTTATGTGAGTGTTTGTGTTTTGTTTAATTAATTAATTTACTGAAGTAGTTTTCTTTCGCCTGAAAGATCAATGAAATTATCAAATAAATTAACAAAGAACTGTTCCTTAGCATAAATACAACTTACTTAGATAAACACGTACATACATTAAACACAAAAGTTAACACAAACAAACTTAAAGATTCCTAAAGAGACCCATAACCTTCACGCTTACATACCCATTTTCACTTAATAAAAAAAATAAACAAAGCAACCCCAACCATTACCAAAGAGAAGGCAATACTTCCGCACAACATATTCTTCAATCTCTCTGTCTGACCATTGTGATCCACTGGAAGAGGAAAAGTTATTTCCTCACCATCATTGTCTTCGTCCTCAAACTCTGCAGGCGGATTCAGTTGTTGTCCGCTTGGAAGCCAGCGAGCATCATATGGGTGACACCATCCTTGGAATAAACCACAACTGCGACACTTATAGTACAAGCAACCCTTGGACGGATTATTAGTGGACATAACCCTAACATCACACCACTGTGTGCAATGGCATTGGAGTTTGGAGAAAAATAACTCAAGCTTTGCATAGTTTGAAGTTCTACTGCTGCAACTCGTTGTTAGGGTTGACATGTTTAAAAAAATGGAGCAAGAAAATAAAAGTAAAGTTACAAAAACAATATAGAAAATTAAAGTTACTAGAACAATAAGTAGTAGAAGTAGGAGGCAGAAATGAGGAAATTGCATTTGGGTAAAGGCGAGAAGTGAGAGGGATAAAGGTACGGGAAGGGAGTTAAAAAGAAACAATGTGTACTTGCACAAAGTTGTGGGACCAATGTGGTTCAAGTTCCGTTTTTTATTTTGTCTTTAACTTATTGCAATCAAAGTGACACAAAAAAAAAAAATTACTTACAATTAATAGTGAAATAGTACCAATTGTCACGTGTATGATTACATTTTCTTAGTATGCTTGGAAATTTTCCCAAGGGGGTTGAAATGGTGAAATTGATGACGAGTTTTTTAGTTGTGATCCACCCAATATTTGTTGCATGAGAATATAGCTCGCATTTCCAAATCTATGCGATGTATTTCTAGTCAAATTTCTCACAACACTTGACTCACCATGTTCATAGCCAGGAATTGGACTTCTAAAACTCATATTTCCATTATTATCCAATGGAAAATCTGCTTGGCTAGACATATCATCCAATCCAATTTGTGGCATCTTACTTTCATCGTCAGACCCATCGTTTCGTTGTTTAGGGCATATGTTGGCTTGATGTCCTGGAAGCCTACAAACAAAAAGATATTTATTAAAAAATTATCAAATTTTGAACAATAATTTAAAGGAGCTAACAATTATTTATTAATGGACTAACCGGTATTTTCGACATCGCTTAACTGTTTTTTTTCGCTCTGGAGCTTTACCCTTCGAACCTTCTGTCTTCGCTCGCTTCGGATCCAAAACATCTATTTGAATTGATTCTAACGGACCAAACTCTTGCCCTGATGAAATCATATCTTCAACCCAGATTTCTTTGGCACGAGCAATTAGGTGTCCAATGCTATTTATAATTTCCATATATCCACGGCTTGATTTCTTCGCATATAAAGCCAACTCCGAACATTTTGAGACGATGTACCCGTGACGGGTTATCTCCACTTCCTCAGGTGTCGCAATCGATAAGTTCTTGTACCTTAAATCCTTACTGATATCTAGCGTCCAACGGGAGTGAATGCAAGACGCCGGAATCTCTTTTAAACCTTCGCATTTGAAAACATATATCATGTGCTTACAAAGCATTCCCGTTGACTCAATCCTCTTGCATTTGCAAAGGACCTCCATGGTAGCACCATTAAATTGAACGCGGCACAACATGTTTTTCTTATCGTAATCCGCAACCACGTAAGTTCGACAATCGGCTGTGTGGGGAACAATCTCCTCGTGCCATAGATTCGCCTGCAGTAAAATATGCTTTCTAACCTTCTTAAAGACTTCCCTGGTGTAAACTTCGGAAGCATGCCGTTCAAAATCCACTAGGGATGTCGTTAACACTGGTCTGGTATGATTCGTTTGAACTTCTCTATTGATAACATTAACTCGCAACCTTTCCAACCCCCTATGGTAGTCTCTCACAAAATCAATCAACCTTCGGTTTAAACCAAGAAAACTATTAAAAAACGCATTCATACCTTCGCAACGCTGCGTACTCCTTACGCCCGCAAAGAAATGACCCCGTAAATATGCTTCTACCCACATACGCCTCATATCATACGCATATGCTACCCAAATGTTATCCTCTAGACCATGTTCAGTGACTATTTTGTTCCACTCAACCTCAAAATCATTAACGGAGCACCTAAAGGACATTAATCTATTGAACGTCATTTTGAAATCTTATAGGCTCACGTTCTGGGCTGCATTTCGTAACAGATGCCACTTGCACAGTCGATGAGAGGCATGTGGGAACACGGTTGCGATCGGCTATCATTGCCTTGTCTCCATCAGTTACAATGGATATAGGCATCTTATTATCCATCGTAGTGAGAAATGTGTTCAACACCCATATGTAAGACTCCGTCGTCTCAGTTTGTATGAGTGCAGCCCTGAAAATACACGTGTTTCGGTGGTTGTTGTACCCCGCCAGGAGAACAAGAGGAAATCGATACGCATTGGTTTTGTATGTGGCATCAAAAATCAATAGGTCACCGAATACCGCAAATTCATCTCTTGACCGCCCATCTATCCAGAATAGCTTGTCCAACCGCTTATTCTCGTCCATTGTGTACTCGACAAAGAACCTCGGGTCACCCTCTGATTTCCCTAACAAATAGCCTATAGCAACCTTAGCATCCCCTTCAACAATTTCTTCACTTCGTTCACAGTCCAAGTAATTGTATAAATCTTTTCTCGTAAATCCTACAGAATGATACCCGCTAGCCAGATAGTTATAATGATCCATAACCCTACACGGTCGTATTCCAACTCTAGTCATTGACTGGCTCCAGCCCCATGTCCATCATCTACTTTCCGGTGAGAACGGAGGTGTGACACCGCGTATGCGGGTACCAACTCGTGTGTATGCTCCTCCTGAAATAATGTGACCATATAACGCCCGGTTGCTCTGTTAAGCTTGATGCGAAGCTTGGCCTTACACTCACATCTAGTTAAGTCTCGATGTTCTCTCTGTCGATTTTCCTTTCCAAGTATTTTTCTCTTCAGACACCTTCTCTGTAACAAACATATAACATATTCACTATTTGACCAGTTATTTCATCTTCATGCACCGTGTCTTTTCTAATGCTAAAACCAGTTGCACGTGCATAACTGTTGTAAAATTGAAATGCTTCATCCTCTTATGCGAATATCATGTTCAATATATCTTCTTTACTTAACGAACTAACATCAAAAGAAAAGGAATCCATCGAAGCACTATCCATCTTTATAATACTACGGCTTTCGGAAGATTAGCTACCTGTTATGATGAGTAAGTTGCAGCAAATTATATTGCTGTTTATTTACTATAAAATGTTTATGCTAATAATCGATTATAAACGTGAAGGATTGTACATGCACCAAATATTTTACGTAAAACATGATCCATGCAAAATAGTAAAGCCACTCTATGCAAAAAATACATTCATATAATACTATGGTTGTCCAAAGAATAGCTATGTATTATGATGAGTAAATTACAGTAAGATATACTTAGTGCACTTATTAACCAAGCGATACAAGGAAAATATTGTGATATTCAAACGTACTTCAACAAATAAAATGGGCATACACAACGTAAGCACTAACTTGATATATCGTATTCCTTTTTCTTTTTTCCTCTCAACTCATCCGATATACTACATCCCATTTCTTCTATACACAAATTTCAACTATACACACATTAAATTTATACAACTAGGATAAATCTTCCTCATTAATTCAGTCCTTCATTCATTACCCTTCCTTGCATTGTGGTAGTTGTGTTTGGGGTTGGTGAGCAGGGTTAATTCATGTGAGTGGATTTGACATATTGCATTCGAATATGACAATGTAGGAAATTCGAATCTGGCAAGGACATGACATTCCTTCAATTTTTTGCTTTTAGATACGATTTTTGAGAGATGTAGTTATTGCATTCATCAACTATTTAATTATTTTTATCACTATTAAAAAAGGACATGCCAATTAGAAGTACGATTTCAATTATGATTGCTATTTTTTTTTTCATTTCTATTTTTTCCACTATTCGTTTTTTCCACACAACCTCTCACGAGCAAAGTCTCATCAACTGTGGAGAATCAAAACCAGATTGCCCGGTTAGACAACAACCCCACGAACCAACTAGGATGACCATTAGGGTCCTGTTTTCATCAACTACTTGACCATTTTCATCGTTATTACTGTGGTTCATGCCTAAATTACTGCAAGAATGATTTAAATTACGAGTTCATCATTTTTTTCATTTCCTAAGATACTTTAAATTGGGGATTAATGGGAGACCTAAATGTAATCCCATAAAATGTAACTAGTGAGATTGAACTCACAACCTCTAGCATGCTTAGTGATTAATATTACCACTAGACCAATATACGATTCCCGAGAAGTAGTATTGTCACGACCATTTTTTATCAACTACTTAATCGTTTCCATTTACAGCAATTCATGCCTAAATTACTGCAAAAAGGATTTAAATTACGACTTTCATCGTTTTTTTCCATTTCCTACAAAAATAGTTATTTTTATTATTTTAGATTTATATATGTATTGGAATTTTCAAATTATAAATATAAAAATATGAAAAAATTACATTAAACAAACTATTATAAAAATAGATAAGAAAAATTAGATTATTTAAAATTTACATTCTTAAGACCATTGCATGCCGTAACTTGAGATTTGTAATTATTTGGCATAAATACTTCAATTTTACTATTGATTATAGTGATTTTAAGAGATTTGTTAGTTATTTTAATTATACTTCAAAAAATTTCAAATAACATAATTAAGGATAAATTTTAAAGATTTGCAACTATTATTATATGTGACATGTGATAAAAAAAAATTATAATAATAGTTGCAAACTCACTAACACAAGGAAAAGTTCTTTTTCAATTCTAGTTCTCATACATAATGGTTAAGTCATAATTTATTTTAAATACTTGAGAGTCATTACCATAATATTATTTTTAATATTTAACGGCAAGCAATAGACTTGAATGTATAATTAATATTTAAAATTTATTAAAGACCTATATGTTTATTTATCATTACTATAACTTTAATTTATATTTTAAAGTTGTATGATTCAAATTAACTTTAATTCTTAAGATTTAATAGAATTAAGTCTTACTTTTCTTTCATCAACTATTTAACTATTTTCATCGATTTTACAGCATTTCATGCCTAGATTACTGGAGGCACGGTTTACATTATGAGTTTCATCCTTTTTTTCCAAACATAATTTAGCGGTTTTACTTTCATCAAACTACCATTATCGTTTTATCAAATGGTGCGACGCCTGCAGTCAAAAAGGCAGTCACATTTCAATTGGTATTAGAAAATAGCACCATTTCATGAATGATTATGTTTATTCATTAAAGACAAAAATGGAGAATATGAATGGACACACCCTTTCAATTGTGTCTTTCCAACATTTATAAATAGGAAAACTCACCAAGTTATTTTTAAAGGGCCATTATTTTTAAAATAGAAAAAAAATGGCTTCATACTTTGATACCATTCCTAACCACTTAATCAATGAAATTCTCTCCCGTATTGGTTCACGTTCTGCTATGGATCTTATTCGTGCCAAAGCAAGGTATAATACAATTTTGTTGGAATGAACTTTATTTTTCTCCTTTACTAACCTAACAATTTTTTACACAGTTGTAAATTGTTAAATAACATCGGTGACGAGAGCAACGTATACAAACATGCCACAATGAAAGAGATTCCAATCATCCTATGGGGGCCGTTTAACAGTCCACGCTGTTCAATGGTTTCATTCATAGAGAGCTGCTATGATAGTGAAAATCTAGAAGCTTTTTATAGGAAATGAGTGGTAAGCATTACAAAAATATTAGTATTAATTTTTTTAAAAAATAATTAGCGCCCACTTCACATGTCTATATTTTCATATAGTTTGAATAAATTTAATATCCCATGTATGAATGGATCGCAGGTTGAGTATTTTTATGGAAGAAGACAAGATGTTGCACTTGAATGTCAAACGAAAGCCGCTGAATCTAGACACGTTGGGGCATATTATGTGCTTTCTATCATCCTAATCATTCAAGATAATGCAGCAAAGGAAAGAGGGATGTTGATGCTTAGCGAAATAAGGAGAGCAGTACCAGAGCATGGCATGGAATTGAAATGCTATGGCTAGAATATCCATATTTTAAGGGACAAAGACCGACTTGTTGCACCAAACAACAGGTGATCAACAAATCGAATTGGCTTAAGATCATAGGCGAAGAGAACGAAGACATAAGTTGTGATGCTTGTTTCTGTGACAAAGAGATTTATATATTATTTTCAGTTTGAGTTAAATAAGTAGCATTTGATAATATTTATGTTGTAATCTTAATGAGCAATTTTAATAAGTCTGTAATAGATTTGATGGACATTTCTTCTTATGACCAAACGAACCAACCAACCCAAAGCCCAATCAAAACCATTAATTCTACTAACTATCAAGCCCAGGCCCAAATGTTATATGTCCATTTTCGTAATTTGCGTTTCTCTTGTCTTTATGCTTGAGCCCAATATGGTCTTTTGTCAGCACAGTCCTGTCATCCTTTTTGGTCATTTACATTATATTTTGTCTTTAGTGAGTATTATTTTATGAAATAAACAGGATGGTATATTGGACATTTCTTCCTATAGAAGAGGATATATTTGACATTTTACATATTTATATTGTTCATCACTGCAACTTGACATGTCCACGTGTCCAAATGTTGTGAAGTTACCTGTCCCATCATGAATGACAGAATTGCCAGACGGTTAGTAGAATTTTCCCTAGCGTCAGGCCCATAGACACATCTTTGCTCTTATTTTCAACCTAAGACTGATGAGCAAAAGTCAGCAGAACAATCCATCATGTAAATTGTGTCATTGCTGCTAACAATTCAGCGCACACTCATCACAGTTGAGGACATAAACTAATAGAAGGCAGCAAATGTTCCAGGCCTCTCATCCTACCCTAAAGAGAAACCATCGATGACAATATTGAGGTAAATGATCACAGTTCACTACAATTGCTTTAAACGATGATAGCCCCTATAAGGCTATAACATCCACTTCCTTTAACGCATTTTTAGGTATGATGAAAATATGTATGATCGATGCACTAAATCATAATGCTTCGCGTGCATTCTAGTTGGATTCGGACAAAGAAATTATTTGCATGGCTCCACAAAGATCCCACAATACATACCCTAATCGAGTGAGGATCTTGTTCAATGGTTATGAATGATAAAGATCATTTATCTGTATTATCAATTAACAGCTATTGAATTTATTCGAAACGTTATAATAAGTAAATTTATTTTCAACCTAATCAAGTCAGTACTTGAAGAGAAAGTTGACAAGACTTTCAAAGAACTTGTAAAAGCTCCTTCCTTAAACTCGTGCATAACATAGGATGCCTTGTAAGTCATCACTCTTAACAGTCTTCGCGTGCAATGGACTCGGGCATAACATATGGTTGACGCAATTCAATTTTTTTGATCAAATATTTCCTTTGGGTAATAAATCTTAAATTGTTATTTAGGGTTTGTTGTCGAAGAAGGAAAAAACTTGGGAAGCCAAGAGTCCTTGAATTGGGAAATATGAGTTAAAATGATAGATAAGTTGAAAAATATTGTTCTCCTTATAAAAGATCTTAAATTATTTTATTTAATATTAATTAATTTTAAGATGAAAACTATATTTTTTAACCGACCAAGCTCAAAATGATTGTGTTAAACACATTATTACTTTTTCCATCTCATTGCTACCACATACTAACTGTGATAATTGATAATCAGCAATAATAATTGAATTGATAGCTGAAATTGATCAACTGAACTATCAACTTGTCCAGTGGGTTTTATCAGGGAAATTTCATGTCTGGAGCATTTTCCATACAAACAAAAAATAACATCCAAATCACAAGTCAAGAGGACATCTCACCAACCAAAACGAAAAGAACATAGATATATGGCATCATAAATAGGCAACACCTAAGGGCTAAGGCACACTTGCAACTGCATTATTTTGATTAGCCTCGAGAAACAAGTCAATGAGTGATGGCTACTGTCCCGAGATGGGTCAATCCATTTTTTTGGCATGTCTGTAAGTGAAAATGAGTTTGAGCTTGTAACCAGGTAGCAATGTCGAATTTTGTTTTCCTTTTTTAATGACGGGAAACACTCTAAAGACTCGCACTAAGGTGCTGCATCACTCGAGGAGGTATAATTTTAATTAATTAAATATAAGATTTATTGGAATTAGTCGATGTATTAAAATTAGCGTCAAAGAAATTGACTTTTTTTCACTAATCCAAATTTAGAACGTAAACAAATTTCATGCTCATGCTCTAAATATTCCACCATACTTGCATCCTATTCTGCATTGCATTTTATGCATGTTCTTGACCGTAGATTCAGGAATACTGTTCAGTGAGAGTTAAAAAATATATAATTTAATACTTATATATGAGTAATTTCTTTTTAATAAAATTAAATTAATTTTTTAACTTAAAAATATACATTTTTTTTTTAAATTTCTAACTTGCTTTTTAATGACTTTACATTAATTGTTAGCCAATGAATAGCTCCCCAAGTGACCGCGGACTTTGACTCGAGTATGAGAAAGATTTTTTGTTCTTTGTAGCATGAAAGGAACAGTGATGGTGGAGGAAGATATGATATCAAATTGGTATCATTTATTAACCTTCACAATAATGAGAGCTCGACACATGGACCCCAATTTAGAATATGATCCAATACAATCCAATATATGTGGGTGGGCAATCATATAAATTTATTCAAAAGTGGCCACCTTCCCTTTTGCAAGTTTGATTGTGCTTTCTTCTTTTTGAAATTTTCTTTGTTTGCTTCCTCAAATGTGAAAAGTGATTTACTTGAAAAGGCCGCAGAGCATCACTATCAGCAATTAAAATCACATTGCGTATATTTTAAGGTTACGAATTTTGTAGAGTTATTAATCAAATAATATTTGTGATGAGAATACTTAAATTAAAATTTAAAATTTTGTGTTACTGTTATGGTAAAGAAATAGATTTGAATGACTTCGATCTCGTGACAGAGCTCTAAAACTGATCTGCAAACAATGAACAAATTACAGGTTCTTCTCACGTATGCAATTTGATCTTACTTTGTAATTGTTTGTAAACAAAAAGTGTTTGGTGGAGACATTGAAGCCCTGACCTCTGGTCTCATGAGAGGTTGGGTCGGGTACGAGTCCATTATGAACCATTAAGAGTAAAACAGTCATTTCATGTCAAGATATTTTACCTTGGTCGAATTTTTACCTTAAATCAGTATTTTATTCTTTATCAGTTATAATAAATCGCTATCTAATTACATCGGGAGCAAATTTTGCTTCCACTTTATTACTTATACAAAACGTAAATGAGGCAGTTAGTTATGTTTCTTCCAGAGCATTAATGAAGTGATCGCTAAATACATGTGTTTAGTAGTACCCTACCAACAGTTTGCAGATCGTGCCTTGTCGCGTCTGGTAGTCAAAATGGCCCTTGTCAACCACATCCAGGAGTATGTCGATTGGGCTCTTGTACTTGTAGTTTTTTGTAGCAATTAAATTACTAATATGAAACCTTTTTTTTTTCTTTCTTTTTTTCTTCTTTTACCAGTTCTAAGAACGATGGGAGGATGCTCGATCCCATAAGTTTTTACTTAATTTAACTTTTAACCACCAAATTATATTCTTCAGAATAATAATGACACAAATTATAAAATTCCGAGTGTAAATAATTAAAATAGTATTATCGTTGTGTCCCCTTCTGACATCTCGTATCATAAATTTAGGTCATGAACTTTGTTGAATACAAATTGTAAACAAGTGCATGGATTAAAAAAAAAAAAAATCAATTTAAGATATGAAAATCACAAGTTAAAATTGTAAAAATAATTTCTCACGAAAATACAATTTCAAATTACGTATTATAGAGCTCAAATACAACCGACTCTTTTTCGAACTCTATAAGAAGGGCAAAAATAAATAATAGATACGTCAATATGCAAAAAAAACGAAGGGGTTAAAGAAACATTGCGAGTAATGATTAGTTTAAGGAACAAAGAGTAAAATATGTCAAATATGTCAAAACAGAATAACGACTTTTATTCCCGCTTTTTCCTCTTGCCGTTCCCTTTACTTTAGCTTACTGTGCTCTCTCCTCTCGACTTTCTTTTCATGAATCAAAACAAAGTTACAAAACCTCCTCCTTTCTTCACGCCCCATTATCTGCTATACATCATCTAGATTATGTATTATATAAAAGCTACTTCAATACATAAAATTTTTATTATATATGGGTCCAAAGCAGGTTGGACCTACTTTAAATCTATTATGTAAAACATTATCTTATGTATTGTAAAAATCTGTTTTCATTATTCGAACATGTATTTACGATGTAAACCCATAATTTTTAATTTACACGAGAATAATTTTATTGTTGCGCCGAGTCTGGCTGCTTACGTTATACGTTATATATTGGAACTAAAATAAAAGTAATAAAATTCTTGATGACACGACCCACAAAAAATGGCCCGATGCTTTGGACAATTGCAAACTATGATTTGAACATAAAAACTGATTGACAAAAATGGCCAAAGACATCATCTAACAGCAACATCTTCTACTTGACTCTCTGTCTCTTTACTCACTCTGCTTTTCTCACCCTTTTTCGTGTTGTGTTTCTTCACTTCTGGCCATGGAAAAGCACCACCACCACCTTCATCATCACCACCACCAGCAGCAGCCACTGGCCAAATTGTCTAGACAACGATGCAGTGAATGGTTTGTTTTTTTTTTTTGGCTTTCTCCTCTGGTTTTACAGCTCTGCTTTAGTGTGTTTGATGTCTTATTACAACAGCCTCTGTGATCAACTGTTGTTTTTAACATTTTCTAGTGTTTCTTGGCTCCTTTCTTATACTTACTTTTGCTTCTACATGATGACATGTGTTGCTCCCCGGACCTAGAACCCCGAGAACAACACTAACTTATAAACTACTATCGTATTTCACGCTAACGTGGGACATCAAGAGATGAGGGATAGAGTTTTACTTGTTGATGTGCTTCAACTGACCATTTATGTCCATCAGGGTGTTTCGAGACGTTCCCAGTGATATAACAATCGAAGTTGATGGAGGCACATTTTCACTGCATAAGGTAAGGCTCTGATAGAGTTTTACCTTTTTTTTCAGTCTGATGCATTCTGAACTTTTTTAAGTCTTTAAGTCGGGAGAGACTACAAAACGATCAAGTGTATTTCTAGCTGCGTGGGGCGCATGCACACCGTTCCCACGCAATTTCCCTTTGTTGCTGACTTTTCTTCAAATGTCTACTTCATTTATTAAACTTCTTGTCACAAGGAGGATGCAATAAAAATCTCAGTGATCAAAATAAAATAACACGATTTTCCAGCAGGCGATATTCGTTATTAATTGACTTATAGGCATATTATCTTATGGTAATTACTACAATCTTATGGTATATCCTATCTGTGAAGTTTGGCAATTACTAGTATGATTGCTAATTCGTATGGGGAAATAGAATTGAGATCTAAATATCGGCTAAAAAGAAATTTTCGTTATACGCAGTTTCCTTTGGTCTCGCGAAGTGGGAGAATCAGGAAGTTGGTTGCAGAACACAGGGATTCTGATATATCAAGGATTGAATTGCTTAGCCTACCAGGAGGAACTGAGACGTTCGAGCTGGCAGCCAAATTCTGCTATGGGATCAATTTTGAGATTACAGCTGCAAATGTTGCTCAACTGTGTTGTGTGTCTGATTACCTTGAAATGACTGAGGAATTTTCAAAGAACAATCTTGGTACACGGGCTGAAGAATATCTCGACAGTATTGTGTGCAAGAACCTTGAAATGTGTGTTGAAGTCTTGCAACATTGCGAAAATCTACTTCCTCTTGCAGATGAGCTGAAAATTGTTGGCAGATGCGTTGATTCCATAGCCTCCAAAGCATGTGTGGAGCAAATTGCTTCAAGTTTCTCACGCTTGGAATACAGTAGCTCAGGGAGACTCCACATGAGCCGCCAGGCTAAGTGTGAAGGAGATTGGTGGATAGAAGATCTGTCAGTTCTCCGATATGACCTGTATCAAAGAGTGATAACAGCAATGAAATGTCGTGGAGTCAGGCCAGAAAGTATTGGAGCGTCGCTTGTAAATTATGCTCAGAAGGAATTAACTAAGAAATCCAGCTTATGGAATCAATCCAGCCAGTCAAAAGTTGATGTGGTTTCGAATTCAAATGAGCACGAAAGACTTGTGGTTGAGACAATCGTTAGTCTTCTGCCCGTTGAGAAATTTGCTGTACCCATGAGCTTTCTTTTTGGGTTGATGCGAAGTGCAGTGGTGCTTGATTGCGCAGTTTCTTGTAGGCTTGACCTTGAGAGGCGGATAGGATCCCAGTTAGATCTGGCTACTCTTGATGATCTCTTAATTCCTTCCTTCCGCCATGCCGGTGATACGTTATTTGATGTAGACACAGTACACAGAATCTTGGTTAATTTCGCTCAGCTGGATGAAAGTGACGAAGATTTGGAAGATGCCTCAGTTTTTGAGTCTGATAGTCCTCCTTCACCGTCCCAAGGTGCATTATACAAGGTATCGAAGTTAGTGGACAATTACCTAGCTGAAATTGCACCTGATGCAAACCTCAAGCTCCATAAGTTCATGGCTATAGCAGAAGCTTTACCAGAACATGCACGTACCATTCACGATGGATTGTATCGAGCAATTGATGTTTACCTCAAGGTAAGATCTACCACAGTTTTCATGTTCCTTTACTCCCTGGAATGTTTTATACATCATCTTGCTTTATTCTGGAGAATGACATGTGGGGCATAAATACTTACTCTTGATGTTAGGATATTTCACTTGTACAAGACTCTTGCAACAATATAGTTGCAGTGGCGCAAATCAAATTTCCTATGAAAGATTTCTTTATCTTGGTGTAATTGTTGAAATAAGCCTCAAGTATGTCAGTTTGAGTCCATGTCCTTGGTGATAAAAGTTACCAACGGTCAATTAGGTGGTCCTGTTCAAGAGACAGCATCGAACAATGACTGCTGTTGATGGCTTTTAACAATTACCTTATTTTCATGACCATAAATTGCAGGCTCATCCAGGTTTGTCAGATCCAGATAGAAGAAAACTTTGTAAACTGATTGATTTTCAAAAACTCTCACAAGAAGCCGGTGCACATGCTGCACAAAATGAGCGCCTTCCTCTCCAATCAATTGTGCAAGTGCTTTACTTTGAGCAGTTGAGGCTCCGAAATGCCTTATTATGCTCCAATCCTGATGATGACCCTAAGCCCATGTACAATTCCTGGCGGATCAACAGTGGAGCGCTAAGCGCTGCAATGTCTCCAAAGGACAACTATGCCTCACTGAGGCGAGAAAATAGAGAGTTGAAACTTGAGTTAGCCCGAATGAGGATGAGATTAAATGATTTGGAGAAAGATCATGTCTGTATGAAAAGGAATATGGAAAGATCTAGTTCTCGCAAATTCATGAGTTCGTTCTCAAAGAAGATTGGAAAACTCAACCTTTTTGGTCATAGTTCTTCAAGGGGATCGAGTTCTCCCTCAAAGCAATCACAGAGAACTGATTCCAAGTTAACAGAAAGATTTGACAAGCACAGCTTTTAGGTAAATGAAACTAGTACAAATTTCATGACTGCTTCTGTTGATATCTACAAGCATGTCGAGTGTAATCTTTGTTTTGTTTTATCTGTCTACATCTCTTCTTTTCGTTCTCTTACCATGTACATGAGCTTGCATAAACTTGCTTCAGCATAGAAACAAGTTGTTTTGGGAAAATCTGAAGGAAGCACCGAGTTTCCATGATAATGAATTTTGTGTATGTTTTGAAGAAGACTACAGAATATCATTATAAATCGGAAGTTCTTATATGGTAGTCGATAGAAGTCTATTCTGCAAATGCACTTCCTTGGCATTTTGACAAAGTGCTTCATGCTCTCAAAATCATCTTTGCAATCTTAGCATGATTCTAATTCACATAGCTGTAAGAAATAGATAAATTTGATGTATCAAAAGGTGGAAAAAGACAAAATCTACCCCTCAAAATAGGAAGAGAAGTACAAAGAGAGGTTTGAGCAACAACAGAGACAAGGTAAAAGTTGAAAAACTAATATTGATACTCATTGAAGTAGCAAGCTTTCATATTGTCTTCAAGACTGGGCGACTCTCTAGGACTAGTAGTAATGATGATCGGCAAGCCAAAAGTTACCCTAAGATTGAGCAACTTACGACTACTGTCCTGTTTCCTTAAACAAGATTTTAGCTCTACATGTTCAGCACTTCTCATATGCAGACGGCCAAGTCTGGCTACTAGCAACATTTTAGCAGCTTCGCTTCTGTTGCCATGACTTCGCGAACAAGAAGCAGAATTGCTATTGTTTCCATGACTTCGCGAACAAGAAGGTCTACTATCAAAAGATGAATCAACTGGTGAACCCTGATAGAGTTTGTGATAACCATTTCTGTTCCCACCATTCAATGATCTGGCATAGGAATCATCCATGTTGTCCTCAGAATACCGAGGTGTACTTTGTCTCCTATGGTATCGGTCATGTCCTTGATGTTTCGGAGTTGTCCCTGCACTGGACTTGAGAGGTGAGTTTCCCTTATAATAGTAATGATCATGTTCATAATTGTATTCATCTGGAGACGGGTTTCGATACCCCTTGGCTTTTAACAGTTTATGAATCGTGTGATCAGGGACTATATAGAACACTTTCCCTGGAACTAAAACTGCTTCAGGCTTGACAACAATCCAGGGATACTTAAACACGTCAGGCCGCGCAATGCGGTGTCTGGGATACTTGCTCATGATTTCTGCAGCAGTTATAGGCTGTCGATGAATCTCTACAAATCTCCCTGGATGAATCAACTTCAGCACGCCTTCATCGCGAGCTGAAACTCCCATTTTCGATATCTTCAGGGTGTTAATTATATTGATGTACCAAGGGGAAGGGAGAAGGGTTGTCCCAAGTCTCCTTCTTATACTATCATTTCTCCCTGGAAATGACAAAATGGGGCGGTTTTTACCAAGAGATGGATCTTAGTCTGTGGAGAATTTGATAACTTTTTCCTCTAAGCAGTTGTTTTTCTATATATGGTATGATCTAGATACGAGATAATATTGTAGATTCTGAGGAAGATCTTTGTCTTCTCTCAGGCCAATCATAAAAATCTTTGAACAAATTGGCTGAAAGCTCTTGTTTTTATCTTTCTTGAGTGGTTTCATATCAGATCCTGGTTTAGGAGATAAGATCAATATTTTTCAACGAGTAATGTTGATTCAGAAGAAGAAGTGTCTTCGCGCAATTTGTCATAAATTTCGAGTCATGGAAGTAACCTCTCACAAAAATATAAGTAAAACTATTTATAATAGACTCCAAAATGAATTTAACTTTTTTTCATAATAAAAATTTCGTGCACCATATTATTTATTTAATGTCAATCCTCTTTCATAGAACACTTGATGTTGATGTTAAGCATATGAAGTAAAAGGAAATGGTATAAAGAATTAAAAATAAGAAAGAAATTAGATTAAAAACGATATGGATGAGGACTGACAGGTGGCAAAATTTTTGTTCTATTATGTGTCATTTATGGCTTATGATTTCCGACAAAAACAAAAAAAAAACAAAAAACTAGTGCTTATGATTTTATTTTTTTGGGGGTCAAATTTATGTTTAGTTTATCGACTAAAATGAGCGTAGTTGCACCCCTTTTTAGCTTTTGAGCTTTCATTATTATAAGTAGTCAGAATTTCCTCCTTCCGTTTTTTATTTGGAGAATTCGATTAAGGGCGATTAATGATTTTTCTCATCTCTTGAATTTCGGGGCGGATTTATAAGTAAATACAAAATAATCTTTGATAATAAATTTAGCAAGGGGAAAACTATTTTACAAATTAAAAATTTCAAAAGATTTTGTGAGGTTTTTCCGATAGAGCAAAATTCTTCAATTCCCTCTTCAGCTTATCAACGGAAGATGCATAATATGCTCATCAGCAAAATGACACTGAAGCTAAGCCACCCACATCCTATATAACGATACCATATACAACGGTTAAAGTCATTTATAACGGTTTTAAATGTTGTATCAAATAAAAAATGTTCAACTATTGAAATTTTGGCTCCACATAGCATCACAATCTCTTCCATTTCCATCCCATATGTAGAAAATTTTACTCAAAGCCAACTCAGTCCAAGACAAACAACAAAAAGAGGACTTGTCTCACTTGCATATAGCTTATTATTATGGTTCTCACACAATTTCAATAATTTTTAAGCAGATGATTTTGTATAGAAATGAACACCAACAGCCACGCTCAATATGAATAGAGGGAACAAGAACTGGAGGAGCTTGATGATGGACTCGGGAGATTTTCCATTGTTGTATTGGGACTGCTGGGAAGGCTTGTGATTATTAAGCTTTGCTGCTGCGTCTGATGTCTCAATTTCACCGATATAGAAGTCCTCCATATGTGCTCTTGCACTTTCACTGTGGTTAATATCCTCGAACTCATATGTAGCATCCTTTCCTGTAAAGGGGAAACCATAAGAATCATCAACCATTATGTAGTTGTCAGAGTCGTGATCTGAACTCGAAACTTTTTAATTACATATGTTTTTATCTGACCGTTTTACTCAACTCTTGCACGTAACCAGTAATATATTTGTGTGTGTCTAAAGTAGTTGTACCTACCTTTATATTATTAAAACGCAATAAAAGTGACTATGTGATCATAACTAACTTAAAAATTGGATTTAAATGTTGGGACCAACTTACGAATTTAAAAGATGATTTTGTTGGGCACAAAATTAATTTCCTAATTTTTTTGTTTAAATTTGACAAAAATATAACTTCAGGATCAACTCGACAACTTTTGTGAAATACCGAAAACTAATAATATAACTTTTATATTACATATTAGGACTAACTTGAAAATTTAAGTAACCTTAGAGAAAATCGGTGAAATTGATACTATGGGCAAACATATATAGATACACATCTAAAAAGAAACATACCTTGAAAAATCAAACTTAAAATATGCTTAAATTGTTAAAATAAAAAAAAATAAAAAACAGATTATCATATTGGGACAATGTCAAATGCATCCAAAGTATTTTCATACCTGCGACATTTATCAAAACTTGATCACCACCTGGATGGTCGTCCAAATAATTTGTCATATCATACACCTGTCCAAACAGAGTAGTACTGCTGAATTTTTTTATTTTTATTTTTTCTAAATTTACCTGATCGAAAATTGATGACGTAGAAAAAGAATTATTTGTATAATAAGATGCAACACAAAGTAATATAAATGGAAACAAATATTACTCCCCATAAATATCGCATCATCAGGTACTGTGGGATAGAAGACTTTTGTAATCATCTATGATCATGGCATAATCATTAAGATCATTCAAGGGTCTATATTTCAACAGTAATGGGTTTGTAGCATAAACACACAGAGCTAAATATAAGGTGGCAAAGAAGATTCACAAAGATATGAGAAAATAAAGACTCCAGTGTCGTAACTACATCATCAGTTCAACATTATGAATGTTACAAGTGAATCCAACCCTGAAGATATGAAGTAACCTCTTAGTCAATTCCAAACTTTCTTGATCAACCTCAAAAGGGTGCATAATTTTAACAAGAAAAGATCACTAGCTAGAATAATCATACCTTGCCAGCAATGATGAGCCAAACGTCCTTGGCGTTGTTGTGCTTGGAGACCTCAGCAACAGTGTAGACCTTACCCATTGATGGAACAAAGAAAATTAGGCCCTGAGAAAATAGTAGTGATGAGTAAGTTACGTGTGTGTTGCTTTAGGTCTTCAAGGCCTCTGAGATGGCTTGAAGAAGAGGGAGTGTGGCTGCTACGGAACGTATAGAGACGTCGTGTAATTGAGTCAGTTGAGAGGTACTAGTAGATTTCAAAGTGGACAATGGGTCCCACTTGTGTCCCTTAATTCTGATCTAATTTCACTTTGACCCATTTATTTTTGTTATACCATTAGAAGGCCTCATGTTTACTTTTTCTTCCTACCATGAATCTTGTTTTCCTTACAAGTATAAGTAAAAGAGTGGAAAATCTGACTCGCAAGTGGTGTTAGGATTTCTCAAATGAAACACACCAGATCACAATCCTCTTAAGACTTTGATCGATGACTGCAAAATGTTGTTGCAAAATCATAGGGGCTTTCAAGTAAAACATGTTTATCGCGAAGCAAAAAAGTGTGCTGATTGGTTGCGAATTGAGATCTTTCTCAACCTCTCGATGTCATGATTCTGGATAACACCCCGACTCCATTTATCACTCTCCTGGAGAACGATAGGAGGGGTGTTACAACACCTCGAATAATTTTGTAACCACACAACTATGACCTCCTTTGAAGCAAAAAAAAAGTGTTGGATTTCAGGAAGATATTGAATGTATGTAGAAACTCTGTTTTTTCTTTAGCTTCAAAACCATTTCTTTCATTTAACTCTTCCACTTTGGGGCATAAGATAGTGCATTAATATGTAAATGAAATTTAAGTTGGAGGGTTCATTAAGTAAGAATAGAAATTCACTTATCGTTTTTCATTCCAACAATGTACTCATATTAATATCAATTGTTTTCTTGATAGAGTAATAGTTCATAATTAATAACTATTTTGATTTCTTTAACAATTTCTTATAATGTTAATGTGGTTATTTAGAAAAAAAAAATTGATAGCCTTTTTTTGCTTAGTAACCTAATTCCTTTCAGACACCCTAATAAATTCATAGTCATTCTAGTTTTGTATAAATGTATCTTAATGTATTCTGGCAATGCTATTGAGGATTTTAGACATTAAGGAAAATTATCACATGTATATAAACTCTAATGTATCTTTTGACCTAAAAAAGAAAATCTAACGTCTCTTGTTTTCGAATTCTTTATTTATCACAGTCACTTAAATTTTTTTACATTTTATTTCTACAGGTAAAAAAGAAAAAGAAAATTACTTGTAATAATATAAAATTAGATATAACAACTAAACAGAAAATTCTACTAACATTGATAAAGAACAAGACAAAGATAAATAATAATAAAAATTGGTAGAGATGAAATGCAAACAAAATGATCTAAAAAGAATTAATAATAAATAAATGTTTGTGTTTATGTAGATGATATATGTTTATAATTATTTAAGCATTATTATTATTTTTTTATTCAATTTCTTAATCGGGCAAAAACACTAGATAAGTTGTTGTCAATCACATGGCCAATAGCTAGTATGCCACATTTGTATTTGTATTAGATGAATAATGTTTTTCAATTATATATGTTCAATACTTCTCATGGTATAAAGTGCTAAACGAAAGGGAGGAGTTTCGTTGTGGGCCAACATTGTAGAATGATAAAACATAGGGGCTTGTGTGAAAAGTTGAAAATTGGCAACTGAAGTTTATTCTTAATAAAATTCCATGTTTTCCATCTGGCGTCTAAACAAATCAGAAATGCCGCTTATCGGCAATACATTATATAGATTCGTTGGCCAAATAATTGTAGACCACCAAATCTAAATATTGAATAAAATAATCGAGTAGCGATTTGGTGTAATAAAAGATTTTGAGTTTAAATTATAATTTTGACTTTTATTGTCCGAAAAATAATAATAGTAATTTTGACCCAAAAAAAATAGTAATTGGAGACAAATTTCGATGATCCTTATATCTGCCACCTGTGGCGGACCTAACTATTAGTGAGGATGTGTGCACATCCTCAAATTGAAAAAAACCATTTTTCTTCTCTTTTTTTTTGTTTTTTTTAATAAAAAAATTATTATATTAGATATTTTTGTTATATGAGTGTACACCCTGACCTCTTTCACTATATAAGTACACACCTCGAGTTTGGTTATTTGAGTCCGCCACTGCCTGCAACCCTATATTTCTTTCTTCTTTCTCCATTTTCTCAACAAATAAAACAGTAGGAGACCCCGAAAATGCCTAAAATTGTGATTCACATTGATAAAATCTGTCATGAGAGTAAATTATAAATTAGTGTTGGAATCATTAGTAAAGATTTATTTAATGATTTTGAATTAGAAGATTTAAGACAATTATTTTTCAATCCGTGACATTAATCTTATTTGCAGACTCGAAATTTTGAACTTTGAATATGACAAAGTATTGAACTTTGAATATGACAAAGTATTACCCATTTGAAGAAGCCTAGCATAGAGCCAATTTATAGGGATGTCTCGGAGGGATTTTCTATTCTTTTCTTTATTTTTATTTAATATCTCATACTTACAACGAGGAATACACTACATTTATTATTTACTCGTTTTCTGCTTCCCAATATCATCATTGGAGTACTGAACAAATTCCCTTGTAAATGATAAATGTAGTGCGGGCTGTTTTACATGAATATGCCAGATTGGAAATAAACTAAAGATCAAGAAGAGGAAATTAAAAATGAAAAAAGAATTAAGAAAAGAGAAAAGTAATCTAAAAATTGGATAAAATAAAAACATATTATATTTAAAAGTTTAAAATTTAAACCATGGGTTGAGTCTCTACTAAGAAAAGAGAAATGAAAAAAAGGAAAGTCAAGAAAGCACACATTTTTTGGCCAAGAATTGTTTTCATTCAAGACGGTTTGCGTGGCAATATTTAAAGACGGTTCACTTTCTGCATTCTTTATTGGGATGCCAGCCAGGATAAGATAATGTATTACAGAACTTATAATTTTTAGATAGAATTTTTTTTAAAATGTTTAAATATTTTGAACGTTTGAATAAAAATATATTTATAATATGTGAGTTTTACATGTATATAGAGTTCGTGCACCACAAATAAATTAAACTTCCTCAAGACTAGCTAACCCTTAAGCTAAATCTAATGCGCTATTGCTTAAAATAAACTCTGTCAATGAAAAAATGCTGGCTGGCCGCCGGCCCATGAAATTCAGCTACATGCTCTACCACAGATGAAGTAATATTGTAATATCTCAATTAGGAAGCTCTTTTTTTTTTGGGTCAAAAGTGAAATTTTTTTTTTTTTTTTAAAAAGCAAAGATATATTGCAGTTTTAGCCAATGACTAATTGTTTAAAATTACAAAAAAAAAAAAGGACAAAAAGTGAGGGACATTAAAGCACCAGTTCAAAGATAAATTGTCATCCATATATATTCAGTTAGCGACTAACATCTAACGGCCTTATTTCGTTCACGACGGAACAAATAGGAAGCTCATCAAAAAGACATATTGGCACACTTCATCAAATGGAGCTATTGCATCCGCATGATAGGTAATAATTATGCACGTTTCGACTCCAATAATTGAACACAAGATAAAAATAAATGGGAACATATGATCTCCTGCATTGTCATCATTCAAATCTTTTATGAGAAGGAATCTTTACATGGTGGAAGAATTTGTTTTTTTTTAATTTTTTATTGTCAAATAACTCGATCAAATTAAATGTATGAAAAAAAGTTAAAATGGTTCCTAAGATTTGGGTAAAGTCTCAAACAGGTTTTTTAGGTTTGGGAATTACCCAAGTTAGTCCCTTCATCTAACTTTCGTTTGTCTCAATTTAACGGTTAACGCTTTGACTGAGCAAAAAGACCATAATACCCTTATAGCTTAAAAAATATAATGAAATATAAAATTATATATGTTATTAATAAAACATAATAATCATATTCCAAATACAAAATTGCTCAAAAAATAACTGATTATTAATATTTTAATATTTAACTAAAAATTAAAAATGATGCAATTGATAAAAAAATCGCATTATCTTAACAAAATGCAGCTAGAAAAACATTCATGAAAAAATGAAAAATTGCTAAACAACTTGCAGCGCACCAATTAATGACAATAACCTCTAAAGAAAAAAAATTTGCTTAAAAATTGATTGATTGATTATATAGAATTTAACATTTGTCATATAAAAAAAATTAATTAAAAATGAAAATTTTCTCATAATAATTGCATGTCCACAAATTTCTATTTTTTCCCCCGAAATGTACAAACAAATTTATTTTTGAAATCACATGTAGCTCATATTTTAAAAAAATAAATAAACATTAGGAATCAAAATATCTAAAAAGTTAATTAAAAAATAAAAGAAAATTAATAAAATTGTTGTTCAAACTGTACATTATTTTCTCAACGCTAGCATCTAAATGATTTGTCAAAATAAAATAAAATTTTAAGAAATCAAAAAATCTAAAAAGTAATTTCAAGAATTCTAATATTTTCATCCGCAAAATCAATTGTTGCAGCTCAATAAACTAACAAACTTGTATTACATTATCAAAGAGAAGAGAAAGAAGAGAGACGAGAGTAAGGAAAAAAAAGAAAAAGAAAAAAGGTACAAATTTCAGGTTCTGACATTTTTCTTTAAAGGGCAAAATAGTTTTAGACGTTAAAAGTAATGTCCGTTAAATAGAACAGGGACTTGTTTAGGTAATTCCCAAATCTCAAGGACCTGTTTGAGATTTTTACCCTAACCTTAGGGACCATTTTGGCTTTTTTTCTTAAATGTACTCAAAAGTTAGCTACGACAAGTAATTACTCAACCATTGCATCAATCCCTTGAAGGCAAAAAGTATTTGTTTCTTGATTAGGCCTTAGTGAAATAATGGAAACGGGGCTTTAAGTTCTGTTATATGCTGTTTACTATGTTGATTTTTCATCCCACTATAAGTTTGTTGGAGTATTATTGTTAATAGAAAATAAAGATTTAGTTTGGTGGTTGTGATATCGGTATCAAAGTGAAAGTAATATATTTCATTTTTTTACTAAAGTCTCGAAGGTCACTATTGATAATAAACATTGATTTCATCTTAAAGTCAATTAATATTTGTTAGATTAATTCAAGATCTTATATATTAGTCTTAGAATTCATTGAATTTTTCAACACTTCTTCATGTGTAAACTAAAATTAATTGTTAAAGACGATTAATATAGTAGAAGAAGGAACTTTAAATTTAAAATTGTTTAGCAATAAAGACAACACGATAAACGAGAAAAGGTCAAACATAGATCATACCCAGATTTGATACCATAATTGATTGTTAAAGGGTGCATTTACATGGTAAAATAAACAATTTTAATTTTTTTGGAAGGAATGCGCACCAGAGTCGGGGCGTAATAAGAATGAGTTGAACGTGGATAAAAAAGATTAATCAAAGCCTAAATTTAAACCAATTGTATTCTTATTTTTGGCATAAACAGGTCCACATTTGCTTTGATTGAGCAAGGCGTGTTTGTGCTGAACCTTGAAGAAAATAAAAGCGGAGCCTATGAAGTAGAGCTGGAAAATGGGTCAGCCCGGCACGGCTGAATTGTGGGTTAAAAAAAATGAACTTGACTCGGCACATATTTTTAGTAGGCTGAGTTAGGTTGGACTCAATTCTTGAAATATAGGACCTAGTTCGGCCCATGAGCCCGCTATCACGAGTTGCGAGCTGGGCTGGGCCAGCCTATCTTTTTTTTTATAATTAGTGTGTTCTAAATTTTGATAGTTGGATTAATAACAAAAAAAGCTTAAACTTAACTTTTTTTTTTATGAAAAAGTTAATTTAAAGATTAAGAAGACATAAGTTGATTAATACTATTAATATAAATGATAAAATATTATCTAACAAACCACAAGTTCACGAGACATGAATACATTACTAATAAACATAAAAAAAGAATATTACATAAATGCTTGAAGAAAGTTGGTGGAGAAGTTCTCCATTTTATTATGCTCCTTGTGCGAGTGCTGGGCTTGGTGGCGGTGGCGGTGGCGGTGGCGGTGACGGTGGTGGAGGATTGAAATAGTTTGGAACATTTAAGTGTTGAGATACAAGATGTTTTACAAGCGTTTCAGTTCTAAATTGACGACGAAATATATATTTACGTTCACAATAGTTACAAATTACGTACCCATGTTCTTCAAAGTAAGCAAAATGATTCCAAACATCTGAGCTTATGGGCTCGAGCTGGGCCTGTATTGGGGCCAAGCTGAGTTGAGCTTATGGGCTGATTTGAGCTGGGCTTGGATACAAATCGGCTGGGTCAAAAAATATATGACCCAACTCGGTCCACTTATATATGGTGGGTTAGGTCGAGTCAAACCCACTTTCAATCGAATTGGGCTGGGTTCGAATTTTTGTATGTTGGGCCTGTGTCGGCCCGGTCCAAATGCCACCTCTACTATGAAGCAAAAGGATTTGGTTTTTAGATGCGTTACCGTATGTAGACACACGACTTCGAAGTGCACGCTTGGCCCTATTGACCGAAAAATACGTTAAGAATTTTATGTATTTAAAAAAAAAATTAAATATCTATATTTTTTAGTTAAAAAAATAGAAGCCCAATTAATATATATATATAGTATCTCTAGGATCAGTATTTCTGACCCTACTCCAGGCTTCGAGAGACCTCAGTCTCCTTTTGTCTTCATCTTATTTGTCTTTCATCTATTTATCTGTCTATTATCTGTGTTTATTCCGCTTTTCGTTATGTCTATGATTATCTTATCTTTCCTGGGTTGTTTTTGGTATCAGAGCTATATATATATATATATATATAGTTAACAAAATTATAAAATTTAACCCTTCATTAAAAAAAATTTTTGAATCCGCCCCTGAACTTTACGATGTACATGGTGGGTGATGTTCCTTGGTGACTTCTTGATGTATTTGGTAGGTGTTCATTGGTGACTTTCGGATCTGGATTGGGCTTTATTTATGGTTGTAGTGGTGATAGCCTGTTGCTATTTTTTCAGCTAATGCAAGCCCAAACCAACACAGGTATTGAGTTGGCCCAATCTAGTATACCAGTTTGTGAAGACCGAGCGCAAGAGCGAGTATTTTCAAAAGAAGCTAGGTGTCACAGATAGAGTAGCAAAATTTTGGTCCGTGACCCTTGAATGCCGAAAGTAATCTCGTAGTTCTTACGGAGTGGAGATGATGGACTAGCCCATGAAATTTCCTTCCTTGAAACTCGTTAATTTATTATGCTTCAAATAAATGGATAAGAAATATGTATAATATTCCATAGCTATTAGACTTCACTCGTGATTGGCTTGATTAAAACTATATTCAATATTCGTAATGCACAAATTAAGCTTGACATTGGTTTAAATAGCACCAATATTAGTTATTTGCTCAACATTCAGAGCATGAAACTAGAATCTAAGAGAGATGATGAATTCAAATTTGAACCAATAAATTCTCTAAATCCAAGTAAAAAAAGATTACCTAAATTCAAATATATATTTTTTTCTAATTCTAATTCCCAAGCTCATAAACCAAGTAATCACATAATACTTCGTAGTTTAGGGAAACAATCAAACCAAGTACAATAATTATTGACACAAGAAAAATAGAGGGTGTTCGTGTTAGCTTAAATTTTAATGATTGTAATCTTAGTATATCCCAGAAGGGTGTTTATATGAGACAAAACGACTAAGAAGGCTTATTCTCAAAAGGGGAAGTGAAACATGAAGAGGGTACTTAGCAAAAGAAATCCTCGCATAAAATTCGCGAATGTTTGGTTATCTGCTTTGATAAGACATTTCTTGTTACCGATAATTGCTCAACTTTGCACCCAAAGATGGCCAATAATACTTAACCATTCGGTTACCAAAACCTCCAACTAAGAAGGCTTATTTCCTATCTACTTTATTTAGAACTATTGAAGGAAAAATACATTGCATTTAAAATTTTAATTAAAGCACCGAAATATATGACGTGTATCTGTTCATAATTGATTATGCAAATTACACAATTAGGCATATTCAATCTAATTAAACATACATAATAAATACGATTTCTAGGATTACCTCTTATAACACAGAAATCGGTATGTTGAATTGAAGAAGTTCAAGCTTCCCAAGTATGAAACTTCTAAAAGCATCCACACGAAATCCACTCCTAACTAATTAGAAAATCCTACTAGAGTTTTTAGAAAGAAACTTGTATTTTTTAAAAGCCTTTTAACTGCCATAGAAACATATGGACACATCTAGTCCTTTAATTCCTAATTTTTTTATTAATATAATCTCTCTTTTCTATCTATTTCACCAAATCTCTTTCGTGTGTAACATTTTAAGGTTCATAACTAATCGGCAGTGAAATAATTAGAACTCTTCTAATTCATGAGTTTTCACAAGTTATAAGTAGCACCTATTAGTATATCATAAACTCATTCCATTATTCAATTTACCTTGGCCAATGATATCTAGTTACTTTTTTTTATTGACATGGGAACCCACCTAGTTGAGCTTGACCATCGGCTTTTTCCAACGGAGCCCGACCATTGGTTTTTCTGGCAAAACCCAATCACCAACTAATAAACCTACGGGCACAACAGTATGCCCCAATACATGTATTGATTCAGTCAAGAGTTTGATCTTAATTGGTTACAGTATGGAGACCCTTAAGTTTATTAGACCGAATAAAACTCTTAGTTGAGGGCCCACGCACTCATACTCCAAGTAGGAATGAATCAAAACCACCAAGTGAACGAACCAATCCATGAATAGAACTAGAATATATTACACTTGCAAATCATGACATCCCACATGTAAAATAATCGTGATATCATAGGTATGAGAATTAATTACACAATTTTATGAACAACTTGCTATAATTATCTAATTGAATGAACAATCATCTATAATTAGCTAACTGGAGGAAATAAATAGTTAGAGAAATGAGGCCAACGATGAGACCGAAGAAGACGAAGAGGCCAAATAGACTGTTGGCATTGCTGTTCTCTGTTGTTTGATATTTGGATTTTAGTTTCATGGGTTTGGTTGTTGTGATACACCCTGGACTACTATGACGTCTAGAAGCATATAAAGCAATTATTTCCCAATACATTTTGAGAGAATGACTTTGGTTGATGATTGATTTTGGTGAAAGAAATATTGCTAAGGAACAAAATAATAAGATTCATGCAAGTTATGTACAAAGAGTAAGAGATTTATGATTATATGTACTGGAGATTGAGAGTTACAAGGATGGCACTGGCATAGACAGTTAAGCTGATGTTTCAATTTCTTTGACTTATAAGCATTATAATTTTTCTTGCATATATACTTTTCTTTTCTTGCATGCATTGATTTTCTTCTTCCATTTTTCAGGGCATCATGAAAGATTCAAGCCTGAAATTGTATTATGAATTACTTGAAGACTAAAGTTGCATTATGAAAGACTCAAGACTGAAGTTGTATTAGGAAAAACTCAAAAAATGAAATTGCATTAGGAAAGACTCCAAACTGAAGTTGTATCATCAATTTCACTTAAGAATCTCAATCAGGAAACTAATTCAAACAAGAGTCAAACATGACCTTATAAATTTTTTAAGAGAGTGAATTTTCTTCTCTTTATTTGATTTTTTGACTGTTTCAGGAAGATATATGTAATATATAATAGTTTTCTTTCTATATTAGAAAATTCTTTAACTTTTCTTCGCTTCCTTCTTTGCATCACAACTGCTTGTGGCTTTTATATAGTTTGGTATTGTGAGGATTTTGTGTGAAAATTATGAGGTTTCGGTTCAAGAATTAATTTTGGGAAATTGTATTTTATATTGACAAATATTGAGAAAATGATTAAGTTCCATCAAACAAACACTCGTCGTGTGTCATGATAGAATGAAAAATAACTCTCTTGATTGAAATGATGTAACATGCTGCCTTGTGTAAAATTTTGATAAGAAAACCATTTATATATGTAAGATATTTTGCCAATAACTGATTACCGAATTGAACAAGAATTTTGAAACTTCATCATATGAATTAGGTAATTGATCAATTGGATTAGGTAATTAATCTCATACATCAATATTGCCCAATTTCTATTATGCATTGTCTCTTCTAAACTTGTGCTCCTCATCACTGTGTTTCAAAATTGCATAAACATCAATAGCTTTTCCTCTTTACACTTCAGGTGCATTAAGTATGGCAAGGTCACATACTAATGTGAATATAGTCACTGGTTATTTCTTGTGTAATGTATTCACATTCTTGTATAAGGCTAATTATGATGTTCACTTGTTGAAACAATGCCATTTTGAGGTAGTGAATAACTTTTGGATTGCTCAATCTTTTTTTAACCCCTGAATCTGCAGCGTAATCAGTTTGAGAAAATCTTCTTCCTTTCAATACCTCTTTGATGTATCTTCCGGATTTTAGCCCTAAGCTTTGACATACAACTAAATCCAAAATGATTTATTCATGCCCTGTTGTGTTCGGGTTGTTATGTTTGATGTGAAAAAGTAGCATGAAATTTGGGAAATAAAGAGGGGATCCAATCACCACAGCCATTACCAGGCATCAACTTTCCTGTACAAGTAAGTTAATATTAGGAGTTTCATATGGTAAATTAAAGAGCAAAGAGAAAAAAAAAATTCACATGGAAAGATTAAGAGAATAATGAGTTAATAAACATGTGTAGACTCAAAACCCAATAGCTGAAGTTTTGGGTCAATAGTTGAGTTTTATACATGTGTTATGCTTTCTCTGTAGCATTGGAGAAGGATTTCTCCTACATGGAAAGATTAGGAGAATAATGAGTTATGTTTTCTCTGTTGTAGAAATGGGTGTGTATGAGTTGGGCTCCCAGAGTGGGATTGGTTGTCCTGGTGCATCTCAGTGTGTTGGTACTACGATTGAAGTAAACATTCTTCATAAAGGTTTATCTTAGGACAAGGTGAAACATTTGTCATGTGTTCCGTGTTTGAGTGTTGGTAGCATTGGAGGTACTATGGGTTGCACTCGGGATGATGTTTCACAGGCAGGCAGTGTTCATAGCGAGGACATGGCGCTAGAGGGACATTGGAGTGCTGTGAAGGAATTTCTCAGATGTCTGCAGGGAATTGCAGGTATTGGTCCAATCTTCGGGGTAACCAAGGTGATACCGAGAAGCAAGTTCAGTCGGCGTGGCTGGACTTGGAGTGGTATGTGCAGTTCAGAGCAGTGACCCTTTGTGAGGGGCTGAGTCCTGGTAAGGACTGTTTGGCAGGGGAATGAGAATGAATGACTTTCTTATATAATAATGGAGTAAATACAGTCCAATGTGGAGATTTATTGGGCTATAGACCCGTATTTGTAGTTATGTACAATTGTCTTGTTGGCACAATACCTAAAACCCTAAGGATTATTTATAAATAAACCTCATGGCTATTGTAATAGGTGTGGTAGAAAACTGAGAGATGAGAGACTTTGTAAGGGAATGCTTGTAACAAGTTTATCATATAGTGAATTATTTTCTTGATGCCCGTAGATGTAGATTTTAGGCTGAATCACGTAAAATCCGTGTGTCAATTTCTAACTATCATCTTTGTTTCCAATCATGTTTTCACACACATGATATCACCCCAATCACAACAGTAAATTTACTTAAAGAAGCAAGACTTGGATTCATTTATGTATATTGTTTTTACACCTATTGGACAATGTGTAAGATCGTGGAGAAAAGGTAGAATTTGGTGGAGCTTTGAGCTCGGCATTGGGGTATTCAACTGTTGGATTATATGCACTAAATACCAATTTTAGGACATAATAATTATATTATTTATTTAATATGAACAGTTTATTTAAGTATCATTAATGAGATTAACTATTTAAATAAAAGTCCTTAGAATAATATTTATAGATTATATCCTTAAGAGTAAGGATATGAGTGACAGAATCTATATTCATAAATATATTCTAAAATAGTCCCTGATTGTAGGATAACTTAATTGGGTGTTGATTTATCCGGAAAGATCGGATTACAGTCTACCGTCCAAATAATATGAGATATTGATTTGGGCAATTGGTCTCATATCGTAAGGGTAGATGTATAAGTGCTTGTTGAGAACAAGTGACTGGACATGACCGCTAGTACAACGAATTACATGGAATGGTCAATAATTTGTTATACAGTGTAATGGTGCAATTAAGTCCTTAGACCTAAGACACCACGGTTATCTTGTGTTAGGGGTAATGTGATTTTTTGGTGCAATAAAGCTAGTCCTCATCAAGGATTGGATAATGTACTAAGTGGTTATGATCTATTCCGGCATGGAGATAGGTGTGTGTAGATACGGAATCTGTCAATTAGGGATCCTATGCGATCTATTAATCGAGTAACTAGAAATCCTTTGCCGAGGTAGAATAGTGGAAGTTGTTCCACGTATTATTCATAAGTTACTGATTAAATAGATTTGGACATATGATTGAGTAATAGAGTTTGACGACCCTATCCATGACTCTGACTCAATCGGGATAATTTAGACAGAAGGAATTGATTGCATGATTGTTACTAAGGGTTCGTAGAATTTACACTTCATCATTAGTTGGGTAGTCGTGATATACTGCTAGGTATCACTCACGACTTGCGAGAATTAAATTAAAAGAGTTCTAATTAAATATTAATTGGATTAATATTATTTCGCTGTCAATTAATTATGAACCCGAGAGGTCACACACAAATAGAATTTGCAGATTAATTGGATTAGAGAAAAGATTAAATTAATTTTAGGATTGTCCTAATATTAATTTAATTGGGCTCGTAGTAACTTGATATTGATCTGATTATTATTGAGCACAAGACTGGTTAGTTTAAGTCCAGTCCACATGCGGCCCTAGGTCACATGTGTCTCCTATATATTGTACTATTCTGACAGGTTTAGCTAGCATAAAAAAAATCATAGTCAGAATAATATATAGGATTTCTCTAGAAAATCTAGTGGGAGTGAAATCCAATTGAGGGTGCAGATTCTGTGTGGACACTTTCGGAGGCTTCACAATTGGGGAGCTTTCAGATTCTACATAAGATTCGTCATCATGGAAAGGTAATCCTGAAATACTTTAATGCGTAATTAATAGTTGATTATTATGCATGTATGTAATCTACGTAATTAGCCATGAACGTGATGCATGAGTATTTTTATTTCCGCTGCGTTTATTCTTATTATAAAATTTTAAATACCATGCACGATTCCTATCAATGGTATCAGAGCCACCGTTCATGACTTTTACGTGATTATTCGATTTTAGTATAAAATTATATAGCACAGTTAATAGTGTCAAATTAAATAGTTTTTGAAACTATTAAATTAGTAGATTTAGAATCTATCAGTTGATATGCCCATAATTTAATTAGATTAAAGGTTAGCCCTAAGATCTCTTTCCTTAATCAATTTCATAAAATAGTTTTATGGAATTATGTTGTTGTTTCAAAAGCTGTTCTGAAACTATTTAGATTTTATTTTGAAACTATCTAAAATATGTTTTGAATCTGTTTCAAAAAATCTAGAAAACAAATTTTGTAAAAGTGTTTTTACAATATTTTTAAAATCTGTTTTGTAAATCTTTAAAAAAAAAATGAAAATTAGATTTTCAATCGAAAAACCCCCTACCTCTTCGCTGACGGCAGCGACAATGGCAGCGGTGCCACTGTCGCTGTAGGGCAGCGACGGCAGCAGCCGCTGTCGCTGAGGAGCAGCAATGGCTGCTGCCATGGTGGCAGCAGCCATGGCTATTCCACGAGCAGCCAACAACGCGAGGCTTAGCCCTCACGCTGACTGCTGCTGTCATGGACAGCAGCAGCAGCCGCTGCCATGGTGGCAACGGCGATGGAGGCACAACGGTGAAGAGAAGGGGGTAGGGTGGTGGCGCAGAGGGAAGAAGAAGGAAAAAAAATTGTTTTTTTTGGTTTAGGGTTCAGACTCGGTTAGGGTCCGGATTTAGATCCGGATCCGAACCGAATAGAGTCCGAACTCAAACCCGACCCAATGGGTTTTTGGGTTAATTTCTATTGATTTATTTTTCTTTTCCTTATATTTGGGCTAATGGGCATCTGATGTTGGGCTCATTTGGGCTGGATTAAATTCGGACTTCAAAATACCTTTTAGTATGGACTAATTTTTAAAGGTCTGAATTAGGCTTATTGGGCATATATTTGTTTTGGGCTGACTTGGGTTAAATCAATTTCATATTAGAATAAAATAAGTGAGACTTATTTTATTGTTTGAAATTGGGCTAAGCTTGATTTGGACTTGGGAATAAATAGTATGGACTATTTTATTTTCTGAATTGGGTTGTTAACTTTTGAACTTGGATTTAAATAGAATAAATTGGATTTATTTTATTTTTATAGTCTAAATAAGTTACTTTGTGTAACAAATTAATTAAAATATTCCAATTTTTTTCTTGATACTTTAAATTAATAAATAGTTTATTAATTATTAAATATAATTTGATTATATTTATATTTTGTAAATATGAGATATTTATGAAGTAAATTTAATAAAGAGTTTATTAAATAGAATAAATTTAATAAAGAGTTTATATTAGAAAATTTAATTGTGCTATACTTGTAGTTAATTAATAAATTATTTATTAATTAATTACTATAAATATAATGAGATTATATTTATTTAAATATGAGATATTTAAGGATCCAAATTAATAAAGGCGTTTATTAATTGGATAAACCTAATATAATGAGATTATATTGGGAAACTAATTGTGCTATATTCGTGGATTACTTTTCATTATTATTTGCTATGTTTATGGGTGATCATGGACTAGTCTTGTGTGAATGTATGGATGAATGAATGAATGAATGAATGAATGTCATTATTTAATTTATTTACCCATTTTGGGATTTATGCAATATTTTAAAATGGGGCTTGCATGCCTCTTATCCCCGTTTTAAATATGTAAAGCCCTATTCCCATTTATGTATCCCCATTAGATTAGGAATCTATGTACATAAATGTAATGGAAGATCAAGATGAAGACATCAAGAGTTGGTGAGCCCAGTTCGCGAAAGGAGTTTTGTGAAGCCAAGGAGGAGCAACCCATGAATTTTTCTTGTGGGCCCTTTATTTGATTTAGGTATTCAACCCAGTGGCTCGGGTTGATAAGTGTTCCTAATTCATGATCATCCCATTTTATTTTATACATTTATTTATTTATTTATGCGATAAATATATGATGAATGCATGTATGTGTCTATTTTATTTATGCGATAAATTGAAATTAGAAGCAAGTAAAAATTGAGACCTAAACTAAAGACCAGCAAACCTTCCCAAATTAAATATTAAGTTAAAAATGATATAATCTTGAGAAGATTATATCATTGTCTTCCGTTATCATAGATTGGTTTATGTGTTGAGCAAGTAAGTAGCTGGCTATGGACACATAGGAGTTATTTATTTGTATCAATATATGAACTAAGTCTATATAAGCATAAGATGTGGGAAATTTGGATTCTCGCTGGCCACCAAAAATCTATAATGTGAGGTGTCAGTGTTGCATTGATCCAAGTTTTCCAGGATAATGGGTTTAGCTTAAACAATCTTGGAGACCAAAATCCTATAATGTGAGGTCGAAAGGATTGGAGGCAAGAACAAATTGGAATTTGTATGAGATACATTGAATAAGATGTTATTCACCTATTTGTTTTAACTTCGCCAAAAATCTAAAATGTGAGGTGGGTTAAAATGAATGGGCCCTCAATTCCACTAAGAAAAACACCTTATTGTTTTTCCGTTTTCCACTAGGGAAGTGTGGGATCTGAAAAAATTTAGTGGGGGTTACTGTTTGATTTAAAGATCCAAATCAAATGGTTAATAATATAATTATCTAACATCCTTAGAAATTACTGCCTATATATAATCGGATATGAACCCAACCTTCTATTTTGACTAGACCAAACTTCGATGATTAGCTCAATGATTTTTGAGAATTGTTCTCAGATCTGAGAAAGTCATACATGTTTTAGATGCCCAAAATAAGTTGTCAAAAAGAAGCAAAAGAGCATGGATAATGTATCCATCATTAATTACTTACAAGAGTTGTAAAGTAAGTAAGATAGGACAACTAGATATGAGATATTTAGTAGTAGATATGAGATATCTAGAAAATTGTTCCAAACAAATAATAGCTGGAAGAATTGATTTGAGAGCATGTATCCTCAGGATGAGTATCTTGAGTCCATGAGTTTATTCATGGTTTATCATCTGCAAACAAATCTAATCCTTAGAGTCAATTCTTAATTATCTTTTGTCATTCATAATGGATTTTTCCATGTGAGTACATTTGACACAATCCTTGGAAATAAGAGTCATATATCAAGGATAGATCTGGAAAGTTGAAACCTGATTGGTAATTATTTCTACAACAAGAAAGGAGAACTAGTAATAGAGGAAAATCCAAAGGATTTCAAAGAGTTTGAATAAGAATGGATGTCTTCTATAAATACATCTCGTCGTCTCGTTTACCCATCTGGGTGTTTATTAATTTTGGAATAATTGTTGTTCATGTGTTTCATTTATTTTGGAAATAAATGAGATAACACTAGTAAATTAATGAATACAGTCTTATATGGATAATGACAGATAAACGAGTAATATGATAAATTTAGAGATACTGATAATTCTAGATTATCGTGGCACTTAAGATTAGGTCATAGAGGAAAAACAAGAATCACACAATTGATGAATGAAGGACTGGTAAGCCGTTGAGGCCCCGGGACATTCCTCACACGTGAATCTTGTGTTCTTAAAAATGATCAAATCACCTTTTGTAGGACAAAGTCAAAGGACCACAAATATTTAGAGTTTTGTACATAGGGATGTACAAGGGCCATTTGGCGAAATAGCCCAATAAGGATTTTAGCTACTTTACATATACTTATGATTGTCATAAGTGTATATCTGAACCGTTTGAAGCGTTCAAAGAATTCAGAATTAAAGTAGTAAATCAAAACTAAAAATGAGAAGTAAGTCTCAATGATGAGATCATGGAGAGTTCTTAGCTTCAATTTTTTATAGTATCTCAAAGGATAATAACATAGTTATTTCATTGACTCATTCTGGTACTCTGATACTTAATGAAGTGTTGGAGAGGATGAATTGGACCTTGTTGGACATGGTCTGTAATTGATAAACTATGTTGAATTGTAACTTAGCCTGTGAGGCTACATTATCCTTATAGCAGTCCATCTCTTGGATAAGTCACTTCCAAATTAATCTTAAGTACTTCATATAGGATATGAGAGAACAGGATACCTAGTCTTAAGGTGTTAAGAATGAGGGTTATCTCGTTTTCAATCAAAGGCTTTAGATTGATAAATTGAAAATGAGATTGGACAAGGTTAATTGGTTATCCCAAAGATTCGTTGGGATATGACTTTTATTCCCTTGCTGACTAGAGAGTTTGTTAGCAAGTATAACTTCTTCTTGGAAGAATGGTTCATCTAAGAAGCTAGTGTGAGAAGAAAAATATGACTCAATGGGAGTCACTAAGCAACCAGCTAACCCAAGTCGAATCTAGGATTTGATCCTAGATAACCTAATCCAAGAACAACCAAATTATTTCACAATTTTTCCAGATTAGAAAGATGACAATAATAATGTTGATGATTTTTGTCAGCTATGAATAGTTATGTTTGACATAAGCTTAAATGGCTTGAGGCCATAAGATCTTGAATGGATAAAGGAAGAGACCTTTAAAACAAATGGTGAAAGATTATAGTCATAGACAAGGAGTTGACTATAAGGAAATCTTTTCACCAATTGTTAAAATTCATTATGATTTGTTGGCCATAGTTGCATACTACTATTATAAGATATGGTAGTTGGATGTCAAAATGACATTCCATAATGACTTCATTAATGAAGACATTGACATGGGATTGTCAATATGTTTTGAGACAGTGATGAGTCACAAAGAGTGCAAACTAAAAGGGATCCATTTATGTACTTAACCAAGCCTAAAGAATCTAGAACATTCGATTGACTTTATTGAGAATGAAGATGAATCTTGACTACACAAGTAGGTCTAGTTATTCAAATAAATTATCCAAGTAAATTTTTGGATAATCCGCTTAAATCCTTGAAAGTTGACCTATAGCGATAGATCAAAAGGATTAATGGGTTTTTTTCCAAAAAGGTGTTAAAGGTGTTTAACATATACATATATTTTAAAAGAGGATTGTTCTATTTTAAAACATGACATTTATCTCTCTAGGGCTATGAGTCCTAAGACTGCTAAGAGAGAGAGACTCAATGCATAAGGTTCAAAGTGCTGCAGCAATTGAGAATCTTATATACGTCATGTTATGTACAAAGACAGATAACATAAATGCTATAAGTGTTATGAGCAGATGTCTGTCTAATCCAGGTTAAGAATACTGGAAAGCAATCAAGAACATTCTTAAGCGCTTGAGAAGTACTGAAGAAATATTCTTGATATATGGAGAAGGTGAAACTTAAAGGTTTATGAATTAAGGCTGAGAGTCTGAAGTGGATTATTGGAAATCCACATCTGGGTTCATACTCACCTGTAATGGAAGAGCAATTTGGAAATGTTCCAAATATTGGTATAATTGCAAATTTCAGAGGTTGAGTATATCGTTGCATCAGATGTAACAAGAAGAAGCGATTTGGATCTAGTAGTTCGTAACTGAACTCAGGATGGTTCTTTCCATTAAGTCAACGGGTAGTGCTGTGACGATAATGGAGTTGTAGCGCAAGCTAAGGAACCTAGGTCTCACTAGAGATCCAAACGTATTAAAGAGGCATTACCACATCAGAGATTGTGGAAAGGATGATACTATGCAGTAAATAACGTCAACAGTTGGCGGTACTAGTCCACTGACTAAGGCAATGATTCAGCAGTCATTAGATTACCATCTTGAGAAGATAAATATGAGATACCGAGGTAATTGGCTTTAGTGCAAGTGGGGGATTGTTGGATTATATGCCCTAAATGCCAATTTTATGACATAATAATTATATTATTTATTTAATATGGGCAGTTTATTTGAATATCATTAATGCGATTAACTATTTAAATAAAAGTCTTTAGAATAATATTTGATAGATTATATCCTTAAGAGTAAGGATATGAATGACAGAATCTATATTCATAAATATATTCTAAAATAGTCCCCGATCGTAGGATAAATTAATTGGGCGTTGATTTATTCGAAAAGATCGGATTACATTCTACCATCCAAATAATATGAGATATTGATTTGGGCGATTGGTCTCATATCGTAAGGGTAGATGTATAAGTGCTTGTTGAGAACAAGTGACTGGACATGACCGCTAGTACAACGAATTACATGGAATGGTCAATAATTCGTTGTACAGTGTAATGGTGCAATTAAGTCCTTAGACCTGAGATACCACAGTTATCTTGTGTTAGGAGTAACGTGATTTGTTGGTGCAATAAAGCTAGTCCTTATCAAGGATTGGATAATGTACTCAGTGGTTATGATCTATTCTGGCATGGAGATAGGTGTGTGTAGATACGGAATCTGTCAATTAGGGATCCTATACGATCTATTAATTGAGTAACTAGAAATCCTTGGCCGAGGTAGAATAGTGGAAGTTGTTCCACGTATTATTCATAAGTTACTGATTAAATAGATTTGGACATATGATTGAGTAATAGAGTTTGACGACCCTATCCATGACTCTGACTCAATCGGGATAATTTAGACATAAGGAATTGATTGCATGATTGTTACTAAGGGTTCGTAGAATTTACACTTCATCATTAGTTGGGTAGTCGTGATATACTGCTAGGTATCACTCACGACTTGCGAGAATTAAATTAGAAGAGTTCTAATTAAATATTAATTGGATTAATATTATTTCGTTGTCAATTAATTATGAACCCGAGAGGTCACACACAAATAGAATTTGCAGATTAATTGGATTAGAGAAAAGATTAAATTAATTTTAGGATCGTCCTAATATTAATTTAATTGGGCTCGTAGTAACTTAATATTGATCTGGTTATTTTGGAGCCCAAGACTGGTTAGTTTAAGTCCAGTCCACATGCGGCCCTAGGTCACATGTGTCTCCTATATATTGTACTATTCTGACAGGTTTAGCTAGTACAAAAAAAATCATAGTCAGAATAATATATAGGATTTCTCTAGAAAACTTAGTGGAGGTGAAATCCAATTGAGGGTGCAGATTCTGTGTGGATACTTTCGGAGGCTTCATAATTGGGGAGCTTTCAGATTCTACATCAGATTCGTCATCATGGAAAAGTAATCCTGAAATTTTTTAATGCGTAATTAATAGTTGATTATTATGCATGTATGTAATCTACGTAATTAGCCATGAACGTGATGCATGAATATTTTTATTTCTGCTGCGTTTATTCTAATTATAAAATTTTAAATACCATACACGATTCCTATCATCAACCACCACCACCATAGGAATTTTATCCTTTGGTTTCCTTTTTTTTAAAGAGTTAATTTTATTAATTTTCTGACCTCGTATAATTAGCACATTAAATCTTATACTTGTAATTTTTTATTATTATTTTTAGTTTGTTGATAAGAGATACTTTATATCTATATGATGAAAGCCTCAATTTACTGAAGCACATGAATTAATTTCGAAAATTACTTTCCTGGTGTCATTTGAAGAATTCTACTCATCCTTGACCAAAGTGATTTTATCTGTTTAATAACAAAGTGAACTTGTACAACAAGCTGTGCATCAATGTCATTTCCTTTTTTATTTTTGCTGTTGTCATTTCCCTTTTTAGTTTTGATCCCATCTAGAGTGGCACCAGTTGGTGAAGTAAAATCTTTTTTCCTTCAAACGTTGATTTTCTGATTGGCTGACTGCTAAATGTTTGATAAATTTTTGGATCTTGAATAAATTGCAACTTTTGCTGCATGATGATCCTTTCATATTTCATCACTCTCCTTTTATATTTGTTTTAAGTTTTTAACTGTTGAGAATTATTTATCTTTTTTCTGTTCTCTTTCCCTTTCTTAATTCAATTATTTCATCACTTGTATGATGTTGGTTTTATATAGTCCGGAAGCATATCATCATGCATATGCGCACTATAAGAATGAACATTCAAATATGATTGAAAAATTAGACTGTGATATATAATATGGGAGTCACATATAACTGATTAAGCATAATGAAAATTTTATCAATGAAGAATGAAACAGAAAGATCCACGTACTAAGCATGTTGATGAAATAGAACGTCCATTAATATAAGAATGATACTATAGGTGAAATCTCAAAAAAAAGGTTTCTACTTATTAATTTCTGATTCAAGCAGAAGAGTTGGTGATATATCTTGTTTTGCAGAGAGCTATCACGCAATTATTTCAATGGATCTATTAATTCCTCCGATTTTCACTTTCGACTTTCTGCTACTTTAAAGTTTTATTTATTTATCTACATTGGTCGGACGACATATACAGGGACCGGACTTTTACGGAACAGGATAAGCGGTACTGCAATTTCAAAGAAAATAGCGAGTAACAATATTACCACGAGACCAAAACCCCCTAGGTAGATATCTTATTTCATAAAGCAATACTTAATGCTTCATGTTATTCGGAAGAAGAATTTGGAGAAATGGAGACTGCTACTGGTATGACTAATACCATTGTTTTAAAATTGTTTTGCTTTTCAAGTTACTCATCACTAGCTGCTCTATTATAAGTATTAAGTTTATGGTATAGAAAATTTCCCCTGGAGAGTTTTGTTGACTTTTCCTTCAGTTTCGTGTATAGACAAACCCTAAACCCTGATTACATGAAAGGTTTTGAAATATTATTTACTTTTTTTTATTTTTTATAATTCAATGAAAATTTAAATCGTACAACACATATCAAATGTCACCACGAGAATTAATCTTGCAACATCTCGCACTTACAACGAGCAACATACTACTATACCAGTGAGCAACATCTTCCCAATATTCGTAATGCACAAATTAATCTTCACATTGATATAAATAGCACTAATAGTAGTTATTTGCTTAAAATTCAGAGCATGAAATTAGAATCTAGGAGAGATGATGAATTCAAATATAATTCTTCTTAATTCTAATTCCCAAGCTCACAAACCAAGTAATCACATAATACTTCGTATTTTAGGGAAACGATCAAACCAAGTGTAACAATTGTTGACACAAGAAAAATAGAGGGTGTTCGTCTTAGCTCTAAAGAAAATAGCTTATAAACTCCTAAACACGACGATAAGTAACCCTAGCCACAAAAATCTTTCTGTCAAATTTTATTTAAACTCCAAGAGCCTATAAAATCAAGAACAGTAATAAGGAATTTAGGATCCGTTCAAGTAGATGATTTGGTATAGAAACGGATACCAACGGCGACGCCCAATATAAATAGAGGGAGCAAGAACTGGAGGAGCTTGACGATGAACTCAGGAGTTTTGTCAGGGTTGTATTTAGGCTGCTTTGGAGGTGTGTACTTAACCTTTGTTGGGATGGTTGATGTGTCAATGTCGCCCACATAGAACTCGTCCATCATTGCTCGTGCGCTACTACTGTGGCCAATATCCTCAAAATCATCAGTTGCATCCTTTCCTGGAGAGGGGAAACCATTACAATCATCGAAGTGCCCACACAAACACACATTTAAACTCACAAGGAAAGTTGCGGGTTGTATCAAGAAGTGAAGAAATCAGAGCACAACTATTTTAGGGTGTATAAGAGATATATTACCTAACATTTCTAGACCAGCTAAACCAGGATCTTACAGACATTATAATTTTATACTTGCATTATTTGCAAACATATATATTACGGAACAAACATTTCTTGCAAGATGAAACGTAAAACACCGTAAATACCAGAATTGGAACACTGTCAAATGCATCGAAAGTTTTCTCATACCTGTGGCAGACAGCAAAACTTCATCCCCTCCTGGATGGTCTTCCAAGAATTTTGTCACATCATAGACCTGTTCCAACAGCATAGCAGAGGTATAATGCAAGAAATTACTTGTATAGATGAAGTAAGATGCAAAACCAAGAACTGTGAACGGGAACTGTGAATTTTGGTAAAACTGTGAGGCTCATCGTAGGTCATCTAGACGTTAAAACTCGGGTTGCTCATAAATACTTCTCTATGGATCTTTTAAACAGTAGATGCAACTGTCAGGTGTAGGAGAAATTGTAAAAGGTATATAACCTTTTGTGGGTTCTACCCCACCCGCCCCAGTACCCCACCCATCTAGTGGTGTAAGGCTTAATTTGATTTACATGCCCTATGGTGTAAGGGTTAATTTGGTTTATATAGTTTCTAGCAGAATAAAAGTTGGTTCGGTTTGGTTCGTATAGCCATCTATGATCAGGAGGAAACATCAATAAAGGAGCATGCGATGAAAAGGCTTTGCCAACATGAAGGCAATTTAAAATTGATGTCAAGCAAATTTTAAAGGTCAGGAAATGATGGACATATTCAAGGTAATATATTAAAATAAAGAATTATTTAGTCTTTAATTGATCACCAACCAAGATGCAGAGCTATCTTGAAGCCGTAATGGAAACAAAACATAAATTAAGGAGAAAATTTGACTAAGCCGATCCTGACAAAAGCTAACTTTCTCACAACTAACCAAAATTGCATAGATTATGTTTACCATCTAAACAACTATCTGGCATTAGTTTGCGGTTATCAAATCCTGCCGCTGAGATGCCCAGCAGATTCCTGGACCTTGACAAATGGCCGGCCACCTTAAGTATAATGAATCTCAGATTGAGACCCGAAGCGGCATCCTCTATAATCAATTCCTACTGCTAAATCTAAATTCCAGAGGCATTTAAGGTGACTCTGTGGTTAGCATGAAAGATAACAGATCATTGAAGGTGGATCGACCATCGTAACAACCCAAACACGACAACACCAGGTTCTGATGCTGCCATTAAATGGAGATGGATCTTTTATATAATCTAAATTATACTAAATTGGCTTTCCCTTTATTAAATGACAACAGAAGAGCAAAAATCCAAAACATACATAATTCCATATGCATAAAACTAAGAAATATAAAGTTTTTGACATCAAAATAATATTTTGCATGCATATAGAACCCTAATATTTGAGAATCTAGTCAATCAAGTCATGGTTTCTTGCACACCGCTACTAGTAAAGCAGTAGTTCTCCACAACTACTGCATGCAACACAGGCTAAATACTTGGGTGGCAACCGCTTTGAGTTCAAACACGGGCCTCCATTTTGGCCTCCATTTTACCCGAAAAAAGAAAAAACGAAGAAACATGGAGTAGCATTAGTGATCTTGGGATCAGAATCTCTTCTGTTCCTACAGCATATTGTCAGTTGCCAACCCAGTTACAAATCTTGTGGGATGCATTATCAGTTTTTAACATGCATTATATATACTTATAGTAAACACAATTTCTATAATGCTCAAATGCCAGATACATATAACAGAAAGGTAATACATAAATTTACAAAGAAAAAAGATGTATATCACACCAAAACTACTTAAAAATTCACTTAACAATCCAAGATAGTAGTATAAACAAAAATAGAATTTCATATTAAAGATCGTGAATCAGAGCAAAAATTACATGAAGAAATACTAAAAATTGAATCTTTTTCCTAGTTCTGCGTATCAAAAGGCATGCAAAGCACCAAACTTTCTTGAATGCATTAAAAATGGTATAAAATTTACAGAAAGCCCCAAACTTTCTTGATTAAATCCAAAAGGGTGTAGAATTTCAGCAAAAAGACACCAACACACGAAATTTTCGCTATACACGAAAGCACTAACCCACTATAAGGTTGGAAAAACTATTTTCACGTCTTGAACTCGTAACATAGCAATAACTTCAGAATTATAGCAAAGAATACATGGAAATTGTTACCTTGCCATCAATGATGAGCCAACAATCTTTGGAGGTCTTGTGCTGAGTGACTTCAGCTAGAGTGTAGACTTTGCCCATTATGGAACAAAAGAAAAGTAGAGAAAAATAGATGATAAGCAAAAGAGATTTGTGGGTTCAACGCCTGTGATGAAGGCCTTTGAAGAGACAAACGAGTGCGGTGAGGGTGGGTGTGTAGAGCGATGAGGAAGGTGAGTGAATGAAGGGTAGTAGTAATAGATTTTTCAGAAGTAGATACAAAGTTGGTGAGACAAGGAAAGAGAGATGGGCAGTCACCTGTCAAACTGTCACTACCAACAAAGAGAGATTTAAGGCTAAGCTCAATATAGTTTTTAAAATACAAAATTTTTTTAATTTAAGTATTTTTAAAACTTCAGTCTTTAAAAAATAATTTTAATAATTTAAATATATATAAATTTATTTTTTTTGTTATTTTTTAAGTTAAAATAGAGAGTTAATTTTTATTTTTTTTAATAAATTTATGAAAGAAAATAGAAATTAAATCTTTATTTTAACTTAAAAGATGATAAATAAGATGAATTTTATATATATTTAGATCATTAATATTATTTTTTAGAGACTGAAATTTCTAAAAATATTTAATTTTAAAAAAAAATTATATTTTAGAAACTCTATTAAATTTGCCCTTAAGGTAAAAATAAATACCGAACTCGAGCTAAAAGACTAACATATCCAAAGACACGTACCAAGTTAAAAGGCCAGGGCAGCACTTCATAATTATATTAATAATTACAATAGTTAAAAGCAGGTTTATTCCAACAAATAGAGATAAGAGAGAAATCATTTCCTAACATTTTCGACATTGATTGGCTAATTGGCTGTTAATCACTTCTAGAGATATTATACGTGTCAAAGAAAAATTTGTAGTCTTCAAACCGTGTCATATAAACTATCAATTCAGTCCATGTATGTTTTAAGATTTACACAAGCATGTGTATATAAAAAATTTAAAAAACACACGATATTCTTTACAAAATCTCATATGTGTAACTCATATGTTTATAGTTAGAAACATTGGTGAGGACTCATACATTAAAACTTGGTAGATGAGATTAAAATACATGAAAATTTGGGATGATAAATTGTTATTTTTCAAGGGACAATACGATAATTTTATATAACTCGCTAGAGGAGTTTTAGATTGGGGCACCCTTTGCCCTTCCCTAATGATTTTAACATATACCAAACAAACTGGCTAAAGTTCCAGTATAGTTGGTTCACTACCCCAACTATTTTGCTTAGATGCAAAGCAGAGAATACAAAAGAAGGGACAAATTTTTATCTTTCATATGTTAAATATTCGTGGCAGTCAAACGATTTGACTGTACAATATGGGATGTAGTTCGGTTACTTGAAGAATTCTTTTTACAAAAGAATCCGAATAAAATAAAAAGATTTACATGATTTGACAACAGTAAAGTCGTATTTTTTTCTTTTTTCCTTTTTTCTTCAAGAGCTAAAGTCGTGTTTGACAAAGCCTAATCATGTTTGATTTGCAAAATCTATCTAGTCATATTTTATTTGAGTAAGAATTATCTCATATTATTATAATTGTATAAGCGATAATAGTTGAGAACTATCAATATTATTTTATCATAATGGTAATATATCAATTCATCACAATTGATTTTTTCTCATAATATCATCTCGAGAAGCATTAGCCAAATCAAGTATAGACCATATCCCATAATCATCTTCCTTTTGCCTAAATTTACTTTCCCTTTTACCAATTACATGCTACTGACTTTCATATAACATTTTGCCCTCAAAACTGATGAAGAAAATGACATAATCCTAACCTGTAACAATTTTGAAAATAAGGTCTATGTGACAACTCCTTAAAAGGACTTGCGAGGAAATTACCTAGGTTTTAGTTAGGTAAATCTAAAGCCCTCAAATTGCTAGGAATTGAAGCCTGGCATTGCACCAACCTATTCTATGCTTGGTTTAATTATATGCAAGTATTCTGTCGAATAAGTTTACGAGTGGACACTTCAATTGTTTTATATGAATAAATAATATATTTTATTAGAAATTTATATATAAGATTTTGAATTATTCTATCTAATACTAATTGATTTTCTAATGAAATCTCATGATTCTTAACAAAGAGTAATTAAACAAATAACAAAGAGTGTCCTAGTTCAAATATGCCTAGTGAAGGTTTGAAGTTGTTATATTATATTAGCCATTAGGCTGTATAATTTTGCTTGAAATATTTTGCAGGATTCACGTTCTCATTTGTAGTTGTTGTATGTGTAACAAGAAGTGTAAGACATATCCAACACGGCAAAGTGAATAAATGTACGAACTGACTTATCAATTATGATTTAGAATAATTTGTTGGCACAAAATTTCGTGCATTTGGTGCATGTAAATTTGTATAGTCTATTGAAAAAAGATTAAAAGGGTAAAAAAATTTCTTTAAGATGGTAAAGAACAAACAAATTTAATTGTTTAACTACATATTATATAACATTTTATCGATTAGACCTCCATTCAAACTAAACGGAAAACTGTCGGATGGCTCATCCAAGTTCAACTACCGTTGTCCTGAAAAGTGAAAACTATACATGCATCATTTCTTTGCTTTTCATTTTCTTTTTTAATTGTCAGAAAGTAAATCTTATTTGGTTGGTGAGCAATGAAATGAGGTGTAAGTTACAGGCATATGAAGCATTCATTTGACTACTTGGGTATTTATGTGCTCGTGGAGTTTATAGTTTTCACTTTCAGTAAGATGAATTTTTGACTCAACGCTCCTAAGAATTAAATATATTTTTATCTTCTATTTAAACCTTCGCTTGCAACTATCTTGCCCACACTCTTCAAACTATAGGATGGGAATGTAGATTGCCTGTCGTGGGGGTTGCAATGCTTTTTATTGATAAAATATTTTAGATTTGTCGTGTAAATTTCATGACTGAGATTTTGATCATTAATAAGTAAATTGTGTGATTGTGTCACAATCGAATCAATCTCAACGACTGCTTATATGAGCTTGATTTACAAAATATCAGAACTTTAGACCTCGTAAATAAATTGAGCTTAACTCGATCAGAACTATATTTGATATATGTATGTGTAAAGTACAAAAGAAAATGGAAATTGATTTAATTGTTCGCTAATAAGCATATATCTGATTTATTTATATTGATCAAGTGCTAGTAAACATATTGGACTAGCATAAAAGCAAAGCCCAAGCTCACCCCAAAATTCTTTACTCCAAATCAGAATCTCAGGGCCCAAATCAGTTTTTAGAAGACCCTGAAAAACTCTGGGCCCTTTCACCACCAAAACCAACCTAATCGAAAACATGGAACTCAATTTATTTTTTATATTTGACCTATTTTGACATCACTATTTATATTTATGATTTATTATAAATTTAGTTTGTGAATTGAAATTATATGCTTTAAAAAAAACTAATCTCAATTTCGCAAGATTTATAATGAGAAAAACTATAGTGGTCCCATTTCCCATGGAAAATTTGGGATGAGGCGAGTGCAAGGAATGGAAAAAGAGGCAGGGTGGAACAAGGGTTGGGGTGACATTTTAAGCAACGGGACAAAACATGAGAATAAGTATTACTGATAAAAGCGAAGTCCACCAACCCAAAAGTCCAATTATACTTCATCATGTAAAAAAAAAAACTCGAAGCGCACCCCAAAATTCTTCTTTACTCTCAAAGCCTAATCTCAGGCCCACAAACTCTGGGCCTTTTCACAACCCAAAAACCTAAAGACAAAACCCTAGCTCTTATATACTCTAGAACACCAACACGCAGCTCAAAATCACCAGAGTGTGTGTGTGTGAGAGAGGGAGGTTGAATCAAATGGTGTCAGGTTCAGGAATCTGCGCGAAGCGGGTGGTGGTGGACGCCCGCCACCACATGCTGGGCCGACTGGCGTCGATTTTGGCCAAGGAATTGCTGAATGGACAGAGAGTGGTGGTGGTGAGGTGCGAAGAGATCTGCCTCTCCGGCGGTCTCGTCCGCCAGAAAATGAAGTATCTTCGCTTCCTCCGCAAGCGCATGAACACCAAGCCCTCCCATGGCCCCATTCACTTCCGTGCTCCATCTAAGATCCTCTGGCGCACAATCCGAGGGTAATATAAATATATATATGTATGCTATATTTGTGTATGTATATGAATCTATAGGTGTGTCTATATGTGTGTGTTTTTTATGTGTATATGAATTTGTTTATTTACATATATATGTATGTATGTATATATATGTCTAAATGCCTATGTATATGTGTCTATAGGTGTATGTATATGTGTGGATACAAAAATCTATATGTAATTGTGTATGTCTACATATGTTTGTGGAGATTTGCATGTGTAATTGTATCTATAAGTGTGTGTGTTTACGTGTTTCTTGTTGTATATATATGCATATGTATATATGTGAGAGTATTTATGTATGTATATATATGTGAAAATATGTCTACATTTGTGTATGTATATGTATTTATAGGCGTATATATATGTGTATTTTTTGTGTAGGATGATTCCGCATAAGACAAAGAGAGGGGCAGCAGCATTGGCCAGGTTGAAGGTGTACGAAGGTGTCCCACCTCCGTACGACAAGACAAAGAGGATGGTTATTCCAGATGCCCTCAAGTGAGTTTCTTATGTTGTAAATTGAGTTACATTTTAAGCAACATAGTGTAGGATTAAGTAAAATTGAGAAATGGGAAATAATGCATTTATGTTTTGTTGTTTAATAGTTGATGTTTGGGTTTTATGTGGGATGAAAATGTAGGGTGTTGAGGCTTCAGGCAGGCCACAAGTATTGCTTGTTGGGTAGGCTTTCATCCGAGGTTGGATGGAACCATGCCGACATCATCAGGGTAAGACTTTGCACTCATTCTGCATTTGTTTAGTTCTTGTTATAATTTATTAAATGGCTAATTGTTGTGTCCTGAAACCAATGTAGTTATTTAACAGATCAATTGTATGTTAGGATGAATGCTCATATTTGTAGCCCGTAGGCATTGAGTACTAGTATAGACTTTAGGTGACAATGAGTTATACTGTGCATATAGTTAATTATGAGACAGCGTGATGCTTGTTTGTCACAATATCTTGAGTTATTATCGAACCATACCAAAAGCAAGATAGGTAGCATTTCCATTAATAAATGAAATTTTTTGTTTTCTTCTACCTGTTGCGGTGCTTGTTATGGTTTTATTTTAATTAGTTGAATAGTAGTTTCTCAATTATTTGGTAAAAGGTGATAAAGCTTGTATCTTGCTCCTTAGCCAAAGGGTTATCGTTCTAGCCTTATGCATAGTCAAGTTCATGTATGGTTGGTATATGGCTATATCTTGTGCTGGTCATATTGGTTGTTTGGTAGCTCCTGTTTCTTTAACGAGATTATAGTGCCTGTTTGTTCAAAGTTTACTGTTGAGTATAGACACTTGGTACTTCTCTCCATAAAGAAAGTAGTTTTTATGTTTGTTTTTCTTGTTTGATTAGTTAACTGTGTATTCTATTAATTAGACATTTCATTGTGTTCTCGAATTGTTGTAGTTGGTTTGCATCTCATGAAACATTATCGTATATCTGAAAACTTCAAGCATGCCTTCCTCCAGATTTCATGTTGTCCTCTGTAGTGCTCTACATACATCCATTTAGTGTAAATGATGGCGGAGTAGTATTCCGTGATTAACTGCCTTATAACAATTTTGTTTATAATCTATAGGAGCTAGAGAATAAGAGGAAAGAGAGAGCTCAGGCGACGTACGAAAGGAGGAAGCAGCTTACGAGGCTGAGGGTCAAGGCTGAGAAAGTTGCTGAGGAGAAACTGGGTTCCCAACTCGACGTCCTAGCTTCGGTTAAGTACTAAATTCGGGCCTGAGGTTTTGGACAAAGTTGAGACTGAGAAAGCTGCAGGTGACGAGCAATAGATACAAGAAGTCGGCAGTGCTAGTTTTTCTGGGAGTTGGGTAGTGGAAAAAGGTTTTCTTTTTCATCTTAATATTATTCGGAGACCTTTTTGTCATAATTTTGCAATGGACATCTTATTTGGTGCTAGTGGCTGTAGTATCATTTTTACATGGTATATTAGACATCTTATGGTGGAGAAAGTACATCTTTTCTGTTAATTTTACCTGGGTGCGTGTATCTGAATAACTTTTTGTGCCAATATAATCTGAATAACTTCATCAATGAATTGTTCAACGACTACATGCTCTAAAAACTTACAGTAGCTTGCAATCCCTTGATATTGTTCGAGGAAAAGCCTTCTGAAATTGCTTGTGGGTTTAAATTTGCCATTTCATTATCAGCATTTCTGGGTTTCTTTTTGCTGTTGGAGATTTGTAGTACCATATTAAGGGGAGGATATTGTGTTACATTTTTTATTGCATGCACGAGTTTTTCTGCGAACTTTAGGCTCGTAAACGAGATTGGTATTGTAGACATAAAAAATAATTACTTGTTTTTTTTTTTACTGGTCTAAAATTATTATTTCAAATTATTTTTTATACTTATAACATTGGTTTATAAAATATAATATATATTATTTTCTATCGATGTGAGATGTTACATTGCGTGTCTTGTGAAATTTAGGAATGGTCCATTTGTAGAGCATGGGCTTATTATTGCTTTACCCTGTAAAGAAAACAATCATATAATCAAACATTGGGTTGGTCTTAATTATTGTCAAGTTAACAACCTTTTCTTCCGGTGATTGACGTCTTTGATGAGCTTTAGTAATTTCTGTGCTGGCTTTTCTTTTTAGCTTTGCGTGGTGCAATGCCACTTAGGCTCCGTTTGTTTGCCGTAAATTTTTCTTTTAATTTTTAAGTATTAGGTTAATTATAAAATATTTTCTAGTCAAAGAAAAATGTTTAGTTGAGAGAAGAAAACAAGGTAGATATGCGCCCCATTATCCATTGAGCAGTTGGTGTATAGTACTCTATTACATTACATGGATAGTAACTAATAATTATTTCATTTTAAATTGATAATCAATAAACTAATAATAATAAATTACTAGTAATTAATTTAAGATTTTTTGTTATTAATTAAAATTTTTATTAACTATCAATTATTCAGCTAATTTTGTGCTCTAGTCTTGTGTCCTTTTGAACAAGTGTAACACCTTTGCAGTTGGTCTTGGTAATGCATGAGAGAGCTGGGTTTAGATAAGATTTTTGGGTCTTGTGGTGCAAGCAAACAAGAAGTGTTGCAGTGTTTTGTTAGGTTCAGCTAATTTTTTCTGCAAGACGTCTAGGCCTTCTGATGAGAAATGAGACTGCAGGTTGAAGATCATTAATTAAGAGCAACGGTGCGAGTGAAATTCTAATACGGGTTTGTAAATTTTCTTTGCTCAGGCTCTTATTTGCACCTCAGAATGTATTGTATAACATGCAGCGGTGTGTTTAAATACATATTCTGAATATGTCAATTGACAATTATCATACGTTATTGGTAAAAGATTTTCTCATAATATCATGATTTTATGAGTGAGATTTAATAGGGTCTCTTTTATACTGTTATAATATTATGAAAAGATATATTCTTATATTGTTGATAGAAAAATACAATCTTCAATTATTACGAATCATCAGAATCATTTTACTCAACTTTGAAATCTACTCGGTTGGGGTTCTGGTCGTCGATTATGGAGTCTTTGTTACCTCTTCAAGCATCATGATTATGTACTGATGGTGAAATTTCAAAGCAGGAAGAGTACTATACGCTTAACAGTGCATGCACAAATCACATTATAAATAAAGGCAAAAGAAAAGGCTAAATCTCTTTTTCTTTTTTTTCTTTTTTTTTTTTGTCTAAAATGAGGTTTAGTGGATGTTTATTTGCATCGGTGCAGCTAGACGGTCAGAATTGACTGTGCATTAAACATTTAAGGGGATGTGTCACCCCTTTTTATCTTGCTCTAAGATAACTTTCAATGCCGTAGGTGCTTGGTCGATGTAGAATTTTTCCATAATTCTTCCATTCCAAAATTGACAAACTAGTATGTGTATTTATTTGTTTTACGGTAGACCTGTTTGATACGAAACTTTGAATTCTGCCCAAGGATGCATCGACACACATAAATACACAGCTTCCAGGGATAATTTTGAGGCGTTGCTTCTTTTGTCAATTTTCCTATACTTATAAGTAGACCGAATATTTGATAAGAGACTTTCCTAAAACTAATAATTTCTGCCATGATGTGTAGCAACGCCTGCACTATAGGTGAAACCAAGAACCAATTTCCTCTTTAATTTCTGATCACTCCCACTATTGTAACCAATATATACCACTATTCACTTAGTTCCAATTCGCATAAAGGCTTCACTAAACCATGCATCCACCATTTCGGTTCCTTAGAAAATCTAATTAAGAAAGTACCTCTACCTCCGTATGCATATACTGACATAGATGCTACGACAAAATAGAAGAATTTCCCGAATTCTTAGGCACAATCAATGATGAATTGGTACCGTTATGGCCTCCCCTGCTTTTGACTGTTTAATCTTGACTATCTTCGCTTTTTAGCCTTTTAGCTTTTTAGCTTTAGATCCTCCAAATCTATTTTCCTTGTTAATGAAGACAAATGAATGGCAAGTAGAAAAGTAAAGTTGAAAAACAAGCTCCATTATCATCTTGCGTGCTGTACCCATAAGCATCCAAAGCGCAATCCACTTTAATTCTTGGGAGAGAAGAGAGATCAAAGTTGATTATGTTGCTCATTCCACTTATCATGTACATTAAGGAGTGCATAATCTCCAAACCACAATTAAAATCACGAGTTTAGTTTCATAATTCATTTTTAAATAATCATTAACAATTTACATTATTTAATAGTTAAGGCCGGTAAGGCGAGTTTTGAATATATAATGGTTTTGAAATTCATATATAAATTAAGCTGATTTATACTATTTGAGATATGAGTTTAGGTCGAGACGACCAATATGTATTCAATTTTATTACTACTTGGGTCACTCTGTATTACTTGGAGCACTCTGTAGTCTGTACTGAATTTTATTATTATTATTACTTGGGTTCAAAACACCAAGATTGCACTCGAGTTTTTTTGTTTTGTTTTGGAATTCATGAATATCCGTATTACACTACAATTACATTTTTTTTTATTTTATGATGTGAGAATCTAATTGGGATTATTGAATTATTTAAAAGAGGTCGATCACTAACTAATAAACTCACAAATGTAACGGTAAATTCCTATAAATATATCATATCAATTAAGAACAAAACTCTAAAAAAAAATATTAATCCTAGAATCTTGCAAGAACAATTTCATGGTACTGGACTATATCCAACAGATCATGTGCACCAGGGTGGCCACTCTTTGACAATCTATCTCAACTTTATCACTGTTTACTACTCATGTTCATCACCTAACGGAAACAATGATCATCATAATCCATCATCATTACCTTGTCCTGAAGATGCTTTCATAAGACCACTCTATTTGTCTCCTCCTCCTTTGATTACAGTTTGCACACACCTTGCAACACACTTCAATATCACTCTTCACTTCTACTCAATCTCCATTTATCAATATTTTAGCATCCTTAAAAAAGAATATATCCATCTTTTTTTCACTCTTGCTTTGCACCATTTCTTTTCTTCTTCCACTTCATGTCCTGAAGATGTCAAAAGCTTGATGAAATTCTCAGTTGTGTGTGAGCTTAACAGGTTTTTGATTTAAAGCAACAGTTTCAATTCAAGATTCTCATCTTCATGGAGCTAAAGCTACTACAATGGCGTTACTGCTTCAGTTTCCTTGTGTTGTTTGCATTTATCCAAGTCACTTTCTGTGATCAAGATGGTACGCAAACATCCAGCATTCTTTTCTTTAATCTCTTTCCTACTTTATTCATGGTTTTGTTGCATTTTATATATTTCCTGTGCTCGTAAAACGAAATCAAACTAAACCTTATCCCACGGGTATATGTCGGCTGATTTAGAATGCTTGTACTACTTTTCGTATTTATGCTGCATATAGATACACATAATCCAGCTCAGAACAGGTTTGTGATGTTAATGTAACATGCAGCATGCTTTTCTTTAATCCGTTTTTACCTCCCGGTGTTATTGCATTTAGAATATACTTCCTACATTCATAAAATCAAACTAAACTAAATCTTATCCCACTAAGTAGGGTTGGCAAAATGTCCTATGCTCGTACTATTTTTGGTATTTGTGCTACATATATACACATAATCCAGCTTAGAGCAAGTTTTTAATGGTTATGCAACAGGGTTCTTGAGTTTATCATGTGGTGCTACTACAAGTTTTATCGATTCTTTGAACATTTCATGGATACCTGATAATGCATATGTAAATGCTGGAGAGATGACAACAACTGAATTTCTTGATGGTGCCTCCACGACTCGGCAACCTATCCGGTTTTTTCCGAATTCACAAGGTAGACAATGTTACAAGCTACCAGGAAACAATTTGACATCCATAGTTCTCATCAGGGCTCAATTTGTGTATAAGAACTATGATGGTTTGCGCAACCCCCCTGCATTCTCTGTTTCACTTGGAACTGCTATGACAGCCACTGTGAATCTTTCGAATCATGATCCATGGATTGAAGAGTTTATATTGCCAATTAATAAGGAAATTATTCCATTGTGTTTTCATTCCATCCCAAATGGTGGATATCCTGTTGTTTCATCTCTTGAGCTTCGTCCGCTTCCACAAGGAGCTTACAGAGGTGCCCTGGAGGATTCTTCGAGTCATTTGCTTCGAAGGACTTACCGGATCAACTGTGGATATAGTGATGGTCCCCTAAAGTAAGCAGTTTCATCTTTTGCTTTATGGAAATGTTTCTGCAGATATTGCTTAGCTTTTAGTTTCGGGCTCATTTTGGCCTTTTATTTTGGTAATGCAGGTACCCTGTGGATCAGTACGACAGAATTTGGGATGCTGATGAGGACTTCTCTCCATTTCATGTATCATCTGGCTTTGATATTCAAGATAACTTCAATCTGTCAAGTCTCGTTGAGAGTCCACCCACAGCGGTTCTTCAAACTGCGCGAGTTTTGGCTAGGTGGAATGACCTGACCTATAACTTGCCTCTTGATCACCAAGGAGACTATCATGTCATTCTCTATTTTGCTGGAATTCTGCCGGTTTCCCCATCATTTGATGTATCAATTAACGGAAACATTGTTCAAGCAAACTATAGCGTGAAGAGATGGGAAGCGAATGATCTATTGTTTACACTGCACCAGATACAGAGCTTAAACATCACTCTGAGGACTATCAGCTACTTCCCTTTGATCAATGCAATTGAAGTGTATGAGATTCTTGACATTCCCTCAGAATCTTCTTCCACTGCAGGTTCAGTTAGCCTTTTCCAGAATCATTTTAGTGTTTAGAATTAAGTTCTCAGATTTCTTCTTTTAATGGTTTCAATCCCTGGAGATATTTTCGCGGCTAGATTGAATTGTTACAGTTGTGATATTTGATTCTTTATGCAGTTTCAGCTCTTCAGGTTATCCAAAAATCCGCTGCACTTGATCTGGGATGGCAAGATGATCCATGCTCTCCAACACCATGGGAACGCATAGGATGTGAAGGAAATCTTGTTACTTCATTGTAGGCATTTGTCAAAAACAAATGTGTTTTTTTTTTCTTCGTGTTTTCTTTTTAATTTTCTTGATATTAATATCTGGTTTTGTATTAGGGACCTTTCTGGAATAAACTTGAGGTCAATCAGCCCCACATTTGGTGATCTACTGGATCTTAAAACCCTGTAAGTATCTGAAAGAGAACTGTTCGAAATCTTCTTGTTACAATTCGTAATATTTCACTTTTCAATTATATTTTCACATAATGCTGGCAGAGATCTGCATAACACGTCAGTCGCTGGAGAAATACAAAACCTGGGGAGTCTGCAACATCTTGAAAAACTGTAATGCTTGAAGAATGATGTCACATATTTATGTCGATAATTAGCGTTATATCAAACAAACTAAAAAAGCGAATGCTGCAGGAACCTGAGCTTCAATCAACTAACAGACTTTGGTTCTGAACTGGAAGACTTGATAAACCTCCAAGTTCTGTAAGTCTTGCGTTATGTGATTGTACAGTTGTGAGGATTGATTGGATGAGAGTTATACTTCCTGCCTTTTCCTCCTTTTCGACTTCAGATGGAGTCAACAAGATGACTTTTCATGTATTTCTCTATGAAGGGACTTGCAGAACAACAGTTTGCAGGGAATAGTGCCCGACAGCTTAGGGGAGTTGCAAGAACTTCAATTATTGTGAGTTAGAATGACATGCTGCATACACATTTTCTTCTTCACTTGGGATTTTATTCACATTCATGTTCAAATCATTATTCCTCGCTATTCAGGAATTTGGCCAACAATAAACTACAAGGCCCCCTCCCGGAGTCTCTGAAAAGGGCAAGTCTGGAAATCAGGTACGATTATGAAATTTGTTATTATTTCTGCATCAGACTTCAACCTATTAAGGCATCACATTGATCTATGCAGAACATCGGGGAATCTGTGCCTTTCCTTCTCCACATCAACATGTAAAGATTATCCAAGCACACTTGAGACTCCGCAAGTGACTGTTGTGCCGCCAAGAAAGCGCAAAAGCCATGATCATATAGCAATTATACTTGGTGTAGTTGGAGCCGTTGTTTGTCTTTCAATTATTACATTCTCGATTCTCTTATACATGAAAAGAAGGAAGAGTGAAATGACATATAGATCAGGTAAGTATATATATACATAATTGATGAGTTGGAATTCTAGTACTGTCACCTTAATACTGGATATTTTATCCATCTGATGCTAGGAGCTAAAACAGACACATGGAACTGGGGTTCAGCAAAAGTGTTTTCCTACAGAGACATTAGAGCAGTAACAAACAACTTTAAGGAGGTCATCGGCCGTGGTAGTTTCGGGCCTGTGTATCTTGGAAGACTTTCCGATGGAAAGCAAGTTGCTGTTAAAGTGCGGTTTGATAAAACTCAACTTGGTGCTGATTCTTTCGTCAATGAGGTTCTGCTTCTTAGATGTCTCAGTATTTGCTTGTGCTTCTTCTTTCTTTAGGTAGAAAAATGTATTTCCTAGTCTTGCTTTCTCATCATTTCATGAATCTCTTTACAGGTTTCTCTTCTATCAGAAATCCGTCACCAAAATCTAGTATCTTTGGAAGGATTTTGTCACGAGTCTAAGCAGCAAATACTAGTTTACGAATATTTACCTGGCGGATCATTAGCCGATAACCTCTATGGTATGTTTATCAAGATCCATCCAGCCGAACATGCCAGACTTACGCGTAGTCTGCCAATGTTCACTAACTACGTGTAAATCACTCTTGCAGGTTCAAATAGTAAGCGAATAACATTGAGCTGGATTCGCAGACTGAAAATCGCAGTTGATGCTGCTAAAGGTACACCAACGTATATGATAAGTACATCAAATGTTTGCCCCTGTGGAATTTGGAATTGGAAATGACAACTTAACTAGAAGGATAAAAAATCTACTAAGATTTGTATGCTCATATCAAATGAGAAATAATATTGATCATTTTCACTGATCTCATTTGTACATCAGGATTGGATTACTTGCACAATGGATGTAATCCACGAATCATACATCGCGATGTGAAGAGCAGCAATATTCTCTTGGACATGGAGATGAATGCTAAAGTCTCTGATTTCGGCCTTTCTAAGCAAGTAACGCAGGCGGAAGCAACTCATGTAACCACCGTTGTCAAAGGCACAGCCGGCTATCTTGATCCAGAGTAAGCCTTCGCGATAATTGCTCATTCCGTGTTTATTACTCTTATACTAATCCTGGTTCGCTCTGTTCTTTCTGTAGGTATTACTCCACTCGGCAACTAACAGAGAAAAGCGATATCTATAGTTTCGGGGTTGTTCTCCTGGAGCTCATTTGTGGCCGAGAACCACTTAGTCATTCCGGCTCTCCAGATTCTTTTAATCTGGTTTTATGGGTAACTATTTCTAACAGTTTAAGCTTTTAAACAAGGTGGTAAAGTTAATAGAAAGATTTGACGATGTGTTCTCTGTCGTTTTATCCCTAAATGCAGGCCAAGCCATACTTGCAGGCAGGTGCATTTGAGGTGGTGGATGAGAGCATAAAGGGAACTTTTGATGAAGAGAGCATGAGAAGAGCTGCTTTGATTGCTTCAAGGTCTGTTGAGAGAGATGCATTGCGAAGGCCTGCCATTGCAGAGGTGTTGGCTGAGCTCAAAGAGGCTTACAATATTCAGCTCTCATATCTTGCCTCAGCTGGAGTTATCATTTAATTTGCATGCATTATAAATTATTGTTGTAGAGGTTATATAACTTATATGGATATATATGCTGCATAAAGCTAGTAGGTTGAAGCTATTACTGAGTTATGTGGTCTTATGATGAAAACAAGTATGTTGTGTAAGATTGACAATGAGTAGTTTATGCTTCAAGTGGAAAGTAAAAATCCTGGAAGTCAACTCCGAAAGGTTAGCCAAAGGAGTGATTTTTGTCGGGTCATTTCCGGTAGGTATTGTAGCTAACTAATTTAAACATTAAAGGAATCATATTTTCCAAAAATTCAATTCCGATGTTACCGTGAAAGACTTTTCATAGTATTTCTTGTTAATAAAACAAAAAAACCTAGCTGAATTGAGCACAGTTTCGAGTTCAACTCATGCAAATATTCAACAATATCATTAATACCGTTATGTAGTGCTTCCAAAACATACAAGATTCTGAAAGCAAACTTCATACTGCTAAATTGAATAAAAAAAAATTATCATGCATCAAAAGTTTACGACAGCTATATGAATATAACACCATCATTCATTTCTTGAGTCATCTCTGTAAAAGACATCTCAATAGTAATATCATGATGTATCAAACTTATATGAAAAATCAACATATTTACACTAGTTATAAGCTACCAAACATTACCATCCTCTTTTATTCGAACTTGAAAACAATAAATGCCTCTAGAACAAGTTAAGGCATAATAATGGAACATTCAACAACTCATTTCCTCATCTAGAAATCAGTTTTACTTCACTCATTAATAGCCATTATTGGAAAGTGAATACGATGCTTAAAATTTGCATTGCACTTTATCATTTCATTTTGTTTTGTTAATCATTACACGTGTTCTCATTTACTTAGCCCATGATTACATTCCTCCAGCCCTTGATGTCACTCAACGATATTTAGGAAAAAACTAATTTCGATAATACTCTTTCTTGGTCAAAGACGATTGCCATAGCAAAATATTGATTCCATAAAGCAAAGAATGAGGCATTATGAATATGGATGTGAATTACGAGAAAAATCTAATAGTAATGAACAAATAATATAATTATGATAAAATGATAGGAAGATTTAATAAGGGGAGCCACTTCAAAATTGTTTGGAATACGTAATCAGAAGACCTACAGAAACACTTTGCAAAGGACGTATCGTTGCTGTTGTAGAAAGGCTAGGGGTTATAGTATAAAGGAGATCAATAGAGCCCTGAGACAGAACCTCGAGTTCACAGTGCTTAGATCGCTATCTGCCATGTTGTCAAATTTGTATAATCGACCCACCTAACGAATAAGCAATGGTTTAGTTTGCTTTACTTTACAATCTCTCACCCTCAAACACTGAAATCTAAATCCAAGGTAAATGCAATAGCTTTTCATGTCTCCATAGACATAAAAGGATGAACCTAGTCAACAATATACAATGAATGCACAAATATTGATTGCAGAGAATATTCACAAAATTTCCCACAGCCTTTGGCCATAACAATTAGAGCTACCCCCTCTTAAAGGGGGAAAAAAAAAAAAAGAAAGAAAAAAAAAAAGGGGGCAATAATACACAAGCTGATCTCGAGGACGAAAAACAAATAAGGCCCCTCCATTCATGAGCAGGGGAATTAATAGATGGGGAAAAAAGAAAAGAAAATAAGCGAAAGAGGAATGAAGAAGGAAAAGAAAAGAGAGATGAGACCCCTGTACACGTACCTCTATATCTGTCTCTATCTTTCCTAAGGCCTAAAGAGCGCACTAGTAATGTACAAACTACCTAAAACATACCCCGCCAACATCCCTGCTATAGCAAAACTTTGAATTATCGGTAACTCGTCGTCTTAAGCCGCCATCCTGGAACAATGAGGTTCATCTGTAAAACGCAAGTGGTAAGACATTAGCATATTGTACAACTTATAAAAGAATAAAGTTATGTATTGCACCAACAAAGAGCATCATACACGTACGTGTAATTATGTTAAGGTTCTGAGTTCTGACAACATTCAACTTAGGAGTACACTGAAGGGGAATAATCCAGCATGTGTCAAATTCGATATTAGCAATTTAAGTTTAAATAAGGCAATAAAAGAAAAATGACATGCAGAATCATCAAAAGGATGGTTTCAAGAAACGTTGAACTTGTTGAGGTTGCCCAAAGTAGTAATAAAATCAAAACCATGCATGGGACAATTTTCACCACAACAGGTATATGCATGTCAATTAACTGCTGCAGATTCGCAGAAAAGAAACGAAAGATTACCTGTACAGGTATATTCCACGGACATGCTGACCCAAAATGGGCAAGACCAGCCACCATAGTAATCACCCAACACGCAAGGGATGTGTCATTCCATTCTAGAATCACCAGGCTTGACATATAGACTGTTATTTCCTGCTTGAACAAGCGGCAATTGCTGCTGAGCATGTTGTGCTGGTGGCAGCTGCTGCTGCTGGGACGCTGGCGAAGAAGGTTGCTGTAGCTGAGGCGGTGGCTGCCACTCTGCATTAACTTCATGCCCACTGGAGGACAAAGTACCTGAAAACTGCCTCTGGCCTTGCCCTTCTATAGGCTTACGTACAGCAGCATCTGTTAGGGGGATTCCTGTGGCTGTTGGAGTTGATGTAACTACGCCGTATACGGGTTCCGAAGCTTTCCACTGAGAATCACAAGAAGAAATAACTTGTGTCTCATTAAGTGTATCATTACCTGCCTGAGGCATTGCTGTACTTAAGTGAGATGAGTTGTTCAGAGAGTGCCGCTCAGATTGAGACTCTCTAGCTTCCAGCTTGTTTGGCTGCTCAATATTTACTTGGCGATTCAGTTGAGGCACTACATGTGAAGTAGGTGGGTTTTGGTTTACTAACTTGTGTTGAGACTGCGTTTGCAGCGGAGGATGCTGCTGTGGCTGTTGGTGGTGGTTGGAAGAAGCAGCAATTGGTTGTGCAACAGATTGCTGGCAAGCAGACAAATTGGGACTGGAAGCTACTGGTGCAACATGACCCTGACTGCTATTATCAGATTCAGAGGGCATTTGCTGCAAATGCTTGGATGCTGGGACCCCTTGATTAGGATACATCTTTTGCTGAGGTTGGGACTGGTTTGATGAATTAGGAGGCACCAAATGCTTTGCATTCTGAACAGGATTCGATGCTGATCCAGAGTGTAAGCCCTGACCATGCATTAAGCGCATGGCCTGCTCACCTCTCTCATTAGATTGGTTTCCTAGATTTGTTGGAACACCATTTAATAAGGAAGGATCAATAGGATTGTTCTGTTGCATCACCGTGTTCCCTCTTCCTACTCCCTTAACAAGTTTAGGCTGCTGCTGAGGTTGAGATTGAGATTGTTGACGCTGCTGAGGGTGGAGCCTACCAGCTTGCTGGAATTGCTGCTGCTGTTGTTGAGGCTGACGTCTTTGCTTGCCCATCTGATTGGTCAAACCACTGCCTCCGGTCTGAGAGTTTCGTACATGTCCATGAGGTGGCATTTGATGTTTCTGCTGTTGCTGTGGCACTGGCGTTGTTGGGGATGATGATGTCAGTGGAGAAAATGGTACAGGTGGCGAAGAGGTTTGCGACTGAAATTGCGAACTATTTTGCAAAGGAGATGACATGGGAAGTTGAGGTTGTGCCTGTACATGCGACATCAGAGCACTAGATGCAGCAAATTGCTGTTGCTGCTGCTGCTGCAGAAAACGCTGTTGTAGTTGCCTTTCTTTTGCTAAGCGGATAGCGTAGGCTTGATGCTGTGCACTGGTGGAATGATTGGCACCTTGAAGGTGAGGATGATGGGGACTAAGCATGTGCGGCTGTGGGGAGGATACCGGATGGGACTGCTGATGATGGAGAGGATATGAAGAAACAGGTGGAGAGGCTGCCTGATTAGGGAAAGAGGAGCTCAGCCCACCATAAGGAGTGACCCCTTGGCTGTTTGCTTGTGAGGCCTGCATCTGGAGCTCAGGTGCCATCATCTGCCTCTGAGGCTCCTGATTCTGGCTGGGCTGTAACAACACAAACAGTATTATAAACATTACAAGACGCGGTTTTGCAATCACATACAGAAGTACAGTAACCAGAAGAACAAAACCATTAACAAAATAGTGTTGATGACCCACCCGCATCATGTGCAAACCATCACGAGCTCTCATTATCGAGTTCCCCTGACCAGGGCCTGGTCCAGAATGCATATTTACAGGGCTTGGCATCGCCACCATGCCAGATGAAAGCATACTTCCAGAGTTCAACATAGATGACGATGCCATCGGTTGAAAACCAGGCCTTGCCATTGGCACACTTCTATTAACCCCACCCATAATGCCCATGCCATTCCCACCAGGTAGCATACGCACGCCACGATCAGTTCCAGGAATTGCTCCAGGAGCAGAGACATTAGGTTGCTGCATATTTCTACTAGATAACATCTGATTATACTGTTGCATTCTATGTTGTTCATCAATTGATGAAGATACAGATCTAGGTACAGCATACCTACCATCCCTGGAAGAAAATACCCAATATGTTAGTCCAAAATCCAAATGCAACTAGAAGGGTTAATAATCTGAAGCAAGAAATAGCATGTTACCTAACAGAAATATTGAGTGCTGATGGTGATGAAAAGTTATTGGGAAGAACCATATTGGTAGACCCTTGAAGTGCAGGATTCGCGCCAGAAGCAGGAAGCATCGGAGCGACAGTACCTTGATTTGACATAGCTAACCCACTACTGTGTGAGCTTTGATATCCAAGTGAGAGAATGTCAGGACTGGATGTAGTTGCATCACACAAATCAAGAGGCCTTCATTGTAGCAACCGCAGCAAGAGAGGGGAGGGGAGAAAATAACACAGTTAATATCAAATACTTAAAGAATATATTGGACTATATACAAAATGCATTTCAGAAGTTGAGGATGTTACGTTAGGACAGGCCCTCCATTCAGATTATTTGGACAAACTTGGGAAAGAGCAAGCATGTGAGAACTGTGAGGCTGCTGGAGTTGTTTCGGATCATGGTTATCATTCTTCTGGGACAGAAAATCCAAAAAGGATATGATCACAATCACAACGAGCACAAAGGAGAGCCGACAGAGATGAAAAACCAAGAAACTATTTTCAACTATACTTGTAACAAGCAATTTCATATGAAAAACAAGTACTCTCTCCCTCCCTATTCTTTTTCAGTAAAATGTTAGCACGGTTTTGATATGAAGATCATTTTTACACTAAAATCCACGCACAGAAAGCACTCAACTATACCCAAATTTCAACTGGTATAAGCCTCATGGTTAACCATGTTCAAGAGAGGAATAAATTATCAGCATAACCTTATTACTAACAATTTTCATGACTTCAATTGATTTTGCTCAAGTTTTAATATAATTTATAATACTTATGTTAACAATGATCCAAGTTAGTCGTACAGGTTGTATCATAGAAATGTTTTACAATATAGAATTCATCCCCTTTGCCCACTACGTGTCTTTCCATAGCAAAGGTACAACATGGTTTATATACTACTTCACTTGTCTGCCTAAAAGAGGCGAGAAGTCCAAGCTCCAGAAGTTCACACATTCCCCGAAGAAACAAAAAAGTAAAAAATAAAAGAAGATGAAAAGACAGTTCCAATATTGGTTGAAGTACAAAGAAACCTGAGTCTTCCGGTAATGTTGTTTTCGCTCAATTATAATAATCTTCTCAAAATGAGACTTGAGGGTGTCCTCTTCCATTGGCCCTTGCAAACGCTGAAACAATTGTCTGGCACTTCCCTGCATATACGTGGCACAACCACCGAATAAAGAGGATCAATTATTGAGGTGGTCAAAGAAAGGAAAAGAAAAAAGGAAATCTATGAGCAAGAGGAAAAAACTATAAGAAAGAAAAGCTTCTTACTTTAGGAATGCCAGGCAATGTAGAGGGGTAAGGTTGAGAAGACCCTGAATCTTCTGCACTATCAGCACCATCACTGGTAGTTCTATCCATCAAGATCTTGTGACGATCTTTGCAATCTTTGGGTTTGCGATATATGCACTGTTCAGAGATTGAATGAACAATCATATACCATCTTTTGGCTGTTCCAGTCTTTCTGCCATTCTTCTTATTTCCTTTTCTTTCAGCTATTTTTGAAGAGAAGAGGGGGAGGGAGGAGAGTTTTTTTTTTTTGGCAGAGGGGGTGGGGATGGGGGGTGATGTTGTGTTCTTGGGGGTTGGTTGAGGGGTTGTAACATATGAAGAAAACAATAACTTTCCCCAAAACCGTAAAGCAACAAAGTCATCACAGATTTAAGTGCTTCAATCATTTCAACAAACACTGAATGAAACAAAAACTCAGGATCCTCTTACCTTGAATTGCAAAGTACTATTAATAGCATCACTCACAAGCTCCCAGTTTGGACCCATGTCATGCACCAGCACAACAAGTGCCTAAATGTGAAAGACAAGAATCATCATATATCACTACAGGTCTATATCTAGCATAAAAATCTAAAAGTACCCCACTAGAGAAAAGATAAATGTTTAAGGGATGAGAAAGAGATACCTGGTCCTCAAATAGTGACCACGGACTTCCGGATCCTTGCTGCCCAGCTGACACCTGCAAGAGAATTTAGATTCTCAATCACATATGGGCTATAGTTAACCACAAAAGGAGAGTAGCAAATAGAGTACATAGAAAACACAAGTTAGCCTAGGCAAGCTGCATCATAACTACCTTCAATGCTTTAGCTTTACGACCCCGCTCACGTCCGCCAAGTATTTTTATTAACTTATTTGGATTGGACATATTGCTCATTTGGGAAGCCACTGGAGAAGGCACAGACCCTGCAACTGGAGCAATATTGTCGAAAGAACTATCAAGTGTGGGTCTCATCATCTTGGGCTTCTTTGCGACGTGTTGACCAAATAGACCTTTTCATTTAAAAGAGAGACAATTACATAAGGAGTGAGAATGAAAGGAGAAACCATTAAGCACCAAAATGATACAGGCTGGAAACAAGCTTTACCACTGCTACCATTAGATTCAAGTTGGTGACTCTCTGATCTCTTTTTTGAGAACTCCCTCTGAAATTATAAAAGCAAGCAAAAGAATAAAATTTCCACCCACAAACTAATACGTGAATCATAAATACCTTAAACTAAAGTATGCAAGTGTATCAAATGGCAGGCTGGTTATCCAGGAGTTCTAGGAAAAGTACACAGTTGGTGGATTGGCCATGGTAAAGCCTAATTTGTGATTCCCAGTTTCATATTATGAAAGTTTTACTCTTCCAGCCCAAATAAAAACCAAAAAAATAGCATATCAACAAGAAACAAATGACAAGTCAACTTGAGAACACGGGTTCATCTTTGCAAAGATTTCAAATTCCCCTATATACAGGTGTCAATATGTGATCAAAGTAATGCTATCAGCATTTCTCTATTCTAGATACTATTGACATCCTTGATCAGTCCACTTAAAAATATTAAAATGGTAAATCAATTAAACACATTGAACAGAAAGAAAAACCAACATTACTAACCAAAAACACCAGAACTGAATGCCAGTGTTTTAACCTTCAACTCTATCTCTAACTCCATGAATTCTAACTTCCGAAGCCAATATACAGTGGCTCAAAGCTGTAATTTCCTTCCCAAAACAACCACTAAATGCATTGTCATTCAGAACCTCAAACAGCATCTCCAAATTTAGAGCCACTAATGTAATCCTCAAACCAAACTGCCATCCAATCTTGTCCAATTTCATGCTCCAACTCAAAACCAACACAACATTAGATAAGTTGGTACTTTCTAAACCAGAAACAACAAAATATAATAAGACTCCAGGTTTTTAAGCAAATTTATGAGTAGATTAGTAATCAAGACGGTCTGGGAACCTCTTTATTTTTGTGTATTAGTGCACTATTGTTGCTTCTTGAATTGGTTCAGCACTCAACCTGTTTTAATAATGTATACAGTATCTGATGGACAGGGCCAAGCTTTCAAACTCTATAAGATAAATATCTGCAATTTATAAATAAAAGGGGGAAACGGATTTATACTAAAAGCACGAGTTGTTCTAAAGGAAATGATCTTATGTGTAGATTCAAGTAAAAAGGATATACAAACAATTTGAGGGCCAGAAAAACCCAAATTTATAATGACAAAAGACTTTTCAAGCAATCACCTGCTCATTTTGAAAGTGAGAATCAACTGGCCATCTCTGTTCGTATGCAGAAACCTGAAAGAAAAAGTAGAATGAACAAATATAACAAAGCATATACATGCTAAAAGGAAATCAACATTCACCCAACAAAATTCTCGACAATTCTTTTCTCATTAGGTAATAAGTTAATAGATACATACCAGATGCTTTGCCTTCTTTTTCTTTTTAGGTTTAGAGACTTCTGTGGAGTCAAACAGTAACTGCTTCTCAAAATCTCCAACTGACTCAACTTCCATACTGTTTGGCATATGCGATCCACCATGTAGAGTACTCTGATCATCCTGAAACGAACTGGTATCTCCACTTGAAGCATCGGTCTTACTTGGCAACTGAACACACCCAGATGTTCCAGGAGTGAAAGGACTTAGAACTCTCTGCCTAGGAGCAGTTCGTACACGTTTTGTTGGGATTGACACATTAAGACTGCTGGCAGGTTGTTTCCCCATTAACACAGATTGTTGAGACACTAGTTTATTTTCCAGGCACTGCGTATACATTGAATCAGCGCCCACTTCATATGTACTAGCACCATATCCCTTTGTCAACTTTTTCCGTTTTCTCTGAGCAAATCTTGATGACTTGCTAAGTTCACAATCATAGGTGCTTGTCTCTCCTTCCTCATACACATTGTCCTGGGATCCAAAGTCTGCATTTCAAAACAACCTTGTTAACAATTCATGGGAAAAAGCAAGCAGAATTAGGCAGCAACAGTATCAAATATACCTGTTACAGCATCACATGCGGAGGTCTCTGCTTCCTCTTGTATACTACTGCCAGTTTTCTGAGGAGGAACACCACAAAAGGGCATTAATGATTAAAATAACTCAGAAGGCCATACAACCTTTAAATTATCAATTACGGGAAATAGAATCTTTAAAGACATTTGTAAGAACGGACCACTTTCATTATAATCCTATCTTGATCTAGAGACTAGAGAGAGAATGAACAGAGGAAATTTCCACATCTTCTTAACACTTGACAAGGCACACATAGCTCACTGTTCTCTCCTATCTATTAATGTTGCCATTAAATTAACCTAATATTCAGACGCCATCAGGATTACCTCTATGGTGGACCAAAAGTAGGAATGCAGGCGAGGATATTAAGAAGAGAGCGAAATTTAAATTTGATTATAGCCCATTGATGTCATGAATTACCTATTTAGCTAAAAAATAAAAGAATATCAATTTATCCCCACATGAAACAATTTTTCAGTTATTATAATAACAACGGAGCAATAATATACTGAAAGATGCAATTCGTGCTCTTTAATGAGAATGAAGATACCGTTTAAAAAAAAGTGAGAATGAAGATTGAATAGTTAATAAAAAGTTCAAAATCATGTTATACACTACCAATGTGACCCATATCAATCAACCAATAGCATCTTAACAAATGCTACATTAATTGAAGCCTCCCAAGTAATATAGGCTCCAGTAGTGTATCAACTTACTTGCACTCTAGACAAGCTCGATAAGCCTGGTCATCCGGCAACCCTAAACTAAGACTTGTTCCAATGTGAGAATTCTGATTTCAGAAGATGAAGCATGGAAGAAGGCCTACTTCAATCAAGTACAACAAAGGCATGACAATAGTAAATATCTTTACCTCATATTGTACCCCATGAGATTCAAGCAATTTTCTATATGCCTCCATCGCGCCAGAAGGAACTGTATAGAAGAGGTTCTCCTGCAAGAAAATATTAGCGTCATAACATGAAGTAAAAATTAAGCAACTGGTTGATACAGCTCAACAGTGGACATTAACAAGACTCAAGAAAGGCTGCATTATTCCATCACATTTGATGTCATAAACTTCTCTGAAGCATGTATCTGGACCATTATATTAATAACTACAGAAAGATAAGATAGCAAGTCCTAGTGCAGATTCAACATACACTGCTAGAATTATGTACACATATATCTGGCAATACAAATATCAAAGATAATGCAGACCCATACTTCAGTCCAATGATCCTCCCATGCGATGTCCATAATTCCCGAATCAGATAACCTCTCTGGAGTTACTGGAGCTTCAAATTGGTTATGCCGAATTTCAGAGCTATTAAATTCCAGATATCTCATAGCATACTCCCGAATGGCAGCTGCTGAATCTTTTCTAGGACACATCTCCTCCATCACTTTGCTTGCCTCCTGAAATAACCACCAAATATGACACGATAGTCGTTAGAAGAACTCTTCAGTTTTCCCTATCTTTCTCCCACTGCAAGGATATTACATGGACTGTTTGGTAAAGATGAAAACTACAGAAATATAAAGAAGCCATGGAAGGTATGCAGCATATTAACCAAATCAAGCTCAAAAATACCAGTAAATCCAATCAGACACTAAAGCAGACCCAGCAACAAGCAATTTCCTGGGCCACTGACCTCAAAACTGATACTGACACATAGCACATACAGCAATGTGAAGCAAGAATTCAAAAACTTCAAGCTCATATTGGCGAATGGCCAAACTACAACTGCAAGGAAATATACTTCTGTGATCTTGTATCCCTATGTATCGCTCAAATAAGTTATATTGGAAGCACAATTCAGAATCTAACCTTCTTCTAATATACAATGCAGCTGAAACCAACAATGGGATACTATAAAAAACTTGAGTAGAAAGTCAATGATTTGCTCATTGATCAGCATTTCAAGTCTTCTTTTTTTTTTTCAGAGAAAACAAGTAAACACTTGCTGGCAATATCATCCACGGACATGCATTAGTACTCATGAGGAATATGGCTGTTATGCTGCCTAGCCCCTTTTTTTTGTTATTACTTTGTTTACCTAAAGATTTTTTACCTATTCATGAAAGGAAGTTGTATGCAGCCACCAGAAGAGTAGAAGAATAACCCATGAATATAGAAAAACTGCAAACTTGAACCAGGAAAACCACGTACTGCAAATTGTTCCAAAATAAAGTATGCTAGTCAAATAGGAAGGTTAAACCACAACTACAGAAACTAACTAAATCAAAACATGTCAAAGTATCGCAACATTAAGTAAACAACCCACAAAAACTTAACAATGAAAACCCCTATTAACCCCAATAACAGATTAAGTGAAATCATTCAGAGTTGTTTTCATAACGCAACGAAAGGTAAATAAATGGATAAAGTAAACCTTATTTTCAAGTACCTCTACTGAATGCCAGAACTCCATGACGGCTTTTGACAACACATGAGCCACTTTTTTTTGCTCCCAGTGGGAATTTTTTTCTTGAAATCTTAACCGAGAGGTGGAAGCCACTCGGTGACATATTTGAGCAGCAGCCGTTATCTTCCAAAGGCGCTCCTGCATGTGAGAATTAGATGATCAATTACGAACGCACACTAAGTCTGTACATATTATAGTTCATTTCTCAAAAACTATAGATGATTGCAATTTGTATTATAGACTCATTGGTACTTGACACAGTCCTCAAAGCTGAAAGGACAGCTCCAAATCAAAAGGCTAGAAAAATACCTGTGCAAAATCATTTGCTAACCATGCCATTTCTTCAAGCACATAGTCCCAGTGAGATTTTCGACAATATTCTACTGGCAATGTTGCAACAGATAACTCCGCAATCCTCTTATGTTTTGCCTGCAACTAGATTACGTTAGATCTACAGGCCAGACAACTAATGCAATGAAAAGATGTTGCTTCAAGCTCAACAAATATTAATAAAATGTAGACTCTCAAATAAAGATACAACCTCAATAACACGTGCTTCTTCAATGATCGAGTCTTCATCAGCCTTGCTTGCTACTTTCGCATTATTCTCTTGTTCCTCGGGTGCAGCAGTTGAGTCCCTAGCTGATGGTGTCGCCTCAGGAAGCTCTGGAATAGAAGACTCAATAGACCCCTGATGTGTAACAACTGGAGAAGTTTCACTCTTGGCGATAGGATTGTCTCTTGAAGGAACATCATCGTTTTTCTCTGTTCCTGATCCAGCACCAACAGCACCATCTGCTTCTGCTGCTTCCACTACACTTTGCTCTTTCACATCATTTTGCAAGCCAAGAGTGCTTCTCTTTAATTCTTCATCGGGCTCGATTGCAAAACCATTCTCTTGACGGCTTTGATGAACAGTATGGCATTTGTTATTAAGCACAGAGCCATCATCAGGTTGGGTCTCTTTCTTTCCTTCCACCAATTCAGAGGCTTCTTCTTTAACTGGAGTCTCTTCTGGCATTGATGTTTGATCTTTAACAGTCCCATTTGAATCGACATTTTTCAGATTGGTACACATTTCACCGTCATTGTTTCCATCTAAACTAAAGCTGGTTTGTGCGCAAGATGACTCAGAATCTAAAACCTTTGTGCCAACTACTGTACTGCTAATTTGACCATCATCCCGTATACTTTTCCTATCTCCCTTTGTGCTACTGAGCCCATTCATCTGACTGCCACAAGCTTGATCCTCGACTTTTTCAGTAGCCACACACGGCTGAGATTCAAGGCCAGTAGAATCTACATCTTGCCTTTCGTAGAAAGATTCATCTCCTTCAGAAACTATTTCAGCAGCACTTTTCTGAGCACGAAAATCTGCAGATTGATTATGTTGGTCATCCAGCAAGTTTTCGGAATTACGAGCATCCAGTGCCACAGCTAGCAGACCATTAGCAAGATCAGCAGTTGACTCTGCAGCCTTTACACCATCCAACTCCAATTTAGTATCAGAAGGTAGAACCTTGCAATCAGTGCCTCTATCTGGACTTGTAGATGTTGAATTACAATTGATAGAAATATTATGGTCCTTCTGGATTTCCGCATCAGAGACCAGCACTTTTACCTCCCTTGGGGCAAGGCAAGAGAATGAAGAGCCATTCCCACCACGACCTACAATTGCATCACTCAGACCTGTTCTAGCACCGTCACGATTTGGTCGAGACCTCCGTCGATATGCCTTTCTTGGAAGGCTGAAAGCAGCAGAATCCTTTAATTCTTTGGCATTATGATTTACATCTAACTGGGATGACTGCTCTGATGGAGTAAAGCTACTCCTACTAGGATTTGCAAGGTTCCTATCAACTTCGGGAAACACATTTTCACCACCAAATAGCATAAGATTGTCAGCACTATTGGGTTCACAGAGGGGAGCCGCCCCTGGTCTATCACTACTCTCAACAGAATCTCCATGAGGTGAAGCGGTAACTGCAAAACTACCTTTTGCTTCACTGCAATAGCATGGTTAAACTTTAGACCAGAAAAAGAGTGGCAAACTAACAAACCAACCACAGAGAAAATACCTTGTCACGAATTGATCAGGATGTTGATCAGTCAGTGATGTGGACTGGACACTAAGTGAAGCTGCATTACCAAGTTTAAAGTCCAAAGGATTACCACCCTGCAAATGAGAAGCAATTCATCACCAAAAGGTCCACATGAAGAGTGCAGAAATCAACATGAGGATCAAAAAGCTCATACTTTCTCAAGAAATTCCAACTCTCTTCTCCTTTCCTCTAGAACATCAGATTCTTGCCTGTTATGAACAAGCAGTTACATATCACTATAAGAAGAAAGGAAGGTTATGTTCAATTTGAAGCAAGCGGATGTAAAAGGCCATTACCTAAGCTCTGCTTGAACTTTCTCTATAACTGCTCGTCGGGGAGAAGTTCGGTTAACAAGACCAACTCCTCCTTCAACAACTCCTCCCATGGAATCAACTTCAGCATTGACTAGGAGTACAGATCCTGAACTAAATCCATTCATTCCTACCTTAATAGCTAAAGGTTATCCCCTCCCATTGGTTGAATCCTTGAATAAAATCCTAAAGAAGAAAGGAGTAGTAGTCAGGTACAAACAGAAAAGAATTGAAAACTGAAACGCAAGATAGTTATGAGCTGGAAGTAAACAGCTACAGACCACTCGTTGGCACGGGAAAGCCTCATTCAAGAAGGAAAAAAATGTTTCAGTATAGATGTGCAGAAAAAGGAAGGATTAATTTCATTCACTGGAATTTGGAGCAATTACTTATCCAGAATAGCTACTGGTTCTCATAATAACTAAACTAATGAAAACAACATAGATTACTTACAAAGAGTATAGGCAAGGCAGGGGGACAATAAACTGAGAAGCACAGAAATCTTCATAAGGATAACATAGTGAAAATATCTACTCTACATCTCATAATACCAAAATAAGCTACATCCTAATGTATTGAGTAAAAATAACAAAAGTGCACATCAAGCGCAAAGAAAAGGTACATATTTAAAACTTTCTTTGTCTTTGTGGTACAAGTTATTTTTCTGAGTTTTGAAGACATTGCAATTGTCACTGCTAGCATACCATTACAATGTCTTCAAAATGCAGATTATTTACCAAGAATATAGCAAAGGTAGGGGGACGATTAACTTGGGAAGCACGGAAATCTTCATAAAGATAACATAGTAAAAATATATACTCTAGTTCTCATAAGACTAAAATATTCTGCATCCCGATATATTAAATAAAAATGGCAAAAGTCTACATAAAGCGCAAAATAACTCTTTCACGTGCAGAGACATATACTGGGTGTGAATAAGCAAAAGGACTAGATAAGTTTGCAGATTTCTGCAAGGATCAATGTAGTTAAAATGTTACCTTCCCCAACTTTGGGATACATATGATCCTTTTCTACATATAGATAATTGTTCTATCAACATGATAATTGAAAAAGGAATACAGCCAATCAAGTTCATTCAACTAATGAAGTCCAATATGTTATGCAAGAAACAAGTCAAGCTAATAATTTGCTAGCAGTGACCATTGCAATGTCTTCAAAACTCAGAAAAATTAACTTGTAAGTTGTACCACAAAGTCAAAGGTTAAGTACATCATTCTGCACAGCTCCCAAAATCTAATTATATTTTCAGTTAGTAGGGACAAAAGGCGAATGACTATTAACTTTTACAGATATGCTGTAAGACACATAATTAGCTAGATAAGCTACACTAGAGCTATCGGAACTTAAAAAAGAAGATGAAAGCAGTTTATGATATGGTCCAAAAACATCATGGCTCGGCACTCTTGCACACCTAGAATGCACCTGCATTGATATTGCACATATTGAACCCATATGCATTAAATGTCAAGCAAATGACACAATTTGTGAACAGATCAACTTATTCCAGTAGACTTCCCATTATCTTCGACCCTAGATAATAATGATAGGCACTAGACTGTTTCAAAATGGTTAGTTAAAGCACCCAGATTGCACCTTCAGATAAAATAACTATGTCTGAAATGTATAACATATTGAAGGACCAAAATTCAACTATTTCAGAAAACAGTCTCTCCACTCAAATTTCTTTCAATAATTAACCTACCTACTAAATACCTTTTGTGTCACGGACAGATACAAAAACACTCACAAGGGCATAAATCAGTGTATTAATTATTCTGGCAATTTTTACCACCCACAGACACAAGATAAGAATTTGTCTCGATTGAGCAGAAAAAGTTTAAGTACAACATATTACGTGATACTACATACTACAAAAGACAGGATGTGTGATACAAATACAATCTAACGTAGTGGCCTTAAAGGGGCATCACAGAGAGAGAGAGACACATTTATGCATGTGCACAGATAGAAAAAGCCAAACATGAACATAAATTCCAGCATCTTTATATAAAATAATAAATAAAATAATAAAAACCTTCTATAAGGTTGCACTCTGAATTTTATCAAGCTATCAAACAAATGGAAAACATATACAGAAATAAATCTAACATGATATGGAGAAACCAAAAAAGGGATTAGCAGGGAAGTCACTTCAAATGTGTGCTTGCATGTGTATTTGCATTGATTTGTTTGCTCATGATTTCTCCCGGCAACCAAGTAAGAGTCACTCTACCTCAACTTACACAATCTCAATCCATTAACAAAGCAAGAGAAATGCATTCCATGCGCCACGTGCAAATGCATTCTGTACAACTATAGCTATCAAAATCTTGCCAACTGACGACCTGTTGCTCAGAATATCCCTCTTCAATATATCCGCACACTAAAAAATTCAAATGCTAAAACTAGCAGCTACCGAAAATCAGCTAAAATTTCCAAAAGAGAACGAACAAAAGAAAAAATAGAAACATAATACGAAAGATACTAAGCTCAAAATCCACAATTCAACTTCTTCAACATGCAAAGCTTACACTACACATTCACATTAAATTAAGTAACTAATCATACTAACAATATGCCCCAGCATGCAAACCAAAAGCTAACAATTACGTAACCAAAATGGACGAAAACAATCGAAGTATTCACTATTATACATCCATTGCCCTAAATATAATCCCTAAAAAGCAATTCTACCCAAATATGCCAATTCTAGGGTTTGCATAAAATGAAGCAGTGCCCAAATTCTAGGGTTTGTGAAGCTAAAAATCAAGAAATATACCTGAATTGTAAATATCTAGACGCGAATTTGAAGCTAGGGCAAGCAATTATCCACTCCCAAATGCTTTGAGAATTCTAGGGTTTTGCTTTCTTGATGCAGAAATAATTTGCCCTAGAAAATGCAAAATCATGGGAGCATTGAGGCCTCTATATATAGAGGTTGATTCTAATATACATATACGTATAGATATGTATGTATATGCGTATAAATATATATGTATATGCGTTCGTGTGTTTATATATAAATGGTTCTTTTTGTTATGCCTGGTTTGTCTTCGTGCTCGTTTCGTTCCTCAAAACTTTCTCTCTCTAAAAGTATATATTTTCTCTCTCTAAATTTTGTAAAAACGATTCGTCGTGGGAAAGTGGGCTGGACATGCAGACCAGACCACGTAGATGCAGAGGCCCTTTTTGGGATCTAGTACATTTGGGCCATTTTATATTCAGCTGGATTTTGATTGTGTATTTTTTTTCTTTTTAGATTTTACTAGTACTATTTATTTTTCTTTAGCGTGTATAATGTGAAGGTAAATTTGTTGTTAGATCAACTCGATAAATTATTGGTGACAGTATGAAATTTGCGTTGTCTGCATTTTACGATTTACACTAAGATCATACGGATTGTCCATTTGGAACTTTTTGTTGGAGGTTTGACTATGATAAGAATGAGAAAATATATATCTTACATTTGTTAAACTACGTGTGAAGGTTTAGTTGAAGTTGTAAAGTTAAATCTTATTTTCACAACAAAGCCAAAGGTGTGGCCTACTACACATAGCAAATTATTTAGCTAATTTAATAAAAGAAGAATGTTGCAATGTTATATTTTTTGGTTTGATTATTACATGTTAAGATTACATGTTAAGATTAAAATTTGTGATAGAATTAGTTTCCTTATACTTGCCATTGATACTCGTTGTCTTTTTTCTTCTATTTGTGTGTGTGTGTGTGTGTGTTTGTCTTTTGTTTTTTTATTCATTTTTAATGACAAGAGACTTGTCAAAATTCAATAAAAGTGAGTCTTACTTAGGGCAAGCTCAATGGGGAGTTCTAAAATCTAAATTTTTTATTTTTTGACATTTTTATATTTTTTAAAGCCCCATACTTTAAAAAGTAACACCATTTATAAAAAAAATACGAGAGTCCACTACTTTTGGGTTAAAAGATACCAAAATAGAACACCATACTCCAAAATATCCAAAAATAAAAAAATTTACATTTTAGAGCCCCCATTGAGGATAGCCTTACACAATCTAAACCATTTAGTTATGATTTATAGTAAGATTGAAATCATAAAATGTCTTAGCCATACTTCTCAAAAAGATTGCTATAGAATATTTGCGGTGATATTTAAATTACAAATTTTAAAACATATATGTTTGAAGTAAGAGTAGAGGTAGAAAAGTGAAAGTTTATCTTCTAGAAAAACAATTACAATTACGGCATTAAGTGAACAAAAGGAAAAAAGCTGCAAAATGAAACTTTCAAAATTGTGTATTAATTTTGTTTAAGAGATAAATATCCTTTTTCTTTGAAGCATATAATAGAGAACTCTAGAATTACAAAGGACGATATTCACAATGTAAAGTTTCTTTCTTTTCTTTTCCCATTTCAATTTTATTTTCAAGAAGAATTTGTAATCATTTGGGAAAGAAATCTAGTTATTTTCATTAGGTGTTCTTAACGACATCAAGATGTAAATAAATCAAATATTTGTTCATCGAAATATAATAGGCTTTATTTCACTAGACAATAAATATTGAGTTTTGATTTGTGAATGAGAATATTTTTTTTTTTTTTTGTAAACTCAAGAATGAAGGGAATACTTATCTTGTTGATGCTATTAACTAGTGGGAATTTAGCATTTTCATGCATTGTTGAATATCCTCACTATTGTGTATTTTTGTTTTGCATTTTTGTGCATTTGTGGAATAACATATTGTTTATGTTTTATAACATACTTGATTATTCTGTGAACACTCATATGTATATTGAAGGTCTTGGTTTGGTGTTCATATTGATAAGACCATCTATTGAGTTGAAATATCTCCATGAGGACACCATTTTGATCAGAGATATGCATTCTTTCCTCTGGCCTATGAACTGCCATTTTGGGAGGATATGAATGGTTGATTTCCTTGGCAGATTGACCATCAATTTTGGAAAAATCATGTTAAGGACTGACAAAGAAAGAACGCATTTGATCATATATTGGTGTTGCTTTCTTGTTACACTGTCGTATATTGATCCATGTCTAGAGGGTTGTTGGCATTTGTAACCATGGAAGGTCCTGTGTCAATATGAAACACTACAATCGCTGTGATTCGATGTTTGACAATCTTGTTGGACATGATTGTGTTCGAGGTGTTGTTTCATGAATCTGTGTTTTCAAATTTGTGACCACATTAAATTTACTATTCAGCCTAATAAATGTTTTCAAATTTTTTTAAAAAGAAAAATAAAACAATTAACGTTGCTCAAGTGGGAGACTATTAGAATATTTCTCCATTATGTGGGCTATCGTTAATTATTTTTGGTTTTATAAAATAGACTGGATAATAGATTCATGAACTGGGTCATGATCATATTGTTTTTAAGTTCACCTCATAAATCTATATATAGTTAATTGTGTGTAGGCCTTATATTTTACCTAAGTCTTTTATGGGAGGGTCCGTTAGAATAATTATAAATATATGGCTAGTCCCCCCCTCTTGATCTAACCCTAAACTAATTGTTCCCAAAAACGTTAGTTGTTCCTGGATAGAGCAAGGAAGAGAAAGGCCTACGTCAGTGATCGGGTAACGATTACAAACTGCTTTTTGTTATGGCTCAAATAAGTATGTATTCTGCTGCTAATTATATTTATATATATTGTGCTATAAAATCATGCATATTGAAATATATATATATTTTATATGCGCTTACAGTTTCATTTCAATTTTCAACCAAGAAAGTTTCAATGTCAAATATAGTAAAACCTCGTTAAATTAATACTCGATAAATTAATAATCTCTCTTAATTAATAAAAATGTTCGGTCCCGACTTAGGACCAGTGTAAAAAAGTTGATAAATTCGATAAAATTATAAGATAATACATTTAATTTTTTTTTTTGTATTTTATTGACTCAAATATTTCATAAATTAATAATTAATTAAAACGTACATAATAAATTGACTATGAGGTTTCTTTAAAATATGAATAAAGAGTTACTTATATTTTGTTGAACTTCAGTTGAATCTCATATTTAATTATTTAAAGAGAAAAAATTGAGATAATCCTACAAGGATTATGATACAATATTAGATAAATTAGTTTTCATCATAATCCTATAAGAACTTGGATACGAGATTAGAGAAATTTTGTTATAATCCTACTAAATTAAATTTTATATTCTATTATCATTACTTATCGTTTTAAATTGGGCAGAAAAAATATAAGTCACTTTTTAAAAAAATGCACCATAATCATAATATATTTACTATAAAGTCAAAAAAATTAAAAATATCTCTATAAATTAATAGTTATTAATTTATTAATAAATTAATATATTACTAAATTAATAAAATTTGGTAGTCCTAATACTATTAATTTAAAGAAATTTTACTGTACTTTATTTTTATGTGTCCTACATTGTTAATTTGCATTATTGGCAATGGGACCAATCGAGGATATTACTTAACTTCCTTTAAAGCAATGCAATTATAAATCTCACAAAGAGTTTGATTTTTAATAGAATCAAACATCGTACATGAGGAATATTAGGTAAAATCTATATTCCATATTTGTTTTCCATTATAGAGATAAACAAACAATACAAAAATGGAAATTGCCAGACATTTTACAAATAGATCACGAACTGAATGAACTTTCCTTCTATTTACTTCCAAAAGCTTTGACTGAAAAACGATAGCAGCGAGGAGGCAGGCCGGTGCTCCAGATGGGGTAGAGGGCGCTCAGAAGTGGGTTTTTTCTCGAAATGAAATGGATTTATTTTTTATTTTGTTATTTATCGTGATGATGAATGATGGAGTCATTTCACATACTCCGCCGGAGTTTGATCAACTTATTTTTGTTAGAATATACATTTATCCCACATAAAAAAATCATAAACTCTTAAACCACTAAATAAAATCTTAAACTACTCCACTTGACACCAATTAATTTTAAAATAAAACTTCAATTATCTTAATATAATATCAGAAATAAACCTATAGTCTAATCTCAATCATCTTTCGCGTGATCCATCTCAAAATCAAATCCACTTGTCTTCAATCTTTTAATCTTTCAAATGGTTCACACGTGTTCAATCTTTCACATATAACTCATCTCAAATCAAATCACACGTGAAAAGAAGTGTTAAAATATACACTTGAACTCTTAAACCACTTAATAAAATTTTAGACTACTTCACTTGGCACCAATTAAATTTAAGATGAAAATTCACTTATCTTCACAATTTTGTTGTAGAACTTTTTCTCAAGAAAGTTTTACTTGCTACAAACTGTGACCTCTTAATGCAAAATTTTTGACCTTATGCAAAAACAACTACTAGTTAACTGACATAGGTAACAACTAAATGATTAAGTCGTGTGTGTATGGTGCAAGATCATTTACACGCTTCTAATAAATTGATCGTTCACAGGCCCTTACCCTGAAAATAGAATCCTGATCCAAAGCAAGAACACATGAAAAATCTCATCTAGGAAATTCTGATTGGAAATTTCATTGCAAATCAGATACAAGTCAAGGGTTCCAAAAGCCAGCAAAACATGCCACAACCAAATCATACAAGAATTCAATACTCGCAATGACATGAATACATATATGACTCGTATTCTCCAGGACCCAAACTGATCAAGCTGCAAAGGTGTCCTCACCTATATACCAACACACACACCTTTCACTAACTATTTCTTCTTGTTATTCTTATAACTTGCAGAGTTATTATTCCCCCCTCCGGTCGCTGCCTGCGCCGCTTTCCTTGCAGCCTTGTCTTGAAGTGCCTTAGCATCCCTGCCCACAAAATCAAAATACAAACTTTAAATATATCACATTGCAACAAGCAAAATGGATCAATTTGAATAAAAAGGTATACACTAAGAGACCTCTCTCGTCGTTGTTCAGGAGTTAATCCATCATCCTTGGCCTGCCTGGCCTTGTGATTTGCCCTGGCTTGAGCCCTTTCGCGATCTCGTTCTCTCTGGTTACCGCGTTAGCTTAGGTTAAGGCCCAACAAAAATTCAGATCAATTTGACAAAATCTAATCTTGCTTAGCTAACAGAAAAGAAAACCATTACTATAATATTAAAGGTTTAGAGATTGGATACCATAATATTCTAATAACCCCTAGAGAAAAGATCCTCCCGCCATTACCGGACATGCCACATTCTTATAAAATGGCAAAAACTCACATCAAATTGACAAAATCAAATCTTGTTTAGGTAACAGAAAAGAACACCATTACTATATTAATAAAGGTTTAGAGATGGGATACCGTAATATTCTAATAACCCCTAAAATTTAGAGAAAAGATCCTCCTGCCATTACCGGACATGCCACATTCTTAACATTCTTTTAAATTGGGATATTAGATTATTACCGGTATACCCATGCAACTTTTACAAAACACGAGAGTTTTTGTACTTCACCCTTATGAAACTTAACAACAGATTAACAGCATTCATTAGAATTGCAATTATTCCATTTGGTTGCAAGAGTATATTTTCAACAACATAAAACTCAAAACAATTATTTAACAATCTCATCATAGAGGGTTCAAAAAATAACATAAAAATGTCCATAAATTGGGTTTCTGAGGTTAAAGAATCGTAAATCATTGGACAAACAAATGATATCCAATCAAATAAACTTCATTTTAGATTCTTGTACTCAATTTTCTCTGCAACAAAACAGAGAGCTAAAAAAAAAGAAGAAAAAAAAAAAAGAAGGTGATCTAAAATCAGAGAAGAGGAAACATATCGATAAGGATATGAGACATTCTCGATTCTCGAACAGCCAAACAACAATTGATTTAATTTATTACAAAATAGCAGCTCTATTACAATACCCTCCCTGTCAAAACAAGACAACAAAAACACCACGAAGAAAAAGAAAAACTTAGAAACTATTCTTAAAAAAATAAAAAAGACCCATCAATGTTAACGAAAATCCTTACACGAAAGTTGAATAAAAGCTGAAGATTGAAGAGACAAAAGTAATTTTTTTTTACCTGAGCAAGAAATAGAGAGGTAGATTATGCTGGTGATTGTATGAAAAAAGAAAAAATAATTGTTTCTCTTTTATAGTGGGGAGTGAGAGAATAGTTTGTCAACAGAAGAATCGAGAAGCCGCGGGAATTTTTCGTAATATTACTCCACATTAATTTTTATAATAACGTTATTTTATTATTAAAAAATTTAAATAAAAAAATCTAAATTGTCCATCATTTAACTTTGGATTTATTATCCAATTAATCCCTTATTTTTATCTAAATTGTTTAATTAGTCCATTATCTTTAAAATAACTATAAATTAGTCTTTTATCTTTCACTTTTGTGTCATCGTTAGTCTTTTAGTCACTTTTCTAACGTTTTAAGCATGTGCAAAGTATATGACTTATTTTTTTAAGGACAAAATAGTCAATGAAACTCACTCATCTATTTCACTTAACTCCTATACCCGATTACTACTCCCAAAATCGTTAAAATCCCTAACCCTTCTCATTTCCCCCAAATCTCCCAAATTATCATTACCCCTCAAAAAAATAAATCGCATGCTTTTCTCATACTTAAACCGTTAGAAAAGTAACAGAAAGACCAACAGTGACACAAAAATAAAAAATAAGAGATCAACGTATAATCATTTTAAAGATGATGGACCAATTAAACAATTCAAACAAAGACAAAAGACTAATTGGGTAATAAAACCTTTAACTTTTTCTTTTTTTTTTTTGGTCAAAGTTCATTATTTAATTTAATAGTAGTAAAATGATGGTATAAAAAGTTATTTACTTAGGCCATCTCCAACAGGTTATGTAAAATGCATTTTACCCTACATGTAGAGAATATGTTGGAGATAAACATCTCCAACAGGTTCTCTAGGGATTCTCTACTTTATAGAGAATCCCTACATTCAATTTTCAGCATCTCCACATGTGGAGATACTGAACAAATACCCTAAACCATTCTCTAAAATAATACATAGGAGAGACTTTGGAGAAACAAAAATAAAGATTCTCTAAAATAGAGAAGCTGTTGGAGTGATATTGAAATAGAGATTCTCTAAAATCAGAATGTAGGGAAGCTGTTGGAGTTAAACTGAAATAGAGATCCCCTACATGTAGAGAAATGACCAAAATTCTCTACATGTAAGGAGAAAAATAGAGAAACTGTTGGAGATGGCCTTACAAAGTAGATGGAGCGATGAAGCGATAGGGCCAAGGCACAATAGAAAAAAGAGTCGAGAGATGAGGTTATGTGTTGAATAGGGCAGTAAATTTGTTTCAGGTACAGAGGTGACAAGGGCTGCTAACTTGACAGGTCAAGGGGCAGGACGATTATATGTTTGTATACGAACACATTTCTTGTAGATCATACAGCGGTTACTAGATGATGAAAATAACAAAAAAGCGATTTCAATAAGCGTTTGATTAAATTTTAATGAGTAACTATTATTATTATTATTATTATTATTATTATTATTTTATCATGGTTAAATCAATTAATCAATAATTTAGACATCCGTTAATAGATTTCTAACAATAAAATCCACATATCGTATTAACATTGAATTGTACGAAAAGAAGCCAAAAGCAGAGATTTCAAGTTAGAAAAAAATAGTTAAACATCCAATTTTGAGGGGGGGAAATAAGAATAATTATAGACAAAAAAAAAAAAACTCTCGTTCCCTTAATCTATCATTTTGTATTCATATCCAATTATAATATATAAACGTCAATAATGTATGTAAAGTGTGCCGAATATTTTAAAAAATTTAGTCTATACATGCGCTTATGACGAATAATAAGATTTTAAGATAGGAAAATTCAATGCAACCACGCAAAAACAGTAAATAGATATAGAAAAATCCAAATTTTATTGATTATGAATATTTAATAGCTTAAATGGAGAATTAAAAATAAGTTTTTTTTTTCTCTAATTACATTCTCATTTTCAAGGACACTTGGGTCCTCCTTCCTTGGTCTTCCAATTATTGTAGCAATCACAACACTCTTTGTTGCCATAAGTTCCTGGAGGGACACAAAGACATCCTTGACAACAATAGTTACAAAACATCAAACAATTGTTCTTGTGAGATGTTGCTGAGCACCGTTGAATACATGCATCTCCACATTCTGCAAAAATTTACATGACAAGCCTCAATTAAACTAAAATCAATAGCATTAATACGATAAATTTGCATTAAAAATTAGAGTCGAAAAATGAAAACTTACTGTCTAGAGACACGGGGCACGTGTTTTTCCCGGGCAGGGGATGGGCGACAGCATCACCGGGCGCTTGGTTGGGAAGAAAATGGGAGAGAACCATGTTATGATTTTCCAATCCCTCACGGACAGCCTATGTTTGTGAAAAATGGAAGAACAAACAATTTCAGAATTTTCATAAATCAAAATTATGTCCATTTACACAGATATGGTAGAGGGGCGTTCTTATCCATCTAATTAAAAGAAAATGTAACAATTATTGTTGTTCGTTCATAGTTTATTTTTTCTCAATTTAGACCCTTAAACGTTAAAGTTATATAATTACCAGGTTCGAAGATAAGATAATGTTAGAATTTATTTACTTACATGTAAAACATAGAAGGTTGACACCAACAAAGTGAACATGAGACAAAGAAGTTGAGATCTTGGAACCCTAGCCATGCTCGAACTGTTACTTTAGATTGTTAGTTCTAACTTTCCTTGTGTTTTTGAAATGCAACTGTGACACCATTTGATACTTTTCTCACCATTGTATAGTGAATGGGATTAATCTTACTCACCGTGTATATTCAAATTAAGTTAATATGGTTAATTAATACACATATGGTAAGTAAATCATTTCATGAACATATTTTGAAAATTTCATTAAAATCAGAGATTAATCTTCTTGGGTATGCATATGGAAAGTTAGTCTACTAGTTAATTACATAAATGGTAAGTAAACCTAATTCCAATATACTTAGTAAGAGACATTAAAAGACGGATTTGGATCCCTAGATATCAATCTTAGATTTTGAAAACCTTATTAAATGGATTTGAAATTGTAACCGAACGTCCTCCATTAGTTCTATACTCGTTCTTAATTAGAAAGTTTCTCTGGTTCTTTATTAGTCACGATTAAGACTTGATATTATTAAAAATGTTCAAAAAATATCATATTCGTAGAGTAAAAATATACACACTTTTATGAAAGTGAAAAATACACCCGACTGGTCTATTTGAATTGGAATTGTCATAATATATAATTACTTGTACATAGCGTGCAATATGGTTAGTTTTTCACGTCTCTAGTTGTCAAAAACTACTTTCGAAGTTAACAAGTCATTTTAAATGGTAAAAATATTTGGATGAAAATTCTAAAAGTAAACAATATATACAATTATTATCCATCTATACATGGTATCGCTTAAAAAGTCAATTTATACCATGAAATTAATTTTTTTTATATTTATTTATTCAAATAAGGCACAATAATTAAAACTTCTCCTTTCACATAACTTTGCTTACTGTCGAGGTTGAAAGTCTCACAGTTGAATTCGGGAGCTGCTTTAGCCGAGCTGGATTTCTCAGGTCCGCCTCCGAGCTGCACTTTCTTGGTCGGCTATCGGACCTGCACAAGAAAAGTAAGGAAAAGGCGGGGTGATGACCCGGATTTTCCCCTCAAGCGTGCGAATGATTAGTATGTCCGAGCTGGTAAAGTAGCTGAGAGCATTTAATAGTGAGATCCCCTTAAATGAAGAGGGTGGAGCTCTATTTATACTAAATTCGGGTCTGACAGCATTTAATGCGATGCAGCTTTATGTCCCATCAGTGCTTTATGTCCCATCGGAATAGCTGGAACTGAGGTCGGGGTTAATGGGGTCGGGTCAGTCATCTAAGTTGGGCACTGGGCTGAACGCGCTGTTAATGGGGCGCGGATTAGCCCGTCTCAGCTCGGAGTGGTCGGCTCACTTAGATCAGCTCGGGAACCCCTCGTCAATTCCCCCCCCCCCAAGTCGAGATCGAGAGGGTGTGATCTAGACAGAAGTTAATCCCGAGCTGTAGGTGCCCGACCCCGATAGAGTAGGGATGGCCATGTCAGCGGTGCATGCCCAACGGATGGCTGCCACGTCACCTGGTGGTTCTGGCGAGACGCGACGTTTGAGCTTCCCGAGGCGACTTTCAGTAATGCCTATAAATAGGGACATATTCTCCGGGATTCGCTCCATACTTCGCTTTCAATTTCCCAAGGAATTCAGGTCGGACACTAGAGTGATCGGACACAACTAGCTCGAAAAAGATCTTCTCGGGATAATTCAGCTCGGACCCAGCATACTCCGCAGTTGAGCATTAGGTACGTCCCGACTCCCTTTAGTCATTCCTGTACATTTGTATTTGCTGTAGACAGGATGGGGAGGTCGGAATCAGAAGATTCTCAGGCTATGGAAGTAAGGTCTTATGGTGGAGATGAAAGTCCGCCGAGCTCGGCATCTACCTCGAATAGGAACCGTGGCGGAGAGAGCACCAGCTCGTCCTCAGGGCCGACTCGGAAACCAAATCACGAGGGGAGCGACGACGACTGCCAAGTTATTGGGGTGAGATTGGTGCGAGAGGAAGCTGAGGAGGATCCTTTGGCCGACCTGGGAGAATTCGATGACGGGGAGGATGAGGAGCCGCTGAATTGACTGGAGGGCATTGAGATACCACAAGAGTTCTTAGCCGGGGTTTCTGCCACCGAGCCGATCGAGGCTGTCCCAGTCAGTGCTGTTCGACCTCGGAGCTCGGCTTCAGCCAGCGCTTCTTCAATTCGAGGGAAGAGGATTGAGCAGCTGTTTGCCTGCTGCAAGCGCGAGTGCCATTCTACGGTGCAGATGGCGAACGCAAGGCTGAGTAACTGGTCAGTTGACCGGCATCATAAGCTGAAGGTTCCAGGTCGGCAAGAATCGGCGTGTTACCCCCCAGCCAACCACTACACCATATACGATCTGGCCTTCGACGTCATCCAACTCCCCCTCCCCGGCTTCGTCATTGGAATTCTGAACTATTTCGAGCTCAGCCCAGGTCAGATGTCACCGAATGGTTGGGCCATAATGGTGGCCTTCTACGTGTTCTGCTTGGAGAAGGGAGTGGAGTCAACTTTGCGCCGATTCAGGCATTTCTTCGTGTGCAAACCCAACCCGAAGCAGCCAGGGTGGTTCCACTTCGCAGCTCGGGTCGGCCACTCCATATTCACCAAGTGGCACTCCTCTAACAAGGGTTGGCATAATGACTATTATTGGGTGGAGCCGTCTGTGAATCCTGGATGTAGGCTGGACTGGCTCCCGAGCCTGAGGAAAACCGCCAACGATGACCCTAAACTCTCGAAGGAGGAGCTTAGAGAAGTTGCAGTGCTCAAGCCCGCGCCCGGGATACTGATAGACATTGACAGCGTGCTAAAATGGGAGCGAATCTGGGATTCCAAGTTGTTTGGTCGGGAGCCCGACCTCTCGAGGGATCATCCCTACCTGATTCCCGATCCGGAAGGAGATGACGGGTCTAGCTCGGAAGAGGGTCAGTTTGCAGAATTGGTGTCCGACCTCCCGTCCCGTTTAGTAGCTTAGCTTTTTTAGTTGGGTCTTCGACTCATTTTTAACCCCTTTGCTCTGCTTTTGCAGATATGGCGGACATGAGGAAGCTTGCATACGCCCAGGTGCGAAGGAAGAGTGAGGTCAGTGGCGATGCATCAGCTCGGTCAGGACTGGGCGGCACTGGCCAAGGTCAAAGGCAGCGCCCCAGCGGCCAAGGACGAGAGGTCGGTCCCGAGGTCTCTCAAAAGGGGCTTCGGGGTCCCCTTTGCCGAAGAAATCGGGATCGGGCCTAGCGATCCCGGAGCGCTCTTCCTCCCGACCCGAGAGCAGAAAGCGGCCTCGGCCCGAACACTCTGGGAAGGGCAAGGCCACGGAGGTGAGCCCTCCCGACAAAAACTTCATTGAGGCGTCCAAGGTGGATCGCGACCCCCAGCTGGCGACGGTCCCCGCGGAGCAACTTTCGCTCGACTTGAGGACGGCCATTGTTACTGTAAGTCATTAACCATCTTCTGTTAAGGTTGTATTTTTAGCTCGGCTGATTGTTTTATTTTCTGCTGAACAGGCCGAGTCCCACATCCTCTCTGTCCCGAGCTTCCTTATCAAGGCCCAGACTCACTGCGTCGAGCTCGAGCAGCGATATGTTGATGCCCGAGCCGAGCTTGAAACCGTGAGGGAGGAGGCCGCTCAGAGGCAGAGAGCTGATTCGGCGGAGGTCGACCGCCTGAAGAAGGAGCTGGAACTGGAGAAGGACCGACGCGAAGCCGCGGCAAAGGACGTCGACCGCTATAAGCGAGAGAAACGGGAGGCAGAGGGTAAACTCAAGGACCTGGTAGAGCGGGTCGGCGTTCAGGGGGTGAAGGCAGTGGAGGCCTTCAAGTCCAGCGACGCGGCGGTGGATTGGTTGGCCACAGAAGGCGGGGCCATGGCGAAGTACGCGGAGATGGAGTTCTACTTCCGAGGTCAAGTTGCGGCTCGGGAGAGAGCGAAGACTTTCTTCCCAGTTTCCAAGAACGACTACATCGAGATCTTGGAGGTTCCGCCGCCAGAATTCTGGGAGATCCCCGAGCTTCCGTCCGACCTGATATCCCAGGCCAAGGAGGTCACTGAGTTTGTCCAGAAAGGCCTGGACCAGGTTGGGGATGAAGCTGAGGCCACCATCTCCGCCGCCGCGCAAAAATAGATTTTGCAGTATTTCCCGAGTAGGGTTGTTGTAATCTCGCCCGAGCTGGGCTCTTGTAACTTTCTTTCAGTTTTAATGAAATACTTGTTTTGGCTTTATTTGCGTTTAAATTGAGTTCGTACACGTATGTTTATTGTCGCAAATTTTTACTCAAGTAAGTGGGGTCGGACCAACTTTAATGGACCATTCAAACTTAAGTTTTAATGAACCGAGCTGGAAGTGGTTAATCGTTCTACCATCTTAATCCGAGCCGAAATAATCGGGGCAACTTTATAATCGTTACCGAATCGAACTTGTCAGTCCGTTACAAAATTTGGTCAACTATGTTGACAAATATGCCGACCTAAAGCTGGAATACGCCGAGTTGGAACACTCCGAACTGGCAAGTTTAATCAAATTGTCATTGATTTTACCCGAGCTGGAACTTAGTCCGAGCTGGTTTACTTCGTGATTACGCGTGGCCACTGCGTTAATCCCGAGTTGGAGTAATTTTTGTAGTTGTAGCACTTGGGCCCGAGTCGGGCATCGTGCCGGAGTCTGTCCCTAGGTCGGGCATTCACTCTAACTTACAAAAGTGCATTGTATTGAATTCGTACAAGTAATGTTTCGGCCCGGGGCCTTTATAAAATATTTTGGCTCGGGGCCGCTTACAAAATATTACGGCTCGGGGCCGTTTTTAGACAAAATACCGCTTCAAATGTTCTGAATGCCATGCATTTTTTAACAGTTTTCCGTTCTTGTCTCGAAGGTAGAAGGTCCCGGGTCGGACTTCTTTCATGATTTCGTAGGGTCCCTCCTAGGTCGGGGAAAGCTTGTTAGTGGAGCGCGGCAAAAAGATGGCCTTCCTGAGCACGAGGTCGCCGACCTTAATAGGCTTAGGCTTGACCTGTTTGGAAAAGGCTCTTTTCATTGTAGCTTTGCTGGCCAGCATTCTGATTTAAGCTTTAGCTCGGAGTTCTTCAGTGAGGTCGAGCTCTTCACGGATTCGCGCCCCGTTTATTTCTGGGTCATGGTGGAGGGTTCTACTGGTCGGAGACCCGATCTCCACTGGCAGCACTGCTTGAGTGCCGAAGGTCAGTTCGAAAGGCGATTCTCCCGTCGCCGAGCTGATGTTGGTCCGCTGAGCCCACATCACTTCTGGAAGAATCGATGCCCATTGGCCTTCTGCTTCCTCCAGCTTGGTTTTCAGACCCTGCAAAATGATTGGTTAGTCCTTTCAACTTGGCCATTACTTTGAGGGTGAGCAACGGATGAGAATCTAAGGTCGATCCCAATCTCAGCACATTTGCCTCGAAATTATGCACTGTCAAATTGTTTGCCGTGGTCAGTGACGATGACCTTTGGCACCCCAAATCGGCAAATGATGTTTTTCCATACGAAATCCCAAGCTGCCTTTTCTGTTATTCTAGCAACACCTTCAGTCTCGGGCCATTTAGTGAAGTAGTCTACGGCCACGAAGGCGTACTTCTTTTGGCCGACACTGGTCGGCAAGGGGCCGATGATGTCTAGACCCCACTGATAGAATGGCCAAGGGCTTATCATCACTGTGAGATCCACAGCAGGCTTCCGTTGCACGTTGGCGAACCTCTGGCAGGTGTCGCACTTTTTTACATATTCTTTGGCATCTTGTTCTAAGGTTGGCCAGAAATAGCCTTGCCTTAATGCCTTCCGAGCCAGAGCTTTACCCCCCATGTGGTTTCCACACACCCCTTCATGAATCTCCCGGAGTATATAGTTTCCTTCTTCGGGTCCAACACATTTCAAAAGAGGCCAGGTGTAGGCTCTTTTGTAGAGTTGCCCGGCGATTATGACAAACCTTGAGGCCTGCCTCATGAGCTTCCGAGCAGCTTTTTCATCCTCTGGGGTCATACCCTCTTCCAAGTAGTCCATGATTGGTTTGGTCCAATCTGGACTTAAATTGAGCTCGGCTACCGCCTGTACTCCCAACTGGATACTAGGTTCAGACACTTCTTCCATGTGGACAAGGGCAGGTCGGCTTTCGTCCAAGGCCAGCCTAGATAGGGCGTCAGCCTTCATATTCTCTTCCCTGGGAATCTGCTGTATCGTGAACCTTCTGAGTGCTGAGGTCAAATCCTTGACTCTGTTGAGGTAGGCTAGCATAGCACTGTCCTTAGCTTCGAACTCCCCCGATATCTGACTAGAGACCAACTGAGAGTCGGTGCTTAGGTCGATTGTCTGTGCCCCGAGCTGAGCTGCAATTTTTAGCCCTGCAATCACCGCTTCGTACTCTGCTTCATTGTTGGACGCCGGGAAGATGAACTTGATGGAGTACTGGTGCTCATGCCGGTTTGGGTCGAGGATGACCACCCCGGCTCCACTACCGGACTTCCCTGAGGCCCCATCCACATGGACTTTCCACACGTCCTCCGGGTTATGCTCTGCTCGGCCAGTGCATTCTACCACAAAGTCCGTAATGGCTTGGGCTTTGATGGCTGTCCTGGGCTGGTAGGTGATGTCGAATTGACTCAGCTCAACTGCCCATTTCAGTAGCCTGCCCGACGCCTCTGGCTTGTGCATGATGGACTTGAGCGGAGCATCAGTCATGACCTTAATCGGATAAGCATCGAAGTATGGCTTTAACTTTCTAGCCGCCGTGATGAGCACGAGGGCGAGTTTCTCCAAGGAGGAGTATCTCTCCTCGGCTCCCTGCAAGGTTTTGCTAACATAATAGACCGGCTTCTGTTCCTTTCCTTCTTCTCGGACTAGGGCTGCCGCCACTGCTGTTCCCGAGCATGCCAAGTATATTACTAGCTCCTCCCCCACCTCAGGTCGGGATAACAGAGGTGGCGAGGCTAGATACCTTTTCAGCTCTTGAAAGGCGTTTTGGCATTCCTTGGTCCATTCAAAGTTCTTAGGGTTCCTCAATATTTTGAATAGGGGAGCGCACTTGTCAGCCGACCTAGACATGAATCTGCTTAGTGCTGCGACTTTGCCTGCTAACACCTGGACATCCTTCACGCAGGTCGGGGGCGCCAGGTCTAGTATCGCCTGGACTTTCTCCGGGTTGGCTTCTATTCCGCGGGCTGTGACCATAAAGCCCAGGAACTTGCCTGCCTTGACGCCGAATGCGCACTTTTTCGGGTTCAGTTTTATCCCAAAGTGCTCCATTACGGCGAAGGCCTCAGCCAGGTCGGTTACATGGTCTTCCGCCCTCCTGCTCTTGACCAACATGTCATCTACATAGATTTTCATATTCCGGCCAATCTGATTTTTGAAGACCTTGTTCACCATCCGAGTGTACGTGGCTCCAGCATTCTTGAGGCCAAATGGCATGACCTCACAGTGGTAGAGTCCTTTATCGGTGGTGAAGGCGGTCTTCTCCTTGTCCCCGGGAGCCATCTTAATTTGATTATAACCTTTGAAGGCATCCATGAAGGAGAGCAGCTCGAATCCGGAGGTGGTGTCCACCATTTGGTCAATCCGCGGTAGGGGGAAGCAGTCCTTGGGGCAAGCTTTGTTGAGGTCGGTGAAATCAATACACAGTCTCCATCCACCCGAGGACTTAGTCACCAGCACCACATTGGATAGCCAGGTTGGGTACTGTATTTCCTTTATGTGGCCGGCGTCTAACAACTTGTCCACCTCTTCAGCTATGATTTGTTGCTTATCATAATGAAAGTGTCGGCGCTTTTGTTTCATCGGATAGTGATTCGGGTCGGCATTCAGGTGATGCTCAATCATATTCGGGTCAATTCCTGTCATGTCAAAGGCAGACCAGGCAAATACATGCTCATTCTTTAAAAGAAATTGGCTTATACCTTTCTTGAGATTGGCAGACAGCTCACTCCCGATCTTGGCTCTCTTAGTTTCATCGGAGAGTTCCACCTCCTGAAGGTCCTTAGCTGGGCTTCCTCTCTTAGCATCTCTCTTTTCTTCGGGCAGATCCGGTCCCCAGCCGATTTGATATTTGGGCCGGAGTGAGTTTTCATAACATTCCTGCGCTGAAAGCTGGGCTCCGCGAATGGTGGCTACCCCGGCCGGGGTCGGGAACTTCAAGGCCTGGTGGTATGTTGAGGGTACGGCCCTGAAGTGATTAAGGGCCACCCGACCCAAGATCCCGTTGTAAGTTGAATTACAATCCATTACAATGAAGTTGGCCTGCATCGATGCCCACTTACCCCCATCCTCCAGCTTCAGTGGGAGGTTGATGACCCCCTCAGCTCGGTGGGACTGCCCTGTAAAACCTGCTAAAGTACCCCTCAACGGCCTGAGTCGGCCTCTGTCCAACCCCATCTGCTCAAAAGCGTTTAGGAATAAGACTTCTGCCGAGCTCCCGGTGTCCACCATCAGCCTTTTGACGGTGAAGTTGGCTATTTCAGCGCTGATCACCAGGGGGTCGTCGTGAGGCAATATCACCCCCTCCAAGTCTTCTGAAGAGAAGGTGAGCTCTTGCATCTCCGGGGCCGGTCCCCTCACTGGTCCATATTCCCTCCCCGCACGAACATAACCCTTTCTGCCTGCTGAGGTCTCGCCTCCCGACGCCAATCCTCCCGCAATGGTTTCAATCACGGCCAGGCGTCCGCCCCCAGACTGGCGCCTGGGCGGACTCCTCTCCCTATCCCTTTGGTCTGGATTCTGGGTCGGCTGCAGATCTATGTACCTCCGTAGGTGGCCTCGGGCTATTAATGCCTCGATCTCCTGTTTCAAGTCTTTACATTCCTCGGTGGTATGGCCGTAGTCCATGTGGTAGCGGCAATATTTGGTCCTATTGCGCTTCTCGGGTCGGCCTTTCATTCTCGGAGCGGGAGGCAAGTGGTTCTGGTGCTGGATCTCCATTAGGATCTGCTCCCTTGAGGTGTTAAGGGGTGTGAACATAGTGAACCGGGGGTTCAGCCTCGGTTGCTGAGGCTGCTTGCCTCGGTCGTTTGGGGCTTTGGCCCCAGGTTGGGGTCGGGAGGCCTCTCCTTTCTTCCCAGCCTCCTTCTCCTTGTCATCGTCCCTTTTTGCTTGATGGATCTCCTCCGAGTGTATGTACCCTTCTGCTCGCACCATCAGCTCGGACACAGTATCCACGGGGTCGATTGCCAAGGAAGATGTGAGGGGGCCCGACCTGAGCCCGCTCTGGTAAGCCATCAGAGCCATGGAGTCCTCTAAGTTGGGAATTCGGAGGGATTCTTCATTGAATCTAGCCGTGTAAGCCCTCAATGTTTCCCCTCTATGTTGCTTCACCAACAGCAATGTAGAAGTATGGCGGGTGGCGCGGCGGCTTCCTGCGAAGCGGGATAGGAAAGCCTCCGCCAGCTGGTGAAAACTTGCAATTGATCTAGGACGAAGTTTTTGGAACCAGTCCAAGGCATTGCCAACCAGGGTGGTCGGGAATGTCTTCGCCTTCATGAGATCTGGCATGTCGTGCAGAGTCATGTGGTGATCAAAATTGAGCAGGTGGCTGGCTGGGTCTCCGTCTCCATTGTAGACGGCCAGGTTGGGCATTCGGTTGCCTGTGGGTAGGGGCGTGGCCAGTACCTCGGGAAAGAGTGGGCTTACACCGAGTTGGTTGATGACCTTAGCTATGGCAGCCGCGGTCTTTGCCTGCTCGGGGTCGGCTTGAGCCGCCCTTTTACCTCTCGCCGTGTCGGATCTTGGTGTTGGCTCTAAGAAGCCCTCCTCTTCCTGCGTCCGTTTTCGCCTAGACTCCGGGATGTGGAACTGGGGGCGCGATGGCCGCGGCACAGCCTCTTGCGGCGCCAGGAGGCCCTCAGCCAGCCGGGCTACCTGCTCCTTAAGTTCTTCGAACATCCTCAGCATCATCCTTATCTCCGGTGACAGGCTGGAGTTGGGGTCTCCTTCCGCTGCGGGGTTGGTTTGAGTGGCTAAGTGTATACGTTGGCTCCCTCCAACGTCGGTTTGGGTTGGGTTTTGGCTGGGCGCCGATGCGGTTTCGAGGTTCCCTTCCAGGTTGGGCGAATCCTCTACCGGCATGTTGTGACTTCTAGTGTGTACCATGATGGTTTCTCAATGAGTGGCGAAGAGAGTTATGAAAGAACTCGTCGTTTCCCACAGACGGCGCTAAACTGTCGAGGTTGAAAGTCTCACAGTTGAATTCGGGAGCTGCTTTAGCCAAGCTGGACTTCTCAGGTCCGCCTCCGAGCTGCACTTTCTTGGTCGGCTATCGGACCTGCACAAGGAAAGTAAGGAAAATGCGAGGTGATGACCCGGATTTTCCCCTCAAGCGTGCGAATGATTAGTATGTCCGAGCTGGTAAGTAGCTGAGAGCATTTAATAGCGAGATCCCCTTAAATGAAGAGGGTGGAGCTCTATTTATACTAAATTCGGGTCTGACAGCATTTAATGCGATGCAGCTTTATGTCCCATCGAAATAGCTGGAACTGAGGTCGGGGTTAATGGGGTCGGGTCAGTCATCTAAGTTGGGCACTGGGCTGAACGCACTGTTAATGGGGCGCGGATTAGCCCGTCTCAGCTCGGAGTGGTCGGCTCACTTGGATCAGCTCGGGAACCCCTCGTCACTTACCATCATCGGGCAAAAACTGAAATAAAAGGAGTATGGGGCCTAAACACATAACCAAGCAGCTAAGCGTCCACGGCTAAAGAAAAAAAAAAAAAAAAGGCAGTTACGGTAAAAGAAAATGTTATCACCATATGTGGGATTGTGAAGCTATAATTTTTTAATCTAATGGTAATTTTGTTTATTACCATTAAATCAAACAAAAGAGAAATTTTTTTAATTATTTAATTCCTAAAATAAAATTGGTAAAAATATACGAAAATAAAAATAATGGTGTAGCTCCTCAAAAAAGACACATATGTCTCCTAACATATATCAGGTTAAAATCCTCTCCTAATTAATAATAAGAATTTCTGTCTCCCTTGAACAAGTACTCCACAAAATTCGCTCCACTATCCAAATTAAACCTATCGTCTCATACCCAAATTACACCTCTTGAAATAAACTGAATTGGCTGATAAACACTCGTGTGTAAGGAGCACATAAAAGCTTCTAGACACCCAACAAAATTAAACTAAAAAAAAAAAAGAAAACAAAACAAACATATTAATCGAAAAAATAAAAGCGGAAAACATTTTTCTAAAGAGAGAAAAAGCAAGTTTAATTAAACGTCTACGGTAAAAAACCACAGAAGAGCTTCTGGTGATCCTATTATCCCATCACAGGTATCTCTATTTGTTTTCATTTTGTTCTGTATAGACTTTTTCGTCATTGTTTTTCTTTTCGGATACAGAGGACATGTAAGCCATGAGTAAAAAATTAAACAATCATTCTCGGGGATGTTTTACCGATCATTATTACTTAATCATTGCATGATGAGTCTACACACATTCACATTTTCTCTCTTTTTTTTTTTTGATTTGAAGGAAGAATTAATCGATACACATATTTACAATTCAATGCTGCAGCAACATCAGATCTGATCCGGTGAATACAATAGCTGACAACACGAAAGGTATTCTATGCTTTGTCCCCTCCCACCCTTTTAAGTTTTTTTTGTTTTTGTAAAGCCCTCCCTGCTTATTGATCCCCCGTCATTGTTTAATACTTCTTTCATATCGCGTGAATAATAATTTCACCAGATCTGAAAACTTTCATGTAATCAACATTTTCTTCTTCGTTTTTATTTTCCCAGGAATAAATCCATTCATGTTTAGTAAAATTCATTTATAATTCCATATTTTACGATATTTTAATTAATGTTGTCAGGTCATGTTTGGGTCTCTATATCTATTAAATTACCACTCCGTCTAAAAACTTAAATTATTAGTGAGGAATTAATATTATATCAGGATTTTACTATATTGTATTTTCGCTTTAAATTCATAATAAATAATTTTCTCCTTCAAAATTTCTCCATTTTTTGCATGGAAATTTACCCAATAAAACACATGTTTCTTTAAGAATAGAATTTTACTATATACACAAAAGATTTATATCTAATGCATGAATTATTATAATACAAAAGGAAGTATAAAGAGGTGGCGTAGAACATTATTCTTATTGTCATAATATCATCAACATCAGAAGCAATAACAATAATAATGGCAACAATACTTGGTTTGGTTTTACATTAGGTAGCGATGTTAAGCCGAGAACAGAGATCAAAGTCGATATCGCGTGATCCAAACCGGAACCTTGTTGGCGTTGGTCGAGATGAACCGGTTGGAAGCAACAAAGGTGGCAAGAAAAACTGGAAAATACTCAAAGATAAGCTTAAACACCGCAAAGCCGGCTCCGGTTCAGCCTGGACCTCCACCTTACACGTCCCGGCCTCCGATGTGACTCTCCCTTCAAACAAACGGCCTCCTAACATGGAGAATAATAACGTCAATGTGCCACCATCAGGGGTTGATTTAAGAAGTAGGTCAGCAATGTTTCAGAGGACCGCGAGCCGGGCGGTCGATAGAGGTGCAAGTTCGAGATTTAATGCATCATTCGTCCGTCGGGAGACAGAAGAGGAGGAGGAGGGAAGCGAGGGAGAGGAGTCTTCTCACGAGGCGCATGGAGGAGCAGATGAGAAAAAGGTGAGTATGTCATTGATGGCGTTATTGGCGGAGACAGATAAGGAAATGGGGCTTGATGGATCGTCGTATATAATGGGTGATGACGAGGAGGAGGAGGACGAGGAGGAGTACGAGGACGAGGGGGAAGCGTACCAGGGAGGTGGTGGTCGTAAAGGTGGTGAAGATCAGTATAGCAATTGTTGTGTGTGCATGGTGAGGCACAAAGGTGCCGCTTCTACACCATGTGGGCATACATATTGCAGGTTGTGTTCAAAAGAGCTTCATGTTCAGAAAGGGAGTTGTCCACTCTGCAATAATTTCATCTTGGAGATTCTTGATATTTTCTGAAGAAAGAGATTTTTTATCCGCTTTAAATTTTTCAAGCAAATGTTTTTCCTCTCTAGCTAGCTCTCTTGATGGTAATTGGAACATCTTTGATCATTGCGGTCTTTTTCTTTCTTTTTAAAAAAAAAAAATATTTTTATTATGATTTTATATCAATTTTAGCATAATGCAGATCGTTAAAAATATCAAAATTGAAGAATGATTTGTGATTGTAGTTTAGGGTTGGGCTTTGATTGCCTTCTGTACATGTATTTTTGTACTAGTAGTGTTGAACCTTCCTGGCAATGAATTAGTTCTACAAGTTTACAAGTTTTTCATATGCATAAAGGGCAAAAATGATCCAAGAGTTAGGTGAAATGGTCAAGAAGTGACCTATTATAATTAAAAACACGTTTTAAGTTCAAACCACGATTTCGAACTTCATCATAAATAAATAAAAAAAAGCTGAAATTAAGAGGGCCTTGTTGATAGAAAACCACAACGTCTGATAAGCTTTGATGGTGTATATTTGAATAAAATTTTATTTACGTACCGAAAAATATAGTACATATTGAATTCGAATGTGAAATTAAATCACAATGAGCGTGTAAATAAATTTCGTTGATTATGTACATTTGTTCTATATATGTATACAACTCAGCCTTTGTGACATTGTTAGTCCAAGCCCTTGAAAAAAGAAAGTAGCGTTAAGTTGTCGATAGTTACTAATCAAAATAAATTAGTTGATTAATCTTATCAATTTGAGATATCATGATATTATTGGTAAAACGTTACATATGAGTTTTCTTAATAAGATTAACTAGAGCTGTTAGATTTATATATATAGTCAAGCCAACCTACTAAGAGAAAAGCTTAGATTGATTTGATTCTACATATTACCATGCATTGCGACAACTTGAGCCACCCAGATCCCGCAGAATGCATTGCAGCACCGGTTGTTCTTTGAGTAAAGGTCCTCCGTCGGTGATGCATCTTGTGGTTAGTCTAGTGATCGATTGAGCTCTAGTTTGCACAGAAGATTTATTCACGTTTTAAGTTTGAATTAGTCAAAAATGAAAAAAAAACATTAATCTTAATAGAATTTATATTTTACTAATGTGGATCATATATACATTAATCTTAATAGAGTTTATATTTTACTAATGTGGATCATATATTTTTTTTGGCACGATAATCTGTTTCGAAATTTGAACTAGTAAGAAGAATTTTTCATGGTATTCCCATTTTTTCAATTGTGGGCCAACTACAACAATTAATCAGGTTAGTTGGGCAGTAATAAGTTGATAAAGAATAAAGACGTCGAAAAGCCATAGATGTGGATCGTTTGCAATGTGGGCCACTCACTTTAAGGGTCTGCTTTCATTGAACAATGCCAAACCATCTGCAAAACTAGTCCGCTAAACCAACTTGAGTTTTCAGTCTATTCGATAGAGAATTCAATACTTTTTGATCGTAAATATCTAAACTAGTTTTTCGCTTTTCGAGAATTCTTATTTAGGCAGTTTCAAATACTATTCAGCAAGGTCGGGTGATCAAGCTTATTTAGACATAGATTTCACCTTATTTATATACTCTTAAATTAAAATGTTCTCTTGGGCTAGTATCACTTTTTTCTTTTGGATCATTAACATACTGAAATAATTAATACGCAAATAATGCAATTACAGAAATAAGATTCAGCCTATTCCTATGGGCTTCAAATCAGATATCAGCATATTACACAAGAGAGGGGAGTGTCAGACATTTGACTATTTCAGAATTTTTTATTAAGATAGTACTTAACTATCCAATCAACGACCTTAAGCCAGATTTTCCAACCAAGCAAAACAAGCATAAGAATGTCTTGAACTATGGGCTTAACTTTGAAATTAATCATAATTTTTGGGTGACTACCAAAGTGATCGACTATAAATTCTCACAAAGTTTAATAGTTGAATCATCCAACAGTAGAATATATGACTGACTCTTTATTTGGGCAAGATGGATTAGAGAATTTTCATTTTCATTCCAGAATAGAGAATTTTTGCTCTAGTTTAGTGATTTTGAAACACATGCAATGAACTTAAGTTGTGCTTACGTGTAAAGCACAAACAAAACAAAAACAAATACAAGTAAATGACAAAGTGTTACGCTTGTGGAAACAAACGAGTAGAATGCCATAATTTTGGTCACTTGTCTCATCTAGAACAAAATCCAAACGTAATATTAGACTATCGACAAGACAGGATTTATTTATTTATTTATTTTTGGTTAGAGAAACAAAAACCATTTTGTTTACGAGTAAGACATTTTTAACCAATCCTATCATGAGATAGATCATGATAGTAAAATGAAGTTAAGTTGATTAAAAATATTTCTAACTCATTCACTGATAATTAATTGTATCTAACAATCTTTGCAATTCAATTTGTTATTAATGAGGGTGAAAAATAAATGTTCGTTTGAGTTTAGTGATTCGATCTTAACTACTTGATCTATAAAACAAGAAAATGAATCGCGAGAGTGACGACCCGTGTTTTCTCTCAGGTGTGAGAGTAAATTGATACGTCTGAGTTGAAACGTAAATAATTGAGACTAATAAATATGTACAAGTTACTCCATAATGAATAATGAATGGGATATTTATACTACTTCTAATGCCGGGTAGCAATTAATGCTCTGTCCTACCTGATACTGTTCATACATATCTGGTATTGTTTGCTTTTATGTCACATTGAAAGTGACAGTCATGTCAGAAAAATAGAACGAGATCGGGCACGGATCTAACCGCTCAGCCCCAGGTTAGGACGACTTAGCTGGGTTCGGATTTACACCCCTATCAGTTACGTTATTATATAGGATTTAGTTTTGAAATAATGATTTTTACTGTGCCAGTCCTAGAGTATTTCACTTTACCATTTCACCATAAAAGAAAAGATTATATTATTGCCTATTATGTGTAACCGTAACATAATGAATACCCATAATCTCGACATTGCTAAAAATTGTTGGATTTTATCTTAAAATTATTTGGTATTAAAGAAAAGTAATCCACTATTTTATAAGATAATTTAGAGTTTATAAATTTTTTTATATACGAGAGATTGTATATTCTAATATTCTTTTTACATGTGATCCAATTTTGTATATGAGAATTGAGAAATTACTTTGAAGTGAACTAATCAGCGAGATCGAAAAGATATATGTGACATCATATTAAGAATCATTAAATTTTATCTAAAATTAATTGATACTAAAGATACGTAATTCATGATCTTATAAAATAATTTTAAAATTTATAATTTTTCATACGAAAGATTTTATATTCCAACAAATATGGCATAGTTACAAATAATCTAATCCATACGTTTATAGACAACGCATTTGAAATTGCAGGAATTAGATACAACTAACTTGAAGAAGACACTAATTTATGGCTAGCTTATAGGACTTTAATCGAGGACACGACCATAGGAGGTTAGGTAAAACAACAAGAAAGCCCCTAGGAGGCTAAAGAACTTTGCAGGTAGTTAGTTACCTCTACCAAGAAAACCCTATATCAATAGATCATTGAGACCAAACTATGAAAGATTAGAAGAATATCAACAGTTGAGACTTTTTTTTTGGTCATAAGTATGAAGATGATTGTTCAAAATGGATGAAAGTTGCGATCAAATATTGTTAATCTAATACTAAGTAATTAGTTGCACCTAATTATTTTTAACAATTCAATCAATTGCGGCGTTTGCTTTACCTTTTAATTAAACAAAGGCTATCGCCTATTAGTGGGTATATTAGCTAATAGCTGCCGCACGTCTTTAATCACTTGATCAGTCTTTCAATTACTAACTTTAAGAGGTTAAGATGCCGCATTGAAGCATCCAAACCTACAATTTCTTTTTAATTTTTTTTGTAAAATGAAGAATTTATTAATTTAAAACGCGTAGTACAATGAGATTAGTCAATTAATGTGGTTGCAAGATCATTTACAAGGAGTTGAGATAATGTTTAGCAATCTAAGCCTACAGTTGGCTATGTAGCACGTGACAACATTTTGGAATGAAAAAGTAAGGACAAATTACACTATCCATGACTAGGGAAAAAAAAAAAAAGAGTAGCCTTTCCTCCTAGTTTAGTACAATTATAGAGACGAACCTTTTAATTTTTGAAAATTATATTGGAATTCTCCATCCGATTTTTCCATTAAGTGATGTTGGATATAAACAATAATTTACATCTTTTGCTCAAAAAATTTTACATGCCATAAAATAATTAATATTCTATTGAAATTAACAATATTTTCCTATTCTATTGAAATTAACAATATTTTCCAGAGTTTAAATAATGTAATTGAGACAAGTAAATCGGTGAAGTGGTCGAGAGAATTACTTACATAAAAATTTATATCCTTTTTTCACTAAAATGCCGTGATTTTGTGATATTACTCAATATAAGGAAAGGAAAAAGAAGACATGGTTATGAAAAATTGGAGCCAAAATCAGTGAGCATCATTTAAACGAAAAATTGTTGACAAAAAACAATTTAAGCAAAAAAATTAAATAAAATAAAGAGAAAAAGAATTGTTTTTTGTTTAAAAAAAAGGGAAAATCTCATTAGAAGTCTCCATTGTTTCAATTTGTCCCAAACTAGTCGCCATTGTTTAAAGTGTACCAAACTGGTCCCCAATATTTAGAAAAAAAGTCTTAAAATAGTCCTCACATTCAAAATTCTATCATCTTTGACAAAAAATTAGTAAAAATACTAAATTAACCTCACACATTTGCGTTAATGAATGCTACAGAAAATCGACCAAAAAAAAAAAATGCTACAGGTAAGACGAAAAAAGTTATTTTTAAAAATGGAACAACTACTAGAGCTCAAAAAGCAAATTGAGGCTTGACCAATTCAAACTATTTTAGGCTCTTATTTGAAGTAAAAGAAAGTAGGGAAATACAGGAAAAAAGACAAACAAAAAAGTGTAAAAAATGCAGAAGTAAAGGAAAAAATGCTAGAATTTAAAGTTATGAAAGCTTTATTGCAACACAAGAAAAAATAAGAAAAATAAAAAAGGCTGTCACGTAAAGGGGAGGCAAACACAAGGGCATTGAGTCTTGTATTGAAAAAATAAAAGAAATATACGGATATACATGTGTGGGACAAAATTTTACGGATATACATGTGCGAGGTTAATTTAGTCTTTTTACTAATTTTCTGTCAAAGATGACATAATTTTGGATGTGAGAATCATTTTGAGACTTTTTTTTTTAAATATTAGAGACTAATTTAGTACATTTTAAACAATGAGGACTAGTTTAGAACAAAATGAAACAATAGGGACTTCTAATGAGATTTTTCCTAAAAAAAAAGATTAACACTCCACATGGTTAAGAGATCTAAAAATTAAGTAAAATTCTCTTATAATATTATAATTTTATAAGTGAGATTTAATAATCACGGATTGTTCATCATTTAAGTGGGGTGTGTTTTATGACCTAATGAACTAATCTTAAAGCTCCGACAAAAAAAAAAACTAATCTTAAAGCCACTTTCGTTGACCAAAAAAAAAAAAAAAAAGCCACTTTCCACTTTTGACTATAAAAAAAAAGAAGCCTCTTTCCACTGTGTCAAGTGGCAACTTAGGTAATTTCTCTCAAAACCAAAGCTACTTCCGTAATTTCGAACTAGGGGTCCCATCGACAAAATCGAGAGATCGACAACAGAAACTCAGACACAGAAACACACAACACACACTAACAAAACGTTTAAAAACACCAACACCAGAGATTCTCGTGGCATGCAAAGAGATTTGTAATAAAAACACAACACGGCATTAAACAAAAAGCTCCAAAAAATTTATTTTTTCTTTTGAATTATTTTTCTCAGGAATAAAATATGCTGCTGAGAGGGGCATTTTCGTCATACAATGCTGTTTCCAGCGAGCCGAATCACCACCGCTTCTTCAATGTGAATCCGCAGCTTATTCGCCGCCGAAACGCCGTCGTTTCGTCTCCTTCAGCTCCTCAAAGAGGCAGCAAAGTAGTATTAGCCGCGGCGACGAGCGAGCAGCAAACGGCTTCAATCGGCTACCAGCCGAGCTTAGCCGACCGGCTTCGGCTCGGAAGCCTAATGGAAGATGGCTTATCGTATAAGGAGAAGTTTATAGTTAGGTGTTATGAGGTCGGAATTAACAAAACTGCCACTGTTGAAACTATCGCCAATCTTTTGCAGGTAAAAAATAATAAAAATTGCCTTTTTATGCGATTTTATATGTTATAGATTCTTTAATGCATGTGAATTTTACTTGTTTTGTTTTAATTGCATGCGATTTATAATAAATTGTGAAAATTGATTCAAGATTTTGATATTAAATTATAGATTAGTTAGATGCACATGAATTTTAATTTTTTTATCTTATAATTATTTGACTTGCATGTAATTTGAAGTGTTTTGGATTTAAATTGCGCCTCCTCTTGACCAAAAAAAAAAAAGAAAAATTGCCGCCGACCAAAAAAAAAAATTTAAATTGCGAAATTAATTATCATTTTTTGGTATAATGTAGGTTGAATTTTCTGCTAATTCTCTGTGAATTTTGTTTAATTTCTTACTGATTTGTGAAGGTTAGAAGTGTGGTTGGTTTATGCAATTGTTTATGCGTTTTTATACTATAGATTTGTCAATGCATGTGAATTTTACCTTTTGCATGCAATGTTTTGTTAAACTGTGAAATAAATTATCTTTTTTAATTTGATGGAGGTTGATTTCAGTTTTTTTTTAAAAATAATGGTTTATACATTGTTGTTATTTTGTGTGTATGTGTTTTTAAGTATGATTTTCTCCGTGATTTCTGAAGATTATAAGTGAGATTGGTTTATGGAATTGTTTATAAAGAGAAAAAGAAAGGATTGATAACTTTAAAATATATTAAGCAGCAAGGTGTTCACTATCCTTCAAAAGCTACTTTGATTTTTTATCGTTTATAGCCTGAAGTGAGTTTGATCTGTCCCTAGACTCATGCATAGCGTGAGCTTCACTGAGCTGTTATTTAAAGATTTGTGTGTGTGTGTGTTTTTTTTTTCTTCCCGTTTGGCTCTTTTTACTTGCTTTGCCATGTGCCTGGTATGAATTTTTGTTGATAATCATGAAACCACAAGACAAAAGAATGTGCAAGGATATTATCTGATCTCTATCTCTCTCTCTTTCTCCAACTCATTAATTTGGTTGGTTAGAAAATTTGTTGGTTTGTTTACCAAAATCTCTTTCGAGCTATGGATAAGGATGTTAAATTTATTACTGTTTCCTAGTGCTTCATTTTATGAGGTTATTTTGTGCGTTCGCTATGTCCCAAATTGAGCGTTCACGTTTCACTTGGCAATATGTCATTTGATGGCATGTTTTAGTTGAAGAAAAGTAGGATTCAAAGTGGAAATATGAGCAACTTTTTGGATTTATAATTAATTGAAGTTGGATAAGTGGAACCACTACCAAAAGATGGTATTTTAGTAATTCAAATGATGGTGAAACTTCTACTTTTGGGAAGTTGACATTCAATTTTGGACATATATACATATAAGACAGGTTGATTCCACCTAATGGGGTAAGGCTTGGTCGGTCGGGTTTGGTTCATACATATATATATATATATATATATAAGCCAGGAGAAGTAGTGTGCATCCTACTTACTGCTGCAGCACGAAAAACACAATTTTGCCTGGATCTTTTTTCAATAAAATGTTGCACCAGTGATTAATTAGTTGTTCCATTCACAAGTAATTTTTACGGATTATGCTACATAATTCTAGAATGTATTGTTTAGCATACATTCTGGATTGATTGCTTTATAGTTGGTTTTCTTATTTTGTATGCTCTGCCTATTTCTATCAAAATATTTGCCTCTGTAAATTCCTTTTGGTTTCCATTTTTCAGGAGGTGGGTTGCAACCATGCTCAGAGTGTTGGATTCTCTACCGATGGATTTGCTACTACACATACCATGAGAAAACTGCATCTCATATGGGTGACAGCTCGCATGCACATAGAGATCTATAAATACCCTGCTTGGTACTACTGGTTCTCCATTCCAAAATATGTGTTCATATTATATTGCCATGAGAGTTCTTCTTCATATTTTATGTGATCAATAAATGGGACAGGAGTGATGTGGTTGAGATAGAGACATGGTGCCAAAGCGAAGGAAGGATTGGGACTAGACGTGATTGGATTCTCAAAGACTATGCTACTGGAGAAGTCATTGGAAGAGCTACAAGGTGCATTATAAAATGTTGTTCTTTGCTTTATCTAGATTTTAATCTTAGGCTTAGCTGAAAGAAATTAGGCATTGGGAAGGTAATGAAGCCTTGGGTATCTTGTTACATTACATCGTGAGGGTAGACAACTTCACTTGCTCACAAACTGGGCTTCTTCATCTTTGCTTCACCATGTCAGTCTTCCAGTAGCAGTTGGAAGATGCAATGATGAAGACTGTAGCATACAATCTGTGCCAAATGGGAAACTGACAGATTATATATAGCTACACTATGTTCCTACACTTGATTGAAGAGCACATCTTTTTATTATTTCTCTTTCAAAGTAGACCACTTGGAATTAGTCCCCAATACTTGAGTGACCAAATATAGTGAAATAATTTTCAAGCAGGGTTTAGCGTCTAGGAACTGATTGCAACTGCAAAAGATGGCCGTACTTCACTGGTTCACAAGATATCCATATGTGTTGTAGGCACACACACACACGCACATAATTTATATATACAGGGTGAAAAATTTAAGAAATTGACTAATTACAACCTGTAATTGCAGCAAGTGGGTCATGATGAACCAAGACACCAGACGGCTTCAGAAAGTCACTGATGATGTTCGCGACGAGTATCTGGTATATTGCCCTAAAGAGCCTAGGTAAGCTTTTCGCTACCCCAATCCTTCTGTTTCTCTTTTCTTTTTCCAATATTAAAAGATAGCATTCTTGCATAGCTCTAAAGGGAGTCACTGAATTTCTAATTCAGATCTGCAAAAGGGCATAAGTTATCATTAACTCTTGTTGTGTTTCAATTGTAAATATGCAGTATGTCTTTCTCTCTGATCCTGTTGAAATTTAATTCATGTACAAGTTCATCCATTATCGTTGACCTCTCTGAGTTGATAATGCTCATTGTTATTTTCGTAGTTTCAAAATTCATAAGGTTCGTATGCAGAAAGCTATAGGTAGAAATCTGAAAGTACTGTGCAGTTTCCCCTATGCCAAACATTACAGATTGAATTGGAATAGTAATGAATCCAAATTGTGATTAATGACATTTAATTGATCACCCAAAAAATGATAGAATTGCAGGAGATGAAATGCATAGTTTTTGCTGTCAATAACAACCTAACCTTGTGATTAACAATTTGTGAGAAAGCAATTCCATTGTATTTTGTGATTAACAATGTCACTAAATTTTCTGTGGGGCTCACCTTATTTTCCTTTTCTGATGTTTCCTGAAATATAACAGATCTGCATTTTCTTTCCCTTTTGTGTTTATGTCCTTGTACCTTCTGTCTGTTATCTGCTTATAATTCAAAGATCCAAGTTGTCAGACTTTTTTTTGTTTCCTTCTTTTCCCTTTTTGCATTCACTTTTCCCTTAAAAGGGTGACTAATGCTGCATATTGTCACTTGTTACATAGTCTCTTGTACTTGTGTGATACAATGATCTAAAAAGTATTTCCTTGCCTGTATAATTGCTCTTCTTGTGCATGCTAGGTTCGCATTTCCCGAGGAGGACAATGCCAGTCTGAGGAAAATAGCTAAACTGGAGGACCCAGCTCAGTATTCCAAATTAGGTTTGGTGGTAAGATAATTAATTCACAGTACAACTTTTTATTTGTATACAATTTCTTCTTATTTTTAATATGCAAATATCAATTTCGGTACCCATGCTCTTTTCTTTTTATGTGAATTGCAGCCACGAAGAGCTGATCTGGACATGAATCAGCATGTAAACAATGTTGCCTACATCGGATGGGTTTTGGAGGTTCGTGGACCTTAGTCTTTACCTCTTTTGACGCATGCTGCATTTCTTGCTATTTCCAGATATGCACTGTTCAAGTGCAATTACTTGATTTTTCTTTGGGCGTTGGAGTGGTCAGTTTAATGGCCTTTGAATAGTTGTTTAGGCCCAAATTATATTTTCTTTGCAAAATCGTTTTATTTTTTGTGCTACATTAGCATACCACAATTTCCACTTACAGATTGCATTGCACTGGAGAAGGTAAGGGTCAAATACAGGCTGTGAGCAAGGTGACTAAGTCCTTTGCCGACTGGATAATCGCTGGGCTCCATAAGTTTTGTTGTTCAAGTCTATAATGATTTGTTCCATCTCTTGCATCGGCTATGAGAATTTTCTCTTATTTATATCCTCTAGACGTCTCGCTAAATAGATGATCTTTGTCGTCAACATTTCCTGCTGTGTTTGCTATAGATTCCTATAGTTTGCTCACAGATATTTCATCACTTTGACAGAGTATGCCTCAGGAAATCATTGATACTCATGAGCTGCAAACTATTACTTTAGATTATAGACGTGAATGCCAGCATGATGATGTAGTTGATTCCCTCACGAGTCCTGAAGTAATAGAGGACACTGTAGTTGCAGAATTCCTGGGAACTAACGGATCTGCCATTGCTGCAAAAGATGGAAATGAGCACCTGAACTTCTTGCATTTGTTGAGGTTATCTGAAAATTACCATGAAATAAACAGAGGAAGAACTGAATGGAGAAAGAAACCCGCAAAAAGATGAGCCTTGCGTTTGTGCCTGCTCCAGAGCTTGTCATTGCCAGCCGCAACCGGGCATTTTCTTTTTTCAGTTCTATGTAAGGTTCTGCATTTATTCACTTCTTGTTTCCTGTAATTTTCATTGCTCTTTCTGCGATTGGTATGAATTTTGTCTGAAATTAAACGATCATTGTATGTTGATCACCGAGATTGATGTAGAAGGCATAATTGCGCGATCCATAGAGCAAGTGTATAATTAAACAACCATAGCATCATCATTATCCAAAATCTGAAAGTTGTGCATTTCATCTCTTAAAGATGAGTGGAATTATTTTTAGAACATTATGAGGGAGGATCTTTCTTGGGCAACCCATCCCTCAAACCCTCTCCGCCTGCCCGTGAATTTTGAGCCTGTGGGTTAGGATCCTCTTCTGGTGAGAGTATTTCTTAATGCTTTTTAAGTGAGATCTTAGTCGTTCATCTCATATTCATCTCATATTGGATAATTAAAGTTGAGAGCGAGGAAAGAGAAAGTTGAGCGAAAACTAGAATTTTAAAATAGATGATTGAGATTGATTTACTAAGTGGGTAGTTCTGTTCACAACATGCAATTCCCGCTACTCCCTTCGGTCTCCTTTAGCTCGTGTGGGTCATGTCTTAGGTGTATCAAAAAACATTCTTTCTCTTAAGTGTTCATTTGATCTTGATCCTTGTGGGGTGAGAGGGAGGGTGTCAGACTTTATACGTACTGTATTACTACTTAAGTAGAGTCTTGTATTTTTAATAAACAGTCTTTTGTCTATTTCGTTTAGGGAATAGGCTTATGTAGACTAACCTTTTTGAATATAGGTAAACAGTCACTCGAACTTAAACTCAAATAGGTCGAATATTGATCCTCACAACGTTAGATTTTATGTATGTTATTTAATTTCAGATCATCATATCATCCCTCAAAACCGTACTCTATTCAAACTACATATTATATGAAGTATAATGATCGAGTTTGCTTTTTTAATTTTAATTTTAATTTTAATTTTTAATTTTTATTATTATTTTATAAAGAGATAGATCCAGCTGATTAAAAAGCTGTAGTTGATCCTTCCACAAAAAAATTACACATTTTTACCAAAATCTATTATGATTCTTCAATCTGATGTCTAGTTCTTTACAGGAATTACCCGTAATAACAAACTTACAAACTAGATCCGTTTATCATATAAGGATTCGTTGTTCTACGAATTCGGGCTCTCCCTTCATCACCCCATGGTGATGGTCTTCATGGTTCATTTAGTGACGTACAAAGAAAATATTCTGTTGTGAATGAATAAAGTATTGAGTAATTGTCTTAAAATAGAAAGTACTCCAAAGCAACCACTTCAAAGGATGATCATAAGCTTAATTACTTCGTAATTGCATTTTTGACTGTTGGAACAACCTAAACACCTAACACATAACCAAGAAAGGATGTAAATTTATTTTTAACAACTAAGCATGATAATCAACGTCGAACCACCTAGTAAATATGTTCTATAAACATCAAACATTCCAATCCTATACGCAATTACATTTGTTTCTAGACTTAGCAATCCAGAGATGCTAGCAGTGTCGAGTTGCAGAATATATAAATGGGCAGCCTCAAACACTTCTCATCATGCAATAGAGTAAAACACAAAATACAATACTAGATTATTATATATGGTTGAAAAAATGGAGAAAATTGTTAAGGCATTGTTTCTGCTTGCTTTCTTTCTCATGTCTATGATCTTATTAGCTAGTGCTGAGGAAAGAAAAGATCAATCATCCGAGGATAAAGTTTATGATCCCCAAGGAGGTGGCAATGGAGGTTTCGGAAATGGCTACCCTGGATATAGTGGGTACGGAAATGGCTACCCTGGTTATGGAATTGGACGTGGCTACGGTGGCTATGGAGGTGGCCGTGGCTACGGTGGATATGGAGGATACGGAGGAGGTAGGGGCTACCCTGGATACGGAGGATATCCTGGATATGGAGGCTATGGAGGATACAGAGGTTATCCTGGATACGGTGGTTACCGAGGATATGGAGGCGTCAAAACTGATGCTGAAGTTCATAACCATGGTGATAAGACTGCCCAAACACATCCATGAATATCTAAAGATGTATTAATTCTCCAGTAACATGAATATCGTCCATGTACTCCTACTTGTTTAACAAGTAGTGAGTTGGTTCAGCTTATGATATATATTAATTACCATGATGTTGGCCATAATAAAATTAATTGTTCTTAATTTTCTGTTCTGTTGTCTACGTCTATATATCTATAAACTGGCGGCCATTTATGGGTTTGAGCGGACTGCAGTCTATTTATTACTTGCTCCAGCAAACGAACTTATATGACAGATCTTGAAAAAGCAATGTCTTACGCGAAGTGACCCACCTAGACGCAAGGCATCTGCTAATATAGCTATCTAATGGAGAAGATTGAATCGTCAACAAATAACAAAAAAAAAAAACCATTCTTTGTAACATCGATCCGATGCAAGAAATCCCATTCTACCCAATCATATGCTTTGCTCATGATATCAAGTTTAATAGCCCCAACAAATTTCTTCCACCTTTGCTTCCGTTTGAGGAAGTGAGTTGTGACCATAATCAAATGCATATGATTGCGAATTTTTGTCCAAATATTGAATTTGCGTCCGTAATCAAGAAACATATTTTATAGTTAACAAAAGGGAAAATGTCATTTTCCCCCATGAGGTATGGCCAATATCCCAAACTCCCCCATGAGCTTTAATTTTTACCCAGATTCCCCCATCTATTCCCCCATCTACACTAACAGGACAAATTAACATTGCACGATTCTAATAACATTCCATGTTCTTTCGTTTTATGTCCCAAGAAATTTCTGCAAGAAGAAAATATATTATATTAATTGCATATGGGATTATAAATGGAAACAAGTTTTTCACTTGAATTTGTGTCCTAACAAGATTAATGTCGTAACTAGAAAATGGACTTATGACTACTGGGCCTTTGGTCTAGTGGTAGCTCAATTCTCGTCAATGACATTCGTTCTTGATATATATGTATTTTACAACTCATTAGTTCTCCCCAGAATTAAAAAAGAAATTGGACTGTATGATCCATTCAAGCACGAAACTTGAACTTAGAATATATCTCAGTTAATTGAGATGCTTGCTTGGGCAATAGTTTTTCCATAATTATGTTCGGGGCTGAACAGTCAAACTATATATACATAAATATAAAAGTGCAATGCTCGGAGGGTTTGCATCAAACATAAAGGGCACGGTGTAATAGGGGTTGAGGGATACAGACTGCGATGGCTTGTAGCATGGGAAGCTTGTTTCAGGGCAATAAGCCGCTTATAACACCGACGAGTAGCAATATCAGTAATTTATTTTGGGGACCGCAAGGCAAGTGAGGTTCACTAGAGCCTACGACGACGACGTCAAGATCAAGAATGTGATAAAAAATAACCTCTCGCTATTATCATCAACTTTGCTATGTCGGGGGGCTGCAAGCTGGCAATTGAGTTTCAATACTAGAGCCACCAGCAGCAGCAGCAGCAGCAGCAGCAGCAGCGGCGTTGAGAATGTGACGACGTCAGAAAACCTCTCGTTGAGACCATCTCCGTGGCTGACGCTCCCATCCAAAGATCCATTGGTTAATAGATTCTACAGCCTGGAAGAGAAGAAAGTCATCTCTACATATCATCAAACAGACGACGACGACGACGACAAGCGACCATGAGATGATGGATGATAGCGCTTTATGTCTAGGATCGTCTCTCGGCTGGCTGGTTTACACAAACCGCAGCGATTGCGCTCTTTTTCTCTACAACCCCATCTCTCATCGCACCATCAAGCTTCCGTCCATCGACACTCTGCCCGGTAAAAAGCCTTTCTACCCCAGAGCGGTTTTCGATAAATTGATTCTCTCATCATCACCTAATGAACAAGGCTGCATAGCAATGTGCAGGGGGGGGGGGGGGGCTAAGGGGGCCCCGGCCCCCCAACTTTTGAAAAAAAAAAAAGTTAAGTAGAATTTTTTTTAAAAACAAAGTTCGGCCCCCCCAATTACTTGAAGGAAAAAATATTATTATCCAAAATAAAATAAAAAAAAACGTTGGCTTCCTTTTTTTTTTTTTTGTCAAAACATGTTGGCTCATCATGAGTTCAAAGCTTTTCCTTAAGAAAAGGATAAAGTGGGTCTCTTTATTACTTTTTGTCTCTTGCTATGATTAAATTTAATTTAATTGAAAACAAATAAATTATTTCTTTTATTCTTCTTCCCGAAACTCATTCTCTTTTGCTTCATCACTTCTTCTTCCATTTCTATTCTCTAATCCCTCTTCTTAAGTTCTAACTATCTTAAATTCTTTAGTATTGTATAATAAAACATACAACAACATAGTCATGCAAAACTAAGGTAATATATGATACAAATAATAATATTATACTTATTTATTATTATTTTTGGCTACATAATTTTATGAATGTATAATTTGTTTTGTTATTTTTTTTTTATAGCGGATGTGGGTGAAATGAAATTAATTCAAAACACCAAAAGTGCCTAAGGTAAGCAATTTGACTGAAGTACTATTCATTTATTTGATTAATTTTATTTTAACTATAAATTTTTTGTAATAATATATAATTTTAGTGGATAAATTTCAGTGAGGTGTAATAATTTTTTGTTAGTGAATTTTAGCTTTTGTTATACCAAAAAAGTTATGAAAATTTCTACATATCAATAATAATAATAAAAACACTATATCTTTTGTTTGTTAGTTTTCTTATATATCTTTTATTATATTGAATTACATTGGAAAAATATTTTTTGAATTTTTTTTTTACTGGCTCAAAAATACTGTATAAAAAACACTGTACAAAATAAAAAATTCGGCCCCCCCAACTTTCAGGTTCTGGCTCCGCCCCTGGCAATGTGTATTTATTATGGTGCCACCAATAGTCTCGCCTTTTGCAGGCCAGGCCGCGATACCGCTTGGATTCCTTTAGATGAAGAAGAAGGTATAACGGAAATCGCGTATTCGAGTAAAGACCAATTGTTCTATGCTTTGACTTATTACGAAGATCTTGTTTGTTGGGATCTTCATGACCCTTTGTCTCCAATGATGAGGAAACTCTTAAATGTTGAAGTATTAGGTGATTCGAGACCTTTGCCTCATGAATTTTACCAAGAGTTACACATCAAATATGATTACTTTCCGATGTCTTACCTTATAGCAGAGCCATGGTCCGATGACTTACTTATAATTGAAAGATTCGTTGCTAGAAAGGGAAAAGCTCACGAAACTCTCTATTTTGAAGTATATAAAGTTGACTCCAATGATAAAGTCGTGAAATATCTGGATCATAACTCATTGAATGACCGTTTTTTCTTTGTCAAAAGAAATCAACCTTTCTCGCTACCTGCCGGAGATTTTCCGCAGCATCTGAGGCCAAATTTTATCTACTTCACCGATTTGGTCCACGACGTGGGTATTTTCAATTATGAAGAGAAGGTGTTTGAACCATTTAATTATCCTAATTGTGATCTAAAAAGCATGAAACATATGAGGCCTGTTTGGTTCACCCCCAATCCATGCTAGTTGGTAATTATGTATTCTTGATCTTTCCTGCTTGTTACCGATGCCTTAATTCAGACTTAGATTTCTCAGCATGGTGTCGGTTTACTTTTTATAATGGTTTTTATCTGATCGTTGTAATATGTCAACTTAATTTACATTTTTGTGCTCTTTTCTTTTTATCTTTTGGTATAATTGAGATAAAAATCATGATTCGAACTTAAAATCGTTGTCATCTTATATTAATGAATTACAAGATATTAGTTTCTTGTGTTAGAAAAATGAATGGAAATAATTTATTTCGGTAGTGGTCCAGCGCTACTTTTCTGCTCACTTACTTTTATGTGAGCATGCTCACTGATTTTCATGCTTGACAAAAGCATGTTGAGTCGTAATGCTTGGTCAGGAGCATGTGAGGAATCTCTCACATCTTTTTTTGTGCTCACTTTGTTAAAGTGAGAATATTGGTCAGAAGCACGCTCATTGGAATCATGCTTAGTCTTTTTTACACTCCTTGTATTTATATTTAGAGCCGTGTGTTGCTCTGGGGAAAAAGGAGACAAGCGAAATCCTATAGAGAGGATTGAGTCCTTCTTTAACATTTTTTGTTTCATTGGAAAATGCATCATGTACAAATCTGGAAGACTAGTTCTTCCAGGCATAAAATTTTAGTCAGAGAGAGTTCAACAATTTTAGGTTCGCCAGTTCTTGTAATTTGTTGTGCTGCTATTACAAGAAGTTAGATCGTTGTATTTTGGGAGACTTGCGCCAAAGACTGTAAGTACTGTAGCGGGACGATAAAAGTCTTAAAGAAACTAAATCAAATTCAAGCTTCGATCTCAATTTATCTCTGGTTTGTCCTTCCAATTATATCTTTAAGTTACAGTTATATATTTTGTTTATCTAATTTATTTTATTACAGAAATTTCTCTTTTTGGGATTATACATGCACTTCGAGTAAATAATTGCCAACAATCTTAAGACTTTTATTTCTTTCTGTTCTATAAGTGTTGAGTACTAATATACTAGTTAATTTTATATCCTTCTACTATTGCACGCTTTATGTTGGTCATATGATGCTAACACTATTCTAATATAATATTGCATGAAAACTTGATGAGAACTCGGATAAGTTCTGACAGTCTTTTACATGCTTTCTATTGTAATGTGATATGCATCTGTTTACTTAAAATCTATGTTGTTGTACTAGATGAATGATGCATGTAAACTATGATATATTTTATATGCTATGAAGTTGTGATATGTGTGGTCAACCTAGCGTAGGTAGTAAATTAAGTGTGATTAGTATTTTTACTAGTGTATTGGATTAAAGATTGTTCTATATAATTTTGCTTTCAACATTTAATTTGTATTACTCGATAATATATTATATGCATATTATCTTAAGGTTTTGAAATGGTGCATGTGTAATTTGTCCAAGTGCTTGCGAGCTTTTCATATTCCAATTCATTACGTTAATTTTCTTATCATATAAAAACAGTAAGAGACATTCTGGTTTGAATCATAGTATAATACATTTAATTAATATGTATATTGCTCCTGATTCAGTTTCTCTAGTTTTGATGATTTGGATACTATTATAATTGTACATTATGTTTCTGAATTTCTTTTATAAGAAATTTGGTGACAGTTAATTTGTATATAAAGTACAATCATGTTCTATCATACTAAAAATAGAGCAAGTATGTCTTATTTTTGAAAGCTTATTAAATTCTAATTGCTGAGATATTAGAAAATAATATAGGCTCATTATATAATTATATGAGATTTTCTAAATGAGTCTCTGTGAAAAATCTCTTATCTTAAATGAGAAATTAATTTACATACTTGTATGCTATTGAAATTTATGAATCTAAGGGTTCAAGTTTCACATGATTTGGACTAAAGATATTAGATATATGAATTTTTAGAAATTAATCTAAGATTTGATAGATCTACACATATTAATTCTGATAGTTCTCAGTTAGAAGATGAACTAGCTTCTCAAAATATTGAATCAATAATGAATATTTCAGAGGAAGTTAATAAAATTGAAAAAGGATATTCTAGTAAATTTGCTAGTAAACCTAAGAATAATAGGGTACTATTATCCACGCCCTACTCCTCAAGATATTTTATATGAGGAAGATACTACTAATTTTAGTAAAAATGCTAGTTTTGATTATCGTACCATCTATGAATGGAATATTGATGGAATGACTGACAAACAAATTAAAAGAGTTGTTGAACGCATACTCATGAATGCTCAAATTTGTAAACAAGTTGGTAATCAAGAACCAATAATATGTGATGTTATATTATATGGATTTTCTGGTCAATTAAAAGGTTGGTTTGATAATTGTGTTACAATGAAAATGAGACAAGAAATTGCTCAAGCCACCAGAATGGAAAATGGTGTTGAAGTATCTAATGCTGTTTACACAATGTGTGCTACTATTCTTGAACATTTTTGTAGTCAATTTACTACTAGTTATGATAGAACTAGGACATTATTACGTAATTTACGTTGTCCTACTCTTACATCTTTTAGATGGTATAAAGATATCTTTCTTGCTAGAGTCTTCGAACTACCTAAAGCCAATGATAATCAATGGAAAGCACAATTTGTTGATGGCTTACCTGCATCATTCGCAGAAAAAATAAGAAAAATATTAATTAAAGATACAAACAATAATATTGTTTACAATACGTACACTTATGGTGAGTTAATAGGTGTATGTGTCAAAGAAGGATAAGATCTTTGCAATCAGATAAAATTAAATTATCAAATCAAGAAACAAGGTCTGACTGATAGACAGACTTTAGGTCAATTCTGTGAACAATTTGCTATAGAAATTCCATCTACTAGTAGACTTAATAAGTCTAGAAGGCCTAAAAAGCCTAAGAAATATTATACTTCTCCTAAATATAAGCATAAAGCTAAAAAGAGGAAAGAGAGAAAACATAAAAAGGGTTATACTCCTAAAGCTAAGCCTATTCCTACGTGTTATAGATGTGGTAAGAAAGGTCATTATGCTAATAGGTGTCGGCAATTCCGAAAAAAAGATCAATGTTTTGAATCTTGATGATCACCTTAAAGATCAATTGGCAAAATTATTTGTTGATATAGATAATTTGTCTAGTTCTAGCCAGATAGCTTGGACATAGAAGAATCTTCTTTTGATGAAGTTAATAACGTTTCTTCTAAGGAGGATTCTCCTCCATGTGCTTGTAAAGTCAATAATCTTGATGATGAATATTATAATATATTATCTCAATTTGATGATTTAAGAGTCAATATGATTATTGCTGATAAGTGGTTAGATGTTTTGAAATTATTAGAAGATATTAAAGATGATTCTTTAAAATCAAAGATTTTGGAACATTATTCCAAAGAAAATTCTATTGAAAAACCCATTGATAAGGTTTTCAGTTCAAAACAGGGTTATAATATTAAAGATGTTATTAGTCAATTAAGTGATAAAAAGGGAAAAAATACTCTTATCACTCATCATGAATTAAAACAAGAAGTTAATAGACTTCAAAGTCAGATCAATGATCTTAGACAGGAAAATCAATTAATTAAAGAACAAATTGATATGTTTGTACACCAGGAACCTAGTTCTTCTAATACTTTACCAGATGTTATGGTCGATTTAAATCTTCTTAATATCCTGAAGGTTATTGTAACGCCCCGATCCCTCACGAGACCGGGACTCCTATTTATCATGCTATTCTCACCCAATTCCAAACCCCGGGCACAAAATTTTAGGAAAAACGGACAGAGTTTTCCCTGTATTGTGGACATTCTGAACAACCTGTAAACACTCAATAAAGCCACAACAAGGTAAGACAAACTTTTCATAACTAAAGATCAAAGGATTAAGGCCATCCGAGCCTTGAAGCATACTATAGTTCCAAAAACACACAAGCATGCTAGTGGCTAGAGTTAGAACATTCACTACCAAGCATGCAAGGCAACTAGAAATAGAAATATAAGTTATTACAAGCCATAGAATTACCACTGCTACTACATTATCAGACTTCCAGCTTACATATTACTCAAATACATACATGAGCTTTAAGGCCCCAAAATAGATTATACATAGAACAACAAATTCTTCACATAGCAACCAAAAGCACATCCACCTCAGACAAATATCACACAGCAGCTAAGGCAACTCCACCAACTGTGCCACCTGAAACATGTTAGCGAGGTATGAGCAACCACTGTTGCCCAGTGAGGGATATAGTCCCGGGGCGTGCAATACAACAGATAATACAGTTATACAACAATATCACTTAGACAATTTAAGAAGCAATGACAACATAAGTAACCACACATTTAAAAGGATACATTTCACACAATCCCATATACACCAATCTTCACTAGTCTTCATTCACGATCCACGAACCACGATCACGATCACGATAAGCCGGCATAACCCCAAACACTCCAGTGGGTGTACTCCGGATGTACCCCGAATCCTACGACCCAACATCCCCTGGCAATCTCCGGACCAGGCGAATGAGGGAATAGGGCACGGAGTTTGAATATCCACCGGCAAGCCCTCTGCCGCCCAGTCGATATTTAACACATCCGCCCCTGACACTATGGTTGCGCAACCACGATGCAATGCACTTAACGATGGCAAGTTAATAGCAATAATATAAGCATTAACACATATGAGGATCAACAAAGTAGGTTGACCTCGAGGCAATTAGCATAGAAGCAATTATAGAAGCTAATAAGCAGTTTACAAAGGAACATATACAAAGTAAGCATAGAATCATACCAAAAGCTCCAAATCAACTTGAAACCACATATAAACACTAAAGGAGTCATGCCATGGGTTTAGAAGTGTGAGTCAACCGAAATTGCACCTAAACCCCTTTGTTTTTCAAACTATTTCTCTTCCAAACCAAGGTTAATGATTCCATTTTCAAAGGAAACTCTCCCAATCTTCTAACTAACCCTCAAGGTACCCTCTCAACCCTCTAACTCATTCAAATGCCCGCGATTACCCCGAAAGCCCCAAATTCCCTCTTATGGCTTTAAACTACACATACCTTATCCGGGCTTCAAACGAGGGTTATCAAAGCTTCTATAGCACCTAGGTAGCCTAAGAATACTAGAAGTAAAGCCCGAATCCACCCGGATTCGCATGAACCCCGAAAGCCCTTTATTAAAGTCGACTATTTTACGTTTTATGCGATTCTAGAGCAATGTAAGTGCACGGGGATATTAGCCTACCTTCACTAACACCTAAGGCATCTATTAGAAGTATTGAATCAAGTTAAAACGCGCGATTACACCAAACCCTAGAAATCCCGTCACTATTCACCCCTACGAATCAACTATCGATTTCTACCGTTTAATACATGAAACAATAGCATAAATGTGGTCTCTACTACATGTATACAACATATATAAGCTTATTTGAGCATTGCAATAGCATTAGACAACATTTTCAATAAATCAAGAAAATAGCAACATTTGTAGAATGCACAAATAAGCATGAAAACCCTCACCTAAAGCGCGTAGGAGCACCTAGAAGGCTTGCACACACCCTAAACTACTTGTCCAAGGCTTGGAGAGGCTTGGATTGGAGATTTGATGAGCAAAAGATCTCCTTCTTGGCTGCTAAGGGCTGTTCGGATTTTGAACAGTAATTCCTGCACTTTTTTTTTTTGTTTTTGCTAAGTTATGAGCTTATATTGATATATAAGGTGTATGGTTGGGTGGGGTCAAGTTTGGGTGCTTAAGTGGTCAATTATAATGCGCGTAGTAAGCTTAAAACGAGTCTAAAGTGAAGAATATATGCTAGCTAATTAAATTACTAAGTTATGTTACGTAACACTATTCATTGAACCATTAAAACATTTTCTAAACGAGTGCTCCTATCGCTCCTAGCTCAATTGCACATTTTTCCCATTCCTTTAACAATTAATATGATTTAATAAAAATGCTAATTCACTAATATAATGCAGTTTAAAAATGGAATGAATAGTGACCAAGAAAGACAACAGGTAAAGCACATAATTTAATGCGCAATTAATGGATGCCACATTTAAAAATGTGTACGGTAGAATCTCGGGCGTCACATCCTCTCCCCCTTAAACAAATTGCGTCCACGCAATTCTTCTTCACAAGGGAACTTCACAACAACTGAAAACCAACTCCGATTACTCGTCATCAGTTGCTAAGCAAGAATACCATATACATTAAGAAATCCCAGTAGTATTGCCTGCAAACCTCACGTAATAAGGCCAAATAAAGGCTCCAATAGAGATGCTACTTCGAAATCCAAATAAGAATCCCGCTGGCACGAATACCATAGAAGAATAGAATCCCAACTAACAGTGGCGAGAAAATACCAATAAGAATTTAGAGTACAAATACCGAAGATAATTCCATATAATAAGGCTGATTAGAATCCCAAACTAAGTCTTCCGAATAATACCAGCAAGAAAATACTAGAAGAATACTCAATAAGAAAACCGAGAGAACGGTCATATAGAAATCCCAAAGGAAGCCATTCATTTCTGACTACTGAGCGTAGAAGAATGCCTTAGAAGAAATCCCAATAACTGAGCTCCGCTTACAACATTCTCATTCCCGCTAATCCACACAACTTGGAGGGCTTGTTGCTAATCACTTCTCTTCAGGGGGAGGAAGAAGTCTTTCTTACCATTCGACAGACTATGTATGAATGCCAAACTATTGCATATGTATAAACATTCTTTAAACTATTATGCAAGCATGATTATAAAAGAGCATATAAAGCAATGTAAGCAACAAAATCATTCAAGTGCGAATCATAACAAAACCAATTCAATTCACAACAAAACTTAATTCAAAATGCTCAAGTACATACGGTACAATCAATAATTCAAGCAGATAACGATTCACGAGGTCAATTCGATGCAATTTCACTTCACTCAGCACACATTTAAGACATAACACATAACTATATCACATAGGTGCACACAATCAATTCAAGACACACAATCACACATTCAAGCACACACTTTCAAGACACACTTAACAAGCACACACACAAGGATTACTACCCGACAGGCCGAGGACCCTATCCTGGCTGAGAGCTAACTAAGCTCTGATACCACCTGTAACGCCCCGATCCCTCACGAGACCGGGACTCCTATTTATCATGCTATTCTCACCCAATTCCAAACCCCGGGCACAAAATTTTAGGGAAAACGGACAGAGTTTCCCCTGTATTGTGGACATTCTGAACAACCTGTAAACACTCAATAAAGCCACAACAAGGTAAGACAAACTTTTCATAACTAAAGATCAAAGGATTAAGGCCATCCGAGCCTTGAAGCATACTATAGTTCCAAAAACACACAAGCATGCTAGTGGCTAGAGTTAGAACATTCACTACCAAGCATGCAAGGCAACTAGAAATAGAAATATAAGTTATTACAAGCCATAGAATTACCACTGCTACTACATTATCAGACTTCCAGCTTACATATTACTCAAATACATACATGAGCTTTAAGGCCCCAAAATAGATTATACATAGAACAACAAATTCTTCACATAGCAACCAAAAGCACATCCACCTCAGACAAATATCACACAGCAGCTAAGGCAACTCCACCAACTGTGCCACCTGAAACATGTTAGCGAGGTATGAGCAACCACTGTTGCCCAGTGAGGGATATAGTCCCGGGGCGTGCAATACAACAGATAATACAGTTATACAACAATATCACTTAGACAATTTAAGAAGCAATGACAACATAAGTAACCACACATTTAAAAGGATACATTTCACACAATCCCATATACACCAATCTTCACTAGTCTTCATTCACGATCCACGAACCACGATCACGATCACGATAAGCCGGCATAACCCCAAACACTCCAGTGGGTGTACTCCGGATGTACCCCGAATCCTACGACCCAACATCCCCTGGCAATCTCCGGACCAGGCGAATGAGGGAATAGGGCACGGAGTTTGAATATCCACCGGCAAGCCCTCTGCCGCCCAGTCGATATTCAACACATCCGCCCCTGACACTATGGTTGCGCAACCACGATGCAATGCACTTAACGATGGCAAGTTAATAGCAATAATATAAGCATTAACACATATGAGGATCAACAAAGTAGGTTGACCTCGAGACAATTAGCATAGAAGCAATTATAGAAGCTAATAAGCAGTTTACAAAGGAACATATACAAAGTAAGCATAGAATCATACCAAAAGCTCCAAATCAACTTGAAACCACATATAAACACTTAAGGAGTCATGCCATGGGTTTAGAAGTGTGAGTCAACCGAAATTGCACCTAAACCCCTTTGTTTTTCAAACTATTTCTCTTCCAAACCAAGGTTAATGATTCCATTTTCAAAGGAAACTCTCCCAATCTTCTAACTAACCCTCAAGGTACCCTCTCAACCCTCTAACTCATTCAAATGCCCGCGATTACCCCGAAAGCCCCAAATTCCCTCTTATGGCTTTAAACTACACATACCTTATCCGGGCTTCAAACGAGGGTTATCAAAGCTTCTATAGCACCTAGGTAGCCTAAGAATACTAGAAGTAAAGCCCGAATCCACCCGGATTCGTATGAACCCCGAAAGCCCTTTATTAAAGTCGACTATTTTACGTTTTATGCGATTCTAGAGCAATGTAAGTGCACGGGGATATTAGACTACCTTCACTAACACCTAAGGCATCTATTAGAAGTATTGAATCAAGTTAAAACGCGCGATTACACCAAACCCTAGAAATCCCGTCACTATTCACCCCTACGAATCAACTATCGATTTCTACCGTTTAATACATGAAACAATAGCATAAATGTGGTCTCTACTACATGTATACAACATATATAAGCTTATTTGAGCATTGCAATAGCATTAGACAACATTTCCAATAAATCAAGAAAATAGCAACATTTGTAGAATGCACAAATAAGCATGAAAACCCTCACCTAAAGCGCGTAGGAGCACCTAGAAGGCTTGCACACACCCTAAACTACTTGTCCAAGGCTTGGAGAGGCTTGGATTGGAGATTTGATGAGCAAAAGATCTCCTTCTTGGCTGCTAAGGGCTGTTCGGATTTTGAACAGTAATTCCTGCACTTTTTTTTTTGTTTTTGCTAAGTTATGAGCTTATATTGATATATAAGGTGTATGGTTGGGTGGGGTCAAGTTTGGGTGCTTAAGTGGTCAATTATAATGCGCGTAGTAAGCTTAAAACGAGTCTAAAGTGAAGAATATATGCTAGCTAATTAAATTACTAAGTTATGTTACGTAACACTATTCATTGAACCATTAAAACATTTTCTAAACGAGTGCTCCTATCGCTCCTAGCTCAATTGCACATTTTTCCCATTCCTTTAACAATTAATATGATTTAATAAAAATGCTAATTCACTAATATAATGCAGTTTAAAAATGGAATGAATAGTGACCAAGAAAGACAACAGGTAAAGCACATAATTTAATGCGCAATTAATGGATGCCACATTTAAAAATGTGTACGGTAGAATCTCGGGCGTCACAGTTATTACTACGCAAAAATGGTTAGTTAGAATTAATTTACTTATTCAACCATATCACATGATTAAAAATATGATTGCCTTAATTGACTTTGGTGCTGATTTTAATTGTATCCAGGAAGGATTAATTCTGACTCAATACTTTGAGAAAACTGCTCATTCCATTTCTTCTGCATCAGGAGAAAAATTAAGGGTTAAATATAAATTACCTCAAGCATTCATATGCTATGAAAAAGTTTGCATATCTACTAGTTTTCTTTTAATTGAAAACATGACATGTCCTATAATTCTAGGAACTCCTTTTTATAAATGAGATTATGCCAATATTAGGTATAGATAATCATGGAATAACAGGAACTTATAATAAAGAACCTGTGATATTTCATTTTATTACTGAACCTAGAGAGAAAATTTTAGGTCAGATAGCTAATCTAATGAAAGCTAAGGAATCACATTTGAATTTCTTAAAACACGAGATGAATATCAATAATATTGATAATATGTTGAAAAATCATAAATTACAAGATAAAATTAAACATCTTAATCATGAGTTCTCTTTACATATTTGTAATGATCACCCTAATGCTTTTTGGGATAGAAAAAAGCATATTGTTTATTTACCTTATGAAAATAATTTTAATGAAAAGATGATTCCTACTAAGGATAGGCCTTGTTAGATGAATCAGGAATATCTTGATTTATGTAAAAAAGAAATAACTAGTCTTATAGATAAGCGTCTTATCAGAAAGTCATACTCCCCATGGAGTTGTACCGCTTTTTATGTCAATAAACATGCAGAACAAGAAAGAGGTAATGCTAGAGTTGTTATCAATTATAAACCGCTTAGTAAAGTGTTGAAATGGATTGGGTATCCTATTCCTAATAAGAAAGATCTTTTGGATGATGAGTTAACAATTAAATTATTATCTAATGATGATATATTGCATCATGATTCTACGCATAATTATTTGCATATAGGACTTATTCAAATTGCTTTTAAGCCTCTTATATTAGGAGGATTAAATGAAAGTTTTATTGCAGTTCTTAGAGATGCTAGGAACTTAGATTGGAGACAATCTTTGATGGGAATAACCCATTCCAGTCTGGCTTATGGACTAGTTTATTTTAATGTTCGTCCAAATTTACAACTTTCTTTATCTGATAGGAATATACACGAAGCTATTACTTTCTATGTTAAAACCAAAGGGTATAATTATATGCCTCACTCAGAAACTATGAGTATATGTTATAGAATTTATTACAAGGTTTTTCATACTTTGAACCCTAATTGCAGATTGCAAGATGAAACTGGTAGTACAGTTTTGATTGAGACTAATTTGTTTAGATCCCAGATTACTACTTGTCGAATGATAAAATGGGAAGAAATAGACTTTCTTGAAAATTGGAAACTTGAAAACTTGAAAAGGTTACTCCTAGTCAACCTAAAACTCAATCTGATTTATCTGAAGTTGTTCAGACTTCTGAAGGTGATGTCTTCTTAAGATTTAAACAAGAACCTACAATTACTAGGTCTTTTTCATCGAATCATTCTTATATTTCCCCTATTGTAGAGTTTCCTCAATCTTCAAGGGCTTCTACTTCTTATATTCGAGAAGATCTTAATATAGATATAGACAAATATAAACCTCCGTCAGAAGAAAGTAAAATCACACAACCTGAAAAAATTGATGGAATAACGATTTCTAAAAATCAAATTCCTCATGGAATTGTTAGGGAGAAAATTACCCCATCTGAAATGAGTTTTCATATATGATGACAACCAAACTTACTTTGAGCCCAGGCAGTTGGGAAAAAACTTATGTTAATAATGAATTTTTGAATGCTCACTGGCAACCTTTTAGAGAGTAGATTTCTTCAAATTTTGATACTAGCCACTGGCAAAGTATTAAAAATCAGTATTATGATTTTATGAGAGAAAAACAAAAAAATTATAAATTTGTTCCTCGGTTTATAGACCATTATGTTTCTTTAGCTATAAATACAATTGAAAGAGAATGGACTGATGTCCAAGGTCAAAAGGAAAAAATTGTTTTCCCTCCTACTAAACCATCAATTATTGGAAAAGACAATTTGTAGATAGAATCGAAAGCTTTTCTTAAGTTATTTGAAGATGGTAATGCCACAGTTATGATAAAGCAGATTAATGCTTTAGCTAAGCAAGGAAATTATACTAACTGTACTTTACAAATTGTAGGAGAACAGTTATTAATTTTAAATAAGAAAATTGATCAAATTCTTGATAAAGTTAAGGCACAGTCTGAATTGCAGACTCCTCATCTACAGATTTCAAGCTCTTTATTCTTCTTTATGGAATTTGGTCTCCCATGGATATGGAAATGGATCCCTATCGCGGAGAAAAACAAAGAAAAAATGTTTTGTTTAAAAAGAAAATTTCTTTCAAAATTTTGGCAAAAACTCTTGAAAATTGATCCAGAAACAAATAAACCTTATGGTCAATCAACAATCAATGAAATCTCTCAGACGATAGCAATCTATCAGGAACAGATGGAAGAAAATAAAAAGAAGACTCAAGAAAAGGAATCTCCTTTTTCCCACATCTTGCGTAAAATCCAAATGAGGAAACAAATTAGCAGTCATGAAGAGGTGATGGCCTCATATCTTGATGAAGTCAAGGAAGATTTCCTCAGATATTTTAAAAGTGCAGTTGATATTGACTCGACATCAGAAAACACCTCGATGAGGTCTTCCAATGCCTATGGAGTCTTAGCAGGTGAATCACAAGATCCCAATGACGATATTCCATCCTCTCAAGATGTGCTGGCAGAAGATTTGTTCGACAACTTGAATGATGAATTAATCAAAAAAGAAAAAGAAAAAGGAAAAGCAAAAGCTGTCTGAAGATATCAATTATGCCTTTGGACAATTATGCAAAAAAAAAGACGAACTTTGCGAACAAGCAAATTTTGCTTTTTATTAAAGCTGTCTGCTACCGACAGTCGGTGGAATGTCACTGTTGCTGCTTTTAGGATGATTCCTATTTACTTTTTATAAAATTTTTGTCTTATATACACGTGATGTATAGGGACCCCAGATTTCAATGTTTTCAAATCCGGTCTGAGTTGTTTTAAATTTTGTTTTGAGTTCCGCCCAGTTGTATAAACTCAGGGCTTTAGGACTTCATGAGACAGAGCTCGAGAGAGAGCAGCTTAAGACTTTTCTTTCATATTTTGTAAACATTTGTACATTTTTACAATCAATCGAAGAAAACTTCTTTCTTCAGGTATATTTTCCTTAATTTTTCAGCTTTGTTTATTTTATTTTCTTTCTTCATTGCCGCCTAATATGGCAGGCTGATTGCTAAACTGTCTGTAACCACCATGGATCTCTAGACATGTCACTCTATATTATGAGGTAGACACAGTTGTGGGTAGAACATTGATGTTGTGGTAAGACAATGCTCAAGGCTGTCACTTTGTCGCCATAGTCGCACCTTGGCCCTTTGTCATGTTTTGTGTGGGCTATTTTGTGTTGACTCGGTTGACCGATTAGCCAGAGTACTTAGTCCGAAAATCCATTAACACTGTATCCCCATGCTTGGGCCTTCTTGTGGTATCAGAGCCATGGATCCTCTTTGAGGTTACTTGGAGTAAACATGGTTGGAAGCAAACAATTTAGTATTCTGTTATCTTGCTTTCTACATTTAGAAAGAAAAATAATATAAAAAATGCAAAGAAGGAAGAATATGATCTTCCTAAACAACTTGATTTGTTAAATAAATGGACCATTCCTCATGTTCAACCTAATACTATTTACCAGTATGGTGTATTTGAGAATCTGGGTCTTAAGCATGTCGTTAAGACTATTGAACAATCAGTCCCTATGGAAGATGATGTGTCACGCCCCGACCCAACCCCGCAAAAGGCCAAGCCCGGACCCGACACACGGACGGAGTCTCCTCTGTACCGCGGACAATCCGAAAACCCTAAAATCAATATAACACTTGCGAAAGCTATAAAATAATCAAAACAAGCCAACTTTCTATAAAACATACATTTCTTATTATCCAACTTTCCAAACCAAAAATGATATGCATACTACACAAGTACTTATGCCACTAAACCATTAGCCATTAGCATGCATTCTTCACTAGTCATCCGAGTATAAGTTTACAACTTACAAACTTTAATCCATTTCAACATAAGACTAATAAAGATTTCAACTAGAAAATATATATACAAGGCTACAAGCCTCAAAATTAAGCGTTCCTCACGCAATATACATAACAGCAAGGTTTGCACAAAACTGGTAACCAACCACCAGCAAAGCAGGTAAGTGCTATCACGGAAACACCTCCACCTGCTCCTCCTCCTCAATTACCTCGAGAGGGTCTGCCTCAACTACTCCTGTAAAAACATAGTATAGAGAGGAATGAGCAAAAACTATTGCTCAGCGAGGGCAATTGGTCTCAAGGACAGAGATGAGAGGAGTATGCAATGCAATTAGCCAAGCAATACATTCAAAACATATAAAGATACATCCAAAGCCAACAATAAAGCAAGGCAAGTATTTAAAGCTGCAAACACTCAATCAAAGGATACGATACTCTTTTCACGAACCACTTTCAAACTCGAATTCGATGATGACGCGCCGGCCCAAAACAACCTTATAACACCAGTTTGGAATACTCCGGAAGTATCCATCAATCCTACGACCCAAATCTCCCTGGGAGGCAACCCAAGCGAGAAAGGGAATAGCAACGGAGCTAGAGCAACCAACACTGGCAACCCAAGGCTACCCAGAGAGGCCCATCACTCACGTGCGAGACACTATGCCATGCAAGACTCGATACAAGACAATAAACAAGCAATAAACAAGCGATAAACCACACGTGGGAGAATAACAAAGTAGGTTACTCTCGCACGCAATAGCAGCAATTTGATAAGCAATTCAATCCGAAACAACTCAAACAAGTAATTCAAGTAATTCTAAGCATTCTATAAGCATAAAGACAAGTAAACACACAAAAACACAAATCGGCCCCAACTGTCAAAATGCTACCATTTCCAAACGAACCACGAGTTCTGGAAACCGACTTCGCCAACCCTCCTAGGTCACCATAAGGCACGTCTAAAGACCCCGAAACCTTACTTCACCCTAGAACTAGCGCAAAGCCCCGATTTCCCCCTTTCTCGTTTGAACTACAACTACAACAACCAAACACCCAACCAACGCCATATTCGCACCAAAAGTGCTTCCATGGCTTCCCGAAGCAATGCCAACACGCAAAACGAGAAAACGCAAAAGTCGACCTAAACGACCCCGACTTTCCAAAAGGCTTAATTCTCGTTTTTTCCACTACGCAACCCAAACAAACCACACATTTTAGCATTCTAGCATACCTAGCACGTTTCTACATCAACGGAAAGCATAACAGCGCAATTTTAACGTTTCAAGGTTTTACTATTCACAAAGTACTATTCATATCACAATTCAAGTTGCAATCACAACATTTAACCGCAGAAAATGTTACAAAGCCATAAATACATGTTCTACCAATGCTAAGGAACATTTTAGAAGCATCAATTCGCTTTAAATAACGATCTACGGATAAATCTAAAAACTGATAAAGTTAACTAACACAACGTATAAATGCGCAAATAACATGCTTCCCTCACCTTAGGTACTCCTAGTCGCTAGGAAAACAACGTTGGTTGCCTCGGAAATCACCCCGCACGAGCACACGCGAAGATTGATCGTTTGGAAGGTTGAAAGGTTTTTTTTTTTTTCCTCTAAGGGAGATCACGACCTGCTGCTGTTTTGCTGCTGTTTTTATTTTATTTTGCTTAATTTAAACTTATTTAAGGGTCAAATGGTCAAAGGGTCAAAGGGCTAAGTCAAACTACTTAAAAACTTGGTCAAAGGGCCCTATTTCGCGCGTTTTAAAGCCGTTTCAGTTAAGGTAAGTTCAATTAAAGTTAGCAACAATTAAAATATAAAATTTAAGTCGTCTAAATACTAGTTTCACTATTTGCTGAGGACTGAAAATCGTTATCTAGCTATCGCTCCTTAAATGCAATGCACGTTGCGTCGACTAGAAAGTAACAGTTAATTCACAAAGAATTTAAGGAAATATAATTTTCAAAATAATAAACAAAGAAAATTAATATTCCGGGCTCGGGTATTACACCCTCTCCCCCTTAAAACAATTGCGCCCACGCAATTCTTACCTGGTCAACAAACAACTCCGGATACTGATCCCGAACTTGGTCCTCTCTTTCCCATGTCGCTTCCTCAAACCCATGATGATTCCACAGAACCTTCACTAACGGAATACTCTTTCTGCGAAGCTCTTGAATCTTCCGATCCACAATTCTAATCGGTTTCTCTTCGTAGGATAACTTCTCTTCAATCTGCAAAGGCTCTGGTTCAAGTACATGCGAAGGGTCTGGATGATACTTCTTCAACATAGACACGTGAAACACATCATGCAGTCGCGACAAGCTCGGAGGCAAAGCTAATCGATAAGCCAAAGGACCTACCTTTTCGGTGATCTCATACGGGCCCACATACCTGGGACTAAGCTTCCCGCTCTTACCGTGCCGAATCAATCCCTTCCGTGGAGAAATCTTAAGAAACACCCAATCTCCCAAATCAAACTTAAGATCCCGACGGTGCTTATCTGCATAACTCTTCTGACGACTCTGAGCTGTAAGCATACGCTGGCGAATAAGGTGAACATTATCTACCATCTTAATCATCTCAGGTAACACAGTCGGATCAACTGTTCTCATCTCTCCAACCTCTTCCCAATATAATGGGGATCTGCATTTCCGACCATACAACGCCTCGTAGGGAGCCATACCTATAGTAGATTGATAACTATTGTTGTAGGCGAACTCCGCTAAAGGCAAAAACTTCTCCCAATTCTTCCCAAAGTCAAGCACACATGCCCGAAGCATGTCTTCCAAGATCCTGATGGTTCTCTCAGACTGGCCATCAGTTTGCGGATGATATGCAGTACTGAAGCTCAACTTAGTTCCCATGGCCTCTTGCAACTTCTGCCAAAAACGAGATCTGAATCTGGGATCCCTATCTGACACTATACTCTGTGGTACTCCATGCAATCTCACAATATTAGCAACATACAATTCAGCTAGCTTATCAAGGCTATCCTGTTTGTTCACGGGAATAAAATGTGTAACTTTAGTCAAGCGGTCCACAACAACCCAAACAGAATCACATCCTCTCGGAGATCTAGGAAGATCGGTCACAAGGTCCATTGTTATATGTACCCACTTCCATTGCGGAATCGATAACGGCTGTAGAAGTCCGGCAGTTGTAACGACCCGATCACCATTCCCACAGGGGGCGCACGAGTCGATACTACCAGGATATTGTCCGCTTTGAGCAAGCCCCGAAGGGAACCAATACTCTCACGGTTTTGTTCCTCACGTGTCTCCACGTGAAAAGGCCTCCTGGCTGTTACAAGGCTTTTCAACCTTTATAACCAGCTCTCTCACTTCCTATTTTTTCGATGTGGGATTGTGTTACCACATTCCACCCCCCTTAAGAGGCACGCGCCCTCGCGGGCTAACGTCACAACGCCACGTTCGCACGTGGTAGGCTCTGATACCATTTGTAACGACCCGATCACCATTCCCACAGGGGGCGCACGAGTCGATACTACCAGGATATTGTCCGCTTTGAGCAAGCCCCGAAGGGAACCAATACTCTCACGGTTTTGTTCCTCACGTGTCTCCACGTGAAAAGGCCTCCTGGCTGTTACAAGGCTTTTCAACCTTTATAACCAGCTCTCTCACTTCCTATTTTTTCGATGTGGGATTGTGTTACCACATGATGAGTTAACAATTAAATTATTATCTAATGATGATATATTGCGTCATGATTCTACGCATAATTATTTGCATATAGGACTTATTCAAATTGCTTTTAAGCCTCTTACATTAGGAGGATTAAATGAAAGTTTTATTACAGTTCTTAGAGATGCTAGGAACTTAGATTAAAGACAATCTTTGATGGGAATAACCCAGTCCAGTCTGGCTTATGGACCAGTTTATTTTAATGTTCGTCCAAATTTACAACTTTCTTTATCTAATAGGGATCCATTTCCATATCCATGGGAGACCAAATTCCATAATTAAGAATAAATGGCTTGATCCTTCAATATAAAGATCAGGATCATTTCCAATATGGGGACAAATTGCCAACCATTCAGTAAAAAGTCTGTGATGCCCAAGATCACTACCATACACTTATTAACTATTGCATCCACTATTTGCGCATTTTCACTGTGCATTACTTGTTACTTTCTATAGTTACTATTTATCACGTTTTTCAACCACTTATTTTCTTTGAATTAACATTTTTTCTAAATCATATTAATTATTTTAAGAATTAAAAAAATGTGCATTTGGGCTAAATGCGTTAGGAGCATTGGTTTAGAAAATGTTCTAGTGGTTCGTATGAATAGTGTTACGAAAGAATAGTAACTTTTTGTAGAATTTTTATTTTGGCTTCTAGTGAATTAACTAGACTTTGGACTTTTATTAGACCCTTAAATATGTTTAATTAGACCCAATTTACTAACCCAATCCATTATTTCCTTAGTCTATTATCTATATAACATAATAAGAGCCAAAAAAAAAAAGAGTGCAAAAGCTGAAAACACTGTAGCAAGGCCGAAAATCAGCATAAGAGGAGGATGATAGATTTTTGCTCAACAAATCCTCATTCCAAGCCAAGCCAAGCTAGGTGCAAGTGGTTTAGGGTGTTTACTAGCCTCCTAGGAGCTCCTACGTGCAATAGGTGAGGGATTTCATACCTATTTTTGCATTTGAAAAATGTTGCTCTTTTCTTGAATTCATGGATTTGCTATCAAATGCTTATGTAATGCTTAAAGATGCTTATGTATGTTGTATATAAGTAGTAGACACCTTATTTATGCTATTGTTTCGTAGTTTAAACGGTTGAATTCGTTCGTTGATCGTATGACATGAATAGTGACAATTTTCTAGGGTTTTATGGAATTGTGCGATATGGCTTGATTCATTGCTTCTAGTAGGTGCCTTAGATGTTAATAAAGATAGTTTAATAGCCACATGACGTTGAATTGCTCAAAAATTGGCTGACACATGAAATATGCGACTTTTAGAAAGGGGTTTTGGATGTAATGCGAATCTGGGTTAATTTAGTCATCACATTTAGTGTTCTTAGGCTATATAGGTGCTAGATATGCTTTTTTAAACCTCGGTTGAGTTCCGGTTAGGGTACTTGTAGTGTAAATGCATAAAGAGGTAAATTCAGACTTTTCAGGTAATTGTGATTTAAAGTGTGATTTCAAGGTACTAAGTGGTGTCATTAAGTGTCAATAGGAAGGTAGTATAGCTTGGTTGCGTATTTTGAACTTCGTATTCTGTTTGGAAGCTAACTAGTCTTGGTGAACAAAGGGGTTTTGGGTCAAACGTAAATCCGGGTGAATTTGATTGTTATATTTGGTGTTCTTAGGGTAAGTAGGGACCAAATGTGCTTTCCTAACTCTTGGTTGAGCTTTGGTTAAGGTACTTGTAGTACAAACGCGCAAAGAGATAATCGGGGCTTTTGTGGCTAATAAGGGTTAATGAATGATTTCAAGGGTTCTAAGTGTGCCACAATGTGTAACTAGAAGATTAGAATAGTTAGTTTGTGAATCTTGAGTCTTAGCCTTCGGTTTAGAGTTAAATGACTTAAGATAACAAAAAGGGGAAAACGCGGGAATTGGGTGTTTTGACATTTGTATTGTCAGGTAGTTGCTTGTTGTGTATTTGAATGCATTCTAGAGTATATTTGAGCTTTTTGCAGAGTTTCGTGAAAAATGTGTTGATGACCCCTTTGTGCACATATAGTTATTTTCGTATTTAATGTTTAGATCTTGTTCTAATGTTTATATTACTTGTATTTTGTTAGAGATCAAATTCTAATAGACATTGTATGCTAAGTGAGTAGGACTATAAGGATAACTCATCTAGTTATATGATTATTGATTGTTGTAAATAAGAGTAATTGGAATTTATAACTTATAATCTTAACTTGACGGTATTTGATGCTTTTAATGCCTTCTTTGCTATCTAATGATATGGTAAGGTGAACTTTGTAGCCCAATTGTATGTGGAATATGAACTTGTGTGAATAAGTGATTATAAATATAACTTCTATTGTTGTAGGGTTGAGTTAAATAAGAGTTGAGTTGGAATGGTTATAGTTAATTGCTAAACTTATATGAACACCCTAGGGTTACATATTCACGCTAATTCGGGAAAGTTGAAGTAAATCGGAGCCATTCTCTTGCGTGCTTGGCTTAATCCAGGTGAGGGAGTTTTCATCCTTATGTGCATAATAGTTTATTTACTTGTACATAGATTACGTGCACTTATTGTCTATATCTTGTGTGTGAGGGCAACCTACTTTGTTGATCCTCAATCATGTGTTTATTAATTTATTCTATGGTTATCATTTTGAGTGCATTGCATCGTAGTTGCACAATCATTTGGGCATGGTAGTGTCGTGGAAACCGGGCGGCATCGGGCTTACCGGTCTATGTCGGCTACCATGGTTGCCCAGTCCCCCTCTCGCTTGGGATGCCGCCCAGGGAGAGTTGGGTCGTAGGATTTCGGGGTACATCTGGAGTACACCCAACTTGGAGTTATAAGGGGATGCCGGCTTATCGTTATCAGTGACATTATTCTTCGGATTTCTGTTTGTGGTTCGTGGTTCGAGGATCGTGGTTCAAGAATTAGATTATTCAGGATCATCGAGATTATATCCTTTTTTATTGTGTGGTATTTCATTGAATTCTTGTGTCTATTTATTGTATAATACATGTATTCGTTGCATTGCAAGAACCCCGAGATACTGTTCCCGTTTCCCCTTCCTGACAAGGCATACGTGTTTGGTATGCTCACCCTCGTTGCTAACAATTTCAGGTAAAGCAAGTTCGGCTTCCCTTGAGCCTGCTGAGGACAAGACTCGTCAGACTCCTTGACTACGTGATACCTTGCCGCTTATTTTGTGGATACTTGTATATGTTTCGTGGGCCCTAGCGCAAAGTACATGTTAGTTGCTTATAGTCTATTTTGTGACCTATGGTCTTGTATATATTCTTGACCTTTTGAATGTTGTAAAGTGTTGTAGGTTTAGCCAACATGTTTGGCAGGATTGTAAATGACTGTAATAACTTAATGTACTTTCGCTATATGTCTTTCATGCATGCTTGGGTGTGATAAGTAGATGATTGACGGTCTCTAATTATAAGAAGGGTTTATAGACAAGGTTAGAGTGGTGTGATAAGTGATTTTATAACATAGTATTTTAATGGTTGAATCCCACGCGTGCTTGTGTGCTTATCTTGTTGTTTTATCTAAGGCCCGGATGGCCTTGAGTCGGGGCATAGCTGGTTGGTTAGAGTTGGATTTGTAGGAGAATGTTGGATTATGGTTTTGTGATTATATTCGGTTGTTCACAGTTCATTGGTTAGTCCTATAAACAGGGGAGACTCCGTCAATTTCCCCCCGTTTTTCGTGACTTGGGTTTTGGATCGGGTTGTGTTTAGTGGATATATAGAGCTTTTGTTTCCGTGAGGAAACGAGGCGTTACAAAGTCCTTTATAAGGATTAGGGAGAATTTTGACTGGGGGTCCAAAACTTTTCCACCATTGGTGAATCCATGCAGGAAACCTGCGGTTTTGAAATATTTCGGGATTGAATTTAATAAACCAAGAATGTTTATGCTGAGGGTTTTCATATAAGAAAACTTTGGAAAATGCTTCCACATAATCCCAATAATTGAAATGATAAGTATTTTTATCAAGAATAAATTGCATTTCATTTAATGTACTGATTCCCCATTCATTTGGAGAAAGAATTTTCTTAATATAGATTTTGCTATAAGTATAAATCGGAAGAGTATTATTCTTCTTGAAATGTTCAATGTCACATGAATTTGTGACTTGCAAAATTGATTCAAAATATACCCTGGACTTGTAATAAAGCACAAGAAACATATAATTAGTCAAATATCGTTCCATAACGTACCAAGGATCATTGATCCACTGCTTATGAGCGTTTTCAAGAAGTAAAATTACTTCATCATGATGAGACATTACGAAGGAGTCATCAGACTCTTCCTGTTCTACTGCATGAGCATATGATGTTGATTGAGCAGTATTACTGCTTTCTTCGATAACCTTTTTGATTTTATCAAAATCAGGATGTGATAGATCAATGGTGATCCCACCAAGATTGACCAAATTTTTTTAAGATCAAAGCTACGTCCTCTGCCTCTTCCCCTATTAGGGTTAGAGGATCCTCCCCTAGTGGGGATCATCCTGCAAAAATTCACGAGTTAAGAAATCAGGAAGATAATTTTTATTCCCTTTGATATAATCAATTTTGAAATCGAAAGGGGCAAGATTAGCTTGCCATCTAGCAAACATTTGCTTAGAAACATCATGTTTAAAATCTTTATCAAACATATATTTTGCTGCTTGACAATCCGTTCTGATCAAAAATTTCTGACAATATAAATCATCTTGAAATTTTAAAACACATTTAACAATCGAAAGAATCTCTTTTGCAATAGTCGCATATTTTTGTTGACTATTATTCCATTTTCCTGAGTGAAAACGAACAAGATATTCTTGTTTTTTTTGAGGATGAATCTGTTTTAAAATTCCTCCAAATCCTATATCTGAAGCATCAGTTTTCACAATTTTTTCCCACATGGGATTTGCAAGCATTAAACAAGGCAAATTTTTTACCTTGGATTTTATCAACTTAACTTTCATAGTATGAACATCTGTCCATGGTCATGGGTTCTTTTTAAGTCAGCTGTATCTGTAGCAAGATTTTTATAGTATGGCAAAATATAATTTAAACTGCCAAGAAATCTTTGTAACTGAGTTTTATCAGTTATTTGATCAAGAAATTTAGAAGCAAATTCAATACTTCTATTAATAGGAATAATCTTTTCTTTTTTAATATTATGACCAAGAAATCTAACTTTTGTTTGGAATAACATCATTTTTGGTTTTGAAATAACAAGACCATTTTGTATGACTATTTTCTTGAATATTTCAAGATGCTTGAAATGTTGTTGAATATCTTTAGAAAAAAAACTAAGATATCATCAATATAAATAATTATAAAATCACTATAAGGGACAAAAATGTCATTCATAATATTTTGAAATTCAGAAGGAGCATGTTTTAATCCAAATGGTATAACATTCCATTCATAATGTCCAATCAGGACAACAAAATCAGTTTTATATCTGTTTTTTTCATTGATCTGTATCTGCCAATATCTAGATTTAAGATCAAAATTTAAAAATATTAATGCATTATGCAATCGATCCAAAAGATCTTTCTTATTACGAATAGGATACCTAATCCATTTCAACACTTTATTAAGTGGTTTATAATTGATAACAAGTTTAGGATTACCTCTTTCTTGTTCTGCATGTTTATTGACATAAAAAGCGGTACAACTCCATGGGGAGTATGACTTTCTGATAAGACTCTTATCGATAAGACTAGCTATTTCTTTTTTACATAAATCAAGATATTCCTGATTAATCTGACAAGGCCTAGCCTTAGTAGGAATCATATTTTCATTAAAATCATTCTCATAAGGTAAAGAAACAATATGCTTTTTTTCTATCCCAAAAAGCATTAGGGTGATCATTACAAATATGTAAAGAGAACTCATGATTAAGATGTTTAATTTTATCCTGTAATTTAGGATTTTTCAACATATTGTCAATATTATTGATATTCATCTCGTGTTTTTAATAAATTCAAATGTGATTCCTTAGCTTTCATTAGATTAGCTATCTGACCTAAAATTTTCTCTCTAGGTTCAGTAATAAAACGAAATATCACAAGTTCTTTATTATAAGTTCCTGTTATTCCATGATTATCTATACCTAATATTGGCATAATCTCATTTACAAAAGGAGTTCCTCGAATTATAGGACATGTCATGTTTTCAATTAAAAGAAAACTAGTAGATATGGAAACTTTTCCATAGCATATGAATGCTTGAAATGATTTATATTTAACCCTTAATTTTTCTCCTGATGCAGAAGAAATGGAATGAGCAATTTTCTCAAAGTATTGAGTTGGAATTAATCCTTCCTAGATACAATTAAGATCAACACCAGAGTCAATTAAGGCAATCATATTTTTAATCATGTGATTTGGTTGAATAAGTAAATTAATTCTAACCAACCATTTTTGCGTAGTAATAACCTTCAGGATATTAAGAAGATTTAAATCGACCATAACATCTGGTAAAGTATTAGAAAAACTAGGTTCCTGGTGTACAAACATATCAATTTGTTCTTTAATTAATTGATTTTTTTGTCTAAGATCATTGATCTGACTTTGAAGTTTATTAACTTCCTGTTTTAATTCATGATGAGTGATATGAGTATTTTTTCCTTTTTATCACTTAATTGACTAATAACATCTTTAATATTATAACCCTGTTTTGAATTAAAAACTTTATCAATGGGTTTTTCAATAGAATTTTCTTTGGAATAATGTTCCAAAATCTTTGATTTTAAAGAATCATCTTTAATATCTTCTAATAATTTCAAAACATCTAATAACTTATCAGCAGTAATCATATTGACTCTTAAATCATCAAATTGAGATAATATCTTATAATATTCATCATCAAGATTATTGACTTTACAAGCTCATGGATGAGAATCCTCCTTAGAAGAAACGTTATTAACTTCATCAAAAGAAGATTCTTCTATATCCAAGCTATTTGAGCTAGAACTAGACAAATTATCTATATCAACAAATAATTTTGCCAATAGATCTTTAAGGTGATCATCAAGATTCAAAGCATTGATCTTTTTTCAGAATTGCCGATACCTATTAGCATAATGACCTTTTCTTACCACATCTATAACATGTAGGAATAGGCTTAGCTTTAGGAGTATAACCCTTTTTTTTGTTTTCTCTCTCTCCTCTTTTTAGCTTTATGCTTATATTTAGGAGAAGTATAATATTCCTTAGGCTTTTTAGGCCTTCTAGACTTATTAAGTCTACTAGTAGATGGAATTTCCATAGCAAATTGTTCACAGAATTGACCTAAAGTCTGTCTATCAGTCAGACCTTATTTCTTGATTTGATAATTTAATTTTATCTGATTGCAAAGATCTAATCCTTCTTTGACACATACACCTATTAACTCACCATAAGTGTACATATTGTAAACAATATTATTGCTTGTATCTTTAATTAATATTTTCCTTATTTTTTCTGCGAATGATGCAGGTAAGCCATCAACAAATTGTGCTTTCCATTGATTATCATTGGCTTCAGGTAGTTCGAAGACACTAGTGAAAAAGACATCTTTATACCATCTAAAAGATGTAAGAGTAGGATAACGTAAATTACGTAATAATGTCCTAGTTCTATCATAACTAGTAGTAAATTGACTACAAAAATGTTCAAGAATAGTAGCACACATTGTGTAAACAACATTAGATACTTCAACACCATTTTCCATTCTTGTGGCTTGAGCAATTTCTTGTCTCATTTCCATTGTAACACAATTATCCAACCAGCCTTTTAATTGACCAGAAAATCCATATAATATAGCATCACCTATTACTGGTTCTTGATTACCAACTTGTTTACAAATTTGAGCATACATGAACACGCGTTCAACAACTCTTTTAATTTGTTTGGCAGTCATTCCATCAATATTCCATTAATAGATGGCACGATAATCAAAAGTAGCATTTTTACTAAAATTAGTAGTATCTTCCTCATATAAAATATATTGAGGAGTAGGGCGTGGATAATAGTACCTATTATTCTTAGGTTTACTAGCAAATTTACTAGAATATCCTTTTTCAATTTTATTAACTTCCTCTGAAATATTCATTATTGATTCAATATTTTGAGAAATTATTCATCTTCTGACTGAGAACTATCAGAATTAATCTGTGTAGATCTACCAGATCCTAGATCGGTCAATAATTCAATATGTAAATGAACAAAACTTTCGTAGTATGAACATCTGTCTCATGAAGTCCTAAAGCCCTGAATTTATACAACTGGTCGGAACTCAAAACAAAATTTAAAACAACTCAGACCGGATTTGAAAACTTTAAAATCCGGAGTCCCTATACATCACGTGTCTATAAGACAAAAACTTTATAAAAAGTAAATAAGAATTATCCTAAAAACAGCAACAGTGACATTCCACTGACTGTCGGTAGCAGACAGCTTTAATGAAAAGCAAAATTTGCTTTTCCGCAAAGTTCGGCTTTTCTTTTTGCATAATTGTCCAAAGGCATAATTGATGTCTTTAGACAGCTTTTGCTTTTCCTTTTTCTTTTGCTTTTTTGATTAATTCAACCTTTAAGCTGTCGAACAAATCTTCTGCCAGCACATCTTGAGAGGATGGAATATCCTCATTGGGATCTTGTGATTCACCTGCTAAGACTCCATTGGCATTTGAGGACCTCATCGAGGTGTCTTCTGATGTCGAGTCAGTATCAACTGCACTTTTAAAATGTCTGAGGAAATCTTCCTTGACTTCATCAAGATATGAGGCCATCACCTCATCATGACTGCTAATTTGTTTCCTTATTTGGATTTTACGCAAGATGTGGGAAAAATGAGATTTCTTTTTTTGAGTCTTCTTTTTATTTTCTTCCATCTGTTCCTGATAGATTGCTATTGTCTGAGAGATTTCATTGGTTGTTGATTGACCATATGGTTTCTTTGTTTCTGGATCAATTTTCAAGAGTTTTTGCCAAAATTTTGAAAGAAATTTTATTTTTCAACAAAACATTTTTTCTTTGTTTTTCTCCGCGATAGGGATCCATGGGAAACCAAATTCCTTAAAGAAGAATAAAGAGCTTGATCCTTCAATATAAAGATCAGGATCATTTCCAATATGTGGACAAATTGTCAACCATTCAGTAAAAAGTCCTCTACATGGATCAGGGAGAATTTTGACCGGGGGTCGAAAACTTTTCCACCATTAGTGAATCCATGTAGAAAACCTGCGGTTTTGAAATATTTCGGGATTGAATTTAATAAACCAAGAATGTTTATGCTGAGGGTTTTCATATAAGAAAACTTTAGAAAATGCTTCTACATAATCCCAATAATTGAAATGATAAGTATTTTTATCAAGAATAAATTGCCTTTCATTTAAGGTACTGATTCTGTGAAACCCCACTTTTCTATCCTGTCTCGTTTTACGTGCTTTATCTCGTTTTGCGTGAATTGACCTGCTTATGTGCTATATGACTTAGAAGGTGCTAATTTTGATATTAATACTCCTAGAACATGCTAAATGTGCATTCATGAAATTTTCATAAAAAACGGAGTCAGAAATTTTATCGTTAACTTTTAGTGAATAGTATTTTTGAAACACGTCCGCTAAAATTTTGAAACTGGTCTTTTTAACCCTTCTAGACCTAGTCCTCGGACTTTAATAGACCTGTGTTTGATGAAATCGGTTTTCAAATCAGCTTAGGAATTTATTAGGGTTTTTACACCGACTTTTGCGAAAATCGAGTTTTAAGTCGACTCGGGTAGAATTGCTTGAATGTAAAACTTCTTGTCACCTAAAAATAACCTACTTGAGCTATCTTGGGTGTTGTATAATTGTTTTGAGCAATGGTGATCAAAAAAATAAATTTTAAGTCAAGAAAACACTAAAAATCAATTAGTTTCAACTTTGACTTTCCATTAAGTTGTTGACCTTTTTGCATATATCACCAACACACACTAGCAAAGCACAAAAACACACCCATTTTCACACACATTGCCGTGAGGAAGGAGAGGAAAAAAAGATAAAGAAATTTCAAGGTTTTCAAAGCAAAATTTCAAAGAAAAAGCTAGTTTTTGTCCATAGATTTTTGTGCCGAGTTGGATTCCGCTTGTTGGGCACGCATTGCACGCATATCTAGGCTTATTTCGCATCAAAGGTGAGAGAAAAATTCTAGATCTCAAAACTCATCTTTTATGTTTTTGCGTAGAATTGATTATTGAGCCATTAAAATGTTAATTTGATGTTAGATTATTGCTCAGTGCATGCCTAGGATCGTTTATATGTATTCTTGCACGATTTGAACCGTTGTAGCATAATTATTTATTTTCGGGTATTTAAAGTTGAGTTATTTACCATTTCTTGATTATCTTGAGTTGTATTGGTTGAAATCGATTGCCGTCGATTTCTAAAAGTTTGTTAATTACGTGGTAGCGCCGTTGTAATGCCGAATTTTCGATTGTGATGTCCGTGTGAAAGTCCAGAAATTTCAGCCATGACACATTAGGGTTTTAGGGTTGTTGGGCATGATTTTGATATGTTTTGGTTGGTTTCCGAGGGGGCTAATGTAGTTGATTGATTGGGTGATTGATAGAAACTAATTTGGAGTGGTTTGGACTAGTAGAATGTAAGTTATGATTATTTGAAGTTTAGGTTGTCTTTCTTTAAAATGTTAAATTATGCCTTTAGTTGATTGGGTGTGGTTTGAGTGATTGAATTGTGAGTTGATGATGGGTAAACTAGGGTTTGATTGTGTGTTTAATGCATGTTCGGTTGGATGACCTACTTTGTCATCTAACTTAGTTATTTGTTGTTAAATTGATTATTGATGTTATTATGATGATAATATGATTATTGATGATCATTGATTGATGATTGATGAACCGGGAGCTAGGCAATTCTTCTAGATTGTCCTCCTGTGAATGATTGATGTTTATTATTATTGCTGATTCTTTGGTATGTGTGTGCCACCTCTTGGGCAGTATCGGGCTGTCGGGTTGATAACGGCATGACTACCAGAGACTACCTCTACCTCGCATGATGGAGGTGTCATGGAGGGAGGGGTTATTGAGGTACCTCGGGTGCATGAGTTTATGGGAGTCACAAGAAGGCTGTTATGATCGTGATGGTGTTTGGAGCTACACCAACTAGTGTATCCTTTATTGAATGGTCATTATAGTTTATGTGATAATAGTATTATTGATGTTTATTTGTGTGTTTACTTGTTCAAAGGATCATTTTCAAGGAGTATAGTGAATACTGTTAGAGATCTATCGGATCCTCACTGGGCTTATTTTATATAAGCTCACTCTCTATTATTGCATGCTTACAGGTGTTGTAGAGAAGGACTACGGGTACGTGCCTCCTAAAGAGGAAACTGTGCCTTTCGTGGATAAGTCTTATGTTCCGGAGTCTTATCCTTGATGTTGTATTGTTTTAATATCTTGTATATTAGTCTAGTTGACTGTTATATGCTTTGTAGTTTATAATGTATAAGATGTTGAAAAGATAATGAATTAGTTGATGCTATCTTGGTAGTCTTTCTTTTGTCTATATTTAGGTTGCTAGGTTGGTATCAATATGTTTTGTAATGTACATTAAAGTTTAAGTATTATGTTGGAACGGAGGCGTATAACTATGAATGATTGGTTGAAGGAATGATTATTGTATAATATGGTTAAGTTGTATGTTGTTATTTTATTATGGAGTTGATGTATGATGTTCTATTGAGGTTGGTTTAGAGCCTCGGTGTCCTATTTACTGTCGAAATTCCGTTGCGTCCTGACTGATTATAGGAGGGGTCGAGTTGGGGCGTGACATTTAAGTGGTATCAGAGCGCATGTGTAGTTGTCAGCCGGGGTATTCTCGGAATGTGGGTAATGGTCTTAGCATGAAAGTATGTATGAAAAGAAAGAAAAGTGAACTATGTATTAATATGATTAAATAATTAAGTGATTAAGTGATTCTGTGATTTAGTGCTTATGTGATTATGTGATCAATTTGTTTATGTGTTTTATGTGAGTTTGTTGTTTATGTCTTAATAGTTGTTTATAACCTGGTTACGTGCTATAACCTGTGCTAACTCTTTGATTAGTAGAATGGTCGGTAGACCAAGGACCAGAGGTAGGCCCGAGGTAGTAGATGAGATTCCTAGTAATGCGGCACCGGGCTGTGATAAGGGTGATGATCGTTTGGGGGTAGCTATGGATAGGATTGTTGAGTTAGTGGCCGGACAGGCCCAATTGATAGCAGGGCAGGCTGCCCAGACTCAGGCTTGGCAGGCTCAGTTATTGAATATGCAGGGTGGAAACCACGGGCGTGGTACCCTGAAAGAGTTCTTGGGGTATCATCCACCTAGATTTCAGGGGAAACCCGATGATCGGAAGGCTGAAGCATGGACTAATAAGGTGGAGAAGATTTATGATCCTCTTGATTACACCGATGAGCGGAAGGTTACCTTTGCCGTATACTTATTCGATGATGAGGCAGAGGAATGGTAGCGCACTGTGAGAACTAGCTGGGAGACTCGGGGTATTCCTTATGCCTGGGATACCTTCCTGAGAGCTTTTCGGGAGAAGTATGTCCCGAGGATTGCACGGGAGAGGAGAGAGGCTGAGTTTCTGTCTCTGGTTCAGGGGGATGCCTCAGTGGCTCAGTATAAGGCCACATTTACTCGATTGTCCCGGTATGCACCGGAGTATGTGGCTGATGAGGAGCGGAGGAATCGTAGATTTATGTTGGGGTTGAGGCTCGAGATTCAGGATGCGATGGCTCTGAATCGATATGATATATTCACTGAGGCCTTTGAGGCAGCATCTAGGTTAGAAAAGAGAAAGGGGGATCAGCTTGTGTCTAGTCAGCCTAGTAAGAGGCCGTATCAGCCGCAGTTTCAGCAGGGTATGTATGGGCCTCCCGTACAACAGGTTGTGTACAGGCCACCAGCTCAGCAGGGTTCTTTTAGGCCACAGGGACAGCAGAGTTATTATCGGCCTCAGTTTCGGCAGGGGTCATATTAGGTTCAGTCCTAGTTTAGGCCAGCCCAGTCTCAGGGTCAGTACAGGCCTAGTTTGGAAAGGCCTCAACAGCAGGCTGGTTCAGCTGTTTCTTCAGCTTCTGGTTCTTCCAGGGGCAGTGTTAGTGCATCATCACCACAGTGTATACACTGCAAGCGCACGGGGCATGTAGAGGCCAATTGCAGAGTGAAGGCAGGGACGTGTTTAGGATGCGGCAGTAATCAGCACAGGGCGAGGGATTGCCCTAGATATTCGAGGACTGAGGGTCGGACGGTGACTAAGGGTTATCAAGGCCGACCTGCGGCCAGTGCACCTCAGCAGCAGCGGGTCCAGGCTCGGGCCTACGCAGTTGACTTAGAAGAGATGCCTGAGGAGACTGCAGTTGTGGAAGGTAACTTCCTTATACTTGATCAACTTGTTAAAGTGTTGATTGATTCTGGTGCTACGCATTCTTTCATTACTCTTGCTTGTGTGCAACGTGTTAATATGCAACCTGAAAGATTGCCTTATGTGGTTGAGATTAGTACCTCTTTGACTGATAAGTATGTTACTGGCTTAGTATGTAAGGATTGTAAAATACATGTTAAGGGGCATAGTTTTCCTTCGGACCTTATCTTATTTCCTATCTGGGGGTATGATGTTATCTTGGGTATGGATTGACTTTCTAAGTATGATGCCCAGTTAAACTGTAGAACCAAGGTAGTACGGTTTCGATTGCCAGATCAGCCAGTAGTAGAGGTAGCAGGGAATCGGGGTGCTAAGACGAGTTTTGTTATCTCAGCAACTAAAGCTGTCAAGTTGGTGAGTAAGAGGTGTTCGGGTTATCTAGCTTATTTGATCAACAAGCCATCTGATAAGCTACAACTAGAGGAAGTCTCTATTATTCGGGAATATCCCAATGTATTTCCCGAGGAGTTGCCAGGGTTACCACGAGAGAGAGATGTGGAGTTTGTGATCAATCTTATTCCCGGTACTCAACCTATTTCTAAATCAGCGTACCGGATGGTACCAGCTGAGTTGAAGGAGTTGAAAACTCAGTTGCAGGAGTTATTGGAGAAGGGATTTATTCAGCAGAGTTCTTCACCTTGGGGAGCTCCTGTTTTATTTGTGAAGAAGAAGGATGGTACCTTGAGATTGTGTATTGATTACCATGGTTTGAATCAGGTGACCATTAAGAATAAATATCCTTTGCCATTGATTGATGTGTTATTTGATCAACTTCAGGGAGCCAAAGTCTACTCTAAATTTGATTTGAGGCAGAGGTATTATCAGCTTCGGATTCGTACGGAGGATGTTCCGAAGTCTGCCTTCAGGACTCGGTACGGGCATTATGAGTTGGTTGTTATACCATTTGGATTAACTAATGCACCGGCAGCATTTATTGATCTTATGCATCGGGTTTTTCAGCCGTGTTTAGACCAGTTCGTGGTAATCTTTATTGATGATATCTTGGTCTATTCTAAATCTGAATTGGAGCACGAGCAACATCTACGGCTTGTCTTACAAAAGCTGCAGGAGCATCAGTTGTTTGCCAAGTTCAGCAAATGTGAATTTTGGCTGCAACGCATATCTTTTCTTGGCCATGTGATTACACAGAGTGGTATATCTGTAGATCCCACTAAGATTGAAGTGGTGATGTCTTGGAAACGGCCAGAGAATGTTTCTGAGGTCCGTAGCTTTCTTGGCTTGGCGGGTTATTACCGTAGGTTGTAAAGGACTTCTCGAAGATTGCTGGGCTACTTTCTAAGTTGACTCAGAAACGGACTATCTTTACTTGGGATGAGAAGTGTGAGAGTGGGTTTCAGGAGTTGAAAAAGAGATTGACTTCTGCTCCAGTACTTGCTCTATCAGAGGGGACCGATAATATGCATCCAAGGAGGGCTTGGGATGTGTTCTTGTGCAGAATAGCCGAGTTATTGCCTATGCTTCCAGGAAGTTGAAGTCTTATGAGGTGAATTATCCGACTCATGATCTTGAGTTGGCAGCAGTTGTCTTCGCACTGAAGAAGTGGCGTCATTATCTATGGGGCAGTAAGTTCAAGATTTTCACTGATCATAAGAGTCTTAAGTCTTTATTCTCATAGAAGGAGTTGAATATGCGCCAGTGGAGGTGGATGGAGCTTCTTGGAGATTATAATTGTTCTATCAATTATCTGCCTGGAAAGACAAATGTTGTGGCAGACGCTCTTAGCCGTAAGGCGAGTGTTTCTTGTTTAGCTGTCAAGAAATGGGAAGTTCTTGAGGAGTTCACTTAGTGGAGACCGGAGTTGACTCAGGTTGGGGTGATGTGTTCACATCTCTGTATTCAGCCTTTATTATTGTCTCAGATCAGAGAAGCTCAGCAACTTGATGTTAAACTTCAGAAGATCAAGGATCAGATCACGGATGATCAGTCTGACTTTAAACTGCATGAGGACGGTATTCTTTGGTTTCAGAATAGGGTATGTGTTCCCGATGAACCGGGCTTGAGGCGAGGTATTCTGGAGGAAGCTCATAATTCTAAGTACACTATTCATCCCGGTGGAACCAAGATGTATCGGGATTTTAAGCAACACTATTGGTGAAATAACATGAAGAGAGAGGTTGCTCAGTTTGTATCTAGATGTTTGACTTGTCAGAGGGTGAAAGCCGAGCATCAATGACCTGTAGGGTTACTTCAGCCGTTGGCTATACCAGAGTGGAAGTGGGAGCATATTACGATGGATTTTGCAACTGGTTTGCCTAGAAGAACGAGGGGTAATGATGCAGTTTGGGTTGTCGTGGATCGTTTGACGAAGACAACTCATTTTATTTCGGTGAGGATGGGAGATGAAGTTACAAAGTTGACGGGTCTTTATTTGGATCAGATTGTTAGACTTCACGGGATTCCATCTAGTATTGTCTCAGATCGAGATCCTCGATTTACTTCTCGTTTTTGGGAGAAACTTTAGGAGACCTTGGGTACTGAGTTGAATTTCATTACCGCGTATCATCCACAGACCGACGGTCAGTCTGAGAGAACTATTTAGATTCTGGAGGATATGCTTAGGGCTTGTGTTCTGGAATTCGGGAAGAACTGCGAGAAACATCTACCACTTGCCGAGTTTGCCTATAACAATAGTTCTCAAGCTACTATTGGGATGGCACCTTTCGCAGCTCTTTACGGTCGTAAGTGCCGTTCACCTTTATATTGGGACGAGGTAAGGGAGATGAAGACTATTGATCCGACTATCATGCCAGAGCTTCTTGAGAAGATTGAGAATGTTCAGTTGATCAGACAGAGAATGCTTACGGCGCAGAGTAGATTCAAGAGTTATGTTGATAAGCGTCGCCGGGACTTGGAGTTTGCAGTCGGAGATCGGGTTTTCTTGAGATTGTCTCCTCGTAAGGGGTTTGCTCGTTATGGTAAAGGTGGTAAGCTGAGTCCGAGATTTGTTGAGCCGTTTGAGATTACCAGTAGGGTTGGTAAGTTGGCATATCGGTTGGCTTTACTAGATAATTTCTCTAATGTCCACGATGTATTTCACGTGTCTAATTTGCGGAAATATAATCCGGATCCTTCTCATATTCTTGAGCTAGAGCCGTTACAGCTTCGTGAGAATCTGACTTATGACGAGCGTCCGATTCGTATTCTTGATCAGATGGAACGAGAGTTGAGGTTGAAGAAGATTCTGATGGTTAAGGTGTTGTGGAAGCATCACGGTATCAAGGAAGCTACTTGGAAAAGACGAGATCAGATGCAGCAGCAGTACCCAGATCTGTTCAGTACATCAAGTAAGAATTTCGAGGACGAAATTTCTTTAAGGGGGGGAGAATGTGAAACTCCACTTTTCTATCTTGTCTCGTTTTGCGTGAATTGACCTGTTTATGTGCTATATGACTTAGAAGATGGTAATTTTGATATTAATACTCCTAGAACATGCTAAATGTGAATTAATGAAATTTTCATAAAAAACGGAGTCAGAAATTTTATCGTTGACTTTTAGTGAATAGTATTTTTGAAACACGTCCGGTAAAATTTCGAAACTGGTCTTTTTAACCCTTCTAGACCTAGTCCTCGGACTTTAATAGACCTGTGTTTGATGAAATCGGTTTTCAAATCGGCTTAGGAATTTATTAGGGTTTTTACACCGACTTTTGCGAAAATCGAGTTTTAAGTCGACTCGGGTAGAATTGTTTGAATGTAAAACTTCTTGTCACCTAAAAATAACCTACTTGAGCTATCTTGGGTGTTGTATAATTGTTTTGAGCAATAATGATCAAAAAAATGAATTTAAAGTCAAGAAAACACTAAAAATCAATTAGTTTCAACTTTGACTTTCATTTAAGTTGTTGACCTTTATGCATATATCACCAACACATACTAGCAAAGCATAAAAACACACCCATTTGCACACACATTGCCGTGAGGAAGGAGAGAAAAAAAAGAGAAAGAAATTTCAAGGTTTTCAAAGTAAATTTTCAAAGAAAAAGCAAGTTTTTGTCCGTAGATTTTCATGCCGAGTTGGATTCCGCTTGTTGGGTACGCATTGCACGCATATCTAGGCTTATTTCACATCAAAGGTGAGAGAAAAATTCTAGATCTCAAAACTCATCTTTTATGTTTTTACGAAGAATTGATTATTGAACCGTTAAAATGTTAATTTGATGTTAGATTATTGCTCAGTGAATGCCTAGGATCGTTTATATGTATTCTTACGCGATTTGAACTGTTGTAGCATAATTATTTATTTTCGGGTATTTAAAGTTGAGTTATTTACCATTTCTTGATTATCTTAAGTTGTATTGGTTGAAATCAATTGCCGTTGATTTCTAAAAGTTTGTTAATTACGTGGTAGCGCCGTTGTAATGCCGAATTTTCGATTGTGATGTCCGTGTGAAAGTCCAGAAATTTCAGCCATGACGCATTAGGGTTTTAGGGTTGTTGGGCATGATTTTGATGTGTTTTGGTTGGTTTCCGAGGGGGCTAATGTAGTTGATTGATTGGATGAGTGATAGAAACTGATTTGGAGTGGTTTGGACTAGTAGAATGTAAGTTATGACTATTTGAAGTTTAGGTTATCTTTCTTTAAAATGTTAAATTATGCCTTTAGTTGATTGGGTGTGGTTTGAGTGATTGAATTGTGAGTTGATGATGGGTAAACTAGGGTTTGATTGTGTGTTTAATGCATGTTCGGTTGGATGGCCTACTTTGTCATCTAACTTAGTTATTTGTTGTTAAATTGATTATTGATGTTATTATGATGATAATATGATTATTGATGATTATTGATTGATGATTGATGAACCGGGAGCTAGGCAATTCTTCTAGATTGTCCTCCTGTGAATGATTGATGTTTATTATTATTGCTGAGTCTTTGGTATGTGTGTGCCACCTCTTGGGCAGCATTGGGCAGTCGGGTTGATAACGGCATGACTACCAGAGACTACCTCTAGCTCGCATGACGGAGGTGTCATGGAGGGAGAGGTTATTGAGGTACCTCGGGTGCATGAGTTTATGTGAGTCACAAGATGGCTGTTATGATCGTGATGGTGTTTGGAGCTACACCAACTAGTGTATCCTTTATTGAATGGTCATTATAGTTTATGTTATGATAGTATTATTGATATTTATTTGTGTGTTTACTTGTTCAAAGGATCATTTCCACGGAGTATAGTGAATACTGTTAGAGATCTATCGGATCCTCACCGGGCTGATTTTATATAAGCTCACTCTCTATTATTGAATGCCTACAGGTGTTGTAGAGCAGGACTACGGGTACGTGCCTCATGAAGAGGAAAATGTGCCTTTCATGGATGAGTCTTATGTTCCGGAGTCTTATCCTTGATGTTGTATTGTTTTAATATCTTGTATATTAGTCTAGTTGACTTTTATATGCTTTGTAGTTTATAATGTATAAGATGTTGAAAATATAATGAATTAGTTGATGTTATCTTGGCAGTCTTTCTTTTGTCTATGTTTAGGTTGCTAGGTTGGTATCAATATGTTTTGTAATGTACATTAAAGTTTAAGTATTATGTTGGAACGGAGGCGTATAACTATGAATGATTGGTTGAAGGAATGATTATTGTATAATATGGTTAAGTTGTATGTTGTTATTTTATTATGGAGTTGATGTATGATGTTCTATTGAGATTGGTTTAGAGCCTCGATGTCCTATTTACTGTCGTTATACTGCCGAAATTCCGTTGCATCCTGACTGATTATAGGAGGGGTCGAGTTGGGGCGTGACAGATTCCCCATTCATTTGGAGAAAGAATTTTCTTAATATAGATTTTACTATAAGTATAAATCGGAAGAGTATTATTCTTCTTGAAATGTTCAATGTCACATGAATTTGTGACTTGCAAAATTGTTTCAAAATATACCATGGACTTGTAATAAAGCACAGGAAACATATAATTAGTCAAATATCGTTCCATAAGGTACCAAGGATCATTGATCCACTGCTTATCAGCATTTTCAAGAAGTAAAATTACTTCTTCATGATGAGACATTTTGAAGGAGTCATTAGACTCTTCCTGTTCTACTGCATGAGCATATGATGTTGATTGAGCAGTATTACTGCTTTCTTCAATAACCTTTTTGATTTTATCAAAATCAGGATGTGATGAATCAATGGTGATCCCACCAAGATTGGCCAATTTTTTCCCTGCAATGACCCTATTAGGATCAAAGCTACGTCCTCTGCCTCTTCGCCAATTAGGGTTAGAGGATCCTCCCCTAGCGGGGATCATCCTGCAAAAATTTACGAGTTAAGAAATCTGGAAGAGAATTTTTATTCCCTTTGATATAATCAATTTTGAAATCGAAAGGGGCAAGATTAGCTTGCCATCTAGCAAACACTTGCTTAGAAACATCATGTTTAAAATCTTTATCAAACATATATTTTGCTGCTTGGCAATCCGTTCTGATAAAAAATTTCTGACAATATAAATCATCTTGAAATTTTAAAACATATTTAACAATTGAAATAATCTCTTTTGCAATAGTCGCATATTTTTGTTGACTATTATTCCATTTTTCTGAATGAAAACGAACAAGATATTCTTGTTTTTTCTGAGGATGAATCTATTTTAAAATTCCTCCAAATCTTATATCTGAAGCATCAGTTTCCACAATTTTTTTCCACATGGGATTTGCAAGCATTAAACAAGGCAAATTTTTTACCTTGGATTTTTTCAACTTAACTTTCGTAGTATGAACATCTGTCCATGGTCCTGATTTCTTTTTAAGTCTATCATATAGGATAGCTGTATCTGTAGCAAGATTTTTATAGTATGGCAAAATATAATTTAAACTGCCAAGAAATCTTTGTAATTGAGTTTTATCAGTTATTTGATCAGGAAATTTAGAAGCAAATTCAATACTTCTATTAATAGGAATAATTTTCCCTGTTTCAATATTATGACCAAGAAATCTAACTTTAGTTTGGAATAACATCATTTTTGGTTTTGAAATAACAAGACCATTTTGTATGACTATTTTCTTGAATATTTCAAGATGCTTGAAATGTTGTTGAATATCTTTTGAAAAAAACTAAGATATCATCAATATAAACAACTATAAAATCACTATAAGGGACAAAAATGTCATTTATAATATTTTGAAATTCAGAAGGAGCATTTTTTAATCCAAATGACATAACATTCCATTCATAATGTTCAATCGGGACAGCAAAAGCTGTTTTATATCTGTCTTTTTCATTGATCTGTATCTGCCAATATCCAGATTTAAGATCAAATTTTGAAAATATTAATGCATTATGCAATCGATCCAAAAGATCTTTCTTATTAGGAATAGGATACCTAATACATTTCAACACTTTATTAAGCGGTTTAAAATTGATAACAAGTCTAGGATTACCTCTTTCTTGTTCTGCATGTTTATTGACATAAAAAGCGGTACAACTCCATGGGGAGTATGACTTTCTGATAAGACGCTTATCTATAAGACCAGCTATTTCTTTTTTACATAAATCAAGATAATCCTGATTCATCTGACAAGGCCTAGCCTTAGTAGGAATCATCTTTTCATTAAAATCATTTTCATAAGGTAAAGAAACAATATGCTTTTTTCTATCCCAAAAAGCATTAGGGTGATCATTACAAATATGTAAAGAGAACTCATGATTAAGATGTTTAATTTTATCCTGTAATTTAGGATTTTTCAACATGTTATCAATATTATTGATATTCATCTCGTGTTTTAAGAAATTCAAATGTGATTCCTTAGCTTTCATTAGATTAGCTATCTGACCTAAAATTTTTTCTCTAGGTTCAGTAATAAAACGAAATATCACAGGTTCTTTATTATAAGTTCCTGTTATTCCATGATTATTTATACCTAATATTGGCATAATCTCATTTATAAAAGGAGTTCCTAGAATTATAGGACATGTCATGTTTTCAAATAAAAGAAAACTAGTAGATATGCAAACTTTTTCATAGCATATGAATACTTGAGGTAATTAATATTTAACCTTTAATTTTTCTCCTGATGCAGAAGAAATGGAATGAGCAGTTTTCTCAAAGTATTGAGTTGGAATTAATCCTTCATGGATATAATTAAGATCAGCACCAGAGTCAATTAAGGCAATCATATTTTTAATCATGTGATTTGGTTGAATAATTAAATTAATTCTAACCAACCATTTTTGCGTAGTAATAACCTTCAGGATATTAAGAAGATTTAAATCGACCATAGCATCTGGTAAAGTATTAGAAGAACTAGGTTCTTGGTGTACAAACATATCAATTTGTTCTTTAATTAATTGATTTTCTTGTCTAAGATCATTGATCTAACTTTGAAGTTTATTAACTTCCTGTTTTAATTCATGATGATTTGATAGGAGTATTTTTTTCCTTTTTATCACTTAATTGACTAATAACATCTTTAATATTATAACCCTGTTTTGAACTGAAAACCTTATCAATGGGTTTTTCAATAGAATTTTTTTTTGGAATAATGTTCCAAAATTTTTGATTTGAAAGAATCATCTTTAATATCTTCTAATAATTTCAAGATATCTAACCACTTATCAGCAGTAATCATATTGACTCTTAAATCGTCAAATTGAGATAATATCTTATAATATTCATCATCAAGATTATTGACTTTACAAGCACATGGAGGATAATCGTCCTTAGAAGAAACGTTATTAACTTCATCAAAAGAAGATTCTTCTATATCCAAGCTATTCTTCTATATCCAAGCTATCTGAGCTAGAACTAGACAAATTATCTATATCAACAGATAATTTTGCCAATTGTTCTTTAAGGTGATCATCAAGATTCAAAGCATTGATCTTTTTTCGGAATTTCCGACACCTATTAGCATAATGACCTTTCTTACCACATCTATAACATGTAGGAATAGGCTTAGCTTTAGGAGTATAACCCTTTTTTCTGTTTTATCTCTCTCCTCTTTTTGGCTTTATACTTATATTTAAGAGAAGTATAATATTTCTTAGGCTTTTTAGGCCTTCTTGACTTATTAAGTCTACTAGTAGATGGAATTTCAATAGCAAATTGTTCAAAGAATTGACCTAAAGTCTGTGTATCAGTCAGGCCTTGTTTCTTGATTTGATAATTTAATTTTATCTGATTGCAAAGATCTAATTCTTCTTTGACACATACACCTATTAACTCACCATAAGTGTACATATTGTAAACAATATTATTGTTTGTATCTTTAATTAATACTTTCCTTATTTTTTCTGCGAATGATGCAGGTAAGCCATCAACAAATTTTGCTTTCCATTGATTATCATTGGCTTCAGGTAGTTCGAAGACTCTAGTGAGAAAGACATCTTTATACCATCTAAAAGATGTAAGAGTAGGATAACGTAAATTACGTAATAATGTCCTAGTTCTATCATAACTAGTAGTAAATTGACTACAAAAATGTTCAAGAATAGTAGCACACTTTGTGTAAACAACATTAGATACTTCAACACCATGTTTACTCTAAGTAACCTCAAAGAGGATCCATGGCTCTGATACCACAAGAAGGCCCAGGCATGGGGATACAGTGTTAATGGATTTTTGGACTGAGTACTCTGGCTAGTCGGTCAACCGAGTCAACATAAAACAACCCACACAAAACATGACAAAGGGCCAAGGTACGACTATGGCGACAAAGTGACAACCTTGAGCATCGTCTTACCACAACATCAATGTTCTACACACAACTGTGTCTACCTCATAATATAAAGTGACATGTCTAGAGATCCATGGTGGTTACAGACAGTTTAGCAATCATGTAATGCCCCGATCCCTCACGAGACCGGAGGCTCTAAAAACCAAGCTATTCTCAACCCAATTCCAACCCGGTCTCAAAATTTTAGGGGAAAACAGACAAAGTCTCCCCTATACCGTAGACATTCTAGAAACCTGTAAGCATTCAAATAAAACCACGAAGCAAAAGGAACAACATTTTTAATTGAAATCCCAACTTTAAGGCCATCCGAGCCTTAAGCAACACAAGACAATATAATTACATATAAGCTTGCAACAATAGACTTAAAATCTTTGTCTTCATTCGTTTATCATACCATTCTATGTTAGCAATTAAACATTCTTAGAAATTAAAGCCAACCACACATCCGTTTATTCACACCCAAACATGCAACGTAGCTAGAAGCAGAACCATAAGTTATTACATGTCATAATTCCATAACACTTACTACATCCACTTAGATTTCAAACTTGCAACTACTCAAATATATATATACATAAGCCCTTAGGCTGCCAAATAGAACAGAAAGTAGAACAAGAAGGTCTTCCACAGTTTAGCAGGCAATCACTCAAATCTCAAGTAATAGCACACAGCAATCAGGTCAACTCCTCCAACTGCACCACCTGAAACATGTTTAGCGAGGTATGAACAATCATAATTGCCCAGTGAGGGATAAGGTCTACTGGGGACATGCAATGCAGCAGTTAGTACAAATAAAGCATTTTACAACCAAAGAACAATTGAAACAACAAGTTACCACACATTAAAAAGGATACGATACACTTTGACTTCTGTAACATCCTGGCTAAGCGAATACCCCGAAGGGCAGAGGCACACTAGCGATGCCACGAACTGAAATCCTAATGTGATAATGACACTGATATTGATGAGCCGGCATCCCCTTATAACTCCAAAATGGGTGTACTCCGGATGTACCTCGAAATCCTACGACCTAACTCTCCCTAGGCGGCATCCCAAGCGAGAGAGGGACTGGGCAACCATGATAGCCGAGGTAGACCGGCAAGCCCGATGCAGCCCGATTTCCACGACACTACCATGCCCAAATGGTTGCGCAACCACGATGCAATGCACTCAAAATGATAACAATAGAATAAATCAATAAACACATGATTGAGGGACTGTAACGCCCCGCTAAGCGAATACCACGAAGGGCAGAGGCACACGAGCACGTCACATCATGCAGGTATTGTCCGCTTTGGTTACACCCCGCACTTAACGTACGAGTGTGCCCTCACGGTTTTGCCTTTCCAGCCAGCTAAGCGAATACCACGAAGGGCAGAGGCACACTGCACTGGAAGACGCCTGCACGAATATACGAGATAACACTATATATTCAATGATCCCAGCTCGTAATCAACTGATGTGGGATATTACAGGGATAACAAAGTAGGTTGCCCTCACACACAATATATAGACAATAAGTGCACATAATCTAAGTACAAGTAAATAAACTATTATGCACATAAAGATGAAGTCTCCCTCACCTTTACCAAACCTGTAAGAGTATAGTGTAGGTCTACTCCAACCTCTTTGAATCCACTCAAATGTGCAACCCTTAGTTATTCATATAAGTATAACACTTAGTCACTAAACTAGCATAACACTTTATTAATTGAATATACCAATTTCATTCAAATATTCAGAGCCCAGTTTAACACCTTTTAATGCACAAGAACACAAGGTAACTAGGAAATAGTACTAGCAAACATTCATTCAAGGACAATATTACATTAATTAGTTCCTTATTCAATCAAAGTAATACGCCTTACTTTGCTTGGCATATATGACTTATAAGTAATCCTTAACGACTAATCATTGACATGTAAGAAACCCAACCTCCTTAATTCAATGGATGACAATTAGTTACATACATTTACAAGACATTCAATACTTAACAGTAGTTCAAATGCTTGCATATAAGTACCATACTAACACATAAATCGTGCAATTCTCACTCCAATTGTACCAAAATCTTATAGATACTTTATGACACCTTAAATGCACCATATACACTATCTAGCATACTTATGACTATCCAACACCTTCAAATACACCCAGCCAAAAAAACCCGCACAAGGCCCCTTTTTGTTCATATTCAAGATTTCCCAATTCTAACCATGTTTTAGCTAGTTTAACCTCATGTTTAACTTCAATATCATTCATGGCACCTACTACAAGCATTTAAACTAGATTCAGTACTCATGGAACACCATAGCTTCAAAAACACCTTAACATCACAAAAGCCTTTAACTAAATCAACTAGTTAGTTATCTTTTAACTTGTCCAATTGTAGCCTAAAGCTTACTAGATATCAAAGGCCATTAAAAGACTACGAAACATCAACTTCTAAGCTTAGCTAACAACCAAAATCTCAAAATCTCCAATCAACAACAAAGGGGCTGAATTATCACATGTACTTTTACTTGGATTTCTTGTTCAATTCGTGGTTTATAATTCATATGAAGCCTATTTCTACCACAAAACACTTCATTCAAGCATAAACTCAAACACTTGTTCTTCAATTATACCTAAAGCTACCATACTTTAATTCATTAAGAAACTAACCAATGCAATTAAATACTTTAATAACCAACTACAAGTTAAATACTAGCTATAAAACCTTAACTCGAAATTTAAGAGGGAGCAATCTAATAATGAACCAAATTATCCAATCACATAGACATGTTCTATACACATATTTGAGAGTAAAATAAGAATAGATAAGCATATATGGTACATTATTTAACCTCAAGAAGCAATAAGAGCACAAAACAAATAAATTTAACAGTTTCAAAATCTCAGCAGTAGCTCAAATTTGGCTGCACGTTTACCTAAGAAAATGACCTCCTATGAAATTGATTTTTACATGTATGGAAAGATCTACGAAAGTAGATAACTCTAGAATCAAAGAGAACTCAATTCCGAGTTAAATTCATCAAGATATGACTAAAACAACTCAAGTGCGCAAAGCTGTTCAGATTGGTCACGAATTCTGTCAGGTTTCAGTTTTTATTTTCTTAGAGGCACTAGATGGAGGAATTGGCCAACTCGACCTAAATAGAACTTGTTCCAAACTGGTCTATCTAGGTCTGTAAAATTTTCATAATTTTCCAAGTAGTTTAATTAGGTCAAAAATTCCACGAAATTCAGGCAAGTAAAACTGTCCAGTTCCAGTCAACTACAAAACTACACAGATTTCAGCAATTACAAGCAAACAAACGATTTTTCTTCACAATTTGTCCAACATGAAAGTTGTACCTCTCCAAGTATATATTAATATGTGAGTTTTTCAGATTTTTCCCAAAATAATTAATTGCTCAAACAATTCACAAACTACAGCAGCTATAACAAAATCCTGCAAACATATACATGAATTAAATTTGTCTAATACAACAATTTCTTACTCAAAAACACATATATATGCAATGTCAGTTTTGAAATAAGTTTTTAAAAAGATTCCCCTTACCTTATACACACTAGGAACGTGAGCTAATGCACGAAAATGTGAGAAAATCAGCTCGGGGTTGTTTATTTCTTCTTCTTCTCCTCTTTTTTCTTTTGAACGATTGGTGTGTGTTGTGTGTGATCTGATGTGTGTGTGTGTTGCAGTATTTTATGTGTGTGTGGGTTGTGTTATGTGTGTTTTATGCTAGGTAGAAATATCTAGGTGGCTCCAAAGACCAAATTGCCCCCTTAACTAAGTGTATATTTCTAGTTTGCCACCTTATAATATTTAGACTAATCTAGTTAGCTATTGTAGTGTAGTGTAATTGATTTATTGCCTACGATACTTAGAATATATAAAAAAATGCACGTGAATGTACACTAAATGAAACAAATGCACATTTTCCAAGAAATATAAAAAGTAATGTTAATAATTATATGCAAATAATTAAGGTAACATGTAAATGTACGCAAATGATTAAAATAAACATATTAATATATGCAAGTAAATAAAATAACTATATGCTCAGGGTCGCGATATTACAAATCAGCCTGCCATATTAGGCGGCAATGAAGAAAGAAAATAAAATAAACAAAGCTGAAAAATTAAGGAGAATATACCTGAAGAAAGAAGTTTTCTTCGATTTATTGTAAAAATGTACAAATGTTTACAAAATATGAAAGAAAAGTCTTAAGCTGCTATCTCTCGAGCTCTGTCTCATGAAATCCTAAAGCCCTGAATTTATACAATTGGGCGGAACTCAAAACAAAATTTAAAACAACTCAAACCAGATTTGAAAACTTTGAAATCTGGGTTCCCTATACATCACGTGTCTATAAGACAAAAACTTTAGAAAAAGTAAATAGGAATCATCCTAAAAGCAGCAACAGTGACATTCCATCGACTGTCGGTAGCAGACAGCTTTAATAAAAAGCAAAATTTGCTTTCCACAAAGTTCGGCTTTTCTTTTTGTATAATTGTAAAAAGGCATAATTGATGTCTTCAGACAACTTTTGCTTTTTCTTTTTCTTTTGCTTTTTTGATTAATTCATCCTTCAAGCTGTCGAACAAATCTTCTGCCAGCACATCTTGAGGGGATGGAATATCCTCATTGGGATCTTGTGATTCACCTGCTAAGACTCCATAGGCATTGGAGGATCTCATCGAGGTGTCTTCTGATGTCGAGTCAGTATCAACTGCACTTTTAAAATGTCTGAGGAAATCTTCCATGACTTCATCAAGATATGAGGCCATCACCTCTTCATGACTGCTAATTTGTTTCCTCATTTGGATTTTACGCAAGATGTGGGAAAAATGAGATTCCTTTTCTTGAGTCTTCTTTTTATTTTCTTCCATCTGTTCCTGATAGATTGCTATCGTCTGAGAGATTTCATTGATTGTTGATTGACCATAAGGTTTCTTTGTTTCTGGATCAATTTTCAACAGTTTTTGCCAAAATTTTGAAAGAAATTTTCTTTTTCAACAAAATATTTTTTCTTTGTTTTTCTCCGCGATAGGGATCCATTTCCATATCCATGGGAGACAAAATTCCATAAAGAAGAATAAAGAGCTTGATCCTTCAATATAAAGATCAGAATCATTTCCAATATGGGGACAAATTGCCTACCATTCAGTAAAAAGTCCTTTACAAGGATCAAGGAGAATGGTGACCGGGAGTCCAAAACTTTTCCACCATTGGTGAATCCATGTAGGAAACCTACGGTTTTGAAATATTTCGGGATTGAATTTAATAAACCAAGAATGTTTATGCTGAGGGTTTTCATATAAGAAAACTTTGAAAAATGCTTCCACATAATCCCAATAATTGAAATGATAAGTATTTTTGTCAAGAATAAATTGCCTTTCATTTAAGGTACAGATTCCCCATTCATTTGGAGAAAGAATTTTCTTAATGTAGATTTTACTATAAGTATAAATCGGAAGAGTATTATTCTTCTTGAAATGTTCAATGTCACATGAATTTGTGACTTGCAAAATTGATTCAAAATATACCCTGGACTTGTAATAATGCACAAGAAACATATAATTAGTCAAATATCATTCCATAAGGTACCAAGGATCATTGATCCACTACTTATGAGCGTTTTCAAGAAGTAAAATTACTTCATCATGATGAGACATTTCTAAGGAGTCATCAAACTCTTCCTGTTCTACTGCATGAGCATATGATGTTGATTGAGCAGTATTACTGCTTTCTTCGATAACCTTTTTGATTTTATCAAAATCAGGATGTGATGGATCAATGGTGATCCCACCAAGATTGACCAATTTTTCCCTACAATGACCCTATTAGGATCAAAGCTAAGTCATCTGCCTCTTCCCCTATTAGGATTAGAGGATCCTCCCCTAGCGGGGATCATCCTGCAAAAATTCACGAGTTAAGAAATCAGGAAGAGAATTTTTATTCCCTTTGATATAATCAATTTTGAAATCGAAAGGGGAAAGATTAGCTTGCCATCTAGCAAACATTTGCTTAGAAACATCATGTTTAAAATCTTTATCAAACATTTATTGTGATACCCCGAACCTGGCATGTATTCAATAGCATTTAAAGTTCATTTAAATTGCATTTTATTGACCTTTCACCTTCTTTGACCAAACTAGTTGACTTTTCATCTACATTGACCAACTAGGACAAGGTGGGAATTTTTGAAATGTTTAATAAAGGGCAAACTTGGGATTAGAAATAAAAAAATGCAATGTTAAGTTAGTCAAATTTTGGGTCAACTTTGGAAATAAATCTGAACCAATTGGGGAAGATTTAGGTAGCAAATTATATATGGTTGGAAAGCTCTATGAGTCTAGTTTCTGAGGCTTCAAACCGTTCGTGAATTGGAGTTTTCTTGAAGAAGTTATGGCCGTTTTCGTAAGGTCGCGCATAGCTGTTTTGGTTTAGCGGGTTGACCGAAGCTTTGGCCATTTGACTTCAACTTGTCATCTTATATATGCATAATACATTAAAAAAAAGCAAAAATATGGAAAAAAAAGAAAGGGCCAAAACCGTAGGAGAAAAAGAAAAAAAAAAGATTTCAACATCAAAACTTCAAATCTTAGCGAGAGCTTGCACGGGGTTGTTTCCGAGGCTTCCAACGTGGTTTTCCTATCATCTAGTAGCGTCTAAGGTGAGTGTTTCATCGTTATTTGCGCATTTTAAATTATTATGCCTAAACTTTAATTTTTAAGAATTATGCGTAGATCGTTATTTTATCTGTTTTGATGCTTAAAGAATGTTCCTTGACAATTGTAGAACACATATTTGTAGACTTTTAGCATTTTCTACGGTTGAAAATAGCAATTGAAATTTTAAATGCTAATGGAATAGTAAAATGTGAATAGTAAACCCTCGTTACGTTAAAGTTGCTTCGTTTTGCGTTCTGTTGATGTAGGAAGGTGCTAGATATTCTAGAATGCCTAAATGTATGGTTTAATCGGATTGTGTAATGGAAAAACGGAGAAAAATGGCTTGGTACATGTTGGGGTCATTTCGGTCGAGTTTGGAAATTTTTCGATTTGCGTGAAGGCATTGTCGAGGTACGTCATGGAAGCATTTTTGGTGCAGTTGTGACATTGGTTGGGTGATCGGTTGAGGTAGCTGTAGTTCAAACGAGCAAAGGGAGAAATCGGGGCTTTGCGGGAATTCTAGGGTAAAGTAGGGTTTCGTGGTCTTTAGACGTGTCTTATGGTGACCTAGGAGGATTGGTGGAGTCGGTTTCCAAAACTCGTGGCTCGTTTGAAAGTAGTAGCGTTTTGAAAGTTGGGGTCGTTTTGTGTTTTTGTTGGTTTTCATAGTGTTATGCTTGTAGAATGCTTATTATTGCATGTTATGCTTGTTAAAGTTGGTTATGATTGAATTGTATATCAATTGCTGATAATGCTTGTTAGTGTTGTTCTTGTTACTTTATTGATTGTAAATGCTTATTGTATCGCATGTTGTTACTAACCTGCAACTTCAGTGCCTTGCTCGATTATCGTTATATTCCTCGTATTGCATTGCATTGTGTCAGTCGCGTGAGTGATGGGCCTCTCTGGGTAGTCTCGGGCTGCCAGGGTTGGTTGCTCTAGCTCCGTGTCCTATTCCCGTTCTCGCTTGGGTTGCCGTCTAAGGAGTTTTGGGTCGTAGAATTGACAGAGTATGTCTGGAGTACTCTAAACGGAAGTTATAAGGTGGGTGAGCCGGCGCGTCATCGTTAAAGTCATCGAAATCATGATCGGTACATTACTCGTTTGAGTGAACCATAGCCTTCAGAGTGTGGTATAGCTTTGAATGGTTGTGTTAATGCTTTTATTAATTGTTTATTGTATTGATTGTTTATATTGAATGCTTACTTGTCAGTTATATTGCTTGTCTGCCCTATTTGCATTGCACGACTTTCTTTCTCTCCACCTCGATATATGTCTCGCCCTCACTGAGTATACGTGTTGAGTATACTCACTCTTCACCACCATATTTCAGGAAATGCCATGTTAGCTGGAAAGTTCGTGGTTACGTGAAAGATCATGCTTGAAGAGTTGTCTTGCGTGCTATGTGGCTTGAGTTGTCAAAGATGCAAAGATGTATGTTTCATGTGTTTTATGTATTCAATGTTAAAAGGAATGTAATATAAGTTTTACTAGATTATTGAAGTGGTATGATAAGCTAGTTTATGTATTCAGATAGTATAGTTTAACTTCAATGCATGTTTGTAATGTCCAAAGGAAAAGAGTTAGAATGGTATGATAGTCTATTTTATGCAATAGGTTAGTATGGTTTAATTGTCAAGCTTGAATGTACTTGTCAAAGATGAGAAGAGATAGGTTAGCTTTTAAACTAGAAATGTATATATACTTGTTGTGTTTATTTGTTGAGAAACAAGGCTCAGATGGCCTTGAGGTGTTTGTATGGTTGGACACGGTGCTGGTCCACTTATATGCTATTACAGGTTTTGCATTTTGCCTAGAAACAGGGGAGACTCCGTCCATCTTTCCCTAAAATTTTATGCCCGGGTTTGGAATTGGGTTGCGATTAGATTGATTGATAGAACTCCCGATCTCGAGAGGGATCGGGATGTCACATATATTTTGCTGCTTGACAATCCGTTCTGATAAAAAATTTCTGACAATATAAATCATCTTGAAATTTTAAAACACATTTAACAATCGAAAGAATCTCTTTTGCAATAGTCACATATTTTTGTTGACTATTATTCCATTTTCCTGAATGAAAACGAACAAGATATTCTTGTTTTTTCTGAGGAGGAATCTGTTTTAAAATTCCTCCAAATCCTATATCTGAAGCATTAGTTTGCACAATTTTTTCCCACATGGGATTTGTAAGCATTAAACAAGGCAAATTTTTTACCTTGGATTTTATCAACTTAACTTTCGTAGTATGAACATCTGTCCATGCTCCTGGGTTCTTTTTAAATCTATCATATAGGATAGCTGTATCTGTAGCAAAAATTTTATAGTATGGCAAAATATAATTTAAACTGCCAAGAAATCTTTGTAACTGAGTGTTATCAGTTATTTGATCAGGAAATTTAGAAGCAAATTCAATACTTCTATTAATAGGAATAATATTTCCTTTTTCAATATTATGACCAAGAAATCTAACTTTAGTTTGGAATAACATCATTTTTGGTTTTGAAATAACAAGACCATTTTGTATGACTATTTTCTTGAATACTTCAAGATGCTTGAAATGTTGTTGAATATCTTTAGAAAAAACTAAGATATCATCAATATAAACAATTATAAAATCACTATAAGGGATGAAAATGTCATTCATAATATTTTGAAATTCAGAAGGAGCATTTTTTAATCCAAATGACATAACATTCCATTCATAATGTCCAATCGGGATAGCAAAAGCAGTTTTATATATGTCTTTTTCATTGATCTGTATCTGCCAATGTCCAGATTTAAGATCAAAATTTGAAAATATTAATGCATTATGCAATCGATCCAAAAGATCTTTCTTATTAGGAATAGGATACCTAATCCATTTCAACACTTTATTAAGCGGTTTATAATTGATAACAAGTCTGCGACTATGGCGACAAAGTGACAGCCGTGAGCATCGTCTTACCACAACATCAATGTTTTACCTACAACTATGTCTACCTCATAATATAGAGTGACATGTCTAGAGATCCATGGTGGTTACAGATAGTTTAGCAAACAGCCTGCCATATTAGGCAGAAATGAGGAAAGAAAATAAAACAAACAAAGCAGAAAAATTAAGGAGAATATACCTGAACAAAGAAGTTTTCTTTGATTGATTGTAAAAATGTACAAATGTTTACAAAATATGAAAGAAAAGTCTTAAGCAGCTCTCTCTCGAGCTCTGTCTTATGAAGTCCTAAAGCCCAGAATTTATACAACTGGGCGGAACTCAAAACAAAATTTAAAACAACTCAGACCGGATTTGAAAACTTTGAAATCCAGGGTCCCTATACATCACGGGTCTATAAGACAAAAACTTTATAAAAAGTAAATAGGAATCATCCTAAAAGCAGCAACAGTGACATTCTACCGATTGTCGGCAGCAGACAGCTTTAACAAAAAGAAAAATTTGCTTTTCTGCAAAGTTCGGCTTTTCTTTTTGCATAATAGTTTGAAGGCATAATTGATGTCATCAGATAGCTTTTGCTTTTCCTTTTTCTTTTGCTTTTTTGATTAATTTATCCTTCAATCTGTCAAACAAATCTTCTGCCAGCACATCTTGAGAGGATGGAATATCCTCATTGGGATCTTGTGATTCACCTGCTAAGACTCCATAGGCATTGGAGGACCTCACCGAGGTGTCTTCTGATGTCGAGTCAGTATCAACTGCACTTTTAAAATTTATGAGGAAATCTTCCTTGACCTCATCAAGATATGAGGCCATCACTTCTTCATGACTGCAAATTTGTTTCGTCATTTGGATTTTACGCAAGATGTGAGAAAAAAAAGATTCCTTATTTTGAGTCTTCTTTTTATTTTCTTCCATCTGTTCCTGATAGATTGCTATTGTCTGAGAGATTTCATTGATTGTTGATTGACCAGAAGGTTTCTTTGTTTCTGGATCAATTTTCAAGAGTTTTTGCCAAAATTTTAAAAGAAATTTTATTTTTAAACAAAACATTTTTTCTTTGTTTTTCTCCGCAATAGGGATCCATTTCCATATCAATGGGAGACCAAATTCCATAAAGAAGAATAAAGAGCTTGATCCTTCAATATAAATATCAGGATCATTTCCAATATAGGGACAAATTGCCAACCATTCAGCAAAAAGTCCTTTATAAGGATCAGGGAGAATTTTGACCGGGGGTCCAAAACTTTTCCACCATTGGTGAATCCATGTAGGAAACCTGAGGTTTTGAAATATTTTGGGATTGAATTTAATAAACCAAGAATGTTTATGCTGAGGGTTTTCATATAAAACTTTGGAAAATTTCACATAATCCCAATAATTGAAATGATAAGTATTTTTATCAAGAATAAATTGCCTTCATTTAAGGTACTGATTCCCCATTCATTTGGAGAAAGAATTTTCATTATATAGATTTTACTATAAGTATAAATCGGAAGAGTATTATTCTTCTTGAAATGTTCAATGTCACATAAATTATTGACTTGCAAAATTGATTCAAAATATACCTGGACTTGTAATAAAGCACATGAAACATATAATTAGTCAAATATTGTTCCATAAGGTACCAAGGATCATTGATCCACTAATTATCAGCATTTTCAAGAAGTAAAATTACATCATCATGATGAGACATTTCGAAGGAGTCATCAGACTCTTCCTGTTCTACTGCATGAGCATATGATGTTGATTGAGCAGTATTACTGCTTTCTTCGATAACCTTTTTGATTTTATCAAAATCAGGATGTGATGGACCAATGGTGATCCCACCAAGATTGACCAATTTTTTTTCCTGCAATGACCCTATTAGGATCAAAGCTACATCCTCTGCCTCTTTCCCTATTAGGGTTAGAGGATCTTCCCCTAGCGGGGATCATCCTGCAAAAATTCACAAGTTAAGAAATTAGGAAGAGAATTTTTATTCCCTTTGATATAATCAATTTTGAAATCGAAAGGGGCAAGATTAGCTTGCCATCTAGCAAACATTTGCTTGGAAACATCATGTTTTAAATCTTTATCAAACATATATTTTGCTGCTTGACAATATGTTCTGATCAAAAATTTCTGACAATATAAATCATCTTGAAATTTTAAAACACATTTAACAATCGAAAGAATCTCTTTTGCAATAGTCGCATATTTTTGTTGACTATTATTCCATTTTCCTGAATGAAAACGAACAAGATATTCTTGTTTTTTCTAAGGATGATTCTGTTTTAAAATTCCTACAACTCCTATATCTAAAGCATCAGTTTCCACAATTTTTTCCACATGGGATTTGTAAGCATTAAACAAGGCAAATTTTTTACCTTGGATTTTTTCAACTTAACTTTCGTAGTATGAACATCTACCCATGGTCCTGCGTTCTTTTTAAGTCTATCTTATAGGATAACTTTATCTGTAGCAAGATTTTTATAGTATGGCAAAATATAATTTAAACTGCCAAGAAATTTTTGTAACTGAGTTTTATCAGTTATTTGATCAGAAAATTTAGAAGCAAATTCAATACTTCTATTAATAGGAATAATCTTTCATTTTTCAATATTATGACCAAGAAATCTAACTTTAGTTAGGAATAACATCATTTTTGGTTTTGAAATAACAAGACCATTTTGTATGACTATTTTTTCGAATATTTCAAGATGCTAGAAATGTTGTTGAATATCTTTAGAAAAAACTAAGATATCATCAATATAAATAATTATAAAATCACTATAGGGGATAAAAATATCATTCATAATATTTTGAAATTCAGAAGGAGCATTTTTTAATCCAAATGACATAACATTCCATTCATAATGTCCAATTGGGACAACAAAAATAGTTTTATATCTGTCTTTTTCATTGATCTGTATCTACCAATATCCAGATTTAAGATCAAATTTTGAAAATATTAATGCATTATGCAATCGATTCAAAAGATCTTTCTTATTAGGAATAGGATACCTAATCCATTTCAACACTTTATTAAGCAGTTTATAATTGATAACAAGTCTAGGATTACCTCTTTCTTGTTCTGCATGTTTATTGACATAAAAAGCGGTACAACTCCATGGGAAGTATGACTTTCTGATAAGACTCTTATCTATAAGACTAGCTATTTCTTTTTTACATAAATCAAGATATTCCTGATTCATCTGACAGGGCCAAGCCTTAGTAGGAATCATCTTTTCATTAAAATCATTTTCATATGGTAAAGAAACAATATGCTTTTTTCTATCCCAAAAAGCATTAGGCTGATCATTACAAATATGTAAAGAGAACTCATGATTAAGATGTTTAATTTTATCCTGTAATTTAGGATTTTTCAACATATTATCAATATTATTGATATTCATCTCGTGTTTTAAGAAATTCAAATGTGATTCCTTAGCTTTCATTAGATTAGCTATCTGTCCTAAAATTTTCTCTCTAGGTTCAGTAATAAAACGAAATATCACAGGTTCTTTATTATAAGTTCCTATTATTCCATGATTATCTATACCTAATATTGGCATAATCTCATTTATAAAAAGAGTTCCTAGAATTATTGGACATGTCATGTTTTCAAATAAAAGAAAACTAGTAGATATGCAAACTTTTTCATAGCATATGAATGCTTGAGGTAATTTATATTTAGACCTTAATTTTTCTCCTGATGCAGAAGAAATAGAATGAGTAGTTTTTTCAAAGTATTGAGTCGGAATTAATTATTCTTGGATACAATTAAGATCAGCACCATAGTCAATTAAGGCAATCATATTTTTAATCATGTGATTTGGTTGAATAAGTAAATTAATTCTAACCAACCATTTTTGCGTAGTAATAACCTTCAGGATATTAAGAAGATTTAAATTGACCATAGCATCTGGTAAGTATTAGAAGAACTAGGTTCCTGATGTACAAACATATCAATTTATTCTTTAATTAATTGATTTTCTTGTCTAAGATCATTGATCTGACTTTGAAGTTTATTAACTTCCTGTTTTAATTCATGATGAGTGATATGAGTATTTTTTCCTTTTTATCACTTAATTGACTAATAACATCTTTAATATTATAACCCTGTTTTGAACTGAAAACCTTATCAATAGGTTCTTCAATAGAATTTTCTTTGTAATAATGTTCCAAAATCTTTGATTTTAAAGAATCATCTTTAATATGTTCTAATAATTTCAAAACATCTAACCACTTATCAGCTGTAATCATATTGACTCTTAAATCATCAAATTGAGATAATATCTTATAATATTCATCATCAAGATTATTGACTTTACAAGCACATGGAGGAGAATCCTCCTTAGAAGAAACATTATTAACTTCGTCAATCAGTTCTTATGGAAGATGATATATTGCGTCATGATTCTACGCATAATTATTTGCATATAGAACTTATTCAAATTGCTTTTAAGCCTCTGACATTAGGAGGATTAAATGAAAGTTTTATTGCAGTTCTTAGAGATTCTAGGAACTTAGATTGGAGACAATATTTGATAGGAATAACCCAGTCCAGTCTGGCTTATGGACTAGTTTATTTTAATGTTCGTCCAAATTTACAACTTTCTTTATCTGATAGGAATATACGTGAAGCTGTTACTTTATATGTTAAAACCAATGGGTATAATTATATGCCTCACTCAGAAACTTTGAGTATATGTTATATAATTTATTACAAGGTTCTTCATACTTTGAACCCTAACTGTAGATTGCAAGATGAAACTGGTTGTACAGTTTTGATTGAGACTAGTTTGTCTAGATCCGATATTACTACTTGTAGAATGGTAAAATGGGAAGAAATAGACTTTCCTGAAAATTGGAAACTTGAAAAGGTTACTGCTAGTCAACCTAAAACTCAATCTGATTTATCTGAAGTTGTTCAGACTTCTGAAGGTGATGTCTTCTTAAGATTTAAACAAGAACCTACAATTACTAGGTCTTTTTTATCGAATCATTCTTATATTTCCCCTATTGTAGAGTTTCCTCAATCTTCAAGGTCTTCTACTTCTTATATTTGAGAAGATCTTAATAAAGATATAGACAAATATAAACCTCCGTCAGAAGAAGGTGAAATTACACAACCTGAAAAAATTGATGGAATAACGATTTCTAAAAATCAAATTCCTCATGGAATTGTTAGGGAGAAAATTACCCCATCTGAAATGAGTTTTCATATATGATGACAACCAAACTCACTTTCAGCCCAGGCAGTTGAGAAAAAACTTATGTTAATAATGAATTTTTGAATGCTCACTGGCAACCTTTAGAGACTGAATTTCTTCAAATTTTGATACTAGCCATTGGCAAAGTATTAAAAATCAATATTATGATTTTATGAGAGAAAAACAAAATATTTATAAATTTGTTCCTTGGTTTATAGACCATTATGTTTTTTTAGCTATAAATACAATTGAAAGAGAATGGAATGATGTCCAAGGGCAAAAGGAAAAATATGTTCTCTCCTACTAAACCATTAATTATTGGAAAAGACGAATTGCACATAGAATCGAAAGCTTTTCTTAAGTTATTTGAAGATGGTAATGACACAGTTATGATAAAGCAGATTAATGCTTTAGCTAAGCAAGGAAATTATACTAACTGTACTTTACAAATTGTAGGAGAACAGTTATTAATTTTAAATAAGAAAATTGATCAAATTCTTGATAAAGTTAAGGCACAATCTGAATTGCAGACTGCTCATCCTCAAATTTCTCATTTAAAGGGAAAAACTATTGAAGGAGAATCTTCTCGCGCTCAAATTGTAAAAATAGGTTTTCAGCCTGCTCCTAAAATTGAAGGATTTAAGCGAGATCCTGAGTCAAAAATTGACAACTTGATTAATAAAAATTTAGTTCATTTACATATTGGATTATTGTCCGATCTAGGATCTGATAGATCTACACAGATTAATTCTGATAGTTCTCAGTCAGAAGATGAACTAATTTCTCAAAATGTTGAATCAATAATGAATATTTCAGAGAAAGTTAATAAAATTGAAAAAGGATATTCTAGTAAATTTGCTAGTAAACCTAAGAATAATAGGTACTATTATCCACGCCCTACTCCTCAAGATATTTTATATGAGGAAGATACTTCTAATTTTAGTAAAAATGTTAGTTTTGATCATCGTACAATCTATGAATGGAATATTGATGGAATGACTGACAGACAAATTAAAAGAGTTGTTAAACGCATGCTCATGTATGCTCAAATTTGTAAACAAGTTGGTAATCAAGAACCAGTAATATGTGATGCTATATTATTTGGATTTTCTGGTCAATTAAAAGGCTGGTTTGATAATTGTGTTACAATGGAAATGAGACAAGAAATTGCTCAAGCCACCAGTGTGACGCCCGAGAACTTCACCGTACATTTATTTACTGTTGCATCTACTATTTGCGCATTTTCACTATGCATTGCTTGTTGCTTATATGGTTACTGTTCATCACGCTTTTCAACCACTTAATTACTCTAAATTAGCATTTTTCTTAAATCATATTATTTGTTTTAGGAATGAGAAAAATGTGCATTTGAGCTAAAAGAGATAGGAGCATTCGTTTAGAAAATGATTTGTTGAAACTAATAAATAGTGTTACGTAACTAAACTAGGTGTTTTAATTAGCTAACATTAATTGTACAATTAGGACTTTTTTCTAGCTAGCTAAACTCCTTTTAATAGTCAATAGGTGCATCCAAACATAACCCCAACTTAATATATACTCACATAACACTTTATAACTCATAAAAACACAAAAAAAGAGTTCAAAAACTGGAATCACTGTAGCAAATCCAAACAGCTTTATGCAGCCAAGGAGGAGAGTTTTAACTTACCAAATCTCCATTCCAAGCCAAGTCAAGCTAGGTTCAAGTAGTTTAGGGTGTCTACTAACCTTTGCCGAGCTCCTACGCGCTTTAGGTGAGATATTTCATGCTTGTTTGTGCATTTTAAAAATGTTGTTCATTTATTGAATTCTTAGATTTGTTATCAAATGCCTATGCAATGCTCAAATATGCTTATGTATGTTGTATATAGGTAGTAGAAACCTAATTTATGCTATTGTTTCATAGTTTAAACGGTTGAAATCGCTTGTTGATCGTAGGACATGAATAGTGACGGGAAAACTAGGGTTTTCTGAAATCGGACCTTACAGCTTGAATTAATGGTTCTAATAGATGCTTTAGATACTAATGAGAGTAGTGTAAAGGCCCCGTAGGATTTAATTGCTCATAACCTTGCAAAAGAATTAAATAGCCGACTTTTAATTTTGGGGTTATCGTAAATCCGGATTAAAATGGCCTTCACTTTCGGTATTCCTAGGCTAAGTAGGCTCTAAATATGCTTTGCTAGCTTCCGTTTGAGTCTCGGTTGAGGTACATGTAGTACAAAGTCAAAAGAGAAAAATTAGGGCTTTTGTGTTAAACGTGGGTATTTGGGTAACTTCGAGGGTCCTAAGGGTGTCTTATGGGATTAATTAGAAGTATGGAATAGCCCGCTCTCTTAACTAGAACATTAACTTGTTTTTGGAAGAAAGATGACTTACGTTACAAAGGGAAAAAAGTAGAAAATCGGTTGTTTTGCACTTCTATGACCTTGTAAATGTTTCTTAGGTGTTTAAATGCACTTTTAAGTTAATTATGAGCTTTTGGTAATGTTTTGTGAAAAATATGTAATTTACCCTTTGTGTTCATTTGGTTAATTTTGTGATATGCTTGTATATTGCTTATATTGTTTATGTATTACTTGTTAAGGATTGAGTAAATATGCTTATATCTTGTATAATGTTTACATTACTTGTATATTGTGTTGTATGGGTGAAGATATACTTAAGACTTGTAATTGGGCTGCTAGAATAATTGCTTGGATGGTATGTTTAGCCAGAGTATTTAAAGGTGGCTGTTGCTAAAGATATAATTCTAATGGATATTGTATGCCAAATAAGTGAAGTTATAAGTTAGCTAACCTAGCTGAATAATTAATGAATGTTGTAGTTAAAGAGTAATTGAAGTAATGTTTGCTCATAGGTTCAAAGTGACTGAAAATGATGTGATTCAAACTTACATCTTGGAGCTCGGTAGAGGTGAGGGAGACTTCATCCTTATGTGCATAATAATTTATTTACTTGTACTTAGATTATGTGCACTTATTGTCTATATATTGTGTGTGAGGGCAACCTACTTTGTTGTCCCTCAATCATGTGTTTATTGATTTATTCTATTGTTATTATTTTGAGTGCATTGCATTGTGGTTGCGCAACCATTTGGGCATGGTAGTGTCGTGAAAACTGGGCGGCATCGGGCTTGCCGATCTACCTCGGCTACCATGGTTGCCCAGTCCCTCTCTTGCTTGGGATGCCGCCCAGGGAGAGTTGGGTCGTAGGATTTCAGGGTACATCCGGAGTACACCCATTTTGGAGTTATAAGGGGATGCCGGCTTATCGATAACAATGTCATTATTACATGGGGATTTTAGTTCGTGGCTCGTGGTTCATGATTGAAGAACAAGTGAATCGTATCCTTTTTAATGTGTGGTAACTTGTTATTTTGATTGCTCCTTAGTTGTTTTAAATGCCTATTGAGTTATTTGCTGCATTGCTCGTCCCCGGTAGACCTTATCCCTCACTGAGCAATTGTGATTGCTCATACCTCGCTAAACATGTTTCAGGTGGCACAGTTGGAGGAGTTGCCTTGGTTGCTGTGTGCTATTGCTTGAGATTGGAGTGTTTGCCTGCTAAATTGTGGAAGATTTTATTTGTATTATGTCTTGTTCTATTTTGTGCCTATAGGTTTGTATATATTTGGAGTTATAGAAGAACTGTAATAGCTAGGTTAATGTATGGCTTGAATGGTAGTAGATTGTAATAGTTTATCCTTACTTTCCGTTATACTGCTTGCTTGGGTGTTAACGAAAGTTAATAGTCATTTGGCTTTAGTTTATAAGAAGGTCTAATGATTAAAATAGAGTGGTATGATAAGCGGATTAAAAAGATAAGGTTTCGATGATTGTTAAATGCATGCTTGTGTGTGTATTCTGTCTTACTCAAGGCTCGGTCGGCCTTGAAATTGGGAATGTTGGGGAGATAAAGTTAGTGAATGTTGTGGATGTTAGATTTTGTGTGGTTTATGGCTTCGTTGTCTGTTTACAGGTTTTGATTTGTCCTATAAACAGGGGAGACTCCGTCCGTTTTTTCTAAAAAATTATGACTGGGTTGGAATTGGGTTGAGAATAACATGTTTATTAGAGCCTCTGGTCTCGTGAGGGATCGGGGCGTTACAACCAGAATGGAAAATGGTGTTGAAGTATCTAATGCTGTTTACACAATGTGTGCTACTATTCTTGAACATTTTTGTAGTCAATTTACTACTAGTTATGATAGAACTAGGACATTATTACGTAATTTACGTTGTTCTACTCTTACATCTTTTAGATGGTATAAAGATGTCTTTCTCACTAGAGTCTTTGAATTACCTAAAGCCAATGATAATCAATGGAAAGCACAATTTGTTGATGGCTTACCTGCATCATTCGCAGAAATAAAAAAGGAAAGTATTAATTAAAGATACAAACAATAATATTGTTTACAATATGTACACTTATGGTGAGTTAATAGGTGTATGTGTCAAAGAAGGATTAGATCTTTGCAATCCGATAAAATTAAATTATCAAATTAAGAAACAAGGTCTGACTGATAGACAGACTTTAGGTCAATTATGTGAACAATTTGCTATGGAAATTCCATCTACTAGTAGACTTAATAAGTCTAGAAGGCCTAAAAAGCCTAAGGAATATTATACTTCTCCTAAATATAAGCATAAAGCTAAAAAGAGGAGAGAGAGAAGCTTAAGACTTTTCTTTCATATTTTGTAAACATTTGTACATTTTTACAATCAATCGAAGAAAACTTCTTTCTTCAGGTATACTCTCCTTAATTTTTAGCTTTGTTTATTTTATTTTCTTTCTTCATTGCTGCCTAATATGGCAGGCTGATTGTTAAACTGTTTGTAACCACCATGGATCTCTAGACATGCCACTCTATATTATGAGGTAGACACAGTTGTGGGTAGAACATTGATGTTATGGTAAGACGATGCTCAAGGCTGTCACTTTGTCGCCATAGTCGCACCTTGGCCCTTTGTCATGTTTTGTGTGGGCTGTTTTGTGTTGACTCGGTTGACCGATTAGCCAGAGTACTCAGTCCAAAAATCCATTAACACTGTATCCCCATGCCTGAGCCTTCTTGTGGTATCAGAGCCATGGATCATCTTTGAGGTTACTTAGAGTAAACGTGGTTGGAAGCAGACAGTTTTGTATTCTGTTATCATGCTTTCTACATTTAGAAAGAAAAATAATATAAAAAATGCAAAGAAGGAAGAACAAATTGATATGTTTGTACACCAGGAACCTAGTTCTTCTAATACTTTACCAGATGCTATGGTCGATCTAAATCTTCTTAATATCCTGAAGGTTATTACTACGCAAAAATGGTTGGTTAGAATTAATTTACTTATTCAACCAAATCACATGATTAAAAATATGATTGTCTTAATTAACTCTGGTGCTGATCTTAATTGTATCCAGGAAGGATTAATTCCGACTTAATACTTTGAGAAAATTGCTCATTCCATTTCTTCTGCATCATGAGAAAAATTAAGGGTTAAATATAAATTGCCTCAAGCATTCATATGCTATGAAAAAGTTTGCATATCTACTAGTTTTCTTTTAATGGAAAACATGACATGTCCTATAATTCTAGGAACTCCTTTTTATAAATGAGATTATGCCAATATTAGGTATATATAATTATGGAATAATAGGAACTTATAATAAAGAATCTGTGATATTTCGTTTTATTAGCGAACATAGAGAGAAAATTTTAGGTCAGATAGCTAATCTAATGAAAGCTAAGGAATCACATTTGAATTTTCCTAAAACACGAGATGAATATCAATAATAGATAATATGTTGAAAAATCCTAAATTACAGGATAAAATTAAACATCTTAATCATGAGTTCTCTTTACATATTTGTAATGATCACCCTAATGCTTTTTGGGATAGAAAAAAGCATATCATTTCTTTACCTTATGAAAATGATTTTAATGAAAAGATGATTCCTAATAAGGCTAGGCCTTGTCAGATGAATCAGGAATATCTTGATTTATGTAAAAAAGAAATAGCTAGTCTTATAGATAAGCGTCTTATCAGAAAGTCATACTCCCCATGGAGTTGTACCACTTTTTATGTCAATAAACATGCAGAACAAGAAAGAGGTAATCCTAGACTTGTTAACAATTATAAACCGCTTAATAAAGTGTTGAAATGGATTAGGTATCCTGTAACGCCCCGGTCCCTCACGGAACCGGGACTTCTATTAACCAAACTATACTCAACCCAAATCCAAACCCCGGGCACGTAATTTAGGAAAAACGGATGGAGTTTTCCCTATTTATAGGACTATTTGGAAACCTGTAAACTATAACATACAACCACAAGACTATAATCCACAACTTCAATTTATTTCATCCCTATCAGCATGCAAGTCAACTAAACAGAAGAGTAAACGATTGAAGTTATTACAAACCACTAGTACCTAATCATCAAACAAAATTAAAACTTTAATATTACATTCCTTGATATAACATAAATACATATATGGGCACAAAGTCTCAAATACAATACAAGCATATCATGATCATATTCTTCCATGTTTGACACACTGATAGAGCAAGCAGGTCATACAGGAGGCAATCCAATCTTCAGCTTTTCCTGAAATATGTTGAAAAGAGGAATGAGTAACTAGGTTACTCAGTGAGGGAGGTGATGCAACATACCGGGTGTGCATTATGATATGCAAATACAAGAAATCATATATATAACATAAACAAGAAGATTCAATAACAAGTAGTTAACCACATTAAAAAAAGGATACGGTTCCACTTCAAGTCTTCAATCACGAGCCACGAACCACGAACTTCACGCAAGTGCCGGCAAACCCTTACTCCAACAAGTTGGGATACTCCGGATGTATCCCGATCCTACGACCCTTTCTCCTGAGGTAGGTCCATGCCCAGCAGGTGAACCACGCCTCTGGGGTAGTGGAGTATGCCTCAGCGAGAAGGGAATAGGCACCATGGTAGTCGAGGGAGCACGGCAAGCCCGACGCCGCCCGTGTTTCTCGACGCTACCATGTCCGAAAAAGGTTGCGCAACCCCGAGACAAGATCACGAGAATCAAGAATATCAAAGATCACACAAAAGGGACGACAAAGTAGGCCACCCTCGCAATTAAACACAAATAACACGAGAAAACACATGATAGCGAGTAAGTAGTACATATAAATTATTTCAATTACTAATCATACAATCTATAACCAATAAAATAAGTTAACATGTACAAAAAAAAAGGATGAAAACTCCCTCACCTTGGATTAGGTTAATTATGCAAGAGTATAATTAGATTCACTCCAGCCTCCTTGAATTAGTTCAGATGTGTAAACCCTAGTTGTTCATATAAGTATAGCATTTAAAAGAATTAGGCCAATAGCAAGTTATCCTTAACTATGACTTTTAACCAACACATAAAGCACTATTATAACACATAAGTACATTATATTGCATTAAAGGGAAAGAGAACAAGAAGATAAGTTAACTGATTAACTAATGCTTCTAAAATTATTAACTTGAACTTCAATTTAGAGTTATTTCATTTGAAAGTTTATAGCCAAAATGAAGGTTAGGTTCAATTAATACTTTTATCTTTTAACCTATTAACAACACAATGGGAAAACATTCGCTAAACCCATCAATAATATAAATTAAAAGCCTTACAACACTTTACTACACAACAATGATTAGAGGATTAGGGTCATTATGTATAGCAAGTAAAAATGTTAAAATACTCCTTTACATAATTCCTACGTAACCTTCTTCTATGGACACCAGTAACTCCTTGATATCGAATACTACCTTAAATCTAACTTATTAGCTACTCAAGAAAAGATATATTCAACTAGTATACTAGAATTTAAGTGCAAGTTAAGTTTAATTATAGCTTACTACTGCATGATTATGAAATACACATGCATTATTCTCTTCCAAAGGCCATAACTTGTACCTAAATGAAGCTTAGCAGCATTCTTCCTTGGGCTAGTTAATAACTCCATTAAACTATCATAATTCATTAGATTCATTAGCTAAATATAAGTTAAGAAAATTCATAAACTAGACTAGCATAACAAGCTCTAACAAAATTTAAAGTTCAATATTTCACAAGTTGGACAAGAAGTAGAGAAACTTATCTATCAACAATTTTAACACTGACTTGATAACAACTCAAAAATAAGATAATCCTATCTCAACGCCCACAACAACTCAAGTTAAAGAAAACATTTCACAAGTCAATACTAACTTTTATCAAGCTAACACATTTCCTATATTACCAATATAATTAAAAGAAGAAGAAAAGGAGTATGGCAACTCAACTGGCTGCCCTCACATAAACTCATTATAACCAACATATGCACGAGATAACTATATAATCCCAAAAAGAGGCAACCAACACAACTTCACCCAAAATCCAATTCAAATAGCTCAATTAGCTTTAGATAAACACAATAGTATGTGACAACACAATAGTAAGCTCTAGGTACGCCAAAGAAGCCAATTACTATATTTTTCCCCTTTCTTAACCAAGCTTTTCTTCTCCTAAGTGCATTTCAACGTTACCAACCCACAACATAACCATACTACATTCCCAACCAAGCCAAGAGACACTTATTAAGATCATAAAAACCCATTTTAGAAGCAAAAACTCGGAAAGGCCCCGAGCGGGTTTTAACTACAACTATACTAACCGAACCTCAATTTCGCGTAACGAATGCACCAAAAGTGCTTCCTTACCCCAAGGATATCCAAACCATAGCCCAAACTTGCCCGGATTGTACAACGGAAAAAGTCCTCTTTTAAAAGATTACTAAATTTGCATTTTAGCACATTTCTGAGCAATTCAATCTCACGTGAGCCTATGACTAGTTCCATTAACGTCTAAAGCACCTAATTGAAGCCTCAATTTAACACACATACACGTACACATGGTGTAGTTAGTTCATTTACTCGAAATTCCAATATATATAGTGAGAGCTAACTAAAACTCCAATCTTGTATATTTTTATGAACATACATGCTAGCTAATTTCTTCTTGAGCTCCCATAATCTTCTTACAAGCATTCTTTCAAACATTGAACATGCAATAGCTATTATCCCCCACTCCTAACACAACAACAACCACAACACTAGAATTCTCATTTAACTAACAATCAACACCAAAATACCACATTGTTAACATAACACCTAATAAATCATATTGAATATCTTATAACCACCATTTAACTCCAATATACACATCTACACAATGAGAATCCATAATTTTACTATCTAGCAATCACAATCATTAATGTCAATCATCAACTAGCTAAAACATCTTTCAATTTCTTGCAGATGCTTAACTTTGTTTATTCAGTTACCTATGCTATAGTCCTCCAAACTGACTTATTTTTCTTTATAAACGTAGCTCTTTGAGTGTAGATGACTTTAGCCTCAAGCGGAACTCAATTCCGATCTAAATTCCACAAGTTATGACATTTTCCGTGCAACTGCGCAAAGTGCCCCCTGCACCAGCGATTTTCAGACACAATTCGGAAATAGCTAAATCGCAGGGTCAAAACGTTAGAATTTTCCTTAGATCTAGAAATAAACATTTGTTCTAAACTGTCTAATCTAGCTGCCATATAAATTTCGTTCAATTCTAAGTACGTTTGCTATACCAAAACTACTTCGGAAGTCAGGGGCAGTGCAGATGTCCAAATCCGAATTTTGCTTGCTTATCATTTTCTTGTTATTTCTTGCATTTGAGCCAACAATAACCATTACTTTAGCCTATATAACATTCCTACACTTCATTTAGGACATTTAACAAACACCTAAACTACACAATTACACTTAGTTAACAAAGCAACTCTACAACTAAGATAGCATGCAAGAGTTCATTCTATGAGCACTAATGAGTTCCTACAACCTTTAGCATACTAATACTTTAGCTAAACATACATTTCCAACATCTTTGAACACTTACATAAAACATAGCATGCATACATATAGCTGAATAATCCAAATAGAATGCAAATAATATGAATTCCCTCACCTAGACATGAAGAATGGCATGAAAATTGATCTTACAAAGCTGTCTTCTTCTTCTTCTTCCTTGTTTTCTTCTTTTCCTTCTCTCCCTGCGTGTGTGTGTGCTGAATTGTGTGTGTGTGTGCTAAAACGTGTTGTGTGTGTGTGTTTTGTGTAGTTTATTTGTTTTAATTAGAGTCAAAATTAGGTAGGATTTTTTTATAAAGGCTCAAAAGTCTATCTTGCCCCTTTAACTAATTTGATATTTACTAGTTTGACATTTAGTTGAAATCTAACAAATCTAGTTTCTATTTGCAAATTGATAACACTTAAATAATGTCTACGTTACTTAAAACTCTTAAATGCACGTGAATGCACATAAATGCACGTTAAACGAAATAGATGCACGTAATCCAAAAATATGATATTTTATGCAAACAAATATATATAAATAATTAAAGTAGACATATAAATATATGCACATCAATAAAATAATTATATGCACGCGTTGGGTTGTTACATATCCTATTCCTAATAAGAAAAATCTTTTGGATCGATTGCATAATGAATTAATATTTTCAAAATTTGATCTTAAATCTGGATATTGGCAAATACAAATCAATGAAAAAGACAGATATAAAACTGCTTTTGCTGTCCCGATTGGACATTATGAATGGAATGTTATGCCATTTGGATTAAAAAATGCTCCTTCTGAATTTCAAAATATTATGAATGACATTTTTATCCCTTATAGTGATTTTATAATTGTTTATATTGATGATATCTTAGTTTTTTCTAAAGATATTCAACAACATTTCAAGCCTTACCAAGATGCTTTATCCATCATATTTATATTCTCAAGTCCCACGGCATCTTAGGCAAGACAACTTCGCATCACGTAGAGGTTGGGCCTGCAAACCGAGGACATAGGGCCTATGACCAGGTCTCCGTCGCTCCGATTCCCATAACTTTTGATTTGTATAAAGTTATGCGGCGCACAGCATATCGTTGGAAAGCTATCTGGGAGCTTTATGACGGGGGCAGTAAGCCTGCTCGGTTGCGCTTGTTTTTAGTACCCAAAATCGAACATTTTCAAAAATTTTGGGCTACTTTTCTTCTTTTTAAGCTATTTTTTAGGCCCGTGTCATTCGTCGTGAGCCGTGAAAAGGATGAGAACCAAACTTGTGGAACATTAGAGGGCTCTACAACGCGTTGATATCACGTCATGCCGTGATGTTGTATTGTTGAAGCCGATTGGCTGTCGATAAGCCCAATAGGCCTTTTGAATGAGCCATCTCTCTTGTCTGGGATTGTGAACCGTCAACACAAAAGGGCTTTGCACCATCAACATGACAGGTACGATCATACCAGCACTATTGCTCCGGATCCCATCAGAACTCTGAAGTTAAGCATGCTTGGGTAGGAATAGTACTAGGATGGGTGACCCCTTGGGAAGTCCTCGTGTTGCACCCGCCTATTCATTTTTTCCCCCTGTTTAGCCTTGCCAAGATGCTTTATCCAACACTTTATATTCTCGAGTCCCACGGCATCTTGTGCAAGACAACTTCGCATCGCGTAGAGGCTGGGCAAGCAAACCGAGGACGTGGGGCCTATGACGAGGTCTCCGTCGCCCCGATACCTATAACTTTTGATCCGTATGGAGTTATACGGCGCAAAGCATACCGTTGGAAAGTTCTCTGGGTGCTCTACGACGGGAGAAACAAGCCTGCTTGGCTGCGCCTGTTTTTGGTACCCAAAATTGAACATTTTCATCAATTTAGGGCCACTTTTCTTCTTTTTGAGCTATTTTTTAGGCCCATGTCGTTCGACGTGAGCCGCGAAAAGGAAGATAACCCAACTCGTGGAACATTAGAGGGCTGTACAACGCGTCGATATCACGTCGTGCGGTGATGTTGTATTTTGGAAGTAGATGGGCTGTCGATAAGCCCAATTGGCCTTTTGAATGGGTCGTCTCTCTTGGCAGGGACTGTGAACCGTCAACACATAAGGGATTTGCACGATCAGCATGACGGGTGCAATCATACCAGCATTAATGCACTGGATCCCATCAGAACTCCGAAGTTAAGTGTGCATAGGCGAGAATAGTACTAGGATGGGTGACCCCTTAGGAAGTCCTCGTGTTGCACCTTCAGTTTTATTATTTTTTTCCCCGTTTAGCTTTGCCAAGATGCTTTATCAATCACATTTATATTCTCGAGTACCACGGCATCTTGGGCAAGACAACTTCGCATCACGTAGAGGCTGGGCTCGCAAATCGAGGACGTGGGTCCTATGAGCAGGTCTTTGTTGCTCCGATGCCCATAACTTTTGATCTATATGGAGTTATGCGACCCAGAACATACCGTTGGAAAGCTCTCCGGGAGCTTTACGACGAGGGCAGCAAGCCTGCTCAGCTTCGCCTATTTTCGGTACCCAAAATCGAACGTTTTCATCAATTTTGGGCCACTTTTCTTCTTTTTGAACTATTTTTTAGGCCCGTGTCGTTCGTCGTGAGCCCTGAAAAGGATGAGAACCCAACTCGCGGAACATTAGAGGGCTCCACAACGAGTCGATATCACGTCGTGCGGTGATGTTGCGTTGTTGAAGTAGATGGGCTGTCGATAAGCCCAATAGGCCTTTTGAATGGGTCGTCTCTCTTGGCTGGGACTGTGAACCGTCAACACATAAGGGCTTTGCACCATCAACATGACGGGTGCGATCATACTAGCATTAGTGCATTGGATCCCATCAGAACTCCGAAGTTAAGTGTGCATGAGTGAGAATAGTACTAGGATGGGTGACCCCCCAGGAAGTCTTCGTGTTGCACCTTCCTTTTCATTGTTTTTTGCACTGTTTAGCCTTGCCAAGATGCTTTATCCATCACTTTATATTCTCGAGTCCCACGGCATCTTGTGCAAGACAACTTCGTATCGCGTAGAGATTGGCCTAGCAAACCGAGGACATGGGGCCTGTGACGAGGTCTCTGTCGCCCCGATGCCTATAACTTTTGATCAGTATGGAGTTATGTGGCACACAGTATACAGTTGGAAAGCTCTATGAGAGCTCTACGACGAGAGAAGCAAGCCTGTTCTGCCGTTTTTGGTACCCAAAATTCAACATTTTCATCAATTCCAAGCCATTTTTCTTCTTTTTGAACTATTTTTTAGGCCTGTGTCGTTCGTCGTGAGCCACGAAAAGGACGATAACCCAACTCGCGGAATATTAGAGGGCTCTACAACGCGTCGATATCTAGTTGTACGGTGATCTTGCGTTGTTGAAGTAGATGGGCTGTTGATAAGCCCATTAGGCCTTTTGAATGGGTCGTCTCTCTTGGCTGGGATTGTGAACCGTCAACACAAAAAGGCTTTGCACCATCAACATGATGGGTGCAATCATACCAGCATTAATGCACTGGATCCCATCCGAACTCCGAAGTTAAGTGTGCATGGGCGAGAATAGTACTAGGATAGGTGATCCTCTAGGAGGACCTCGTGTTGCACCTTCAGTTTCATTGTTTTTTGCCACGTTTAGCCTTGCCAAGATGCTTTATCCATCACATTTATATTCTCAAGTCCCACAGCATCTTGGGCAAGACAACTTCGCCTCGCGTAGAGGTTGGGCCAGCAAACCGAGGACGTGGGCTCCGTGACCAGTCTCCGTTGCTCCGATGCCCATAATTTTTGATCCGTATGGCATTATGTGGCGCACAACATGCCGTTGGAAAGCTCTCCGGGAGCTTTACGACGAGGGAAGCAAGCCTGCTCGGCCTCGCCTATTTTCGGTACCCAAAATCGAATGTTTTCATCAATTTTGTGCCACTTTTCTTCTTTTTGAACTATTTTTTAGGTCTGTGTCATTCGTCGTGAGCCCCGAAAAGGATGATGACTCAACTCGCGGAACATTAGAGGGCTCTAAAACGCGTAAATATCACATCATTCGGTGATGTTGCACTATGGAAGCAGATGGGCTGTCGATAAGCCCAATAGGCCTTTTGAATGGGTCGTCTCTCTTGGCTGGGACTGTGAACCGTCAACATATAATGGCTTTGCACCATCAACATGACGGGTGCGATCATACCAGCATTAACGCACTGGATCCTATCAGAACTCCGAAATTATGTGTGCTTGGGCGAGAGTAGTACTAGGATGGGTGACCCCCTAGGAAGTCCTCGTGTTGCACCATCTTTTTCATTTTTTTCCCTGTTTAGCCTTGCCAAGAAGCTTTATCCATCACATTTATATTCTCGAGTATCACGGCATCTTAGGCAAGATAACTTCGTATCGCGTAGAGGCTGGGCCCGTAAACCGAGGACGTGGGGCTAGTGACTAGGTCTCTGTCGCTCCGATACCCATAACTTTTGATCCGTATTAAGTTATGCAGCGCACAGTATACCGTTGGAAAGCTCTCTGGGAGCTCTACGACGGGGGCAACAATCCTGCTCAGTTGTGACACTTTTTGGTGCCTAAAATCGAACATTTTCATCAATTTCAGGCCATTTTTCTTCTTTTAAAGCTATTTTTTAGGTTCGTGTTGTTCGCCGTGAGCCGCTAAAAGGACGAGAACCCAAATTGCGAAACATTAGAGGGCTCTACAATGCGTCAATATCACATCATTCGGGGATGTTGCATTGTTGAAGCAGATGGGTTGTCGGTAAGGCCAATAGGCCTTTTGAATGGGCCGTCTCTCTTGGCTGGGACTGTGAACCGTCAACACAAAAGAGCTTTGCACCATCAACATGACGGGTGTGATCATACCAGCAATAATGCACCGGATCCCATCAAAACTCCGGAGTTAAGTGTGCTTGGGCAAGAGTTGTACTAGGATAGGTGACCCCATGGGAAGTCCTCGCGTTGCACCACCCATTTCCTTTTTTTTTTGCCCAGTTTAGGCTTGTCAGAATGTTTTATCCATAACATTTATATTCTTGAGTCCCACAACATCTTGGGCAAGACAACTTCGCATCTCATAGAGGATGGGTCCGCAAACCGAGGACGCGCGGCCTATGACTAGGTCTCCGTTGCTCCTATGCCCATAACTTTTGATCTGTATAGAGTTATTTGGCGCACAACATACCGTTGGAAAGCTATACGGGAGCTCTACGACGGGGGCTACAAGCCTGTTTGGCTGCGCCTATTTTTGGTACCCAAAATCGAAGGTTTTCATCAATTTCGTGCCACTTTTCTTCTTTTTGAGCTGTTTTTTATGCCCGTGTTGTTCGTCGTGAGCCGCGAAAAGGATGAGAACTCAACTCGCGGAACATTAGAGGGCTCTACAATGCGTCGATATCACGTCTTGCGGTGATGTTGAGTTCTTGAAGCAGATGGGCTATTGATAAGCCCAATTGGCCTTTTGAATGGGCCGTCTCTCTTCGCTGGGACTGTGAACCGCCAACACATAAGGGCTTTGCACCATCAGCATGACAGGTATGATCATACCAGCACTAATACACTGGATCCCATCAGAACTCTAAAGTTAAGCGTGCTTAGGCGAGAGTTGTACTAGGATGGGTGACCCTTGGGAAGTCCTCGTGTTGCACCCCCTTTTTCATTTTTTTTTGCCCCGCTTTGCCATGCCAATATGCTTTATCCATCACATTTATATTCTCGAGTCCCACACCATCTTGGGCAAGACAACTTCGTATCGCGACGAGGCTAGGCCCTAAACAGAGGGTGTAGGGCCTGCGATCAGGTCTCCGTCGCTCCAGTGCCCATAACTTTTGATCCGTAAGGAGTTACGAAGCGCACAGCATACCGTTGGAAATTCTGCTCAGTTACAACTGTTTTCGGAGAACAAATATGAAAGTTTTCATCAGTTTTGGGCCATTTTTCTCCTTTTTGTGATGTTTTCTTGTCCCAGATTATTCGTCGTGAGCCGTGAAAAGGATGACAACCTAACTCACGGGACATTAGAGGGCCCTATTACCCGTCGATATCACGTCTTGGGAGGATGCTACGTTGTTGAAGCAAATGGGTGGTCGATAAGCCCATTGGGCCTTTTGAATGGGTCGTCTCTTTAGGCTGGGACTGTGAACCGTCAGCACATAAGGACTTTGCGCCCTCAACCTGACGGGTGTGATCATACCTGCACTAATGCTTCGGATCCTATCAGAACTCCGAACTTAAGCGTGCTTGGGCGAGAGTAGTACTAGGATGGGTGACCCCCTGGGAAGTCCTCGTGTTGCACCTCCTTTTTTTTTTGCCCCGTTTTGCCTTGCCAAGATGATTTATCCATCACATTTCTATTATTGAGTCCCACGGCATCTTGGGCAATACAACTTCGCTTCGCGTAGAGGCTCGGCTGGCAAACCGAGGGCGTGGGGCCTGCGACCAGGTCTCCGTCGCTCTGGTGCCCATAACTTTTGATCCGTAAGGAGTTACGCTACGCACAACATACTGTTGGAAAACTATTCGGGACCTTTATGACGGGGGTAGCAGGCCTGCTCGGTTGCGGCTATTTTTGGAGCCCAAAAATGAACGTTTTCATCAGTTTTGGGCCAATTTTCTTCCTTTTGCAATGTTCTCTCACCCCGGATCGTTCGTCGTAAGCCTTGAAAAGGATGACAACCTAACTCACGGGACATTAGAGAGGCCTATAATGCGTTGTTATCACGTCTTGGGAAAATGCTGTGTTGTTGAAGCAGATGGGTTCTCGATAAGCACATTGGACCTTTTAAATGGGCCGTCTCTCTCGGGTGGGACTGTGAACCATCAGCACATAAGGGCTTTGCGCCCTCAACCTGATGGGTGTGATCATACCTACACTAATACACTAGATTCCATCAGAACTCCGAAGTTAAGCGTGCTTGGGCGAGAGTAGTACTTGGATAGGTGACCCCTTGGGAAGTCCTCGTGTTGCACCTCATTTTTTTTTTGCCCCGTTTTCCCTTGCCAAGATGGTTTATCCATCATATTTCTGTTATCGAGTCCCACAGTATCTTGGGCAAGACAACTTTGCTTCGTGTAGAGGCTGGGCCTACAAACCGAGGGCGTGGGGCCTGTGGCCAGGTCTCCGTTGCTCCGGTGCCCATAACTTTCGATCCGTAAGGAGTTACGCGACGCACAACATACCATTGAAAAGCTTTCCGGGAGCTCTACGATGGGGATAGAAAGCCTGCTCGATTGCGCTTGTTTTTGGAGTGCAAAAATGAACGTTTTCATTAGTTTCGGGCCACTTTTTTTCTTTTTGTGATGTTTTCTCACACCGGATCGTTCGTCGTGAGCCTTGAAAAGGACGATAACCTAACTTGCAGGACATTAGAGGGCCCTACAACGCGTCGATATCAAGTGTTGGGAGGATGCTGCGTTGTTGAAGCAGATGGGTTTTCGATAAGCCCATTGGGCTTTTTGAATGGGTTGTCTCTTTGGGCTGGGACTGTGAACCGTCAGCACATATGAGCTTTGCGCCCTCAGCCTGACTGGTGCGATCATACCTGCACTAATGCAACGGATCCCATCAAAACTCCGAAGCTAAGCATGCTTGGGCCAGAGTAGTACTAGAATAGGTGACCCCCTGGGAAGTCCTCGTGTTGCACCTCATTTTTTTTTTTTTTGGCCCCGTTTTGCCTTGCCAAGATGTTTTATTCATCATATTTCTATTATCGAGTCCTAGAGTATCTTGGGCCAGACAGCTTCGCTTCGCGTAGAGGCTTGGCCTGCAAACCGAGGGCATGGGGCCTACGACCAGGTCTCCGTCGCTCCGATGCCCATAACTTTCCATCTGTAAGGAGTTACGCGGTGCACAACATACCGTTGGAAAGCTCTCTAGGAGCTCTACGACGAGGGTAGATAGCCTGCTCAGTTGCGCTTATTTTCGGAGCCCAAAAATGAACGTTTTCATCAATTTTGGGCCACTTTTCTTCTTTTTGCGTTGTTTTCCCATCCCGGATCGTTCGTCGTGAGCCGCAAAAATGACGACAACCTACCTCGTAGGACATTAGAGGGCCCTACAACTCGTCGATATAACGTCTTGGGAGGATGTTGCGTTGTTGAAGTAGATAGGTTGTCGATAAGCCCATTAGGCTTTTTGAATGGGTCGTCCTTCTGGGCTGTTATTGTGAACCGTCAGCACATAAGGGCTTTACGCCCTCAACCTGACGGGTGCGATCATACCTGTCACGCCCTAACCCGACCTATGGAGGCTAGACTAGGGAATAACCTAACTCATTATCGTTATTTTACGACTATAACCGATTCACAAAGATTAATGCTTATTCGTTAGCCTAGAAGTCCAAAAGTTTTTCAAAAAACCGACAGCATAACTGCTGTATTTAGGACCTTTTGTTTGACCTAATTTCTAGAACACCTCAAAATTTCCAATCATAAATCTTATTCCAACTAAAGTTCCTATTTTGTCATCATCCGATATGCCTACTAATTTATCTTGAAAGTTCCATTTGGTTAATAAGCCTAGCATGATAACTATGTTCCATTTATTTGTCAATTTCCTATTATGCAAGTACCTATTATCCTTTAGCTTACGGGTGAGCACCTAAGTGAAATTAGATAGAGTTAACTTAGTGGATTAATCACCTAGTGGTTTAAACGCCTACGATAACTACTATTCAAGATAATGAAAGCAAATAACCAAATAAAGAGTTCGTCCGGTTATAGATAGTACAAGCCAAAATTATACCCAAATTATGATGGGGTCATTTACATCAACGAAATAAAGAGTCTGCAAACAAACACAACATCCCTAATAGCATCCATGTTCACGAAAAGCACGCAATGCACATAGTCGTTCCAAAGATTCATCAACTAGCACATTTTCTTCGGGTACCTATTCCAAATCTGCTTCACCTGTGATAAAAAAAGAAGGTGAGTCCTTATGAACTCAGCGAGGGGGGAACAAGTGACAAGGTTTTGAAACTCTTTTCCGGTTAATCTTATGAAAAAACTTTTGAAAACATGTCATATAAAAGAATTAAGTTTATAACATAACATAAATATAAATGAACACATTTACCCATTTTTCCTCCCTGAGGTCCTCTAGGAACCAAACGAGAGTACTTAAACACATAGTGAAAATGATACGGTGAGCTTTCGCTCTCAAGATCAATCGGTGAGCATTTGCTCTCAAGATCATTTCCAATAACCATTGTTGTAGCCAGCATCAACCATCCACTTATCACTCCAAATGGGTGTACTCCGGATGTACACCAAATCCTACGACCCAACTCTCAGAGGGTGGAATGCCAAGTGAGAGAGGGAATTGGACCATGGTAGTCACGGGAGCACCGGCAAGCCCTATGTCACCCAGCGTTTGTGAAACGCTACCATGCCACAATGAAAGGTTGCAACCTTGTATGCAATGCACATTTATGCCATTTAACATTTCACATTAGGAGGTCAACAAAGTAGGTTGCCTCCGAGCAAGTATATGATCACATTTTGACATATTGGCATATAAGGCATTGCAAGAACATATAATCATTTCATATATCAATTTGAAAGCAATTAAACTTTCACGAGTAGCCAAGTAATCATGTACAAAACAAGCCATAGAATATCTTTAACAATTCACATTTGGAGGTCAACAAAGTAGGTTGCCTCCGAGCAAGTATAAGATCACATATTGACAAGTAAACATACGAGGCATGCTTTGACATGTAAATTCACTTTGTGAAACACTTAGAAGCATGTGAACATTTAATGGGCAGCCAAGTAACACCATATAAAACGATTCATATAACTCATTTTAGTTCACATATCAAGTGTTGAGATCATACAAGCATGCTATGACACTTACACAAAACCGGGTGCAAAAATAGTTCACTTATCAACATGCAATCATAAAAAATCATGCTTAGAGCTATAAAGACAATTCTGGGCAGCCTATTAACATTCCTTAAAATCAATTATAAGTCACACAAGAGTGGTTTATGACTTAGGAGTCTACGTGGCCATTAGGGTTTACAAGGCCATCTCGGGTGTTGATCTTGTTTGCTAAGGACCACAAGAAACACTTAAACCATTTCAAGCATACTTAGCATTTATTGGGCAGCCTCCTAACTACTCAATTTAACACATTTAAACATAGGATCATCACTTAGCAAGTTTTCATAAGCAATAGGGCCTCAATTTCGTGCTTACACATGCGATTAAGCAACAATTCATCAAATAATGCATCTAAGCCATACATCAACCAAATCAAGCAACCTCAACCAACAAAAACAGCCCGCACAACTTCTAATTTCTACAATTCCAAGCATTCAATACCACAAGTGAAGTTACCACATGATTTAAAGCATATTATCAGGCCAAAAACCTTACTGCAATGGTCAATTTTTCCTCATTCATTTAGCTAAGTAAATAACATCCAAATTTAGTGAACCAAATGGAAAATTTAAGCTTAATGAGTGCTTTAAATCTGGGAACAAACCTCGCTGCATTTGGAGTTTGGACTTAGGAGTTATGACCAAAACCGTGAGACTACGCAAAACTGTCCAAATTCATACACATCTCGATATTTGCCATTTTTGAGGCCTTTAAACTCAAAATTAGCCTTAGCCTATTTCTGCAAAATATGTTCCGAACTGATGAATCTAGTGACCTACCAAATTTCATATATTTTTGACATCATTTACTAGGCCAAAAATATTTCATTCTACAAGGTCAGAAAGCTGCCAGAAACCTACTTCATATTTCTAAGTTTTTCCAGATTTAGACATATTATGATATTTGACCATTTTGGAGGTCTTAGAGTCAAAATTGGACTTTTCCTATTTCTTAAAAATATGTTCAGAACTGAAAAATCTAGTGACATACCAAATTTCATGCATTTTTATCAACGTTTACTATGCCAAAAACACTTCGTTCTACAAGGTCAGTAATCTGCCAGAAAAACGAGTTTGCATATCTCTAAGTTCTTAGCAATTATTAAGCCATGCATGAGTAGATAGGCTCATATAAACACATATACATGAACATCAAGAGTAAATACAGCCATATGAGAGCAAACATGTGAGTTTTGAAAGCTTTTAAAAAGATTTGACCCTCACCTTAGCCTATTGATGGATGAAAATGCAAGATTGCTCTTTGAATCGCACAAATAGCCCTTTTCCTTGCTTTGGCCGAGAGGTAGCTTGTTTTCCCTATGGCCAAAATTAGAGGTTTGTGAGCTTGTGTGATTTTTCTTGCTATGTTGCTTGCTTGTGCTTGCTATGGCCGAAGCTTGAGTGGTATAGAGAGCAAATTTTCAGTCTTGGATGCTCAAGCGAAGGTCATAGCCAACAGAGAGAGAGAATGGGAGAGTTGAGAGAAGATGAATGAAGTTGAAGATGTTCTTGAATGTGCAATTGTGTGTGTTGGCCTTGAGCTTTGCAAAATCTGAATTTTGTGTCAACTAAAGCATAATTTGAATTGTTAAAAGCATGTGTGTTGAGAAGGCTGAGATGTTGAAGCTTGGGTAGGGTGTTGAAGCATTATTTTATGCATTGTTCTTTGTGTGTGTCATAGAATGTCTAGGATAGAATATTTTGTGCAAGGCTTGTCCAATTGTTTGGTATGGCCGGCCATAGCTAGCTAAAATGGAGCATTTTTTGAATTGTTTTAAACTTAGTTTATTGTAGATTAGGTATATTTAATTGTCTAGTAGTTTGGGATGTAAGAGAATGTTGGGAATTTAGGGATTTTAGGTAGAATAGAATATAGGAATGTTTGTTGATGAGTTTGAATTATGAATATAATAATAGATAGTGGAAATGTAGGAATAGTCTAGTGTTATTTTATTGTTAGTGGAGTTTGTAGAGAATTTGAATTAGGAATATAATATTGGTTAGTGGATTGTGTAGGATTATTTTAGTGTCTAGTGCTTTGTGTAGGAATCTTTATTGATTAGCGTGCAGGCACGTATCCCTAGGTTAAGGGCACGTACTTCTAGGTAAATGCACTGATTCTTATGTAAAGGCACGCAATCCTAGGTGAATGGATGCAAACTAATGCAAGACACGTAATTCAATGCAATGCGCGTAAATCAAGGTACGACTCGTACACCTAGGTTAAGGCACGCAATTCAAGATTAGGGCACACGAATCGAAATAACACACGTAAATCGAGGTCAAGACACACAATTCTAGGTCAAAGCACGTATGACGAGGCACACACAAAAACAAAGACAGGGCACGTTTTCCAAGGTCAGTCATATAATTCTGGGTCTAAGGCAAGAAAACCGAGGTAAGACACGTTATTCGGGGTCGGACCTCACAATGCCTGCACTAATACATCGGATCCCATAAGAACTCCGAAGTTAAGCGTGCTTGGGCGAGAGTAGTACTAGGTTGAGTGACCCCCTGAGAAGTCCTCGTGTTGCACCCCCTTTTTATTTTTGTTTTGGCCCCGTTTTGCCTTGCCAAGATGCTTTATCCATCACATTTCTATTATCGAGTCCCACGGTATCTTAGGCAAGACAACTTCGCTTCGCGTAGAGGCTAGGCCCGTAAAATGAGGGCGTGGGGCCTACGACCAAGTCTCTGTCGCTCTGGTGCCCAAACTTTTGATCCGTAAGGAGTTACACGGCGCACAGCATACTGTTGGAAAAATCTCTGGGAGCTCTACGACGGGGGTAGCAAGCGTGTTCAATTGCGCCTGTATTCGGAGACTAAAAATGAACATTTTAATCAGTTTCAGGCTAATTTTCTTATTTTTGCGATGTTGTCTCATCCCGGATCGTTAGTCGTGAGCTGCGAAAAGGACGACAACCTAACTGCGGGACATTAGAGGGCCCTACATTGCGTCGATATCACGTCTTGGGAGGATGCTGCGTTGTTGAAGCAGATGGATTGTCAATAAGCCCATTGGGCCTTTTGAATGGGCCGTCCCTCTGGGCTAGTACTGTGAACCGTCAGCACATAAGGGCTTTGCACCCTCAACCTGACGGGTGCGATAATACCTGCACTAATGCACCGGATCCCATCAGAACTCTGAAGTTAAGCGTGCTTGGGCGAGAGTAGTATTAGGTTGGGTGACCCCCTGAGAAGTCCTCGTGTTGCACCCCTTTTTCATTTTTTTTGCCCCGTTTTGCCTTGCAAAGATGCTTTATCCTTCACATTTCTATTATCGTGTCCCACGGTATCTTGGGCAAGACAACTTCACTTTGCGTAGAGGCTGGGCCCACAAACCGAGGGCGTGGGGCCTATGACCAGGTCTCTGTCGCTCCGGTGCCCATAACTCTTGATCTGTAAGGAGTTACGCGGCGCACAACATACCGTTGGAAACTCTGCGGGATCTCTACGACGGGGGTAGCAAGCTTGCTCGTTTGCGCTTGTATTAGGAGCCCAAAAATGAATGTTTTAATCAGTTTTGGGATATTTTTATTCTTTTTGTGTTCTTTTCTCATCTCGGATAATTCGTCATGAGCCGTGAAAAGGACGACAACCTAACTCGCGGGACATTAGAGGACCCTATAACGCATCGATATCACATCTTGGGAGAATTCTGCGTTGTTAAAGCTGATGGGTTGTCGATAAGCCTATTGGGCCTTTTGAATGGGCCGTCTCTCTGGGTTGGGACTGTGAACCGTCAGCACATAAGGGCTTTGCACCCTCAACCTGACGGGTGTGATCACACCTGCAGTAACGCACTGGATCCCATCAGAACTCCGAAGTTAAGCATGCTTGGGCGAGAGTAGTACTAGGATGGGTGACCCCCTGGGAAGTCCTCGTGTTGCACCTCCTTTTCATTTTTTTTGCCCCGTTTTGCCTTGCCAAGATGCTTTTTCCATCATATTTCTATTATCGAGTCCCACGGCATCTTGGGCAAGAAAACTTCACTTCGTGAAGAGGATGGGCCCGTAAACCGAGGGCATGGGGCCTACGACCAGGTCTCCGTCGCTTCGGTGCCCATAACTTTTATTCGTAAAGAGTTACGTGACGCACTGTATACCATTGGAAAGTTTTCCGGGAGCTCTATGACTGGGGAAAAAGGCCTGCTCGATTGCGCTTGCTTTCGGAGCCCAAAAATGAATGTTTTCATCAGTTTCGAGCCAATTTTCTTCTTTTTGCGATGTTTTCCCGTCTCGGATCGTTCGTCATGAGCTGCGAAAAGGATGACAACTTAACTCGCCGGACATTAGAGGGCCCTACAACGCATTGATATCACGTCTTGGGAGGATGCTACGTTGTTGAAGCAGATGGGTTGTTGATAAGCCCATTGGGCCTTTTGAATGGGTCGTCTCTCTAGGCTAGTACTGTGAACCATCAGCACATAAGGGTTTTGCAGCCTCAACCTGACGGGTGCGATCATACCTACACTAATGCACCGGATCCCATCAGAACTCCGAAGTTAAGCGTTCCTGGGCGATAGTAGCACTAGGTTTGGTGACCCCCCGAGAAGTCCTCGTGTTGCACCCCCTTTTCAATTTTTTTGCCCCGTTTTGCCTTGCCAAGATGCTTTATCCATTACAATTCTATTATTGAGTCCCACGGCATCTTTGGCAAGGCAACTTCGCTTATCGTAGAGGTTGGGCCCACAAACCAAGGGCGTGGGGCCTGCGACTAGGTCTCCGTCTCTCCGGTGCCCATAACTTTTGATCCGTGAGGACTTACGCGGCACACAGCATACCGTTGGAAAGCTCTCCAGGAGTTCTACGACGGGGGCAGCATACCGTCGGCACATAAGGGCTTTGCGCCCTCAACCCGATAGGTGCGATCATACCTACACTAATGCACCGGATCCCATCAGAACAACGAAGTTAAGCGTGTTTGGGCGAGAGTAATACAAGGATGGGTGACCCCCTGGAAAGTCCTCGTGTTGCACCTCATTTTTTTTTGTCCCGTTTTGCCTTGCCAAGATGCTTTATCCATGACATTTCTATTATCGAGTCCCACGGCATCTTGGGCAAGACAACTTCGCTTCACGTTGAGGCTGGGCCTGTAAATCGAGGGCAGAGGGCCTGAGACCAGATCTCCGTCGCTCTGGTGCCCATAACTTTTGATCCGTAAGGAGTTACACAGTGGACAGCATACTGTTGGAAAGCTCTCCGTGAGCTCTACGACGGGCGTAGTAAGCCTGCTCAGTTGTGCCTATTTTCAGAGCCCAAAACTGAATGTTTTCATCAGTTTTGGGCCACATTACTTTTTTTTGCGATGTTTTCTCATCCCGGATCATTTGTCATGAGCAGCGAAAAGGACAACAACCTAACTCGCGGGATTTTAGAGGGCCATACAATGCATCGATATCACGTCTTGGGAGGATGCTACATTGTAGAAGGAGATGGGTTCTCGATAAGAAAATTTGGCCTTTTGAATGGGGCGTCTCTCTGGGCTGGGACTGTGAACCGTCAGCACATAAGGGCTTTGCGGCCTCAACCTGATGGGTACGATCATACCTACACTAATGCACCGGATCCCATCAAAACTCCGAAGTTAAGCGTGCTTGGGCGAGAGTAGTACTAGGATGGGTGACCCCCTGGGAAGTCCTTGTGTTGCACCTCCTTTTCATTTTTTTTTTGCCCCGTTTTGCCTTGCCAAGATGTTTTATCCATGAAATTTCTATTATCGAGTCCCACGACATCTTGGGCAAGACAACTTCGCTTCGCGTAGAGGCTGGGCCGGCAAATCGAGGGCGTGGGGCCTGTGACCAGGTCTCTGTCGCTCCGATGCCCATAACTTTTGATCCGTAAGGAGTTACGCGGCGCACAGCATACCGTTAGAAAGGTCTCCAGGAGCTCTACGATGTGGGTAGCAAGCCTGCACGGTTGCAGCTATTCTCGAAGCTAAAAAATGAATGTTTTCATCAGTTTATGGATACTTTTCTTCTTTTTGCAATGTTTTCTCGCCCCGGATAGTTCGTCGTGAGCCGTGAAAAGGACTACAACCTTACTCGCTGGACATTAGAGGTCCCTACAATGCGACGATATCACGTCTTGGGAGGATGCTGCATTGTTGAAGTAGATGGGTTCTCGATAAGCCCATTGGGCCTTTTGAATGGGTCGTCTCTCTGGGCTGGGACTGTGAACCGTCAGCACATAAGGGCTTTGCGCCCTCAACCTGACTGGTGCGATCATACATGCAACAATGCACCGGATCCCATCAAAACTCTGAAGTTAAGCGTGCTTGGGGGAGAGTAGTACAAGGACGGGTGACCCCAAGGGAAGTCCTCATGTTGCACCTTCTTTTCATTTTTTTTTGCCCCGTTTTGCCTTGCCAAGATGCTTTATCCATCACATTTCTATTATTGAGTCCCACGGTATCTTGGGCAAGACAACTTCACTTCGCGTAGAGGCTGGGCTCGCTAACCGAGAGCGTGGGGCTGCGACCATGTCTCCGTCGCTCCGGTGCCCATAACTTTTGATCCGTAAGGAGTTACGCGGCGCACAACATACCGTTGAAAAGCTCTCCTAGAGCTCTACGACGGGGGTAGAAAGCTTGCTTGATTGCGCCTATTTTTGGAGCCCAAAAATTAACATTTTCATCAGTTTCAGGCCATTTATCTTCTTTTTGCGATGTTTTCCTTGCCAAGATGCTTTATCCATCACATTTCTATTATCGAGTCCCACGGTGTCTTGGACATGACAACTTTGCTTCGCTTAGAGTCTAGGCCTTCAAACCGAGGGCGTGGGGCCTGCGACTAGGTCTCCGTCGCTCCGGTACCCATAACTCTTGATCCGTAAAGAGTTACGCGGCATACAACATACTGTTGGAAAGCTCTCCAGGTGCTCTACGATGTGGGTAGCAAGCCTGCTCGGTTACGCCTGTTTTTGGAGCTAAAAAATGAAGGTATTCATTAGTTTCAGACCACTTTTCTACTTTTTGTGATGTTTCCTTACCCCGGATCGTTCGTCGTGAGCCGTGAAAAGGACGACAACGTTACTCGCAAGACATTAGAGGGCCCTACAATGCGTTGATATCACGTCTTGGGAGGATGCTACGTTGTTGAAGCAGATGGGTTTTCGATAAGCCTATTGGGATTTTTGAATGGGCCGTCTCTCTAGGCTGGGATAGTGAACTGTCAGCACATAAGTGCTTTGCGCCTTCAACCTGACGGGTGCGATCATACATGCAATAATGCACCGGATCCCATAAGAACTCCAAAGTTAAGTGTGCTTGGGTGAAAGTAGTATTAGCACGGGTGACCCCTTGGGGTGTCCTCGTGTTGCACCTCCTTTTCATTTTTTTTTGCCCCGTTTTGCCTTGCCAAGATTCTTTATCCATCACATTTCTATTATCGAGTCCAATGATATCTTGGGAAAGACAACTTCGCTTCGCGTAGAGGCTGGGCCAGCAAACCGAGGGAGTGGGGCCAGCGACCAGGTCTCCGTCTTTCCGGTGCAGATAACTTTTGATCCGTTAGGAGCTACGTGGCGCACAGCATACCGTTGGAAGCTCTCCGAGAGCTCTACGACAAGGGTAGAAAGCCTTCTTGATTGCACCTATTTTCGGAGCCCAAAAATGAACTTTTTCATCAGTTTTAGTCCATTTTTCTTATTTTTGCTATGTTTTCTAGCCCTGGATCGTTCGTCGTGAGCCGCAAAAAGGACGACAACCTTACTCGCGGGATATTAGAGGTCCTTACAATGTAACGATATCATGTCTTGGGAGGATGCTACGTTGTTGAAGCAAATGGGTTGTCGATAAGCCCATTGGGCCTTTCGAATAGGTCATCTCTCTGGGCTGGGACTGTGAACCGTCAGCACATAAGGGCTTTGCGCCCTCAACCCGACGGGTGCGATCATACATGTAATAATGCACCGTATCCCATCAGAACTCCGATGTTAAGCGTGCTTGGGCGAGAGTAGTACTAGGACGGGTGACCCCTTGGGAAGTTCTCGTGTTGCACCTCCTTTTCATTTTTTTTTTGCCCCGTTTTGCCTTGCCAAGATGCTTTATCCATGACATTTCTATTATCGAGTCCCACGATATCTTGGGCAAGACAACTTTGCTTCGCGTAGAGGCTGGGCACGCAAACCGAGGGCGTAGGGCCTGGGACTAGGTCTTCGTCGCTTCGGTGCCCATAACTTTTGATCCGTAAGGAGTTACGCGGTGCACAACTTATTGTTGAAGAGCTCTTCGGGAGCTCTACGACAAGGGTAGAAAGCCTGCTTGGTTATGCCTATTTTTGAAGACCAAAAATGAACGTATTCATCTATTTTGGACCACTATTCCTCTTTTTGCGATGTTTTCTCTCCCCGGATCGTTCGTCGTGAGCCGCGAAAAGGACGACAACCTTATTCGCAGGACATTAGAGGGCCCTACAATGCAATGATATCACGTCTTGGGATGATGCTGCGTTGTTGAAGCAGATGGGTTGTCGATAAGCCCATTGGGCCTTTTGAATGGACCGTCTCTCTAGGCTGGGACTGTGAACCGTCAGCACATAAGGGCTTTGCGCCCTGAACCTGACGAGTGTGATCATACATACAATAATGCACCGGATCCCATTAGAACTCCGAAGTTAAGCGTGCTTGGGCGAGAGTAGTACTAGGACGGGTGACACCCTGTGAAGTTCTCGTGTTGCACCTCATTTTCATTTTTTTTTGCATCGTTTTGCCTTGCCAAGATGCTTTATCCATCACATTTCTATTATCGAGTCCCACTGTATCTTGGGCAAGACAACTTCGCTTCGTGTAGAGGCTGGGCTCGCAAACCGAGGGTGTCGGGCTTGCGACCAGGTCTCCGTCGCTCCGGTGCCTATAACTTTTGATCCGTAACGAGTTACACGCCGTACACCATACCGTTAAAAAGCTCTCCAAGAGCTCTACAACGGGGGTAGAAATCCTGCTTGGTTACGCCTATTTTTGGAGACCAAAAATGAACGTATTCATCAGTCTCGGACCACTTTTCTTCTTTTTGCGATGTTTTCTCACCCCGGATCGTTTGTCGTGAGTAGCGAAAAGGACGACAACCTTACTCGCGGGATATTAGAGGGCCCTACAACGCAACGATATCACATCTTGGGATGATGCTACATTGTTGAAGCAGATGGGTTGTCGATAAGTGTGAAACCCCACTTTTCTATCCTATCTTGTTTTGCGTGTTTATTCTCGTTTTGCGTGAATTGACCCGTCTATGTGCTATATGACTTAGAATGTGGTAATTTTGATATTAATACTCCTAGAACATGCTAAATGTGCATTAATGAAATTTTCATAAAAAACGGAGTCAAAAATTTTATCGTCGACTTTTAGTGAATAGTATTTTTAAAACACGTCCGCTAAAATTTTGAAACTGGTCTTTTTAACCCTTCTAGACCTAGTCCACGGACTTTAATAGACTTGTGTTTGATGAAATCGGTTTTTAAATCGGCTTAGGAATTTATTAGGGTTTTTACACCGACTTTTGCGAAAATCGAGTTTTAAGCCGACTCGGGTGAAATTGTTTGATTGTAAAACTTCTTGTCACCTAAAAATAACCTACTTGAGCTATCTTAGGTGTTGCATATTTGTTTTGAGCAAAGAGATAGCTAAAATGCAATTAAAAGACAAGAAAACACAAAAAATACTAAGTTTACTCAACTTTGACTTTGCATTTTAATTGTTGACTTGCCTTATATATGCTAAATAACTAAAAATAGCTCACAAAATAAAGCTCAAAACACCACAAACACACACAGATGGTCGAAACTCTCAAGGCCATTTTTGCTTAGTTTTTGTTCAATATTTCTCTTATAAATTGCAATCCAAGGCCAAAACTCTTGAACCAAAGTTTGTTCTTGCTTGTTGGGTACGCATTGCACGCATATCTAGGCTTTTATCGCATCAAAGGTGAGAGAAAAATTCTAGATCTCAAAACTCATCTTTTATGTTTTTGCGTAGAATTGTTTATTGAACCGTTAGAATGTTAATTTGAAGTTAGATTATTGCTCGATGCATGCTAGGGATCATTTATATGTATTCTTGCGAGATTTGAACCGTTGTAGCATAATTATTTATTTTCGGGTATTTAAAGTTGAGTTATTTGCCATTTCTTGATTATCTTGAGTTGTATTGGTTGAAATCAATTGCTGTCGATTTCTAAAAGTTTGTTAATTACGTGGTAGTGCCGTTGTAATGCCGAATTTTCGATTGCGAGGTCGGTGCTAAAGTCCAGAAATTTCAGCCACGACACACTAGGGTTTTAGGGTTATTGGGCATGAGTTGGATGTGTTTTGGTTGGTTTCCGAGGGGGCTAATGTAGTTGATTGAATGAGTGAGTGATAGAAACTGGTTTGGAGTTGTTTGGATTAGTAGAATGTAAGATATGAATATTTGAACTTTAAGTTGTCTTTCTTTAAAATGTTAAGTTATGCCTTTAGTTGATTGGGTGTGGTTTGAGTGATTGAATTGTGAGTTGATGATGGGTAAACTAGGGTTTGATTGCGTGTTTAATGCATGTTCGGTTGGATGGCCTACTTTGTCATCAAACTTAGTTATTTGTTGTTAAATTGATTATTGATGTTATTATGATGATAATATGATTATTGATTGATGATTGATGAACCGGGAGATAGTCAACGGAAAAGGTTGTCCTCCTGTGAATGATTGATGTTTATTATTATTGCTGAGTCTTTGGTATGTGTGTGCCACCTCTCGGGCAGCATCGGGCTGTCAGGTTGATAACGGCATGACTACCAGAGACTACCTCCAGCTCGTATGACGGAGGTGTCATGGAGGGAGAGGTTATTGGGGTACCTCGGGTGCGTGAGTTTATGGGAGTCACAAGAAGGCTGTTATGATCGTGATGGTGTTTGGAGCTACACCAACTAGTGTATCCTTTATTGAATGGTCATTATAGATTATATGATGATAGTATTATTGATGTTATTGTGTGTTTACTTGCTCAAAGGATTATTTCCATGGAGTATAGTGAATATTGTTAGAGATCTATCGGATCCTCACTGGGCTTATTTTATATAAGCTCACTCTCTATTATTGCATGCATACAGGTGTTGTAGAGCAGGACTACGGGTACGTGCCTCCTGAAGAGGAAAATGTGCCTTACGTGGATGAGTCTTATGTTCCAGAGTCCTATCCTTGATGTTTGATGTGTTGAACACCTTATTATCTTGTATATTATCTAGATAACTTTTATATGCTTTGTAGTTTATAATGTATAAGATGTTGAAAAGATAATGAATTAGTTGATGCTATCTTAGTAGTCTTTCTTTTGTCTATGTATAGGTTGTTAGGTTGGTATCAATATATTTTGCAATGTATATTAAGGTTCATGTATTATGTTGGAACGGAGGCGTATAACGAGGAATAATTATTGAATAATATGGTTATGATGTATGTTGTTATTTTATTGAGGAGTTGTTTATTGTATGGTTATGGAGTTGATGTATGATGTTCTAATGAGGTTGGTTTAGAGCCTCGATATCCTATTTACTGTCGTTATACTGCCGAAATTACGTTGCGTCCTGACTGATCGTAGGTAGGGTCGAGTTGGGGCGTGACAATAAGCCCATTGGGCCTTTTGAATAGGCCGTCTCTCTATGCTAGGACAGTGAACTGTCAGCACATAAGGGCTTTGCGCCCTCAACCTGACGGGTGCGATCATACATGGAATAATGCACCGGATCCCATCAGAACTCCGAAGTTAAGCGTGCTTGGGCGAGAGTAGTACTAGGATGGGTGATACCCTGGGAAGTTCTCGTGTTGCACCTCATTTTCATTTTTTTTTTGCCCCTTTTTGCCTTGCCAAGATGCTTTATCCATCACATTTCTATTATCGAGTCCCACGGCATCTTGGGCAAGACAACTTCGCTTCGTGTAGAGGCTAGGTCCGCAAACCGAGGGCGTGGGGCCAGCGACCAGGTCTCTATCGCTCCGGTGCCCATAACTTTTGATCCGTAAGGAGTTAGGCGGCGCACAACATGCCGTTGGAAAGCTCTCCGAGAGCTCTACGACAGGGGTAGAAAGCTTGATGGATTGCACCTATTTTCAGAGCCAAAAATGAACATTTTCATCAGTTTTGGGCCACTTGTCTTCTTTTTGTGAAGTTTTCTCGCCCCGGATCATTCGTCGTGAGCCGCGAAAAGGACGACAACCTTACTCGCGGGACATTAGAGGGCCCTACAATGTGACAATATCATGTCTTGGGAGGATGCTGCGTTGTTGAAGCAAATGGGTTGTCGATAAGCCCATTGGGCCTTTTGAATGGGTCGTCTCTCTAGGCTGGGACTGTGAATCGTCAACACATAAGGTCTTTGCGCTCTCAACCTAGCGGGTGCGATCATACATGCAATAATGCACCGTATCCCATCAGAACTCCGATGTTAAGCGCGCTTGGGCGAGAGTAGTACTAGGACGGGTGACCCTTGGGAAATTCTCGTGTTGCACCTCCTTTTCATTTTTTTTTGCCCCGTTTTGCCTTGCCAAGATGCTTTACCATGAAATTTCTATTATCGAGTCCCACGACATCTTGGGCAAGACAACTTCGCTTCGTATAGAAGATGGGCCCGCAAACCGAGGGCGGTGGGCCTGCGACAAGGTTTTCGTCGCTCTGGTGCCCATAACTTTTGATCTGTAAGGAGTTACGCGGCGCACAACATACCGTTGGAAAGCTCTTTGGGTGGTCTACGATGAGGGCAACAAGCCTGCTAGGTTGCGCCTATTTTTGGTACCCCAAATCGAACGATTTCATAAATTTTGGGCCACTTTTGTTCTTTTTGAGCTATTTTTTAGGCCCGTGTCATTCGTCGTGAGCTGTGAAAAGGACGAGAACCCAACTCGTGGAACATTAGAGGGCTTTACAACATGTTGATATCACGTCGTGCAGTGAGGTTGTTGAAGTAGATGGGCCGTCGATAAGCCTAATAGGCCTTTTGAATGGGCCGTCTCTCTTGTTTGGGACTGTGAACTGTCAACACATAAAGGATTTGCACCCTTAACATGAGGGGTGTGATCATACTAGCACTAATGTACCGGATCCCATCAGAACTCCGAAGTTAAGCGTGCTTGGGCAGGAGTAGTACTAGGATGGGATACCGCTTGGGAAGTCCTCGTGTTGCACCCGCCTATTCATTTTTTTTGCCAGGTTTAGCCTTGCCAAGATGCTTTATCCATCACTTTATATTCTTGAGTCCTACGACATCTTGTACAAGACAACTTCGCATCGTGTAAAGGCTGGGCCTGCAAACCGAGGACGTGGGGCTTGTGACCAGGTCTCCGTCGCTCCGATACCCATAACTTTTGATCCGAATAAAGTTATGCGGCGCACAGCATGCCGTTGGAAAGCTCTCCGGGAGCTCTATGACGGGGATAGTAAGCCTTCTCGGTTGCACCTATTTTTGGTACCCAAAATCGAATGTTTTCATAAATTTTGGGCCACTTTTCTTCTTTTTGAGTTATTTTTTAGGCCCGTGTCATTCGTCGTGAGCCGTGAAAAGGACGAGAAGCCAACTCATGGAACATTAGAGGGCTCTACAACGCGTTGATATCACGTCATGTAGTGATGTTGCGTTGTTGAAGTAGATGGGCTATCGATAAGCCCAATAGGCATTTTGAATGGGTCGTCTCTCTTGTTTGGGACTGTGAACCGTCAACACAAAAGGGCTTTGCACCATCAACATGACGAGTGCGATCATACCAGCATGAATGCACCGGATCCCATCAGAACTCCGGAGTTAAGCGTGCTTCGGCAGAAGTAGTAGTAGGATGGGTGACCCCTGGGAAGTCCTCGTGTTACACCTGCCTATTCATTTTTTTTTGCCCCGTTTAGCCTTGCCAAGATGCTTTATCCATCGCTTTATATTCTCGAGTCCGATGGCATCTTGTGCAAGACAACTTCGCATCGCGTAGAGGCTGGGCCAGCAAACCGAGGACGTGGGGCCTATGACTAGGTCTCCGTCGCCCCAATGCCTATAACTTTTGATCTGTATGGAGTTATGCGATGCACAACATACCGTTATGAAGCTCTCTGGGAGCTCTACGACAGAGGAAGCAAGCTTGCTCGGCTGTGCCTCTTTTTGGTTCCCAAAATCGCACATTTTCATCAATTTTGGGCCAATTTTCTTCTTTTTAAGCTGTTATTCAGGCCCGTGTCGTTCGTCGTGAGTCTCGAAAAGGACTAGAACCCAACTCGCGAAACATTAGAGGGCTCTACAACGCATCATCAATATCACGTTGTGCGGTGATGTTGTGTTGGTGAAGCCGATGGGTTATCGATAAGCCCAATAGGCCTTTTGAATGGGTCGTCTCTTTTAACTGGGACTGTGAACCGTCAACACATAAGGGCTTTGCACCATCAACATGACGGGTGCAATCATACCAGCAGTAATGCCCTGGATCCCATCAGAACTCCGAAGTTAAGTGTGCATGGGCGAGAATAGTATTAGGATGGGTGACCCCCTAGGAAGTCCTCGTGTTGCACCCTCATTTTCATTATTTTTTGCCCCGTTTAGCCTTGCCAAGATGCTTTATCCATCCCTTTTATATTCTCGAGTGCCACAGCATCTTGGACAAGACAACTTCGCATCGCGTAGAGACAGGGCCTGCAAACCGAGGACGTGGGCCCTATGACCATGTCTCCATCACTGCGATCCCCATAAATTTTGATCTGTATGAAGTTATGAGGCGCACAACATACCGTTGGAAAGATCTCTGGGAGCTCTACGACGGAGACAGTAAGCTTGCTCAGTTGCGCCTATTTTTGTTACCCAAAATCGAATGTTTTCATAAATTTTGGGCTACTTTTCTTCTTTTTGAGCTATTTTTAGGCCCGTATAGTTCGTCGCGTGCCGCGAAAAGGACGAGAACCCAACTCGCAGAACATTAGAGGGCTCTACAACGCGTTGATATCATGTTGTGCAGTGATGTTGCGTTGTTGAACCAGATTGGCTGTCGATAAGCCCAATAGGCCATTTGGATGGGCCGTCTCTCTTGTTTGGGACTATGAACCGTCAACACAAAAGGGCTTTGCAGCATCAACATGACGGGTGCGATTATACCAGCACTAATGCACCGGATCCCATCAGAACTCCGAAGTTAAGCGTGTTTGGGCAGGAGTAGTACTAGGATGGGTGACCCTGTGGGATGTCCTCTTGTTGTACCCACCTATTCAAATTTTTTTTTTTGCCCCGTTTAGCCTTGCGAAGATGCTTTATCCATCACTTTATATTCTCGAGTCCCACGGCATCTTGTGCAAGACAATTTCGCATCGCGTAGAGGCTGGGCCTACAAACCGGGGACGTGGGGCCTATGACCAGGTCTCCATTGCTCTAATGCCCATAACTTTTGATCCGTATAGAGTTATGCGGCGTACTACATACTGTTGGAAAGCTCTCCGGGAGCTCTACAACAGGGGCAACAAGCTTGCTCTGCTGCACCAATTTTTGGTACCCAAAATTGAACATTTTTATCAATTTTGGGTCACTTTTCTTCTTTTTGCGATATTTTTTAGGCCTATGTCATTTGTCGTGAGCCCCGAAAAGGACGAGAACCCAACTAGCGGAACAATAAAGGGCTCTACAATGCATCAATATCACGTCGTACGCTATTGATGCAGATGGGCTGTCGATAAGCCTAATAGGCCTTTTGAAAGGGTCGTCTCTCTTGGTTGGGACCGTGAACCGTCAACACATAAGGGCTTTGCACCATCAACATGACGAGTGTGATCATACTAGCATTAATGCACTGGATCCCATCAAAACTCCAAAGTTAAATCTGCATAGGCGAGAATAGTACTAAGATGGGTGACCCCCTTGGAAGTCCTCGTGTTGCACCCTCATTTTCACTATTTTTTGCCCCGTTTAGCCTTGCCAAGATTCTTTATCCATCACATTTAAATTCTCGAGTCCCACGGAATCTTGGGCAAGACAACTTCGCATGGTGTAGAGGCTAGGCCTGTAAACCGAGGATGTGGGGCCTATAAGCAGGTCTCCGTCGTTCCGATGCCCATAACTTATGATCCGTATAGAGTTATACGGTACACAACATACTGTTGGAAAGCTCTCCGGGAGCTCTATGATGAGGGCACCAAGCATGCTCAACTGCTCCTATTTTTGGTACCCAAAATCGAACGTTTTCATCAATTTCGGGCGACTTTTCTTCTTTTTGAACTATTTTTTAGGCTCGTGTCGTTCGTCGCGAGCCGCGAAAAGGACGAGAACCCAACTTGCTGAACATTAGAGGGCTCTACAACACGTAGGTATCACGTCGTGTTATGATGTTGCAGTGTTGAAGCATATGGGCTGTCGATAAGCCCAATAAGACTTTTGGATGGGTCGTCTCCCTTCTCTTGGACTGTGAACTGTCAACACAAAAGGTCTATGCACCATCAACATGACGGGTGCGATCATACCATCACTAATGCACCGGATCCCATCAGAACTCCGAAGTTAAGTGTGCTTGGACAAGAGTAGTACTAGGATGGGTGACCCCCAGGGAAGTCCTCGTGTTGCACCCCTCGTTTCATTTCTTTTTGCCCCATTTAGCCTTGTCAATATGCTTTATCCATCATATTTATATTCTCGAGTCCCACGGCAGCTTGGGCAAGACAACTTCGCATAGTGTAGAGGCTGGGCCCGCAAAGCGAGGATGTGGGGCCTGTGGCCAGGTCTCCGTCGCTCCGATACCCATAACTTTTGATCCGTATGGAGTTATGCGGCGCACAACATACCACTGAAAAGCTCTTTTGGAGCTCTACGACAAGGGTAGTAAGCCAGCTCAGCTGCGCCTAATTTCGGTACCCAAAATCAAACTTATTCATCAATTTTGGCCCACTTTTCTTTTTTTTACGCTATTTTTTAGGCCCGGGTCATTTGTCATGAGCCGCGAAAAGGATGAGAACCCAAATCTCAAGTTAAGTGTGCTTGGGCGAGAGTAGTGCTAGGATGGGTGACCCTTGGGAAGTCCTCATGTTGCACCCTCATTTTAATTTTTTTTGCCTCGTTTAGCCTTGTCAAGATGCTTTATCCATCATATTTATATTCTCGAGTCCCATAACATCTTGGGCAAGACAACTTCGCATCGCATAGACGATGGGTTCGCAAACTGAGGACGTGGGGCTTATGACCAGGTCTCCGTCGCTCCTATGCCCATAAATTTTGATCCGTATGGAGTTGTGCAGTGCACAGCATACTATTGGAAAGCTATCCGGGAGCTCTAGGATGGAGGTAGCAAGCTTGCTCGGCTACGCCTATTTTTGGTACCCAAAATTAAACATTCTCATTAGTTTCGGGCCACTTTTCTCCTTTTTGCACTATTTTTTAGACCTGTGTCATTTGTTGTGAGTCGTTAAAAGGATGAGAACCCAACTCGCTGAACATTAGAGGGCTCTACAATGCGTCGAAATCATGTCGTGCGGTGATATTGCATTGGTGAAGCAGATGGGCGGTCGATAAGCCCAATAGGCTTTTTGAATGGGTCGTCTCTCTTGGCTGGGACTGTGAATTGTCAACACAAAAGGGTTTTGCACCATCAACATGACGGGTGCGATCATACCAGCACTAATGCACCGGATCCCATCAGAACTCCGAAGTTAAGCGTGCTTGGGCTGGAGTAGTACTAGGATGGGTGACCCCCTTGGAAGTCCTCGTGTTGCACCCTATTTACATTTTTTTTGCCCCGTTTAGCCTTGCCAAGATGCTTTATCCATCACATTTATATTCTCGAGTCCCATGGCATCTTGGGCAAGACTAATTCACATCGCGTAGAGGTTGGGCCCACAAATCGAGGACGTGGGGCCTATGACCAGGTCTCCATTGCTTTGATGGCCATAACTATTGATCCGTATGGAGTTATGCGGGGCACAACATACCGTTGGAAAGCTTTTTGGGAGCTCTACGATGGGGGCAGCAAGCTTGCTTGGCTGTGCTTGTTTTTGGTTCCCAAAATCAAACATTTTCATCAATTTTGAGGCACTTTTCTTCTTTTTGAGTGGTTTTTTAGGCCCTTGGCGTTCGTCGTGAGCTGCAAAAAGGACGAGAACCTAACTCGCGGAACATTGGAGGGCTCTACAACGTGTCGATATCACGTCGTGCGGTGATGTTGCGTTGTTGAAGTAGATGGGTTGTCGATAACCCCAATAGGCCTTTTGAATGAGCCGTCTCTCTTGACTGGGACTGTGAACCGTCAACACAAAATGGCTTTGCACCATCAACATGACGGGTGCTATTGTACCAGCACTAATGCATCGGATCCCATCAGAACTCCGAAGTTAAGCGTGCTTGGGCGGGAGTAGTACTTGTTTAAGTGACCCCCTGGGAAGTCCTCGTGTTGCACCACCCGATTCAATTCTTTTTGCCCCGTTCAGCCTAGCCAAGATTCTTTATCCATCACTTTATATTCTTGAGTCCCTCGGTATCTAAGGCAAGACAACTTCGCATCGCGTAGAGGTTGGGCTCGCAAACCGGGACGTGGGGCCTGTGACCAGGTCTCTTTCGCTTCGATGCCCATAACTTTTGATCTGTATGGAGTTATGCGGCGCAAAGAATACCGTTGGAAAGCACTCCGGGAGCTCTATGACGGGGGTAGTAAGCCTGCTAGGCTGCGGCTGATTTTGGTACCCAAAATTGAATATTGTCATCAAATTCAGGGCACTTTTCTTCTTTTTGAGCTATTTTTTAGGCCCGTGTCATTCGTCATGAGCCGCGAAAAGGACGAGAATCCAACTCGTAGAACATTGGAGGGCTTTACAACACGTCGATATCATGTCGTGCAGTGATGTTATATTGTCGAAGCAGATGGGCTGTCGATAATCCCAATAGGCCTTTTGAATTGGCCGTCTCTCTTGGCTGGGACTGTGAACCGTCAACACAAAAGGGCTTTGCACCATGAACGTGACGGGTGTGATCATACCAACACTAATGCACCAGATCCCATCAGAATTCCGAAGTTAAGCATGCTTGGGAGGGAGTAGTACTAGGACGGGTGACGCCCTGGGAAGTTCTCGTGTTGCACTCCCCTTTTCATTTTTTTTGCCCCGTTTACCCTTGCATAGATGCTTTATCCATCACATTTATATTCTCGAGTCCCACTGCATCTTGGGCTAGACAAGTTCGCATCGCGTAGAAGCTGGGCCCGCAAATCGCAAACGTGGGGCTTGTGACCATGTCTCTATCGCTCCGATGCCCATAACTTTTGATCCGTATAGAGTTATGCGGCGCACAACATATCGTTGGAAAGCTCTTCGGGAGTTCTACGACAGGGGCAACAAGCTTGCTTGGCTATGCCTATTTTTGGTACCCAAAATCGAATATTTTGATCAATTTCAATCAACTTTTCTTCTTTTTGACCTATTTTTTAGGCCCGTGTCGTTTGTCGTTAGCCGCGAAAAAGATGAGAACCCAACTCGCGGAACATTAGAGGGCTCTACAATGCGTCTATTTCACGTCATGCAGAGATGTTACGTTGTTGAAGCAGATGGGTTGTCGATAAGGCAATTAGGCCTTCTGAATGGGCTGTCTCTCTTGGTTGGGACAGTGAACCGTCAACACAAAAGGGCTTTGCACCATCAACATGACAGGTGCGATCATACCAGCACTAATGCACCAATTCCCATCAGAACTCTGAAGCTAAGCGTGCTTTGGCGGGAATAGTACTAGGATAGGTGACCCCCTGGGAAATACTCGTGTTGCACCTTATTTTTCATTTTTTTTTGCCCCGTTTAGCCTTGCCAAGATGCTTTATCCATCACATTTATATTATCGAGTCCCACGGCATCATGGGCAAGACAACTTCGCATCGAATAGTGGTTGAGCCCGTAAATTGAGGACGTGGGGCCTGTGACCAGGTCTCCGTCACTCCGATGCCTATAACTTTTTGTACGTATAGAGTTATGCGGTATACAGCATACCGTTGGAAATCTCTCCAAGAGCTCTACGACGGGAGCAGCAAGCCTGCTCGGCTGCGCCTATTTTTGCTAACCAAAATCGAACATTTTTATCAATTTTGGGCCACTTTTCATCTTTTTGAGCTATTTTTTAGGCCCGTGTCCTTCGTCGTGAGCCATGAAAAGGATGAGAACCCAACTCGCGAAACATTAGAGGGCTGTACAATGCGTCGATATCACGTCGTGCAGTGATGTTGCGTTCTTGAAGCAGATGGGCTATCGATAAGCCCAATAGGCCTTTTGAATGAGCAGTCTCTCTTGGCTGGGACTATGAACCGTCAACACATAAGGGTTTTGCACCATCAACATGACGGTTGCGATAATACCAGCATTAATGCACTTGATCCCATCAGAACTCCGAAGTTAAGTGTGCTTGGGCGAGAGTAGTACGAGGATGGGTGATGCCTTGGGAAGTCCTCGTGTTGCACCCTCCATTTCATTTTTTTTCCCGTTTAGCCTTGCCAAGATGCTTTATCCATCATATTTATATTCTCGAGTCCCACAACATCTTGGGCAAGACAACTTCGCATCGCATAGACGATGGGTCCGCAAACCAAGGACGTGGGGCCTATGACCAGGTCTCTATCTCTCCTATGCCATAACTTTTGATCCGTATGGAGTTGTGCGGCGCAAAACATACCGTTGGAAAGCTATCCGGGAGATCTAGGATGGGGGTAGCAAGCCTGCTCGGCTGCGCCTATTTTTGGTACCCAAAATTGAACATTCTCATTAGTTTTGGGCCACTTTTCACCTTTTTGTGCTGTTTTTTAGGCCCGTGTCATTCGTTGTGAATCGTGAAAAGGATGAGAACCCAACTCGCCGAACGTTAGAGGGCTCTACAATGTGTTGAAATCACGTCGTGCAGTGATGTTGCGTTGGTGAAGCAGATAGGCTGTCGATAAGCCCAATAGGCCTTTTGAATGGGTCGTCTCTCTTGGCTGGGACTGTGAACTGTCAACACAAAAGGGCTTTGCACCATCAACATGACGGGTGCGATCATACCAGCACTAATGGAACGGATCCCATCAGAACTCCAAAGTTAAGCACGCTTGGGCGGGAGTAGTACTAGGATAGGTGACCCCCTTGGGAGTCCTCGTGTTGCACCGCTTTTACATTTTTTTTGCCTCGTTTAGCCTTACCAAGATGCTTTATCCATCATATTTATATTCTGGAGTCCCACGGTATCTTGGAAAGACTAATTCGCTTCGCGTAGAGGTTGGGCCTGCAAACTGAGGATGTGCGGCCTGTGACCAGGTCTCCGTCGCTCCGATGCCCATAACTTTTGATCCGTATGGAGTTATGCAAGGCACATCATACCATTGGAAAGCTTTTTGGGAGCTTTACAATGGGGCCAGCAATCTTGCTTGGCTGCACTTGTTTTTGGTTCCCAAAATCGAACGTTTTCATCAAATTTGGGCAACTTTTCTTCTTTTTGAGCGATTTTTTAGGCCCATGGCATTCGTTGTGAGCCGCAAAATGGACGAGAACCTAACTCGCGGAACATTAGAGGGGTCTACAATGCGTCGATATCACGTCATGCGGTGATGTTGCGTTGTTGAATCAGATGGGCTATCGATAACCCCAATAGGCCTTTTGAATGGGTCGTCTCTCTTTGCTGGGACTGTGAACCATCAACACAAAATGGCTTTGCACCATTAACATGACGGGTGCGATCGTACAAGTACTAATGCACTGGATCCCATCAGAATGCCGAAGTTAAGCGTGCTTGGGCGGGAGTAGTACTAGTATGGTAACCCCTTGGGAAGTCCTCGTGTTGCACCCCCCGTTTCATTTTTTTTTGTCCCGTTTAGCCTAGCCAAGATTCTTTATCCATTACTTTATATTCTCGAGTCCCTCGGTATCTTGGGCAAGATAACTTCATATCGTGTAGAGCCTGGGCCCGCAAACTAGGGACGTGGGGACTGCGACCAGGTCTCCTTCGCTCCGATGCCCATAATTTTTGATCCGTATGGAGTTATGGAGCGCAAAGCATACCGTTGGAAAGCTCTCCGGCAGCTCTACGACGGGGGTAGTAAGCCTACTAGGTTGTGCCTGTTTTTGGTTCCCAAAATTGAATATTTTCATCAATTTCGGGGCACTTTTCTTCTTTTTGAGCTATTTTTTAGGCCCGTGTCATTCATCGTGAGCCGCAAAAAGGACAAGAACCCAACTCGAAGATCATTAGAGGGCTCTACAACGCGTCGATATCACGTCGTGCGGTGATGTTACGTTGTTGAAGCAGATGGGCTGTCAATAAACCCAATAGGCCTTTTGAATGGGCCGTCTCTCTTTGCTGGGACTGTGAACCATCAACACAAAAGGGCTTTGCACCATGAACATGACGGGTGTGATCATACCAACACTAATGCACCGGATTCCATCCGAACTCCGAAGTTAAGCGTGCTTGGGATGGAGTAGTACTAGGACGGGTGACGCCCTGGGAAGTCCTCGTATTGCACTCCCCTTTTTATTTTTTTTTGCCCCGTTTACCCTTGCGTAGATGCTTTATCCATCACATTTATATTCTCGAGTCCCACTGTATCTTGGGCAAGGCAAGTTCACATCGCGTAGAGGCTGGGTGTGCAAACCGCGGAAGTGGGGCTTGTGACCAGGTCTCCGTCGCTTCGATGCCCATAACTTTTGATCCGTATGGAGTTATGCGGTGCACAGCATACCGTTGGAAAGCTCTCCAGGAGCTCTACGATGGGGGCAATAAGCTTGCTCGGCTGTGCCTATTTTCGGTGCCCATAATCGAATGTTTTGATCAATTTTGGGCCACTTTTCTTCTTTCTGACCAGTTTTTTAGGCCCGTGTCATTCGTCGTGTGCCGTGAAAAAAGAAGAGAACCCAACTCGTGAAACATTAGAGGGCTCTACAATGCGTCTATTTGACGTCGTGCAGAGATGTTGCGTTGTTGAAGCAGATGGGTTGTCGATAAGCTAATTAGGCCTCCTGAATGGGTCGTCTCTCTTGGCTGGGACTGTGAACCGTCAACACAAAAGGGCTTTGCACCATCAACATGATGGGTGCGATCATACCAGCACTAATGCACTGGATCCTATCAGAATTCCGAAGTTAAGCGTGCTTGGGCGGGAGTAGTTCTAGGATGGGTGACCCCTTGGGAAGTCCTCGTGTTGCACCCCACTTTTAATTTTTTTTTGCCCCGTTTAGCCTTGCCATGATGCTTTATCCATCACATTTATATTCTCGAGTCCCACAGCATCTTGGTCAAGACAACTTCGCATCGCGTAGTGGATGGGCCTGCAAACCGAGGAAATGGGGCCTGTGACCTGGTCTATGTCGCTCTAATGCCCATAACTTTTGATCCATATGGAGTTATGTGGCGCACAGCATACCGTTGGGAAGCACTCTAAGAGCTCTACGATAGGAACAACAAGCATGCTTGGCTGCGCCTATTTTCGGTACCCAAAATTGAACGTTTACATTAATTTTGGGCTACTTTTCTTCTTTTTGAGATGTTTTTTAGGCCCGTGTTGTTTGTCGTAAGCCTCCAAAAGGACAAGAACCCAACTCGCGGAACATTAGAGGGCTTTACAATGCGTCGATATCACGTCGTACGGTGATCTTGCATTGTTGAAGCAGATGGGCTGTCGATAAACCCAATAGGCCTTTTCAATGGGCCGTCCCTCTTGGCTGAGACTGTGAACCGTCAACACATAAGGGCATTGTACCATCAACATGATGGGTGTGATCATACCAGCACTAATGCACCGGATCCCATCAGAACTCCAAAGTTAAGCGTGCTTGGACGAGAGTAGTACTAGGATGGGTAACCCCTGGGAAGTCCTCTTGTTGCACCCCTGTTTTCATTTCTTTTTGCCCCGTTTAGCCTTGTCAATACGCTTTATCCATCATATTTATATTCTCGAGTCCCACGGTATCTTGGGCAAGACAACTTCGCATAGCATAAAGGCTAGGCCCACAAACCGAGGACGTGGGGCCTGTGACTAGGTCTCCGTCGCTCCGATACCCATAACTTTTGATCCGTATGGTGTTATGCAGCGCACAACATACCATTGGAAAGCTCTCTAGGAGCTCTACGACGAGGGTTGTAAGCCTTCTCGACTGCGCCTATTTTCGGTACCCAAAATCGAACATATTTATCAGTTTTGGTCTACTTTTCTTCATTTTGGCTATTTTTTAGGCTCGGGTCGTTCGTCATAAGCCGCGAAAAGGATGAGAACCCAACTCGTGGAACATTGGAAGGCTCTACAACGCGTCAATATCATGTCTTCTAATGATGCTGTGTTGTTGAAGCAGATGGGCTGTCAAGAAGCCCAATGGGCCTTTTGAATGGTTCGTCTTTCTTGGCTGAGACTGTGAACCGTCAACATATAAGGGCTTTGTACCTTCAACATGACGGGTGTGATCATTCCAGTACTAATGCACCGGATCCTATCAGGACTCCGAAGTTAAGTGTGCTTGGGCGAGAGTAGTACTAGGATGGGTGACCCCTTGGGAAGTCCTCGTGTTGCACCCCTATTTTCATTTCTTTTTGCCCCGTGTAGCCTTGTCAAGATGCTTTATCCATCACATTTATATTCTTGAGTCCCACTGCATTTTGGGAAAGACAATTTCGCATCGCATAGAGGCTGGACGTGTAAACCGATGACGTGGGGCCTGTGACCAGGTCTCCGTTGCTCCGATGCCCATAACTTTTCATCCATATAGAGTTAAGCGGCGTGCAGCATCCCTTTGGAAAGATCTCTGGGAGCTCTACAACAGGGGCAGTAAGCCTATTCGGCTACGCCTATTTTCGGTACCCAAAATCGAACATTTTCATCAGTTTCGGGCTACTTTTCTTCTTTTTACGCTGTTTATTAGGCCCGGGTCGTTCGTCGTGAGTCGCAAAAAGGATGAGAACCTAACTCACGGAATATTAGAGGGCTTTACAATGCATCGATATCACATCGTTGAGTGATGTTGCGTTGTTGAAGCAGATGGGTTGTCGATAAGCCCAATAGGCCTTTTGAATGGGTCGTCCCTCTTAGCTGTGACTGTGAACCGCCAACACATAAGGGCTTTGCACAATCAACACGACGAGTGAGATCATACCAGTACTAATGCACTGGATCCCATAAAAACTCCGAAGTTAAGTGTGCTTGGGCGAGAGTAGTACTAGGATGGGTAACCCCATTGGGAGGTCCTCGTGTTGTACCCTCATTTTCAATTTTTTTTCCCCGTTTAGCCTTGCCAAGATGTTTTATCCATCACATTTATATTCTTGAGTCCCCCGGCATCTTGGGCAAGACAACTTCGTATCCCGTAGAGGTTGGGCCCGCAAACTGAGGACGTAGGGCCTTTGACCAGGTCTCCATCGTTTCGTTGCCCATAACTTTTGATTCGTATGGAGTTATTCGGCGCACAGTATACCGTTGGAAAGCTCTTCGAGAGTTCTAAGATAGGGGTAGCAATCCTGCTCTACAACGCCTATTTTTGGTACCCAAAACAAACTTTTTCATCAGTTTTGGGCTACTTTCCTTTATTTTGCGTAGTTTAATTGGCCCGGGTCATTCGTCGTGAGCCGCGAATAGGATGAGAACCCAACTCGCGGAACATTAGAGGGCTCTACAATGCGTCGATATCACTTCAAGCGGTAAAGTTGCGTTGTTGAAGCAGATGGGCTATCGATAAGCCCGATAGGCCTTTTGAATGGGCTGTCTATCTTGGCTGGGACTGTGAACCTGCAACACATAAGGGCTTTGCACCATCAACATGACGGGTGCGATCACACCAGCACTAGTGCCCTGGATCCCATCAAAACTCCGAAGTTAAGTGTGCTTGGGCGAAAGTAGTACTAGGATTGCCCTGAAGCTTTATCCATCACATTTATATTCTCGAGTCCCACGGCATCTTGGGCAAGACAACTTCGAATTGCGTAGAGGCTGAGCCCGCATACCGACAATGTGGGGCATGTGACCAAGTCTCCATCACTCCGATGCCCATAACTTTTGATCCGTATAGAGTTATGCGGCGCACAACATACCGTTGAAAAGCTCTCCGGGAGCTCTACGACACGGGCAGCAAACCAGCTTGGCTGCGTCTATTTTTGGTACCCAAAATCGAACATTTTCATTAGTTTCGGGCTACTTTTCTTCTTTTCATGCTGTTTATTAGGCCCGTGTCATTCGTCGTGAGCCGCGAAATGGACGAGAACTTGCGGAACATTAAAAGGCTCTACAACGCATCGATATCACGTCGTGCGGTGATGTTGCATTGTTGAAGCAGATGAGCTGTCGATAAGCCCAATAGGCCTTTTGAATGGGCCGTCTCTCTTGGTTGTGACTGTGAACCGTCAACACAAAAGGGCTTTGCACCATCAATATGACGGGTGCGATCATACTAGCACTAATGCACCGGATCCTATCAGAACTCCGAAGTTAAGCGTTCTTGGGTGGGAGTAGTACTAGGATGGTTGACCCCCTAGGAAGTCCTCGTGTTGTACCCCCGTTTTATTTTTTTTCTGCCCGGTTTTGCCTTGCCTTGATGCTTTATCCATCAGTTTATATTCTAGAGTCCGACGGTATCTTGGGCAAGAAAACCTTGCATCGCATAGAGGCTGAATCTGCAAACCGAGGACGTGGGGCCTGTGACCGGGTCTCCGTCTTTTCGATGCCCATAACTTTTGATCCGTATGGAGTTATGCAGCGTTCAACATACCGTTGTAAAAGGTCTCCAGGAGCTCTACGACCGGGGCAGCAAGCCTTCTCGGCTGCACCTATTTTTGGTACCCAAAATAGAATATTTTCATCAATTTTGGCCCACTTTTCTTCATTTTGAGCTATTTTTTAGGCCCGTGTTGTTCGTCGTGAGCTGCGAAAAGGACGAGAACCCAACTCACGGAACATTAGAGGGCTCTACAACCCGTTGATATCACGTTGTGCAGTGATGTTGCATTGTTGTAGCAGTTGGGTTGTCGATAAGCCCAATAGGTCTTTTGAATGGGCCGACTCTCTTGGCTGGGACAGTGAACCGTCAACACAAAAGGGCTTTGTACCATCAACATGACAGGTGCGATCATAACAGCACTAATACACCAGATCCCATCAGAACTCTGAAGTTAAGCATACTTGGGCGGGAGTAGTACTAGGATGGGTGACCCCCTGGGAAGTACTCGTGTTGCATCTCATTTTTCATTTTTTTTGCCCCGTTTAGCCTTGCCAAGATGCTTTATCCATCACATTTATATTATTGAGTCCCACGGCATCTTGGGCAAGACAACTTCGCATCACGTAGAGGTTGGGCCCGCAAACTGAGGACGTGAGGCCTGTGACCAGGTCTTCGTTGCTCCGATGCCCATAACTTTTTATCCGTATAGAGTTATGCGGCGCACAACATACCGTTGGAATTCTTTCCAAGAGCTTTACGACTCGGCTGCACCTATTTTTGGTTACCAAAATTGAACATTTTAATCAATTTTGGGCAAGTTTTCTCCCTTTTGAGCTATTTTTTAGGCCCGTGTCGTTCATCGTGAGCTACGAAAAGGACGAGAACCCAACTCGTGGAACATTGGAGGGCTCTACAGCGCGTCGATAACATGTCGTGCAGTGATGTTGCGTTCTTGAAGCAGATGGGCTGTCGATAAGCCCAATAGGCCTTTTGAATGGGCAGTCTCTCTTGGCTGTGATTGTGAACTGTCAACACATAAGGGTTTTGCACCATCAACATGACGGTTGCGATAATACTAGAATTAATGCACTGGATCCCATCAGAACTCCGAAGTTAAGTGTGATTGGGTGAGAGTAGTACTAAGATGGGAGACCCCTTGGGAAGTCCTTGTGTTGCACCCTCCTTTTCATTTTTTTGCCCCATTTAGCCTTGCCAAGATGCTTTATCCATCATATTCATATTCTCGAGTCCCACAACATCTTGGGCAAGACAACTTCGCATCGCATAGAGGATGGGTCTGCAAACCGAGGACGTGGGGCCAATTACCAGGTCTCCGTCGCTCCTATGTCCATAACTTTTGATCCGTATGGAGTTGTGCAGCGTACAGCATACCGTTGGAAAGCTATCCGGGAGTTCTGGGATGAGGGTAGCAAGCCTGCTCGGCTGTGCCTATTTTTGGAACCCAAAATTGAACATTCTCATTAGTTTCGGGACACTTTTCTCCATTTCACGCTATTTTTTAGGCCTGTGTCATTCGTTGTGAGTCGTGAAAAGGACGAGAACCCAACTCGCCGAACATTAGAGGGCTCTACAACGCGTCAAAATCACGTCGTGCAGTGATGTTGCGTTGGTGAAGTAGATGGGCTGTCGATAAGCCCAATAGGCCTTTTGAATAGGCCGTCTCTCTTGGCTGGGACTATGAACTGTCAACACAAAAGGGCTTTGCTCCATCAACATGACGGGTGCGATCATACCAGCGCTAATGCACCGGATCCCATCAGAACTCTGAAGTTAAGCGTGCTTGGGCGGGAGTAGTACTAGGATGGGTGACCACTTTGGAAGTCCTCGTGTTGCACCCCCTTTACATTTTTTTTGCCCGTTTAGCCTTGCCAAGATGCTTTATCCATCACATTTATATTCTCGAGTCCTACGGTATCTTGGGCAAGACTAATTCACATCGCCTAGAGGTTAGGCCCGCAAATCGAGGATGTGGGGCCTGTGACCAGGTCTCCGTCACTCCGATACCCATAACTTTTGATCTGTATGGAGTTATGCGGGGCATAGCATACCGTTGGATAGCTCTCCGGGAGCTCTACGACGGGGGTAGCAAGCCTGCTTAGCAGCGCTTGTTTACGGTAGGCAAAATCAAACATTTTCATCAGTTTTGTGCCACTTTTCTTCTTTTTGCGCTATTTTTTTGGCCCTGGTCGTTTGTCGTGAGCTGCAAAAAGGATGAGAACCCAACTCGCGGAACATTGGATGGCTCTATAATGCTTTGATATCATGTCTTCCAATGCTACTGTGTTTTTGAAGCAGATGGGTTGTCGATAAGCCCATTGGGGCTTTTGAATGGTTCGTCTCTCTTGGCTGAGACTGTGAACCATCAACACATAACGGCTTTGCACCATCAACATGACGAGTGTGATCCTACCAGCACTAATGCACCGGATCCCATCAGAACTCCGAAGTTAAGCATGCTTGGGCGAGAGTAGTACTAGGAAGGGTGACCCTTTGGGAAATCCTCGTGTTGCACCCCCCTTTTCATTATTTTTTTGCCCCGTTTAGCCTTGTCAAGATGCTTTATCCATCATATTTTTATTCTTGAGTCCCACGACATCTTGGGTAAGACAACTTCGCATCGCGTTGAGGCTGGGCCCATAAACCGAGGACGTGGGGCCTGTGACCATGTCTTCGTCGTTCCAATGCCCATAACTTTTGATCCGTATGGAGTTATACGGCGCACAGCATATCGTTGGAAAGCTTTTCGGGAGCTCTACGATGAGGGCAACAAGCCTGCTTGGCTGCGCTTGTTTTTGGTTCCCAAAATTGAATGTTTTCATCAATTTTGGGCCACTTTTCTTCTTTTTGAGCGGTTTTTAGGCCCATGGCGTTCGTCGTGAGCCGCAAAAAGGACGATAACCCAACTGGCGGAACATTAGAGGGCTCTACAATGCGTCGATATCACGTCGTGCTGTGATGTTGCGTTGTTGAAGCAGATGGGCTGTTAATAACCCCAATAGGCCTTTTGAATGGTTCGTCTCTCTTGGCTGGGACTGTGAACCGTTAAAAAAAAGGGCTTTGTACCTTCAACATGACGAGTGTGATCATACCAGCACTAATGACCTGGATCCCATCAGAACTCCGAAGTTAATCTTGCTTGGGCGGGAGTAGTACTAGGATGGGTGACCCCTTGGGAAGTCCTCGTGTTGTACCCCATTTTCATTTTTTTTGCCCCGTTTAGCCTTGCCAAGATGCTTTATCCATCATATTTATATTCTCGAATCCCACGGCATCTTGGGCAAGATAACTTCGCATCGCGTAGAGGCTGGGCTCGCAAACCGTGGAGGTGGAGCCTTGTGACCAAGTCTCCGTCGCTCCGACGCCCATAACTTTTTGATCCTCAAGGACTTATGCGGCGCACAACATACCGTTGGAAAGCTCTCCGATAGCTTTACGACGGGGGAAGCAAGCCTGCTCGTCTACGCCTATTTTTGGTACCCACGATCAAACATTTTCATCAATTTCGTGTCACTTTTCTTCTTTTAAGCTATTTTTTAGGCCCGTGTCATTGGTCGTGAACCTCGAAAAGGACGAGAACCCAACTTGCCGAACACTAGAGGGCTTTACAACGCGTCGATACCACGTCATGCGGTGATATTGCATTGTTGAAGTAGATGGGTCGTCGATAAGTCCAATAGGCCTTTCGAAAGGGCTATCTCTCTTGGTTCGGACTGTGAACCATCAACACAAAAAGGCTTTGCACTATCAACATGATGGGTGCAATCATACCAGCACAAATGTACCGGATCCCAACAGAACTCGAAGTTAAGCGTGTTTGGGTGGGAGTAGTACTAGGATGGGTAACCCCTGGGAAGTCCTCATGTTGCACCCTTTTTTCATTTTTTGTTGACCCGTTTAGCCATGCCAAGATGCTTTATCCATCACATTTATATTCTCGAGTCCCACGGTATCTTGGGCATGACATCTTCGCATCGCGTAGAGGCTGGGCCCACAAATCGAGGGCGTAGGGCCTATGACCAGGTCTCCCTCGCTCCGATGCTTATAACTTTTGATCCGTATGGAGTTATGTGGCGCACAACATACCGTTGGAAAGCTCTCCGGAAGCTCTACGACAGGGCAGGAAGCTTGCTCAGCTGCGCCGAGTTTTGGTCCCCAGAATCGAAAGTTTTGATCAATTTTGGGCCACTTTTCTTCTTTTTGATATGTTTTTAAGGCCCGTGTCATTCGTCGTGAGCTGCGAAAAAGACGAGAACCCAACTCGCGGAACATTAGAGGGCTCTACAATGAGTCTATTTCATGTCGTGTATAGATGTTGCGTTATTGAAGCAGATAGGTTGTCAATAAGCCCAATGGGCCTTTTGAATGGGTCGTCTCTCTTGGTTAGGACTGTGAACCGTCAACACAAAAGGGCTTTGCACCATCAACATGACAGGTACGATCATATCAGCACTAATGCACTGGATCCCATAAGAACTCTGAAGTTAAGCGTGCTTGGGAGAGAGTAGTACTAGGATGGGTGACCCCTTGGGAAGTCCTCGTGTTACACCTCCTTTTTCATTTTTTTTTGCCCCGTTTGGCCTTGCCATGATGCTTTATCCATAACATTTATATTCTCGAGTCCCACAGCATCTTGGGCTAGACAACTTCGCATCGCGTAGAGGATGGGCCAGCAATTCGAGGAAGTGGGGCCAGTAACCTGGTCTTTGTCGCTCTGATGCCCATAACTTTAAATCCATATGGAGTTATGCGGTGCACAGCATACGATTGGAAAGCTCTACGGGAGCTCTACGACGGGAGCAGCAAGCATGCTGGGCTGCGCCAATTTTTAGTACCCCAAATTGAGCATTTTCATTAATTTTGAGCTACTTTTCTTCTTTTTGAGATGTTTTTTAGGCCCGTGTTGTTCGTCGTGAGGCTCGAAAAGGACAAGAACCCAACTCGCCGAACATTAGAGGGCTCTACAATGCATCAATATCACGTTGTGCAGTGATGTTGTGTTGTTGAAGCAGATGGGCTGTCGATAAGCCCAATAGTCCTTTTGAATGGGTTGTCGATAAGCCCAATAGTCCTTTTGAATGGGTCGTCTCTCTTGGCGGGGACTGTGAACCATCAACACAGAAGGGCTTTGCACCATCAACATGACGGGTGCGATCATACCAGTACTAATACACCGGATCCCATCAGAACTCCAAAGTTAAGCGTGCTTGGGCGAGAGTAGTACCAGGATGGGTGACCCCTTGGGAAGTCCTCGTGTTGCACCCCTCTTTTCATTTCTTTTTACCCCGTTTAGCCTTGTCAATATTCTTTATCCATCATATTTATATTCTCGAGTCCCACGGCAGCTTGGGCAAGACAACTTCGCATAGCGTAGAGACAGGGCCCGCAAATCAAGGACGTGGGGCCTGTGGCCAGGTCTCCATCGCTCCGATGCCCATAACTTTTGATTTGTTTAGAGTTATGCGGCACACAGTATACCGTTGGAAAGCTCTTTTGGAGCTCTACGACAGGGGTAATAAGGCTGCTCGGCTGCGCCAATTTTTGGTACCCAAAATCAAACATATTCTTCAGTTTTGGCCCACTTTTCTTCTTTTTGCGCTGTTTTTTAGGCCCAGGTCGTTTGTTGTGAGCTGCGAAAAGGATGAGAACCCAAATCGCAGAACATTGGAAGGCTTTACAATGCATCAATATCACATCTTCCGATGATGCTGCATTGTTGATGTAGATGGGCTGTCGAGAAGCCCAATGCGCCTTTTGAATGGTTCGTCTCTCTTGGTTGGGACTGTGAACCGTCAACACATAAGGACATTACACCATCAAGATGACAGATGCAATCATACCAGCACTAATGCACCGGATCCCATTAGAACTCCAAAGTTAAGCGTGCTTGGGCGAGAGCAGTACTAGGATGGGTGACCCCCTGGGAAGTCCTCGTGTTGCACCCCTCTTTTCATTTCTTCTTGCCCTGTTTAGCCTTGTCAAGATGCTTTATCCATAGAATTTATATTCTCGAGTCCCATGGCAATTTGGGCAAGACAATTTCGCATCGCGTAGAGGCTGGGCCCGTAAACCGTGGACGTGGGCCTGTGACTAGGTCTCCGTTGCTCGGATGCCCATAACATTTCATCCGTATGGAGTTAAGCAGCGCATAGCATCCCATTGGAAAGATCTCTGGGCGTTCTACGATAGGGGCAGCAAGCCTGCTCGGCTGCGCCTGTTTTTGGTACCCAAAATCAAACATTTTTATCAGTTTCGCGCTACTTTTCTTCTTTTTGCTTTGTTTATTTGGCCCGGGTTATTCGTCGTGAGCTGCGAAAAGGATGAGAACCCAACTCGCAGAATATTAGAGGGCTCTACAATGCATCGATATCACGTCGTGCGGTGATATTGCGTTGTTGAAGTAGATGGGCTGTCGATAAGCCCAATAGGCCTTTTGAAAGGGTCGTCTCTCTTGCTCCGTTTAGCCTTGCCAAGATACTTTATCCATCACATTTATATTCTCGAGTCCCCTGGCATCTTGGGCTAGACAACGTCGAATCACGTAGAGGCTGGGCCCGCAAACCAAGGACGTGGGGCCTATGATCAGGTCTCCATCGCTCTGATGCCCATAACTTTGGATCCGTATGGAGTTATTCGGCGCACAGTATACCGTTAGAAAGCTCTCCGAGAGTTCTACGACAAGGGTAGCAAGCCTGCCTTGTAGCGCATATTTTTGGTACCCAAAATCGAACATTTTCATCAATTTTGGTATACTTTTCTTCGTTTTGCGCTGTTTAATTGGCCTAGGTCATTCGTCGTGAGCCGCGAATAGGATGAGAACCCAACTCACGGAACATTAAAGGGCTCTACAATGCGTCAATATCAATTCGTGCAGTGATGTTGCATTGTTGAAGTAGATGGGCTATCGATAAGCCCCATAGGCCTTTTGAATGGGCCGTCTATCTTGGTTGGGACTGTGAATCGTCAACACATAAGGGCTTTGCACCATCAACACGACTGGTGCGATCATACCAGCACTATTGCCCTGGATCCCATCAAAACTCCGAAGTTAAGGGTGCTTGGGCATGAGAAGTATGAGGATTGGTGACCCCCTAGGAAGTGCTCGTGTTGTAGCCTCCTTTTAATTTTTTTTGCCCCGTTTAGCCTTGCCAAGATGCTTTATCCATCATTTTTATATTCTCGAGTCCCACAGCATCTTGGGCAAGACAACTTCGCAACACATAGAGGATGGGTCTGCAAACTGAGGACGTGGGGCCTATGACCAGGTCTCCGTTGCTCCTATGCCCATAACTTTTGATCCGTATGGAGTTATGCAGTGCACATCACACCATTGGAAAGCTTTCCGGGAGCTCTTCGACATTGGTAGCAAACTAGCCTATTTTTGGTACTGAAACTCGAACATTTTCATCAGTTTCGGGGGATTTTTCTTCCTTTTGTGTTGTTTATTAGGCCCGGGTCGTTCGTCGTGAGATGAAAAAGTATGAGAACCCAACTCGCGGAACATTAGAAGGCTCTACAACACATCGATATCTCGTCATGCAGTGATGTTGCATTGTTAAAGCAGATGGGCTGTCGATAACCCCAATAGGCCTTCTGAATGGGCCGTCTCTCTTGGTTGAGACTGTGAACCGTCAACACAAAAGGGCTTTGCACCATCAACAAGATGGGTACGATCATACCAGAACCAATGCACCGGATCCCATCAGAACTCCGAAGTTAAGCGTGCTTGGGCAGGAGTAGTAATAGTATGGGTGACCCCCTGGGAAGTCCTCGTGTTACACCCACCGTTTCATTTTTTTTTGCCCCGTTTTGCCTTCCCAAGATTCTTTATCCATCACTTTATATTCTTGAGTCCCACGTTATCTTGGAAAAGACAACTTCGCATCGCATAAAGGCTGGGCTCGCAAACCGAGGACATGGGACCTGTGACCAGGTGTCCGTCGCTCCGATGCCCATAACTTTTGATCTGTATGGAGTTATATCGCGCACAACATACCATTGGAAAGAACTCCTGGAGCTCTACGACGGGGGCAATATGCCTGCTAGGTTGCGCTTGTTTTTGGTACCCAAAATTGAATATTTTTATCAATTTCGGGCCATTTTTCTTCTTTTTGAACTGTTTTTTAGGCCCATGTCGTTCGTCGTGAGCTGCAAATAGGACGTGAACCCAACTCGCGAAACATTAAAGGGCTCTAAAACGTGTCGATATCTTGTCATGTGGTGATGTTGCGTTGTTGAAGCATATGGGCTGTCGATAAGCCCAATAGACCTTTTGAGTAGGTCGTCTCTCTTGGCTGTGACTGTGAACCGCCAACACAAAAGGGCTTTGTACCACCAACATGACGGGTGCAATCATACCAGCACTAATGCACAGGATCCCATCAGAACTCGAAGGTAAGTGTGTTTGGGTGGGAGTAGTACTAGGATGGGTGACTCTTGGGAAGTCCTCGTGTTACACCCCCTTTTCATTTTTTGTTGCCCCGTTTAGCCTTGCCAAGATGCCTTATCCATCACATTTATATTCTCAAGTCCCACGGTATCTTGGGCAAGACAACTTCATATCGCGTAGAGGCTGGGCACGCAAACCGATGACGTGGGGCCTGTGACCAGGTCTTTGACACTTCGATACCCATAATTTTTGATCTGTATGGAGTTATGCGGTACACAGCATACCATTTGAAAGCTCTCCGGGAGCTCTACGTTGGGGGCAGCAAGTCTGCTTTGCTGCGCCTATTTTCGGTACCCAAAATTGAACGTTTTCATCAATTTCGGGCCACTTTTCTTCTTTTTGACCTATTTGTTAGGCCCGTGTCGTTCGTCGTGAACCGCAAAAAAGACGAGAACCCAACTCGTGGAACATTAGAGGGCTCTACAATGCGTCTATTTCACATCATGCAGAGATGTGTTGTTGAAGCAGATGGGTTGTCGATAAGCCCAGTAGGCCTTTTGAATGGGTCATCTCTCTCGACTTGGACTGTGAACCGTCAACACAAAAGGGCTTTGCACCATCAACATGATGGGTGCAATCATATCAACACTAATGCACTGGATCCCATCAGAACATCGAAGTTAAGCGTGCATGGGCGGGAGTAGTACTAGAATGGATGACCCCTTGGGAAGTCCTCGTATTGCACCCCTATTTTATTTTATTTTTTTCCATGTTTTGCCTTGCCATGATTCTTTATCCATCACAATTATATTCTCGAGTCCCACAGCATCTTGGGCAAGACAACTTCGCATTGAGTAGAGGATGGGCCCGCAAATCGAGGAAGTGGGTCCTGTGACCCGGTCTCTGTCGCTTTGATGCCCATAACCTTTGATCCATATGGAGTTATGCGGCGCACAGCATACCGTTGGAAAGCTGTCCAGTAGCTTTACGACAGAAGCAACAAGCATGCTCGGCTGCGCCTATTTTTGGTACCCAAAATTGAACGTTTTCAATAATTTTGTGCTATTTTTCCTCTTTTTGAGATGTTTTTTAGGCCCTGTGTTGGTCGTTGTGATCCTCGAAAAGGATGAGAACCCAACTCGCTCAACATTAGAGGGCTTTACAATGCATCGATATCACGTCGTGCGGTGATGTTGCGTTTTTGAAGCAGATGGGCTGTCGATATGCCCAATAGGCCTTTTGAATGGGCCGTCTCTCTTGGCTGGGACTGTGAACCGTCAACACATAAGAGCTTTGCACCATCAACATGATAGGTGCGATCATACCATCACTAATACACTGGATCCCATCAGAACTCTAAAGTTAAGCGTGCTTGGGCGAGAGTAGTACTAGGATGGGTGACCCCTTTGGAAGTCCTCGTGTTGCACCCCTCTTTTCATTTCTTTTTGCCCCGTTTATCCTTGTCAATATGCTTTATCCTTCATATTTATATTCTCGAGTCCCACGGCAGCTTGGGGAAGACAACTTCGCAATGCGTAGTGGTTGGGCCCGCAAACCGAGGACGTGGGGCCTGTGGCCAGGTCTATGTCGCTCCGATACCAATAACTTTTGATTCGTATGGAGTTATGCAGCGCACAGCATGCCATTGGAAAGTTCCCAGGAAGCTCTACAACAAGGGCAGTAAGCCTGCTCGACTGCGCCTGTTTTCGGTACCCAAAATTGAACATATTCATCAATTTTGGCCCACTTTTCTTCTTTTTACGCTATTTTTTAGGTCCGGGTCGTTCGTCGTGAGCCATGAAAAGGATAAGAACCCAACTCGCAAAACATTGGAAGGCTCTACAACGCGTCAATATCACATCTTTCCGATGATGCTGGGTTGTTGAAGCAAATGGGCCGTCGAGAAGCCTAATGGGCCATTTGAATGGTTCGTCTCTCTTGGCTGGGACTGTGAACCGTCAACACATAAGGGTTTTGTACCATCAACATGATGGGTGCGATCATACCAGCACTAATGCACCGGATCCCATTAGAATTACGAAGTCAAACATGCTTAGGCGAGAGCAGTAATAGGATGGGTGACCCACTGGGAAGTCCTCGTGTTGTACCCTTCTTTTCATTTCTTTTTGCCCCGTTTAGCCTTGTCAAGATGCTTTATCCATCACATTTATATTCTCGAGTCCCATGGCATTTTGGGCAAGACAATTTCGCATCGCCTAAAGGCTAGGCATGCAAACCGAAGACGTGGGGCCTGTGACCAAGTCTCCGTTGCTCTGATGCCCATAACTTTTCATCCGTATGGAGTTAGGCGGTGCACAACATCCCGTTGGAAAGATCTACGAGAGCTTTATGATAGGGGCAGCAAGTCTGCTCAACTACTCCTATTATCGGTACACAAAATCAAACATTTTTATCAGTTTTGGGCTACTTTTCTTCTTTTTGCGCTGTTTATTAGGCCAGGCTTGTTCGTCATGAGCAGCGAAAAGGATGAGAACCCAACTCGCGGAACATTAGAAGGCTCTACAACGTGTCGATATCAAGTTGTGCGGTATTGTTGTGTTGTTGAAGTAAACGGGTTGTTGATAAGCCCAATAGGCCTTTTGAATAGGCCGTCTCTCTTGGCTGTGACTGTGAACCGTTAACACATCAGGGCTTTGCACCATCAACATGACGGGTGCGATCATACCAGCACTAATGCACTGGATCCCATCAAAACTCCGAAGTTAAGTGTGCTTGGGCGAGAGTAGTACTAAGATGGGTGACCCCCTGGGAAATCCTCGTGTTGCACCCTTATTTTCATTTTTTTTGCCCCGTTTAGCCATGCCAACATGCTTTATCCATCATATTTATATTCTCGAATCCCCCGGAATCTTGGACTAGACAACTTCGTATTGCGTAGAGGTTGGGCCTGCAAACCGAGGATGTGGGGCCTCTGACCAGGTCTCCATCACTCCGATGCCCATAACTTTTGATTTGTATGGAGTTATTCGGCGCATAGTATACCGTTGGAAAGCTCTCCGAGTGTTCTACGACAGGGACAACAAGCCTACTATGCAGCGCCTATTTTTGATACCCAAAATCAAACATTTTCATCAGTTTCAGGTTATTTGTCTTCTTTTTACGCTGTTTATTAGGCCCGGGTCGTTCGTCGTGAGTTGCGAAAAGGCTGAGAACCCAACTCCAGGAACATTGGAAGGCTCTACAACACGTCGATATCACGTCCTGCGGTGATGTTGCATTGTGGAAGCAAATGGGCTGTCGATAACCCCAATAGGCTTTTTGACTGGGCCGTCTCTCTTGGCTGGGACTGTGAACCGTCAACACAAAAGGGCTTTCCACCATCAACATGACGGGTGCGATCATACCAGCACTAATGCACCGAATCCCATCAGAACTGCGAAGTTAAGCGTGCATGGGTGGGAGTAGTAATAGTATGGGTGACCCCGTCCTCATGTTGTACCCCCATCTCATTTTTTTTTGCCCCGTTTAGCCTTGCCAAGATTCTTTATCCATCACTTTATATTCTCGAGTCCCACAGTATCTTAGGCAAGACAACTTCGCATCTTGTAGAGGCTGGGCCCGCAAACCGAGGACGTGGGGCTTGTGACCAGGTTTCCGTCGCTCCGATGCCCATAACTTTTGATTCGTATGGAGTTATGCAGCGCACAGCATACCGTTGGAAAGCTCTAAGGGAGTTCTACGACATGGGCACCAAACTGCGCCTATTTTTGGTACAAAAAATTAAACATTTTCATCAGTTTTGGGCTACTTTTCTTCTTTTTACGCTGTTAATTAGGCATAGGTCATTCGTCGTGAGCCGTGAAATGGATGAGAACCCAACTCGGGGAATATTAGAAGGCACTACAACACGTTGATATCACGTCCTGCGTTGATGTTGCATTGTTGAACTAGATAGGCTGTCGATAACCCCAATAGGCCTTTTGAATGGGCCGTCTCTCTTGGCTGGGACTATGAACCGTCAACACAAAAGGGCTTTGTACCATCAACATGACGGGTGCGATCATACCAGCACTAATGCACCGGATCCCATCAGAACTCCGAAGTTAAGCTTGCTTGGGCGGGAGTAGTAATAGTATGGGTAACCCCTTGGGAAGTCCTCATGTTGCACTCCCCGTTTTATTTTTTTACCCCGTTTAGCCTTGCCAAGATTCTTTATCCATCACTTTATATTCTCGAGTCCCACGGTATCTTGGGCTAGACAACTTCGCATCGTGTAGAGGCTGGGCCCGTGAACCGAGGACGTGGGGTCTATGACCAGGTCTCCGTCGCTCCGATGCTAATAACTTTTGATCCGTATGGAGTTATGCGGCGCACAGCATACCGTTGGAAAGCTCTAAGGGTGCTCTATGACATGCACACCAAACCAGTGTGGCTGCGCCTATTTTCAGTACAAAAAAATGAACATTTTCATCAGTTTCGGGCTACTTTTCTTCTTTTTGGTCTGTTTATTAGGCCCGGGTCCTTCGTCGTGAGCCGCGAAAAGGATGAGAACCCAACTCGCGAAACATTAGTAGGCTCTACAACACATCGATATCACGTCCTGCATTGATGGTGCATTGTTGAAGTAGATAGGCTGTCGATAACCCCAATAGGCCTTTTGAATCTCTTGGCTGGAGCTGTGAACCGTCAACACAAAAGTGCTTTGCACCATCAACATGACGGGTGCGATCATACCGGCACTAATGCACCGGATCCCATTAGAACTCCGAAGTTAAGCGTGCTTGGGCGAGAGTAGTACTAGGATGGGTGACCCCTTGGGAAGTCCTCGGGTTGTACCCTCCTTTTCATTTTTTTGCCCCGTTTAGCCTTGCCAAAATGCTTTATCCATCACATTTATATTCTCGAGTCCCATAGTATCTTGGGCAAGACAACTTCACATCGCGTAGAGGTTGGGCTCGCAAACCGAGGATGTGGGTCTTGTGACTATGTCTCCGTCGCTCCGATACCCATAACTTTGGATCCGTATGGAGTTATGCGGCACACAACATACAGTTGGAAAGCTTTCCGGGAGTTCTACGATAGGGCCAGCAAGCCTGCTCGGCTGCGCCTATTTTCGATACCCAAAATCGAACGTTTTCATCAATTTCGGGACACTTTTCTTCTTTTTGAGCTATTGTTTATGCCCGTGTCATTCATTGTGAGATGCGAAAAAGACGAGAACCCAACTTGCGGAACATTAGAGGGCTCTATAACGCGTCGATATCACGTCGTGCGGTGATGTTGCATTGTTGAAGTAGATGGGCTGTCGTAAGCCCAATAGGCCTTTTGAATGGGTCATCTATCTTGGCTGGGACTGTGAACCGTCAATACAAAAGAGCTTTGCACCATCAACATGACGGATTTGATCATACCAGCACCAATGCACTGGATCTCATCAGAACTCGAAGTTAAGCTTTTTTGGGCGGGAGTAGTAGGATAGGTGACCCTCTAGGAAGTCGTCGTGTTGTACCCCCTTTTCATTTTTTTGGCCCCGTTTAGCCTTGCCAAGATGCTTTATCCATCACATTTATATTCTCGAGTCCCGCGGCATATTGGGCAAGACAACTTTAAATCGCGTAGAGGTTGGGCCCGCAAACCGAGGACATGGGGCCTGTGACCAGGTCTCCGTCGCTTCGATGCCCATAACTTTTGATTCATATGGAGTTATATGGCATACAATATACCATTGGAAAGCTCTCCGGGAGCTCTACGATGGGGACAACAAACCTGCTTGGATGCGCTTGTTTTTGGTACAAAACATCGAACGTTTTCACCAGTTTCGGGCATTTTTTCTTCTTTTTGTGCTAATTTTTAAGATTCGCGAGTTGAAGACAGAGAACAATCCGAATACGGACTTCTACCACGATTCTTCTCCAAATCGTAGTTTTCTCTATCTCTCTTATCATATTTTACGTTACAATTGAGATTTTATTTAATTTCTTTATGATGTTCTAGATTATTTTTCTAAGGCTACGATGTAGGCGAATTTTGAATATTTGAAGCTTTTGATTTGAATTAATTGATGAACTAATCCATATTTGCGTTGAGTATTTTATGCTGAGTTTAATTCTTGTGGTTTCCTGATCAACAATTACATGAGTGGTGATTTGGTTTGAGACTGAGAAGTGATAACTAAATTAGACCACGTGTGAAATACCATTAAATTGTCATAAGCTAGAGATAGTTATGAGATCTAGTGCAGCGTTTGAATATCTAAGGCTTAATGTGTTCCATGAGTTCACAGTTATCACAGAGATGTAGTTAGATTGCTTATTGGGATATGTTATTGATGCTTGAGAAAGATTAATATCTACCTTAGCGAAATTGCTGGCAACGTAGGGAATAGGCGTCAATTGATTTAAATCGATAGTTTCAAGTAAGATTCATCTTGGTGAAATCGGAACCCCTAGAACATTTTAATTCTTGATTTATCCTCTTTAGCAATTTCGTATTCGCTTTAGTTGTTAATTCCAAAAGTACTTTATTTATTAGTTTTTACTCACAATCTCTCAGTATTTGATTATCCGAATAAAGTTAAAGCTAAGTTAATTTCGGTAGTTAATTATCATAGTCCTCGTGTGAATGATCTTTACTTACTACTTTATTACTTGTTGCGATACGTGCACTTGCGTTAGAAATCACACAACAAGTTTTTGGCGCCGTTGCCGGGGATTATGCCATTTATTAATATTGATACCAAATAGCTTTAATTTTAATTTGGATTTTATTTTATTTTGTTTTTGTTTTCTTATTTTGTGTTGTTTGCGTTTCAGAAACATTTTTTTTCTAGGTGTATGCGAAAGTTGTGAGGTTGCAATTTGTTGCCTTTTGGTCCTGAGATAGAGTGAACTTGTCGGAAGAACAGAAAGGAGAAAAGAGCTACTACAACTACCCATCATTTGCAAGGAAATATGGCTGACATCCTGGTAGCACAAGAAGGAAATAATCAGGAAAACCCACCTAGAATACTGCGAGAGTATGTTTTGCCACCCATTGGAATTCAACCTGTGATTAGAAGGCCAGCAATTCAGGCGAATAATTTTGACTTGAAGACAGTGACGCTACAGTTGATTCAAAATATTCCGTTCCATGGACTGCCTTCTGAAGATCCTAATCAGCACATAGTGAATTTTTTAGAAGTCTGTGGAATAGTTAAGTATAATGGAGTCACTGATGAAGCTTTGCGTCTTCGCTTGTTTCTTTTCTCTTTAAGGGATCAAGCTAAGGAATGGTTGAACTCGCTGCCTTCAGATTCAATCACTACTTGGGAGGATTTAGTACACAAGTTTCTGTCGAGATTTTTTCCACCTAGAAAGACAGCGAAGATACGCATAGAAATCAATAATTTTGCTCAGCATGAAGGGGAAACTCTTTGTGAAGCATGGGAGAGATATAAGATATTATTGAGGAAGTGTCCTAATCATGGAGTACCCAAGTGGATGCAAGTTCATAATTTTTACAATGGATTAATTAGCTCCACAAGAACTTTGATTGATGCATCAGCAAGAGGAACTTTAATGAACAAGATAGCGGATGAAGCTTATGCGTTGCTAGAGAAAATTGTTTTGAACCACCAACAGTGGTCAAATGAAAGAGTCATACCAAAGAAGATAGCTGGGATCCATGAGATTGATGCCATAACTGCCTTGACAACGAAAATTGACAATCTCACGAAACAGTTACAGAATAGTCAGGCAACTATTAATGTTGTCCAAGTGGAAATGGTATGCGAGTTTTGTTGTGGTCCACATCATAGTGCAGAATGTCAGGTTGGAAATCCATTTGTGCAAAGCATAGCAGAACAAGCACAGTATGTGGGGAATTTTAATGGGCAGCAGCACAATCATTACTCTAACAGATATAATCCAGCATGGCGTAATCATCCGAATTTTTCCTAGAGAAATAATCAGAATATGTTGCAACTTGAGCAGAATAACCCACCACTAGAGAAGAAGGTGAACTTGGAGGATGCATTGGCTCAGTTGGCGACTTCGCAAACTCAATTCATGAATGAAACAAGGACAAACTTTCAGAACTAGTCTGCACAAATCAAAAACCTAGAGATGCAGTTGAGCCAAATGGCTACGTTGTTTTCTGAAAGGCAACAAGGAAAATTACCTAGTACTTCTGAGGTGAATCCTAGAAAAGATGGCATGAAGTATTGCAAAGCGATCACCTTGAGAAGTGGTAAAGAGTTAGAGGAGCCAGTGAGAGCCAAGAAGGTTGAGAAATGTGAAACAAAAAATAAGGAGAAAGATGAAGAGAAAATAGAAGAGTAGACATAACCTCCTTAAGAACCACATCTGAAAGTTCCTTTTCCACAACGCTTGAAGAAGAGCAAGCTTGATAAGCAATTTGCTAAATTTCTTGAAGTCTTCAAGAAACTTCACATCAATATTCCGTTCGCGGATGCGCTTGAACAAATGCTGAGTTATGTGAAATTTATGAAGGACAACCTTTCGAATAAGAGAAAGCTTGGAGATTATGAGACAGTTGCACTTACTAAAGAGTGTAGTGCTATTCTACAAAAGAAGCTACCACAAAAGCTCAAGGATCCAGGGAGTTTTACTATTCCTTATGAAATTGGCAATGTTATTTTTGAGCGAGCTTTGTGTGATTTGGGTGCTAGTATTAATTTGATGCCTTTGTCTATTTTTAGGAAACTTGGTTTAGGAGAGGCAAGACCCACAACTATAACATTACAGTTAGCTGATCGTTCGCTAAAGTACCCTAGAAGAGTAATTGAGGATTACCCTAGAGGAATAATTGAGGATGTGCTCGTCAAAGTTGATAAATTCATTTTTCCTGCAGATTTCATAGTTCTTGATATTAAGGAAGACAAGAAAATTCCTATCATTCTTGGGAGACCTTTCCTTGCAACTGGAGGATCACTTATTGATGTTCGAAAGGGTAAGCTTAGGTTGCGAGTACAAGATGAAGAGTTAACCTTTAATGTGTTCAAAGCTTACAAGTACCCAGAAGCAAGTGATAGTTGTTTTCGCATTGATGCCGTAAAAGCTATAGTGTCTAACCATGGGGGTCAATTGGATCCCTTGGAAGCTAGCTTGTTACAAAATGATTCTTTTGTTCCGGTGGGATTGGAGCACAAAGAATATTGGGTGACTAAACAACAAAACATGGGTGTACAAGCAACGGGTGAGAAAGAATTGTTACAATTGAATGAGCTGGAAGAATTAGGTGATGAAGCGAATGAGAAAGCAAGAGGTTACAAGGAGAGGACAAATGAGTGGCATAACAAATCTGTTTCGGGAAAAGATTTCTCTCATGGGCAACAAATACTTCTTTATAAACCACGAATTCCTGGAAAATGCAAGTCAATATGGTCTGGCCCCTTTGTTGTGACTAAAGTGTTTTCCTATGGTGTTGTCGAAGTCACCCATTCAGAGAAAGGGACATTCAAGGTCAACGAACAACGGTTGAAGGCTTATTGAGATGATGAGTTTGACAAATACAAGACCGTTGTCCACCTCAACTCATCATGAAGAAATTGCTCCGTCGAGCTGTCGACGTTAAAACAAGTGCTTTTCGGGAGGCAATTCGAATTTTTTTACTTTTCTTGATTTAATAGTTGTAGTTATTTTTCATTAATTTTTGAGTTATAGTTTTCAAAGTTAATTGTTAATTTTTATTGTCATGGTAGGTTCAAGAAAAATTTTGGGGGGAGCCGAGGCAAGGAGATATTATACCAAGTCAATTAAGGGAGAAAATATGGAGAAATTGGTGTTTGGAGTGAAGGGGATGCGTGCATGGAAGAGAAAAACAAGAAAAATAAAGTTGTGAAGTAGCGTTGTTGCGCTAGAATTTAGCGCAGCTGCGCTGGCGTCCTTAAAAGTTACATTCCTGAAAGTTGTGAAAGTAGCGCTGTTGCGCCAAAATATAGCGCAGCTGCGCTGACGCTGTTTAAAGTTACGTTTTTAAAGTAGCGCTGTTGTGCTAAAAAGTAGTGCAGCTGCGCTAACGGTGATGCCAAGTTTCGTTCGTGAGTAGCGCTGTTGCGCTAAAAAATGGCGCAGCTGCGCTGGCGTCCCTTCCTTTGACATTTCAAAAAAAAAAAACGAAAATCAAAAAAATTGTCTTTCCTCTTTTAGCCACCACCATCAACACCCAAATACACATCTCTCTCTCTCTCTAAACATTAAGCCCCATTACAACCCAAACCATCAAATCTTTCTGTATCTAAACCATCAAATCTTTCTCAACCCAAACCATCAGATATCTCGCAACAACTTGTTGGGTGGTGTCAATTGGAAGAAATTGTTTAGCATATCAACATGCCATGCAACTACAGGAACAAGCTACTTCGCATAATTGGAGCTAAAATATTTGAGGAGCCTTCAGACAATGAACGACATGGGCATTCAGGGAAGTCTTCTGTTTACTTTTCTTTACTTTTGACATTGAGGACAATGCCTAGTTTAAAGTTTGGGGGTGATTATTTTGTGTTTTCCTGTGTGAACTTGTTCTTTTAGTATTCGTATTATGTGTTTTTCTTTTTATGTGTTTTGTTATTTTTATTATGTTTAAAAAAAATGAAAAAATCAGAAAATTTTGAAAAAAAAAGCTGAAAAATTGAGAATTTTTTTTTTTGAAAGTGATGCTGGAAAGATAAGAAATAGGCTGATGATGAGTAGCGTATGGAGTACATGATAGTATTGAGGATAATTGACTGAATCATAGTTTTGTTTTACAAAAAATCCCCACCTACTGCGCACTTAGCCTCGCCTAGTTATGTTGTTGCTTAGAGAAGGATTATGTGAGTTTAAGTGAATAGGAACATGATGAAAGGGGACTTTAGAACTTGCTTGATTGTCTTTCGAGGCGAAATCCTAGGTTGCATAGCATTAGAGAAATGATTTAGGCCATTTTTGGATCGTTTGAGCCTTTCAAGCCAACCCTTGTAATAATTGAATATCCCTAGTTCACCCCTTTGAGCCTAAGATAGTCTTTTGTTTCTTATGCAACTTACAATATCTTTCTTAACTTGTCAAGTATGATTCCCCAGATTATGACCCTCCTACCTATAACATATGATTGTTCTAGGATGATTATATGGAGCCATGTTTTGTATTGAATGATGGGAGGTTTGATGATTTGGTGATGTGTTGTTTTGTTTCAGAAAAAAAAAAGAAATATTGAGAAAACAAAGAAGAAAATAATGAGAAGAAAATAGAAGAGTCACGCTCCTTGTAGTTAATGTCAACATACAAGTTTTAGGGAGTGTGGATTCTTTATGTGCTTATAAAGGTTGTGGATGAATGTTGAGGAAGTGAACTGAAAGAAGAAAGAAAAGAGATATGTTGAGTAATTGTGGTGGTACGAAGTAGAGTTGGCATATGCTCTATTGAACATCCTCGAATAGTTGTGTGCTTATAGGTAGTTTAGCAATTTATTATATCCATTATCCTACCTTGACCCTAGCCACACGTTACAACCAAATGAAAAGTCCTACTGATCTTTAATGCTATGATTAACTTACATTAGTGGAGAGTGACATGAAAAGTAAGCCTATGAAGTCCTAAGTGATTGAAAATAATAGATTCACATTGGAAATTCGTTTAACTTGCATAAACTCATCCGGGTACCATTGATTGGGATAGAGGCTATTCACACACTCACTTGGGGGGTTTGAAGTAAAATGCAAATTATGTGAAGTTAATATTCCTCGTGCTTATGAGTGAAAGTCACCTCTTGAGTTGTGAAATAAAGCTACTGAGGCCATGAAAATTTATTATCCTACAACATTGCTTTCATGAGTAATATTGTGACAAGTCTTTAGTTTTTAGGTTGTTTCTTTCTTTAGTTATGTCTTTTGCTTGAGGACAAGCAAAGCTTAAGTTTGGGGATGTTTGTTAGGTGTATTATTGATATATTATTTCAGCACTTTTTCACTTAAACTTTGTTAGTTTTTGAGTAATTTATGAGCAATTTGATTGGTTTTGTCTTTGATTTGCATTGTAGGTAATTTCCAAGAGACAATCTGAGTTTTGAGGTAACGATTGAAGAGAAATTACAAAGGATTGGCTTTTATGCAATTTGTGGAGAAATTGAAGAACAATAGAAGTAGCGAAGTCATAGCGCTGCTGTGTAGTATCGCAGGAATTTTAAGGGCAATTTTGTAAAAGGCATGAAAAGAAGAAACCCTAGGTTAAAAAGAAGACCTCAGACGTTAGAAAATAAGGCTTTTGGGAGGCAGCTGGTTTTTGGAGTAGAAAAGACATTTCTAGAGGGGAGAAAAACTTTAGGATTCGCGAGTTGAGGACATAAAACAATCCGGAGACAAACTTCTACCACGATTCTTCTCCAAATCCTAGTTTTCTCTATCTCTCTTATCATGCTTTATGTTACAATTGAGATTTTATTTAATTTCTTTATGATGTTCTAGATTATTTTTCTAGGGCTACGATGTAGCCGGATTTTGAATATTTGAAGCTTTTGATTTGAATTAATTGATGAACTATTCCATATTTGCGTTGAATATTTTATGCTGAGTTTAATGTTTGTGGTTGCTTGATCAACATTTATATGAGTCGTGATTTGGTTTGAGACTGAGAAGTGATAACTAAATTAGACCACGTGTAAAATACCATTAAATTGTCATAAATTAGAGATAGTTATGAGATCTAGTGCAGTGTTTGAATTTCTAAGGCTTAATGCGTTCTATAAGTTCACAGTTATCACAGAGATGTAGTTAGCTTGCTTATTGAGATAGGTTATTGATGCTTGAGAAAGATTAATATCTACCTTAGCGAAATTGCTAGCAACGTAAGGAATAGACGTCGATTGATTTAAATCGATAGTTTCAAGTAAAATTTATCTTGGTGAAATCGGAACCCCTAGAACATTTTAATTCTTGATTTATCCTCTTTAGCAATTTCGTATTCGCTTTAGTTGTTAATTCCAAAGGTACTTTATTTATTAGTTTTTACTCATAATCTCTCAGTATTTGATTATCCGAATAAAGTTAACGCTAAGTTAATTTCGGTAGTTAATAATCACAGTCCTCGTGGGGACGATCTTTACTTACTACTTTATTACTTGTTGCGATACGTGCACTTGCGTTAGAAATCACACAACATAACTGTCAACACATAAGGGTTTTGCACTATCAACATGACGGGTGTGATCATACCAGCACTAATACACCGGATCCCATCAGAACTCCGAAGTTAAGCGTGGTTGGGCGAGAGTAGTACTAGGATGGGTGACCACTTGGGAAGTCCTCGTGTTGCACCCCCCTTTTTTATTTTTTTGCCCCGTTTAGCCTTGCCAAGATGTTTTATGAATCACATTTATATTCTCGAGTCCCACAACATCTTAGGCAAGACAACTTTGCATTGCGTAGAGGTTGGACCCGTAAACCGAGGACGTGGGGCCTGTGACCAGGTCTCCTTCGCTCCGATGCCCATAACTTTTGATCGGTATGGAGTCATGCGGCGCACATCATACCGTTGGAAAGATCTCTGGGAGCTCTACGACTAGGGTAGCAACCCGGCTCTGCTGCATCTGTTTTCGGTATCCAAAATCGAATGTTTTGATCAATTTCGGGCCACTTTTATTCTTTTTCAGTTGTTTTTTAGGCCCGTGTTGTTCATCGTGAGCCGCAAAAAAGACGAGAACCCAACTCGCGGAACATTAGAGGGTTCTACAATGCGTCGATTTCATTTCGTGCAATAATGTTGCTTTGTTGAAGCAGATGGGTTATTGATAAGCCCAATAGGCCTTTTGTATGGGCCGTCTCTCTTGGCTATGACGGTGAACCGTCAACACAAAAGGACTATGCATCATCAACATGACAAGTGCGATCATATCCGCACTAATGCACCGGATCCCATCAGAACTCCGAAGTTAAGCGTGCTTGGTCGGGAGTAGTACGAGGATAGGTGACCCCCTAAGAAGTCCTCGAGTTGCACCCCCTTTTTAATTTTTTTTCCCCGTTTAGCCTTGCCAAGATGCTTTATCCATCACATTTATATTCTCGAGTCCCACGGTATCTTGGGCAAGACAACTTCGCTTCGAGTAGAGGATGGGCCCGCAAACCAACGAAGTGGAGCCTGTGACCAGGTCTCGGTCGCTCTGATGCCCAAAACTTTTGATCCGTATAGAGTTATGCGGCGCACAGCATACTGTTGGAAAGCTCTCCGGGTACTCTACGATGGGGGAAGTAAGCATGCTTGGCTGCGTTTGTTTTTGGTATCCAAAATTGAACGTTTTCATCAATTTTTGGATATTTTTCTTCTTTTTGAGATGTTTTTTAGGCCCATGTCGTTCGTCGTGAGCCTCGAAAAGGACAAGAACCCAAATCGCGGAACACTAGAGGGCTCTACAATGCGTCGATATCACATCATGCGGTGATGTTGCGTTGCTGAAGCAAATGGGCTGTCGATAAGCCTAATAGGCCTTTTGAATGGGCAGTCTCTCTTGGCTGGGATTGTGAACCGTCAACACAAAAGGGCTTTACACCATCAACATGACAGGTACGATCATACTAGCACTAATGCACCGGATCCCATCAGAACTCCGAAGTTAAGCGTGCTTGGGCAGAAGTAGTACTAGGATGGGTGACGCCCTGGGAAGTCCTCGTGTTGTACCCCCCTTTTCATTTTTTTTTTGCCCCGTTTAGCCTTGCCAAGATGCTTTATCCATCACATTTATATTCTCGAGTCCCAAGGCATCTTGAGCAAGACAGCTTAGCATCACGTAGAGGCTGGGCCCTTAAACCGAGGATGTGGGGCCTGTGACCAGGTCTCCATTGCTCTGATGCCCATAACTTTTGATCCGTATAGAGTTATACAGCGCACAACATACCGTTGGAAAGCTCTCCGGGACCTCTACGATAGGAGCAAAAAGCATACTCTGATGCGCCTATTTTTGGTACCCAAAATCGAACGTTTTGATCAATTTTAGGCCACTTTTCTTCTCTTTGAGCTATTTTTTAGGCCCGTGTAGTTCGTCGTAAACCGCGAGAAAGACGACAACCCAACTTGCGGAACATTAGAGGGCTCTACAACTCGTCGATTTCTCGTCGTGCGCTGATGTTGCATTGTTGATGTTGATAAGTTGTCGATAAGCCCAATAGGCCTTTTGAATGGGTCGTCTCTCTTGGCTATGACGGTGAATCATCAACTCAAAAGGGCTTTGCACCATCAACATGACAAGTGTGATCATATCAGCACTAATGCACCGGATTCCATCAAAACTCCGAAATTAAGCGTGCTTGGGCGGGAGTAGTACTAGGATGGGTGACCCCTTGGGAAGTCCTCGTGTTCCACCCTCTTTCTAATTTTTTTTTTGCCCCGTTTAGCCATGCCAAGATGTTTTATCCATCACATTTATATTCTCGAGTCCCACGGTATCTTGGGCAAGACAACTTCGCATGACGTAGAGGATAGGCCTTCAAACCGAGGAAGTGGGGCCTGTGACCAGGTCTCCGTCACTCTGATGCCCATAACTTTTGATTTGTATGGAGTTATGCGGCGTACAACATACCGTTTGAAAGCTCTCCGGGAGCTCTACGACAGGGGTAGCAAGCATGCTCGGCTGTGCCTATTTTCGATACTCAAAATTGAACATTTTCATCAATTTTGGGATACTTTTCTTCTTTTTGAGATGTTTTTTAGGCCCGTGTCGTTCGTCGTGAGCCTCGAAAATGATGAGAACCCAACTCGCATGACATTAAAGGGCTGCACAATGCGTCGATATCACGTCATGTGGTGATGTTCCGTTGTTGAAGCAAATGGGCTCTCGATAAGCCCAATAAGCTTTCTGAATGGGTCGTCGCTCTTGGTTGGGACTGTGAACCGTCAACACAAAAGGGCTTTGCACCATCAACATGACAGGTGCGATCATACCAACACTAATGCACCAGATCCCATCAAAACTCCGAGAGTGGGCCCGCAAAAGGGCAGAAGTAGTACTAGGATGGGTGAACCCCTGGGAAGTCCTCGTGTTGTACCCCCATTTTTTTTTGCCCCGTTTAGCCTTGCCGAGATGCTTTATCCAGCATATTTATATTCTCGAGTCCCACGGCATCTTGGGCAAGACACAACTTCGCATCGCGTAGAGGCTGGGCCAGCAAACCGAGGACGTGGGGCTTGTGACCAGGTCTTCGTCGTTTCGATGCCCATAACTTTTGATCTATATGGAGTTATGTGGCGCACAACATACCGTTGGAATGCTATCCGGGAGCTCTACGACCGGGGTAGCAAACTTTCTCGCCTGCGCCTATTTTCAGTACCCAATATTGAATATTTTGATCAATTTCGGGCCACTTTTCGTCTTTTTGAGCTATTTTTTAGGCCCGTGTCATTCATTGTGAGCTGCGAAAAAGACGAGAACCCAACTCGCGGAACATTAAATGGCTTTACAATACGTCGATGTCACGTCGTGTGGTGATGTTGCATTGTTGAAGCAGATGGGCTGTCGATAAGCCCAATAGGCCTTTTGAATGGGTAGTCTCTTTTGGCTGGGACTGTGAACCGTCAACACAAAAGGGCTTTGCACCATCAACATGACGGGTGCGATCATACCAGCACTAATGCACTGTGCCCCATCAGAACTCCGAAGTTAGGCTTGCTTGGCCAGGAGTAGTACTAGGAAGGGTGACCCCCCGAAAAGTCCCCATGTTGCACCCCTCTTTTTATTATTTTTTGCCCCGTTTAACCTTGCCAAGATCCTTTATCCAACACATTTATATTTTCGAGTCCCACGGCATCTTGGGCAAGTCATCTTCGCATCGCGTAAAGGCAAGGCCCGCAAACCGAGGACATAGGGACATTGACCAGATCTCTGTCGCTCAGATGCCCATAACTTTTGATCCGTATTGAGTTATGCGGTGCACAGAATACCGTTGGAAATCTCTCCAAGAGCTCTACAACAGAGGCAGCAAGCTTGCTCAGCTACACCTAGTTTCGATACCCAAAATCAAACGTTTTGATCAATTTCAAGCCATATTTCTTCTTTTTGATCTATTTTTTAGGCCCGTGTTGTTCGTCGTGAGCTGCGAAAAAGACGAGAACCCAACTCGCAGAACATTAGAGGGCTCTACATTGCGTCTATTTCACTTCGTGCAGAGATGTTGCATTGTTGAAGCAGATGGGTTGTCGATAAGCCCAATAGGCCTTTTGAATGGGTCGTCTCTCTTGGCTAGGACTGTGAACCGTCAACACAAAAGGGCTTTGCACCATCAACATGGCGGGTGCGATCATACCAGCACTAATGAAGTGGATCCTATCAGAACTCCGAAGTTAAGCTTCCTTGGGCGGGAGTAGTACTATGATGGGTGACGCCCTGTGAAGTCCTCGTGTTGCACCCCTTTTCATTTTTTTTGCCCTTGCCAAGATGCTGTATCCATCACATTTATATTCTCGAGTCCCACGGCATCTTGCGCAAGACAACTTCGCATCGTGTAGAGGCTGGGCTCCCAAACCGAGGACGTGGGGCTTGTGACCAGGTCTCCGTCGCGCCGATGCCTACAACTTTTGATCCGTATAGAGTTATGTGGCGTACAACATACCATTGGAAAGCTCTCTGAGAGCTTTACGACGAGGGTAGCAAGCCTACTCGACTGCGCTTGTTTTCGGTAAAAAAAAGCAAACATTTTCATCAATTTTGGGCCAATTTTCTGATTTTTGCGCTGTTTTTTAAACCCCGCTCGTTCATCGTGAGCCGCGAAAAGGATGAGAACTCAACTTGCCAAACATTGGAGGCCTCCATAATGCATCAATATCACGTCTTACGATGATGCTGCGTTGTTGAAGCATATGGGCTATCGATAAGCCCAATAGGCCTTTTGAATGGTTCGTCTCTCTTGGCTGGGACTGTGAACGGTCAACACATAAGGGCTTTGCACTATCAACATGACTGGTGCGATCATACCAGTACTAATGCACCGGATCCCATCAGAACTCCAAAGTTAAGCATGTTTGGGCGAGAATAGTACTAGGATGGGTGATCCCCTGGGAAGTCCTCGTGTTGCACCCTCCTTTTTCAATTTTGTTTTGCCCCGTTTAGCCTAGCCAAAATGCTTTATCCATCACATTTATATTCTTGAGTGCCACGACATCTTGGGCAAGACAACTTCACAATGCGTAGAGGCTGGGCCCGCAAACCGAGGACGTGGGGCCTGTGACCAGGTCTCTGTCGCTCCGATACCCATAACTTTTTATACGTATGGAGTTATGCGGCGCACAACATACCGTTGTAAAGCTCTCAGAGAGCTCTACAACGAGGGCAACAAGTCTGCTCAGCTGCGCCTATTTTTGCTACTTAAAATTGAACATTTTCACCACTTTTGGGCCACATTTCTTCTTTTTGTGCTGTTTGTTAAGCCCGTGTTTTTCGTCATGAGCTGCGAAAAAGCTGAGAACCCAACTCACAGAACATTAGAGGCCTCTACAATGCGTTGATATCACGTTGTGGAGTGATGTTGCATTGTTGAAGCAGATGGACTGTCAATAAGCCCAATAGGCCTTTTGAATGGGCCATTTCTCTTGGCTATGACTGTGAACCTTCAACACAAAAGGACTTTGCACCATCAATATGACGGGTGTGATCATACCAGCACTAATGCACCAGATCCCATCAGAAGTCCAAAGTTAAGCTTGCTTGGGCGGGAGTAGTACTAGGAAGGGTGACCCCCTAGGAAGTCCTCGTGTTGCACCCCCCTTTTCATTTTTTTTGCCCCGTTTAGCCTTGCCAAGATGCTTTATCCGTCACATTTATATTCTCGAGTCCCACGGCATCTTGGGCAAGGCAACTTTGCAACGCGTAGAGGCTGGGCCCACAAACCGAGGACGTGGGGCTTGTGACCAGGTCCCCGTCGCTCCGATGCCTATAACTTTTGATCTGTATGGAGTTATGCGGCGCACAGCATACCGTTGGAAAGCTCTCCAGGAGCACTACAACAGGGGCAGCAACGCTACTAAGCAGCTTCTATTTTCGGTGCCCAAAATCTAACATTTTCATCAATTTTTTGCCACTATTCTTCATTTTGAGCAATTTTTTAGGCCCGTGTCGTTCGTCGTGAGCCGCGAAAAGGACGAGAACCCAACTCGCGGAAAATTAGAGGACTCTACAACGCATCGATATCACGTCATGTGGTGATGTTGCGTTGTTGAAGTAGATGGGCTGTCGATAAGCCCAATAGGCCTTTTGAATAGGCCGCCTCTCTTGGTTGGGACTGTGAACCGTCAACACAAAAGGGCTTTGCACCATCAACATGACGGGTGCGATCATACCGGCACTAATGCACCAGATCCCATCAGAACTCCGAAGTTAAGCTTGCTTGGGCGGGAGTAGTACTAGGATGGGTGACCCTCTGGGAAGTCCTCGTGTTACACCCCCCTTTTCATTATTTTTTTACCCCGTTTAGCCTTCCCAAGATGCTTTATCCATCACATTTATATTCTCGAGTCCCACGACATTTTGGGCAAGACATCTTTGCATCGCGTAAAGGCTGGGCCTGCAAACCAAGGACGTGGGGCTTCTGACCAGGTCTTCATCGCTCCGATGCCCATAACATTTGATCTGTATTGAGTTATACGATGCACAACATATCGTTGGAAAGCTCTCCAAGAGCTCTACGACGGGGGAAGCAAGCCTGCTCGGCTACACTTGTTTTCGGTACATAAAATTGAACATTTTCATCAATTTTGAGCCATTTTTCTTCTTTTTGTGCTATTTTTTAGGCCCAGCTCGTTCGTCGTGAGCTGCGATAAGGATGAGAACCCAACTCGCAAAACATTGGAGGGCTTTACAACACGTTAATATCACGTCTTACGATGATGCTGCGTTGTTGAAGTAGATGGGTTGTCGATAGGCCCAATAGGCCTTTTGAATGGTTCGTCTTTCTTGGCTGGGACTGTGAACTGTCAACATATAAGGGCTTTGCACCATCAACATGATGGGTGCGATCATACCAGAACTAATGCACCGGATCCCATCAGAACTCCGAAGTTAAATGTGCTTGGGTGAGAGTAGTACTAGGATGGGTGATCACCTGGGAAGTCCTCGTGTTGCACCCTCCTTTTTCAATTTTATTTTGCCCCGTTTAGTCTTGCCAAAATGCTTTATCCATCACATTTATATTCTTGAAGTCCCATGGCATCTTGGGCAAGACAACTTCGCATCCTGTAGAGGCTGGGCCCGTAAACCGAGGACGTGGGGCCTGTGATCAGGTCTCTGTCGCTCCGATACCCATAACTTTTTATCCGTATGGAGTTATGCGGCACACAACATACAATTGTAAAGCTCTCAAGGAGCTCTACGACGGGGGCAACAAGTCTGCTTAGCTACGCCTATTTTTGGTACTCAAAATCGAACGTTTTTATCAATTTTGGGCCACTTTTCTTCTTTTTGAGCTATTTTTTAGGCCCGTGTCGTTCCTTGGGAGCCTCGAAAAGGACAAGAACCCAACTCGCAAAAAATTTGAGGGCTCCACAATGCATCAATATCATGTCGTACGGTGATGTTGCATTGTTAAAGCAGATGGGCTATCGATAAGCCCAATAGGCCTTTTGAATGGGCCGTCTCTCTTGGCTGGGACTGTGAACCATCAACACAAAAGGGCTTTGCACCATCAACATGACGGGTGCGATCATACCAGCACTAATGCACCAGATCCCATCAGAACTCCGAAGTTAAGCTTGCTTGGGCGGGAGTGGTACTAGGAAGGGTGACCCCTTGGGAAGTCCTCGTGTTGTACCCCATTTTTCATTATTTTTTTGCCCCGCTTAGCCTTGGCATGATGCTTTATCCATCACATTTATATTCTCGAGTTCCACGACATCTTGGGCAAGACATCTTCGCATCGCGTAGAGGCTGGGCCTGTAAACCGAGGACGTGGGGCCTATGACCAGGTCTCCGTCGCTTTGATGCCCGTAACTTTTGATCCGTATGGAGTTATGCGGCGCACAACAAACCATTGGAAAGCTCTCCGGGAGCTCTATGACGAGGGAAGCAAGCTTGCTCGACTGCAACTATTTTCGGTACCCAAAATTGAACGTTTTGATTAATGTTGGGCTACTTTTCTTCTTTTTGATCTGTTTTTTAGGCCCGTGTCATTCGTCCGAGAAAAAGATGATAACCCAATTCGCAGAACATTAGAGGGCTCTACAACGTGTCTATTTCATGTCGTGTAGAAATATTGCATTGTTGAAGCAAATGGGTTGTCGATAAGCCCAATAGGCCTTTTGAATGGGCCGTCTCTCTTGGCTAGGACTGTGACCCATCAACACAAAAGGGCTTTGCACCATCAACATGACAGGTGCGATCATATCAGCACTAATACACTGGATCCCATTAGAACTCCGAAGTTAAGCGTGCTTGGGCGGGAGTAGTACTAGAATGGGTGACCCATTGGGAAATTCTCGTATGGCACCCCCCTTTTTCATTTTGTTTGCCCCGTTTGGCCTTGCCATTATGCTTTATCCATCACATTTATATTCTCGAGTCCTACAGCATCTTGGGCAAGACAACTTCGCATTGCGTAGAGGATGGGCCCGCAAACAGAGAAAGTAGGGCATGTGACCTGGTCTCTCTCGCTCGGATACTCATAACTTTTGATCCATATGGAGTTATGCGGCGCACAACATACCGTTGGAAAGCTCTCTGGGAGCTCTACGACGGGAGGAGCAAGCATGCTCAGCTGCGCCTATTTTTGGTACCCAAAATTGAATGATTTCTTTAATTTTGGGCAACTTTTCTTCTTTTTGAGATGTTTTTTAGGCCCGTGTTGTTCATCGTGAGCCTCGAAAAGGATGAGGACCCAACTCGTAAAACACTCCAGGGCTCTACAATGTGTCAATATCACGTCCTGCGATGATGTTGCGTTGTTGAAGCAAATGGGCTGTTGATAAGCCCAATATGCCTTTTGAATGGGCCGTCTCTCTTGGCTGGGACTGTGAACCGTGAACACAAAAGGGCTTTGCACTATCAACATGACGGGTGTGATTATATCAGTACTAATTCACCGGATCCCATTAGAACTCCGAAGTTAAGCGTGCTTGAGCGGGATTTGTACTTGGATGGGTAACCCCCTAAGAAGTCCTCGTGTTGTACCCCCCCTTTCATTTTTTTATGCCCCGTTTAGCTGTGCCAAGATGCTTTATCCATCATATTTATATTCTCGAGTCCTATGGCATCTTGGGCAAGAATACATCACATTGCGTAGAATCTGGGCTCCTAAAACGAGGACGTTAGGCTTGTGATCAGGTCTCTGTCGCTTCGATGTCCATAAGTTTTGATCTGTATGGAGTTATGTGGCGCGCAACATACCGTTGGAATGCTCTCTGGAAGCTCTACAACGCGGGCAACAAGCCTGCTCGGTTGTGACTATTTTCGGTACCCAATATCGAACGTTTTCATCAATTTTGGGCCACTTTTCTTCTTTTTGAGCTATTTTTTAGGCCCGTGTCGTTCATCGTGAGCCGCAAAAAGTATGAGAACCTAAATTGCGGAAAATTATAGGACTCTACAATGCGTTGATATTTCGTTGTATGGTGATGTTGCATTGTTAAAGCAGATAGGTTGTCGATAAGCCCAATAGGCCATTTGAATGGGCCGTTTCTTTTGGCTGGGACTGTGTACCGTCAACACAAAAGGGCTTTGCACCATCAACAAGAGAGGTGCGATCATACCAACACTAATTCACTGGATCCGATCAGAACTCTGAAGTTAAGCGTGCTTGGGCAAGAGTTGTACTAGGATGGGTGACCCCCTGGGAAGTCCTTGTGTTGCACCCTCGTTTTCGTTATTTTTTTGCCCCATTTAGCCTTGCCAAGATATTTTATCCATCACATTTATATTCTCGAGTCCCACGGTATCTTGGGCTAGACAACTTCGCATTGCGTAGAGGCTAGGCCTGCAAACTGAGGACGTGGGGCCTATGACCAGGTCTCCGTTGCTCCGACACCCAAAACTTTTGATCCGTATGGAGTAATGCGGTGCACAACATATCGTTGGAATGTTCTCCAGGAGCTCTACGACGGGGGCAACAAGCTTGCTCGGTTGTACCTGTTTTCGATACCCAATATCGAATGTTTTCATCAATTTTGCGCCATTTTTCTTCTTTTTGAGCTATTTTTTAGGCACGTGTCGTTCATCGTGAGTCACGAAAAGGATGAAAACCCAACTCGCGAAACATTGGAGGGCTCTACAATGCGTCGATATCATGTCGTGCGGTGATGTTGTGTTGTTGAAGCTGATGGGCTGTCGATAAGCCCAATAGGCCTTTTGAATGGGTCGTCTCTCCTAGCTGAGACTATGAACCGTCAACACAAAAGGGCTTTGCACCATCAACATGACGGGTACGATCATACCAGCACTAATGCCCCGGATCCCATCAGAACTCCGAAGTTAAGCGTGCTTGGGCGAGAGTAGTACTAGGATGGATGAACCCTAGGGAAGTCCTCGTGTTGCACCCTCATTTTCATTTTTTTTTACCCCGTTTAGCCTTGCCAAGATGATTTATCCATCATATTTATATTCTCGAGTCCCACGGCATCTTGGGCAAGAAAACTTCGCATCGCATAGAGGTTGGGCCCATAAACCGAGGACGTGGGGCCTGTGACCAGGTCTCCGATGCTCCGATGCCCGTAACTTTTGATCTGTATGGAGTTATGTGGCACAAAGCATATCGTTTGAAAGCTCTCTGGGAGATCTACGTCGGGGGCAGCTAGCCAGCTCCATTTCGCCCATTTTCGGTACCCAATATCATCCGTTTTCATCAATTTTCGGCCACTTTTCTTCTTTTTGAGTTTTTTTTTAGGCTCGTGTCGTTCGTCGTGAGCCACGAAAAGGACGAGAACAAAACTCGCGGAACATTAGAGGGCTCTATAATGCAACGATATCACGTCATGCAGTGATGTTACGTTGTTGAAGCAGATCGGCTGTCGATAAGCCCAATAGGCCTTTTGAATGGGTCGTCTCTCTTGGTTGGGACTGTGAACCGTCAACACAAAAGGGCTTTGCACCATCAACATAACGGGTGCGATCATTCCAGCACTAATGCCCCGGATCCCAACAAAACTCCGAAGTTAAGCGTGCTTGGGCGGGAATAGTACTAGGATGCCCTGTGAAGTCCTCGTGTTGCACGCCCTTTTCAATTTTTTTGCCCCGTTTAGCCTTGCCAAAATGCTTTATCCATCACATTTATATTCTCAAGTCCCACGACATCTTGGGCAAAAGAACTTCACATCGAGTAGAGGCTGGGGTCGCAAACTGAGGACGTGGGACTTGTGACCAGGTCTTCGTCGCTCCGATACCCATAACTTTTGATTCATATGGGGTTATGCGGCGCACAGCATACCGTTAGAAAGCTCTCCAGGAGCTGTACAACGGAGGAAGCAGGCCTTCTAGGCTGCATCTATTTTCGGTACCCAAAATCGAACGTTTTTATCAATTTCGGGCCACTTTTTTTCTTTTTGAGATATTGTTTAGGCCCGTGTCATTCGTTGTGAGCCGCGAAAAGGACGACAAATCAACTCGAAGAACATTCGAGGGCTCTACAATGCGTTGATATCACGTTGTGTGGTGATGTTGCGTTGTTGAAGTAGATGGGCTGTCGATAAGCCCAATTAGCCTTTTGAATGAGCAGTCTCTCTTGGCTAGGACTATGAACCGTCAACACATAAGGGCTTTGCATCATCAACATGATGGGTACAATCATATCAGCACTAATGCGTTGGATCCCATCAAAACTCTGAAGTTAATCTTGTTTGGGCCAGAATAGTACTAGTACGGGTGACCCCCCTGGGAAGTCCTCGTGTTGCACCCTCCTTTTGATTTTCTTTTGCCCCGTTTAGCCTTATCAAGATGTTTTATCCATCACATTTATATTCTCAAGTCCCACGGCATCTTGGGCAACACAACTTCGCATCGTGTATATGCTGGGCTTGCAAACCGAGGACGTAGGGCCTGTGACTAGGTCTCCGTCGCTCCAATGCCCATAACTTTTGATCCGTATGGAGTTATGTAGCGCACACCATACCGATGGAAAGCTCTCCGGGAGCTTTACGACGGGGGCAGCAAGCCTGCTCAGCTGCGCTAGTTTTAGGTACAAAAAATTGAACATTTTCATCAGTTTCAAGCAACTTTTTTTCTTTTTGCGCTATTTTTTAGGCTTCGCTCGTTCGTCGTGAGCCGTGAAAAGTATGAGAACATAACTCGCGAAACATTGTAGTGCTCTACAACGCATCGATATCACGTCCTACGATGATGCTGTATTGTTGAAGCAGATGGGCTGTCCATAAGCCAAATGGGCCTTTTGAATGGTTCGTCTCTCTTGGCTAGGATCGTGAACCGTCAACACATAAGGACTTTGCACCATCAACATGACGGGTGCGATCATACCTGTGACGCCCAAGAATTTCACCGTACACCTATTAACTATTGCATCTATTATTTGCGCATTTTTACTATGCATTGCTTGTTGCTTATGTGGTTACTATTCATCACACATTTCAACCACTTAATTAATTCGAATTAGCATTTTTCTTAAATCATATTAATTATTTGAGGAATGAGAAAAATGTGCATTTGAACTAAAAGCGATAGGAGCATCTGTTTAGAAAATGATTTGTTGAAACTAATGAATAGTGTTACGTAACAAAACTATGTGTTTTGATTAGCTATCATTTTAAATTGCACTTAGGACTCACTTTAAGCTAGCTTAATTCATATTTTGACCAACATACTCACACTAAAATAAAAATATAAACTTATATATGCTCAACACCTCACACTAAGCTCATAAGCTAGCAAAACACAAAAAAAAGAGGAAAAGCTGAAAACATTGTAGCAAATTCGAAAATTAGCATAGGAGGAGAATGAGAGATTTTTGCTCAACAAATCTTCAATCCAAGCCAAGCCAAGCTAGGTGCAAGTGGTTTAGGGTGTTTACTAGCCTCCTAGGAGCTCTTACGCGCAATAGGTGATGGATTTGCATGCTATTTTTACATTTTTGAAATGTGACAACTTTCTTGAATTTATTGTTTTGCTCTTAAATGCTATTGCAATGCTCAAATATGCTTATGTATATTATATATAAGTGGTAGAGACCTAATTTATGCTATTGTTTCGTAGTTTAATCGGTTGAAATTGCTCATTGGATATTTAGCATGAATAGTGATGGGAATGTTAGGGTTTTGTGAAATCGGACCTTATATCTTGAATTAATGGTTCTAATAGGTGGTTTAGATGTTAATGAAAGTAATGTAAAGGCCCCGTAGGGTTCAATTGCTCATAACCTAGTAAAAGAAGGAAATAGCCGACTTTTAAAAAGGTGTTTCGGGGTTATCGCGAATCCGGGTTGAATTGGCCTCCACATTTAGTAATCCTAGGCTATTTAGGACCTAATTAAGCTTTTCTAGACTCCATTTGAGTCTCGGATGAGGTACGTGTAGTACAAAGTCAAAAGAGTAAAATTGGGGCTTTTGTGTTAAATGTGATTGCTCATACCTCGCTAAACATGTTTCAGGTGGCACAGTTGGAGGAGTTGCCTTAGTTGCTGTGTCTAGTTGCTTGAGGTGGACTATGTTCTTGTTGATGAGAGTAGAACTTGTTTGCTTTACTTTATATTCTATTTTGTAGCCAAAGTGCTATATGTATGTTATGTAGTTTGCAAATTGAAGAATAGATGTTGTAGTAGTAGATTTGGAACCATGGCATGTAATAACTTATGTTTCTACTTCTAGCTACTTTGCATGCTTGGGAGTGAATGTTCTAATTTATGTTTGTTTTTCAACTTCCAAGAATGTTTCAATGCTATCATGGAGTGGCATGATAAGCGGTTTTTGTAAAGAAGTTAAGTTGGATGCATGCTTGTGTGATTCTAAAATATTGTATGTCTCAAGGCTCGGATGGCCTTGAAGCTTTGAACTTTAGTTATAAAGGCAAGTCTTGTTATGTTGTGGCTTTATTGAATGCTTTCAGGTTTTCAGAATGTCCACGGTACAAGAGAGACTCTGTCTGTTTTCCCTAAAACCTTGAGACTAGGTTGGATTTGGGTTGAGAATAGCTTGGTTAGTAGAGCCTCCTGTCTCGTAAGGGATCGGGGCGTTACAGGTGGTATCAGAGCTTAGTTAGCTCTAAGCCTGGATAGAGTCCTCAGCCTGTCGGGTAGTAACCCTTGCGTGTGTGCTTGTTAAGTGTGTCTTGAAAGTGTGTGCTTGTGTGTGTGTGTGTTCAACCATGTCTGTCCAGATTTTTCAGCAAAACTGTGGCAATTTCAAGCTTAAAACTGTATTAACTGGAGAAGGATTAGGGGTTGAATTATATACCATTAGAAAGCCTTGCGAGTCTAGTTTCTAATGCTTTTTACGGTGCATTAATCGAAGTTTTATAGAATAAGTTATGACCATTTTGGTGAGATGTGTCAGAACTGTCCTATTAAGCGAGAATCTGGATTGCATTGTTATTTTGCTAAAGTGATGATATATTTCAACTCTAATTAGATATATTCGGTCAAGACTTTATTGTGTAGTGTTTTTGGATGATTAGTAGCGTAATGGAGCTATTATAGTTATGTAAATTGTGATATAATTGAGATTGAATGAGTAATTAGAAATCATGAGTTAGTATGGAATGCAGCTGCCTTTCCCTTGCCCTTTTCCCCGTCTTGCTAAAATGTGAACTCGTTTATTAAGTCATGTAGAGGTTAACTACAGCTTGAATTTTATGTGGTTGTGCAAATTGTTTAGCTTGGTTAAATGTTGTAAACTAATCTATTAGTGGAAGATTGTTAAGTTAGCTTGGATTATTGGCCTTTAACCATTGAAAGTGCGAATGTGTAAAGATTAAAGGTAGTTGATAATCTAAGTGAGCTAGGAGATTTATGTTAGTCAAAGTTGGAATTTGACGTTTAAGTGTTAGTATATATTATGTTGCTTTATTATTTTGGTTACTAGTTCATAATCGAGTTGTGTTTCTTGTTCAAATAAAGTAATTAGCTTGAATGCCATACTACCTACATGAAAATGATTGTTTAGTTATAAATGAATGTGATTTAGATCTATTGTTTATCTTGAATGCTAATTCGATTGGAAATGAAGACAAATGTTTTGGTGTAGCATCTATTCTTTAAACTTATGATCTAATTTTAAATTGAAGAGTTAGTTTAATTGTGTAGTCGTTTAGTTGGAATATAAGTTAATTGTGAAGTAGTTATATATTGGCTTGTTAAATGTTATCTTTAACTTGAACATTTTGAATAAGTATGTGCCTGCATGTGGGTTCGAACTTGTTTGCGTGAAAATAAGTTCTTATGTGTTATATTTGCGTAAATTAGGAAGGCTATGTGATAAGTGTAGTTGTGTGATTATGGGTGACTTCAGTGGAAATGTAATTCTTCGTGAATTGCTTAAGTAAAATATGAAGAATGTGTTAGATGCGCCATTATGTGACTGTGTACTTGTGTGGCTTTGATTAGAATTATTTGTACCTATGTATCTTAACTATGCAACATGTAAAAGTTGTGTGGCAAGTATATTTATATAGTTAATTTTGCATCTAAGTGATTTCCTGATAACTTATTACCTTAGATGCATGTGGTAATGTATATTAAGTGTTTATCCTATGTTTAACCATTGCATATATGTATTGTCCCTTGAATTCGCAAGTAAACTCTCCCCTATAAAGAGATGGTCAGTAACAGATCTTCCAGAGATGTTCAGCCCGTGCTCTTCTCATTCGGATCTCTTATCGGAGCCTTTATTTGGTTATCGTACCGGGGGTCTTTCTATCAAGCTTCTATGGTATTCTCTTGGGTATTTCCACTTGACACTTCTATTGGGACTTCTTATATACAATCTTAATTGGAATCTTATTTGGCATTCTTGAACGAGCCTTTATTTGGCAATCTCCTTGGGGATTTTTGCTATGAATTTCTTGATTGGTATTTTTTCAGACTTCTGGATTAGTATTCTTAATCGGGGCCTTTATTTGGCATCCTTATTGTGAGACTTCTTAGCTGACGGTTCCCCTGTTGGCCTACTGGGGGTTTCAATGGCATTCTTTTAACTGATACGTTGGTTTTATACAAGGGCTTTTAGAGTGCGCAATAGAAGTTTGTTGAAAGAAGAATTGCGAGGACGCAATTTGTTTAAGGGGGAGAGGGTGTGACGCCCAAGAATTTCACCATACACCTATTAACTGTTGCATCTACTATTTGCGCATTTTCACTATGCATTGCTTGTTGCTTATGTGATTACTATTCATCACGATTTTCAACCACTTAATTAATTCGAATTAGCATTTTTCTTAAATCATATTAATTGTTTTAGGAATGAGAAAAATGTGCATTTGAACTAAAATCGATAGGAGCATCCGTTTAGAAAATGATTTGTTGAAACTAATGAATAGTGTTACGTAACAAAACTATGTGTTTTGATTAGCTATCATTTAAATTGCACTTAGGACTCACTTTAAGCTAGCTTAATTCATATTTTGACCAACATACTCACACTAAAATAAAACATATAGACTTATATATGCTCAATACCTCACACTAAGTTCATAAGTTAGCAAAACACACAACAACAAAAAAAAGAAAAAGCTGAAAACACTGTAGCAAATCCGAAAATTAGCATAGGAGGAGAATGAGAGATTTTTGCTTAACAAATCTACAATCCAAGCCAAGTCAAGCTAGGTACAAGTGGTTTAGGGTGTTTACTAGCCTGCTAGGAGCTCCTATGCGCAATAGGTGATGGATTTGCATGCTATTTTTGCATTTTTGAAATGTGACAACTTTCTTGAATTTCTTGTTTTGCTCTTAAATGCTATTGCAATGCTCAAATATGCTTATGTATGTTATATATAAGTAGTAGAGACCTAATTTATGCTATTGTTTCGTAGTTTAATCGGTTGAAATTGCTCGTTGGATATTTGGCATGAATAGTGACGGGAATGTTAGGGATTTGTGAAATCGGACCTTATATCTTGAATTAATGGTTCTAATAGGTGCTTTAGATGTTAATGAAAGTAATGTAAAGGTCCCGTAAAGTTTAATTGCTCATAACCTAGTAAAAGAAGGAAATAGCCGACTTTTAGAAAGGTGTTTCGGGGTTATCGCGAATCCAGTTTGAATTGGCCTCCACATTTAGTAATCCTAGGATATTTAGGACCTAATTAAGCTTTTCTAGCCTCCATTTGAGTCCCGGATGAAGTACGTGTAGTACAAAGTCAAAAGAGTAAAATTAGGGCTTTTGTGTTAAACGTGAGTATTTGGGTAACTTTGAGGGTCCTAAGGGTGCTTTATGGGTTAATTAGAAGTATGGAATAGCCACTCGCTTAACTAGAACATTAACTTGTGTTTGGAAGAAAGATGGCTTACGTTACAAAGGGGAAAAATTAGGAAATCGGTTGTTTTGCACTTCTATGACCTTGTAAATGTTTCTTAGGTGTTTAAATGCACTTTTAAGTTAATTGTGAGCTTTTAGTAATGTTTTGTGAAAAATATGTAATTTACCCTTTGTGTTCATTTGGTTAATTTTGTGATATGCTTGTATATTGCTTATATTGTTTATGTATTACTTGTTAAGAATTGAGTAAATATGCTTATATCTTGTATAATGTTTACATTACTTGTATATTGTGTTGTATGGGTGAAGATATACTTAAGACTTGTAGCTGGGCTGCTAGAATGATTGCTTGGATGGTATGTTTGGCCAGAGTATATAAAGGTGGTTGTTGCTAAAGATAGAATTCTAATGGATATTGTATGCCAAATAAGTGAAGTTATAAGTTAGCTAACCTAGCTTAATAATTAATGAATGTTGTAGTTAAAGAGTAATTGAAGTAATGTTTGCACATAGGTTCAAGGTGACTGGAAAGGATGTGATTCAAACTTACATCTTGGAGCTCGGTAGAGGTGAGGGAGACTTCATCCTTATGTGCATAATAGTTTATTTATTTGTACTTAGATTATGTGCACTTATTGTCTATATATTGTGTATGAGGACAACCTACTTTGTTGTCCCTCAATCATGTGTTTATTGATGTATTCTATTGTTATCATTTTGAGTGCATTGCATCGTGGTTGCGCAACCATTTGGGCATGGTAGTGTCGTGGAAACCGGGCGGCATCGGGCTTGCCGGTCTACCTTGGCTACCATGGTTGCCCAGTCCCTTTCTCGCTTAGGACGCCGCCCAGGGAAAGTTGGGTCGTAGGATTTCGGGGTACATCCGGAGTACACCCATTTTGGAGTTATAAGGGGATGCCGGCTTATCGATAACAATGTCATTATTACATCGGGATTTCAGTTCGTGGCTCGTGGTTCGTGATTGAAGAACAAGTGAATCGTATCCTTTTTAATGTGTGGTAACTTATTATTTTGATTGTTCCTTAGTTGTTTTAAATGCCTATTGAGTTATCTACTGCATTGCACGTCCCCGGTAGACCTTATCCCTTACTGAGCAATTGTGATTGCTCATACCTCGCTAAACATGTTTTAGGTGGCGCAGTTGGAGGAGTTGCCTTAGTTGCTGTGTCTAGTTGCTTGAGATGGACTATGTTCTTGTTGATGAGAGTAGAACTTGTTTGCTTTACTTTATATTCTATTTTGTAGCCTAAGTGCTATGTGTATGTTATGTAGTTTGCAAATTGAAGAATAGATGTTGTACTTGTAGATTTGGAACCATGGCATAATATAACTTATGTTTCTACTTCTAGCTACTTTGCATGCTTGGGAGTGAATGTTCTGATGTATGTTTGTTTTTCAACTTCCAAGAATGTTTCAACGCTATCATGGAGTGGCATGATAAGCGGTTTTTGTAAAGAAGTTAAGTTGGATGCATGCTTGTGTGATTCTGAACTATTGTATGTCTCAAAGCTCGGATGGCCTTGAAGCTTTGAACTTTAGTTATAAATGCATGTCTTGTTATGTTGTGGCTTTATTGAATGCTTTCAGGTTTTCAGAATGTCCACGGTGCAGGAGAGACTCTGTCCGTTTTCCCTAAAACCTTGAGACTGGATTGGATTTGGGTTGAGAATAGCTTGGTTAGTAGAGCCTCCGGTCTCGTGAGGGATCGGGGCGTTACAATACCAGCACTAATGCACCGTATGCCATCAGAACTCCGAAGTTAAGCGTGCTTGGCCGAGAGTAGTACTAGGATGGGTGACCCCTTGGGAAGTCCTCGTGTTGCACCCCCCTTTTCATTTTTTTTTGCCCCATTTAGCCTTGCCAAGATGCTTTATCCATCACATTTATATTCTCGAGTCCCACGGCATCTTGAGCAAGACAATTTCGCATCGCATAGAGGCAGGGCCCGCAAACCGTGGACGTGGGCCCTGTGACTAGGTCTCCGTCGCTCTAATACCCATAACTTTTGATCCGTATGGAGTTATGCGGCGCACAACATACCGTTGGAATGATCTCTGGGAGCTCTACGACGGGGGTAGCAAGCCTGCTCGATTGCGCCTATTTTCGGTACCCAATATTGAACGTTTTCATCAATTTTGGGCCACTTTTCTTCTTTTTGAGATGTTTTTTAGTCCCATGTCTTTCGTCGTGAGCCGCGAAAAGTACGAGAACCCAACTCGCGGAACATTAGATCGCTCTACAACTCGTCGATATCACATCATGCTGTGATGTTGCGTTGTTGAAGCAGATGGACTGTCGATAAGCCCAATAGGCCTTTTGAATGGGTTATCTCCCTTCGCTGGGACTATGAACCGTCAACACATAAGGGCTTTGCACTATCAACATGACAGGTGCGATCATATCAGCACTAATTCACTGGATCCCATTAGAACTCCGAAGTTTTGTGTGCTTGGGCGAGAGTAGTACTAGGATGGGTGGCCCCCTGGGAAGTCCTCGTGTTGCACCCTCATTTTCATTTTTTTTGGCCCCATTTAGCCTTGTCAAGATGCTTTATCCATCACATTTATATTCTCGAGTCCCACGGCATCTTGGGCAAGACAACTTCACATCACGTAGAGGTTGGGCCAGCAAACCGAGGACGTGGTGCCCGTGACCAGGTCTCCGTCGCTCCGATGCCTATAACTTTTGATCCGTATAGAGTTATGTGGCATACAACATACCGTTGGAAAGATCTTCGGGAGCTTTACGATGAGGGTAGCAAGCCTGCTCGGTTGCGCTTGTTTTTGGTACAAAAAATTGAACATTTTCATCCGTTTCGGGTCACATTTTATTTTTTTGCTATGTTTTTAGGCCCGGCTGGTTTGTCATGAGCCGTGAAAAGAATGAGAACCCAACTCGTGGAACATTGGAGGGCTCTACAACACGTTGATATCACGTCTTACATTGATACTGCATTGTTGAAGCAGATGGGTTGTCGATAAGCCCAATGGGCCTTTTGAATGGTTCGTCTCTCTTGGTTGGGACTATGAACCGTAAACACATAAGGGCTTTGCACTATCAATATGATGGGTGCGATCATACCAGCAGTAATGCACAGGATTCCATCAGAACTCCTAAGTTAAGCGTGCTTGGGCGAGAGTAGTACTAGGATGGGTGACCCCTTGGGAAGTCCTCGTGTTGCACCCTCTTTTTTATTTTTTTTTGCCCCGTTTAGCCTTGCCAAGATGCTTTATCCATCACATTTATATTCTTGAGTCCCACGGCATCTTGGGCAAGACAACTTCGCATCGCATAGAGGCTGGGCCCACAAACCGAGGACGTGGGGCATGTGACCAGGTCTCCGTCGCTCCGCTGCCCATAATTTTTGATCCGTATGGAGTTATGTGGCATACAACATACCGTTTGAAAGCTCTCCGGGAGATCTACGTCAGGGGCAACTAGCCAGCTCTGTTTCGCCTATTTTCAGTATCCAATATCGACCATTTTCATCAATTTTGGGCAATTTTTCTTCTTTTTGAGCTGTTTTTAAGGCCTGTGTCGTTCGTCGTGAGCCGCGAAAAGGATGAGAACAAAACTCGTGAAACATTAGAGGGCTCTATAATGCGACGATATCACATTGTGCAGTGATGTTATGTTGTTGAAGCAGATAGGCTGTCGATAAGCCCAATAGGCCTTTTGAATGGGTCGTCTCTCTTGGCTGGGACTGTGAACCGTCAACACAAAAGGGATTTTCACCATCAACATGATTGGTGCGATCATACCAGTACTAACCGGATCCCATCAGAACTCGAAGTTAAGCGTGCTTGGGCGGGAGTAGTACTAGGATGGGTGACCCCTTGGGAAGTCCTCGTGTTGCACCCTCTTTTCATTTTTTTTGCCCCGTTTAACCTTGCCAAGATGCTTTATCCATCACATTTATATTCTCGAGTCCCACGGTATCTTGGGCAAGACAACTTTGCGTTGCGTAGAGGCTGGGCCCGCAAACCGAGGACGTAGGGCCTGTGACTAGGTCTCTGTCGCTCCGATTCCCATTACTTTTGACCCGTATGGGGTAAAACGGTGCACAGCATACCGTTGGAAAGCTCTCCAGGAGCTCTACAACGGAGGCAGCAAGCCTGCTCGCCTGCATCTATTTTTGGTACCCAAAATCGAACGTTTTCATCAATTTTGGGCCACTTTTCTTCTTTTTGAGATGTTTTTTAGGCCCGTGTCGTTCGTTGTGAGCTGTGAAAAGGATGAGAACCCAACTCGCTGAACATTCGAGGCCTCTACAATGCGTCGATATCACGTCGTGCGGTGATGTTGCATTGTCAAAGTAGATGGGCTGTCGAGAAGCCCAATTGGCCTTTTGAATGGGCTGTTTCTTTTGGTTGGGAGTGTGAACCGTCAACAAATAAAGGATTTGCACCATCTACATGACGGGTGTGATTATATCAGCACTAATGCAGTGGATCCCATTAGAACTCCGAAGTTAAGCGTGCTTGGGCGAGAGTAGTACTAGTATGAGAGACCCCCTGGGAAGTCCTTGTGTTGCACCCTTCTTTTGATTTTTTTTTTGCCCCGTTTAGCCTTATCAAGATGCATTATCCATCATATTTATATTCTTGAGTCTTACGGAATCTTGGGCAACACAACTTTGTATCGCGTATAGGCTGGGCCTGCAAACCGAGGACGTGGGGCCTGTGACCAGGTCTCTGTCGCTCCAATGCCTATAAATTTTGATTCGTATGGAGTTATGCGGTGCACAACATACCATTGGAAAGCTCTCCAGGAGCTTTACAACGAGGGCAGCAAACCTGCTCGGCTGCGCTTGTTTTAGGTACAAAAAATCAAATATTTTCATTTGTTTCGGGCCACTTTTCTTCTTTTTGCGCTATTTTTTTAGGCCCAGCTCGTTCGTCATGAGCCGCAAAAAGGATGAGAACACAACTCATGCTTGTGTGTTGAGATTTTGTTAAATTGAGGCTCGGATGGCCTTAATGAAGTATTTGTGTTGTAATGTTGATGGATGGGATTGTATGGAAGGTTGGATTATGGATTGGTGGTTGTGTATTGTTGTTTTCAGGTTTCTAGATAGTCCTATAAATAGGGGAGACTCCATCCATTTTCTCTTAGTTTCTGTGACCTTGGGTTTTGGTTTGGGGCTCTAGTCTCGTAAGGGATCGAGGCGTTATAGAGGTGGTATCAGAGCTTAGATGCTCTCAGCCGGGATAAAGTCCTCAGTCTGTCGGGTGGTAAATCTCGAGGGCGTGCATGTGAAATGTGTTTTGGATAAGTATGTGCTTGTATGTGGACTTGTGTTTGCTTGAGTGAAAATGTGTTTTATGGGTTATATTTGCGTGAAATAGGAAGATTTTGTGATATGTATAACTATGTGATTATGTGTGATTTGAATGAAAATGTATTTCTACGTGATTTGCTTGTGTGAAATATGATGAATGTGTTAGATGAACAAATATGTGACTATGTATACTTCTATGTGATATATTTGTTAATGTATGCACTTTATATACTTTCCATTGCATGCATACATATAATCCCCTTTGAACTGGTAAGCAAACTCTCCCCTATGAAGAGATGGCTAGTAGCGGGTCTCTGAAGATATGGATCAGCGAAGGAGGGAACAATTGATCAAGATATCTATTGGAGTCTTGACATTCACCTTTGGAATTCACATTGGGTACTCTTCCTTGGAATTCTTCTTGGTATTTTCTCGGTATTCCTTATTTGGATTTCTTATTTAGGACTTCACCTAGGGCATCCCTTTGATAATTCTATCTCTATGTAATATCAGTATTCGGGAACTACTACGGGATTTCTATTCAACTACATCTCTAGTATTTATGTACGGACTTTCTTTTGGTATTTTCTGACTTGTATTTTCCTAGGAGCCTTTATTTGGCTACCTTGCTTGAGATTTCATCGGCAGAGTTCTCTGGTATTCCTACTGGACTTCTTGGTGGTACTACGAAGAGTATTCTTACTAGGCTTCTTTGGCTTCAAGTCTGGTTAGAGCTGCTACAGTTTTTGAAGATTCTCTTGGGTATAAGAAATTGCGTGGATGCAATTGTTTGAAGGAGTGGAGAGTGTGACACCCCGAACCCAGCATGTCATGAATAGTACCTATTTGCATTTAATTATGTGTTACCTTGAATGCTAGCATAGAATTATGTGTTTATTTTAATTAAATGTATTCATTTTAACATTATTTTCATTTCTTCAAAAGTATTCAAGTAATTTTTAAATTAATTACATGAGATACGTACTAACTATTTTATTATTTATATTATTTGGATTTATTTCTTTGTACTTATTTACCTTATTTTCAACTGAATAAATAAAGTAGCTCCGAGCCTGGAGTAAATTTTTTTTAACTAATCTATTTCCCGGAATTGATATTTTTCTTTGATTCTACTTTATAAATAATGTGTTCGTTCATTAAAAGAAAGTGCATTGCATGTCCCGAGTATAAGATAAAAAATATTTAGTGTCCCCGAGTGAATAGTAGTAGTTTTATTGTTTTGGGTCATTTGAACTTTCAATTGATTTTTAGCTAACTTAATTAAGCCCGATAGCAATTATATTAGCCCAATCCTTTTGCTAGCCCATTTATTTATTTAACATACATACTTACACATATAATATAACCATAACACAAAAAAATAGCAAAAGAGAAAGAAAAGAATCAGTCATGGCAGAGAGAAAACGTGAGGCATTTGTGAGCATAGGGCTTGAGTGCATCTTCAAATTTCAGCCATTTTAGCAAGGATTAAGGTGCCTCTAGCCAAATTTCTTCCATTTCCTAGCTTGTTCAAGGTGAGGGAAGCTTTTATTGTGCATTTCTCTTGATTTATAGTTGTAGAGAATTTTTGTAATTGTTGTGTATTGCTATATCTTTGCTCATAGATGCTTGTAGTACCTCTTATTGATGTTGTAGAGTACTCTTTTGAAGTTATTTGGCATCTTGAATGACTAGAAATGGTGAATGTTACATTGTAGAAGGTGATAAATAGTAAAAAAATGTGAATAGTGAAATCCTTGCGTTCTAGCTTAATTTATTGTTATATACGTGTGATTTAGGAGTTATTAAACCTAGATTAGAGCTTTGAATGTGTTGGCAATGCTTGAAATGCAAGATCAATTAGTTAAAGTTAGTTTAGTGGGCACTATTCACTCAGGCCCTTTAAATCTTGCTCAAAACCTTAATCTAATGATAGATATGTGATGTTGGGTTGATAAAACGGTTCCACATTAAAATTTATCGAATTCTGATAACGTCAATTTTTATGCCTTATTGTATGCGCACATTAGAATTAATGCAATTTGAGCCTTAAATACTAGTTTAATGCTTGGTTTAGGTTCCATAAATGTAGTTGAGGATAGTTAGATACTTTAGTTAACTAAACCTTGGCTAAAACTAGTTTCGGCATATTGAACTTAAAGGAGAAAATGGAGATTTTAGGCCTTATACTTAACTTTAGCTTGTTTATTGTGTTATATTTGTTGTAGAGATTGGGAATACTTGTTAGATGGCTAAAATTAAGGTGAACTTCTTAACTTAGTTACATGTGTAGTTGAGTTGTATATAAAGGTGCGATGAAGAAGAAAGTAAGTATGTTATATATTGCTTATATTACTCATATTGCTTGTTAGTTATATAGTTTGTGTGAGGAAATGGGTATGACTTGAATATTTGATTATTTGAATGATTACTTGGATTATGTGTTAAATTGAAGTTATTGTGTTTAGGAAGAGGTTTTGAGTGGTAATGAAAGGAGATTTGGGCAATTGAAGTAGAGTCTTGGCTTTCTAGAGAGGAGGGGTCTTGCATATTTTCATGTTTAAGTTATGTCAATATTTTGAATTTCTTATATTGATGATTATAGCTATGAAATTATTGAATAAATTAGTCTTTGGTTGCTCTAGCTAGCTTAGCTTGGTTTTTGTGAAACTAATGTGATATTTTGGTATTGATTGCTAGTTAAATGAGAATTCTAGTGTTGTAGTTGTTGTTGTGTTAGAAGTGGAAGATAATAGATATTGCATGTTTAATGTTTGAAAGAATGCTTGTAAGAAGATTGTGGGAGCTCAAGAAGAAATTAGCTTGCATGTATGTTCATAAATATACAAGATTGGATTTTTAGTTAGCTTACAACATATATATTGGAATTGCAAGTAAATGAACTAACTACACCATGTGTACGCGTGTGTGTGTGTGTGTTCAATTGTGGCTGCCCAATTTTTCAGCAAAAAATGAGGCAATTTCGGGCTTCAAACTGTATTAATTGGAGAAGGATTAGTGGTTGAATTATATACCGTTAGAAAGTCTTATGTAGTTTCTAATGCTTTTTACGGTGCATTAATTGGACTTTTCTAGAATAAGTTATGATCGTTTTGGTGAGATGTGTCGGAACTGCCCTGTTACACGAGAATCTGAATTGTGTTGTTATTTTGCTATAGTGTTGATATATTTTAGTTCTAGTTGGATGTATTCGATCAAGACCTTATTGTGTTGTGTCCTTGGATGATTAGTAGCGTAATAGAGCTATTATATTTAGGTTGTCTTCATGAATTGTAATTGAAATCTTATTGCTAGTAAAGTTAATTTAAATTGAAAGCTATTATATTCGACTGCGAATGAGAAATGCTAGTAGAGTGGTGATGATCACCACCTTTAGAGATATGTAATATTTTTATATATGCTAAACAATACAATTACTAGAATTAGTTGTTGTTATCAATGTGTAACTAGTGAACACTTAGAAGGGTTAAGTAAGCTATGTGAAAGAATGTGTTTAATGCTTTTTGAACCTACATGTAAGGTTAATTGTAAGTTGATAGTTGTCTATTATATGTTAAACGTAATTAACTTAAGTTGATCCTATTAGTGATATGTTAGAATCTTATCTTGAAGTATAGTTATTTTGCTAAAATGGTATGTAAGTTATTAAATGGTTGATACTTAACTTCTCTATTAGTTGATAAATACATTTATTTCCCTATGTACTAATAAGAGTGTCATTTTAACATGTCTTGTAATCTAAAGTAGTTAGTGCGTATTAAATGATCTTAAACCATGAAAGTAATTCGTTAGTTGATCTTCATTAATGTTTAAAGGTAACTGTTTAGTTGAATGGTTAGTTAGAGTTCTTCTTCCATTTAATTGAGTTAAGCATGTTATCTAGTTCATATGCATAATGATTGAATAATTAAGTGTTGAATGCCATGGAATATTTACAATTGCTTGATTCTTGAACATGAATGTGAATAATGTGATTGAGTTATCTTTAAGTTGCATGGTATTGTTGTGTTTAGGTAGTAGTCTTAAATGGTATTTTGAAGGTGTTGATGCTTTGGAGTTGAATTGGAGGGGTTATGGGCTATACTTTTACAGGTTTGGTTTATTAAAGGTGAGGGAGTGTTCATTCTTTTTGTGCATCCTAACTTATTTTATTGCTCTTAGATTGTATGATTTAGTTTAATTGATAGACTTTATATGTACTTATCACTTACTATATCGTGATTGAGGATAACCTATTTTGTTGTCCCTCATGTATGTGTTTATTTGATATCTCGTGATTTCATGAATTCTCGTATTGTGTGTGTATATCGTGTTCTCGTGTTGGGTTGCGCAACCTTTTTGGACATGGTAGCGTCGAGAAACACAGGCGGCATCGGGTTTGCCGTGCTCCCTAGACTACTATGGTGCCTATTCTTTTTCTCTCGCTGAGTATACTCTACTACCCTAGAGGCATGGTTCACCTCGTTGGGGCATATGGACCTACCTCAGGAGAAAGGGTCATAGGATCAGGGTACATCCGGAGTACCCCATTTTGGAGGAATAAGGGTTTTGCCGGCACTTGCTTGAAGATCTTGGTTCGTGGCTCGTGATTGAAGACAAAAGTGGAACCATATCATTTTTATACGTGGTTAAATACTTGTCCATTTAGCTTTGTTATTTTGTGTTGTATATGTTATTATCTTTGTTGCATCTCACAAAAGTACACCCGGTTTATTGCATCACCTTCCTTACTGAGTAACTTTGGTTACTCATTCCTCTTTTCAACATATTTCAGGAAAAGCTGAAGACTAGATTGCCTCGTGTGTGGTCTGCTTGCTCTATCAGTGTGTAGAACATGGAAGAACATGATCATGATATGCTTGTATTCTATTTGAGACTTTGTGGTCTTATATGTATTTGTGTTGTATTAAGAAATGTAATATTAAAGTTTTAGTCTTGGGTGATGGTTAAGTGCTAGTGGTTTGTAATAACTTCTATTGTTTTACTTTATTGTCTAATTGGCTTGCATGCTTGTATGGATGAAATAGGAATCGATTGGAAGAGTTAAAATATAAGAAAGTTTAATTGAAAATATTAGAGTGGTAAGATAAGCGGGTTTAGATTATAGAATTTCAATAAATATGACATGCATGCTTGCGTGATGAGATTTTGTTAAATTAAGGCTCGGATGGCCTTAATGAAGTATTTGTGTTGTAATGTTGATGGATGGGATTGTATGGAAGGTTGGATTGTGGATTGGTGGTTGTGTATTGTTGTTTACAGGTTTCCAGATAGTCCTATAAACCGGTAAGACTCCGTATGTTTTCCCTCGGTTTCTGTGACCTTGGGTTTTGGTTTGGGGCTCCTGTCTCGTGAGGGATCGAGGCGTTACAAAGGGTAACTTTAAAACACTATAAGTCTATCATTATGCTTCCATTACTTTCTTTTTTGCACCTTTATGTCTACAACTATAAGTCTATAACTACAATGCAAACACCATATACAGTCAGTTGTTAGGGCATCCTCAATAGAGTCTCTAAACAGCAATGATTGCTGTTTTTAGAGACTCCATTGAGGTAAAACCAACACCAATAGGAGTCTTTAAAACACTATTTGACACTTTTTGGCAAAATAATGACATCACAATAGCCTTGAGTCTCTAAAATAGCACCTAGTCTCCATTTTCTTCAACAAATTTGTTGAAGAAAATGAAGACTATACAAGAAGACAAAACAGAGTCTCTATTTGTTGCATGTGACGATCTGACATTCTGACAAAGTCAAAATGTCAAATCTGAAAAAAAAAATTACAGAATTTTTTTTTCATCAGACAAGAAAAAAAAAACCTAACACAATCTGATAATAGAGCCGTTTCAACGTGCTGTAAAGCTGAAAAAAAAAATTGAATCGTTGCAATTTTCGTATATATGCAAGCAAATCTGGAAAACAAAAAACCATCAACAAATTCACAAATTTGAGTCTACATATCACAAATCTTTCAACGTACCATAGATTTGAAACATTTTGTACTTGTTTTCCTCAATAAACAGAAAAAGGGTAAATATAAAGAGAAAAAAAAAATTAAGGTGGTGGAGGGGGGCGACGATGGGGTAGGGCGTGGTGGGATGGGGCAGTGGGGCACTATAGGGTGGGGTAGTAGGGCGCAATAGGGTGGGGCAGTGGGAAAAGGGAAATGGAAGGGGAGGGGATGAGAGAGGACGAGTGGGGTAGGGTGGGGCAGTGGTGGGGTGAGGCGTTGCATTGTGGGTGGGCGGCGGTGAGGGAAAGGGAAATGGGAAAGAGATGGGGAAAGGGGGGGGGGGGGGGGGGGGAGTGGCTTTTATAGTTAGGGTTAATTTTTTTAATAATCTTAATTAGGGTTTTGTAATTTTTTTTTGTTTTTTTAGTTTTGGTTATTTTTTTTAATGTTTTTTAAGTTTAGTTTATATTTTTAATTAATGTTTTGTATTTAGGGTTTTTTATTAGATTTTTTTTAAAAAAAAAACTTAGGGTTTTGTCTTTTATTTTTTTAGTTCAGTTTTTTGGTTTGGTTAACTTTTTATATTTTTATAGTTTTTTATTTTTTGTTTTTTGTTTTAGTTTTTTTAGTTTAGGTTTTTTTATATGTTTTTTTAGTTTAGGTTATATTTTTAATTATATTTTTTAATTAATTTTTTGTAGTTAGAGTTTTTTAATTAGGCATGTTTTAGCCTTTATATTTTATATGTTTATTTTTAGTTTTAAATTTTTTTAATTGTAATTATATGATATTTTATCATTCCAATTAGGCTTTTTTTTGTTTAAATTAGGCACTTATATTTTTTTTAAATAATGTGTTTGTATTAGTTTTTATTAAATAAATCAACCTAACTATCCTTTTTCCCTTTTTATGGATTAGCAGTTATGGAATGTATGGACGGAATTTCAAGGGGCCACAATTTCACTCATGAAGATGATAAGGCTTTATGCCGGGCCTATATCGCGATTAGCAAAGATCCTTTGATCGGGATAAACCAAACATCAGGAACAATGTGGAATCGAGTTCTACAAAGATATGAAGTGTTTCACCCTCCCAACAATCCAAGTGAAAAAAGAGCAACGAAGAGCCTTAAATCCCGATGGACGCGAATAAACCAAAAATGCACAAAATTTGTCGAATGTCTTGCTCAAGTAAATATGATACCAAGGAGTTGAGCAAATGTCGTTGATAATGTGAGTTTTTAATACTATATATTGTATTTTTATAGAGTATATTGTATTTAATACTTAACAATTTTTTAAATTAAATTGTGAATTGAATTGTTTTGTAGATGGATGACGCAAGACTCTTATACACAGCTATGGGTCATAATTTCAACCTGGAACACTGTTGGTCAATTTTACAACACGGAAAAAATGGCAGTCAATAATCAATGTTACGAGTCCAATGATGAATATGAGTCCACCAGAGACAGATTTTTCTCTTGACAATGACGATCTCATATGACTTCACTTGACGAAGAACAATAGATGTATTTGTATTATTTATTAAAATTTGTGTTTGTAATTCATATTTTAATTAGTTAAATATATGTTTTTATTAAATATATGAATATTACAATTTGAGATTGCACAATGAGATTACAAATTTATATTTCATACACAAAATTCGTTCCACACATGTTGAACAAGATCACTTTGGAGCAAAAAGTATGCAGTTTCATCCCTGACTTGTCCACGATTGTTTAGATATTCGTTAATCGTAATTGGATCTCGATCGTGCACAATGGGCGGCTCGTCTACATGAAAATGAGATGGATCATTGACAAAATCATCACCTTCTTCAATCTGGTTATCTTCTACAATCATATTATGAAGAATTATACATGTCTTCATAATCTCCCCAATATCATCCTCATGCCAAAAACGACATGGCCCTCTGACATTGCGTGCACCTGGTGGACCGAATGTGCATTGCTAATCCTTCAAGAACATCATTAAATATAGGTGAGTTGTATAATACATTAAGATCATTCGTGCACCTAGTAGACCGAAGTACGAATGCCATATCCAAGTGTCGTACGATGTAACCGCTTCAAGGATTATGGTAGGAGAACCATGGTGCCCAGCATATGTACCCGCCCACGCGGTTGGGCAATTTTTCCATTCCCAGTGCATGAAATCCACACTACCTATCATTCCAGGAAATCCCCGTTCTTCGGCTTTTCTATGTAGCCTATACATGTCTGCATTGTTTGGTCGACGAAGATACTCGTCTCCATACACTGTGTTGACAGCACAATAGAATCTCATCATCGCCTCTAAACATGTGGTCTCTGCGATTTTTAAATAATCGTCATTTGCATCTGCAAGGTTTCTATAGGCAAGCATACGAAGCGTAGCTGTCATCTTCACATGTGGTGAGAAACCAAGCTTTCCAGCTGCATCCGGTTTCTGTTTGAAGTAATCATCAAAATGCACAATATCTCCCATAATTCTCAGAAACATTTCGCGCCTCATGTAAAACCTATTTTGGAATTCAGAAGCAGGATACAAAGGACAGTCAATAAAATAATCATTCATTAGCCTATTATGGGCACCTACCCAATCTCTTCGTATGGATCGTCGACACGACGATGTTCCTCCATGTTGATCTGTATTTGCTTCCTGTGCAACCTGCACTACTGATTGATATTGTGTGTACATCATCATTATCGCGTTTGCATGGTTATGGACTTCGTTGTCAGATAGGGGGGAATCGGTTCCTTGTTGGGCCATTTTATATATATAGGAAATTGAATGCAAAATAGATAAGAAACGAATGGATGAGATTGAGGAAATGAAATACAATCCAATGGATATAGATTGTATGCTTGAATTGTTGTGAATGTTAAAGGATTGAGGGCTTAATATATATATAGGAAATTGAATGCAAAATAGATAAGAAATGAATGGATGAAATTGAGGAAAGGAAATCTAATCCAATGGATGGTGTTTGGATAAGATATTTGATCTTGAGATAACAAACGGACGGATGAGATTGAGGATAGAAAATCCAATCCAATGGGTATTATTTAGATAAAAGATTTGTGATTGAGATAACAAATGGACGGATGAGATTGAGGAAATGAAATCTAATCCAATGGATGTTGTTTGGATAAGATATTTGATATTGAGATAACAAACAGACGGATGAGATTGATGATAGAAAATACAATCCAATGGGTATTATTTAGATAAAGGATTTGTGATTAAATTAATAAAATAAATTAATTTACAAATTGAATAAAATGAAGAACAAAAAAAAAATATAAACGCAACACACGAGAAAATTTTAATTAATGGGTAAATTAATTAGGGTTTTTAATTAAGATTTTTTTTACGTAGGGTTTTTTTAAATTAGAGATTTTTAATTAGTTTTTATCAAAATAAAATTATGTAATTAAACGTAATCTTAATTTTTTAAACGTTATCTTCGTCGTAAATTATTTATTTTTTGCTTGAAATATTCGTTAAAAAAAAAGTTGAGATAATCTAAATAACAATTAATTAAAAAAAAGTAGCACACGAGAAAAAATAACACATAATCAAATTATTATGTAAAATTAAAATTAACACGATATAGAGACTCAATTTTATAGAGACCGTTATTGAAGATTTTTTTTATCTTGGTCTCTAAAATAGTTTTTTTGACTTGGTCTCTAAGTGGGTCTCTAAAATTGATCTTGGTCTCTATATGAGTCTCTAAAATGATGGACATAGACCCATTATAGAGACTCTATTGATGATAGCCTTAAAAAATTCAAAAGCATAGGAAAAATGGGCTGCTCTACATTACTAGCTCATTTTTTTTTTCTTCACAACCGTCACTGCTAAAATTCCCAATGTCTATACGACATCCCTTGGCATTCCTTCTACGACGGCTCTAATGCCTCTGGCACCATGGGTATTAACATTTTATCTTCATTTTCCCACCCATCTTTTTTTTATATATATATATAAACTTGTGTTAAATCTCAATTTGTTTTTCTCCTATGACAAAATTCGATAGGCCACTTTTTGTACTAACTTTTTGTATTATTTGAAAAATATAAAAATACAAATACACCCTTGAATGTTTAACGTAATTTTAACAATGTTAATGCTCATGGGAGACTTTGGATAAACTCAAAACTTGATGGGGGACTTAGGATTTACCGAAAAACTCACGGGTAAAATGGCGTTTACTTGTTAAAAACAAAAAAAAACAAATCATCTTCTCTCCATCATTTTTCATTTAATTATAATTATCATGTAATTAAATTATTTTGTTACCAATTGTCCGACCTAAATGAGAGTCATAGATATGATAACAAACCTACTAATTCAATTATATGGACAAATCTAATTTATCAGAAACATAAAATCTAATTTAAATTGAATATATATGGTCATTTAGGTCTATTTTAGAGACGGATGGATCGTGCTCAATTTGAGGAGTAGTTTTTTTTTTTTTTATCGGAATATGAGAAGTATTTGAGTTGTCCTCGACTCATGCAAAATTGAAATGTTTAAACCAATTGTGCGGCGGGCCCACATATGACTCAACACCCAAAATTTTGAATTGGTCTTTGCAAATTGGCGGCTGATCCCAAAAGTTGAAATTCACTATGCAAATTGGCAGGTCCCGCAAAAATTTATTACACTTATATAAATTGTTATTTGATTTTATCACACATTTTATTATAGTTTACCGCATTTATAATATCATTATTTTGTATATTTCGAGTACAATATATATTTAGCTTGTGTTTTTTTTTGTTTGATATTTAGCTTGAGTTGAGATATGTAAATTACATGTAACTTGCTCCAAAATATCTTAATCAATGAATCGTGACAATGCATTTAATTTATCACACACGAATTTTGTGTCTATGAATCTGTCAATGATAAAACAAAACTATTGATTTAAAAATTCAAATGACGCAGAGAAACATAAGATTCATTCATAACAATTGCACATAATAAATAATATATATATGTGTGTGTGTGTGTGTGTGTGTATAATATTTAATAATTAAACATCCATTAGTTTTTCGGATTACTTCTTGAAATGCATAAATATAATTCAATTCCTGTTGTCCAAGCTCTTTCCACACATGAATCTTTCAAGAGTGTCCACACAAAATATGATTTCTAGTTAGATAAAAGATCCACAAGAAACTAGAATGATAAGCGAATGTAAAATTGTACAAGCCATTGTTGGTTGTTTGACCACTGTTTAGGGTCTCTTGATTTCTTTGTTGTTTGGGGTTTGCTTGCATTTTGTCTTTATCTATTTTTTTTTGGGTGAATAGTCCCGGACCCTTCTGTGGTCAAGCAAAACTAGCTATAACTCCCCTGTGGTCCAAAAAATATAGTTCGACCCCCCTGTTGTGACACTCGGACCTAGCATATAGATATTTTATTAAATTACATATATTTATCTCATTAAATTGCATAAATCTTGAAAACGTGCAATGATGACTATTTGCATTGTTTAAATTATATTAATTGACTTGTCCAGAATAATTATTGTATTATTTTATTTACAAAAAAAAAATATTTTTCTAGCATTTAAATTAATTCATTTTCACTATTCAAATGTGATGTTCCGAACCCGGGAATAATTATTTTTTTTATGATCACTATTTGTATTTATTTAAATTGAATTTAATTGATTTACGTGAAATAATTAATTTTTATTTTTATTTTTTGTATTTATTTAAATTATATTTAAATGACTTTTCTGGGACAATTACCTTATTATTTTATTTATTTAAATTTATTTTACATACTTTTTAACTAATTTGTTTTACTGTTCGAATGAAAAGCTGTGCCCAGAACTGAACGAGCTAACTAGTAGACTTGGCATGCTAGAACATTCTACAATTTGATATTAGCTTTAGCTTGTTGACTTTCTTTTACAATCACACATTTCATATATATATAAAAAAAATTGATAAAGCACAACACACACACTCGACTATCCTACATACCACACAACTAAACAAATATCAAACAAACTAATAACCTCACAACACTCCAGCAAGCCACAATCGGCCATTAGAAAAAAAAATAGAAGAATAGGCAGAAGCTCACGACAAGAAGAAAGATGGAGAGGAAGGAAAAAAAAAGGAGAAGGAATTTGGCCTTTTTAGCTTAATCCTAAGTTCTATTTTGCTGTTCTAGCTAAAATCAAGGTGAGGAGTTTCATTGTTGTTTGTATTTCTTAATTTATTGATGATAATATGTTTATATAAATGTTAAAAATAGATGGATTATGTTATAGTTAGTTAGCTATCTTGATTATATTGTTGTTTATGGAAGGTGAAGTGTAGTAAACTTTCTTAATTTGTAATTCCTATGTGTTGTTGGTTGGTAGTTGATAGTTGAATAAAGATTGATCTTGTAGCTCATGTGTTTGTGAAATTGTGCAAGAGAGTGTTGTTTTAAGCTAAAGAACTAGTTCTAAACCTTTATAATCATTTATTGCAAGCAAAATGAGTTGGAATCAATTTCACATGTGTGTGTGTTCAACCGTGGCTGTCCAGATTTTTCAGCAAAACTGAGGCAACTTCGAGCTTAAAACTGTATTAATTGGAGAATAATTAGAGGTTGAATTATATACCGTTATAAAGCCTTGTAAGTCTATTTTCTAATGTTTTTTATGGTGCATTAATCGGAGTTTTGTAGAATAAATTATGACAATTTTGGTGAGATGTGTCGGAACTGTCCTGTTACGTGAGAGTCTGAATTTTGTTGTTATTTTGCTATAATCATGATATATTTCAACTCTAATTGGATGTATTCGATCAAAACTTTATTGTGTAGTGTCCTTGGATGATTCGTAGCATAATGAAGCTCTTATAGTTAGGTAAATTATGATATAATTGAGATTGAATGAGTAATTAAAAATCATTAGTATGGAATGTAGTTGACATGAACCTTTCCCCTCCCCTTGGCCCTTACTTGCTGTGTAAATGCTTTATAAATTATTAAGTTAGATATTATTATTTACTACCTAGTTTCGTGTGATTTGTTAACATGTTTCTTGTTTCGTATTTTAACCTAAATGAATAAGTATTGGGGCTGTGAGTTTGGGCTAGTAATGACCATGTAGTTGAATTACATATAGATTGTAACGCATCAATCCCTCACGGAACGGGACTTCTATTAACCAAACTATACTCAACCCAAATCCAAACCCGGACACAAAATTTTAGGAAAAACGGACGGAGTCTCCCCTGTTTATAAGACTAATCAAAAACCTGCAAGCAGCAAGTATAATTACAATACAACACCCCAACTTCAATTGTCCAACTTTTCCCAGTCTCAAGGCCATTCAAGCCTTAGACAAAACATAACCATACAAGCATGCAATTAAAAGGCAAAAAAATCTATATTTAGCTATTACATGCCAACTACTCTATCAAACCATATAAGTTCTTAATTTAATTTACTAACCAACAAGCCGTACAAAATATATATAAGACTTCAAGGGGTTTCAAAATAGAACAAAAATACATTATGTCCCATCTTCACAAACAGCTTCCAACCACAGCAAGATAAGCAACCAATAACACGGCACACAAGGTAGTTGTTCTAACTGCACCTGAAACATGTTGAAACGAGGAATGAGTAACCAAAGTTACTTAGTGAGATAGGCGATACAGTAAACTAGGGTATGCTTTCATGAGGTGCAACAAAGATAATAAGATTAATATCACAAACAAACAAGTATTTAACTACATATAAAAAGGATACGGTTCCACTTTTGTCTTCAATCACGAACCATGAGCCAAGATCTTTAAGCAAGTGCCGGCAAAACCCTTATTCCTCCAAAAATGGGGTACTCCGGATGTACCCCGATCCTACGACCCTTTCTTGTGAGGTAGGTCCATATGCCCAGCAGGTGAACCACGCCTCTGGGATAGTGGAGTATACTCAACGATAGAAAGGGAATAGGCACCATAGTAGTCGAGGGAGCACGGAAAGTCCAATGTCGCCCGTGTTTCTCGATGCTACCATGTCCAAAAAGGTTGCGCAACCTCGAGTCAAGATCACAAGAGTCAAGTATATCAATATCACATAAGAGGAACGACAAAGTAGGTCGTCCTCGCAGTTAATCACAGATAACACGAAAAGACACAAGATAGCAAGTAAATAACGCATATAAACTTTATCAATTACTAATGAATACAATCTAGAAATAGTAAAATAAGTTAAAATGCACATAAGAGATAAAGACTCCCTCACCTTGGGTCTGGCTAAATATGTAACATCTCGATCCCTCTCGAGATTGGAGTTCCCGATTCCAATACCCAAGTCACGAAAAATGAGAAAAAATGGATGGAATCTTTCCTGTTTATAAGGCTATCAGTTCACCTGCAAGCAGTAACTTATCCTCAAAAACCACAATCCAACTCCAAGGTACAATCCCATTCACACAAGCATGCAAATTAACTAGGCAATCAAGTAAATCATTGAAGTTATTACAGTCCATTTACAGTTATTAACTCATATAAGAATACAAGCTTTACTTTATATTACAACCTTTTAGACAATAGAAACATACACAAGGTTTCATAATCTCAAAACAAAACACATACAACCAGCAACTTGCATTTCCTGCACATAGCATCCAACCACAGCTTTCCCTGAAACATGTTAAAACGAGGAATGAGTAACCAGAGTTACTCAGTGAGAGATGTGATACAGTAAACCAGGGTGTGTTTTCGTGAGATGCAACAAGATAATAACATTAATAACACAAATAAACAAGTTAATTAGACAAGCATTTAACCACATATAAAAAGGATATGGTTCCACTTTGTCTTCAATCACGAGCCACGAGCCAAGATCTTCAAGCAAGTGCTGGCAAAACCCTTATTCCTCCACAATGGGGTACTCCGGATGTACCCCGATCCTACGACTCTTTCTCCTGAGGTAGGTCCATATGCCTAGCAGGTGAACCACGCCTCTGGGGTAGTGGAGTATACTAAGCGAGAAAAAGGGAATAGGCACCATGGTAGTCGAGGGAGCACGACAAGCCCGATGCCACCCGTGTTTCTCAACGCTACCATATCTGGAAAGGTTGCGCAACCCCAGGTCAAGATCACAAGAGGCAAGTATATCAAATACCACATAAGAGGAATGCCAATGTAGGCCGCCCTCGCAGTTAAATACAGATAACACAAAAAGACACAAGATATCAAGTAAATAACGCATATAAACTTATTAACTACTAAAGAATACAATCCAGAAACAGTAAAATAAGTTAAGATGCACAGAAGAGATAAAGACTCCCTCACCTTTTCCAAACCTCAAGATGTAAAAATGACTTTGTTACTCTAACTTTCCTTGGGTTAGCTTGAATATGAATACCCTAGTTTTCATATAAGTATAACACTTTAGCAATTGACTATAGAAGGTTTAACAACTATCTTTCACATCCAAGAATTTATATTACATACTTTATTTCATTGTAACTTAATTAAACACTATAGTTCTGAAACAACATAAAAGCATTTGCTAATATATAAAGTTAAGCTAACTATAACTAACCAAATTTGTACTTAACATATAACCTAAATGCCAACTGTACAAGTGGACTCAACTAACATGCATTGGTTAACATTTTACATTTAACTTACATTCTAATTAATTCTTCAAACATTCAATACAGGTCTCCAAGTGCAAAGTTAATACCGCAAGCTCAACTAAGACATTTTCCAATTCCTCTAACAGAAGTATAACTTAACCCGTTCAGTTACCTAGGAAATTGACCTCTAAACTATTTGATTTTTACGTATAATTGTAGAGCTTCGAGTGTAGTTAATTTTAGGTTCGAACGGTGCTCAATTCTGAGTTAAATTCTAAAAGTTATAACCCTTACCGCGCAACCACGCATAGCTGAACAGAACCAGTGATTTTTTAGCTACATTTCGGAAATTATGTGATCAGAGGCCTAAAACGTTAGAATTAGCCTTAGTTCTAGAAATCAACATTTGCTCTAAACTGCCTAATATAGTTGTAATACAACTTTCGTTAATTTTCGAGCACGTTTGCTAGGTCAAAGAAGCTTCGAAAGATAGGGACAGTGGACTGACCCAAAACAGAACACACTCACACAAGCACCTAGTTGAATTCTACCTTGGTTTCATGCTTAGCTTGCTAGCTTTAGGCTTTACTTTGGCACATACAACACTTATCCAATCAACTAATGAGTCAATTAACAATAATTACCAACATAGTTCATAACTAGTTCCTTTAATCCTCTTTCAAGTTCATACTAACTAAAGTCATACAAACCAAATAACTTAATTCACAAAACTTCACTACTATGATACGTACGCTACACAAAGGCATATAAATATTTAATTACCCAATTATAAAGCAATTATCATGAACTTAGCTATGCGAACACAAAGGGTCAATATTATACGTTTCCCAACACCTTACCACAAGTTCATACATGCCTCCAAACTGTATTTAAACATTCTAGAAGCAACTATAAGGCAGTACAAGTACTAAAACAATTAATTCATTCATTTGCCCTTTGATCAACTAGGCTATTTCACTTCCTACCAGAATTCAATGATCAAGTTAAGCTAGCTAACCATCCTACCAATCTAAGGATACCTAAACACCTCATTTAGAACCTCCAAATCATAACCTAGAGCACAAGTACACGAAAACGTCTCTTTGTGGGTTTTCACTACAAGTACCAATTTCGGAACCCAAACAAGTGAAATGAAGGCACTTCTAAGGCTTCAATACTTAATAAAGGCTAGCCATGACGTCGAAACGTACCCGGATTCGAGTTAACCCCGAAATCTCTTATTAAAGTAGCTTATTTTGATCAAATTTTCCAAAATTTTCACATGGAAAGCACAAAAAATATTTTTCCCATGCTCAAGGACCTAATTAACAACTACTAGAAGCCTCGAATCGAATTAAATTGTAATTGTTTTCGGAACCCTAGTTTTGACACTATTCATCATCTTCCTCAAGTGAATCATGCTAAAAAACTTAGTTCTAAGCTATACAAATGCATAAGAATGTTTTCTAACATGTATTAACACTATATCTAACAAGAATCAAGCAATTTATGGCACGAAATAGTAAAATCCGAAAATTATAAAAAAACTTGATATAAACTTTAAATAGCTAAAAGGTGAAACTCCCTTACTTGTACAAGGTTTAAAAGGCTTGTAGGAGCTTAGGAAAACTTGGAATTAGATGTAGGATGTTTGCAAAATATCAACCACCAAGAATTTGATGAAGAAAATGCTCATTTTTCCTTTCCTTGAGCCATCGGGTACGGGGGGAGGGGGACAAAATGGGGATTTCTTCAATTGTTTTTTAGCTCATTTGCTTGTATATGTGATGTATTATGTTTATAGTACAAGTAGGTGTTGTATTAGAAGTCAAAATGCTAGCAAAAACTTAGTCCAACCAAGTTATAAACTCAATTTAAAATACTACTATTAACTATGTTACACTTATGTAACACTATTCAAGCAATACGCAAAATATTTTTCAAATGCATGTTCCCGGCCTCTAAGGTCTAAAACTACAAGTTTCTGATTCCTTTTATAAGTTATATTATCTATGAAAAATATTAAATCGAGCATTTAAGACAGTCAAATTCCTTATGAATAGTAATCCTCAAATAAACATATTTAAACTAGAAATAAAACACATTAAAATACACAAGAAGATATGCTACAATTATTTATGAATATGATGAAAATTCTAGGGTGACACAGTAAATGTCAAAATAGTATTTAAAAATATTTTACTTGAATTAATAGTATTGGTCCCTTTTTTTAACAAATAAGAGAATTAAAAAGGAAGTGAAACTACTAATTAAAATCTTAAATGCAAAAATAAACACTTTCACACATATAATACTTAAACTAGCACCAATTTATGTGCAATTAAGTATATTATACTACAGGCTGGGTCTGGGCCGTCACAAAATACGCAAGAAGATAGCTCCGATTTACTCCAAACTTCCTCAAATTTGCTCGAATATGTAATCCTAATGTGTTCATATAAATTTAGCACTTTAACAATTAACTATATCAATTCCAACTTAACTATAACTTAACTCAATTCACAACAATAGAAGTTATATATAATCACATTTATATCATATTGCCACATAGCCCAAGAAATCACACAAATGACTCTAAAGCATTTCTTTAGTCTTGCAAGGGCACTAGCTACGTTACCATCTAACAAGTTAAACTCCCTCACTAACTTAACTTCGTTTATACCACAAGGAATATCAAGTTAAACATCCAATCAAGACAACTACTTTAACACTTAAACATAATTCAACTACAACATGTTCTAAGAATCATTATCATGCTTATTCACCCAAATTCAATTAAAAAAAATCAAATATAGCAACTAAGTAGTCCAAATAACTAACTAAGCAACAAGTTCAACCAATTCATATAAGTTCTAGCAAAACTCTTTTCCAATTGCTTACGAATTAGGTTTTAAACTTCACATACGATATGGAACTTCAAATCTAATTTTAACAATCCCATTCAGCCACATTATGGTACACCTAAATGCCATAAAACTGCATTTCCAAGCATGATTACACAAAAACACCAAAAAGCTCCTTAAGTAATTTGAACTACAGTTACCTGATTCGATTAACCAAACAACGTCATAAATACATTTTAGAGGCTTCCTAACATGTCTAAGATTATCTAGCTATTCAAACATGACAAATTCAAACCTTTGTTCCAAAGTCCCCTTTAGCTCAAGACCCAAATCAAGGCACATGCTAACTACAAGTTTCCCAATTCTTAAACTAGCTCTACTATACTTCTAAATACACTTTATGGCACCATGTAGAACCATGAAACCCCACTTTAAACCACAATTACCTCAAAGCCCCGAAATCCCCTTTTTACATTTTAACTACAAGTACCTTAACTGATATTCAATTAGGTGACATAACCATACATTTAACACTTCCTCACCCTATAAACACTAATTATAATGTTCAATTCTACCCGGATTTGTATTTCACCCGAAATCCCTTTGTAAATTAAGCTATTTTCACATTTTAACTCACGAAAACTCCTCCGAATATCGCCATAACTTAGACAATCACTCAAAAACACCTAACCAATCAACTACAATCAAAATCCTAACAAACAACCAACTAACCAAGTTCAACACAAATTCTAACAACCATTATAACTTTCTCTACAAATGCTTTTTTTTTTTTGCATTTCCTAGCAAGTCACAAGCTACCGAGCAACAAGGCAACACCACAAGTTCACCACTCACTTAATAACCATTTATGGCACCTAACCAAGCTCTAGAAACACACACAACACCTACACGACTCAAAATGCTAAAATGCCCCTTTGCAAATTCCAACTAAAAGGCTATCTTCCAAGTAACGGAAGGGTACTACGAGCATACCAAGCATTCATTAATCACTAACCAACCACAATGAAGCTCTACAAGCACCTAAAATACTCAAACGAACCAACTGCACAAAATGACCCTTTTATGTTCCAATTCAAAGTTCTCAATTCTAGCAATGTTTAATTCGTTTAAATGATACATTTAGTCTTCTAAACATTCATGGCACCTAATCAAAGCAATAAAAGCAAATTAGATCGAAAAAACTCAATTTTTGAATTTTACTATTCATAGCACTATTCATCATCTTCTACCTTTAACCATCTTCAAAATTTGAGCAAAACACATGCAAGAAACTCTAAATGTTTGTTCTACTACATTTCTTGACACTAATCCATGCATTAGAAGCCTCAAAACAACAATTATCAACAATTACATAAAATCACCATAGCTATAAATTCAATAAAATGTACCTTAAAATGCTTCTCTTACCTTGGTAAAGCTAGAAAATGAAGAAAATTGGCTAGAGACACCTTTGATCTTAGCTAAAATGGCTAAAAATTGAAGAAAAATACCAAGCCCTAGCTCCTAGCTTCTCACGTTTTCCCTCTACTCCTAGACGATGATTTCATTCTTCTTCTTTTTTTTTGCTCTTATTATGTTATATAGATAATAGATTAAGGAAATAATGGGTTGAGTTGATAAATTGGGTCTAATTAAACATATTTAAGGGTCTAATAAAAGTCCAAAGTCTAGCTAATTCACTAGAAGCCCAAATAAAAATTCTACAAAAAGTTAATATTCTTTCGTAATACTATTCATTCAGGATACTAATATTTTTATATCTCACGTTCTCGACATGTTATGCATATAGTTCCAATAGACAAAATACGTCTAATAAGGTAAGTAATAAATGAAAAATATAAATTTTGAAAAATAAAATAGTCAAATTTTACACCCCGAACACTATTCCTTTGTTACTAATCAATTTTCTACCAACCTTCCCGAAACACCATGCACATAAAAATTATGAACGTATGCATGAAAATAAACATATAATGAAAATAAAATTTAAAATTAAAAAAATAACGTACTTCAAAAATCACCCTGGACTCGCGGCTGATTTTAAAATGATGAAAACTAGTTTATTAGACATAAGAAAGTAATATCACATTTTACAAATAACAAAATAAGAGATTAAGCATTTTATATAATTTAATTAAGTGCTAATTGCACATTTAAATAAATACTAAAAGTAAAGTTACTAAATATATATATATATATATATATATATATATATATAAAGTTAAAATAAACACTTAAATTCAACCAATCAATTAAATTAATACATAAATATATGCAAATAGACATTATTCACTACATGCTAGGTCTGGGGTATCATATAGATGCAAGTAAATATGTTTTATTGCTAACAAGCAATGTAGCTAGTTGCAGTTGATTTGAGTTAAAGATATGACAGATTGAAGTAGATAGAATGATATTAAATGGATATTTAATGGAAGGTAGTTGAAATTATTGAATTACTAACTTCAATTAATGAGAAAGAGAATGTATTTAGAAAGAAATAGCAAGTAAATCATAATAAGCTGGGGGTAGAATGAGCAACAATGGTAAAAAATAATTGAATTGAACTTAAGTTAGCCTTCGTTGCAATACCTAGTGATGCTAGATGAACATTCTTTAATTGAGTTATTAATGAGTGGTGATTATAAGCTAAGTGTAAGGGATAATGGACCAACAAAATTTTAATATAATTAATTATGTTGAATCTATTGGTGTCATGGTAGAACCGCATATTGAAATATAGCCACTTGTTGAATGGAAATTTTGATACTAAATAGCTAACTTGGTATGAATTGTTTAACATACTCTTTTTTATTTATTTATTATGTGTTAAAGTTTGGATTATCAATATTTGATTACATGTACATATAATAGAGCTTCAATGAATTTATAAAATTAATTGCTTGGCTATTCGATTATTGAAGAAAGTTAGTGCCAATAGATTATAGTTAACTTTTATTACTAGTTACTAAGTTTATTCATTTCATACATGCTACTGATTCATCTACTAGTGTTTGGTTCCTTATATGATTACTTGGGCTATATTATAATATGAAATATATAAGTGATTATAAATGACTTCTATTGTTGTAAGTTGAGTTACATAATAGTTAAGTTGGAACTGGTATAATCAATTGTTAAAATATTATGCTAGTTTTAATGGCTAAATGTTACACTCATTGGACCAAGCTAGGGTTTGCATATTTGAGCTAAATCAAGGAGGTTTGGAGTGAATTTAAGTGATCCTCTGACATACTTAGCCTAATCTAAGGTGAGGGAGTCTTCATTCCTTTTGTGCATCTTAACTTATTTTATTGCTCTTAGATTGTATGATTTAGTTTAATTGATAGACTTTATATGTACTTATTACCTGCTATATCGTGATTGAGGATAACCTATTTTGTTGTCCCTCATGTATGTGTTTATTTGATATCCCGTGATTTCGTTAATTCTCGTATTGTGTGTATATATCGTGTTCTTGTGTCGGGTTGCGCAACTTTTTCGGACATGGTAGTGTCGAGAAACACGGGCGGCGTTGGGTTTATCGTGCTCCCTCGACTACCATGGTGTCTATTCCCATTCTCGCTGAGGCATACTCTCCTACTCCAGAGGAGTGGTTCACCTCATTAGGGCATACGGACCTATTTCGGGAGAAATGGGTCATAGGATCGGGGTACATCCGGAGTACCCCATTTGGAGGAATAAAGGGTTTGCCGGCATTTGCTTGAAGATCATGGTTTGTGGATCAAGATTGAAGACATGGAGTTGAACCGTATCCTTTTATAACGTGTTTAATTACTTGTTTTAATAGCTTACTTATTTGTGATATTTATGTGTTATCTTGTGCATGTCATGAAAGCATTCCCCGGTATGCTGCATCACCACCCTCACTGAGTATACCAGTTGTATACTCACCCTCGTTTCTAACACCTTTCAGGTTCAGCACTTTCGCAAGGTGATACAGGGAAAGCTCGAGAGTTACCGTGTTTGGTTGTGTTGGCTTCCATTATTAGTACTTACGAATCTTTGACAATTAGTAAAGTGGTTTAAATTGTAATTTGATTGGAACTATACAAACTATAATATCCCACATCGACTGCGGAAGGTTCTGGGCTATTGGATATAAGTGGAAGTGTCCCTTTATCCTTGTAGACGCCTTTTCTAGTCCATGTAGGCAAGAAGGGACAAAACCGTGAGGGGCCCAATGTGGTAACCCAAAGCGGACAAAACCTGCATATGTGGCGTCGCTGGTGGGCCTTTGCCCTTCGGGGTATTTGCTTAGCCGGGGCGTTACAAAAGTGGTATCAGAGCAGCCCGGTCTTTGTGCCAGCAAGGACGCTGGGTCCCCAAGAGGGGGTGGATGTAATATCCTACATTGACTGCGAAGGGTTCTAGGATACTGGATATAAGTGGAAGTGTCCCTTTATCCGTGTAGGCGCCTTTTTTAGTCCATGTAGGTAGGAAGGGAAAAAATCGTGAAGCGCCCAATGTGGTAACCCAAAGCGGACAATGCCTGCATATGTAGCGTCGCTGGTGGGCCTCTGCCCTTCGGGGTATTCGCTTAGCCAGGGCGTTACAGAAACCCAGCTTATAATTGTATTGGATCTTGTTAGTATTTGATTTGTAGGTGGCTTGTAATAGCTTAATGGACTATGTTATTGTTTAATGGTCGTGCATGCTTGCTTGGGTTAGTGGAGTTAATAGGCTAGATTAATAGATAAGACAATTGAAGAGATACAGTTAGAATGGTTTAATAAGTGACTTTATAACATAGTATTTCAATATTTGAGGTCTATGCATGCTTGTGTACCTATTTTGTTGAGTCTAAGGCTTGGATGGCCTTGAGACAGGACATAGCTTAATGGTTGAAGTTGGAGTGTATGAGAATGTTGGATTATGGTTTTGGGGTTGTATTTTGTTATTCACAGGTTATCGGATAGTCTTTTAAATAGGGGAGACTCTGTCCATGTTTCCTTAAATTTCATACCCGGGGTTTGGATTTGGGTTGAAGATAGCATGGTTATTATGAACTCCGGCCTTGAGAGGGACCGGGGTATTACACCTGTGGTCCTATCCAAGCTGCATACGCACCACTTTCGTTAGTCTCCGTTAAAAAAACTAACGACAATAGTTAATTAACCAATATACCCTTAGTTTAGAGGGGTAATTTTGTCCTTTTATGTACTTCTTTGTTCTTTTTCTTCCTCCTCACCTTACATCTCCACGATTCTTTCGTCTTTATCACCAACAAAAGCCTCACCAACAGACACCACTGCCAACCTAACGCCACCATGTCACTAGCTATTATCACCAATAAACACATATTAACACCAATCATTTATCAACCCAATTTCAGTTAACTACCATTATATATATATATATATTTACTCAAATTTCACCAACACTTAACAAATCCTAAAATGCAGAATACTTGATCCCCAATTTGATAAATCTATGAGACTGTAAACCCTAGATCTATTAAAAAATACAATTAGCATAATATCTGCATCATCACCGATCCATTTTTTATATAGACATACATACATACAACATATATACCTATATATCATTAAACTTTTCTAAATATACATACATATATTACAACATTATAATATATATATATATATATATATATATATATATATATATATATATATATATATATATATATAATTTTCTTGAGAAAAAAAAAAGTGAAAGTCAACGAGATCGATGAGCTACTTCCAGATCCTTTGAGCAACTCTAATGGTTGTGCTTCCTCATACAAAGGTTGTTTGGATCTTTTTTTATTTTTGTTTTGTGTAGTTAGTGGACGTTTAATGTTGTTGATGGTGATGGATTTTTAGAGTTTTTGGGTGCTTAATTGGTGGCACTAACAGCTGGTTTGATGGTGGTGGCTGTTGCTGGTGGTTGGTGGTGGTGGCTTTTCGGGTTTTGCAACATGAAGGTTGAAGAGGAAGGTTGAGGAAGAAAAAAATATTAAAAAAAGGATGAGGAAGGTTGAGGATAAATTGAAGGTATTTTGGTTAGTTTTCATTGTAATTTTATTAATATTATTGTTAAAAATCATCAATAGTTGCATTACTCGCTCGTGGTTAGCACTATCCATTAGTTTGGACATAAAAGTTGACGGAGGGGGGTTATATGCACCTCGGGTAGGATCACAGGGGGGTTATAGCTAGTTTCACTTAATCACAGTTTGGTCCGGGGCTATTCACCCTTTTTTTTGTCAGAGTCTTGATCTATTCATTCTTGATTTGTTTTTGTTGATATTGTGCGTTCTCTGGGACAATGAAGGCTTTCGCTTAAGTTTTTTTTTAATTTAACAATAACTTACTACTACACACCATATCTTTACACCAAATCTCTCCACAAATACTTGAAGTTTACAGCATAGAGTTTAACAAGCACCTATCCACAAATTAGCAATTTTGCCACGCAAAATGCACAGAACTCTCCATTTATATTTGCTCATTCTGTTGTGCTGTAGCTCAAGTCTTTTGAATCTACAAGTGGTTGTTGACCATCAAGTATTTTTGAATCTACAAGTTCTTCACCACAGACGCTGCCAAAGAATAGAAAAACGAAAGAGAAAAAGGGAGAAGGACAAGAAAGGAAAAAAGAAAACAAATGAAGGGCATAATGGACTTTTTACACTAGTTTAACAGAAAATTAGACAGACCCCTAACATAAGGGATTTGTCTCTCACTTTTAAAAAATTGTAGGCCTGAGTTACATGTATCTTTTGTTAAAGAAGCCTCAATAAAAAATACTCTTTTTCAAATGGCCCAAGTTAAGGCCTGAGTCAATCATGCGAACATTGAAGACAAATCAAACTTTTGCAAAGGTGTTTCTCAAGCTTCCTTGATCTACGTCACATATAGTGAAATGTCGTCTCCTCACCATATGATTGAGATTTGTACATATTCCTAATGCTTCCATTCTTGAGTTATTGTGAAGGGTGGTTTTGTATCATTATTGGGTTCACGTTATCGGTATCAAAATTAGTTTCTTGTGACATATTATTCATTATTTACTCAGTTGATTTAACATATTGTATGAAGAGTGAGGTTGGTATTGTTGTGTGTACATTTTGTTTCTAGTTGCTCTCTACTTCCTTACTCAAACAAGACTTCGATGTAAGAGGGATTGGATAACAATGCCACTCGTTACATTTCGGGATTTTTGTTTTCCTTTTTTGGGAGTACAATAGAGAACAAATATATTATTTGAACCAGGAATCTATAATCACATCGTGTAATTATTTAGGTATTTTATCTAATTTTTGGGTGTATTTTTTGGGATTTTGATCGTTCTACCACTCAGTGCAGACACGCAGAACATAACTGTTAGAGATAATAAAAATTGTAACAAGATTGGCATCAAATTCAAACACTGAAGTACATATCTAGACTGAGATAAACTATGGCAAGGTTTAGTCGTTACATTGTAGGACTCGAGCATTTACACTTATCGAGGAACCTCTACTTTATATAGTCAGCTTCCCCATGTAATTTCTGCTAGTGAAAAAACTTTATACTCTAAAAGCACAGATAAAAGCATGTTATCTGTGCATTGGGACTTTGTGAGTTTTCAAAATCCCAGAACTCTCATCGGCTTTTGTACCTAGATATTCGAAAATTATTAACGTTTTGAAGCAAATTCTTTCAATATCTGCATGACATAAGCAATTTTGACATGACTTGTACATAGTAATTAAACATCAAGACAAAAATATGTGAATGCTTTAGTTCTGTAATACTGTAACAACCCGTTCCCTCACGGAAACAGGGGCTCTATAAATCCACTATATACAACCCGATCCCAATCCTAAGTCACGAAAAATGAGAAAAAACGGACAGAGACTCCCCTGTTTATAGGACTAACCAATAACCTATGAACAACCGAATATAATCACAAAAACCATAATCCAACATTCTCCTACAAATCCAACTCTAACCAACCAGCTATGCCCCGACTCAAGGCCATCCGGGCCGCCTTAGATAAAACAATAAGATAAACACACAAGCACGCGTGGGATTCAACCATTGAAATACTATGTTATAAAATCACTTATCACACCACTCTAACCTTGTCTATTAACCCTTCTTGTAATTGGAGACCGTCAATTATCGACTTATCACACCCAAGCATGCATAAAAGACGTATAGCCAAAGTACATTAAGTTATTACAGTCATTTACAATCCTGCCAAACATGTTGGCTAAACCTACAACACTTTACAACAATCAAAAGGTCGAGAATATATACAAGACCATAGGTCACAAAATAGACTATAAGCAACTAACATCTACTTGGCGCTAGGGCCCACGAAGCATATACAAGTATCCATAAAATTAGTAGCAAGGTATCACGTAGTCAAGGAGTTTGACGAGTCTTGTCCTCAGCAGGCTCAAGGCAAGCCGAACTTGCTTTACCTGAAATTGTTAGCAACGAGGGTGAGCATACCAAATACGTATGCCCAGTGAGGAAGGGGAAACGGGAACAGTACCTCGGCGTTCGTGCAATGCAACAAATACATGTATATACAATAAATAGACACAAGAATTCAATGAAATACCACACAATAAAAAGGATATAATCTCGATGATCCTGAATAATCCAGTTCTCGAACCACGATCCTCGAACCACGAACCACGAATAGAAATCCGAAGAATAATATCACTGATAACGATAAGTCGGCATCCCCTTATAACTCCAAGTTGGGTGTACTCCGGATGTACCCCAAAATCCTACGACCCAACTCTCTCTAGGCGGCATCCCAAGTGAGAGGGGGACTGGGCAACCATGTTAGCCAAGGTAGACCAGCAAGCCTGATGCCGCTTAGTTTCCACGACACTACCATGCCTAAATAGTTGTGCAACCACGATGCAATGCACTCAAAATAATAACAATAAAATAAATCAATAAACACATGATTGAAGGTCAACAAAGTAGGTTGCCCTCACACACAAGATATAGACAATAAGTGCACGTAATCTATGTACAAGTAAATAAACTATTATGTACAAAAGGATGAAGACTCCCTCACCTGGATTAAGCCAAGCACGCAAGAGAATGGCTCTGATTTACTTCAACTTTCCCGAATTAGCACGGATATGTAACCCTAGGGTGTTCATATAAGTTTAGCAATTAACTATAACAATTCCAACTCAACTCTTATTTAACTCAACCCTACAACAAAAGAAGTTATATTTATAATCACTTATTCACACAAGTTCATATTCCACATACAATTGGGCTACAAAGTTCACCTTACCGTATCATTAGACAGCATATAAGACATTAAAAGCATCAAATACCGTCAAGTTAAGATTATATGTTAAAAATTCCAATTACTCTTATTTACAACAATCAATAATCATATAACTAGATGAGCTATCCTTATAGTCCTACTCACTTAGCATACAATGTCTATTAGAATTTGATCTCTAACAAAATACAAGTAATATAAACATTAGAATAAGATAAAACATTAAATATGAAAATAACTATATGTGCACAAAGAGGTCATCAACACATTTTTCACGAAACTCTGCAAAAAGCTCAAATATACTCTAGAATGCATTCAAATACACAACAAGCAACTACTTGAAAATACAAGTGCCAAAACACCCAATTCCCGCATTTTTCCCTTTTGTTATCTTAAGTCATTTAACTCCAAATCGAAGGCTAAGGCTCAAGATTCATAAACTAACTATTCTAATCTTCTAGTTACACATTATGGCACACTTAGAACCCTTGAAATCATTCATTAACCTGTATTAGCCACAAAAGCCCCAATTACCCCTTTGCGCGTTTGTACTACAAGTATTTTAACCAAAACTCAACCAAGAGTTAGAAATGCACATTTAGCCCCTACTTACCCTAAGAACACCAAATATAACAATCAAATTCACCCGGATTTACATTTGACCCATAACCCCTTTGTTCACCAAGACTAATTAGCTTTCAAATGGAATACGAAGTTCAAGATATGCAACCAAGCTATACTACCTTCCTATTGACACTTAATGACACCACTTAGCACCTTGAAATCACACTTTAAATCACAATTACCCGAGAAGTCCGAATTTACCTCTTTATTCATTTATACTACAAGTACCCTAACTGGAACTCAACCGAGGTTTAGAAAAGCATATATAGCACCGATATAGCCTAAGAACACTAAATCTGATAACTAAATTAACCCGGATTCGTATTACACCCAAAACCCCTTTCTAAAAATCGCCCATTTCATGTGTTAGCCAATTTTTGAGCAATTCAACGTCATGTGGCTATTAAACTATCTTTATTAACATCTAAGGCACCTACTAGAAGCAATGAATCAAGCCATATCGCACAATTCCATAAAACCCTAGAAAAATGTCATTATTCATGCCATATGATCAACAAACGAATTCAATCGTTTAAACTACGCAACAATAGCATAAATAAGGTCTTTACTACTTATATACAACATACATAAGCATCTTTAAGCATTACATAAGCATTTGATAGCAAATCCATGAATTGAAGAAAATAGCAACATTTTTAAAATGCACAAACAAGCATGAAATCCCTCACCTAAAGCGTGTAGGAGCTCGGCAAATGTTAGTAGACACCCTAAACTACTTGAACCTAGCTTGGCTTGGCTTGGAATGGAGATTTGATGAGTTAAAACTCTCATCCTTGGCTACACAAAGCTGTTCGGATTTGTTACAGTGTTTTCAGCTTTTGTTTTTTTTTTTGGCCCTTATTATGTTATATAGATAATAGACTAAGGAAATAATGGGTTGGGTTAGTAAATTAGGTCTAATTAAACATATTTAAGGGTCTAATAAGAGTCCAAAGTCTAGCTAATTCACTAGAAGCCCAAATAAAAATTATACAAAAAGTTACTATTCTTTCATAACACTATTCATATGAACCACTAGAACATTTTCTAAACGAATGCTCCTAACGCATTTAGCCCAAACGCACATTTTTCTCATTCTTAAAATAATTAATATGATTTAAAAAAAATGCTAATTTAAAGAAAATAAGTGGTTGAAAAACGTGATAAATAGTAACCACATAAAGTAACAAGTAATGCACAGTGAAAATGAGCAAATAGTGGATGCAATAGTTAATAAGTGTACGGTAGTGATCTTGGGCGTCACATCCTTCTCCCCTTAAACAAATTGCGACCTCGCAATTTCTCATTCTCCAAAAGATCTCACATCAATTGACACAACTCCAAACGGATTTGCGGTTAAAGAAGTCCACTGACAAGTGTACCAATAGAATACTCATACTAACATCACTGAGGAATCTATTGAAAATACCAGAAGCTTTACAGAAGGAATCCTGAATAATATAGCCTAATAAAGGCTTTTCTGTAAACACCGATTAGAAGTCGGCATGTGAATACCATATGAGAATCCCTTCTAATAGTGCCGAGGAGTATCACTAGAATAACCATATAGAAATACCAGGAATGAAGTTAAGTAGGGTCCGATAATGATTCCCACATACGAATGCCACCGAGAAATGCCAAGTAGAATATTAAGATATACCATTAATGAAGTCCCGAGTAAGAAATCCGAATAAGGAACCATGTTAAGGATGTGGGCGGAATATTTACACACACACACACACTTCCAAATATAAGTACCCGACAAGAATTCTATACATGACGCTAAATAAAAGGTCCAAGATATACATTCGAGATTCCCAGATGATACTATTGATGAAAATGTCACTAAAGATCACTGTCAACAAGTAGTTCCCAACGAGAATGCCCAAAATGAATACCCCTCAACAATTTCATCCGTATATAACATTTCTCCAAAGGTCATAGGTTACACATATATATAAATGATGCTAGACGCCTTAATCTCAAAAATACAATATAATCACATAAGGATATTAATTGCAGTGATATAAAAGGATTCATTTTTGCCCTTACTTGTTCTGTGAAGTTCTCCTTGCCAAGCAGGCTGCTGTGCTGAATCATTATCTGCAACTCTAGGTTGACTACCCTGACCGGAAGTCCATCTCCTAGCATTTTTAAATCTGAGGCATTCCCTGACCCTATGCTGACTACTGTCGCATCCTGTACATCTGCTAGTCCTCCTCCAACAATTGATGACATCATGACCCTCGCAGAAGCAATAAGTGCATTTTTTAAGCTGACGGGGTCTTTTACCTCTTTGACTCGGTCCTGCCTCACTCTCAACTTTCCTCTTCTCAACCCTAGGTGGCATTACCAAAGTCTCACACTAAACTTGTTGCTCAAATGCTTATGCCAATCTAGTCAAAGCATCTGCCACCCACAATAATGTCTGCTCCTCTGCCGATGTCTGACTAACTATCCCCTCTTCTGGTTGACTCTTATCTTGAGAAGATCCACTGCTGGCCATCTTTCTATTGGGGAAGAGATTTCCTACCAGTTTAAAAGGGGTAGTATATGTATGCAATGAAAATCACTTAAGCATCCTTGTTATGCGCAAACATATTAATTGTATTTTTCACACATTAAGTAACTAACATTGATACATAGTTGATATACCAACTCATTATGCAACTACTAATTATATCGTAAGCAATTAACATTCATTTTACTTAACATCTCTTTGTTCCATATAATTACCTAAGTCAGTGACTCAAGTGTAAGTTTTCCTAATAGAAACTAAGGTAAGTAACATAGATAGTTAAAAAGTATATGTATCACATTTATTCATTGTACACCTTTATAAATACCACTCATACAGGGTCAAGGCACATTAGTACACATGGTCACATAGGTATACATTCTGATCAAACTACACAAGTACACATAGTCACATTTTTGTACATTTAACACATTCTTCATATTTCCCATAGGCAATTCACGTAGAACCACGTTTCCATTTAAATCACACATATTCACATAGTTATACATTTCACCTAAACTTTCTATTTCACGCAAATATAATTCATAAGAGCACATTTTACTCAAGTAAACACAACCCACATGCAATGACAATCTTTTTCAAAAATCATTTCACATGCACGTACTCGAGGTTCGCAACCCAACAGACCGAGGACCCTGTCCCGGCTGAGAGCATTTAAGCTCTGATACCAACTATAAGAACCTGTTCCCTCACGGAAATAGGGGCTCTACAAATCCACTATATACAACCCGATCCTAATCCCAAGTCACGAAAAATGAGGAAAAACGGACGGAGCCTCCCCTATTTATAGGACTAACCGATAACCTGTGAACAACCAAATATAATCACAAAACCATAATCCAACATTCTCCTACAAATCCAACTCTAACCAACCAGCTATGCCCCGACTCAAGGCCATCCGGGCCTTAGATAAAACAACAAGATAAGCACACAAGCACGCGTGTGATTCAACCATTGAAATACTATGTTATAAAATCACTTATCACACCACTCTAACCTTGTCTATTAACCCTTCTTGTAATTGGAGACCGTCAATCATCTACTTATCACACCTAAGCATGCATGAAAGACATATATCGAAAGTACATTAAGTTATTACAGTCATTTACAATCCTGCCAAACATGTTGGCTAAACCTACAGCACTTTACAACATTCAAAAGGTCGAGAATATATACAAGACCATAGGTCACAAAATAGACTATAAGCAACTAACATCTAGTAGGCGCTAGGCCCCACGAAGCATATACAAGTATCTACAAAATTAGCAGCAAGGTATCACGTAGTCAAGTAGTCTGACGGGTCTTGTCCTCAGCAGGCTCAAGGGAAGCCGAACTTGCTTTACCTGAAATTGTTAGCAACGAGTGTGAGCATACCAAACACGTATGCCCAGTGAGGAAGGGGAAACGGGAACAGTATCTCGGGGTTCGTGCAATGCAATAAATACATGTATTGTACAATAAATAAACACAAGAATTCAAGGAAATACCACACAATAAAAAGGATATAATCTTGATGATCCTGAATAATTCAATTCTCGAACCACGAACCTGGAACCACGAACCACGAACAGAAATCCGAAGAATAATGTCACTGATAACGATAAGCCGGTATCCCCTTATAACTCCAAGTTAGGTGTACTCTTGATGTACCCCGAAATCCTACGACCCAACTCTCCCTGGGTGGCATCCCAAGCGAGAGGGGGACTGGGCAACCATGGTAGCCGAGATAGACCAGCAAGCCTGATGCCGCCTAGTTTCCACGACACTACCATGTCCAAATGGTTTCGCAACCATGATGCAATGCACTCAAAATGATAACAATAGAATAAATCAATAAACACATGATTGAGGGTCAACAAAGTAGGTTGCCCTCACACACATGATATAGACAATAAGTGCACGTAATCTATGTACAAGTAAATAAACTATTATGCACATAAGGATAAAGACTCCCTCACTTGGATTAAGCCAAGCACGCAAGAGAATGGCTCCGATTTACTTCAACTTTCACGAATATGTAACCCTAGGGTGTTCATATAAGTTTAGCAATTAACTATAACAATTCCAACTCAACTCTTATTTAACTCAACCCTACAACAATAGAAGTTATATTTATAATCACTTATTCATACAAGTTCATATTCCACATATAATTGGGCTACAAAGTTTACCTTACCAAATCCTTAGACAGTATATAAGACATTAAAAGCATCAAATACCGTCAAGTTAAGATTATATGTTATAAATTCCAATTACTCTTATTTAGAACAATCAATAATCATATAACTAGATGAGCTATCCATATAGTCCTACTCACTTAGCATACAATGTCTATTAGAATTTGATCTCTAACAAAATACAAGTAATATAAACATTAGAACAAGATCTAAACATTAAATATGAAAATAACTATATGTGCACAAAGGGGTCATCAACACATTTTTTTACGAAACTCTGCAAAAAGCTCAAATATACTCTAGAATGCATTCAAATACACAACAAGCAACTACCTGACAATATAAGTGCCAAAACACCCAATTCCCGCATTTTTCCCTTTTGTTATCTTAAGTCATTTAACTCCAAACCGAAGGCTAAGGCTCAAGATTCACAAACTAACTATTCTAATCTTCTAGTTACACATTATGCCATACTTAGAACCCTTGAAATCATTCATTAACCCGTATTAGCCACAAAAGCTCCGATTACCCCTTTGCGCATTTGTACTACAAGTATCTTAACCAAAGCTCAACCAAGAGTTAGAAATGCACATTTATCCCCTACTTACCCTAAGAACACCAAATATAACAATCAAATTCACCCGGATTTACGTTTGACCCAAAACTCCTTTGTTCACCAAGACTAATTAGCTTCCAAATGGAATACAAAGTTCAAGATACGCAACCAAGCTATACTACCTTCCTATTGACACTTAATGACACCACTTAGTACCTTGAAATCACACTTTAAATCACAATTACCCGAAAAGTCCGAATTTGCCTCTTTATGCATTTACACTACAAGTACCCTAATGACACCACTTAGTACCTTGAAATCACACTTTAAATCACAATTACCCGAAAAGTCCGAATTTATCTCTTTATGCATTTACACTACAAGTACCTTAACCGGAACTCAACCGAGGTTTAGAAAAGCATATCTAGCTCCTATATAGCCTAAGAACACTAAATGTGATGACTAAATTAACCCAAATTCGCATTACACCTAAATCCTCTTTCTAAAAGTCGCCTATTTCATGTGTTAGCCAATTTTTGAGCAATTCAACATCATGTGGCTATTAAACTATCTCTATTAACATCTAAGGCACCTACTAGAAGAAATGAATCAAGCCATATCGCACAATTCCATAAAATCCTAGAAAAATGTCACTATTCATGCCATACGATCAACGAACGAATTCAACCGTTTAAACTACGAAACAATAGCATAAATAAGGGCTCTACTACTTATATACAACATGCATAAGCATCTTTAAGTATTAAATAAGCATTTGATAGCAAATCCATGAATTCAAGAAAAGAGCAACATTTTTAAAATGCACAAACAAACATGAAATCCCTTACCTAAAGCGTGTAGAAGCTCGGCAAAGGTTTGTAGACACCCTAAACTACTTGAACCTAGCTTGGCTTGGCTTGGAATGGAGATTTGATGAGTTAAAACTTTCTTCCTTGGCTGCACAAAGCTGTTCAGATTTGTTACAGTGTTTTCAGCTTTTGCACTCTTTTTTTTTTTGCTCTTATTATGTCATATAGATAATAGACTAAGGAAATAATGGGTTGGGTTAGTAAATTGGTTCTAATTAAACATATTTAAGGGTCTAATTAAAGTCCAAAGTCTGACGAATTCACTAGAAGCCCAAATAAAAATTCTACAAAAAGTTACTATTCTTTCGTAATACTATTCATACGAACCACTAGAACATTTTCTAAACGAATGCTCCTAACGCATTTAGCCCAAACGCACATTTTTCTCATTCTTAAAATAATTAATATGATTTAGAAAAAATGCTAATTCAAAGAAAATAAGTGGTTGAAAAATGTGATGAATATTAACCACAGAAAGTAACAAGTAATGCACAGTGAAAATGCGCAAATAGTGGATGCAATAGTTAATAAGTGTACAGTCGTGATCTTCGGCGTCACATCCTTCCACCCTTAAATAAATTGCGACCTCGCAATTTCTCATTCTTCAAAAGATCTCGCATCAATTGACACAACTATAAAACGGATTTGCGGCCAAAGAAGTGCACTGACAAGTGTACCAAGAGAATACTCATACTAACATCGCTAAGGAATCTATTGAAAATACCATAAGTTTTATAGAAGAATCCTGAATAATATACCCAAATAAAGGCTCTTCTGTAAACACCGATTAGAAGTCCGCATGTGAATACCATATGAGAATCCCCTCAAATAGTGCTAAGGAGTATCACTAGAATATCCATATAGAAATACTAGGAATGAAGTTAATTAGGGTCCGATAATGATTCCCACATACGAATGCCACCGAGAAATGCCAAGTAGAATATTAAGAAATATCGTGAGTGAAGTCCCGAGTAAGAAATCCGAATAAGGAGCCATGTTAAGGATTGTGGGCGGAATATTTACACACACATACATACACACACATACACACACACACACACACATATATATATATATATATATATATTTAGCGTCATGTATAGAATTCTTGTAGGGTACTTATATTTGGAAGAGCTCATATATATATATATATATGAGCTCTTCCAAATATAAGTACCCGACAAGAATTCTATACATGACGCTAAATAAAAGGTCCAAGATATCCATTCGAGATTCCCAGATGATACTACTGATGGAAATGCCACTAAAGATCACTGTCAATAAGTAGCTCCCAACGAGAATGCCCAAAATGAATACCCCTCAACAATTTCATCCGTATATAACATTTCTCCAAGGGTCATAGGTTACACATATAGATAGATGATGCTAGATGCCTTAATCTCATAAATATAATATAATTACATAAGGATATTAATTACAGTGATATAAAAGGATTCATTTTTGCCCTTACTTTTTCTGTGAAGTTCTCCTTGCCGATCAGGCTGTTGTGCTGAATCATTATCTACAACTCTAGGTTGACTACCCTGACCGAAAGTCCATCTCCTAGCATTTTTAAATCTGAGGCATTCCCTGACCCTATGCTGACTACTGCTGCATCTTGTACATCTGCTAGTCCTCCCCTAACAATTGATGACATCATGACCCTCGTGGAAGCAATAAGTGCATTTTTTAAGCTGACAGGGTCTTTTACCTCTTTGACTCGGTCTTGCCTCACTCTCAACTTTCCTCTTCTCAACCCTAGGTGGCATTACCAAAGTCTCACACTGAACTTCTTGCTCAAATGCTTGTGCCAATCTAGTCAAAGCATCTGCCACCCTCAATAATGCCTGCTCCTCTGCCGATGTCTGACTAACTGCCCCCTCTTCTGGTTGACTCTTATCTCGAGAAGATCCACTGCTGGCCATCTTTCTACAGGGGAAGAGATTTCTTACCAGTTTAAAAGGGGTAGCATATGTATGCAATGAAAATCACTTAAGCATCCTTGTTATGTGCATACATATTAATTGTACTTTTCACACATTAAGTAACTAACATTGATACATAGTTGATATACCAACTCATTATGTAACTACTAATTATATCGTAAGCCGTTAACATTCATTTTACTTAACATCTACTTTATTCCATATAATTACCTAAGTCAATGACTCAAGTGTAAGTTTTCCTAATAGAAACTAAGGTAAGTAACATAGATAGTTAAAAAGTATATGTATCACATTTATTCATTGTACACCTTTATAAATACCACTCATACAGGGTCAAGGCACATTAGTACACATGGTCACATAGGTATACATTCTGATCAAACTACACAAGTGCACATAGTCACATTTTTGTACATTTAACACATTCTTCATATTTCCCATAGGCAATTCACGTAGAACCACGTTTCCATTTAAATCATACATATTCACATAGTTATACATTTCACCTAAACTTTCTATTTCACGCAAATATAATTCATAAGAGCACATTTTACTCAAGTAAACACAACCTACATGCAATGACAATCTTTTTCAAAAATCACTTCACATGGACGTACTCGAGGTTCGTTACCCAACAGACCGAGGACCCTGTCCCAATTGAGAGCATTTAAGCTCTGATACCAACTGTAACAACCCGTTCCCTCACGAAAACAGAGGCTCTATAAATCCACTATATACAACCCGATCCCAATCCCAAGTCATGAAAAATGAAGGAAAACGGACGGAGTCTCCCCTGTTTATAGGACTAACCGATAACCTGTGAACAACCGAATATAATCACAAAACCATAATCCAACATTCTCCTACAACTTCAACTCTAACCAACCAGCTATGCCCCGACTCAAGGCCATCCGGACCTTAGATAAAACAACATGATAAGCACACAAGCACATGTGGGATTCAACCATTGAAATACTATGTTATAAAATCACTTATCACACCACTCTAACCTTGTCTATAAACCCTTCTTGTAATTAAAGACCGTTAATCATCTACTTATCACACCCAAGCATGCATGAAAGACATATAGTTAAAGTACATTAAGTTATTACAGTCATTTACAATCATGCCAAACATGTTGGCTAAACCTACAACACTTTACAACATTCAAAAGGTCGAGAATATATACAAGACCATAGGTCACAAAATAGACTATAAGCAACTAACATCTACTTGGCGCTAGGGCCCACGAAGCATATACAAGTATCCACAAAATTAGCAGCAAGGTATCACATAGTCAAGGAGTCTGACGAGTCTTGTCCACAGTAGGCTCAAGGGAAGCTGAAATTGTTTTACCTAAAAATTTTAGCAACGAGGGTAAGCATACCAAACACGTATGCCCAATGAGGAAGGGGTAACGGGAACAGTATCTCAGGGATCATGCAATGCAACAAATACATGTATTATACAATAAATAGACACAAGAATTCAATGAAATACCACACAATAAAAAGGATATAATCCCGATGATCTTGAATAATCCAATTCTCGAACCACGAACCATGAACAGAAATCCGAAGAATAATATCACTGATAATGATAAGTCGGCATCCCCTTATAACTCCAAGTTGGGTGTACTCCGGATGTATCCCGAAATCCTACAACCCAACTCTCCCTAGGCGGCATCCCAAGCGAGAGGGGGACTGGGTAACCATGGTAGCCGAGGTAGATCGGCAAGCTAGATGCCGCCCAGTTTCCACGACACTACCATGCCCAAATGGTTTCGCAACCATGATGCAATGCACTCAAAATGATAACAATAGAATAAATCAATAAACACATGATTGAGGGTCAACAAAGTAGGTTGCCCTCACACACAAGATATAAACAATAAGTGCACGTAATCTATGTACAAGTAAATAAATTATTATGCACATAAGGATGAAGACTCCCTCACCTGGATTAAGCCAAGCACGCAAGAGAATGGCTCCGATTTACTTCAACTTTCCCTAATTAGCGTGAATATGTAACCCTAGGGTGTTCATATAAGTTTAGCAATTAATTATAACAATTCCAACTCAACTCTTATTTAATTCAACACTACAACAATAGAAGTTATATTTATAATCACTTATTCACAAAAGTTCATATTCCACATACAATTGGGCTACAAAGTTCACCTTACCATATCATTAGACAGCATATAAGACATTAAAAGCATCAAATACCGTCGAGTTAAGATTATAAGTTATAAATTCCAATTACTCTTATTTACAACAATCAATAATCATATAACTAGATGAGCTATCCTTATAGTCCTACTCACTTAGCATACAATGTCTATTAGAATTTGATCTCTAACAAAATACAAGTAATATAAACATTAGAACAAGATCTAAACATTAAATATGAAAATAACTATATGTGCACAAAAGGGTCATCAACACATTTTTCACGAAACTCTGCAAAAAGCTCAAATATACTCTAGAATGCATTCAAATACACAACAAGCAACGACCTGACAATACAAGTGCCAAAACACCCAATTCCCGCGTTTTCCCCTTTTGTTATCTTATGTCATTTAACTCCAAACCGGAGGCTAAGGCTCAAGATTCACAAACTAACTTTTTCTAATCTTCTAGTTACACATTATGGCACACTTAGAACTCTTGAAATTATTCATTAACCCGTATTAGCCACAAAAGCCTCAATTACCCCTTTGCGCGTTTGTACTATAAGTATCTTAACCAAAGCTCAACCAAGAGTTAGAAAAGCACATTTAGCCCCTACTTACCCTAAGAACACCAAATATAACAATAAAATTCACCCAGATTTACGTTTGACGCAAAAGCCCTTTGTTCACCAAGACTAATTAGCTTCCAAACGGAATACAAAGTTCAATATACGCAACCAAGCTATACTACCTTCCTATTGACACTTAATGACACCACTTAGTACCTTGAAATCACACTTTAAATCACAATTACCCGAAAAGTTTGAATTTACCTCTTTATGCTTTTACACTACAAGTACCCTAACCGGAACTCAACTGAGATTTAGAAAAGCATATCTAGCACCTATATAGCCTAAGAACACTAAATGTGATGACTAAATTAACCCAGATTCGCATTACACCCAAAATCCCTTTCTAAAACTCGCCTATTTCATGTGTTAGCCAATTTTTGAGCAAATCAACATCATGTGGCTATTAAACTATCTTTATTAACATCTAAGGCACCTACTAGAAGCAATGAATCAAGCCATATCGCACAATTCCATAAAACCCTAGAAAAATATCACTATTCATGCTATACGATCAACGAACAAATTCAACCGTTTAAACTACAAAATAATAGCATAAATAAGGTCTCTACTACTTATATACAACATACATAAGCATATTTAAGCATTACATAAGCATTTGATATCAAATCCATGAATTCAAGAAAAGAGCAACATTTTTAAAATGCACAAACAAGCATGAAATCCCTCACCTAAAGCGCATAGGAGCTTGGCAAAGGTTAGTAGACACCCTAAACTACTTGAACCTAGCTTGGCTTTTCTTGGAATAGAGATTTGATGAGTTAAAACTCTCCTCCTTGGCTGCACAAAGCTGTTTGGATTTTCTACAGTGTTTTCAACTTTTGCACTTTTTTTTTGTTTTGGCTCTTCTTATGTTATATAGATAATAGACTAAGGAAATAATGGGTTGACTTAGTAAATTGGGTCTAATTAATTATATTTAATGGTCTAATAAAACTCCAAAGTCTCGCTAATTCACTAGAAGCCCAAATAAAAATTTTACAAAAAGTTACTATTCTTTCATAACACTATTCATACGAACCACTATAACAGTTTCTAAACGAATGCTCCTAATGCATTTAGCCCAAACACACATTTTTCTCATTCTTAAAATAATTAATATAATTTAGAAAAAATGCTAATTCAAAGAAAATAAGTGGTTGAAAAATGTGATGAATAGTAACCACATAAAGTAACAAGTAATGCACAGTGAAAATACGCAAATAGTGGATGCAATAGTTAATAAGTGTACGGTAGTGATCTTGGGCGTCACAATGTGGATCGTTTGTTTCCTAGAAATCACACAATTATTACCCTCAAGTGTATTTGGCTTAGTACTGCTAAATATATAAAGAATATTGCATTGGAAACTACAAATGTTGCCTATCATTAAAGCCCATCAGTTTGTCGCTATTGTATCACGCCTTGCTCTATTGCCCTTTCTTTTACTCACTTTTCAGATGACAAGCAAGTGCTTTGATGACTGTCGTGAGTTTCTAAGGCTGACAAGCAATAAAGGTATATGATGGGATATGATGCAGGCAATCTTACATCTGATATCATGTAAGTACAAGTCTATGTTTTTGTTGTATATGAGAAAATTCTAGAAAACGTCTAGTACTTCAGGACGTTTTCCAACGTCCCAATAAAGGGCTTACACATGGCAAAATATGATGTATTTTTACTTTTTATATAAATACTTTTTATTAATTGCACTTTGACCCTTTGTATTAATATGACCAAAGTACCCTTCTGCAAAATAAACGACTTTACTAACAACACATTGTCCAAGATGGCATGATGTGATTGTTTTGAGGTGGCACATTTAACAAAGCAAGCTGATGTGATTTTTAAATTATCATTCAACGTGAAAATTAATTCTTCATGACTTGTAAAATATTTCTTGACAATAATAAATTGATATTTGTACTTAGATTACATTTATAATTCCTGCAGAAAGCAATAAATTCAAATAGAAGTATACCTACTACTCATTAACACTAACCCATGCATTAATTCATCTTAATAAATGGATATACCCCTATATATTGAATCGAGTATAAATTAAGAAAGTTACATTTCAGATAAGTGGTTTATTTTTCTTGGTGAAAATCGTATCTGTTGCAGTAAAAATAGGTATGTAAAATTAAACTATTCTCTTCTTTTATTCAATTTTTTTTATCAAGCTTGCAATTTTTTGTGTAAATAAGGAACTATTGTCTATAATTTTTGTATAATACTAATATGTTATGTACATATAATTTATGTTAGTTGAAGTAAAAACATGTATTTAAAATTAAGCTATTCTTCGTCTTTTATTTTTTTCTTGATCTAGCTTGCATTCTTTTGTAAATAAGGAACTATAGTTTGTATTTTTTTTTTATATAATTACTGAAATGTTATGTATACAAAGTAAATAATTTTTGGGTTACTAAACTATTTCGTTAGTCCTATCTTGACCATCGAACTATTTTTAGTTCTAAAAGGGCCATTAATTTTTTAAGATGATTTTATTCAAGCCATTTTGTTAAATGTCATTAAAAAATCTAACCGATGAGGGTTAAAAAATGAAAATTTAAAAATAAAGGACTTAAAATATTCTTTTTTATTATGTTAATTTCAGTCCTTCTTTTTTCTTTTTGCATTAAGTTGGGAGTATTAAAATAATTTACCCTTTAATTTACTTTCGTTGACATTGTTTTATATTGTTTGTACTTAGTTTACACTGTTTTATATTGTATATGCCTAGTAATTGGACGGTTACATTCCTGTAAATTTGTTATATTTATTTGTCTATGTTATTTACAATAATATATGTACGTTATATTTTTAGCAGTAGGCAAAATGAATAGCGATAAGATTATAAACGATGAAGGTGTAGAAATCATTGAATCCGACAATGATGACATGGTTCAAATTGTTGTTGGTGATGTCGAGTTAGAGAATTTGAGAGATTTACGTGAAGAAGACATCCTTACTCGTACATTTGAGTCTGAAAATGAAACAAATGTATTTTATAATCAATATGCATGCGTACATGGTTTTAATATTAGAAGGTGTACGATTAAAAAAGACGAGAGTCATCAAATAGTTGTCAAATTGTTTACATGCTCATGTGCCGGTCTACGAAGGAAAGAATTCTTAGAGATGAATAATAGACAACGGAAGAATAGGGGCGAGGCAAAATGTGATAGTAAAGCACAACTTCGTATCAAGTTGAATAGAGTTCGTTCTTGTTATGAGGTGACCAAATTTGTAAAGGAACACAACCATGTGTTGGTTCCTAGCTATAGTGTCCCAATGCTTCATTCCAACAGATGCGTAGATCTTGGTCATTTGGATCAAGCTCATTCCATGTGTCACGCCGAAATAAGCAAGAGCCAAATCATGGATCTATTTACAAATGAAGCGGGTGGGTATGATGGCGTTGGATTCACTAGGAATGACTTATACAATGCCTTGGACTGTGACAACCGAGCAAAAATTACCATAGGAGATGCCAACATTGCATTGGGATATTTGCAATGTAAAGCAGATTTTGATTCGTTGTTTTATTTCCAAAACAAACGAGCACCGAGGCATTGTTCAAAATGCGGGTACATAATTAATTAATTAAATTATTTTATTTTAAGGCACATTGCACACTTAGATAATATATTTACGAGTTTTGACTAATTTGAATTGTTAAAATATTGCAGGGGAATCGGTCATCAAGCTAATACATGTCAAAAACAATGCAATCCCTGAACTTATGATATGCCTAACCCCTTTAATAGCTCTAACAATTTTAGTCAAGCGAACAAAAATTTCTCATTTGGAGGTACTGCATACGAAAATGCTAATGGTAGTGGTATGGGTTATGGTAATGCGATTGATGGTATAGGATACGGATTCGCTGGGTATAACGCAATGGGGCAAATTTTTGGCTCTTAAAACGACAACACATCTTCGAGTTCATCCTATCATGTTACAAATAACCATTTTCGTTTCTAGGTGTGTCAATGTATATGGTATGGTATGTAATTCATAATGTTATGCTATTAGTTTATAAATCATATAACTTTTACTTGTGTCTATCAAATCTCTCCAACGGTCCCTTTTAAAGTTGAGAAATCAAGTTGATTTTGTTTTCAACTTGTTATAATCTCTGCGAAACTTCAAATTTTACTATTGATAACTTTCTAGCCGAATCGATACTGGTTTTTTTGATTGAAATAAAAATAAAATGAAAATAATATTTATTAAAAATATAATAAGATAATAAAAATTAAAATAGAATATCATCATTAAAAAATAAAAAATAAAAATAAAAAAATCTAATAATGTGTATAATCAAAATAGAGATATATTGAATAAAGTTAACAATACTGCTAGACATTTCATGTTCCCTCTCAAAATTTCAACATAGCCTCCTAAAATTTTAAAGTTACCTCATCTAATTTCAAAGCCCATCTATAAATACTACTATCCAACAACATCTTCACCTCTTCTAATTGATACATGTGGTGCTATTCTCCTTCGTCTTCTTCTCCTTTTTTTGTTTTTTGTTTGTTGCAACATTTATTGTTCTCTATTAATTTTTTTGTTAGTTGTAATGTGTTTTTTACACCTATTTTTATTTTTACCTGTTTCTAATTTTGTTTCATGTAATTTCTTATATACAAATTGTCCCTCATGTTCTAACGTTTTTTTTATTAGACATCGTTTTGTTTTCTTTTTACTTTAGACCTCATATTAGACATTATTGCACAAGGGAAATTTGCGAGGCACGTTTGTGATCCCAAATTACAATAGCCTAATACACAAAGCTTTCTTTAAGAGCCAGGTTTCAGAATGGCTCCACCCTTTTGGAATCTATTTCACGTAGATTTTAGAAAAAGATGGAGGAAAAGAAAATTGGTGGTTGGCAAAAATCTGATTAAATTAACTTGGATAATTTTATAACTTAGCCTAGAAAGACACAAAAGTAAGAAGAATTCTTAATTCATGCAAACAAGCATAAATACAACATACACTAGTAATTTACACACACATACAGATAGCTCCGCCACAGAGTATGCAAAGGAAAGACATGACAGAGAGTACAAAGCCCCTTCTAAGACAAGCCAAGAACAATCTAAAAGACACAGCTGGGTTCATTTGTCCTATTTCCACCATGCAAATACTAAATATAAACTTTTTAAAGTTACAACAAAGGGTTCATAGCTACGTAGATGATAGATCACTTTTTAAAGTTACAGCAAAGGGTTCACAACTATATAGATGATAGATCTATCAACAAAATATAGAAAAATCTAAATCTAGAGAGGAAAACTTCTTTGGTTCAAAAGAAATAATATCCATATTACAGAACTTGACTATGAAGCAATGGTTCTCAAAATCTAGCCAAGATTAGACTTTTTTTCAAAAAATTGTTGTAAACAAATCTAGCCATGTCGGGTCAAGATGGCCAGATATTGATGATTAGATGAAGGGTCTCAACTCAATGTTCATGTTCCCTGACAGCAAAAAGAAAAAGAAAGAAAGAAAGAGAAGGACGATTACAAAGTAATTTTTTGAAGTAAAAAATAAAGTAAAGGTTCCAATAAACTTGCACGAAATCTTGATTAAAACCCAGCCTTCAATTCTTTGGCACAATCAACGCAATGCAACAAGAAGAATAGAGAGTTGTAAGCATCTGAATCACCATATGTGAGAGGGAAAGAGAGAAAAGACGGTGAGAGAGAGACCAAAGTGATCGTGTGTGAGAGAGAATAGGAAGAGACGTCTGGTTTGACATGACCCCTAGAAGCGTGTTTGCAGACCTAGGAAAGAAGTGAGGGTTATTTTCGTAATCTCATTTTTTTAATTAACAATGTTTGGGGCATTCTGCGTATTTTTCAAACTTTAAAGAGTCGAATCATACAATTATAGAAAAACTAAGGACCAACCGTCATTAAAACAGAGACGTTTTTTAGAACGACCCCTTGGCAAGAGAAAAAGGGTCGTTCTAAAAAACGTCCCTGTTTTAATGACGGCTGGTCCTCAGTTTTTCTGTAATTGTATGATTCGACTCTTTAAAGTTTGAAAAATACACAGAATGCCCCAAACATTGTTAATTAAAAAAGTGAGATTACGAAAATAACCATCACTCATTTCCTAGGTCTGTAAACACGCTTCCACGGGTCATGTCAAACCATATGTCTTTTCCTCTTCTTTCTCACACACGATCACTTTGCTCTCTCTCTCACATCATTTTCTCTCTTTCCCTCTCACAAATGGTGATTCAGATACTCACAACTCTCTGTTCTTCTTGTTACATCGCGTTGAGTATGCGAAAGAATTGAAGGCTGGGTTTTAATCAAGATTTTGTGCAAGTTTATTGGAACCTTCACTTTATTTTTTGCTTTAAAAATTACTTTGTAATCGTCCTTCTCTTTCTTTCTTTCTTTCTTTCTTTCTCTTTTTGCTGTCAGTGAACACGAACATTGAGTTGAGACCCTTCGTCTGATCATCAATATCTGACCATCTTGACCCGACTTGGCTAGATTTGTTTACAACTATTTTTTGAAAAAAAAGTCTAATCTTGGCTAGATTTTGAGAACCATTGCTTCATAGTCAAGTTCTGTAATATGGATATTATTTTTTGAGCCAAAGAAGTTTTCCTCTCTAGATTTAAATGTTTCTATATTTTGTTGATAGATCTATCATCTATATAGTTGTGAACCCTTTGCTGTAACTTTAAAAAGTGATATATCATCTATGTAGCTATGAACCCTTTGTTGTAACTTTAAAGAGTTGATATTTAGTATTTGCATGGTGGAAACAGGACAAATGAACCCAGTTGTGACTTTTAGATTGTTCTTGGCTTGTCTTAGAAGGGGCTTTGTACCCTCTGTCATGTCTTTCCTTTGTATACTTTGTGGTGGAGCTGTCTATATGTGTGTGTAAATTACTAGTGTATGTTGTATTTATGCTTGGTTGCATGAATTAAGAATTCTTCTTACTTTTGTGTCTTTCTAGGCTAAGTTATAAAATTATCCAGGTTAATTTAATCAGATTTTTGCCAACCACCAATTTTCTTTTCCTCCATCTTTTTCTAAAATCTGCGTGAAATAGATTCCCAAAGGGTGGAGCCATTTTGAAACTCGGGTCTTAAAGAAAGCTTTGTGTATTAGGCTGTCGTAATTTGGGATCACAAACGTGCCTCGCAAATTTCCCTTGTGCAATAATGTCTAATATGAGGTTTGAAGTAAAAAAGAAAACAAAACGATGTCTAATAAAAACAAATGTTAGAACATGAGCGACAATTTGTATATAAGAAATTACATGAAACAAAATTAGAAAGAGGTAAAAATAAAAAGTGGTGTAAAAAACACATTACAACTAACAAAAAAAATAATAGAGAACAATAAATTTTGCAACTAACAAAAAACAAAAAAAGGAGAAGAAGACGAAGAAGAATAGCACCACATGTATCAATTAGAAGAGGTGAAGATGTTGTTGGATAGTAGTATTTATAGATGGGCTTTGAAATTAGATAAGGTAACTTTAAAATTTTAGGAGGCTATGTTGAAATTTTGAGAGGGAACATGAAATGTCTAGCAGTATTGTTAACTTTATTCAATATATCTCTATTTTGATTATACACACTATTAGATTTTAGTTATTTTTTAATGATGGTATTCTATTTTAATTTTTATTATCTTATTATATTTTTAATAAATATTATTTTCATTTTATTTTTATTTCAATCAAAAAAATTAGTATCGATTCGGCTAGAAAGTTATCAATAGTAAAATTTGAAGTTTCGCAAAGATTATAACAAGTTGAAAACAAAATCAACTTGATTTCTCAACTATAAAAAAGGACCGTTGGAGAGATTTGATAGACACAAGTAAAAGTTATATGATTTATAAACTAATAGCATTATGAATTACATACCATACCACATACACTGACACACCTAGAAACGAAAATGGTTATTTGTAACATGATAGGATGAACTTGAAGATGCGTTGTTGTTTTGAGAGCCAAAAAGTTGCCCTATTGCGTTATACCCAGCGAATCTGTATCCTATACCACCAATCGCATTACCATAACCCATACCACTACCATTAGCATTTTCATATGCAGTACCTCCAAATGAGAAATTTTGGTTCGCTTGACTAAAATTGTTAGAGCTATTAAAGGGGTTAGGCATATCATAAGTTCGGGGATTGCATTATTTTTTACATGTATTAGCTTGATGACTGATTCCCCTGCAGTATTTTAACAATTCAAATTAGTCAAAACTCATAAATATATTATCTAAGTGTGCAATGTGCCTTAAAATAAAATAATTTAATTAATTAATTATGTACCTGCATTTTGAACAATGCCTCGGTGCTCGTTTGTTTTGGGATTTCTTCCTTCCTTTTGGCCGAGCAATTTGGGGATTTTCCACGTCAAATTGAGAAGACTATGACAAATTGGGTTCAGGATTGCCTTCCTTCAACTCCATCATCCACAATTCCTTCGCATGAGCAGTTAGTTTTAAAATACCTTCCTTCACTCTTTTATAACCTTCACTCGTTTTTTTCCCGTAAAAATTCATTTCAGTCGACTTCGATACAAGGTCACAGTGGCGTGCAATCTCAATGTCATTGGCAGATGAAGTTACCAAACCTTTTTCACTGAGGTCTACACTTGCCTCAGCTGTCCAACGTTGTTTGATGCAAGTTGATAGGATCTCATCCAGACTTTCGCATTTCATCGTGTATATCATGTGCTTGCACGGTATCCCAATGGACTCAAACATCAAACATTCACAAGCAATGTCCAAAGTCACCCGGTTAAATGTCACAAAATGTAGCAAACCTTCTCTCGTATTATCAGCAACAAGATAAGTCCGAACACCTAAACTGTCATTCCTAACTTCAACGTTCCATAGTACAGCTTGCATCTTAATCTCTGCTTGAACATCAAAGAACATCACTCGAGTAAAAATGTTTGCAGCATGTCTCTCGAGTTCTTTTAACTCAGTTGTTAATACTATTGATGTGTGGTTTGTCTTCACCTCCTAGTTCACAACCTTGACTCTAATACGCTCTAACCCCCTACGGTAGTCCCTGACAAAGTCTATCAATTTTCTATTGTTTCCCAAGTATCTGTTGAGGAATGCATTCATCCCCTCACAACGTTGGGTACTTCTCACCCACCCAAAAAAATGCCCCCGAAGGTATGACTCAGCCCACATATGCCTTGTATGATATGTTTGGGAGATCCAGTTATGATTTTGAAGACCATGGTTGTAACGCCCCGACCCCCCACGGAACCGGGACTTCTATCGATCACGCTATTCTCAACCCAATTCTAAACCCCGGACACGAAATTTAGGGAAAAACGGACGGAGTTTTTCCTATTTATAGGACTATCTGAAAACCTACAAACAAGAACATACAATCACAAGACCATAATCCACAACCTCAATCCATTACATCCTTCAATCTCACCATATCACATACTGCATTCAGATCATCCAAGCTACAACTTAGCAAAAGTTCATCACACAAGCATGCCAGGCACAACTATTGATATTCTATAGTCTAAACCCACTTATCTTACCACTCTAATATTATTTATTTAATATTCTTATATTTTAAGTCTTTCAATCAATTCTCATTTCATCCATACAAGCATGCAAGTTAACTAGACAATAAAGTAAAACAATAGAAGTTATTACAAACCACTAGAACCTAACCATCGCCCAAGACTAAAACTTTAATATTACATTTCTTAAGATAACACGAATACATACATGACCATAAGGTCTCAAATAGTATACAAGCATATCATGAACACATTTTTCCTTGTTCTACACACTGATAGAACAAGCAGGCCACACAGGAGGCAACCCAATCTCCAGCTTTTCCTGGGACATGTTGAGACGAGGAATGAGTAACCAAAGTTACTCAGTGAGGGAGGTGATGCAGTAAACCAGGGTGTGTTTTCGTGAGATGCAACAAGATAATAACATTAATAACACAAATAAACAAGTTAATTAGACAAGTATTTAACCACGTATAAAAAGGATACGGTTCCACTTGTCTTCCATCACGTGCCACGAGCCAAGATCTTCAAGCAAGTGTTGGTAACCCCTTATTCCTCCAAATGGGGTACTACGGATGTACCCCGATCCTACGACCCATATCTCCTGAGGTAGGTCCATATGCCCCAACGAGGTGAACCACGCCTCTAGGGTAGGGGAATATGCCTCAGCGGGAAAAGGACTGGGAAACCATGGTAGCCGAGGGAGCACGGCAAGCCCGATGTCGCCCGTGTTACTCGACACTACCATGCCCGAAAAGGTTGCGCAACCCCGAATCAAGATCACGAGAGCCAAGCAATCACAAGTGAGAGGCGACAAAGTAGGCCGCCCTCGCAAGTAGTTGTAATATAAGCTTTTAATACGAAATAGACAAATATAATCAAAGAGGACAAGTTCCCCATACTTCAAGAAATGCTAAAACAATTTAACCAAATCTCAATTAACATCAATTTAATCACATAGGGGTAAATTACAAGCATCTAGCAATTCAAGCATTACCAAGCTATTTGAAGCATACAATTAAGTTATTCTACCCCTAAATCAATCCTAAATAACACTTAATTAAACAATAACACCACATTATACAAAATCCCCAAATTCCATTCAAGAACCTTAACTTTAATTTAATGTTTAACCATTCTAACAATCATCAAAGCTATACAAACACATAATCATGTTCTACAAGCTTTATAAGGAACAAAATAAGCATAGATAAGTGTAGATACAACATTATACAAGAAATCGCAAATATTACAACAAACTCTAACTATTCAAGACATGAAAATGCATATCTCCCTCACCTTTAGAAAGCCAAGAATCTACTCCAATTGCCCAAATCTCCTTTCATTACTACTCAAAACCTCTATCTAAACACAATAGCTTCAATTTAACACATCATCCAAGTAATCATTCAAATAATCAAATATTCAAGTCATATTCATTTCCTCACACAACCTATACAACTAACAAGCAATATGAGTAATATAAGGAATATATAGTATACTCACTTTCTTCTTCATTGCACTTTTATATATAACTCAACTACACATGTAACTAAGTTAAGAAGTTCACCTTTATTTTAGTCATCTAACAAGTATTCCTAGTCTATACAACAAACATAACACAATAAACAAGTTAAAGTTAAGTATAAGGCCTAAAATCTCCATTTTCTCCTTTAAGTTCAATATGCCGAAACTAGTTTTAGCCAATGTTTAGTTAACTAAAGTATCTAACTATCCTCAACTATATTTATGGAACCTAAACCAAGCATTAAACTAGTATTCAAGGCTCTAATTGAATAAATTCTAATGTGCGCATATAAAGAGGCATAAAAATCGACATTCTCGGAATTCGATAAATTTTAATGTGGGACCATTTTATCAACTCAACATCACATATCCATCATTAGATTAAGGTTTTGAGCAAGATTTAAAGGGCCTAAGTGAATAGTACCCATTAAACTAACTTTAACTAAATGATCTTGCGCTTCAAGCATTTTTAATCCATTTAAGTCTCTAAACTAGGTTTATTTACTCATAAATCACACTTATATAGCAATAAATTAAGCTAGAACACAAGGGTTACTATTCATATTTTTCCTATTCATCTTCTTTCTCAAACACCCAATTTCAATTCTCATGCAAACAAGCTAGTAAATTGTACAAATCAAGTCTCTATCATCATATAAACATACTTTGTGAAGTAATTTAACAAGTTAAAGCCATAATACTACAAATCTAAAACTCAAAGTTAGGAATCAAAATTTCAAATTTAGATGCAATGCAAACCCCTCACCAAATTAGAGATGTAGGAGCAAATGAGAAGCTTTTTGATGGTTTGGAATCCTTTGGAAGAGCTTAGAATATCAAATTGAGCAAATATTTGCAAGAAAAGTATTATTCCCGTAATAGGGTTTTTGGCTTATTTTTTTGGCATTTTGGCTTATTTTGAGTATTTTTTTAGCATTTTTTAGCTATTATATTTATATGATAAATGATATATGGGTAGATGGGTTTAGTTGTGGGTCAAATTGTATGCAAATGGATCAAATTTTATGCCAAATGGGTCAAGTATTCTAAGTAAAAAAATGTTGAAAAATTGTTGAAAAAATTTACTATTCATTACGTTCACTTACAATTTTTTTCTTGTTGATCCCGATATGCTATGCATGCAAACTCAATGGATGTATGCATCTAAAATAGCAGGTATTAAGAGAAAAATATGAAATTCAGAAAAAGAAACAGAAAAGTTTTCATGTTCGGGCTCGGGTTATTTAAAGAATTAATGGGTAATAATGGAATCTAGCACTTAAATACAAAAGAATAAATTCTAATATTTGTAACATTAAAATAGTTACCTTATTTAAGTTTTCTAAACTCTATTCGCTCATATTTCAAAAATATAATAAATGGTGCAATTAATGAATGAATTGAATTAAATTATTCACATAACTATAACTAAATTATAAAGTAACACATTAATATATGTAACTATGTATTGTACGCTATATGCTGGGTGTGATGTCCGTGATTTCTCATCACGTTCATTCGTAACTGTTGCATGTCTCTTTGAGCATTCAATGTGTATTTTTTTTCTCTCTTGATTATATGTTTTATTAGTGGCTATTATTCATAAGAAAATCAACTGTCAAATTTGCTCGAATTAATATTTTTCCTAGATAGTATGGCTTATAAAAGGAATTGGGAACATGTAGTTTTGGACTTTGGAGGCCGAGAACATGCATTTAGAAAATGTTTAATGCTTCATTTGAATAGTGTTATGTAGGTGAAACATTAGTTGGCTACCTAGTCTTTTAATTTGAGTTTTAGCTTAGTTTGACCAAGTTATTAGTAGCAATTGACCAATATATCATAACATAAATATATTATATACATATTACATAACACATACAAGCATAATACACTAAAAACAATTTGCATAAAGCCCAATAGGTCCCCCCCCCCAAACCCGATGGCCATAGGAGAAAGAAAGGAGAAGATTTCAACTTCTAGCCTTGCAAATTTGATCTCTTGGCTTGCTTTGGAAGGTCTTTGGCGCATTTAGAGGCTTCAACCACTTGCCTACAGCCTTTAAATTGTGAGGGTGTTGCATTTATTTGAGTTTAAAGTTTGTGTCAATTATTTTGAAATTCTTGTATTGTTAATTATAGCTATATTAATTGTTATGGATGCTTGATATGTGATCTATAGAGCCTATAGAACTCTCTGTTAGAGCTTGGTTGCAATTGTAATGGTTTGGTTTTGAGAATCAAAGTTGTAAGAGAAGATGAATAGTACAATGAATAGTAAAATTTAAAAATTTAAGGTTTTGATATAATTTGCTAATTAGATTGAATTGAGGCTTCAATTAGGTGTTTTAGACATTATTGAAACTAGATAAACACTTGCACGTAGTTAGATTGCTCGAAAATGAGTAAAATTGCAAAATTAGTCGACTTTAAAAAGGGGGTTTTTCACATAACGAAATCTGGGCACGTTTGGACTTTGGATTAGGTATCCTTGGTACATGATAGCACTTTAAGTGCTTTCGTTGTGTGAAATTGGGGTCCGGATAGGATAGCTATAGTTAAAATCCACTCGGGACTTTCTCGAGCTTTTGTCTCCAAAGCGGGGTTTCAGGGCCCAGTTAGGTGTATTTTTGTATCCTTAGGGATGTAGTATGATTGGTTTATAGAATTGGAGTTTTGAATTTCGTATGGAAGTAGAATTGACTAGTTGTAAAAGGGGACTTTGGAACGAAGATTTGAATTTGTCATGTTTGAATAGCTAGATAATCTTAGACATGTTAGGAAGCCTCTAAAATGTATTTATGACAGGGTTCGGTTAATCGAATTAGGTAACTGTAGTTCAAATCACTTAAGGAGCTTTTTGGTATTTTTGTGTAATCATGCTTGGAAATGTGGTTTCATGCCAGTTAGGTGTATCGTAATGTGGCTAAATGGAATTAGTAAAGTTAGATTTGAGGTTCCATATCATATGGGAAGTTTAGAACCTAATTCGTAAGCAATTAGAAAAGTTAGAATTTATATGACTTGGTTGAAGTTGTTGCTTGGTTAGTTATTTGGACAACTTAATTGCTATATTTGATTTTTAATTGAGTTATATATGTTGTATTTGGGTGAATAAGCATGATAATGATTCTTAGAACATATTATAGTTGAATTATGTTTAAATGTTAAAGTAGTTGTCTTGATTGGATCTTTAACTTGATATTTCTTATGGTATAAACGAAGTTAAGTTAGTTAGGTAGTTTAACTTGTTAGATGGTAACGTAGTTAATGCCTTGCAAGACTAAAGAAATGCTTTAGAGTCATTTGTGTGATTTCTTAGACTATGTGACAATATGATAAAAAGGTGATTACATATAACTTCTATTGTTATGAATTGAGTTAAGTTATAGTTAAGTTGGAATTGATATAGTTAATTGCTAAACTGCTAAAATTATATGAACACGTTAGGATTACATATTCGAGCTAATTTGAGGAAGTTTGGAGTAAATCGGAGCTATCTTTTTGCGTATTTAGCTAGACCCAAGGTGAGGGAGTCTTCAACCCTTTTGTGCATCTTGGTTTATTTCATTGTTTTTGGATTATATGATTTAGCTAGTTGATAAAGTTTACATGTACCATTTACTTGTTATCTCGTGGTTACTCATGTTTGTTTGATATCATCTCTTGAATTCTTGAATTCATGGCGGATTGCACAACCTTTTCGGACATGGTAGCGTCGAGAAACACGGGCGGCGTTAGGCTTACCGTGCTCCCTCGACTACCTTGGTGCCTGCTCCATTTCTCTCATTGAGTATACTCCACTACCCAAGAGGCGTGGTTCACCTGCTGGGCATATGGACCTACCTTGTGAGAAAGGGTCGTAGCATCGGGATACATCCGGAGTATCCCACACTTGGAGAAGTAAAGGCTTGCCGGCACTTGCTTGAAGATCTTGGCTCGTGGCTCGTGATGGAAGACAAGTGGAACCGTATCCTTTAAATACGTGATTAAATATTTGTCTAATTAACTTGTTTATTTGTGTTATTAAAGTTTTTATCTTGTTGCATCTCACGGAAGCACACCCTCGTTTACTGCATCACCTCCCTCATTAAGTAACTTTGGTTATTCATTCCTCGTTCTAACATGTTTCAGGAAAAGCTGTGGTTGGATGCTATGTACTTGTCTATGTGCAAGAAATGCAAGTTGCTAGCTGTATGTGTTTTATTTTGAGATTATGAAACCTTGTGTATGTTTCTATTGTCTAAAAGATTATAATATAAAGTCAAACTTGTATTCTTGTATAAGTTAATAACTGTAGATGGGTTATAATAACTTCAATGATTTACTTGATTGCCTAGTTAGTTTGCATGCTTGTGTGAATGAGATTGTACCTTGGAGTTGGATTATAGTTTGAGGATAAGTTACTGTTGGCAGGTGAACTAATAGCCCTATAAACAAGGGAGACTTTGTCCGTTTTTTCTCATTTTTCGTGACCTCAGGTATTGAAACAGGGCTCCGATCTCATGAGGGATCGGGGCTTTACAGAAGTGGTATTAGAGCTTAGCAGCTCACAGCCGGGATAGGGTCCTCGGCCTAGCGGGTAGCGACCCTCGAGTGCATGCATGCGAAGTGTGTTTTGAATACGAACGTCCATATATGTAAACCTTGTGTGTGTGCTTGTAAGAAAATGTGTACTTATGTGCCTTACTGTGTTAACCTGATGAATTTGCAATACGTGGAAATTTATGATTTTGTGTAAACCTATGTGACCTATTTGTGTGGTAATGAGAAATATGTGAGATGTGTATTATGTGATCATGAGTGCACTTATGTGGTGTATAGGTGCAATATGTGAAGGTTACGTGACATGAGCATTTGATATTATTAATTGTGTATTTAATTGATTCATTAAGTATCTACTTACTTTAGTTATTTGTAATAATGTGCATTAAGAATTTATTTTAAATAGAATCAACTGCATACATGTATAACCCTTCGAATTGGTAAGTAATTTCCTCCCCCCGAAAGAGTCAGCAAGTGGCGGACCTTCTAAGAGATGGACCAACAGAAGAGGAGCAGTTGATCAGTAGTTTATGATGATCAGTTGATAATATTCATTACTTGGAGCTTGATATTTAATAATTGGCTACTGGTATCTTTCTTGGTATTTTCCTCTAGAATTCATGTTGAAGCTCTTGTTGGCATTTTCCTTGGATTTCTTCTTCGGTGATCTTATTTGAAGTTTTAAATTGTTTTTGGCATTCATAGTTGGGATTTCTTTTGACTTCTCACTCTGGATTTCTCGTCAGATATTCTTCTAGTTTTCATACGAAGATTTTGTTAGAATTCTTTTTGGCATTCATGAGTGATGGGATTCTAGGGAGTTCCATATGAAGACTCTTATTGGTGTGTTCTCTTTGTACTTATACTTGGAATTCTTTATGATTTCGCATTCGAACAACTTGTTCAGAGTATTCAAGTTGCATATGTGGATTTCTCTTGAAAAGAAGAAATTGCGAGGACGCAATTTGTTTAAGCGGGAGAGAATATGACGCCTGAGATTTCTCATCACATTCATTCGTAACTGTTGCATGTCTCTTTGAACATTTCAATGTACATTTGTTTTTTTTCTCTTGATTATATGTTTTATTAGTGGCTACTATTCATAAAAAATCAACTGTCAAATTTGCTTGAATTAATATTTTTCCTAGATAGTATGACTTATAAATGGAATCGGGAACTTATAGTTTTGGACTTTGGAGGCTGAGAACATGCATTTAGAAAATGTTTAATGCTTCATTTGAATAGTGTTACGTAGGTGAAACATTAGTTGGCTAACTAGTCTTTTAATTTGAGTTTTAGCTTAGTTTGACCAAATTATTAGTAGCAATTGACCAATATATCATAATATAAATATACTATATACATATTATATAACACATACAAGCATAATATACTAAAAACAATTTCCAAAATGCCCAATAGGTCCCCCTTCCCCCCCTCCCCAACCTGATCGCCATCGGAGAAAGAAAGGAGAAGATTTCAACTTCTAGCTTTGCAAATTTGATCTCTTGGCTTGCTTTGGAAGGTATTTTTTGCATTTAGAGGCTTCAACCACTTGCCTACAACCTTTAAATTGTGAGGGAGTTGCATTTATTTGAGTTTAAAGTTTGTGTCAATTATTTTAAAATTCTTGTATTGTTAATTATAGCTATATTAATTGTTATGGATGCTTGATATATGATCTATAGAGCCTATAGAACTCTCTTTTGGAGCTAGGTTGCAATTGTAATGGTTTGGTTTTGAGAATTAAAGTTGTAAGAGAAGATGAATAGTACAGTAAATAGTGAAATCCCAAAATTTAGGGTATTGATATAATTTGCTAATTAGATTGAATTAAGGCTTCAATTAGGTGCTTTAGACATTATTGAAACTAGGTAAACACTCACAAGTAGTTAGATTGCTCAAAAATGAGTAAAATTGCAAAATTAGTCGACTTTAAAAAGGGGGATTTTCACATAACGAAATTCGGACACGTTTGGACTTTGGATTAGGTATCCTTGGGGTATAGAAGTACTTTTGGTGCTTTCGTTGCGTGAAATTGGGGTCCGAATAGGGTAGGTGTAGTTAAAACCCACTCGGGGCTTTCCCGAGCTTTTGTCTCCAAGGCGGGGTTTCAAGGCCCAGTTTGGTGTATTTTGGTATCCTTAGGGATGTAGTATGGTTGGTTTATAGAATTTGGAGTTTTAAATTTCGTATGGAAGTAGAACTGTCTAGTTGTAAAAGGGGACTTTGGAACGAAGGTTTGAATTTGTCATGTTTGAAAAGCTAGATAATCTTAGACGTGTTAGGAAGCCTCTAAAATGTATTTATGACGGGGTTCAGTTAATCGAATTAGGTAACTGTAGTTCAAATCACTTAAGGAGCTTTTTGGTATTTTTGTGTAATCATGCTTGGAAATGTGGTTTCATAGCATTTAGGTGTATCATAATGTGGCTAAATGGAATTAGAAAAGTTAGTTTTGAGGTTCCATATCGTATGCGAAGTTTAGAACCTAATTCGTAAGCAATTGGAAAAAAGTTTTGTTAGAATTTATATGAATTGGTTGAAGTTGTTGCTTGGTTAGTTATTTGGACTACTTAATTGCTATATTTGATTTTTAATTGTGTTATATATGTTGTATTTGGGTGAATAAGCATGATAATGATTCTTAGAACATATTATAGTTGAATTATGTTTAAATGTTAAAGTAGTTGTCTTGATTGGATGTTTAACTTGATATTCCTTGTGGTATGAACGAAGTTAAGTTAGTTAGGGAGTTTAACTTGTTAGATATTAACGTAGCTAATGCCTTGCAAGACTAAAGAAATGCTTTAGAGTCATTTGTGTGATTTCTTAGACTATGTGACAATATGATAAAAAGGTGATTACATATAACTTCTATTGTTGTGAATTGAGTTAAGTTATAGTTAAGTTGGAATTGATATAGTTAATTGCTAAACTGCTAAACTTATATGAACACGTTAGGATTACATATTCGAACTAATTTGAGGAAGTTTGGAGTAATTCGGAGCTATCTTCTTGCGTATTTAGCCAGACCCAATGTGAGGGAGTCTTCAACCCTTTTGTGCATCTTGGTTTATTTCATTGTTTTTGGATTATGTGATTTAGCTAATCGATAAAGTTTACATGTATCATTTACTTGTTATCTCGTGATTACTCGTGTTTGTTTGATATCATCTCGTGAATTCTTGAATTCGTGTCGGGTTGCACAACCTTTTCAGACATGGTAGCGTCGAGAAACACGGGTGGCGTTGGGCTTGTCGTGCTCCCTCGACTACCATGGTACCTATTCCCTTTCTCTCGCTGAGTATACTCCAATACCCCAGAGGCATGGTTCACCTGCTGGGCATATGGACCTACATCAGGAGAAAGGATCATAACATTGGGATACATCCGGAGTATCCCATACTTGGAGAAGTAAGGGTTTGCCGGCACTTGCTTGAAGATCTTGGCTCATGGCTCATGATGGAAGACAAGTGGAACCGTATCTTTTAAATATGTGATTAAATATTTGTCTAATTAACTTGTTTATTTGTGTTATTAATGTTTTTATCTTGTTGCATCTCACGGAAGCACACCCTGGTTTACTGCACCACCTTCATCATTGAGTAACTTTGGTTACTCATTCCTCGTTTTAACATGTTTCAGGAAAAGCTGTGGTTGGATGCTATGTACTAGTATATGTGCAGGAAATGTAAGTTGTTGGTTGTATGTGTTTTATTTTGAGATTATGAAACCTTGTGTATGTTTCTATTGTCTAAAAGATTGTAATATAAAGCGAAGCTTGTATTCTTGTATAAGTTAATAATTGTAGATGGGTTGTAATAACTTCAATGATTTACTTGATTGCCTAGTTAGTTTGCATGCTTGTGTGAATGAGATTGTACCTTGGAGTTGGATTATAGTTTGAGGATAAGTTACTGCTGGCAGGTGAACTAATAGCCCTATAAACAAGGGAGACTCTGTCCGTTTTCCCTCATTTTTCGTGACCTCGGGTATTGAAACGGGGCTCCGGTCTCGTGAGGGATCGGGGCATTACAGAAGTGGTATCAGAGCTTAGCAGCTCACAGCCGGGACAGGGTCCTCGGCTTGGCGAGTGGCGACCCTCGAGTGCGTGCATGCGAAGTGTGTTTTGAATCGGAACGTGCTTGTATGTAAACTTTGTGTGTGTGCTTGTAAGAAAATGTGTACTTATGTGCCTTAATGTGTTAACTTGATGAATTCGCAATACGTGCAAATGTGTGATTTTGTGTAGACCTATGTGACCTATTTGTGTAGTAATGAGAAATATGTGAGATGTGTATTATGTGACCATGATTGCACTTATGTGGTGTATAGGTGCAATATGTGAAGGTTACGTGACATGAGCATTTGATATGATTAATTGTGTATTTAATTGATTCATTAAGTATCCACTTACTTTAGTTATTTATAATAATGTGCATTAAGAATTTATTTTAAATAGAATCAACTGCATACACGTATTACCCTTCGAATTGGTTAGTAATTTCTTCCCCCTGAAAGAGTCAGCTAGTAGCGGACCTTCTAAGAGATGGACCAACAGAAGAGAAGCAGTTGATCAGTAGTTTATGGTGATCAGTGGATAATATTCATTACTTGGAGCTTGATATTTAATAATCGGCTACTGGTATCTTTCTTGGTATTTTCCTCTGGAATTCATGTAGGAGCTCTTGTTGGCATTTTCCTTGGATTTCTTCTTCGGTGATCTTATTCGGAGTTCTAAATTGGATTTTTTAATTGAAGCCTTTATTTGGCATTCATAGTTGGGATTTCTTTTGACTTCTCACTCTGGATTTCTCGTCGGATATTCTTCTAGTTTTCATACGAAGATTTTGTTGAAATTTTTATTAGCATTCATGAGTGATGGGATTCTAGGGAGTTCCATATAAAGACTCTTATTGGTGTGTTCTCTTGGTACTTCTACTTGGAATTCTTTGTGATTTCGTCTTCGAACTACTTGTTCAGGGTATTAAAGTTGAATATATGTGGATTTCTCTTGAAAAGAAGAAATTGCGAGGATGCAATTTGTTTAAGGGGAGAGAATGTAACACCCAAGATTTCTCATCACGTTCATTCGTAACTGTTGCATGTCTCTTTGAGCATTTCAATGTGCATTTTTTTTCTCTCTAGATTAGATGTTTTATTATTGGCTATTATTCATAAGAAAAACAACTGTCAAATTTGCTCGAATTAATATTTTTCCTAGATAGTATGCCTTATAAAAGGAATCGGGAACTTGTAGTTTTGGACTTTGGAGGCCGAAAACATGCATTTAGAAAATGTTTAATGCTTCATTTGAATAGTCTTATGTAGGTGAAACATTAGTTGGCTAACTAGTCTTTTAATTTGAGTTTAACTTAGTTTAACCAAGTTATTAGTAGCAATTGACCAATATATCATAACATAAATATACTATATACATATTATATAACACATACAAGCATAATACACTAAAAACAATTTACAAAATGCCCAATAGGTTCCCCCCATACCCGATGGCCATAGGAGAAAAAAAGGAGAAGATTTCTATTTCTAGCTTTGCAAATTTGATCTCTTGGCTTCCTTTGGAAGGACTTTGGTGCATTTAGAGGCTTCAACCACTTGCCTACAACCTTTAAATTGTGAGGGAGTTGCATTTATTTGAGTTTAAAGTTTGTGTCAATTATTTTAAATTTCTTGTATTGTTAATTACAGCTATATTAATTGTTTTGGATGCTTGATATATGATCTATAGAGCCTATAGAACTCTCTTTTGGAGTTTGGTTGCAATTGTAATGGTTTGGTTTTGAGAATCAAAGTTGTAAGAGAAGATGAATAGTGTAATGAATAGTGAAATCCAAAAATTTAGGTTTTGATATAATTTTCTAATTAGATTGAATTGAAGCTTCAATTAGGTGCTTTAGACATTATTGAAACTAGGTAAACACTCACACGTAATTAGATTACTCAAAAATGAGTAAAATTGCAAAATTATTCGCCTTTAAAAAGGGGGGTTTTCACATAACGAAATCCGGGCATGTTTGGACATTGGATTAGGTATCCATGGGGCATGGAACCACTTTTGGTGCTTTCGTTGTGTGAAATTGGGGTGATAGGGTAGGTGTAGTTAAAACCCACTCGGTGCTTTCCTGAGCTTTTGTCTCCAAAGCGGGGTTTCAAGGCCCAGTTAGGTGTATTTTGGTATCCTTAGGGATGTAGTATAGTTGGTTTATAGAATTGGAGTTTTGAATTTCGTATGGAAGTAAAATTGCATAGTTGTAAAAGGGGACTTTGGAACGAAGGTTTGAATTTGTCATGTTTGAATAGCTAGATAATCTTAGACGTGTTAGGAAGCCTCTAAAATGTATTTATGACGGGGTTCGGTTAATTGAATTAGGTAACTGTAGTTCAAATCACTTAAGGAGCTTTTTGGTGTTTTGTGTAATCATGCTTGGAAATGTGGTTTCATGGCATTTAGGTGTATCATAATGTGGCTAAATGGAGATAGTAAAGTTAGATTTGAGGTTCCATATCGTATGTGAAGTTTAGAACCTAATTCGTAAGCAATTGGAAAAGAGTTTTGTTAGAATTTATATGAATTGGCTGAACTTGTTGCTTGGTTAGTTATTTGGATAACTTAATTGCTACATTTGATTTTTAATTCAGTTATATATGTTGTATTTGGTGAATAAGCATGATAATGATTCTTAGAACATATTATAGTTGAATTATGTTTAAATGTTAAAGTAGTTGTCTTGATTGGATGTTTAACTTGATATTCCTTGTGGTATAAACGAAGTTAAGTTAGTTAGGGAGTTTAACATGTTAGATGGTAACGTAGCTAATGCCTTGCAAGACTAAAGAAATGCTTTAGAGTCATTTGTGTGATTTCTTAGACTATGTGACAATATGATATAAAGGTGATTATATATAACTTCTATTGTTATGAATTGAGTTAAGTTATAGTTAAATTGGAATTGGTATAATTAATTGCTAAAGTGCTAAACTTATATGAACACGTTAGGATTATATATTCTTGTGAATTCTTGAATTCGTGTCGGGTTGCGCAACCTTTTCGGACATGGTAGCATCGAGAAACACGGGTGGCGTTGGGCTTGCCGTGTTCCCTCGACTACCATGGTGCCTATTCTATTTCTCTCGCTGAGTATACTCCACTACCCTAGAGGCGTGGTTCACCTGCTGGGCATATGGACCTACCTCAGGAGAAAGGGTCGTAGCATCGGGATACATCCGGAGTATCCCATACTTGGAGAAGTAAGAGTTTGCCGGCACTTGCTTGAAGATCTTGGCTCGTGGCTCGTGATAGAAGACAAGTGGAACCGTATTCTTTAAATACGTTATTAAATATTTGTCAAATTAACTTGTTTATTTATGTTATTAATGTTTTTATCTTGTTGTATCTCACGGAAGCACACCCTGGTTTACTGCATCACCTCCCTCACTGAGTAACTTTGGTTACTCATTCCTTGTTTTAACATGTTTTAGAAAAAGCTGTGGTTGGATGCTATGTACTAGTCTATGTGCAGGAAATGCAAGTTGCTGGCTGTATGTGTTTTATTTTGAGATTATGAAACCTTGTGTATGTTTCTATTGTCTATAAGATTGTAATATAAAGTAAAACTTGTATTCTTGTATAAGTTAATAACTGTAGATGGGTTGTAATAACTTTAATGATTTACTTGATTGCCTAGTTAGTTTGCATGCTTGTATGAATGAGATTGTACCTTGGAGTTGGATTATAGTTTGAGGATAAGTTACTGCTGGCAGGTGAACTAATAGCCCTATAAACAAGTGAGACTCTGTCCGTTTTATCTCATTTTTCATGACCTCGGGTATTGAAACGGGGCTCCAGTCTCGTGAGGGATCGGGGCGTTACACTGGGTCTGGGGTCTTACAATGGTGGACAACCATATTCCTCCATGCGTTCTCAAATTCAGTTACCGAATAATATGCGGTTATGAAATTGTAAAAAATGCCAGTAAATCCATGTATCTTCACATTCTTTTTACAATTTTCTTCAAGATGTCACATGCACAACCTATGGCGAGCGTTTGGCATCACTTCTTGAATTGTACCATGCATCGCCTTGTCACCATCAATTACCACGAACACCGGTCTCTTATTGTTCATTGCCTGAATAAAAGTATTTAGCACCCATATATAGGATTCAGTGGTCTCATTCTGAACCAAAGCAGCACCTAATATACATGAATTTCGATGGTTGTTTATTCCGGCTAGAATAATAAGTGGAAATTTGTAAGAGTTGGTCTTATATGTGCCATCAAATATCAAAACATCGCCAAATACTTCAAACTCCTCCCTCAATCGTCCATCGGTCCAAAATAATTTGTCCAAGCGATTCTTCTCATCAACTGTGTGTTGGAAATAAAACAACGAATCAAAATCTGCTTTACATCGCAAATATCCAAATGCAACATTGGCATCTCCTATGGTAATTTCTGCTCGGTTGTCACAGTCCAAGGCATTGTATAAGTTCTTCCTAGTGAATCCAACGCCATTATACCCATCCACTTCATTTGTAAATAGATCCATGATTCGGCTCTTGCTTATTTCGGCGCGACACATTGAATGAGCTTGATCCAAATGACCAAGATCTACGCGTTTGTGGGAACGAAGCATTGGGACGCCATAGCTAGGAACCAACACATGGTTGTGTTCCTTTACAAATTTGGTCACCTCATAACAAGAACGAACTCTATTCAACTTGATACGAAGCTGTGCTTTACAATCACATTTTGTCTTGCCCCTATGCTCCCGTTGTCTATTATTCATCTCTAAGAATTCTTTCCTTTGTAGACCGGCACATGAGCATGTAAACAATCTGACAACTATTTGATGACTCTCGTCTTTTTTAATCGTACACCTTCTAATACTAAAACCATGTACGCGGGCATATCGATTATAAAATACATATGCTACATTTTCAGACTCAAATGTACGAGTAAGGACGTCTTCTTCACTTAAATCTCTCAAATTCTGTAACTCGACATCATCAACAACAATTTGAACCATGTCATCATTGTCGGATTCAATAATTTCTACACTTTCATCGTTTATAATCTCATCGCTATTCATTTTGCCTACTGCTCAAAATATAACGTACATATATTATTGTAAATAACATAGACAAATAAATATAACAAATTTACAAGAATGTAACCGTCCAATTACTAGGCATATACAATATAAAACGATGTAAACTAAGTACATACAATATAAAATAATGTCAACGAAAGTAAATTAAAGGGTAAATTATTTTAATACTCACAACCTAATGCAAAAAGAAAAAGAAAAGACCGAAATTAACATAAAAAAAAGAATATTTTAAGTCCTTTATTTTTAACTTTTTATTTTTTAACCCTTATCGGTTAGATTTTTTAATGACATTTAACAAAATGGCTTGAATAAAATCATCTTAAAAAACTAATGGCCCTTTTAGAACTAAAAATAGTTCGATGGTCAAGTTAGGACTAACGAAATAGTTTAGTAACCCAAAAATTATTTACTTTTTATACATAACATTTAAGTAATTATATAAAAAATACAAACTATAGTTCCTTATTTACAAAAGAATGCAAGCTAGATCAAGAAAAAAAATAAAAGACGAAGAATAGCTTAATTTTAAATACATGTTTTTACTTCAACTAAAATAAATTATATGTACATAACATATTAGTATTATATGAAAAGTATAGACAATAGTTCCTTATTTACACAAAAAATTGCAAGCTAGATAAAAAAAAAATTGAATAAAAGAAGAGAATAGTTTAATTTTACATACCTATTTTTACTGCAACATATACGATTTTCACCAAGAAAAATAAACCACTTATTTGAAATGTAACTTTCTTAATTTACACCCGATTCAATATATAGGGGTATATCCATTTATTAAGATGAATTAATGCATGGGTTAGTGTTAATGAGTAGTAGTTATACTTCTATTTGAATTTATTGCTTTCTGCATAAATTATAAATGTAATCTAAGTACAAATATCAATTTATTATTGTCAAGAAATATTTTACAAGTCATAAAGAATTAATTTTCACGTTGAATGATAATTTAAAAATCACATCAGCTTGCTTTGTTAAATGTGTCTGTGACGCACGGGAATTTCATCACATCTTTTAAATAACTGTTGCATAAATTACTTGACCATTTTATGTGTATTTCTTTTCTTGCATAGTTGTTTTACTATTGGGCACTATTCATAAAAAAATTTGACTGTTTTAAACACTTGATTTAATCTTTTTCCTAAACAACATGACTTATAAAAAAAATCAGGAACTTGTAGTTTTGGACTCGGGAGGCCGGGAGTATGCGTTTGAAAAATATTTTTCCGCTTCGTATGAATAGTGTTACGTAAGTAAATGTGAAACCCTACTTTTCATCTTAATCTCGATTTGCGTGTCTTTGCCTCGATTTGTGTGATTTGACCTGTTTATGTGTTATATGAATTAGAATGTGCTAAATATGTGATTTATATTCCTAATACATGCTATATGTGCATTCAAGAAATTTTCATCAAAATCGGCACCAGAAATTTTATCGATGATTTTTGTGAATAGTATTTTGAACACATGTCCGCTAAATTTTTTACATAGGTGCTTCAAACGTCTTAAAACCTAGTCCTCCATTATTAATAAACCCATATTTGAATAAAAATTATTTCTGAAACTGATTAGTAATTTAAATAGATTTTACAGGCGAAAAAGTAAGTTTTTAAGGTAAAATAGTAATTTTTGCTCAAAACGATTCTTGCGTTGACTTTCATTGACCTAGTATATATTAAATACAAATTATATTTCATTTTAAATATTTATAAAATGGCACAATTGAAAAATGCATTTAAAAGACATTTGAAAATAAATAATATAACTGTTCATCTTCTTTTGCAAAAATCGAGTTTTTACCCGAGTCGGGTGTAAATGTATGCATGTGGAACTCCTTGTCAACTAAAAATATGCAACTTAAAATAGTCTAGGATTTAATTGCATCTTGGTGAGCAAAATAGTCAAGAAATAGAATTAAAAGAATAGAAAATAATTAAAAGACTAAAAAATACTAACTTTGACCAATTCTTTTTGCATTGACTTATTACTTAACTTAATATATACTCAAATATCAGCCAAAACACCACAAAAACACATCAAAAACCGTGGCTCCATGAGGGAGAAGAAAGAAGGCATTTTCAAGGTTTTTCAAAGTATTTTTCACATAGATTTTGCAATTCAATTCCAAATCACTTCATTCAAAGCTTGATTTCACTTGTTGGGCATCCATTCTACATCTTTCTTGCATCAAAACACATCAAAGGTGAGAGAAAAATTCTAGATCTCAAATGTCATCTTTTATGTTTTTGCGTATAATTGAAATTTGAACGGTAGAAAATTAAATTGATGTTATATTATTGCTCAGTGCATGTTAAGGATCGTTTATATGCATTTATATAAGATTTGAACCGTTGTAGCATGAATTTTTATTTTCGGGTATTAAAAGTTGAGTTATTGGCTATTTGTTGAATATTTTGAGTTGTAGTGGTTGGAATCGATTGCCGTTGATTTGTAAAAGTTTGTTAAATACAGGGTAGTACCGTTGTAATGCCAAAATTTTGATTGTGATATCGGTGTGAAAGTCCGAAAATTTCAGCCTAGGTGCATTGAGGTTTTAGGGTTGTTGGGCTTGACTTGGATGTATTTTGGTTGGTTTCCAAGGGGGCTAATGTTATTGATTGAGTGGGTGAGTGATAGAAACTGGTTTGGAGGTTATCGGATTAGTAGAATATAAGTTAGACTAGGGTTTGGTTGTGTGTTTAATGCCTGTTGAGTTGGATGGCCTACTTTGTCATCTAACTTAATTGTTTCATGATTATATAGTTGTTGATTGTTAAATGTTGTTTAATTGATTGTTGAAATATGGATTAATAGAGTATTGATTATTGATTGTTGTTACAAAACCGTGAGGAACATGCTCGGGGTTAATCCGGGGTGTTACATTGTTAACTGATTGATTCATTGTTGAATTTAATCGAGGGGCGACCTACTTTGTTGTCCTCTCTGAGCGGTTTGATTGCATGATTGAGTGATTAGTTGTGCATGCAAATGTTTACAACAATTGTTATCGGGCTTGGTTATGTTGTGTTACCTTGGGCAGCCTTAGGTTTGCCAGGCGATAACCCGACTACCATGGCCAATTCCCTCACTCGTATGGACAGGGAAATCCATGGGTGCTGGGTCGTACTATCAGGTTTTTCAGATTCTCTTGAGTGGGAGTAACAAGGTGGGAATGTTAAAGTTCGTGAAAGGATTGGATAGAGTCCAACGACTTCAAAGGAACAACTGTATCGTATCCTTACCGATTGTTTACTTTTATTGCTGAATTTGTATTGTTATTAATGTTTATTATGTGTTTACTACTCAAAGGATGATTTCCAATGAGTATAGTAAATACTGTTAGAGATCTATCGAATCCTCACTGGGCTTATTTTATATAAGCTCACTCTCAATTATTGCATGCATACAGGTGTTACTGAGCCTGATTACAGGTAAGTGCCTCTTGAAGGGGGAAATGTGCCATATGTGGATGAGTCTTATGTACAGGAGTCATTGTCATGAGATTATCTTAGTTGTTGTAACACAATGTATTGCATAACCTATCTTAATATAAAGACATATGTGGGTTGATTTAGTAGTCTTTATTTTGATCATGACTAGATTGCTAAGTTGGTTATATCCTATTTTGAAATGTATGTATAGCCTATGTACTAAGTTGGAACAGAGGCGTATAACTATGAATAGATTATTGAAGGAGTGATTATTATATAATATGGTTGGGTTGTTTATTGTTGAATGTTTGTGGAGTTGGTTGTATGAGTTGTGAAGAGGTTGGTTTAGAGCCTCGGTGTTCTAATTACTGTCGTTATACTGCTGAAATTTCGCTGCGTCCTAACTGATTGTAGGTGGGGTCGAGTTGGGGCGTGACATTAAGTGGTATCAGAGCGCATGTTCGCTGTCAGCCAGGGTATTCTAGGAATGTGGGTAGTGGTCTTATCATGAAAGCATGTATGAAGTGAAAGAAAAGTGAACTATGTGTTAATATGATTAAGTGATTATATGACTTAGTGCTTATGTGATTATGTGATCTATTTGTTTATGTGATTGATACTTAAGTGATTTATGTGCTTTATATGGGTTTGTTGTTTATGTGCTAATAGTTGTTTATAGTTTGTTTACATGTTATAACCTGCGCTAACTCTTTGATTAGTAGAATGACTAGTAGACCGAGAATGAGAGGTAGGCCCAAGGCAGTTGACGAGGTTTCGGGTAATGTGGCACCAGGCCGAGAAAAGGGTGATGATCGTTTTGAAGCAGCCATGGATAGGATTGCAGAGGTTATGGCCGGTCAGGCACAGTTGCTAGCAGGGCAGGCTGCCCAAGCTCAGACTTTGCAGGCACAGTTATTGAATGTACAGGGTGGATATCACGGGCGTGGTACACTGAAGGAGTTCTTGGGGTACTATCCACCGAGGTTTCAGGGGGAGCCAGATGATCGGAAAGCTGAGGCATGGATTAATAAAGTGGAGAAAATATTTAACCCTCTGGATTATACTGATGAAAGAAAGGTCACCTTTGCCATATATTTGCTTGATGATGAGGCAGAGGAGTGGTGGCGCACGGTGAAATCTAGTTGGGAGACCCAAGGTATTCCGTATGTCTGGGATACTTTTCTGAGAGCTTTCCAGGCGAAGTATGTTCCGAGGATTGCACGGGAGAGGAGAAAGGCTGAGTTTATGTCGTTGGTCTAGGGGGATGCTTCGGTGGCACAGTACGAGGCCACTTTCACTAGACTGTCCTGGTATGCACCGGAGTTTGTAGCAGATGAGGAGCGCAGGACCCGGAGGTTTATGTTGGGTTTGAGGCTAGAGATTCAAGATACAATGGCCCTGAATCAGATTTTCTGAGGCCTTTGATGCGGCTTCTCGGTTGGAGAAAAGGAAAAGGGAACAGATCGGACCTAGTCAGCCTAACAAGAGGACATTTCAGCCACAGGGCCAACAGGGTATGTATAGACCTTCGGTACAGTAGGGTGGTTATAGGCCTTCGGTGCAGCAGGGTCCTTTCAGACCTCAGGGGCAATAGATTTATTATAGACCCCAGCCCCATGTTCAGTCAGATAATCAACAACAGTCTTATCAGCTTCCGAGTCAGCAACAGAGGCAGTTTAGGCAGATATCTATGAGGTCTCAATCAGGACAGACCCAGACTCAAGGTCAGAGTAGACTAGCTAGTGTGGGGTTTCAACAGGGTAGTTCAACTACTACACCAACTCAGGTTTCTTATGTGAATAGTACAGTTGGTTCCGGGAAACATTGCGCCTACTGTGATCGAAAAGGTCATTTGGAGGATAACTGTTGGAAGAAATCAGAAAGATGTACCGGTTGCGGTAGTAGCCAGCATAGGGCTAAGGATTGTCCTAAGTAGCAGAGGATTCACACACAGGTTCTAAGTAGGAACAGTCAGGGTAGACCTCTAGTTGGTGCACCAGCGCGCAACAAGTTCAGGCTCAGGCCTATGTTGTTAACATGGTGGAATTGCCAGAGGCAGCAGCAGTAGTGAAAGGTAACTTACTTATTCCCAACCAATTAGATATCATATCTCCTTGAGTACAACGTGCTAAAATGTGAGTTGAGAGTTTGCCTTATACGATTAAAGTTAGCACGTGCATTATATCAGTTGGTGATTGAGTAGTATGTGACGCTGAAGCATATGAAATTTCGATCAGGGGTCAAGCTACTTTACGACTACCTATTGACTATTGGAATTCTCATTTGGTGATCTTATTTGGCATTCTTCCTTTGGATTTCATATGAATATTCTTATTCGGTATACTTGATTGGAATTATTCTTTGGTATTTTCTATTAGTATTTTTTGTGGAATTCTTATATTATTTTATTTCGAGTTCTTATTTCGGGATTATAATTCGGTATTTTCCAACAGTGATCTTGTTCGAACTTCTCAATTGGTATTCTTGATTGGTGCTCTATTACGGCATCTATGTTTGGCGTTCTTCTTTGGTAATTTATTTGGGATTCTTATTCAGAAGTCCTATTCAGTGTCTTTATTCAGCGTTGCTATTCAAGCTTCTTGTTCGGGGTTCTTATTTGATGATCTTATTCGGTGTTCCTACTTGGTGTTTTTAGTTGGAATTTGGGTATTGGTATTCGGTCTTTCATTTCGTATGTTTGAGTCAACTACACCCGAGTTACTTCAAGGATCAAGCAGGAATTGTGCGAACGCAATTGTTTTAAGGGGGGGAGGAGAATGTGAAACCCCACTTTTCATCTTAACCTCGATTTGCGTGCCTTTGCCTCGATTGGCGTCATTTGACCTATCTATGTGTTATATGAATTAGAATGTGCTAAATATGTTATTTATATTCCTAATACATGCTATATGTGCATTCATGAAATTTTCATCAAAATCGGTACCAGAAATTTTATCGACAATTTTTGTGAATAGTATTTTGAACACCTGTCCGCTAAAATTTTTACATAGGTGTTTTAAACGTCTTAAAACCTAGTCCTCCATTATTAATAGACCCATATTTGAATAAAAATTATTTCTGAAACTGATTAGTAATTTAAATAGATTTTACAGGCGAAAAAGTACATTTTTAAGCTAAAATAGTGATTTTTGCTCAAAACGATTCTTGCGTTGACTTTCATTGACCTAGTATATATTAAATACAAATTATATTTCATTTTAAATATTTATAAAATGGCACAATTGAAAATTGCATTTAAAAGACATTTGAAAACAAATAATATAACTTTTCATCTTCTTTTGCAAAAACCGAGTTTTTACCCTAGTCGGGTGTAAATGTATGCATGTGGAACTCCTTGCCAACTAAAAATATGCAACTTAAAATAGTCTAGGAGTTAATTGCATGTTGGTGAGCAAAATAGTCAAGAAATAGAATTAAAAGACTAGAAAACAATTAAAAGACTAAAAAATACTAACTTTGACCAATTCTTTTTGCATTGACTTATTACTTAATATATACTCAAATATCAGCCAAAACACCACAAAAACACATAAAAAACCGTGGCTCCATGAGGAAGAAGAAAGAAGGCATTTTCAAGGTTTTTCAAAGTATTTTTCACATAGATTTTGCAATTCAAGTCCAAATTACTTCATTCAAAGCTTGATTTCACTTGTTGGGCATCCATTCTACATCTTTCTTGCATCAAAACACATCAAAGGTGAGAGAAAAATTCTAGATCTCAAATGTCATCTTTTATGCTTTTGCGTATAATTGAATTTTGAACCGTTAGAAAGTTAAATTGATGTTATATTATTTCTTAGTGCATGCTAAGGATCGTTTATATACGTTTATATAAGATTTGAACCGTTGTAACATGAATTTTTATTTTTGGGTATTAAAAGTTGAGTTGTTGGCTATTTGTTGAATATTTTGAGTTGTAGTGGTTGGAATCGATTGCCGTCGATTTGTAAAACTTTGTTAAATACGGGGTAGTACCGTTGTAATGTCAAAATTTTGATTGTGATGTCGGTGTAAAAGTTCGGAAATTTCAGCCTAGGTGCATTGAGGTTTTAGGGTTGTTGGGCTTGACTTGGATGTATTTTGGTTGGTTTCTGAGGGGCTAATGTTGTTGATTGAGTGGATGAGTGATAGAAACTGGTTTGGAGGTTAACGGATTAGTAGAATGTAAGTTATGGCTTTTAGAAGTTTGGGTTGTCTTTCTTTAAAATGTTGAATTATGTCTTTGGTTGTTTGGGTGGTGTTTGAGTGATAGAATTGTGAGTTGTTGATGGTTAGACTAGGGTTTGGTTGTGTGTTTAATGCCTGTTGAGTTGGATGACCTACTTTGTCATCTAACTTAATTGTTTCATGATTATATAGTTTTTGATTGTTAAATGTTGTTTAATTGATTGTTGAAATATGGATTAATTGAGTATTTATTATTGATTGTTGTTACAAAACCGTGAGGAAGACGCTCGGGGTTAATCCGGGGTGTTACATTGTTAACTGATTGATTCATTGTTGAATTTAATCGAGGGGCGACCTACTTTGTTGTCCTCTCTGAGCGGTTTGATTGCATGATTGAGTGATTAGTTGTGCATGCGAATGTTTACAACAATTGTTATCGGGCTTGGTTTTGTTGTGTTACCCTGGGCAGCCTCAGGTTTGCCAGGCGATAACCCGACCACCATGGCCAATTCCTTCACTCGTATGGACGGGGAAATCCATGGGTGCTAGGTTGTACTATCAGGGTTTCCGGATTCTCTTGAGTGGGAGTAACAAGGTGGGAATGTTAAAGTTCGTGAAAGGATTGGATAGAGTCCAACGGCTTCAAAGGAACAACTGTTTCGTATCCTTACCTATTGTTTACTTTTATTGTTGAATTTGTATTGTTATTAATGTTTATTATGTATTTACTGCTCAAAGGATGATTTCCAAGGAGTATAGTAAATATTGTTAGAGATCTATCAAATCCTCACTGGGCTTGTTTTATATAAGCTCACTCTCAATTATTGTATGCATGCAGGTGTTACTGTGCCTGACTATGGGTACGTGCCTCTTGAAGGGGGAAATGTGCCATATGTGGATGAGTCTTATGTGTAGGAGTCATTGCCATGAGATTATCTTAGTTGTTGTAACACAATGTATTGCATAACCTATCTTAATATAAAGACATATGTAGGTTGATTTAGTAGTCTTTATTTTGATCATGACTAGATTGCTAAGTTGGTTATATCCTATTTTGAAATGTATGTATAGCCTATGTACTAAGTTGGAATGGAGGCGTATAACTATGAATGAATTATTGAAGGAGTGATTATTGTATAATATGGTTGGGTTGTTTATTGTTCAATGTTTGTGGAGTTGGTTGTATGAGTTGTGAAGAGGTTGGTTTAGAGCCTTGGTGTTCTAATTACTGTCGTTATACAGCCGAAATTCTGTTGCGTCCTAACTGATTGTAGGTGGGGTCAAGTTGGGGCGTGACAATAAACATTAGTTTTGAACTAGTTAGCATTTAGCTTGAGTTCTTACTTAGTTGACTGAGAAATACTAGTAATTGACCTAATATTATATAACATACGTATACTAAATATATAAGATAACATACATATAAGCATAATACATTAAACAAAAGCAAAAATAAACCCAAAAAGCCCCCCCAAACCCGTCAACACTATAGAGCAAAAAAGGAGAATAATTTTCATCATCCAACCTTGTAATTGACTTCTTGGCTTGATCTTGGAGATTTTTTGGAGCACCTAGGAGCATCATTACTTTGCATACACCTACAAAATTATGAGGGAGTTGCATATATTGTTGTTTAAAGTTTATGCTCACATTATAACTTTTCTTGAATTGATGTTATTAGCTTATATAATGTTCATATATTGTTGTATATTGCTTATTTATGTTATCAAGACTTAGAATGTAGAATTTGATGGCTTGTTCCATGGTTGAAGTTTGAAATCTCAAAGAAGATGATGAATAGTGATGGGATTTTAGGGTTTTGATGTAATTGGCTAATTAGAGTGAATTGATACCTTATCTAGGTGCTTTAGACGTTATTGGAACTAGTTAAATACTCACATGTGGTTAGATTGTTCGAAAATGAGTTAAAATGCGAAATTTGTCAACTTTTAAGAGGGGGTTTTCACATAATGTAATCCGGGCACGTTTGGGCTTTAGTTTAGGTATCCTTGGGGCATGGAAGCACTTTTGGTGCTTTCGTTGAATGAAATTGGGGTCCGGATAGGGTAGTTGTAGTTAAAACCCGCTCGGGGCCTTCCCGAGTTTTTGCCTCCAAAGCGGGCTTTCATGGCCTTAATAGGTATCTTTTAACTTAATTAGGAATATAGAATAATTAGATTGTAATTTTGGAACTTTGATATACGTATAGGAGAAGAATTACTTGGCTAAAGAAAGGGGAAAATTAGTAATTGACTACCTTGATGTTTATAAGTGCTTGTAGATGTGTTATAATGTATTTTTGTGCTTGTCTAAAGTATAATTGAGCTATTTGAGGAAGTTGTAGATGAAATTATGTTATTGTCTCCTTTATGTTTATATCGTGACTTGACGCATATTGTGACTATTTACGAGGGAGGCCTACTTTGTCGTCCCTCTTATGTGTTATTTGTTAATCTTGATTCTCGTGGACTTGTATCAGGGTTGCGCAACCTTTTCAGACATGGTAGCGTCGAGAAACATGGGTGGTATCGGGCTTGTCGTGCTCTCTCGACTACCATGGTGCCTATTCCTTTTATCTCATTGAGTATACTCCACTACCTCAGAGACGTGGTTTACCTCATTGGGGCATACAAACCTACCTCAAGAGAAAGGGTTGTAGGATCGGGGTACATCCGGAGTACCCCCTTTTTTGGAGGAATAAGGGTTTTTGACGACACTTGCTTGAAGATCTTGGATCGTGGCTCAGGATTGAAGACAAGTGAACCGTATCCTTTTTATATGTGATTAATTACTTGTCTATCTAGTTATGTCACTTGGTGTTGAATATGTGTTGTCTTGTTGCAAGTCACATTGCATATCATATTGCATGCCCCGGTATACTGCATCACCTCCCTCGCTGGGCAACATTGTTGCTCACTCCTCATTTAACATGTTTCAGTAGAAGTTGAGGTGAATCCCCAGCTAGTAGCCGTAGTTGAAGAGGAAGAATAGCAAGTTGAACAACTTCTGTGACTTTCTTGTATGATAAGGTTGATTATAATGTGAAGCTTGTGTGATGGCGTTGATTATTGTTCTTCTTGTGACCTTGTGGTCTTATATGTATTTGTTGTTGCAACTAATTTGTAATATTGTATGTTGAATAGCAAAGTAGATGGCATGTAATAACTGATGATAGACTTATTGCTTTTGTTGTGTGCATGCTTGTGTGAACTTAGTTTATAAGTATAGCTTACTACTTATGGTTAAAGCTAGAATTGTCTTGCATGCTTGTATGTTATATATAAATTTATGGTATCAAGGCTCAGTTAGTCTTGCGAAGTTGGTTGACTATGGTTAACATGGTAGTTTGAGTTGTATGTGATGTTGGCTAGTGGCTCGGAATTGTATATGACTATTTGCAGGTACCAGTTTAGTCCACGGTATAGAGGAGACTCTATCCGAGTGATGAGTCCGGACTTGACCTATAGCGTGGGGTTGGGTTCAGGGTGTTACATTTAGGTAGTATCAGAGCTATTTGAATGCATGAAGCCGGGTTAATTTCCTCGGCATGTAGGTAGATGTCCATATGTGAAAGTTGAACTACGTGACTATGTGATTGTTTAATTGTCTAAGTGAGTAACTGCTTGAGTAAAGGACATGCTAGCATGAAAAAGGAATGTCAAATGCATGATATGATATGAATATGAAAAGTTTAGTGTTTAATGCTTGTTAAGTGTTTCTATGTTGTCTTTTGTGCGTAAGGTGTTTTGAAACATGTACATGTTATCTTTGTGTTATCTATTTGCCTGTTATAACACTGCATTCTTCTAGCATTGAGATGAGGAGAAGGGAAAGACTGAGAAGAGAACTGGATGAGGCTCCTAGGTAGGATATACCTAGGCAGGGTGCAGGAGTAGCTGGGAATATACAGCAAGCGAGGAATGTACCTTAGGGGCAGGAATCGACTAATGCACAGATTATGGCCACAATGGCCACCACCATGAATATTATTGCTCAGTTTGTGACTCAGCAGGGTCAAGCAAGGACTGGCAGAGGTAATCAGGCTGCTAGAGCCGAGGGTAGCGAAGCTACCAGAGGTAACTTGTTTGATAAGTTCTTACATCACGGGGCGTACAGTTTTTATGGAGAACCGGATGATATGAAGGTAGAAATGTGGTTGAGTAAGTTTGAGAAAGTTGTTGCAATACTCGTGTGTAATGATGAAAGAAAGATCACTTATGCTGCATTCTTAATGGAGGGGGATGCCAAGGAATGGTGGCGCACTATTAGAGAGAAATGGGAGGCCGAGAGAGTACAGCATTCATGGGCCGACTTTGTTCGAGAGTTTCGAGATAAGTATGTGTCTGTGGTAGCCTGCGAGAGACATCAAGAGGAGTTCATAGCTTTGAGGCAGGGAAACATGACTATGGATCAGTATGAGGCTACTTTTACTAGACTTTCTCGATATGTGCCAGCTTTAATGCAGCCAGAGGACATGAAGATTCAAAGATTCATTAAAGGTTTAAGAAGTGCTATTATGCTAAATTTGTCTTCGCAGGATTATCCGAATTATGCTGCAGTGGTTAGGGCCGCCTCGAGATATGAGAAACGCAAGGCAGATGTGTTGGCCGAGTCTAGTCAGTCGAGTAAACATCAGTATCAGTCCCAGAGTCAGGGCTATCAGAGACAGTATCAGCAGTCTGTTCAGACTCAGTAGCCGAGGCAGACCCAGAGCTACCCAGGACCAATTCAGGCACAGTCTCAGCCGAGGCCAGCTCAAAGCCAGCCACAGGGACAGTCACAAACCCGACCAGTGACTAGTAGATCTCAGAAGGGTAGTTCCGCTACATCTACTTTCAGAGCTCCTACGGGAGATGTTGCTGCCAAGAAAAACCAGCAGTGCAGTCATTGCAATCGCAAGGGCCACACGGAGGCGGAGTGTTGGAGAAAATTGGGTCGTTGCGTTGGTTGTGGTAGTGACCAGCATAGAGCTAGAGATTGCCCCATATTTAAACAGGGTCAGGGATAGACTTCCGGCCAGAGTGCTCAGACTAGAGCTTCAGGAGCAGCTACTATTCCATGAGGCCAGGCATGGGTATTTGCACTAGATTAGGAGGAACTCCCAGACACGACGGTGGTGGTGGAATGTACTTTTCTTATTAATAGTCAGCCAGTAGTAGTTTTGATTGATACCGGGGCTACACATTCATTTATCACTCCTATGTGTGCACAATCCACTGCTTTAAAAGTTGATAAACTGCCATATGTAATTGAAGTAGGTAATCCCATGGGTACCAAATTTGTTACAGAGTTTGTGTGTAAAGATTGTAATATTTGCATTGAGGGGCATATGTATCCTATTTATTTGATAATCATGCCATTTCGGGACTTTGAAGTTATTTTGGGGATGGACTGGTTGGGGCGGTATTATGCATGATTGTAGGAAGAAATTGTAACTTTAGAAGTACCTGAACAACCAGTCATTAAAATTGTTGGGAGTCGGAAATCTATTGGGACTCGTATCATTTTTTCTATTAAAGCTACTAAAATGTTGAGTAAAGGTTGTGATGCATATTTAGCTTATTTAATTAATCAGCCTGGGGATAAATTAAAACTGAATGAGGTACCTGTTGTAAAAGATTTTCGAGGGGTATTTCTTGAGAAGTTGTCGGGGTTACCACCTGACCGAGAAATAGAGTTTGTGATTGACTTGTTGCCAAGAACTAATCCTATTTCTAGAACCCCATATAGAATGGCTCCCTCTAAGTTGTAGGAGTTGAAAATTCAGCTACAGGGTCCACTTCAAAAAGGGTTTTATTCAGCCTAGCTCATCGCCTTGGGGTGCACCTGTGTTATTTGTAAAGAAGAAAGACGGTACTTTACGGTTATGCATTGATTATCGGGGTCTTAACCAGATGATTGTGAAAAATAAATATCATTTGCCTTTGATTGAGGAATTGTTTGATCAGCTGCAGGGTGCTGTTGTATATTCTAAATTTGATTTGAGACATGGATATTATCAGTTGAGAATCTGGAAGGAGGATGTGCCCAAGACTGCTTTTAGAACCAGGTATGGCCACTATGAGTTTGTTGTACTACCATTTCGGTTGACAAATGCTCCAGCCGCATTTATGGATTTGATGCAAAGGATGTTTAGACCCTCTCTTGACCAATTCATAGTGATCTTTATTGATGACATACTAGTGTATTATAAATCAGAGGCAGAGCATGAAAAACACTTGAGAATTGTATTGCGAACATTGCAGGAACATAAGTTATTTGCCAAATTTAGCAAATGCAAATTTTGGTTGAAACAGGTAGCCTTTCTAGGCCATATCATTTCACTGGAGGGAATAATTGTTGATCCTGCGAAAATTGAGGTAGTAATGTCCTGGAAGAGACCCGAGACTGTCACGGAGGTTTGTAGTTTATTCGGGTTGACTGGTTATTATAGGCGGTTTGTTAAGGACTTTTCTAAAATTGTAGGACCATTAACTTCCTTAACTCAAAAGAAAACTGTGTTTAACTGGGATGATAAATGCGAAGCCAGTTTTCAAGAATTGAATAAGAGACTTACCACTGCACCTATCCTTGCATTGCCTGAAGGAACAGATAATCTGGTGATTTACAGTGATGCTTCAAAAGAAGGTTTGGGATGTGTACTTATGCAAAATGGTAAGGTGATAGCTTATGCCTCGAGGAAATTAAAACCATATGAACTTAATTATCCTACACACGATCTTGAGCTTGTTGTTGTTGTCTTTGCTTTGAAGAAATATCGATATTACTTGTGGGGTAATCAGTTTGAAATATTTACTGATCATAAAAGTTTGAAATATCTATTTTCTCAAAGGATTTGAATATGAGGCAAAGGCGTTGGTTAGAATTGTTAAATGATTATAATTGTACCATTAGCTATTTGCCAGGAAAAGCTAACACTGTTGTAGATGCATTGAGCCGAAAAGCTACTGTGGCTAGTTTGATAATCAAGGACTGGGAAACTGTGGATGAATTGTGTTTGTGGAAACCGAAGGCTTCTAGAATAGGTATCTAATTTGCTAGTTTACAAATCCAGTCTTTATTACTGTCTAGAGTCAGGGAAGTGCAACAGTCAGATCCTCAGTTGTTAAAGATTCTAGAGAAGTCAAAAGGGGAAGAGTTCGACTTCAAGCTGCATGATGATGGAGTACTTAGGTATAAGAATAGAATTTGCATTCCTAGTGGTTCAATTGTAAAAGATGAGATTCTTGCTGAGGCTTATAGCACCAAATACACTATTCACCATGGTAGTACCAAGATGTACAGGGACTTAAAACAAAGCTTTTGGTGGAATAATATGAAGAGAGAGATAGCTGTTTATGTGGCTAGGTGTTTGACTTGCCAGAAGGTTAAGGCTGAGCATTAGAGACCTGCGGGATTGTTACAACCTTTGGAGATTCCGGTATGGAAATGGGACCAGGTTACTATAGACTTTGTATCCGATTTGCTGAGGTCACCACGAGGTAATGATTTTGTATGGGTTGTGGTTGATAGATTGACGAAAACCTCACATTTCATTGCTACAAAGAAGACTGACTCTCTTGATAAATTAGCTGAGCTTTATGTTGAAAACATTGTGAGATTGCATGGAGTTCCATCTAGAATAGTATCGGATAGGGATCCTAGGTTTACAGCACAGTTCTGACATAAACTACAAAAGGCTCTGGGGACTAATTTGAGTTTTAGTACTGCATATCACCCGCGGACAGATGGCCAGTCTGAGAGGACTATCAGGATATTAGAGGACATGCTATGAGCTTGCATTCTAGACTTCGAGAAAAGTTGGGAAAGGTATTTGCCTCTTGTAGAGTTTGCTTACAATAACAGTTATCAGGCTACCATTAGTATGGCACCCTACGAAGCACTTTATGGGCGAAAATGTAGATTTCCATTGTATTGGGATGAGGTAGGTGAAATGAAAACTGTTGACCCAGCTATATTACCTGAGATGATCAAGATGGTTGATAATGTGAAACTTATAAAGAAGAGAATGCTTACAGCACAGAGTCGACATAAGAATTATGCTGATAGATGTCGACGTGACTTAGTGTTTTCAGTGGGTGATCATGTGTTCTTGAAAGTCTCTCCGCGTAAAGGTTTGATTCGACATGGAAAGGGAGGTAAACTCAATCCTAGATATGTGGGGTCGTTCGAGATTATTGAGAAAATTGGTGATTTGGCTTACAGATTGGCATTACCTCCGAGTTTGGGCAGGATTCATGATGTATTCCATGTATCGTTGTTAAGGAAGTATAATCACGATCCTTCCCATGTTATAGAGCCGGAACCTTTGGAGATCGATGAGTCATTTTCATATGTTGAGAAACCTCTTCGAGTGGTTGACAAAAAGATTCAGGAACTTCGAACCAAGAGTATTCCTAGGATAAAAGTTCTTTGGGATCATCACGGAGTTGAGGATGTCACATGAGATAGGAGAGCAATACCCGGAGCTGTTTATCGAATCATGTAAGAATTGCATGGACGCAATTAGTTTAAGGGGGAGAGGGTATGATGCCCGAGAATTCCATCACATCTTTTAAATAACTGTTGCATAAATAACTTGAGCATTTTATGTGCATTTATTTTCTTGCCAAGTTGCTTTACTATTGGGCACTATTCATAAACAAATTGACTGTTTTAAATACTCCATTTAATATTTTTCCTAAACAACATGACTTATAAAAAAAACCGGGAACTTGTAGTTTTGGACTTGGGAGGCCGGGAGTATGCGTTTGAAAAAATGTTTTTCCGCTTCATATGAATAGTATTACGTAAGTAAACATTAGTTTTGAACTAGTTAGCATTTAGCTTGTGTTCTTACTTAGCTGACTAATAAATACTAGTAATTGACCTAATATTATATAACAGACATTACTAAATATATAATATAACATACATATAAGTATAATGCATTAAACAAAAGCAAAAATAAACCCAAAAAGCCCCCCCAAACCCGTCAACCCTATAGAGCAAAAACAGAGAAGAATTTTCATCATCCAACCTTGTAATTGACTTCTTCGCTTGATCTTGGAGATTTTTTGGAGTCATCTAGGAGCATCACTACCTTGCCTACACCTACAAAATTGTGAGGGAGTTGCATATATTGTTGTTTAAAGTTTATGCTCACACTATAACTTTTCTTGAATTGATGTTATTAGCTTATTTAATGTTCATATATTGCTTATTTATGCTATCAAGACTTAGAATGTAAAACTTGTTGGCTTGTTCCATGGTTGAAGTTTGAAATATCAAAGAAAAGATGAATAGTGACGGGATTTTAGGGTTTTGATGTAATTGGCTAATTAGAGTGAATTGATACCTTCTCTAGGTGCTTTAGACATTATTGGAACTAGTTAAATACTCACATGTGGTTAGATTGTTCGAAAATGAGTTAAAATGCGAAATTTGCCAACTTTTAAAAGGGGGTTTTTCATATAATGTAATCCGGGCACTTTTGGGCTTTAGTTTAGGTATCCTTGGGGCATGGAAGCACTTTTGGTGCTTTTGTTGCGTCAAATTAGGGTCCGGATAGGGTAGTTGTAGTTAAAACCCGCTCGAGGCCTTCTCGAGTTTTTGCCTCCAAAGTAGGCTTTCATGGCCTTAATAGGTGTCTTTTAACTTAATTAGGAATATAGAATAATTAGATTGTAGTTTTGGAACTTCGATATGCGTATAGGAGAAGAATTACTTGGCTAAAGAAAGGGGAAAAGTGGTAATTGACTACCTTGATGTTTATAAGTGCTTGTAGATGTGTTATAATGTATTTTTGTGCTTGTCTAAAGTATAATTGAGCTATTTGAGGAGGTTGTAGAAGAAATTATGTTATTGTCTCCTTTATGTTTATATCGTGACTTGACTCATATTGTGACTATTTGCGAGGGCGGCCTACTTTGTCGTTCCTCTTATGTGTTATTTGTTAATCTTGATTCTCGTGGACTTGTATCGGGATTGCGCAACCTTTTCGGACATGGTAGCATCGAAAAATACGGGCGGCATCGGGCTTGCCGCGCTCCCTCGACTACTGTGGTGCCTATTTCATTTCTCTCGCTGAGTATACTCCACTACCCCAGAGGCGTAGTTCACGTCGTTGGGGCATTTGGACCTACCTCAGGGGAAAGGGTCGTAGGATCGGGGTACATCTGGAGTACTCCCTTTTTTTGGAGGAATAAGGGTTTTTACTAGCACCTGCTTGAAGATCTTTGATCGTGGCTCAGGATTGAAGACAAGTGAACCGTATCCTTTTTATATGTGGTTAATTACTTGTCTATCTAGTTATGTCACTTGGTGTTGAATATGTGTTGTCTTGTTGCATGTCACATTGCATATCATATTGCACGCCCTGGTATACTGCATCACCTCCCTCACTGGGCAACATTGTTGCTCACTCCTCATTTAACATGTTTAAGGAGAAGTTGAGGTGAATCCCCAGCTAGTAGCCATAGTTGAAGAGGAAGAATAGCAAGTTGAACAACTTCTGTGACTTTCTTGTATGATAAGGTTGATTATAATGTGAAGCTTGTGTGATGGCGTTGATTATTGTTCTTCTTGTGACCTTGTGGTCTTATATGTATTTGTTGTTGCAACTAATTTGTAATATTGTATGTTGGATAGCAAAGTAGATGGCATGTAATAACTGAAGATAGACTTATTGCTTTTGTTGTGTGCATGCTTGTGTGAACTTAGTTTATAAGTATAGCTTACTACTTATGGTTAAAGCTAGAATTGCCTTGCATGCTTATATGTTATATATAGATTTATGGTATCAAGGCTCAGTTAGTCTTGCGAAGTTGGTTGACTATGGTTAACATGGTAGTTTGAGTTGTATGTGATGTTGGCTAGTGGCTCGGAATTGTATATGACTGTTTGCAGGTACCGGTTTAGTCCACAGTATAAAGGAGACTCTGTCTAAGTGACGGGTCCGGACTTGACCTATAGCGTGGAGTTGGGTTCGGGGCGTTACAGTGCCGCCTCAAAACAATCACATCATGCCATCTTGGACAATGTGTTGTCAGTAAAGTCTATTATTTTGCAGAAGCGTACTTTGGTCATATTAATACAAAAGGTCAAAGTGAAATTAATAAAAAGTATTTATATAAAAAGTAAAAATACATCATATTTCGCCACGTGTAAGCCCTTTATTGGGACGCTGGAAAACGTCCAAAAGTACTAGATGTTTTCCAGAATTTTCCAAGAAAAATTGGGAGGCGTGTCCGATACAGAAGAAAACGAGGAAGAAAGAAAATAATGAAGGTTTTGTATTGGACAAGCTATGTTGGGATGGAAAAGACCAGAGAAGAGAGACAAAGTCGGGAAAAAAATTATTGTGGTGTGTGGCAAATAAGAATGGAAGACCAGGTACGTTAAATAAGAATGGAAGACTAGCTACGTTAGTTTGTGTCTTTTGATACCATAAAAGAATTAAAAAGAGTAATTTTATATTTTATTTTTTTCTCATTACTCATTATCTTTTTATCATCACTTTGTATAATTTTATTTGGAAGCGAACTACTATTTTTATTAATGACAAGAAATAAAAACTACTATTTTTTTATTTCTCCTTCTTTTCTTTTTTTTCTCTATTTTCAATTCTTTCTCTCTCTTAATTAAAATTAATCAAAAGTTTTTTTTTCTTTGTTTAACTATATCAGACTTTTTTGACTGATAAAAAAAATATGAAACCCAAATATTAGAGAAAGAATAATAAATTAATCGTCCAAAAGAAAAGAATTAGTCCTGATCATTTTTTTTCTTTATTGTCGTTTATTGGATGCAAATTCTTTCCTCTAGGATTAAGATAATCACTGAAATTGGAAAACGAACAAAATTTTCTGAATCGTCTGATTTTGATACTGGTACTTAGAACAATTTCTTTGAACTAGCTAATTTCTACGAGAAAGAAAAATCGCAATAACAAAAAGAAAAAAAAGAACCACACAAGTAATTTAGCAATATTATCACCGAATGATGTAAATACCACCTGTTTTCCATTTAGTTGATGGTTTTATGGAAAGATGTAAAAATTAATTTTAATTCTTCAATGAGATAGAAGCGCAATAAAAAAGCAAAAAAAATTCTTAAATATTGAGCACAACCTTTTAGCTTTCACACACATCAACTTACTTGTTCTCTCTGATCTCATTTCATGCTGCCAAAGCTTTTGCTAAAATCTATACCACATATTGAGCGTTGCTGAGTAAGGGGCTTCTTTAGGGGAAAGCTCTTTAAAACGTCCTATTGGACGACAGTCTGGGCGTGGCCAATAACAAAGCGCCACGTGCCGATTCGTATGGGACCCAATGACCTTGATGTTGCAACTTTCAAAATGTTCGAGTTGCATACTTTACCGAATTAGCCTTTGTTCATTTAATGCAAAATTAATGGTTCAGGGACTCAGCTATGGGACCCATTGACATTGATCTTGGTTGGTCATGGGACCCACCAACTGATGGAATGTTTTTACCATCCTACCCCAATTAACCATGCAAAATTACTATATTGGACTGAATATTAATGTGCATAAAGATAAAATAAGTGTCAAAAGACTAAAGTGGCCCTTCTGCAGCATTAAATGTAATGAAAGTCAATTTTTTGTAGAGTGTCATTACGAATTTATAGATAAGGTATTTAAATAGGATCTACGAATATACATGTATGTATCTACAAATAACCAAAGTTGTATATATGAATATGGATGTAGGTTTTTTGATTTCTACAAATCTATCATTTTGTAGAGTGTCATCACAAATTTGTAGGGAAGTTATCGTATGAATTATGCTTATTATGTATTGATAATACTAGAGGTTAAATCATATCCTCAAACCATTTAAATAAGGTAGAAAAATATTAATCAAGTTAAGGTCTCAGTAAGCTTAATTTCTAATTTTCATCTTACTTCATTAATATAAAGTTTTTTTCTATGAGTATAAAGTGTAGTATTTTGATATGAAGAGAAAAAAGAAGATTTATATTGTACTCAGACACCAGGTTATATTATCAAAGATTTTTTTAAGTATTATGATTATGGTTATATTTTGTTGTTCCATATTATTCAATAGTATGTATATACTATTAACTAGCATATAATGTGGTGATCCCATCCCACATCGGTTGGGAAGGAAGTGATATTGCTAGATATAAGAGGTTCGTCCCTTATATCGTGCACGGCCGTTTTCTCACGAGAGTGGGCGAATGACAAATCTGTGAGGGCCCCCAAAGTGGGGTAACCAAAGCGGACAATTCGTGCATATGTGCGACTGCGGTGTGCCTCTGCCCCAAAGTGGGTATTCGCCTAGCCGGGTCGTTACAGAAGTGGTATCAGAGCCGACCCGACCCGACCGTTGACCAGTTGACCCGCGAGGGCGCTGGGTCCCCAAGGGGAGGGGGGGGCGGATGTGGTGATCCCATCCCACATCGGTTGGGAAGGAAGTGATATTGCTAGATATAAGAGGTTCGTCCCTTATATCGTGCACGGCCGTTTTCTCACGAGAGTGGGCGAACGACAAATCCGTGAGGGCCCCCAAAGTGGGGTAACCAAAGCGGACAATTCGTGCATATGTGCGACTGCGGTGTACCTCGGCCCCAAAGTGGGTATTTGCCTAGCCGGTTCGTTACATATAACTGATATATACTTGTTCATATATTGTAGGAAACATATTTTTAATTTCATTAAATAGTATTGGGTTGTGGGTTGGGACAGTGACACGGGAGAAGAGAAAGTATTGAATGAGGTATTGAATACTGAATGTTCTTTCCTTGAGTAAGAGCGGCCTATTTATAGTTGTTGTTACGCCGTGAGTCTATATACGCGATAGGATGATAAAATTCAAAATAATTTATATAATGATTACAATATTGTCCATAGATAAATAGGCAATCCCAATAAGACTAAAATAGATTAGATATTTGTCTATACACAATAAAACAATAAAATCATAAAGAATGCATCCATTGAATATAAAGTCATATGTATCTATATATTAGAATTTTTATGTTGTAGTGTATTGTGTTCTGTATAGATGCCATATGTATCTATATTTTGTAGTGTATACTACTCTGTAGGGAGGTTATACGTATCCATATATTAGTTTCTTATATTTGTAGAGTGCTCATATGTCTTTGTATGTAGTCATTATTATTCTATAGTGTGTATAAATTCTCTTTGGACCATATATTCAATAGCCAATATACTTTCTTATGTTCAATTTAAATTCTCTTTGGAGTATAAATTTGTATTCAAGTACAAGTTAATCTTATATTTTAAGAAGTATAATATGAACCATAACTATTTTAATCCCCCACTTTTGTCACCTTAGATGGCGGTAATCAAAACCATCATCTATGGGGTTTTTTCATTTTTTTTTTGGCAGGATATAAATAGGCTTTTTTTGTAGGCTTTTTTCTTTGCACTTTTGCATAAATACTCTAATCAACACAAATTTCCTAAACAAATTTTAATAGTCATTCATAAGCATTTTAATAGCCATTTATAAGCAAATTACAGTAAACTGAGATCCAAAACAACATGAAATTCATAAGCATTTTAATAGCCAAAAGAGGCATTTTAATAAGTCATTCATAAGCAAATTACAGTAACTTGAGATCCAAAACAACATGAAAATTTCATCAATGTATCTCTCAAAAATGAAATTACAGTAAATTGATATCCAAAACAACATGAAATTCATAAGCTCATTTTGTTATCTTCATGGTCATCTTCTCATAATGAAACTATAAAAATCTCCATTCATGAACTTGGCTGGAAAATCAACAACCGGGAGATCCTGACATACAAATGGCAGCATACCAAAAATCTCAGAGGTTAGTGACAAACATATATAGAGGTTGATCCCTTAATATCCCTTCGTGCGTAAGACTTGACGAATTCCGAAAAACAAGAAATGATGGTAGCAGTCAAGGTTATGCATAAAAATGATGGTAGCACATTTGTATTATTAGTCTATTGAGAAATTCCATTGGTTTTCCATTTCTGAAATTGAGTAATGCAATCAAGGCTACTGCACATTAATATCTTACCATTTTCATATTTCCCCAACAACTAAAATCAATTGACAAGGCTCAAGGGCCTCGCAAACAGAAAGAAAGGATCGAGGTGCATGAAAATAAGTCTCCAGTTTTTCATAATGTCAAGTCAAAAGTTAGACATACCTAAAGTAACTGCTATTGGAGCTTGAGATAATTTACTTGAACCCTGCAAAAGGCATGAAATATAGCATTGAATCAATTTCAATCTAGTTGGAATACACACCAAATATGTTGATCATATACAAGGAAAAGGTAGAAAACAATAATTACCTAGCACTTCTTTTATTTCTTTCAACACGGCATCACATCGATCCTGCAAAAGATATGATAAAATTATGTTGTTTTCTTGTTCTTTTTCTGCACTCAAACCATGCATAAGATATAAAAATTCTTCTTATACTTTAACTATATGGCTTAAGTCATTGAAGGAACCCTTGTAGATCCACAATAAAAGGCAAAACAGAAAGCTAACTGCAACCATATATCAAGAATGGCCATATTTTCAACCTCAAGGTACTTCTTACCTCTTTTTTCTTATTTTTTACTTCAAACTCCTAAAGCATACCTAAATCGATCATTCTCTTTTTACTGTTATTTGTTACACAATTTTTATCATGTCTATACAAGTCTCTGGTTCAACTAAGAAACCATTAAAGCTTGTCAAAAATAACCCCAGAAAAATAGCCCTGTGATTAAGCACAATTCTAGTCAGATTTCTTTGCAGATTGTTCGTTATTCCAAAGTCAGAACAAATATATCTTATGAATACATAGACTTCAATTCTTGCACAAAACATTATCAACAACAATACTAACTATTTTCAGACTTATAATTTTACCTTTGACAAGTTTTTCCTGCAAGCTTGCTTATAATTTCAATACAACAAACAAACAATAAGATTGCAAAAGTACCAAAAAGCAAAGAAGGCTGAAATACTCAGCATCATTTAATTATGCCAAAGCAGAAAGTAATAACCACTTGCTAACTTAACCCATCCTATTCCAACTGGCTGACCTGATCCATTAAAGGTAGAACTTCAATATAACAGACAAACAATAAATTTTTTTTTTCTATAGCATGCCTTTAGCAACTAGTGTAGAAAATAAAGGTAGAATTTACACATACATACGGGTAATCATAAACCCATTATACAAAACTCAATATACACATAAATACGGGTAATCACATACCCAATTTTTTTTCTATAGCATCCTTTAGCAACTAGTGTAAAACTAGGCAGAAGAAGGGAGGCATTTGAAGGCATATATGTATACGAGTATAAAATTGTGTTATAGCGCCTACTGAATAAAAACTTTAGATCCGTCCTAGAGTGCTAAATATGTCTACAAACATCAAAATTTGTTATCCAAAGCTTCTCTCTTCTGAAAAATTACATGAAAGAAGAACATATAATAGAACACAACTCCATCATTTGTACAGCCGATTCGTATGTGTGCTTAACATAATGAAGGGAAAAAAACAAGAAATGACCCAAGATGCAGGAAAATATTCTCAACAACTTGAGTTTACTCAGCATTAGGTACTCACATAGCTGGCCTCGGACCTCGTCGAACGATCCCATTGATGTAGAACTTGTTAGAGATGAATCGGACGTCGATGACCTCAATGCCTCAGCTAGTGGTTCACCCATTGAAGCCACTTGGTTTGTACACCGTGTCGCACCCCTATCTTCTTCTTTTTTTCGCTGCCAGATGAGATGGGTGGTGGAAGGAGATGAACAATGACCAAAAAAAAAGGGAGGAGATAATCAATTTGTTTGCTGCGTTTGCAGAGGTATGGTGATAGAGATAAACATTGATGGGATTTTGCTTGGGCAATTGGTATTTCTCAGAATTAATGAAAAGGGCACTGTAGTAATTTGGGTGTAAGAGTAAATTAGACATTATGCACAAATTGTTACTTTTTCACGATTGAGTGGGAATCGGGGCTAATTTTATCATTGTAGTATACAAACTTAATAAATAAATAAATTGTGTCAGAATGTCCAGACGTTTCAGAACGTCTAGACGTTCTGAAGAGTGTTCCCTTCTTTAGGGAAGGGGTGCCTAACCTACTTTTCTATCATGATACAGTCTTCCTCTTTACCCTCTGATTTTCCATCTCATTTTTCTTTTCCTTGCAAAATTGGAGAAGATTGTAGGTCTGGTATATATATGTTATCACCCTCTGTTTTTTATTCTTAACATTTTCTTAACATCATTTTGCTCTACAAATGGATTTTAATGGAAAAAAAAAAGAATGGTAATTCCATTTTGAAAAATCAGAATATATTTGAATAGTGAAGAAAAGGGGTCACATCTTCGATTAGAAGTTTGCAGTAGAAAACGTGTAGTTGAAGCTATTTTCCTAATCTTTTACATATTAAATATGTAAAATCTAATTTTCAAACCTCTTATCAGTCTTTAATTGACCTATGATCTTCGGCAACCCGGCCCTTGGAGGCCCTGATAATGTTGCAGAAAGTACAGTGAGATAAGACATGCTCTGGCTCACCGACTAAAATTTTATGAGTCGTTCTTCAAAACGATTTCAAAATTGTGATGGCTGATCCTCAAAATTTTTTATAACTGCATAATCGACCCCTAAGCTTTCGTCAATGACCCAACCATCATTTAAGTGAAATAATTAGATTATGAAAATACCCTTTGGTACTTCTTCCCAAGTCTGACTTTTTAGATTCCCTAAGCACCATGTCACCTACTCTCCCCTCGCGTCACTTCACACTCTTCTTTTCCCCTCTCCCTCTCTCAATCACACTCTACTTTCTCTCTTGCTATGCAGACTATGGCTATTCCAACTCTCAGTCCTTCTTCTTACGCTTCCATCTCTTTTTCTTCCTCTGTTGGTTTTCTTCCTCATCTCACTCTCTCTTGTTTCTCATAGAATTGATCTATGATTCACCTTTCTCGAGAACCCATCAATCTCTGTTCATCAGAGAACACCCACAATTCGTTTCATCAGCAATGTGGACAATAAAAGTGAGTGTATTTCTTTATATTTGTATTATATTTTTTCTTTGTTTATACCCAATTTATCTCCTAGATTTTTAACGAACCGTGTATTTTTCACTTTGCAACTCCTCACTTTATCTCGTTCCTCACTAAACAACGGTTCATTTGTGTCATTAACAAGTTGCTGGAAATGTGAGTTTTTTGTAATTTTTCTATGTTTTATATTTTCTTTATGTTTTTAAACCATTTTATTTATTTTGATAATGAGCCAACTATGTAGTGTTCTTTTTCTTTCTTGTTCCTCTAAAAACACCAACGAGTCAGTGGAGCCGGTGAACTTTTGTTAGATCAAATTTTGATTGTTCATGTGCTCAGATTTCAACTATTAGTCTCATTAGATTTTGACGGTACAAATTGTAAGTTTATTTATAATTTTGTATTTGTTTCATATATTTAATTTCTGATTTTTATTTTATACATCAAGCCACATGAAAATGTTTACTGTCTTTGTGATTAGATTATCTTAGCCATCGTGGGTGCCCAGATAGATAGGTTTGTTTGACTATGCTTTATATGTGTGCATGATGATGATGATGAAGCTTGGGAAGACCGCATTAAACCACAGGATGAATTTGAGCAACCCTGCATCTACAATCAAGTTGGGTTGAGACAAAATCTATTTTTTGTTAATGGATTTTACATGTTTGTTGATGATTGGTGGGATGTATTAAGATGAAAATTTTCATTTGTTACTACCGCTAGTGTAAAATTTGCTGATATTTGCTACATGCTTGAGGTGTTGGTATTTGCTAGTATTTTCTATAAAAATGCAATGGCCTTTATTTTTATGTTGCACCTCGTTTTTAAGATCTAATGAAGAGCTTTTTGCATTTTGCCTAGTTTTACGTAGGATTTCAAGTATCATGCTTGAGGTGTAAAATGCAACTTATACCAATATGCAACTCGTGAAAAAAACTAATTATTCGCCTAAGTAAAGAAACTAATGACTAATTATTCACCTAAGTAAAGAAACTAATGTTAGCTAAGTAAAGGAACATGAGAAACAATTTAATTTTGCTAAGTCAAGAAGCTAAAAATTATTGCAAAAAATACTCACAAAGAATCTTCTTTGTGGTTTTATGTTGCACTTCTAGGCCATGTGTCTAAATTCAACAAGTAAAGGAAAATATGCTTGCAAGGCCAAATGAGAATTGGTTAGTACTTGTACATGGTTTTATGTTGCACTTCCGGACCTTATTTCGTAGAGGTATTGAGGTTAGAATTGGTTTGTAGTTGGACAAATTTCTTGCATAGCCAAATTACCAAACTGATGAATTACCATAAAGCTCAAGTTCTTGGTGCCAACAAACATGATCAGTTAAAATGGAAAACAAAGCTCAAGTTCTGTGTGCCAACATCACAAATAGATAATAACTATTGCATTCACATTATATTAGATTACATAATTAGTTTGGTTTTTGGTGTTAAACTTCATTTGAAGATCAACCCACAACCAAGGTAATGAATGACATTCAAAATAACATGAAAAAAATCTCACAATATCCACTCTATTTCAACATTACGGCCCTTGTTTTTCATGGGATATTCAATTGTCTTCTTCTTGACTTCTTCCTTCAACACCATAAGGAACGTCCACAAGCAAGTGAACTTTAGCCAACAAAAATAAATAAATAACTTAAAGAGATACAAACTTCAAGCATGAGCAGCAGTTTATATATAAAGAAATTACATAAAACAAAATTAGGAAGGGGTAAAAACAAAAGGTGGTGTGAAATAGGCATCACAACTAACAAAAAAAGTAATATAGGTGAGCTAACAAAAAAAATAGTAGTTTGTGTATGTTACAACCAACAAAAACAGAAAAAGGAGTAGAAGAAGACCAAAAGTAACACATGTATAAAAACCTAACGATTGAAAAGAAATTGGAAAGGCAACGAGCCTTACCTTGCATAAAGTGTTTATGAGAGATGGTGTTGTGTTGTATAGATTAAAAATTAAAAGAGGTAAAAATGTTATTGGGTAGTGGTATTTATAGATAGATTTTGAAATTAGATGAGTGAACTTAAAATTTTAGGAACGGAAGTTATCATGCATGAAGGTGTAAACCCATGAAGAAATATAATGGCAAAAGAAAAAAATAAAATATACCACAAAAAATTTCACTGAAATACTAGAAAACATAGCTGAAATATAGTGAAATATGCACAAACAACAAAAAAGAACATCTCAAATACATCAAATATTGTAAACCCATAAAGGTGTAAACATAACATACCTCAAATACGTAAAAGTTGTACAAATATTTAAGAATTAGAAAGTTTTTATGCATGAAGGTGTAAACATATGAAGAAATATAAAGGCAAAAGCAAAAACGAAAAAGCCTTGCTTAAAATGAAACACCCCGATCCCTCAGGAGACCGAGACTCCTATTTATCATGCTATTCTCACCCAATTCCAAACCCCAAGCACGAAATTTAAGGGAAAACGGACGGAGTTTTCCCTATATATAGGACTATTTGGAAACCTGCAAACAACAACATACAACCACAAGAGCATAATCCACAACTTCAATCTGTTTCAACCCTATCAGCATGCAAGTCAACTAAACCGAAGAGTAAACGATTGAAGTAATTACAAACCACTACCACCCAACTATTACCCAAGACTAAAACTTTAATATTACATTTCTTAAGATATCACAAATACATATATGACCATAAGGTCTCAAATAGTATACAGGCACATAATGTACACATTCTTCCTTGTTCTTCATACTGATAGAGCAGGCAGGCCACACAGAAGGTGTGAAACCCCAGTTTTCGTCTTTACCTCGATTTACGTGTCTTAGCCTCGATTTGCGTGAATTAACCTGTCTATGTGCTATATGGCTTATAATATAGTAATTTTGGTATTAATACTCCTAATACATGCTAAGTGTGCATTCATGAAATTTTCATAAAAAACGGAATCAGAAATTTTATCGACGATTTTTGTGAATAGTGTTTTTGAACACCTGTCCGCTAAAATTTTTACAGGGGTGTTTTAAACGTCTTAAAACCTAGTCCTCCATTATTAATAGACCCATGTTTGATAAAAATTGATTCTGAAACAGAATAGTAATTTAAATAGACTTTTCGGGCGAAAAATAGCATTTTTGAGCTAAATAGTAATTTCTTCTAAACCCGATTCTTGCATTGACTTTCACTGACCTAGTATATATTAATATAAATGTATTTATATGTGGTATTAAATGATTTTAGATTAATTGTGCATTCAAAAGACATTTGAAAATAAATAATATGACTTTTCACCTTCTTTTGCAAAAATTGAGTTTTAAGCCGACTCGGGTGAAATTGTTTGATTGTAAAACTTCTTGTCACCTAAAAATAATTTACTTGAGCTAGCTTGGGTGTTGATTAATTGTTTTGAACTTTGGTGATCAAGAAAATGCATTTAAAGTCAAGAAAACACAAAAAAATGCTAAGTTTCAACTTTGACTTTCATTTAAATGGTTGACCAACAAGCTTATATCACCAACACACACTCACAAAGCACAAAAACACCCCAAAAACACACACAAAACTGTGGCTCCTTAGAGGAGAAAGATGAAGGCATTTTCAAAGTATTTTTCTCATAGATTTTACATTTCAAAGCCGAATTGAGTGATTCAAAGCTTGAAATTGATTGTTGGGCATCCATTCTACCTATTTCTAGCCTTAGTTTGCATCAAAGGTGAGAGAAAAATTCTAGATCTCAAAAGTTGTCTTTTGCATTTTTGCGTATAAATGAAAATTGAACCGTTAGAATTCTAATATGATGTTAGATTATTGCTCCTTGCATGGTAGGGATCATTTAGCTGTAATACTACGAGTTTTTATCGTTTGTAGCATAATTTTTATTTTTCGGGTATTTAAATTTGATTAATTTGTTCAATGTTGATTAAATTGAGTTGTGTTGATCGGAATCGATTGCCGTCGATTTCTAAATGTTTGATAATTACGTGCCGAATTTTCGATTATGATGTTTGGGTGAAAATCCGGAAAATTCAGCCTTGACACCTTAGGGTTTTAGGGTTATCGGGCATGCTTTGGAGGTGTTATGGTGGTTTTCCGAGGGGGCTAATGTAGTTGGTTGAATGGGTGAGTGATAGAAACTGATTTGGAGTTGTTTGGATTAGTAGAATGTAGGTTATGAATTTTTGAAGTTAGGTTATCTTTCTTTAAATTATTGAATTGAGCCTTAGTTGATTGGGTGTGGGTTGAGTGATTGAATTGTGAGTTGTTGATGGGTAATTTAGAGTTTGATTGTGTGTTTAATGCATGTTCGGTTGGATGGCCTACTTTGTCATCTAACTTAGTTATTTTGTTGTTTAATTGACTATTGATGATTATTATGATGATAATATGATTATTGATTGATGATTGATGCCGGGAGATAAACAGTTCTGCTAGACTGTCCTCTTGTGAATGATTGATGTTTATTATTATTGCTGGGTCTCTGGTATGTGTGTGCTACCTCTCGGGCAACATTGGGCTGTCGGGTTGATAACGGCATGACTATCAGAGATTGCCTCCAGCTCGCATGACGGAGGTGTCATGGAGGGCGAGGTTATTGGGGGTACCCCGGGTGCGTGAGTTTATGGGAGTTACAAGAAGGCTGTTATGATCGTGATGATGTTTGGAGCTACACCAACTAGAGTATCCTTTATTGAATGGTCATATAGTTATGTGATGATATTATTATTATTGTTATTGTGTGTTTACTGACTCAAAGGATTATTCCAAGGAGTTTAGTAGACCTTGCTCGAGATTTATCGGATCCTCGCTGGGCTTATTTTATATAAGCTCACTCTCTATTATTGCATGCATACAGGTGTACTTTCGCAGGATTACGGGTACGTGCCTCCTGAAGAGGAAAATGTGGAAAACGTGCCTTACGTGGATGAGTCCTATGTTCCAGAGTCTTATCCGTGATGTCGTACATGTTTTATTATCTTGTAAATTAACTTAGTAGACTTTTATCTGCTTTGTAGTTTATAATGTATAAGATGTTGATAAGTTAATGAATTAGTTGATGTTGTCTTAGTAGCCTATCTTTTGTTTATGATTAGGTTGCTAGATTGGCAATATGTTTTTGTATTGTATATTAAGGGTTCATGTATTATGTTGGAACAGAGGCATATAACGAGGAATGTTTATTGTATGATATGGTCATGATGTATGTTATTATGTTATTGAGGAGTTGTTTGTTGTATGGTTTATGGAGTTGATGTATGATGTCCTATGGAGGTTGGTTTAGAGCCTCGGTATCCTATTTACTGTCGTTATACTGCCGAAATTCCGTTGCGTCCTGACTGATTATAGGAGGGGTCGAGTTGGGGCGTGACAGAAGGCAATCCTATTTCCAGCTTATAGCACTGATCCTGAACGGTGTTAGAAACGAGGGTGAGTATACACCATGTATACTCAGTGAGGGAGGTGATGCAGCATACCGAGGCGTGCAATATGATATGCAAATACAAGAAAACATATACATGCAACATAAACCAGCAAGATAGAAAGCCAAGTAATTAACCACATTAAAAAGGATACAGTTCCACTTCAAGTCTTCAATCACGAACCACGAGCCACGAGCCACGAGCTTCGAGCTTCACGCAAATGTCGGCAAACCCATACACCAACAAGTTAGGATACTCCGAATGTATCCCGATCCTACGACCCTTTCTCCTGAGGTAGGTCCATGCCCAGCAAGTGAACCACGCCTCTGGGATAGTGGAGTATGCCTCAGCGAGAAGGGAATAGGCACCATGGTAGTCGAGGGAGCACGGCAAGCCCGATGCTGCCCGTGTTTCTCGACGCTACCATGTCTGAAAAGGTTGCGCAACCCCGGGACAAGATCACGAGAGACAAGAATATCAAATCACATAAGAGGAACGACAAAGTAGGCCGCCCTCGCAGTTAATCACAAATAACAAGAAAAGATACAAGATAGCAAGTAAATAATACATATAACTTTATCAATTATCAAATAATATAATCTAGAAACAACAAAATAAGTTAAAATGCACAGAAAAGATACAGACTCCCTCACCTTGGATCCGACTAATTATGCAAGAAAATAGCTCCAATTACCCCAACCTCCTCGAACTAGCTTGGACATGTACCCTAGCATGTTCATATGAGTTTAGCACTTTAGCAATTATCTATATTAATTTCTAACTTAACTTAACTTTTGCTTAACTCAATCCACAACAATAGAAGTTAAATATAATCACTCATGTATATCATATTGCCACATAGCTTAAAAGTCATACAAATATCTCTAAAACATTTCTTTAATCTTACGAAGGACACTACTACATCAACATTTAACTCGTATACTAGAATTTAAGTGCAAGTTAAGTTTAACTATAGCTTACTACTGCATGATTATGAAATACACATGCATTATTCTCTTCCAAAGGTCATAACTTGTACCTAAATGAAGCTTAGCAGCATTCTTCCTTTAGCTAGTTAATAACTCCATTAAACTATCATAATTCATTATATTCATTAGCTAAATACAAGTTAAAAAAATTCATAAACTAGACTAGCATAACAAGCTCTAACAAAATTTATAGTTCAACATTTCATAAGTTGGACAAGAAGCAGAGAAACTTATCTAACAACAATTTCAACACTGACTTGATAACAACTCAAAATAAGTTAATCCTATCTCAACACCCACAACAACTCAAGTTAAAGAAAACATTTTACAAGTCAATACTAACTTTTACCAAACTAACACATTTCTTATATTACCAATATAATTAAAAGAAAAAGAAAAGGAGTATAACAACTCAACTGGCTGCCCTCACATAAACACATTATAACCAACATCTGCACGAGATAACTATATAATCCCAAAAAGAGGCAACCAACACAACTTCACCCAAAATCCAATTCAAATAGCTCAATTAGCTTTAGATAAACACAATAGCAAGCTCTAGGTGCGCCAAAGAAGCCAATTACTACATTTTTCCCTTTCTTTAACCAAGATTTCTTTCTCCTATGTGTGTTTCAAGGTCTCCAAACCATAACCTAATTATACTACATTCTTAATTAAGCCCAAAGACACCTATTAAGATTATAAAAACCCATTTTTGAAGCAAAATTTCGGGAAGGCCCCGAGTGAATTTGAACTACAACTATACTAACCGAATCCCAATTTCGCGTAATGAAAGCACCAATAGTGCTTCCTTACCCCAATGATACCCAAACCATAGCCCAAACGCACCTGAATTGCACAACAAGAAAATTCCTCTTTTTAAAGTCGACTAATTTTGCAATTTAGCTCGGATTTGAGTGATTCAACCTCACGTGGCCTCCCTACTACCTTCACTAGGGCCTATAGCATCTATTTGAAGTCTCAATTCAAGCTAATTAGCAAATTTTATTCAAAACCCTAAAATGAGCACTATTAATCATCTCTTTCATTCAATTTGTGCATTCTACCATAGAATTTGCTAACAAGCTTTAAAAGTCTACTCTATAGGCTCTAATAAACATATATTAAGCATTTGTAACAAGTATTATAGCAATAATCAACAAATCAAAAATTTCAATATATGAACATAAACTTTGATAGTTATAAAAATACAACTCCCTCACTTGTATGAAGATGTAGGCAAGGTGGTGAAGCTCCTAGGTACTCTAGAATCCTCCCTAAGCAAGCCAAGAGCTCAACTCCAAGGTTTGATGAAGAAATTCTCATCCTATGCCATTTTCGGATTTGCTACAGTAATTCCAGCTTTTGCACTCTTTTTTTTTTTGCTCTTATTATATTATATAGGTAATAGATTAAGGAAATAATGGGTTAGGTTAGTAAATTGGGTCTAATTAAACGTATTTAAGGGTCTAATAAAAGTCCAAAGTCTAGCTAATTCACTAGAAGCCCAAATAAAAATTCTACAAAAAGTTACTATTCTTTCGTAATACTATTCATTGAAGATGAAAACTATTTTCTAAATGCATACTCCCAATATTAAATACACAAAATAATATTTTTCACATTCCTCCTACATGATATGTGACAGGAGAAAAATACAGTTTCAAAAAAATTAAACAGTAAATTTTCCTTATGAATAGTGTCTTATGCTAAAAATTGAATAAATGTACATTTAATGCTCAAATAAGACATTCAACAATTTAAAATGAATATGAAGAGGTTCTCGGTCGTCACATAAAATATATAATATGTAGTTATTAAATAGCAACATTCACCTTGCTTAGATTGTCTCTTTAATTGTGAAAATAAAAATGCAAATATCTAAAAAGGTTGTGGTCTAGAAGTATTTATAGATGGATTTTGAGTTAAAGGAGGGAACATGAAAAATTTGGAGGGAACTTGAAAATTTTGAAATAAGTTCTTCTTGAAATTTTGGGGAGAAATTGAAATTTCGGGACACATATAAAATTTGTACCATTTATAGTAAATTATTTGCATAGATTTGTAAATTACATATCATACCGCATAAATTAGTACATCTACAAACGAAAAAGGTTATTTGTAACATGATAAGATGAACTCGAAGACCCGTTATCATTTTGGGAGCCAAAAATTTGGCCGATTCTACTAGTTCCAATGAATCCGTATCCCATACCACCAACAGTATTGTCATAGCCTACACCATTGCCACTAACATTTCCATACGCAGTGCCTCCAAAGGAAAAATTTTGGTTCGTTTGGCTATAATTATTTGAGTCACTAAAAGGGTTAGGCGTATCATACGTTCGAGGATTGCGTTGTTTTTGACATGTATTAGCTTGGTGTCCAATTCCCCTGCAATGTTTTAACAATAATTAGTAAAACTCATAAATATATATAATGTGCCTTAAAATAATTTAATTGATGAATTATGTACTGACATTTCGAACAATGTCTCGGTGCTCGTTTGATTTGGGACTTCATCCTTCCTTTAGGCCGTGCAATTTGGGGATCTTCCATGTCAAATTGGGAAGATTGTGGCAAATCGGGTTTGGTATTATTTTCGTTCAACTCCATCATCCACAATTCCTAGGCATGAGCAGTTAGTTTTAAAACACATTCCTTTACCTCTTTATAACCTTGTTTCATCTTTTTCCCATAAAAAATCATTTGAGTCGACTTCGATGTAAGGTCACCGTGGTGTGCAATCTCAACTTCGTTGGTGGAAGAAGTTTTTAAACCTTTTTCGTGAAGGTCTTTACTTACCACTGCGGACCAACGTTTATTGATGCAAGCTGATGGGATCTCACATAGGCCTTCGCATTTCATCACGTATATCTTGTGCTTGCACGGTATCCCAGTAGACTCAAACATCAAACAATCACATGTGATGTCCAAATTCACTGGGTTAAATGTCACAAAACGTAACAAACCTTCTCTTGCACTATCAGCAACAAGATAAGTCTGACCAGCTAAACCATTGTCACTTGCTTCAACGTTCCACAATAAAGCTTGCATCTTAATTTGTGCCACAACATTGAAGAACACTGCTCGGGTAAAAATCTTGGCAGCATGTCTCTCGAGTTCTTGCAACTTAGTTGTCAGCACAGCCGACATGTGGTTTGTCTTCACCTCCTCTTTCACAACCTTGACTCTAATACGTTCTAACCCTCTGTGGTAGTCTTTGACAAAGTCTATCAACCTTCTGATGCTTCCCAAGTATCTATTGAGGAATGCGTTCATCCCCTCACAACGTTGGGTACTTTGTACCCACTGGAAAAAATGGGCTTGAAGGAATGGCTCGGCCCACATATGCCTTGTATGATACGTTTAGGATATCCAGTTATGATTTTCAAGACCATGGTGGGCAACCATATTCCTCCAAGCATTCTCAAATTCAGTTACTGAACAATCTGCTTTAATGAAATAATCAAAAATACCACTAAATCCATGTATCTTCACATTTTTTTTACAATTTTGTTCAAGGTGCTACATGCACAACCTATGGCGAGCGTTCGGTAACACTTCCTCAATTGTGGCGTGCATCGACTTGTCTCCATCAGTTACCATAGACACGGGTCTCTTGTTGTTCATTGCATTGAGAAGTGTGTTTAACACCCATACATATGATTCAGTCATCTCATTCTAAACTAATGCAGCACCGAATATACATGTATTTCGATGATTGTTTATCCCAACCAAAATAATTAGTGGAAACTTGTATGAATTGGTCTTGTAAGTGACATCGAATATCAAAACATCACCAAAGACTTCAAACTCCTCCCTTGACCGCCCGCCAGTCCAGAATAACTTGTCCAATCGATTTTTCTCGTCAACTGTGTACTGAAAATAGAAAAACGGATCAGAATCCGCTTTACCATGCAAATACCTTAATGCAACATTGGCATCTCCTATGGTAATTTCTACTCGTTTGTCACGATCCATCATATTGTAAAGATCTTTCTTAGTGAATCCAACGCCATCATACCTACCCGCCTCTTGTGTTAATAGATCATGCGTTCGACTGGAACTTATTTGTGCACGATTTAGAGAATGAGCTTGATCCCTACGACCATCATCTACACGTCGATGGGAACGGAGCATTGGGACGCCGTAGCTAGGAACTAATTCATGATTGTGTTCTTTCACTAATTTGGTCACCTTATAACAACTATATATTCTATTCAACTTGATCTGAAGTTGTGCTTTACAATCACATTTTGTCAAGCCCCTATGCTCCTGTTGCCTGTTTTTCATCTCTATGAACTCCTTCCTTAATAAACCGGCACAAGAGCATGTAAACAATCTGACCACTATTTGATCACTGTCGTCTTTTTTTATCGTACACCTTCTAATGCTAAAACCGTGCACACGGGCATATCGATTGTAGAATAAATATGCTTCATTTTCAGACTGAAACGTACGAGTGAGGATGTCTTATTCACTTAAATCCTTCAAATTCTCTACCTCATCATCATCAAGTACTGGAATATTGTCATCACTGTCTGATTCTGTATTTTCGTGTATAGGCTCATTGGTGTTCATTTTTCCAAATGCTGAACATATATAAAATAGGTATTATTGTAGTAAAAAATATATGTGTTTTACAACTCAACATTTCCCATTTACGAAAGTTTAACCATCCAATTACTTGAGAAAGACAATTTGAGAACTTGTAAAATTACTATAAATTACGGTAACATTTTTATATCTTGTGATACTAAACTTCAATAAATCAGTATTATTAATAAACATATGAAATATCTTTGTGTTTGTATGCAAAATACGTAAAATATTTTACGGTGACGTTTTTTATGTTTTGTGATACTAAACTTCAATAAATCAATACTACTAATAAACATACGAAATATATCAGCATTTGTATACAAAATACGTAAAATGCTTTACGGTGAAGTTAAATTTTAATAAATCAATACTGTTAATAAACATATGAAATATATTAGTGTTTTGTATTTTACGGTGAAGTTTTTATATTTTGTGATACTAAACTTCAATAAATCAATACTACTAATAAACATACAAAATATATCAGCATTTGTATACAAAATACGTAAAATACTTTACGGTGAAGTTAAAATTTAATAAATCAATACTATTAATAAACATATGAAATATATTAGTGTTTTGTATTTTACGGTGAAGTTTTTATATTTTGTGATACTAAACTTCAATAAATCAATACTACTAATAAACATGCGAAATATATCAACATTTGTATGCAAAATACGCAAAATGCTTTACGGTGAAGTTTTTATGTTTTGTGACACTAACTTCAATAAATCAATTCTATTAATAAACATACGAAATATATCAGTGTTTGTATGCAAAATACGTACAATAATTCTCTACTTAAGAGGAATAATATCAATAATAGATAAATAATATATACAAGAGATTAATTTAACATACCAATTTTTACCTCAAGTAATAAACTTTTGCTACCGGGAAACAAAGATAAGCTTTGGATACTTTTTTTTTTCTTGGCTATTTGCAAGCTTTTGTTTACTTGTTCTACCTTTCAATATTTAACTATGCATTTTGTTTTATATCATTAGATTTCAGATTCTATAGTATTGTCACATTTATTATTAGTGGTTATATTTCATTTCAAATTAATTGTCTATTTAATATCGAATTAAATGCAGCTTTTTATCCTAGTATATCTATTGATAATTGCATCTTCAAATTGAATTAAATGCAACTTTTATCCTAATATAGGTATTTGTAATTACTTTTTTTGATTTAATCAAATAAAATCACATGTGAAACGTTATATTTACGTCACATGATATCCATTTAATAACAAACAACAAAAAATATATCATGTATGGTACTTATTATACTACTACTTTATACACAACTTAATAAAATTAAAAAAAAAAAGTCAAATTAGCCAATTGTGCCATGGGAAGCCGCGAAAATTCAAATCTCACAGCACTTTTGTAGTCATTATTATATTTATATAAAATAATATCCATTGTATAACAATAAACCAAAAATATATCATGTATGATACATATTGTATTGCTTTGTATACAACTTAAACATAAAATAAAAAATTAATTAAAGTCAAATCAGTGCCTAGGGAATTCGCACGCAAAAATCAAATATGTCAGGTAGTTGTTGCATCAGAAGAGTAAATTCGTCCTTATCCCTATGTAGGATCAAAATGCAATTAACAAAAAATATTTGCATCTATAAGCCAAAAAATGTCACATCGCCAGGTGTCTGTATTAGATTGGGACGTTTGCCAATGTCCAAAGTACAAGGACATTTGTAAGTATTTTCCAAATTTTATTTCTTGCAATTGCTGATCTAGTCTTTCTTAAAAGTACTTAGTACAGAGGTCAATATGCATGGGAAGCTGCAGTTTATGGATGGAAAGAAGCTCGTTGGCATTATTTGTGAATCTGGATCAGTGGGTGTTTCTATGCAAGCAGATAGAAGGGCACTAAATCAGGTATGTATTGTTTGGTATTGTGTAATATTTTGATGTCTAATGTTCTGTACATTAGTTTTTGAGTATAATTTGAGCTTCTTAACTTTCATTTTGCGAACAAAAAATAGTATTGTTTATTGAATGGTTGGACTAATCATAATAATGTAGGAATAAGGTTGGTATTTACATGGGGTTCCTTTTTAAGGAAGGCCTCGAGTTTTCGTTCCTTTAGTATTGAAGATCTAATGATTGTTTTTAATAATGTGCACTTCAAATACATTTCATGACAGGAAAGCAGAGTTCATTTAACTCTATATCTACCACAGAGTGCACACCGAGCGATTCAACAATTTGGAAGAATTCATCGATGAAATCGGATGGTATTCTGACTCTGATAATCAGGACCAAACGTCCCTCTTATTTACGATTACACCCTTAAAATTATTTTTAAATTTCACTAGATCCCCGACTATAATTTATCAAAATTTGTAAAATGCTTAAGTACCCTTGTACTTTTTTCTTTCCTCATAACCCTCAACAAACCCACCACCGTTCCTCCTACTGTCTTCTACCTCCATCATCTTCTCCCTCTTTTCTATATCAAACCCATCACGTGACCACCTGCCATCTAATCTTTCTTTTCTTTTCTTTTTTTCTTTTTTTTTAGATCACCCCACATTTCACTCATTAATAGCCGTAATAAATCAATTTTTATACTGTAAAAACAACACTTAATTGAGTTTATGAATCACAATATGCTTGCATTTTTTACTTTATACAAATTTTGTCAATTGAAATCATAGTCACTTACTGTCTTATATTCGTAAATAATCTCTGAATTTCATATCAAGATGGTGACTCCTAGGTTTAGCAACCTCCAACAAATACAAGGTTCCTCATGCTATATGGGATATGGGAAAAAGAAAAACTCAAAGAATAGGTTAATTGTGTAAATATATTTTACCTGTCGAATTTTACTTGGATGTATTTGATGATGCAATTCTGCAAGTGGATTTTAATCGGCTGATGTCGAGTTTTACTTGGATGTGTTTTTGAGTCTGATCTTTTTTTTTAAAAATATATCTTTGTGTTAAAATTAGTGTTATATATCTGTTAAAAAATAATATGAACTTCTTAAATTACCCTTGAAATTATTGTAAAAGAACATAATTCATACAATCAAAATAAAATATCACACTTATCATACAAAGAGTCCATTCTAAACTTGTGTTTCTTTGCAAGAAATAATGGTCAAATAGTTATTTCAATGCCATAATCAGCTTGAATATTCTATTCCTTGGGGTATATTTTCATTTTGTGTGTGTGTGTGTGACTGTGTCCCCAAGTTTGTGTTTGATCTTTGATTTTGTGTGCGTCCTTGAATGTCTTGTGTGCGTGTGTGTGTGGATTGTGTCTTTTGATCTGATTGTGTGGATTTTTTTTTTTGTTTGGGAGGTAATTTAAAAACTTCATGTTATTTTTAATTTATGATAGGGAACAGACAGATGAGATTGACTAAGGAATATTCAATTCAATAGTTCTTATTTGGATAAGAGATGTGCATTTAAGATAAGAAACGAACGGATGAGATTAAAAAAAAATTCAATGTAATTGGATGTAATTAAACATCATTCTTATTGATAAGTGCTACCGTTGTCGGAATTAATTTATTTTTTGTTCGAAATGTTCGTAAAAGAAGTTGCAAAAATATAAATAACAATTGAAATTAAAAAAATTAACACACGCAAAAAAAAAAAAAAACACATAATCAAATTATTATGTAAAATTAAATTAAAAACAATATACATATTCAAGTAAATAGAGACTTTCATTGGGGATAAATTTTTTTTAGAGACCCCAAAAAACACTTGAGTTTTATTCAGAATTTCTAAAATTGATAGTCTCTAAATATAGACAGAATTTTTAAATATAGAGATAAAAATTTTGATTTAGAACCCTCCATTAAAGATGCTCTAAGTAAATAATTACAAAGCCTTGAAGAGGGACTTGAACCTGAGCTCTAAAAATAATACAAAGTAAAAAAGGCCATATGAGGCTTCTTAATACGAAGGCCGTAAAACAACAAACGAATGAAGACAGAAGGCAGCCCCCCAAAAAAGACCCACTTTAAAAGTCCTAAAACAAATGAATTGAAAATAAAAGTAAGAGAAGAACCACAAAGGCCAAATATTACATGGCCTCCTAAAAATGGCGTAAGATAAAATCAGCGGGCAACCCAAGAGCACAAGTTATGAACGACCATAGGAGCACAAGTTTTTTTTTACTTTATTATTATTTTTATTGATCTTCTTACATTACGCGACCTCCTGCATTAGAAAATGAGGTCTTGCTAATTTCCATTTGTGAAGACAAGTTATGGTTCACCAGACATTAATTTTTTAAATATGACAAATGATGCCCTCATGTCTTACTTTCCCCTTTGGCAGAGTTATGATATTCCGAGAGTTCATCAATAAGGATAAGGTGTCTAGAAAGATGGCTGGTGAAGTTGTTGCGCTTGGTCGTGGATCAATTAAGAAAGTTATTCGTCGTGGATGGATTTCAACAGTTAAATTCCCTTGGTTCCATGCTTAAGTCTAACATTCATGTATCGTTGGCAAGCGAATCTGGTGTTACGGAGGCTAGCCTGGATTTTTGTGGATTACCCAAGGCGTTTTTGAATGATAGAGCAAAAGCAGCCTTCTCACTTGAGTGAGTTTCTCTTTTTGTTCAAGGATGATAGAGATTTTTTGAAGGGATAAGTTGGTGCAGATGACAGGTGGGCGTAATTCCCTTTTTATTTTTGGTTTTTAAAAGTTACCATATTACTCTTTGACTGTTAAAAACTTTTAAATCAATTAGTTTTGAAGGACAAAAAAATATAGTGAGGGGCCTAATTGGGTTATATTAAAAAATGTAAGGGTTTTTGTATACACAACGAGTAATATAATTTGGACCAAAATTCTAAGGACTATTTAATTTATTTTATTGTTTCCCCTTCATGGTAATGACAACTAAAATTTCTTGCCAAGACCTACAATAGGGATTTTGCTATTGTGCATAAATCGCAAAGTTGTGAATGTGAAATAAGGCGTGGGGCTCACACGGGTGGGGTTTATTTATGTATTTTACAGCCGTATTGTGTGGTTTCTATACAGTAAATTGACCCGTACAATAGTCCACGACGCCTGTCTCCATTTTCATCTCAAGTGGGTCCCGCATCATCAATTTGAATGCGCCAACCAACTGTCTTTCTTCTGACTGTCCATTTAATGCTACAATCCCATCATCAATTTGACATCCGAGTAATTTTTATATTTACTTAGATTTGTCTTTTTATATTTTATATTTTATATTTTATTTTATTTATTTATTTTTATTTTTCCTTTATTTATTTTCTATTGAATTATTTAATTTTGTTTTATTTTATTATTTGAATATTAATTTTTGTAAATATTATTATTTTTGTTCTTTAATTTGATTAGGTTTTTTTTTTTTTTTTTGTTAAAAGTGGGTTTCGACTAAAATTTTTATTCCGCTGAACATGTGACAATCCTTTAAATAAATAAATCTAAGAGTGCCAGAGGCAGAAGGTGGCAATTTTAACAATGGCCCTAATAAAAGAAGAAAATGAAAGTAAAAGAAAGGCAATAGGGCTGTTTTTTTCAAAGCCCTGTAGAAGTAAAAAACCCCAAAACAAAGTAAGGGAAGGACCCAACAAAGCCAGCCCCTTACACAATTTACAAAGCCCACAAAGGCTATGAACGACACCTAAATCCTTCTAATTAAAGAAATTTGAGGGATTTTAGAATCTTTATTAACATTTTCTTACTCTAAATTTGCAATACAAATAAGGAAAACGATTGAAAAATCCCTTCTTAACCTTATCTTCTCTTTAATATTGTCAATCCAAACAAGTTGTTACTGCTCGTCAAGCTTTGAGAAAAAGTCAGGAAAAATAAGTAGCAAAAAAACCAAAAAAAAAAAAAATGGAATAGGAAACACAAAAGCCTTAATTAAAAAAATGAGTTATGTAATTATGTCAAAATCTAAATTAATTTAATATTTTTTTTAAAGTAAAAGAGGGATTGAGGCTCTGGATTTTATTCCATCAAATGAAAAATCACAAAGTAAAAGAGACCAGAAGGTGGGCTATTTTTTAGAAGGGCCCTAATAAACAATAAAAGCAGATCAAGAGGCCCATTGTTTACGCAACCCTATAAAGTAAAAAGGCTGAAAACAACTAAGAGAAGACCGAAAGAAGGGTAGCTCCTTACCAGATCTCATAACCAGCCCAAAGATAATCGGTGCCCATTTTTGCCGAAATAACCCTAACCAACGCTATATAAATAGACACCTCTCGTATCATACTCTAGGGTTTCATCACTTTGCGAGCTCTCATTTTCACTTCCTAACACACACACACACCCCCATACACACACACACACAAAGCAAAGATGTCGGCTGGCCATGTGTAACGAGCAGTAAACCAACAGCCCAATAGGATAAGTCAGCCCAAGCTCCAACCACAAGGTGTAGCCTTAGGCCCAAGTCCTTATGTGGCCAAGAGGTGGATAGCTGAGTTAGTTAAATAGAAGCATGAGTGGTGTGAGGAGCTAAGAAGAATCAAGTTGTTTATTTTATTTTCTGCATTTTCTTACTTTTCTTCTTAATTTCGTTATTAGTCGTTACATTAGTGCTTTTGTTGACTCCATGGCCGAAGGTACTGAACTCTACGCCATGGATTATCGATCTCAACAATTTTATCCACAATACGCTGGATCCTACTCTTACCTTCCACCGTCTCAACAATACGATCCTTATTCTCCTTCGGTCTACTCACAACCACAATTTTTAGGCTATTATTATCCAGAATCAATATACCCGCGCACTTCACTGTACCAACAAGTGCACGAACAATATTTTCTTCATGTCGACTCATAGTCCCAATTTCAAGCCCAAAATTATCCTGAAACGATGTTGTCTGCTGCTAGAATGGAAGACCGACATGCTTGGGATGTGCCGACATACTCGTGGTATGGCGGTCAATACACCACGTATTCTTATCATCAAGGTCCAATATACAGCTCAGAATGTGGCAATTGCATAACAATTGGAGAATTGAATGGTGCGTGCGAGAGGACGGTAGACGTGACATCCGCGAACATTTCAACGGCGAAAAATTGGGAGGGCATTTCAGACATGGCTATGTGTGGGGTTAAAGGTGACGATGTGATGATTTCGAATGATGAAATTGTTCATGTTAATGGTTCGGAGCATAATCTGATAATTACGAAAATTGGAGAAGTCGCAAGCAAGAGTGAGATGGTGGACGTCAAAGTCGAACAACAGGCGATAGCTATTGCTAAGGTTAATAATGTGTCAAGGCGGGTTACACAATCAGCAGTGAAGTTGCAGGTGGAAACTATAGCGAATTGAGATGCAGAAAGGTATATGGATGAATCGGTAACGAAAGTAAAAGTGATGGAGGAAGATGTGGAAGCTGAGTTGTGTTTTATTAATACGACGTCAACTGAAACTTGCTTGCAGCATCTTGATGCCATCGTAGCGGAAATAGAGAAAGGTGAAATGGAGTTTCCGAGAAAGGTGTTTGATAAAATGACTGAGAGAAGTTCGGTGTATTTGAAAGGTGATATGGTAGAGGCGAAGGGGTTAATAAATTCTCCTTGGTGGATTCCGTGGAGTATGTATTTAAAGGGGAGAATTATTTCAATGACTAGGATTTTGCTGGTGGAGTTTAGGATTACTTTGGCTGAGGCGAGAGAGAGAGCACCTGGGATGATAAGGAAGTTACCACAGTTTATTAGTAGGTTAGTTGGGATTTTGATGATGATGTTGTTGGATATTGAGGATGATCCAGCGTGGCATAGTGCAGAGGTTGAGGATGAGGATGCCGGTGCGACGAGTAATTTTTCTGTCAGCCAGGAGTGTTTGGATAAGTTGTCAATTGCTTTGGGATAGTACACTATAGTTCCAGCTGCATCAGAACAGTTACTTGCTCACTTGGCTGCTCTTGAGTGGCAGAAGCATCATGCCGCGATTATTGCACTTACCCAAATTGCCGAGGGTTGCTCAAAGGTGATGATTAAGAACTTGGAGCAAGTGGTTAACATGGTCTTGAATTCGTTCCATGACCTTCATCCTCATGTGAGATGGGCAGCTATTAGTGCGATAGGCCAACTGTCCACAGATTTGCAGGTTCAGTACCATCAGCGATTTCTACCAGTATTAGCTGCAGTCATGGATGATTGCCAAACACACCATGATGCAGTTATGACTTACTCGAAAATTATTTTATTGAATGCAAATGACAAGTCTGACTACATGCTTCGTGCTAAAGCCATGGAATTTGATAGTATGATTGAAAGGAGTGCGAGTTCGCGGAATGCTGTGATAACTTGTTATTGTAAAGAAGAGGATGTGGATGCTGCGAGGTTAGTCTTTAATCATAATCCAATAGAAGATATGGTTTTGGCTTGTGTCCGCGGGGGTACACTTAAATTAGGTGCTTGGGTAAGGTCTTGGATTAAAGATCATGGCCTTTGTTCAAATCTGATTTGTTGTAATACAAGGGAGATAGTAAGTATTTTTGCCCTCGACACACTGGATTTGGCTGAAGCAAAGAAAGCCCTTGGTGCCCGTAATAAGCAGTTGCACCAATTATGGTATCGTTCAATTACCTTGCGACATATTATAGCACTGTTCGATCAAATTGCAGGCATAGCAAAGCTTCCGGCTCGTATTGAAAAGCTAATTGCCGAAAAACAATTCTATGTTGTTGATCAATTGCATGTCTAATCAACTTTGATGATTGAGAGAGAGGCCCTTCAACCGGTTGGTTCCCTTCAAGATATCAGATTTGAATTGACAAAGTTGTGTGGAGTTCTCTTCTATAAAATTTTAGAGGATCTGCATGCTCATTTGTACAATAAGGGTGAATATAGTTCAGCTATATCACCGATAGATGAAAGAGATGACTTGCTGCCACCTACAATGGCTATTACACTTTCTATGAGTAATTCACAATCTCTCTCTCGAAGACTAGATCTGTGAAAGTTGACAATCACGTTGGTTCATATGGACTCGGAGATGGAGGTTCATCATTTGATTGGCATGATAAGGATAGTGGTGTTGATGTTCATGGTGATGCTACATCAGATGGGCATACTATAGCAAGGCTGAATGGTGGAAATGGTGCAGTCAAGGATGTGAAAATTATTTCTCTTCAAATTCCCACTGGGATTTTAGAATCTACGCTAGATGAATTCGTTGAAGCAATGAGAAAACTTGATGCTCCTTTGCATGTGAAGTACCAACAAACAATGGTTGAATGCCTTTGCATGCTAAGGAAAGTTATTGCTGCTGGTGCCATAATATGCCAAAGGTTGCGACCTACAATTCATGAAAAAAATACTACCAAACTCAAGACTCATGTAGAACGTGTCAACATAAGTGATGATGTGCTCTGGAGCTGGCATTACTCTAAGGTTCTCTCAGAACAAGGCACTGCCGCTGCTACCTCAGGCACTGCCGCCGTTGCTATGATAACTAGAGACCAGAACAAGGCTATTGCAAATTTGACATTTGACAAACGAGTAAACGATTTCCTTGGCCAGGTTGCTGATACATTGAAAGTAAATGCCACAAACTTGAATGATTTCAAGACTGCTTATCCAACTTGGAACCTTGAGGACAAGGTTCTTTTCACAGCAGGGGGTAATGTAACGAGCAGTAAACCAACAGCCCAATAGGATAAGTTAGCCCAAGCTCCAACCATAAGGTGTAGCCTTAGGCCCAAGTCCTTACGTGGCCAAGACGTGGATAGCTGAGTTAGTTAAATAGAAGCATGAGTGGTGTGAGGAGCTAAGAAGAATCAAGTTGTTTATTTTATTTTATGCATTTTCTTACTTTTCTTCTTAATTTCGTTATTAGTCGTTACACCATGTAGTGCAAGCACGGATGACAAACATGTTATCTCGAGGCTTCAGAAAGAAGGGAACCATTCATCTTTCCACATACCTAAGGATCTTCAAGATCGGTGACTACGTCGACATCAAAGTTAACGGCGCTGACCACAAAGGTATGCTACCCAAGTTCTACCACGGCCGCACCGGTCGAGTCTGGAACGTCACCAAACGCGCCATCAGCGTCGAAGTGAACAAGCAGGTCAATTCTTTTTCTCTCTCTAAATATATTCGATTTTATGTTTTCATCTTTTTAGTTGTTTAGTTTTTCATTTTTTTTTCTATTTATGTGGTTTTGTGCAATCTGCTTTAATGTAATTGAAATGTTGTACGTTGTACCTCATGTGTTGTAAATTTTTTTTTATTTTGGCCTATTGTATATATAAATCTATTCATCTTGTTGTTGTTTTTTAATTTTTTTAAATTTTTGTGCAGTCTGCTTTAAGGTAATTAAAATGTTATACGTTGTGTTTGATTAGAATAGTGATGGAAAACAGAGGCAGGTAAGGGTTTGTTTTCATCCCTTTTTTTTACGTTGTACCTCGTGTTGTAATTTTTTTTTATTTTGGTCTACTGTATATATAAATCTATTCATCTTGTTGTTTTTTTGTTTTTTTATTTTGTTTTTGTGCAGTCTGCTTTAAGGTAATTAAAATGTTATACGTTGTGTTTGATTAGAATAGTGATGGAAAGCGGAGGCAGGTAAGGGTTTGTTTTCATGCCTTTTTTTTTAACAGCAAAGGGTTTTCTTGAAATCTTTAAAAAAAAGAGAGAATAATAACCCAACCAACTACTTTACCCAACAATGAGAGCATGTTTACATTTGAAACATGTTGGTAACCTGCTGTGTGTGTTTCTTTTCCTTTATTTTTCTTTATTTAAAAATAATAAACATTCCTTTATTTAAAAAAGAGAGAATAATAAACAGTTAAGGCTTTTCTTGGTAAGCATCTTGCTTTACAGGTAATCTTTATACATTATTATTTTCTTAATTTTATGATTTAAAAATTTGAAGTTCATATCTGTTAATAATTTTCTCACTTAAATTGTTTGGGGTTTTCACTATTTTTAATTTTTTTTTATAGTAAATCGAAGTAGAGGACAAGTAGGGCTTTGATATATATTGAGAATTTGATTGAGAATTTTTTGAATTGCGAAATTGAGACTTTAATTGATACTTATTCCTTGGTATAATTGTATTGTTCTGATGCTCATATTGCTCTTTTTTTTGTAGTTAAATTGACTTTGCAAGTGTCTGTTTTGCAGCCTCCTAAAGGCATTTGTTGACAATGTGATCCAGATATATGAGAAATGATAGACGATTGCTGTTATTTATTCTACTCTTTCATCTATTTACTTTTTGCTGTTTATATGCTTCCTTTCATCTTTCATTTTGCTCATTTTTAGTTTATTTCTTTTGAGGCTATACAGGGAGTTTCTGTAGTTATTTGTTATTGTTTAAGCTCCTTGATTTGCTTCATTTGACAATTCTATTATATTTGGATGAGTATACTTCATTGCTAGATTCTGAACTTATCTACACTTGCTGTAGATTTTAGAACCATGTCAAATCAATTTGGGTTATCAGCCTCCAAACCCTTAGACCATGGGCATTCTAGGATTGCTTGCTGAGATTTATGCACCTATGTGTGAACCTTAGTTTTACGTTCAGGTATTTTTTAGCCTCTTGTGTTATATTTTTGGTTTTCTTATGACAAGCAAATATGAGATTGTTTGATCTATATTTTTACTTTGCTTGGCTTACAAGTCCTGTTCATGAACCTAGGTGTGGATCCAAAGTACTTAACTCCAACTTCTTAAGGATTGGGTCACAGAGGTTGGAAGGCATTTAAAGGCGCCACTACCGGTCATGGATCGAGACATTTTTCTATTGTTGTATGAGCATGAGGTTGAGAAGGGATGTGCCTTTTCACTTGGCCATCTCGCCATAAAAGTAAGTGCACAACTTGTTTTGCTTCCTTCTTCATTTTGTTGCTGCCACATTTTTTGTCTTTCTAATTTATGCGCTTCCTTGGACAATTTTGTAAGTTGTGACTTGGGACATGTGACTTTTATATATGCTAGCTATATGCATTTTTCCAAGTCTAGAGATACATTTTATTTGAGCAACTACTAGTAAAGTTCTATTAAATGGTAGCTGGAGTTGCTCACTTAATGTATTAAAGGTGTAGATTCTTGGGGCAATGATTTCTTGCTTGGTGACTTATTTTCAGACTATATTCTGGTTGGTGCCATTTAGTTTCCATTATTTATAAAGCACCAAAGAAGTTATGATGCATAAAGTTGGTAACATTTTGGAACTGGTGACCTCAACAAACTTGTTCACTTATTTAGTCCAGACTTCTATATTTAAATAGTGCACAAAATCTCCTGACTATTACCATAATAGCAGTTTATAGATGAATATTCTCTCTTGCTTTTTTATTTTTGGATGCTCAAGCTATATTTCAAATGTCAATTTTTTTTCAAAACTAAATTGATTTTCTTTTATTGTTAATGTAAACTCTGTAATTGGGTAGATTGATTATTATTGTAATTCTTCTATGAACTCAAGTTAGACTGATTCTTTTTGTCCATTTTAGTAAATTGTAAGATTTTATATGTTGCAAAATTGAAGAAAAACTGCGAGGTTTGTTCAAAAATTTGAAGGAGCTCTTCATTTTACAACTTTATTTTTTATAAAATATAAGATTTGGTATGTTCATGCTTGAGTTCATATGGATTGAAGCATGGAATTCGATGTACTTAGTTTGCTTCCCTGATATAGATATACTTTGGTTGCTCTTTAATTGATATGTTTGGTTTGTCCTTTTACATAGTGCTATTGCTTGTGGTTGAATCTTCATTTCCTTTGTTATCAATTTGTTTGTTCATCCTTTATAGAAGATATTCAAAACTACTAAATTGCAAGTTCATAGAAGAAACTGTAAGCAGCTGCACCACAAGATTCTCCACTATAGTTGAAACTGTTTGACTAATATAGGTTTCAGACTTTTTGACTATAGTGATATTTGCAATACTTCTAAATCCACATTGTTCGGCTTCTCATTCTTATGAACTTTTATTCAGTACTTGTGCTACAATTATATGAACTTTATTATTGGTAAATGAATATTGTGTTTTTCTCTTGTTTAAATTTAATGTTTATTTACCATATAGACAAATGATATCAGAACTCATTAGGTGTTTTCTTTTAGTGGATTTCATCTTGTTATTGTTACTGACTAAATGATATATTTATCTCATGCTTGTGCTATCGGATTCTTTGCATACTTTCTTTATGATGACTTTGTGAAGTTGAAATCCTTTTTAGATCTATTGACGTGCAACTAAAAATGTGCTAATTAATCAGTCTGTAAAACCAGTTTATGTTTTTGTTGGAAATATTAGCTTATGTTCCTATTGGAAATATCTCGACTTCCTCTTAGTTTAAGTTGCAGAACTATTTGATGCAAATGCTTTTCAGAGTTGATGTAGTGAAGAAACCAAGCCTTTTTTCTGAAATAAATGCTCTTGTATTAGTATCACATTTTTTTCTTTTTGGTTCTTCTATACAATTTAATTAACAGTTGAAAATATTTTTCTGAAATATTTTCTAAAATATATAATATTAGAAAATATTTTTCTAAAATATATAATATTGGAAAATATTTTTTGGTATTTGGATGTACAGTGAGTTCCGTAAAACGTTTTCTTCTCTCAAATGACATAAAAATATTTTTTCAAATTTTGTATTAGCCGTAATTGTTGATTGAAAAAGATTTCCTGTTGGTCAATTTTTCGGACATAAGAGAGTCCATTACATGAGAGTGGATCCTTCACCCCTTGATTTGTGGTTTCTATCATTTTTGTAATGAGATGTAATATATAGTGATAGGATAGTAAGGGTTGATATCTGTTCGAAGGCCAACATTGAAGGGAAGCTTGGAGCAGGTTGATCAGAAGATGGGTAGTCTTGGGTTCGAATAATTCTTATCGGACTCGAAGCATTTGGAAGCGTTTTCACTATACTATGTTCAATTTTTCATGCATTGTAGGGTTAAAGCTCCATAACTATTGTAGTATTATTATTATTATTATTATTATATATATATATATATAGTAAATATATATATTCATCATATATATATTTATTATATATATGCAACACTATAGAACAGTAGTTGTATATGATGGATATGCATTGATGCATGGACGACTATATATTTGTATGACCTATGCATTATTAATTTATGGTGCATTCATGATAATAAAATTTGGACATGCCAAACTTAATAAAATGCAGTCCCTTAAATCGATGCATTGATATTCTTGTATTTGTTTAGGGTTTAGTGTTTAGAATTTAGAGTTTAAAAGTTTATGATTTAGAGTTTAAAAGTTTAGGATTTATAAACCTACATAAATCTAAATCTAAATCCTAACTTAAACCTTAATGTAAACCATAACCCCTTATAACGTAACACCTTACAACGTTATAACCTTAACACCTTATAACCTTATAACCTTATAACCTTATAACCTTAACACTTTATAACTTTATAAGCTTAACACCTTATAACCTTATAAGCTTAACACCTTAACTGTGGCGCCTGAGATTTCTTATCACGTTTATTTATAATTGTTGCATGTCTCTTTGAGCATTTCAATGTGCATTTCTTTTTCTTGACTATATGTTTTATTAGTGACTACTATTCATAAGAAAATCAACTGTCTAATTTGCTCGAATTAATATTTTTCCTACATAGTATAACTTATAAAAGGAATCGAAAACTTATAATTTTAGACCTTATAGGCCGGAAACATGCATTTGAAAAATGTTTGGCGCATCGCTTGAATAGTGTTACGTAAGTGTAACATGAGTTTTAGCTAGTTATCATTTAATTGGAGTTTTAACTTAGTTGACCAAGTTTAAGCTAGCATTTGACTTAAAATAATACAATAGACATATACTATATACATAATACATCACATATACATGCAATAGAGCTAAAAAACTATTGAATTAATTCCCCTTTTGTCCCCCCCGAACCCGATAGACATAGGAGAAGAAAAGGAGAGTTTTTGCTCTTCAATATTTGCACCACAAGCTTGTCCAAACTAATTCAAGGTTCCTAGGCCTTCTACAAGCTTCTACACATCTTGGTGAGGGAGTTTTTCTACATATTTTGTTATTAGAAGTTTATGCTCATGTTATCACATTTCTTGATTTGCTAGTTTAGGCTTATGTATTGCTTAAATCTTGTATTGTATACCTTCTACATGATATTTAGACCTTGCTTGAGTAGTTTATTAGCATGCTTCAGGGTTGAATGCTTGAAACACATGAAAGAGACAATGAATAGTGCTTTAATCAAGGGTCTTGCTTCAAGTGGTTAATTGGATCGATTTGATGCTACCTATAGGTGCTCTAGATGATATTGAAACTAGATAGATGCTCACGTGTAGTTAATTTGCCCGGAATTGAGTTAAAATGCGAATTAGCTAAAATTTCAAAAGGGGGTTTTTCACATAATGTAATCCAGACTCGTTTGGACTTTGGATTAGGTATTCTTGGGGCATGAAACCACTTTTGGTACTTTCATGGTGTGAAATTTGGGTCCGGATAGGGTAGGTGTAGTTAAAATTCACTTGGGGCCTTCCCGAACTTTTGTCTCCAAAGTGGGGTTTCAAGGCCTAGGTAGGTGTCTTTTGGCCTTCCTAGGAATGTAGAATGTTTAGCTTGTGAATTTGGTATCTTGAATCTTGCGTAGGAGAAGATATTGCATTGATAACAAAGGGGAAAATGTGAAAATGGATGCTTTGGCGTTTGTAAGAACTTGTAGTTGCTTGTTATGTGTCTATATGCATGTCTAATGTAGATTTAAACTATTTATAGAGTTTCATGGGAAATGTGTTGATAACCCCTTTGTGCACCTATATAGTTATTCTCATGTTTAATGCTTATATATTGTTAGGATGTTCATATTGCTTATATTTAGTGTTGCATGATTGAAATTATACTTAAGACTTGTACACTAGACTACTAGAATGGTTACTTGGAACATATGTTAAGTTAAAGCATTTAAAGGTAACATTTGTTAAAGATGGAATTTTAATAGGTATTGCATGCTAAATAAGTGGGACTATAATTTAGCTAACCTCGAGGAATAATTGATAAATATTGTAGTTAAAGTACAATTGAAGTGATGTTTGGTCTTAGGTGCAAGGTGATTGAGAGTGATGTGAAGTCAATCTTGTATCTTGGAGCTCGGTAAAGTTGAAGGAGTCTTTATCTCTTCTGTGCATTTTAACTTATTTTACTGTTTCTAGATTGTATTCGTTAGTAATTTATAAAGTTTATATGAGTTATTTACTTGCTATCTTGGATCTTTTCATGTTATCTGTGATTAACTGCGAGGACGACCTACTTTGTCGTTCCTCTTATGTGATATTTGATATACTTGGCTCTCATGATCTTGACCCGGAGTTGCGCAACCTTTTTGAACATGCTAGCGTCGAGAAATACGGGCAACATCGGGCTTGCTGTGCTCCCTCGACTATCATGGTGCTTATTCCCTTTCTCTCGCTGAGTATATTCTACTACCCTAGATGTGTGGTTCACCTACTGGGTATATGGACCTACTTCAGGAGAAAGGGTCGTAGGATCAGCGTACATCCGGAGTACCTCACTTTTGAAGGAATAAGGGTTTTGTCGGCACTTGCTTGAAGATCTTGGCTCGTGGCTCGTGATTGAAGACAATTTGAACCGTATCCTTTTTATACGTGGTTAATTACTTGTTTAACTAGTTGTGTTATTTGGTGTTGAATATGTTGTTATCTTGTTGCATATCATGTTGCACGCCCCAATATACTGCATCACCTCCCTTACTGAGTAACTTTGGTTACTCATTCCTCGTTTTAACATATCCTAGGAAAAGTTGGAGATTGGATTGCCTCATGTGTGACTTGCCTGTTCTATCAGTGTGTAGAACAAAGAGAAATGAGTATATGATATGCTTGTATACTATTTGAGACCTTATGGTCTTGCATGTATTTTGTATGGTTTGTTGGATTGAAAATTAACTTAAGAACTTATATGGTTTGGTAGAGTAGTTGGCATGTAATAGCTAAAGATAGGATTTATTGTCTTTTGATTGCATGCTCGTGTGGTAATGTTTTTGTCTAAGGCTTGGTTGGCTTTGAGACTGGGAAAAGTTGAATGGTTGGAGTTGGGGTGTTGTTATGTGACTATATTTGATGCGTGCAGGATTTTGATTGTCCTATAAATAGGGGAGACTTTGTCCGTTTTTCTTAAATTTTGTGCCCAGGTTTGGATATGGGTTGAGAATAGCATGGTTAATGGAAGTCCCGATTCCGTGAGGGATCATGGCGTTACAGTTGTGGTATTAGAGCTTAGCAGCTCACTGCCAGGACAGGGTCCTCGGCCTAGCGGGTAGCGACCCTTGAGTGGGTGCATGCGAAGTATGTTTTGAATAGGAACGTGCTTGTATGTAAATCTTGTGTGTGTGCTTGTACGAAAATGTGTACCTATGTGCCTTACTGTGTTAACCTGATGAATTTGTAATATGTGCAAATATGTGATTTTGTGTAGACCTATGTGACTTATTTGTGTAGTAATGAGAAATATGTGATATGTGTATTATGTGATTATGAGTGCACTTATGTGGTATATATGTGTAATATGTGAAGGTTACGTGACATGAGCATTTGATATGATTAATTGTGTATTTAATTGATTCATTAAGTATCTACTTACTTTAATTATTTGTAATAATGTGCATTAAGAATTTATTTAAATAGAATTAACTGCATACATGTATTATTTTTCGAAATGGTAAGTAATTTCCTCCCCTTGAAAGAGTTGGCTAGTAGCGGACCTTCTAAGGGGTGGACAAACAGAAAAGGAGCAGCTGATCAGTAGTTTATGATGATTAGTGGATAATATTCATTACTCGAAGTTTGATATTTAATAATCAGCCACTGGTATCTTTCTCGGTATTTTCCTTTAGAATTATTGTTGGAGTTCTTGTTGGCATTTTCCTTGGATTTCTTCTTCAGTAATCTTATTCGGAGTTCTAAATTGGATTTCTTAATTGAAGCCTTTATTTGGTATTCATAGTTGGAATTTCTTTTGACTTCTCACTCTGGATTTCCCATCGGGTATTCTTTCAATTTTCATACCAAGATTTTGTTGGAATTCTTATTGGCATTCATGAGTGATGGGGTTCTAGGGAGTTCCATAAGAGAAGGCTCTTATTGGTGTGTTCTCTTGGTACTTCTACTTGGAATTCTTTGTGATTTCGCATTCGAACTACTTGTTAAGGTTATTCAAAATGCTTATGTGGATTTCTTTTGAAAAGAAGAAATTGCGAGGACGCAATTTATTTAAGGGGGAAAGAATGTGACGCCCGAGATTTCGCATCATGTTCATTCGTAATTGTTGCATGTCTCTTTGAGCATATTTCAATGTGCATTTCTTTTTCTTGACTATATGTTTTATTAGTGGCTACTATTCATAAGAAAATTAATTGTCTAATTTGTTCGAATTAATATTTTTCCTAGATAGTATAACTTATAAAAGGAATCGAAAACTTATAATTTTAGACCTTATAAGCCGGGAACACGCATTTGAAAAATGTTTTGCGCAACGCTTGAATAGTGTTACGTAAGTGTAACATGAGTTTTAGCTAGTTATCATTTAATTGGAGTTTTAACTTAGTCGACCAAATTTAAGCTAGCATTTGACTTAAAATAATACAATAGACATATACTATATACATAATACATCACATATACATGCAATAGAGCTAAAAAACAATTGAATTAATTCCCCTTTTGTCCCCCCCAAACCCGATAGCCATAGGAGAAGGAAATGAGAGTTTTTGCTCTTCAATCTTTGCATCACAAGCTTGTCCAAGCTAATAGAGGGTAGTTTCAAGGTTCTTAGGCCTTTTACAAGCTTCTACACATCTTGGTAAGAAAGTTTTTCTACATATTGTTATTAGAAGTTTATGCTCATGTTATCACATTTCTTGATTTGTTAGTTTAGGTTTATGTATTACTTAAATCTTGTATTGTATATCTTCTACATGATATTTAGACTTTGCTTGAGTAGTTTATTAGCATGCTACATGGTTGAATGCTTGAAACACATGAAAGAGACAATGAATAGTGCTTTAATCAAGGGTTTTTATTTAAGTGATTAATTGGATCAATTTGATGCTACCTATAGGTGCTCTAGATGATATTGAAACTAGCTAGATGCTCAAGTGTAGTTAATTTGCCCGGAATTGATTTAAAATGCGAATTAGCTAAATTTTCAAAATGGGGTTTTTCACATAATGTAATCCGGACTCGTTTGGACTTTGGATTAGGTATCGTTGGGGCATGGAAGTACTTTTGGTGTTTTCGTGATGTGAAATTGGGGTCCGGATAGGGTAGGTGTAGTTAAAACTCACTCGGGGTCTTCCCGAACTTTTGTTTCCAAAGTGGTGTTTCAAGGCCTAGGTAAGTGTCTTTTGGCCTTCCTAGGAATGTAGAATGTTTAGCTTGTGAATTTGGTATCTTGAATCTTGCGTAGGAGAAGATATTGCAGTGTTAACAAAGGGAAAATGGTGAAAATGGATGCTTTGGCGTTTGTAAGAACTTGTAGTTGCTTGTTATGTGTCTATATACGTGTCTAATGTAGATTTAAGCTATTTATAGAGTTTCGTGGGAAATGTGTTGATAACCCCTTTGTGCACCTATATAGTTATTCTCATGTTTAATGCTTATATATTGTTAGGATGTTCATATTGCTTATATTTAGTGTTGCATGATTGAAATTATACTTGAGACTTGTACACTAGACTACTAGAATGGTTACTTGGAATATATGTTAAGGCATTTAAAGTTGGCATTTGTTAAAGATGGAATTTTAATAGGTATTGCATGCTAAATAAGTGGGGCTATAAGTTAGCTAAATTGGAGGAATAATTGATAAATGTTGTAGTTAAAGAATAATTGAAGTAATATTTGGTCTTAGGTGTAAGGTGATTGAGAGTGATGTGAATTCAATCTTGTATCTTGGAGCTCGGTAAAGGTGATAGAGTTTTCATCTCTTATGTGCATTTAAACTTATTTTACTGTTTCTAGATTGTATTAGTTAATAATTGATAAAGTTTATATGCATTATTTATTTGGTATTTTGGGTCTTTTCGTGTAATATGTGATTAACTACGATGACGGCCTAGTTTGTCGTTCCTCTTATGTGATATTTGATATACTTGGCTCTTGTAATCTTGACCTGGGGTTGCGCAAGCTCTTCGGACATGGTAGCGTCGAAAAACACGGACGGCATTGGGCTTGTCGTGCTCCCTCGACTATCATGGTACCTATTCCTTTTCTCTCGCTGAGTATACTCTACTATCCTAAAGGCGTAGTTCACTTGCTGGGCATATGGACCAACCTCAAGAGAAAGGGTTGTAGGATCTGGGTACATCCGGAGTAACCCACTTTTGGAGGAATAAGGGTTTTGCCGGAACTTGCTTGAAGATCTTGGCTCGTGGCTCGTGGCTCGTGATTAAAGACAATTTGAACCGTATCCTTTTTATATGTGGTTAATTACTTGTTTAACTAGCTATGTTATTTGGTGTTGAATATGTTGTTATCTTGTTGCATATCCTGTTGTACGTTCAGTATACTGCATCACCTCCCTAAGTAATTTTGGTTACTTATTCCTCGTTTTAACATGTCCCAGGAAAAGTTGGAGATTGGATTGCCTCATTTGTGGCCTTCCTGCTCAATTAGTATGTAGAACAAGGAGAAATGAGTATATGATAGTATTTTGTATGGTTTGTTGGATTGTAAATTAATTTAAGAACTTATGTGGTTTGGTAGAGTAGTTGGCATGTAATAGCTGAAGATAGGCTTTATTGTCTTTTGATTGCATACTCGTGTGGTTATGTTTTTGGCTAAGGCTTGGTTGACTTTGAGATTGGGAAAAGTTGAACGGTTGGAGTTGGGGTGTTGTTATGTGACTATATTTGATGCGTGCAGGATTTTGATTGTCCTATAAATTGGGGATATTTTGTCCGTTTTTCCTAAATTTTGTGCTCGGGTTTGGATATGGTTGAGAATAGCATGGTTAATGGAAGTCTCGGTTCCATGAGAGATCGGGGCGTTACATTAACACCTTGTAACCTAACACCTTATAACCTACCATAACACTTTGTAACCTAACACCGTATAACCTACCATAACACCTTGTAACCTTAACACCTTAAAATCTTATAACCTCATAACCTTGTAACCTTGTGACCTTGTGACCTTGTAACCTTATAACCGTAAACCCTTGTAACCTTATAACCTTAACACCTTATAACCTTATAGCCTTAACACCTTGTAAACTTATAAGTTTAACACTTTATAACCTTGTAACCCTAAACCCTAAACCTTATAACCTTGTAACCTTAACACCTTAAAACCTTATAACCACATAACCTTGTAATCTTATAACCTTAAACCCTTGTAGCCTAATAAACTTGACACTTTATAACTTGATAGCCTTAACACGTTGTATAAGTTTAACACCTGATAACCTTGTAACCCTTATAACTTTGTAACTTTAACCCCTTATAACCTTAGCACTTTAAAACCTTATAACCTTGTAACTTTATAACCTTAACCACTTATAACCTTAAACCCTTGTAACCTTAACACCTTATAAACTTATAGCCTTAACACCTTGTAACCTTATAGCCTTAACACCTTACAAACTTGTAAGCTTAAAACCTCATAACCTTGAAACCTTAAAACCTTATAACCTTGTAACATTAACACCTTGTAACCTTGAACACTTTATAACCTTATAACGTTATAGCCTTAAAACCTTATAACCTTAAAGCCTTAACACTTTATAACCTTAACCCTTTTGACCAAAAAAAAAACCTCGTAACCTCATACCTGAAGTCCTCATAACCTTAAAATCTCGTAACCTCATAACCTCAACACCGTAACCAAAATCTAAAACCTAGATCTTAAACTTAAACCTAAACTTTAAATCATATAAACTTGTATAAACCTATAAATTTAGAATAAATCTAAACCTTTAAATCTTAAATAAATTAAATCTAAACTAAATCTAAACAATGATTATAGTTTAAACAGAAGATAAATTTAAACGTTACATTAAAATAAATCATAAACCTTAAACCTAAACTATATAAATTTAACCTAAACCTAATACATATTTATATATGTGACGACCTAATACTTCTAAAAGTTTAAACCTTGAACTATTTTAACTTGTAAACTATTTAATAAACCTTATAAACTTGAAACTTACACTTAAAAAATAAACCCAATCATCCATGAACACAAACTGAACAATCTAAGCTTACAATCCTCAACCATAGTTCTTAGATTAATAAAAGTATATTAGTATAAACATTCATAAACTTATTATACTTAAATAATCCTAAATATAGGTAATAAACTAAAACTAAATATAAGTAATAAACCATAAACTAAAAATATAAGCCCTACTTAAGTTCAAACTTAAACCTCTTACCTTTAAACCAAAATTAATGAAACCAAACTTAATGACTTTATTTGACTTGTATTGACTCTATTTGGACTTTATTTGAATTTATTTTGGACTTTGTTTTGATTGTTTGGGCTTATTTGACTTTATTTGTTTATATTTGACTTATGTGGACTTATGTGTACTTGTGTGGATTTTATTTGACTCTTGACTCTTTGGCTATTAGACTTTCTTTCTTTGACTCTTTGGCTATTTGACTTGTTTGACTTTGTTTGAGTTTTGAGTTGTTTGATTTGTTTGACTTGTTTGGCTTGTTTGATTTATTTGACTTTTGACTTTATTTTATTTGTTTGACTTTTGACTATTAACTTTTTACTTTTCATTTTGCTTGTTTGACTTGTTTGATATATTGGCAAGCAGATCATAAACCTTTTTGTACCCAAACAATGTTGAGTTTAATAACCATGACGAGAGATCTCATGTTTTGGTGATTAGCTTTTTTTCACAGTTTGGGTTTGTTTGTTTGGGGTTTAGGGTAATTAGGTGGTTAATTAGTTACCTTATATTAGTTATTAGTTAGTCTTATATTAGTTATTTGTTTTTAGTAATTAGTTAATTTTATTAGTTAGCCATATATTAGTTATTAGTTATTAGTAATTTATTAGTTAGTCTTATAATAATTAATTAATTAATATATTATTAGTTGTTAGTTAGCGTTATATTAGCTCTCGCCGATAGTTTTTGTAGTATTAGCTTTTATCACATATTGTACTGATTGTTACTGTGATGGGAAGAGGGGATTTCAGTGATCAAGCTTGCAATGTTGGTAAGCAACAATCGCTGGGTTATTTATTACTTGTCAGGTTTATAGCTTTAGTTGTTACCGTGATGAGAATAGAGGATTCTTGTGGTCAAGCTTGTAATGTTAACATTAAGCGACAATCAATGGGTTATTTACTATTTTCCAGGTATATATATCAAACTTGATTTCTTATTAGTTCTCTTAGATAGTTTTTGTAGTATAATCCTTTATTGCCGATTGCATTCGTGTTACTGTGATGGAATAGATGATTTCAATCGTCAAGCTTGCACTACTGATAATCAACAACAATCAATGGGTTATTTACAACTTACCAAGTATTTATGTGAAACCTAACTTATTATAGATTGCTTTTGTTGTTGTCATGATGAGAATAGAGGATTTTAGTGGAAGTTTGGAATGTTGACTGACATTAAGCAACAATCAATTGCCAGAAGTGTAGCATTGTTAGATTATTAATTATCAGGTATTAAATCTAACCTTTATTTTTTATTTATGGTTATCTAGTTTAGAATTTGTATGAGATGTATTATTTTACTTTGACACAATGTATGCAATTGATGGCTATTTTGTCTTTGTTCTTTCTAGTTGTCTTTTTTTTGTTCCTCTTTTAAGATGAAGACTAAAGGAAAGTTTGGAATAGCTTTGCCAAAGGCCTCGTACATAACATGCAGTGCAAGGATGAGGTGTGTATTATTTTATATGTACTTTTAAATTTATCTTACATTGACAGAGTTCGAGGTTCAGAAGATGAAGATGGAAAGAAAGATGCAACAATTTAGCAAAGATTTCTTCAGCAAGCGCTATATGTGGCACTTAGACACTGTTTTTCTCTTGTTGTTTCATATTCTCTTGTTGGTATTTTTAGGGCATAGGGCATAGGGTTTGGGCTCGGGATCGGGATCAGGCTCGGTGTCTTAGATTTATTAGACTTTGACTTTGTGTTTGACGTTTGTTGTGACTTTTTAGACTTTGACTTTGTGTTTGACTTTGATTGTGACTTTTTTGATTGACTTTGATTGTGACATTTTTTATTGGCTTGGACTATTACCAATGTTAAATGGTGTTGACTTATGTTGACTTTGACTGTGTTTTCTTATGTTGACTTTTTGACTTATGTGTTAACTTATGAGTTTTTTTTTTACTCTTTTGAGTTTTCTAACTTGTTGATTTTTTAACTTGGCTTATTTTTTTTACTTATGTTGACTTTTTTTTGGCATATTTCACTAATTGAGCTTATTTTTTTTCACAGGTTTAACTCCGCTTGCGCCAAGGGTTGATCCCTGGCATTGCCGGTCCTAAGCCCGGATAAAGGAGGAGGGGACTTGTTTGACTAAAATTAGATATAAATAAATAAATATAAAATTTGTAATTATAAAATAAAATATATAAGTAGAAAAAAATTAAATTAAAAATAATGAGATAAACTAATAATAAAAATCTATAAAATAATACATCAAATATAATATTTAGAGTAAAAAATTAATAAAATTGAAAATAAAAAATAAAGAGAATTAAATAAAAATTATCCATTTTTTGTATAAACCTAAACTCTAAATTATATAAACCTGTGTAAACCTTAAACCTAATTAAACAATAAACCTAACCTTAATTAATAAACATAAAGCTTAAACTAAAATTTATAAACCATATGTATAATCCTATGTGTATATAAACCTTAACTCTAAATTATGTAAACCTAAACTCAAAATTATACATCAAATATAATATTAAGAGAAATTTTTTTTAATAAAATTGAATATAATCAATAAAGAGAATTAAATAAAAATTATCAATTTTTTGTATAAACCTAATATCTAAATTATATAAACCTGTGTAAACATTAAACCTAATTAACAAAAATAAACCTTAAACTAAACTATATAAAGCATATGTATATATATAAACCTAAAACTTCAACTAACAATTTAAACCTAAAACTATGTAAACCTAGAAATTATTTAATAAATAAAACCTTAAACTATGTAAACCTTTAAACCATTTAATGAATGAAATTAATAAACTTTGAAAACCTAAAACTACCTTAAAAAATAAACTTAATCATTAAATCTTAAACGTGAACTAAACTTTCTAAACTTATAAACCTAATCTGTGACGCCTGGGAATTTCATCACATCTTTTAAATAACTGTTGCATATCTACTTGAGCATTCTTATGTGCATTTCTTTTCTTGCTTAATTGTTTTATTTAGAGGGCACTATTTATAAGAAATTTGACTATCTTAAATGCTCGATTTAATATTTTTCTTAGACAACATGACTTATAAAAGGAATCGAAAACTTGTAATTTTAGACTTTAGAGGCCGGGAACTTGCATTTGAAAAATGATTTATGCCTCGTGTGAATAGTGTTACATAAGCGTAACATGAGTTTTAGCTAGTTATCATTTAATTGGAGTTTTAACTTAGTTGACCAAGACTAAATAGCTTTGACCTTTGACCTTTTAATGTTGTCATCTTTTAAACTATTTTATATGCAAAATAAAACACACAAAAAAAGCAAAAAGGGAGGAGAAAACCAAGAGCACCAAGAGAGAAAGAAAAATAAAATTTTCAACTTCAATTCATCCAATCTATGCTTGAGTTTGTTTAGGATCATTTCCAAGCCACCAAACATCATATTCCAAGCTTCTACAAGTGCTCAAGTGAGTGATTTCATCTTTAATTGTGCATTTGAGTAATTTTAGTTTAAACTCTAATTTTTAGCAATTATTGATAGAATGCTATTTTCTTCGTTTTGTTGCATGTAAAGCCTTCCATGATGATAGTAGAACATGCTTCTATAGTTTTTTGGCAAGTTCCATGGTTGAAATTGAAGATTGCGTGTTGGAGAAGATAATGAATAGTTAAAAAAATATGAATAGTAACCCTTGTGTTCTAGCTTACTTTATTGCTTCAAATATGCTTAAATATGTATATAGAGCAAGCTTTTGTAGTTAGTTAACTTTTTGAATGGTTGAAAATGGTGGTTGATGAATTAAAGAAGATGATGAATAGTGTCAAACTAGGGTTTCCGAAAAAAAGTTACAATTTAATTCGATTCGAGGCTTCTACTAGTTGTTAAATAGGTCCTTGAGCATGGAAAAAATGTTAATTGCGCTTGTTAGGCTCGAAACTTGGGTAATTTGATAAAAATAGGCCATTTTAGAAAGGGGTTTTGGGGTTAACTCGCATCCGGGCATGTTTCAAGATTATGGCTAGTCTTTATTAAGTATTGAAGCCTTAAAAGTGTCATCGTTTCGCTTGTTTGGGTTCCGAAATTGGTACTTGTAGTGTAAACCCACAAAGAGACATTTTCGGTATTTTCGTGTACTTGTACTCTTGGTTATGATTTGGAGGCTCTAAAATATGTATTTAGGTATCCTTGGATTGGGAGAATAGCTATCTTTCCTAACTTGATCATTGAATTCTGGTAGGAAGCTAAATAGCCTAGTTGAACACAGGGGAAATGAATGGATTAATAGCTTTAGTACTTGTATTGCCTCATAGTTGCTTCTAGAGTGTTTAAATGCAGTTTGGGACATGTGTGGGCTTGTGGTAAAGTGTTGGGGAAGGTATAATATTGACCCCTTTATGTTCGCATAGTTAAATTCATGATAATTGCTTTTAATTGAGTAATCATATGGTTTATGCCATGAATTAACTAGTTATCTTGATTATGATGATAATATGTGAATTTTATGTATTGTTTGCTAGCTAAACTTGGAGGATTCTTGATTTAGTTGTTGTTGTTGAATAATAAGAAAAGAATGTTAATGCATGTGGTGTGCTTGATAAAATGCTTGAAAGAAGTCTATTTGAACACAAGAATGCATTAAGTATTTGGCATGACCATGAAATGCTAGTTAGATGAACTAAATGAACATTAGTATGTGTGTGTGAGGTGATGCGCGCCCATGTGCACGATAGTGCTCGCGGATAGGTGACCATGGGGCAAGAAGTGGCCATGCATGGCTCATGGATGGGCGATAATAGGGCGCACATGTCGCACGATGGTGCGCGCATGCTGAAAGATATGCACGCATGGGGCGCTTATGCAGCACATAGGTGCACGTATGGGGCGCGCATACCGCACGGTGGTGCGCACATGGGGCACACATGTCGCATGAAGGTTCGCCCATGGGGCGCGCATGCCGCACGACGGTGCACGCATGGGACTCGCATGCCGTACGACGGTGCGCGCATGCCGCACGAAGGTGCCACTATGTGGCGCGCATGCTGCACTGTGGAACGCTTATAGGGCGCGCATGGGGCGTGTATGCCACATGAAGGTGTGCTCATGGGGCGTGTATGCAACACGATGGTGCGCGCATAGGGCGCACATGCCGCATGAAGGTGCGCATATGGGGCTTGCATGTCTCACGATGGTGAGCGCATGGGCTGTGTATGCCGCACGATAGTACGTGTATAGGCGGCGCATGCCCCATGATTATGTGCGTATGTCGCACGATGGTGCGCACATGTGGCGAGCATGCCACACGATGGTGAGCGCATGTAGCGCACATGCCGCACGAAGGTGCGTGGATGGGGCGCGCATACCGCACGATGGTGCGCGTATGGGGCATGTATGCCACATGATTGTGGGTGCATGGGGCTCGTATGCTAGACAATGATGTGCGCATGGGCGTGCATGCCGCACAAAGGTGGGTGCATGGGGCTCCTAGATAATTACTGCTTGGGTTGGACTTCCCCCTAAAAGTAGCTATTCGGACAAAATTTTCCCGAATAAGAACTACCTAGGCGGGACTTTCCCCATATTCTACTACTACTACTTAATTAACTAAAACTAAAATTTCAAACTAAATAGAATTAACTCAGAATTATATCAAAAATATTGATAATACTCCAAAATTAACTCTAGAATTATCAAAGGGTTGATGCTCTATTTATAGGCAAAATTTTGAAAATAGTTGACTTTTTTACATTTGCTGACTTTGACCGGATCGTTGACAGCGGCATTTTTGGGCATTTTTTATTGTTTTGACCCTCCAAACGATGGAATTTGGCTAAAATCATGCCGTGCGTAGGATTTTTGCTCAGAATGTTGTTTCTATCCGAAAAATTGATATGATTTGCCAGAAAGGGACACGGGTCACTATTTGAGATCATCTGGGTCAATGTTCCGAGTCTGATTTCATGCTATTTTCAGCCAAATTTCTTCTTTATGAGCTTCGTTCTTCAACCGCTTCTCGTGCTTCCATATTCTTACTTCTTGACTTACAATTTGGATCATTTCGGGCCTGATGACACTTTTCAGTATTTTCCTATATTGCATCGAAAGTATCAAAGTGTTGCATTTATTCCAGAGTTAAGATGCAAATGCAGTACAAATACCATGGTCTGAGTGTTGCAAATGCAGTCACATCAACATCCCCAAACCTAAACCTTGCTTGTCCTCAAGCAAGACTGTCTTTAAAACAGTTTCAAAGTGAAATTTTCAGAAAATTTTGCAAGTTAAAACAGGCGAATGCATCTATCCTAACCTTTTGTCAAAAACAATTCCTTCATCCAGCATGAGAAATGCAATTCACTATCTTAAATCTATTCAGCGGTTAATGATAATCATGATAAGAGAACCTTTACATAGTTTTCACAAATAGATACTCTTCTTGGAAATTGACTATTGATTGCTTCGGAGTACAAATTTATAAGTAAATTAAGCAAATTAAGTTCATTCAATTCCTAACTTTCAAGTTATGCAAACAGATTGGACTTTGATATTCTCGTATTTATTTGTAATCAATGTAAGGCCTGACCCCGAATAACGTGTCTTACCTCGATTTACGTGCCTTAGAACCAGAATTATATGACTGACTTTGGATTATGTGCCCTATCTTGGTTTATGTGTACCTATATTAGAGAATATGCTTTCGTCTCGAAGCACGAGGCTTAACCTAGGATTAAGTAAGTTAGTATTGGGTTACGTGCAATACCTTAGATATGTTCCTTGGTTTTTGTGCATGCTTTGTCATACGTGTCTTGACCTAGAATTACGTGCCCTAATCCTCGACTTACGTGCGATATCTAGATATACAAGCTTTGACCTCGATTAATGTGTAAAAACTTCGATAAACGTACATTAACCCTAACCTGTGTGCCTTGACCTAGATCCAAGTGCCTTACATTGAAATACATGTGTTGTAGTGATTTACGTGCATTGCATTGGTCTACGTGCATAACCTAGGGTTATGTGCATTCACATAGGTATGCGAGCCTTAGTCTTGAAGTACATGCCTTACCTCGATTCGTGTGCACTAACCTTGAACTGCATGTCTTAACCTAGATTTAAGTGCCATACCTTGATTTACATGCATTGCATTGAATTACATGTCTTATATTGGTTTACGTGCATTACCCAAGGTTGCGTGTATTTGCATTAGAATCCATGCATTCACCTAGAAGTACGTGCTTTACCTCGTAATGCGTGCCCTAAACCTAAGAATGCAAGCCTGCACACTAATCAAGAAAGATTCCTGCACAAAGCACTAGACAATAAAATAATCCTACACAATCCACTAACAATTATTAAATTCCTAATTCAAATCATACAAACTCCACTAACAATAAAATAACATTAAATTAATCCTATATTTTTCACTATCTGTTATTCTCTTCATAATTCAAATTAATCCTCAAACATTCCTATATTCTATTTTACCTAGAATCCCTAAATACCCAACATTTTCTTACAAATCCCTAAACCCTAAGCACTTTTCCTACTATCTAAACATACTACACAAGACACAAGACTTACACCATCCTTACACACTCAACCACTAGCTACAACAAGACAAAACAAAAGCATTTTGACCACAAAGACTAGGCCATTTTCGGCCATAACCATACACACACAAAACATAAATTTTGCAAGACATTTCTTGCATTCTCTTGCTCTCTCTCTCGGCCAAGGCACTACACACACCCTCCACACTTAAACTAGCTAGAAAACTCTCAGAAAACCTCTCATCCACTCGGCCAAAGCAAGGAATCAACCAAGGAAAACTCAAATCCCTTAACAAGCTCTCCATTTTCGGCCTAGGTAGGTTTTATGCTTCATCTTCTTCTTCTTTTGGTCTTGAGCACATGCACACCTCCCACATCTACAAACTAAACTAGGATTTAAGGAAAACTCAACATACCATTCGGCCAAGCTAGGAAAAGAGGGGATTTGGCACTTTCAAGCTCAACACAAGTGTTTCTTGCATTCTCTAGCCTAGACTTGCCAAGGTGAGGGTTTAAATCTTTTCAAATGCTTCAAAATCTCACATGCATGTACTTATATGACTGTATTTACTCTTGAAGTCCATGTGCATGTGTTTATATGAGCATATCTACCCTTGCATGCTTTGAAACTTGATAGAAATCTTGAAATATGAAGTTAAGTTTCTGGCAGCCTTTCTGTTCGTTGGAACGAAATACTTTTGACCTAGCAAATGATGTTAAAAATTCATGAAACTTGGCGAGTCACTAGATTTCTCAGTTTTGAACAAATCGTGAATAAATAGGCTAAGGATAATTTTGACTTTAAGACCCCCAAAAATGGCAAACATCGTAATGTGTCTAAATCTGGACAGTTTTGTGCGGTCTCCCGGTATTGGTCATAACTCCTAAGTTTGAACTCGAAATGTAGCGAGGTTTGTTCCTAGATTTAAAGCACTCGTTAAGATTCAATTTGATTTTTGATTCACTAAATTTGGAGGTTCTTTATTTGGCTAACTGAATGAGGAAAAATAGGCTATTGCAGGAGGGTTTTGTTTGGAAACTTGCTTTAAATCATAATGTAATTGTAACTTGAGGTATTGAATGGTTGGAATTGTCGAAATTAGGAGTTGCATGGACTGTTATGGTTCCTTGAGATTCCTCAAATGACTTGATGCATGACTTTGGTTCGATATATGACGGATTTTGTTTAATTGTATATGTAAGCATGAAATTGAGGCCCTACTATACATGCATGTTTCCTAGGTGACTATCCTATGGTTAAATGAATTTATTTGAGTTGTTAATAGGCTGTCCAATAAACTCTATGTGTGTATGAAATGGTTTAAGTGCTTCTTATGGTTCTTAGTGAACTAAACTTACACCCGAACACGATTCTTGTAAACCCTAATGACTACGTACATTCCCAAGTCTTAAACCATTCATGTGTGCCTTATGATTGATGTTTGGGGAATATTAATGGACTTTCGGAAATGTCTTTATAGCTCTATGCATTATTCTCAATGATTGCATGTTGACAAGTTAACTATTCGTGCACTCGGTCTTGTGTAAAGTGTCCAAGCATGCTCGTATGTCCTCAACACTTGGTATGTGAACTAAATGAGTTATATGACTTGTTTTGTATGGGGTTACTTGGCTGCCTGTTAAATGTTCATATGCTTCTAGGTGTTATACAAAGTGGATTTACATGTCAAAGCATGCCTCGTATGTTTACTTATCGATATGGGATCTTATAATTGCTCAGAGGCAATCTAATTTGTTGACCTCCTAATGTGAAATGTTAAATGGCATAAATGTGCATTGCATACAAGGTTGCAACCTTTCATTGTGGCATGGTAGCGTTTCACGAACGTTGGGTGGCATAGGGCTTGCCGGTGCTCCCGTGACTACCATGGTCCAATTCCCTCTCTTGCTTGGCATTCCACCCTCAGAGAGTTGGGTCATAGGTTTGGTGTACAATTCGGAGTACACCCATTGGGAGTGATAAATGGAAGATTGATGTCGACTACAACAATGGTTATTGGAAATGATCTTGAGACCAAATGCTCACCGATTGATCTTGAGAGCGAAAGCTCACCGTATCCTTGAAACGATGTGGTAACTGTATCTATCTTTCAATTTAATTCTTATACTATGCTTACATGTTTATTTGTATTACACTACATGTTTTCACAAGTTAACCGGAAAAGGATTTCAAAAACCTTGTTACTTGTTCCCCCTCGCTGAGTTCATAAGGACTCACCCTCTTTTGTTATTACATGTGAAGCAGATTTGGATTAGGTGCTTGAAGAGAATGTGCTAGTTGATGAACCTTTGGAATGACTATGTGCATTGCTTGCTTTTCATGAACATGGATGCTATTAGGGATGTTGTGTTTGATTACAAACTGTTTATTTTGTTGGTGTAAATGACCTCCGTTGTAATTTGTGGTCTAATTTTGGCTTGTACTAACTATAAACCGGATAACTCTTTTATTTCGGTCGTTTGTTTTTCATCGTTATGGTTAGTAGCTATCATTAGGTGCTTAAACCAATAGGTGAAGAATCAACTAAGTTAGTCCTACTTATACTCAATCAAGGTGCTTATTTGTAAGCTAAATGACAATAGGTACTTGCCTAAATAGGAATTTGACAAATAAATGGGATGTAGTTGTCATGATAGGTTTGTTATTTCAAATGGAACCTTCGAGATAAACTAGTAGGCATGTCAATCGATGGTAGAATGAAAGTTTTAATCGTAAGTAAATTAATGTTCGAATTTGTTTGAGGTGTTCTAGAAATTAGGTCAAACCAAAGGTCCTAAATACAACCGTTATGCTGCCGGGTTTCTGAAAAACTTTTGGAGTTCTAGGCTAACAAATAAGCATTAATCTTCGTCAATCGGTTATAGTCTTAAATAACGATAATGATTTAGGTCATACCCTATTCTAGCCTCCATAGGTTGAGTTGGGGCATGACACCTATACAGAAATGGTATCAGAGCGTGGTTTTCGCATTAGTTGGGTTCAACTCTTGGACCATGGGTAGAAGCCCTAAGGTAATTATGATGTCTTGTGTATATGTGTTAATATGTGCTAATGTGCTTTAATTGCTTAGAGCATTAAATATCATGTGCCTTTGTGGACCATATGTATTATGTGTCATGCACACCAACATATTAGAGCCCTCAATAATGAATGCATGCTTTTATATTTCTTCTTTGATACATGTACATGTTATATAACCATGACTGACTGTTTATACACATAGATAGTTAGGATTAGGACTTTCAAGGAAGAAAATTTATGCAGGAAGAACGAAAAGGCTCGGTTAGAGATTTCTCGCATCTTCACAGGTACTCGATGGATCGTATGTATTATTGGATATGCATATATAAAATGCGTAGCACAAGTATAATTGTTGAGGTAAAGTTATTTCCTTATCTTTGGAATACCCATACCTGTGATTAAGTTATCAAATTTATAGCTATGAAGTTCTTGATTCCGTTAAACCGTTCTTCTAATTGTGGTTCAAGTATAAAGGCTAATGACATACAACTTTCCTTAAGATATAAGAGTAAACTATTGGACAAGTGGAGTGGTATATATATTCATATGCTTATAATGGAAGTTTGACTTAGGAGTTGCTTTTGAATCAAATTCTTATATCTTAAATTGGTGTAATAGACTATTTATATGATTGAATCCGTACTTGATTGAAATTAAGCATTGATGATTCTAATATGGTGTATACTAGCGAGTTTCAAGTTCACTAAATGGTAAGATTGTGACCTAGAAATTAAGAGATGAATTCATGGAAGTTGACGATAGTTACTTTTAGGGGTTAGATTATTAAGACATGGATAATGTATTTAAATGACTTAACAATGGATAACCTCGAGACATGTAGGTAACTCTGGAGACTGAGTTTAACAAGGTTGATGATTCTTTAGTATAACAAGATATGGGGATATTAGAATCGAGGAATTCACGTAACTAGAACTTGTGTTCGGAAGACTACACCTAAAATGTTAGGTCGAATAGAAGTGTAAGGTATTGAATTATGCATTAGATGACTAACGTTGCTAAAGGTCCTAAGTTGGATATTGGTGATATTAAGAATCATGGTATTAATTTGGTGCCCCCTCGGATTTAGTTGTGATTATGCAAAGTAAGTCATTCTACACACTCGTTATTTGGATACCCTAGAGGATGTTAGGAAGCATATATCCTTAAGTAATACCGATGGACCTAGTATATAAACCATGGAAATGAGATTAAAGCATTCGACTGCAAAGTGGAGTCGTTAGGGTATGATTAATAATACTAAATAGCTAATAGTGAGTACGCATGATAATTCATGGTAAACCCTAGGACCTAAGGTCGATGAGTCTTGATGCTCTTAGCTAGTTGAACATGTAAAAGAGGAGAGTAAGATTTCATATAGTTAAGATAAAGATGAATTAGAGTCATGATGACCCAAGAGACTGTTGTTAGACAACCATATTTATGTGCACCGTTTCACGTCTAGAAACTAGCTGTTGGTAGACTTCGAATCGTGGTCGTTGAATAGAGGGTGGATCTTGTAATGATAGTCAAATGAGTGGTTGATTACTTTTGAAGTTCTATTAGATTATATTGAAGGATGCCTCGAGGTAATAATTCTTATGTTGATATAGCCTTGAAGATATTTCGTGTAACAAGCTACTTGGATTAGTATGGTAAGTATCTTATGAGTTAGATCATTTCGGTACCCATTTATAGTCCTAGAATTGTTGTATGGACGGTAGCCTAATGAAGTATTGATATCACTTACATGCCTATAGCCCTAGCTTAGTAACACTAATGTTGAAGATATATTGGCGGGCATTAAGTGTTCGAAGGAATGACTAGGTCGTTAAGTGAGTAGGACCATTGTCTTCTTAAGTATGACGTGACCTTGGATTGAGGTGAGTGGAATTTATTTGAGGTTGAAACTATTCGCCTTAGGAGTCTTGGTTAAGATTAAGAGAAATTCTAAAGCCTCGTGACTTGAAGATAGAGATTTGAATAAGGAAAAAACGTAGAAAGATGACGAACAGTGAATGTAAGGGTCACACCGAATTAACGATTGGAGAAAGTTTGGAAGTGAATCGGTTTTGGCAAAGGGGATCACGGAGCAAACAACGGCCCGTAATAGAAATATCAAAGGCTAGAACCCATCTAAATGACCTCAACAAGTAAGAATGAATTTCGGGATGAAATTCTTTTAAGGAGGGGAGGATGTAAGGCTTGACCCCGAATAATGTGTCTTATCTCAATTTGCATGCCTTAGACCCAGAATTATATGACTGACTTTAGATTACATGTCCTGTCTTGGTTTACGTGTACCTATATTAGAGAGTATATTTTTATCTCGAAGCGCGAGCCTTAACCAAGGATTAAGTATGTTAGTATTGGGTTACGTGCAATACGTTAGATACGTTCCTTAGTTTTCATGCATGCCTCTTCATACGTGCCTTGACTTAGAATTGTGTACCCTAATCCTTGCCTTACGTGCGATACCTAGATATATATGCCCTGATCTCAATTAACGTGTGAAAATCCCGATAAACGTACATTAACCCTAACCTGTGTACCTTGACCTAGATCTAAGTGCTTTACATTGAAATACATGTGTTATAGTGATTTACGTGCATTACATTGGTCTATGTGCATAACCTAGGGTTATGTGCATTCACATAGGTATGCGAGCCTTAGTCTTGAAGTACGTGCCTTACCTCGATTCATGTGCACTAACCTTAACTGTGTGTCTTAACCTAGATTTAATTACCATACCATGATTTACGTCCATTGCATTGAATTACGTGTCTTATATTGGTTTACGTGCATTACCTAAGGTTGCGTGCATTTGCATTAGAATTTGTGCATTCACCTAGAAGTACGTGCCTTACCTCGTAGTGTGTGCCCTAAACCTAAGAATGCGTGCCGGCACACTAATCAAGAAAGACTCCTGCACAAAGCACTAGTCAATAAAATAATCCTATACAATCCACTAACCATTATTAAATTCCTAATTCAAATCCTATAAACTCCACTAACAATAAAATAACATTAAATTAATCCTATATTTTCCACTATCTATTATTCTATTCATAATTCAAATTAATCCTCAAACATTCCTATTTTCTATTTTACCTAGAATTCTTAAATACCCAACATTCTCTTACAAATCCCTAAACCCTAAGCACTTTTGCTAATATCTAAACATACTACACAAGACACAAGACTTACACCATCCTTACACACTCAACCACTAGCTACAACAAGACAAAACAAAAGCATTTTGACCACAAAGACTAGGCCATTTTCGGCCATAACCATACACACACACAAAACACAAATTTTGCAAGACATTTCTTGTATTCTCTTGCTCTCTTTCTCGGCCAAGGCACTACACACACCCTCCACACTTCAACTAGCTAGAAAACTCTCAAAAAACCTCTCATCCACTTGGCCATAGCAAGGAATCAAGCAAGGAAAACTCGAATCCCTAAACAAGCTCTCCATTTTCGACCTAGGTAGGTTTTATGCTTCATCTTCTTCTTCTTTTGGTCTTGAGCACATGCACACCTCCCACATCTACGAACTAAACTAGGATTTAAGGAAAACTCAACATACCATTTGGCCAAGCTAGGAAAAGAGGGGATTTGGCACTTTCAAGCTCAACACAAGTGTTTCTTGCATTCTCTAGCCTAGACTTGCCAAGGTAAGGGTTTAAACATTTTCAAATGCTTCGAAATCTCACATGCATGCACTTATATGACTGTATTTACTCTTGAAGTCCATGTGCATGTGTTTATATGAGCATATCTACCCTTGCATGCCTTGAAACTTGATAGAAATCTTGAAATATGAAGTTAAGTTTCTGGCAGCCTTTCTGTCCGTTAGAAAGAAATACTTTTGACCTAGAAAATGATGTTAGAAATGCATGAAACTTGGCGAGTCACTAGATTTCTCAGTTTTGAACAAATCATGAATAATTAGGCTAAGGATAATTTTGACTTTAAGACCCCCAAAAATGCCAAACATCATAATGTGTCTAAATTTGGACAGTTTTGCGCGGTCTCCCGGTATTGGTCATAACTCCTAAGTCTGAACTCGAAATGCAGCGAGGTTTGTTACTATATTTAAAGCACTCGTTAAGATTCGATTTGATATTTGATTCACTAAATTTGGAGGTTATTTAATTGGCTAACCGAATGAGGAAAAATAGGCTATTACAGGAGGGTTTTGTTTGGAAACTTGCTTTAAATCATAATGTAATTGTACCTTGAGGTATTGAATGCTTGGAATTGTGGAAATTAGGAGTTGCATGGAGTGTTTTGGTTGGTTGAGATTCCTCAAATGACTTGATGCATGACTTTGGTTCGATATATGACGAATTTTGTTTAATTGTATGTGTAAGCATAAAATTGAGGCCCTACTATACATGCATGTATCCTAGGTGACTATCCTATGGTTAAATGAATTTTTTTGAGTTGTTAATAGGCTGTCCAATAAACTCTAAATGTGTATGAAGTGGTTTAAATGTTTCTTATGGTTCTTAGCAAACTAAACTTACACCCGAGCACAATTCTTGTAAACCCTAATGTCTACGTAGGTTCCCAAGACCTAAACCATTCATGTGTGCCATATGATTGATGTTTGGGGAATGTTAATGGACTGCCGGGAATGTCTTTATAGCTCTAAGTATTATTCTCGATGATTGCATGTTGACAAGTTAACTATTCGTGCACCCGGTCTTGTGTAAAGTGTCGTAGCATGCTTGTATGTCCTCAACACTTGGTATGTGAACTAAAATGAGTTATATGACTTGTTTTTTTATGGGGTTACTTGGCTGCCCGTTAAATGTTCATATGCTTCTAGGTGTTATACAAAGTGGATTTACATGTCAAAGCATGCCTCGTATGTTTACTTGTCGATATGTGATCTTATACTTGCTCGGAGGCAACCTACTTTGTTGACCTCCTAATGTGAAATGTTAAATGGAATAAATGTGCATTGCATACAAGGTTTCAACCTTTCATTGTGGCATGGTAGCGTTTCACGAACGCCGGGCGGCATAGGGCTTGTTGGTGCTCCCGTGACTACCATGGTCCAATTCCCTCTCTTGCTTGACATTCCAACCTCGGAGAGTTAGGTCATAGGTTTGGTATACAATCCGGTGTACACCCATTGGGAGTGATAAGTGGAAGATTGATGTCGGCTACAACAATGGTTATTGGAAATAATCTTGAGACCAAATGCTCACCGATTGATCTTGAGAGCGAAAGCTCAACATATCCTTGAATTGATGTAGTAACTGTATCTATCTTTCAATTTGATTCTTATACTATGCTCACATTTTTATTTGTATTACATGACATGTTTTCAAAGGAGTTTTCACAAGTTAACCGGAAAAGGATTTCAAAAACCTTGTCACTTGCTCCCTCTCGTTGAGTTTATAAGGACTCACCCTCTTTTGTCATTACAGGTGAAGTAGATTTGGATCAGGTGCTTGAAGAGACTGTGCTAGTTGATGAACCTTTGGAATGATTATGTGCATTGCTTGCTTTTCATGAGCATGGATGCTATTAGGGATGTTGTGTTTGATTGTAGATTGTTTATTTTGTTGGTGTAAATGACCCATGTTGTAATTTGGGGTCTAATTTTGTCTTGTACTATCTATAAACTGGACGACTCTTTTTATTTCGGTCGTTTGTTTTTCATCATTGTGGTTAGTAGCTATCATTCGGTGCTTAAACCAATAGGTGAAGAATCAACTAAGTTAGTCCTACTTATACACAATCAAGGTACTCATTTGTAAGCTAAATGACAATAGATACTTGCCTAAATAGGAATTTGACAAATAAATGGGATGTAGTTGTCATGATAGGTTTGTTAATTCAAATGGAACCTTCGAGATAAACTAGTAGGCATATCAATCGATGGTAGAACGAAAGTTTTAATCGTAAGTAAATTAATGATTCGAATTTGTTTGAGGTGTTCTAGAAATTAGGTCAAACCAAAGGTCCTAAGTACAGTTGTTATGCTGTCGGTTTTCTGAAATTTTTTTTGAGTTCTAGGCTAACGAATAAGCATTAATCTTGGTCAATCGGTTATAGTCTTAAAATAACGATAATGATTTTGGTCATACCTTAGTCTAGCCTCCATAGGTTGTGTTAGGACGTGAGAATCAAACTCTTGATCATGCCTTAACCTTTTAACATTTGCCAGAAATATGAAAGTATAACTTACAATATCTCTATATAGTGTTCAGTTTCTTTTGCTTTTTGAATATCCCATGTAGCGGGCTTTAAGGCCAACAATCTCCCGCCATTATGACTGAGGTTGCTAGGTTTTAAAGGGACCTCTACGTGCCTTAATCACCCGAGATATCTAGGCTTGAAACCTTATACTATAGCACATATCCCGAATTACATTGTCTAGGATAGTGGTGCTTAGAGATTTATAACATATTTACATAAAAAATTTATTCAATAGTAAAGGTCTGTACAACTCTTTTTCCTTATTTTATTTTATTTTTTTCATTGTTTTCATTGTTTTTCTTTTCTTTTTCTTTTTCTTTTTTTCTTTTTTCAAAGTGTACATAACATATTGTACATACATGTCATAAGGGTTCAGGTTTCAATAACAAGAAGTTCTTATAACAAACGGTAATCCTATCTCAATCCTTTCATAATTACATAACTATCAATTGAAGAAAAGAAGAACAGCTAGGTTTACTCATGAATACAGTACCCCAAAGTTTCTCTTACAGAGTTTCCTCAGAGTTCTTCACAATACATAGCTAACAAAATAGGTTCTCAAATCATCTAAATCATCTTCTTTTAAACAAGTAAGGTAGCAAACTACTTTTCTCATGAACAAAAATGGTGTATTTCTTGCATATTTTGAAAAAGATTTTCATGAAATACACACACTTCCACACCAAAACTTTGCTTGTCCTCAAACAAATAGCAATGTAAGATAGTGAGAGTGTAATATGCAAGAAAGAACATAATGACAAATGCTACATCCCCAAACCTATGGTTTGCTTACTTTATAGCCCATATTGATCATGTATAAAGGGAAATGTAGTAAGGAAAGATATCACCTGATGTGAAGCATTTTTATGTTGATGTCAAAGCCTTTCTACTAACTTTTGCCAAAAGATATATCATTCTGCAATTAAAGATTAGTAGACAAAGCATTTTACAGATTATCATCAACAAAAATAATAAAAATAGTCAAACAAATATATAGGGGAGAAATCACAAAAAAATATGGTCACGGATAATAACTAATATATTAAGCAAATAATTTAACTACCCAGACCATTTAGACTCTTTTATAGGGTTCTAGAGTTGGTACTCCTACAAAGACTAGCTCTTCCAGAGGTTTCTGTGCTCACGACATCTAGTGCTCTCCTTCGGCCACTTAAGGCCAAAGCTAGTTCCACAGGGTCAATGATAGAACAATGGTGTTTTATGTCACAGATGTTACGTCTGGTGTATGCTCACATTCCTGACTACCTTATCAAGTAATACCCAACAGACCCAAACTACATTAAGTTGGTAGAGTAGCTCACACTATAAGACAGAGTTATACAATTAAGCTAACTGCACATAGAAACGTACATTGCCCACTAGTATAACAATACTGGTACCTCTATGAATGTTCCTCAGGGTCAAAACCCAAACCACCTAAAGCTGGAGAAAGATTCACAAAGTACATGTAACGACATAATTTAAATAAATATAAACACAAAAGAGTACTAGGTTGCCTCCTAGTAGCGTTAAGTTTAACGTCTTTAGCCAGATGGTTGTGTTGAGTTGTAATGCCTTTAGATTGGCAGAATCTCATTTATGGAATGCTTGCAAGATCCTGAAGTTCAACAGATTCAACTTCATGAGGAACCATATTTGGATTGAATGCATGTTTCAATCTTTGTCCATTGATTGTGATAACATGCCCATATGTGGGATTTTTAATTAAGATAATTCCAGAAGGATATACTTTAAGCACTTCATAAGGACCATCCCATCTTGTTCTTAACTTTCCTGGGAAGAACTTTAATTTGGAGTTAAACAACCAAACTTTATCAGAAGGAGAAAAGGTTTTTCTTAAAATAGATCTATCATGAATCCTCTTCATTCTTTCTTTGTAGAGTTTGGCATTCTCATAAGTTTTGAAATGAAGCTCTTCTAGTTCACTCAACGCCAACTTCCTACATTCACCTGCCTATTGTAAGTCAAAGTTCAGGGCCTTAATAGCCCAATAGGCTTTATGCTTTAATTCAACAGGAAGGTGGTAAGCTTTACCGTATACTAATCTATACGGGGACATACCAATGAGAGTTTTGAAAGCAGTACGGTAGGCCCATAATGCGTCATGCAGATGACTTGACCAATCTTTGCGATCGAGCCTAACTTTTTTTTGAAGAATTGACTTAATCTCCTTATTTGATACCTCCACTTGCCCAGTTGTTTGTGGGTGGTAAGGTATTGCTATCTTATGGTGGACATAGTATTTTCTCAATAAGGCTTCTAGTTTCCTGTGACGGAAATGCTGTCCTTCGTCACTTATAAGTACACGTGGCACCCCAAATTGAGAAAAGATGCTCTCTTTAATGAACTTGACCATAACTTTGTGGTCATTGGTTCGGGTTGCCACTGCTTCTACCCACTTGGACATATAGTCCACAGCAACAAAAAATATAAGAATAGCTTGAGGAAGGAGGAAAGGGACCCATGAAGTCTATACCCTACACATCGAATATTTCACAAATGAGGATGGGTGTAAGGGGCATCATGTCCCTTCTTGAGATAGAGCCAGCTTGTTGACATTGTGGGCAATTTTTACACACTTGCTGGTCATCTTTCAAAAGAGTGGGCCAGAAGAACCCACTTTGAAGGACTTTGGCAACCGTCCTTTTTCCTCCAAAATGTCCACCACATGCTTCAGAGTGGCAGAATTGAAGCATACTGTCAAATTCTTCCTTAGGTACACATCTCCTAATGACCAGATCGGCACAAATCTTGAAAAGATAGGGATCTTCCCAGATAAAGTACTTGACTTGTGCCCTGAACCGCTCCCTTTCTCTTTTACCCCAGTGAGTTGGAAACTCTTGGGCAACCAAATAATTGACAAAGTGGGCATACCACAGGGTCTTATGTGAGATGGAAAAAAGTTGTTCATCAGGGAATGTGTCTTTGAAAGGCAAAGAGTCAATAGGAGAATCATGTATAAGACGTGATAGATGATCGGCGACAGAATTCTCACTTCCTTTTTTGTCCTTGATCTCAAGGTCGAACTCTTGAAGGAGTAATAGCCATAAGATTAGACGAGGCTTTCTATTTTTTTGGTCAGTAAATACCGCAAAGCTGCGTGGTCCGTGTATACTATTACTTTGGATCCTAGGATGTAAGATCTGAATTTGTCCAATGAGAAGACTACAACCAACAATTCATTTTCAGTGGTTGTATAGTTCTTTTGTGCATCGTCCAAGGTTTTGCTGGCATAATAAATCACATTAGGTAGTTTATCCTTATGTTGTCCTAATACAGCTCCCACAGCATAGTCTGATGCATCACACATTATCTCAAAGGGGAGACTATAGTTAGGAGGTTGGATAATAGGAGCAGAGGATAGTAAAGATTTGAGTTTCTCAAAAGCTTCTGAGCACTTGTCATCAAATTTGAACTCAGTATCATTTGCTAGAAGACTAGAGAATGGTCGGGCTATATGGCTGAAATCCTTGATAAAATGTCGATAAAAACCGGCGTGAGCAAGGAATGATTGGATATCACGCACCGTCTTGGGTGCGGGCAGCTTTTCTATTAGCTCGACTTTGGTTGGGTCCACATGGATTCTATCCTGTGTAACAACATGACCCAGAACGATACCTTTCCTAACCATGAAGTGGCTATTTTCCCAACTTAGAACCAAATTTGTTTCAACGCATCGGTTTAGCACTAGAGAAATATATGTGATGCACTCGTCGAAGGTAGTTCTTAATACTGAGAAGTCATCCATGAAGACTTCCAGGAATTTTTCGATCGTGTCTGAGAAAAGAGCCATCACACATCTTTGAAACATCGCAGGAGCGTTGCAAAGACCGAAAGGCATGCGTCGGAATGCAAAGGTCCCATAAGGGTATATGAATGTAGTCTTTTTCTGATCTTCAAGAAAGACTAGGATTTGGTTATATCCCAAATACCCATCCAGAAAGCAGTAGTAGCCTTGTCTGGCTATTCTATATAGGACTTGGTCAAGGAAGGGTAAAGAGAAGTGGTCCTTCCTTGTTTTGGAATTGAGCTTTCTATAGTCAATGCATACACGCCACCCTATTGTGGTGCGTGTAGAAATTAGCTCACCTTTATCATTCAGAACCACAGTAATCCCAGATTTTTTCGGTACCACTTGTACCGGACTTACCCATGGACTATCAAAAATTGGGTATATAATACCCGCATCAAGCAACTTAATGATCTCCTTGTGGACGACATCACCCATCTTTGGGTTTAGTCTTCTTTGAAATTCTCGAGAAGGAGCAACTCCTTCCTCGAGATGAATTTCATGCATACACACAGAGCGATCAATGTCTTTCAAGTCAGAAATCGTCCAACGTATCGTCTGTTTATGGGTACTTAGGACCTTTAACAGTCTGTCTTCATGCTCGGGAGTCAAATCCAAGGCAATGATGACTGGAAGAGTCTCATTAGGTCCTAAGTAGGCATACTTAAGATGATGGGGCAAGGTTTTGAGTTCCAAAATTGTTAGGGACTCAATTGTGGGATTGTCTGAAACTTTAGGGAAATGAGTTGTTACTTGATCGCCCTTATTTGGATCAACAACAATAGAAGCGGAGGTGACCATTTCAGGAGAAATGTCGCATTCATACAAAAGTCATTCTAACTCAGCTATTTCTTGATTAAGAGTTAGAATCGATTGGGCAAACTCATCTATACATGAGTCAATGGTATCAACATGGAAGCATTCTTTTTCCTCATCTTGATTCAATTTGTTGGCTGCATCAGCAACCCTTAGCTTAGTTCTTATGTTCCCGAATGTTAATTCTATCATACCCATCCTATAATAGATAACAGTATCAGTTGTTGCTAGGAATGGTTTGCCTAGTAAAACGGGAGTGGTATTTTTGTTATCAGGGCCTAAGTCCATATCTAACACAATGAAGTCCACTGGGAACAAGAAATCTCCTACTTTAACGATCACATCTTCTACAATACCACGAGGTCTTTGCTCAGATCTATCTGCCAATTGGAGGGTCACATTAATCAGTGTTAACACTCCAAGACTTAACCTTTGGTAGACTGTGTGAGGGATGAGGTTAACACTAGATCCTAACTCTAGCAAGGCGCTTTCTATGCGTTGGTCATTAATTAAGCATGGAATGGTGAAAGTTCCTGGGTCACTACATTTCTGAGGCAGTCCTCTAGTGCAGATATTGCTAACCTTTTCAGTAAGACGGACCTTCTTAGGAATGGAGTTGGTCCGTCTCTTTTTCACACACAAATCTTTCAGAAATTTTGCATAGGCTGGAATCTGTTGTATTACCTCAACTAATGGCAAATTGATCTTAATATCTTTTAGATGCTCTAAGACCTTGAGTTGTTTAGGATCATCAGTCAGCTTTGGACAGGACAGAGCTATGGGGAAAGGTGCTCATGAGGATGGTTCAACTATAGGCTCCACCATTAGGTTTTTATTCTTACGGCAGTCTTCAACATGTTTGCTTAAAACCTCAATCTCAGATTCCTCAAATTCCTCAATTTCTTCTGGAACATCCCTAACCTTTACTCTAACCTGGTTATCAATGGTTTTCCCACTCCTAAGGGTAATTACAGCCTTGGCATGTTCTTGTACTATCTCAGTTTGGACAGTACTACACTGTCCTCATGGATTTACCACGGTCTGAGATGGAAGCTTACCCTCGTCTCTCTTACTTAAAGTTTGGGCCATCTACCCGATTTATCCTTCAAGTTTAGCAATAGACTGTTGCTGAACTTGGAACATTTGCATAAGTTTCTCAAATTTGTCATCAGATGATGACTGTGCAGGAAAAAGATCTGGGACATTGTTCCGTTGTGTTTTGAACGGATTGTCCTGCTGGACTGGGTAGTAACCAAGAGGGTTATTATTTTGTGGCCTCTAATATTGCTGTTGAGGGAATCGATTGTCAACATTTCTCTGCTGACTTTGTTGATGCGGCTCATAGTTTCCTTGTCTTTTCTGATATTGATGTTGAGGAAACTGAGTCTCTTGATTCCCTTGTTGCCACAAAAATGCGGGATTGTCTCGCCAGCCTGAATTATACGTGTTACAATACGGATTGTAATTCCTTGTATATCCTTGGGCGGCACAGACTTGTTTTTGCATGAATTCAGGAAATTGTGAACCGATTGGACTGTCCAAAGTAGAGTGATCTACTGCAGAACATACAGTACAAACTTCCGTGATCTGAGGAGTTGAAGAAGAAGAAGACCCTAGAGAGATGAATTTTTCTAATTGCTGAGCTAGGGCATCTACTTTGTCAGTCAATTGGGAATTGAAGCTAGAGTTAACTTCAAACAATGCCCTCTTTTGGGTATTATGGGTACTCTTACTTGTTCTGTCATCAACAGTGTTTTGGAGAGAGTCTTCAGCAATATTTTATATTCTTCTCCAAGCTTCGTCCGCTGTGAGGTTATAAAAACCTCCATTGATCATTGCATTAACTATCGTCTTATTATGAGTGGTAAGACCTTTGAAGAAATAATGTAAGAGTTTGGGATGATCAAACCCATGATGAGGACACTGATTCTTAAGATCGTTAAACTTTTCCCACGATTCATGCAACGACTCTAAGTCTGACTGTGCGAATGTCATGATGTCTGTTCGCAGAGTAGTAGTCTTAGCCATTGGGAAGAACTTATGTAAAAATTTCTGAAAAAGTTCTCCCCACAAAGTGATCACTCCTACGTCTAGATGATTTAGCCACTGTTTGGCTTTATCTTTCAATGAAAAGGGAAACAGACGCTGGTAAATATTTTCACGGCTCACATTAGGAATGTGAAGCGTTGTGCATGCTTCAATGAATTGCATGATATGAGCGTGAGGATTTTCATTGCTTTTTCCATAGAAGGAAGAAAACATTGAAATAGTCCCTGTTTTGAGCTCAAAATTTATATTGCCAAGAGCTGGTGGGGCTATGGCAAATTCAGGGTCAAAATCACCCGGTGAAAAATGTTGATGTAAAGTCATCGGTTGGTTCACAGGTTGATTAACAGGCTGAGCTATAGGAAGAGGCGGGATATTTACTTCTTGATCCGCCATTGGGAATTTTAACTTCCTATGCAAATTTTTCTCGAGTTCAGGATCAAACGGGGCGAGTTATGGATCCAAAGAACAACGCCCGTGCATACAACGACTTATAAACTTTAAATACAAAATAAAATTACAAGATTAAAAATACTAATATACTTTACAAGCAGTAATAGATAAAAGCTTATTAATCAGATGAATCATTAAAATAACTCATTTTCCAATCAATCAAAATTCCCATTTTTTTAAATTTTTTTAAAAAATTATTATTTTTTAAAATTTTATTTATTTATTTTTTAAAATTTTATTTTTTTAGTTTTTATTTTTAAATAAAGAGAATAAAATAAACACATAAACAAGTTCACAAATACTTTTATCAAAAACTAAACTATACCGTGCTTCCCCGACAATGGCGCCAAAAACTTGATGTGATCGGGTTGTGCGTTAAAATGTGTGCAAAATAAACCAAGTTAAAATACCCGCAAGTGCACGGATCTTCGTAGTGTAGTGTGCTATGAGTGTGGAATTGTACCACAGGGAAGCTCGCTAGTTTAAGTTAGTGAAGTAGTGTGAAAGTATTAAAGCGCTTAAGTGACAAATCGCAAGGTGGTTTTGAGTAACATGCGAAAAATGTAAACTAAATTATCTAAGTTATACTAAGTATTAGTGGAATACGAGAGGTGGTGATCGAGGGGTTTGAACATGTAAATGAGGCAATTAATATAGGCTCGATATCTAGTTTATCTAATTTGGCAAGGGCTTAAGCTACAAGCATACACCCGGTTAAGCTAAAAGCTATAGACCTAGTTAATCTACTTAGCTTATTTTAACCAAGTACAACAAGGCAAACTAAACTAAGGAATTAACCTTACAAATAGAAACTATGGTACAATATATAGTTTCATGGAATCTATGGTACAACCTATAAATTCATGATTAAAACATTTATATGGCACGAAAGTAACGCATTCATAATATTAACTACAAGTATAATATTTATGAATCGAAAGTAAAGCAATCATAACGTCTACTTAAAAACATTATGTATGAAATACTGAATTAAAATAAGCCATACATTGCAATATGAATTGAATAAACTAAATTCGAGACCATATATTAAAATACTATCATTTACAATATTCACCCCTAGATATCAATCTACTAAGACATAAATGAATATGAGTTATGTAAATAAAAGAGATTCAAGAAAGGCTCCCCCATATCGATGAACCCGTTTTTCTAATTACCGAAATTTGAGCAGAGGTCCGACACAAAATAGCTATTCGGGCGGAGCTAATTTCCCCCGAATAAGAACTATTAGGGATGAGTTTTCCCCGAATAAGAGCTTTCCTATTAAAAGCTATTCGCGCAGAACCTCCCCCGAATAATAACTACTTGGGTCGGACACCCCACTAAAAGTGGCTATTCGGGCAGAATTTTCCCGAATAAGAGCTACCTATGCGGGACTTTCCCCGTATTCTACTACTACTTAATTAACTCAAACTAAAATTTAAAACTAAATAGAATTAACTCAGAATTATATCAAAAATATTGATAATACTCCAAAATTAACTCTAGAATTCACAAAGGGTTGATGCTTTATTTATAGGCAAAATTATGAAAATAGTTGACTTTTTTTGCATTTGTTGACTTTGACCGAATCGTTGACCGCGGCATTTTTGGGCCTTTTTTTTAATTGTTTTGACCTTCCAAACAATAGAATTTGGCTAAAATTACACCGCGCGCAGGACTTTTGCTCAGAAGGTTGTTTCTACCTAAAAAACAGATATGATTTGCCAAAAAGGGACATGGGTCACTATTTGAGATTATCTGGGTCAATGTTTCGAGTCCAATTTTGTGCTAGTTTCAACCCAAATTTCTTCTCTATGAGCTTCATTCTTCAACCGCTTCTCGTGCTTCCCCATTCTTACTTTTTGACTTGTAATTTGGATCATTTCGGGTCCGATTCTTCACTTTTCAGTATTTTCCTACAATGCATCAAATTGTTGGATTTATTCCACAGTTAAGATGCAAATGCAGTACAAATACCATGGTTTGAGTGCTGCAAATATAGTTACATCAATCGTCCTAGTCTCAAACATAAACGATGCCGACCAGGGATTGACGGATGTTGCTTTTAGGACTCTGCCGGCACCTTTTGAGAAATCAAAGTTTTTGGGTTCTGGGGGAGTATGATCCCAAGGCTAAAACTTAAAGGAATTGACAGAAGGGCACCACCAGGAGTAGAGCCTGCGACTTAATTTGAATCAACACGGGAAAACTTACCAGGTCCAGACATAGTAAGGATTGACAGACTGAGAGCTCTTTCTTGATTCTATTGGTGGTGGTGCATGGTCGTTCTTAGTTGGTGGAGCGATTTGTTTGGTTAATTCCGTTAACGAATGAGACCTCAGCCTGCTAAGTAGCTATGCGAAGGTATCCCTCCCCAGCTAGCTTCTTAGAGGAACTACGGCCTTTTAGGCCACGAAAGTTTGAGGCAATAACATATCTGTGACACCCTTAGATGTTATGGGCCGTACGCGCGCTACACTGATGTATTCAATGAGTTTATAGCCTTGGCCAACCGGCCCGGGTAATCTTTGAAATTTCATCGTGATGGGGATAGATCATTGCAATTGTTGGTCTTGAACGAGGAATTCCTAGTAAGCGCAAGTCATCAGCTCGCGTTGACTACGTCCTTGCTCTTTGTACACACCACCCGTCGCTCCTACCGATTGAATGATCCGGTGAAGTCTTCAGATCGCGACGACGTGGGCGGTTCGCTGCCCGCGATGTCGCGAGAAGTCCAATGAACCTTATCATTTAGAGGAAGGAGAAGTCTTAACATGGTTTATGTAGGTGAACTTGCGAAAGGATAATTATCGAACCCTGCGAAGGGAGAATGACCTACGAACCCGTTTAAACAATATGGGGCTGATGCGGGGTAGGCGGCTAGTCCCCAATACACGTGTCAGTCCCAAGTCGGGGCGAACGCCTCACAAACAATAAACCCTGGCAAAGAATGCACCAAGTAAACTGAAATATGGGGGCCAGCCTATCCCTGCCTCGTCCGCGGTGTGCTAGGTTAGGCCTCAGTCCCTTATAAAACAAAAATGACTCTCGGCAACAAATATATCGGTTCTCGCATTGATGAAGAACGTAGCGAAATACGATACATGGTGTGAATTGCAGAATCCCGTGAAGCATCGAGTCTTTGAACGCAAGTTATGCTCGAAGCCGTCTGGCCGAGAGCACGTTTGCCTGGGTGTTACCCATCGCGTCGCCCCCTCCCACCCCGCTCCCTAACATTAGGTTGCCGGGTTCGTGCATGGGGACGGATTGTGGCCTCCCGTGTCTCTAGGCGCGGTTGGCTGAAATGCGAGTCCGGCGTAAGGGATGTCAATATAAGTGGTGGTCGATCCATTCAACTCGTGAGTTATCGTACGTAGTCCCGTCATGCATATGGGACTGATATAGACCCTCCAACATTGTACGCTACGACCGCGACCCCAAGTTTGGCGGGATTACCCACTGAGTTTAAGCATATCAATAAGCAGAGGAAAAAAAACTTACAAGGATTCCCTTAGTAACGGCGAGCGAACCAGGAACAACGCAGCCTGAGAGTCGGGCGGCTTCACTGTCCGAATTGTAGTCTGGAGA